>CM068372.1:143145216-145645216 GCA_034769895.1 Magicicada septendecula
TCTTCCTTCGTCATATCCTCTGGGTAACGACTCAAGATGTCGGCCACAATATTCTCCTTTCCCTTACAATGAATGATATCAAAGTTATACTCTTGAATACACAGTATCCAACGTGTGATCCTTGAGTTGTTTAGGTGACACTTACTCATGAAGATCAACGCCTTGTTATCTATTATTATGGTCAATGGTTGTCCTAAAACGTAAATTCGGAATTTTTCCAGACATCGAACTATGCTTAGAAGCTCCTTTTCCGTCGTAAAGTAGTTTAGTTCTGCACCTTTGAACTTTTGCTAGTATACGCTACCACGCAGATGTTTTATCGTCGTCCAACTGGTATAATTGTCCTCCGTATGCGAAATTACTCGCATCATATTGTAAGAAGTACCTCTTATTTACCGGCCGAAAACTTAAGATAACAGTATTGATAAACAAGTCCTTGACCTGTTGGAAACACTGGTCAAGATCGGGTGTCCAATTAAATTTCTGACCCTTTTTAAGTAGACTTAATAAAGGTTGTGTGACTTCTGCATATTTGCTTGTAAATTTGTGTGTAAAAATTTGTAAGTCCCAGGAATCCCTTTAACTGCTTTTGATTTTTCGGGGTCGGGAACTTCCTGATTGCCGCTACTTTCTCTTCGGATGCTCGTATACCATTAGTAGTAAGCTGATACCCAAGGTATGCGATCTTCTTGCGAAAAAATTGTGATTTTTCCAAATTTATTGTTAGGTTAGCTGCCAATAAATTTTTAAGTAATGCTTCAATATTCTCCAAATGTGTGCTTACGTTAGACGAATAACAAAGACAATCGTCGACGTAGATGATTGTATTCTCTTTCACCTCCTCGGATAATGCCATATCTAAACCTCTCGTCAGGGCTGCGGAACTGGTACTAAGTCCAAATGGAGTTACGGTATATCTGTAACACTTTCCTTCGTACAGAAATGCGGTGTAATCTCGGCATTGTTGTTTCAACGGAACCTGCCAAAAACTACTCGTTAAATCTATTGTTGATAAGTATTTCATATTACTGCATCTCGCCAGGATTTCTTGAATCGGAGTCGGTCCTTCGTAGTCTGGAACAGTGACACTATTTATCCTCCTCGCATCTAAACACAAACGTACATTCCCATCTTTCTTTATTACGGTGACCATTTGGTTGACGTATGGACTACTGCACCTTTCAATCACGCCATATCTTAGCATCTTGCTGATTTCGGCGTCCACCTTTTCCTTATATTGGGATTGGCCACCCGCGTTGGAAATATGGTGTTTTATCCGTCACTCGAAACTCATGTTCGTAGCAATCCATCCGCCCTGGACATTCCCGGAATACATTCTGATACTTTACTAAAATCCTTCTTAGTTCCTCCCTCGTCGTTTCGTCTTCACATGTCACACTGTCGACCTTCTCATCAATCCTCCTCTCGATTCCGTCCCAGTCCTCTTCTAACAGTTCCATATGTATGATTGGTATCCGCAGTTCCTGTTCACCAGTCCTCCCTTCGAATTCGATAGTTCCCTTCTTCATATCGATTACGCATCCCTCTTCTTTTAAAAAGCTGATTCCTAATATGCAGTCCCTAATTAAATTCGGTATTACTAGGAAAACACAATCTAACCTAACATCACCAATATAAATCTCACACATAATTCGTTTTCTAATTAATTTAGACCTTCCGCCGACGGCACTTACAATTAACGTGTTGTTCATGCGGAGTTCTTCGTATGGACGCAGGCGTTGTTTATTTCTGTTAAACCATTCTTCTGATACTCCGATAATGGCAGAACCCGTATCAATCAAGGCTAAAACTGTAACATCACCATTAAATTTTACCTCAATCTCTGGACATTTTGAGATTCGCTTTTCCAGTTGCGTTTGTTCATCTAGGACAAACTCATGTCGTAAATCAGGTAACAAAATATCAGTCTTGTACTGTTGTGGTGTATGTCGACGAACGGCTATCTTTCCATGTGACCCACTTAATTTTTTTTTCTACTGTTCCACTAACCTTAGCGGTAGACGTTGAGGCTCCATTGTTTACAAATTCAATGGAATTTATTGCCGGCTTGTTACTGAAATGTTGGGGTTGTCGGTAGCTCCCTCCTTCCCCCTTTCTATGTTGCCAGTGTGAAAGTTTTGGCTCCGTAATTACCTTGTTTACGGCGTTATTCTGTTGACCATGAGGCACCTCTCTTGTGTCCCCGTCGTTCAACTTGTCTGTCTGACGCACAAACCGATCATCTCTACTGTTTCTTTGCCGGATCATGGCATATTCAGAAATCAATGATTCGAGATTCTGGATCGTCCTGACGTCCCTAGTGACGCTCGCTATCTCTAGTTCTCGTCCATAATGTCGCGTTATCTTCCTAATCAGTTGATAATCCGTGAGCGGCGGTGTAAGCTGACGGCTTTCCAGAAGTTGTCGTTCCATGTATTGGACAGCGCTCATACTCCCACGCCAGTCGAAACGACCACACTCCAGCTTGTTCCGGACATCATCCTGCTTCTCCGGGCCCCAATACTTCTGCGTAAAGATCTCTTTAAATTCATCGAATAATCTTGATCTGGTCACGTACCACACGCCACCATATAGCTGCATCGGCCTCGAGATGTTTCCCAATCCACTTCACGTTATCCGCCGGGTAGTACATCAGCTGGTGCTCGGATAATTCTTTTAGGAACTCTATAGGAAAACGGTCTGTTCCGTTGTATTTGAGTTCGGAGTTATTACTTCCATTCGCTCTCGTGGACGGTCCTATCTCAGTTTCCGCTATCCGTCGCTGTAGTCTTTCTTGTCCACTTTTAATATGATTGATGTGACTTCTTAACTCTTCAATTATCACATCCTTCTCCTTCTCCGTTGTTGTGGTCTTCTGTTCCACCGTGCGTTGACGGTCGTCCACTTCAACGATCTTCTGCTTTAATACTTTGACGGCTTCTCCCTGCTCTTGTTGTTGTTGTATTATATTGTTCTGTACTTCTCTTCTCCATTCCTCGTTTCTATTGTTCGTCTCTTGGATTTGGTGATCTAATTTTTGGTCGACTTGCTCGATTACCTTCTGTGTATTATTTATGGCTTCCTGCCACTCTTGACGGTCTTTCTCTCTCACTTCTTTATTCTCTCTTACCTGTTTCTTCAGTTCATTCTTCAACTCTTTTATACCACTTTCACTCTTCTTTTGTAGATCGCTAATTTTCTCATCCCACTTCTTAGCGTAATCCTGCAGATCTAGTGTTATTTTGCTGATCTGTTCTTCATTGTGTCTTTTTAATTCCTCCTGCATTTGTTTTTGTTCCCTGATATGCTGTTCCAATTTCTCCGTAATTAAGTTTTGTTTTTCGTTTTGTTCTTCCTGCATTTGTTTCAGATCATTCTTCTGCTGATCTAAGTTCTCGGTCAGCTTCTCGAGTAGCATTTGTAGATTTAATCCGTCGGGTTGAGACACCTGTCCCCCCGCCCTTATCTCAGATTCACACGCGCTAACGTCGTCGCTGGGCGTCGCGTTCTTCTCTCGTCCTTCTATGTTTAACTCATTGTTAACGTCGAATTCCTGACTTTCGGAGTTATTATTATTAGTCGCCATTCTTGCTCGACTTCGTGTAATCATTCAGAGTTGTTTTACAAGTATTTGTTTTTTATTATAATGCTTATGTTATACTTTATCAAACTACTAGCTATTCTACTATACCACTGCCTGCACTTAACCAACTCGTTTAACAAGGATTATCCCTATTAATCGGCCATCAGGTTGGGCGCCATATACAATGATATATTTATGCGTCTTTTATTTGCATAAATTTATCAATTATCTTTGTTCTACAAGAATTGGTTTTGCACTGCCCCTCGTTGGGTAGCCATATACAATGCTAATATTTATGCGAATTATTTGCATAAATTGATTAATTATTAATTATAAATTTATTGATTCTGTAATTATGAAATTGTTGCCGGTACGAACTTTGTCGTACTTACATGTATCTAACTCTGAGCTTGGGTTAGCATATACGATGCAATTAATGTCATGTGTTGATCTCCCATATGTAATGTTAACAAATTCATTTCTTTAAATAACGAATAATTGTATGAATTGAGTTAGAGTTAATTATTTATTCACACTCCAACTTGCTACATATGAATTTACTTTTGACTTTAACTGTCTTCGAAACTTCTATTTTGTGCATCTTTCTGATCAGTTGAATTGATAATCGTTACCTTGAATTATTAATATAGATACTGTTTAATGAAAGATTAAGTTGTGAGTCAGGTTTGTTAGATAAATCAATAGAATACTAACGAATCCATTCTAACTTATATTTATTAAATCATATTCATTCTTCTTCATGTCAGAACATCAATTTAAGAGCACTTACAATTCTTCAACAAAACAATAAAATTCTATTACACATTTAACAACTCAATGAACAAATTTAAACAATTAGGTGAGCGATCAAATATTGACGCTTCTTCGTCTGCAATGACGTTACTAACTAAAATGTGGTGTGCTCATAATTCGTATTTAGTATTTACGTTAAAACACATTGAACATTTATATGCATGAAATAATCATAAGTAATAATATACATATCAATCATATACGTAGATAAAATCCTGCTCCTGCAACAAACACATCAAAATACATACATAATACAAAATATATTAACAAGAAGACATGTATATTATTCTAGAACATAATATTCTCTACTTATGGATTCGTATCTATCTGACTCATATTTATATAACTTTCTCAGGTGGTTTTGGTTCTAAGTGTCAGGTCAGTGGTGTTTGATAAATTACTAATTATAAGAAGAGATTAGTTTTGTACTTTACTCGTTCTGCCGTGCTGTCTCCCTGCATTGATGAGTGAAGAAAATCCATAGGACACTTGATCGTAAACACTCCCGCACTCCGCGACAGTCACTTCGAGCTTTGAGTTTAATATAATACAAGTAGTGGCATTGTACTCGTAATCGGTCGGTTAAATTCTACGCGCGTATGTGTCTATTTCGCGGTACACAGTTCGCTACCGTATGCTTCTAATAACTGTTTATGCCGCACGACAACTCTTTTCGGCGCCTAGGTCGTTTTCGAGTTCATTAGGCACTTTTCACAATTCTATTTATTTGAGTTAATTACTAAACATTGTAGTATCACTACTTTTTCTGTAATTGTTCAAGAATATCGCTTCACAATGTCCGTGTCTTTATGACGATGAATTACATAGAAATTATATAGATTGCTACTCGCGTTTCATCACGAAAACTACTGTTCCGTTTACGCTCTGAGTTTTATTCGCGCACTTCCATTTATTCGTAATAATGTCTTAATCGTCTCCACCGAAATGCATTTTAACTTACGCACTGCTTTAAGTTCTTATAACTGAATCATTATAAAATGAAATACAAGTTCAATAGACTGTTCGAGACTCTGAGTAAACCGAGTTAAGAATTATAATACAATTTGTAATAAACTGAGACAAAATTTGTAATAAACTGAGGTTAAAAATTGAATGAACTGGGCTCGCGTCTCCCCGTGTAAATGGTTTTTATTTCTTCTGCTGTTCCCACACTTGGGACTCTGATGAACACACAAACTTCCCACCAATTCATCTTTGATAGGTTCATTCCACGGACCTCCTTGTGTCCCTTCGTCACCAGTTTGTATTTCCAACGAATTCTCCACCCAGTGCCGTTTGGAGAGGGACGTTCATACACGAGATTCGCTCTCTGGTCTCAAGCTTATCTCTGAACCATCCCCTACGGAAGTTCCCTCCGGAATTCTCGTTCCTCATTGGCTGGTTGGCTTTTTCGACTTGAATTTGACATAGTCCACGTGGACTAGATGAGTCGCTGTCTTACGTACGTTGTTCCGTTCCTGGAATCAGTGTTAAGGCTCTGTTTCAAAATCACATCTGCTACTTCTGGTGTAGCGTGTCGAATTCTCTTATTGTTGGTACGCTGACGATTTCCTCCGTCGACTTGCGGGTGGCATAATATCTGTGCTCTCCCTTAGCGTCACTTAGTCGCCTGTCCTATTGTCCTTGCATAAACCATTGTCTTTGAGAAGTCGCACACATGGTTTTGAACAATACTCTCGCCGTTGGTTCTGTGTTTTTCTCGCTACTGGACAGATGTAACGGTAGCCTCCTTTTGTCCTAATTGTGGAGTCGGGCACTCCCACGCATGGTCCAGCTGGCTGCAACATGTGCCGTACAGCTCATTGTTCGAGAATAGTTTTTACGACGTCTTAATGGAAAGGAAAGGTTTGTTCCCTTTCGCCGCCCACCCTCGAACAACGCTAACACGTGTCACTTTTAACGGGCTCTAATTGCTGGCGTACTTCCCTCGCAATAACCCAAAAAATAAAAAAAATATATGAAATATTAATTATATCACAGTGTCCCCAAATATGATTCGTCGTGCAGATTAATCGGAACGACTAATTCATATTTCGCCCTTACTCGCGTACGATCACTAAGTACATTGGCCATCTCCCATTGGAACCAGTATAGCTGACCTATATCTTCCTCTCGACTGACCTACTGTTGTTTAGAACCGTTTTTCTCTCCCTTTTTTTTCATTCACCTGAGTGTTTAATTTATTGTTCACCAAATATAAATACGAATCCATTTACAAACTATACGCTCTAGTGCGCTCCTAGATCTGTCTATACACATACATTACATAAACAAATGGTAATTATTTTGTTTACAAGCTATCTTTTTACTTACGTATACACTAGAAACTATATAAATACTAGCAGTAATTTATTGCTTATGGATACTTCAAACAATTTTATTGTTACCTTCAAAATTAATTTGCGATTAAAAACATTCTTTTTCAAGACATCATATACTTACTTACAAACATTCATCGTACTTCCTACCCTCTGGTACTTTGAATCTACATTTCTGTTAAACACACGTATAATTACTTACAACAAAATAAATCGAATTTGTATAATTCCACAGGTCAAATAAACATATTTTATATCCCTTCTTTCTATGCTTCTAATACAATCTTAAGTTCAATAATTAATTCTAATAACTTATTACAATATTTAATTCTGTTATGCAACTCAGTTGCTTATATCTGTCCTTCAATAAACAAATTTTAATAGTATAACAAGTACGTCTGTTAATTAATTTACAATCTATACAATACATAAAATCTGACATTTTAAATTTATTACAAGTTTAAGGTTTCGTCTAGACAATTCTGAATGAATTAACTAGTAGATTGCATTCGCGACTACTACCGTTATTCTTTATCATCTAGATCGGTCTTTTCTCCTCCTATTCTGACGCTTAGCTCATTTCTCTTTCTGCTGTCTATTAGTGAAGTACGTATAGTCCGACTATAACATTGTCTCGCATGGAGAGTGTTCTTACTAACTACAACTCTACCTGTTGTCGTCAGCCTCGCCAGCTGGGCTTACGTCACTTCACACCTCCCTCTCTGTTTATTTACTACTTCGCCTTTCAACAACACTTTTGCCTCGCACGCATGCTGATGCCGTGTTCGGCCACAGTTACTCTCCCCTTACATAATATGGTTTCAATAGTCTTACATTGAATTTGCCGCGTATTTTAGTTTCGTCGCAGTTATCTACTAATATATATGTAGATTCGCCTACAATATCTTTAATCTTAAAAGGTCCTGTGTATAACTCACAAAATTTTTCGATTCTTCTCTGCATCGCATCAGATTGGTAATGTGTCCGCACTAACACCAAGTCTCCTACCTGAAATCTTGTCATTTTGTTCGCTTCATTCACGCGTTTTGCGTGTCGCTCTCTTTTCCGTTTAATCCTAACGAATATCTGGTGGTTATCCACTGTCTCTTCTTTCGTATCGCAGCCTTCCTTTATGAATTTCTCCCATACACGACTCGGCTTTTTTCCGTGATGTGCCTCATACGGTGTAACTTCTATTGTTTCATGGTAGACCTCATTTATGCAACATTCTATGGTATTTATGACTTTTGACCATTTTGTGTGCTGGTCCCCTACAAATATCCTAAATAGGTAGGTAACCTAGTTGCCTATTTACGCGTTCGGCAAGGTTTGTTTGCGGGTTTCTTATCGCCGTGTATTTAGGTATAATTCCAAGTTCCTCTAGTCCTCTAATCCATTGTTTGGACGTAAACTGCGTACCGTTATCAGTGAGTATTTCTTTCGGTCTTCCACACTCATTTACATACTGCCGGAGTCTACGAAGCGTAGCTACTGTTGTGGCTCTTCTAAGTGTGTATAATTTTACATACTTGGTAACGTTATCTATAATGACAAGGATATACTTTACTCCTGCTGCTGCTGTTGGAAGCGGTCCATAAAAATCGCCACTAATCAATTCACCTTTACTCGTCGGTATAATTGGCTTCGTGCCACCGAATAAGTTACGATTGTTTGAATCCTTACATTTTTGGCACTTATCGCACGTCCTTACGTACGCCTGTACGCGCTTCGACATTCGGTCGAAAGTGAAATGTTCCTGCAGTAACTTTATACATTTCTTACTGCCAACATGACCGTACATTGTGTGTATTTCTTCGATGAGTCTCCCCGTAACGCTTTCCGGTACGTAGAGTTTCCACCGACCCTTACTTTTCCTATATAACTTATCATTACTACACTTATAAAATTTACATAATTCATTCTTATCATCCGTCGTCAAATCCTTCATTATTTGCTGTAGCTTCTTATCTTCTAACTGGTACGTCGCGCAGTTCTTTAACATCATGTTCATTTCTTTAATCATTTTAATTTTTGTATGGTTCATTCGATACTCATAACTGTCATCGACTGGATCTTCCTTCGTCATATCCTCTGGGTAACGACTCAAGATGTCGGCCACAATATTCTCCTTTCCCTTACAATGAATGATATCAAAGTTATACTCTTGAATACACAGTATCCAACGTGTGATCCTTGAGTTGTTTAGGTGACACTTACTCATGAAGATCAACGCCTTGTTATCTATTATTATGGTCAATGGTTGTCCTAAAACGTAAATTCGGAATTTTTCCAGACATCGAACTATGCTTAGAAGCTCCTTTTCCGTCGTAAAGTAGTTTAGTTCTGCACCTTTGAACTTTTGCTAGTATACGCTACCACGCAGATGTTTTATCGTCGTCCAACTGGTATAATTGTCCTCCGTATGCGAAATTACTCGCATCATATTGTAAGAAGTACCTCTTATTTACCGGCCGAAAACTTAAGATAACAGTATTGATAAACAAGTCCTTGACCTGTTGGAAACACTGGTCAAGATCGGGTGTCCAATTAAATTTCTGACCCTTTTTAAGTAGACTTAATAAAGGTTGTGTGACTTCTGCATATTTGCTTGTAAATTTGTGTGTAAAAATTTGTAAGTCCCAGGAATCCCTTTAACTGCTTTTGATTTTTCGGGGTCGGGAACTTCCTGATTGCCGCTACTTTCTCTTCGGATGCTCGTATACCATTAGTAGTAAGCTGATACCCAAGGTATGCGATCTTCTTGCGAAAAAATTGTGATTTTTCCAAATTTATTGTTAGATTAGCTGCCAATAAATTTTTAAGTAATGCTTCAATATTCTCCAAATGTGTGCTTACGTTAGACGAATAACAAAGACAATCGTCGACGTAGATGATTGTATTCTCTTTCACCTCCTCGGATAATGCCATATCTAAACCTCTCGTCAGGGCTGCGGAACTGGTACTAAGTCCAAATGGAGTTACGGTATATCTGTAACACTTTCCTTCGTACAGAAATGCGGTGTAATCTCGGCATTGTTGTTTCAACGGAACCTGCCAAAAACTACTCGTTAAATCTATTGTTGATAAGTATTTCATATTACTGCATCTCGCCAGGATTTCTTGAATCGGAGTCGGTCCTTCGTAGTCTGGAACAGTGACACTATTTATCCTCCTCGCATCTAAACACAAACGTACATTCCCATCTTTCTTTATTACGGTGACCATTTGGTTGACGTATGGACTACTGCACCTTTCAATCACGCCATATCTTAGCATCTTGCTGATTTCGGCGTCCACCTTTTCCTTATATTGGGATTGGCCACCCGCGTTGGAAATATGGTGTTTTATCCGTCACTCGAAACTCATGTTCGTAGCAATCCATCCGCCCTGGACATTCCCGGAATACATTCTGATACTTTACTAAAATCCTTCTTAGTTCCTCCCTCGTCGTTTCGTCTTCACATGTCACACTGTCGACCTTCTCATCAATCCTCCTCTCGATTCCGTCCCAGTCCTCTTCTAACAGTTCCATATGTATGATTGGTATCCGCAGTTCCTGTTCACCAGTCCTCCCTTCGAATTCGATAGTTCCCTTCTTCATATCGATTACGCATCCCTCTTCTTTTAAAAAGCTGATTCCTAATATGCAGTCCCTAATTAAATTCGGTATTACTAGGAAAACACAATCTAACCTAACATCACCAATATAAATCTCACACATAATTCGTTTTCTAATTAATTTAGACCTTCCGCCGACGGCACTTACAATTAACGTGTTGTTCATGCGGAGTTCTTCGTATGGACGCAGGCGTTGTTTATTTCTGTTAAACCATTCTTCTGATACTCCGATAATGGCAGAACCCGTATCAATCAAGGCTAAAACTGTAACATCACCATTAAATTTTACCTCAATCTCTGGACATTTTGAGATTCGCTTTTCCAGTTGCGTTTGTTCATCTAGGACAAACTCATGTCGTAAATCAGGTAACAAAATATCAGTCTTGTACTGTTGTGGTGTATGTCGACGAACGGCTATCTTTCCATGTGACCCACTTAATTTTTTTTTCTACTGTTCCACTAACCTTAGCGGTAGACGTTGAGGCTCCATTGTTTACAAATTCAATGGAATTTATTGCCGGCTTGTTACTGAAATGTTGGGGTTGTCGGTAGCTCCCTCCTTCCCCCTTTCTATGTTGCCAGTGTGAAAGTTTTGGCTCCGTAATTACCTTGTTTACGGCGTTATTCTGTTGACCATGAGGCACCCCTCTTGTGTCCCCGTCGTTCAACTTGTCTGTCTGACGCACAAACCGATCATCTCTACTGTTTCTTTGCCGGATCATGGCATATTCAGAAATCAATGATTCGAGATTCTGGATCGTCCTGACGTCCCTAGTGACGCTCGCTATCTCTAGTTCTCGTCCATAATGTCGCGTTATCTTCCTAATCAGTTGATAATCCGTGAGCGGCGGTGTAAGCTGACGGCTTTCCAGAAGTTGTCGTTCCATGTATTGGACAGCGCTCATACTCCCACGCCAGTCGAAACGACCACACTCCAGCTTGTTCCGGACATCATCCTGCTTCTCCGGGCCCCAATACTTCTGCGTAAAGATCTCTTTAAATTCATCGAATAATCTTGATCTGGTCACGTACCACACGCCACCATATAGCTGCATCGGCCTCGAGATGTTTCCCAATCCACTTCACGTTATCCGCCGGGTAGTACATCAGCTGGTGCTCGGATAATTCTTTTAGGAACTCTATAGGAAAACGGTCTGTTCCGTTGTATTTGAGTTCGGAGTTATTACTTCCATTCGCTCTCGTGGACGGTCCTATCTCAGTTTCCGCTATCCGTCGCTGTAGTCTTTCTTGTCCACTTTTAATATGATTGATGTGACTTCTTAACTCTTCAATTATCACATCCTTCTCCTTCTCCGTTGTTGTGGTCTTCTGTTCCACCGTGCGTTGACGGTCGTCCACTTCAACGATCTTCTGCTTTAATACTTTGACGGCTTCTCCCTGCTCTTGTTGTTGTTGTATTATATTGTTCTGTACTTCTCTTCTCCATTCCTCGTTTCTATTGTTCGTCTCTTGGATTTGGTGATCTAATTTTTGGTCGACTTGCTCGATTACCTTCTGTGTATTATTTATGGCTTCCTGCCACTCTTGACGGTCTTTCTCTCTCACTTCTTTATTCTCTCTTACCTGTTTCTTCAGTTCATTCTTCAACTCTTTTATACCACTTTCACTCTTCTTTTGTAGATCGCTAATTTTCTCATCCCACTTCTTAGCGTAATCCTGCAGATCTAGTGTTATTTTGCTGATCTGTTCTTCATTGTGTCTTTTTAATTCCTCCTGCATTTGTTTTTGTTCCCTGATATGCTGTTCCAATTTCTCCGTAATTAAGTTTTGTTTTTCGTTTTGTTCTTCCTGCATTTGTTTCAGATCATTCTTCTGCTGATCTAAGTTCTCGGTCAGCTTCTCGAGTAGCATTTGTAGATTTAATCCGTCGGGTTGAGACACCTGTCCCCCCGCCCTTATCTCAGATTCACACGCGCTAACGTCGTCGCTGGGCGTCGCGTTCTTCTCTCGTCCTTCTATGTTTAACTCATTGTTAACGTCGAATTCCTGACTTTCGGAGTTATTATTATTAGTCGCCATTCTTGCTCGACTTCGTGTAATCATTCAGAGTTGTTTTACAAGTATTTGTTTTTTATTATAATGCTTATGTTATACTTTATCAAACTACTAGCTATTCTACTATACCACTGCCTGCACTTAACCAACTCGTTTAACAAGGATTATCCCTATTAATCGGCCATCAGGTTGGGCGCCATATACAATGATATATTTATGCGTCTTTTATTTGCATAAATTTATCAATTATCTTTGTTCTACAAGAATTGGTTTTGCACTGCCCCTCGTTGGGTAGCCATATACAATGCTAATATTTATGCGAATTATTTGCATAAATTGATTAATTATTAATTATAAATTTATTGATTCTGTAATTATGAAATTGTTGCCGGTACGAACTTTGTCGTACTTACATGTATCTAACTCTGAGCTTGGGTTAGCATATACGATGCAATTAATGTCATGTGTTGATCTCCCATATGTAATGTTAACAAATTCATTTCTTTAAATAACGAATAATTGTATGAATTGAGTTAGAGTTAATTATTTATTCACACTCCAACTTGCTACATATGAATTTACTTTTGACTTTAACTGTCTTCGAAACTTCTATTTTGTGCATCTTTCTGATCAGTTGAATTGATAATCGTTACCTTGAATTATTAATATAGATACTGTTTAATGAAAGATTAAGTTGTGAGTCAGGTTTGTTAGATAAATCAATAGAATACTAACGAATCCATTCTAACTTATATTTATTAAATCATATTCATTCTTCTTCATGTCAGAACATCAATTTAAGAGCACTTACAATTCTTCAACAAAACAATAAAATTCTATTACACATTTAACAACTCAATGAACAAATTTAAACAATTAGGTGAGCGATCAAATATTGACGCTTCTTCGTCTGCAATGACGTTACTAACTAAAATGTGGTGTGCTCATAATTCGTATTTAGTATTTACGTTAAAACACATTGAACATTTATATGCATGAAATAATCATAAGTAATAATATACATATCAATCATATACGTAGATAAAATCCTGCTCCTGCAACAAACACATCAAAATACATACATAATACAAAATATATTAACAAGAAGACATGTATATTATTCTAGAACATAATATTCTCTACTTATGGATTCGTATCTATCTGACTCATATTTATATAACTTTCTCAGGTGGTTTTGGTTCTAAGTGTCAGGTCAGTGGTGTTTGATAAATTACTAATTATAAGAAGAGATTAGTTTTGTACTTTACTCGTTCTGCCGTGCTGTCTCCCTGCATTGATGAGTGAAGTTAATCCATAGGACACTTGATCGTAAACACTCCCGCACTCCGCGACAGTCACTTCGAGCTTTGAGTTTAATATAATACAAGTAGTGGCATTGTACTCGTAATCGGTCGGTTAAATTCTACGCGCGTATGTGTCTATTTCGCGGTACACAGTTCGCTACCGTATGCTTCTAATAACTGTTTATGCCGCACGACAACTCTTTTCGGCGCCTAGGTCGTTTTCGAGTTCATTAGGCACTTTTCACAATTCTATTTATTTGAGTTAATTACTAAACATTGTAGTATCACTACTTTTTCTGTAATTGTTCAAGAATATCGCTTCACAATGTCCGTGTCTTTATGACGATGAATTACATAAAAATTATATAGATTGCTACTCGCGTTTCATCACGAAAACTACTGTTCCGTTTACGCTCTGAGTTTTATTCGCGCACTTCCATTTATTCGTAATAATGTCTTAATCGTCTCCACCGAAATGCATTTTAACTTACGCACTGTTTTAAGTTCTTATAACTGAATCATTATAAAATGAAATACAAGTTCAATAGACTGTTCGAGACTCTGAGTAAACCGAGTTAAGAATTATAATACAATTTGTAATAAACTGAGACAAAATTTGTAATAAACTGAGGTTAAAAATTGAATGAACTGGGCTCGCGTCTCCCCGTGTAAATGGTTTTTATTTCTTCTGCTGTTCCCACACTTGGGACTCTGATGAACACACAAACTTCCCACCAATTCATCTTTGATAGGTTCATTCCACGGACCTCCTTGTGTCCCTTCGTCACCAGTTTGTATTTCCAACGAATTCTCCACCCAGTGCCGTTTGGAGAGGGACGTTCATACACGAGATTCGCTCTCTGGTCTCAAGCTTATCTCTGAACCATCCCCTACGGAAGTTCCCTCCGGAATTCTCGTTCCTCATTGGCTGGTTGGCTTTTTCGACTTGAATTTGACATAGTCCACGTGGACTAGATGAGTCGCTGTCTTACGTACGTTGTTCCGTTCCTGGAATCAGTGTTAAGGCTCTGTTTCAAAATCACATCTGCTACTTCTGGTGTAGCGTGTCGAATTCTCTTATTGTTGGTACGCTGACGATTTCCTCCGTCGACTTGCGGGTGGCATAATATCTGTGCTCTCCCTTAGCGTCACTTAGTCGCCTGTCCTATTGTCCTTGCATAAACCATTGTCTTTGAGAAGTCGCACACATGGTTTTGAACAATACTCTCGCCGTTGGTTCTGTGTTTTTCTCGCTACTGGACAGATGTAACGGTAGCCTCCTTTTTTCCTAATTGTGGAGTCGGGCACTCCCACGCATGGTCCAGCTGGCTGCAACATGTGCCGTACAGCTCATTGTTCGAGAATAGTTTTTACGACGTCTTAATGGAAAGGAAAGGTTTTATTCCCTTTCGCCGCCCACCCTCGAACAACGCTAACACGTGTCACTTTTAACGGGCTCTAATTGCTGGCGTACTTCCCTCGCAATAAACCAAAAATTAAAAAAAATATATGAAATATTAATTATATCACAGTGTCCCCAAATATGATTCGTCGTGCAGATTAATCGGAACGACTAATTCATATTTCGCCCTTACTCGCGTACGATCACTAAGTACATTGGCCATCTCCCATTGGAACCAGTATAGCTGACCTATATCTTCCTCTCGACTGACCTACTGTTGTTTAGAACCGTTTTTCTCTCCATTTTTTTTCATTCACCTGAGTATTTAATTTATTGTTCACCAAATATAAATACGAATCCATTTACAAACTATACGCTCTAGTGCGCTCCTAGATCTGTCTATACACATACATTACATAAACAAATGGTAATTATTTTGTTTACAAGCTATCTTTTTACTTACGTATACACTAGAAACTATATAAATACTAGCAGTAATTTATTGCTTATGGATACTTCAAACAATTTTATTGTTACCTTCAAAATTAATTTGCGATTAAAAACATTCTTTTTCAAGACATCATATACTTACTTACAAACATTCATCGTACTTCCTACCCTCTGGTACTTTGAATCTACATTTCTGTTAAACACACGTATAATTACTTACAACAAAATAAATCGAATTTGTATAATTCTACAGGTCAAATAAACATATTTTATATCCCTTCTTTCTATGCTTCTAATACAATCTTAAGTTCAATAATTAATTCTAATAACTTATTACAATATTTAATTCTGTTATGCAACTCAGTTGCTTATATCTGTCCTTCAATAAACAAATTTTAATAGTATAACAAGTACGTCTGTTAATTAATTTACAATCTATACAATACATAAAATCTGACATTTTAAATTTATTACAAGTTTAAGGTTTCGTCTAGACAATTCTGAATGAATTAACTAGTAGATTGCATTCGCGACTACTACCGTTATTCTTTATCATCTAGATCGGTCTTTTCTCCTCCTATTCTGACGCTTAGCTCATTTCTCTTTCTGCTGTCTATTAGTGAAGTACGTATAGTCCGACTATAACATTGTCTCGCATGGAGAGTGTTCTTACTAACTACAACTCTACCTGTTGTCGTCAGCCTCGCCAGCTGGGCTTACGTCACTTCACACCTCCCTCTCTGTTTATTTACTACTTCGCCTTTCAACAACACTTTTGCCTCGCACGCATGCTGATGCCGTGTTCGGCCACAGTTACTCTCCCCTTACATAATATGGTTTCAATAGTCTTACATTGAATTTGCCGCGTATTTTAGTTTCGTCGCAGTTATCTACTAATATATATGTAGATTCGCCTACAATATCTTTAATCTTAAAAGGTCCTGTGTATAACTCACAAAATTTTTCGATTCTTCTCTGCATCGCATCAGATTGGTAATGTGTCCGCACTAACACCAAGTCTCCTACCTGAAATCTTGTCATTTTGTTCGCTTCATTCACGCGTTTTGCGTGTCGCTCTCTTTTCCGTTTAATCCTAACGAATATCTGGTGGTTATCCACTGTCTCTTCTTTCGTATCGCAGCCTTCCTTTATGAATTTCTCCCATACACGACTCGGCTTTTTTCCGTGATGTGCCTCATACGGTGTAACTTCTATTGTTTCATGGTAGACCTCATTTATGCAACATTCTATGGTATTTATGACTTTTGACCATTTTGTGTGCTGGTCCCCTACAAATATCCTAAATAGGTAGGTAACCTAGTTGCCTATTTACGCGTTCGGCAAGGTTTGTTTGCGGGTTTCTTATCGCCGTGTATTTAGGTATAATTCCAAGTTCCTCTAGTCCTCTAATCCATTGTTTGGACGTAAACTGCGTACCGTTATCAGTGAGTATTTCTTTCGGTCTTCCACACTCATTTACATACTGCCGGAGTCTACGAAGCGTAGCTACTGTTGTGGCTCTTCTAAGTGTGTATAATTTTACATACTTGGTAACGTTATCTATAATGACAAGGATATACTTTACTCCTGCTGCTGCTGTTGGAAGCGGTCCATAAAAATCGCCACTAATCAATTCACCTTTACTCGTCGGTATAATTGGCTTCGTGCCACCGAATAAGTTACGATTGTTTGAATCCTTACATTTTTGGCACTTATCGCACGTCCTTACGTACGCCTGTACGCGCTTCGACATTCGGTCGAAAGTGAAATGTTCCTGCAGTAACTTTATACATTTCTTACTGCCAACATGACCGTACATTGTGTGTATTTCTTCGATGAGTCTCCCCGTAACGCTTTCCGGTACGTAGAGTTTCCACCGACCCTTACTTTTCCTATATAACTTATCATTACTACACTTATAAAATTTACATAATTCATTCTTATCATCCGTCGTCAAATCCTTCATTATTTGCTGTAGCTTCTTATCTTCTAACTGGTACGTCGCGCAGTTCTTTAACATCATGTTCATTTCTTTAATCATTTTAATTTTTGTATGGTTCATTCGATACTCATAACTGTCATCGACTGGATCTTCCTTCGTCATATCCTCTGGGTAACGACTCAAGATGTCGGCCACAATATTCT
This sequence comes from Magicicada septendecula, assembly GCA_034769895.1. Lineage (NCBI taxonomy): Eukaryota > Metazoa > Arthropoda > Insecta > Hemiptera > Cicadidae > Magicicada > Magicicada septendecula. Next base: position 143,162,887 of record CM068372.1, read on the forward strand.
CCTTTCCCTTACAATGAATGATATCAAAGTTATACTCTTGAATACACAGTATCCAACGTGTGATCCTTGAGTTGTTTAGGTGACACTTACTCATGAAGATCAACGCCTTGTTATCTATTATTATGGTCAATGGTTGTCCTAAAACGTAAATTCGGAATTTTTCCAGACATCGAACTATGCTTAGAAGCTCCTTTTCCGTCGTAAAGTAGTTTAGTTCTGCACCTTTGAACTTTTGCTAGTATACGCTACCACGCAATGTTTTATCGTCGTCCAACTGGTATAATTGTCCTCCGTATGCGAAATTACTCGCATCATATTGTAAGAAGTACCTCTTATTTACCGGCCGAAAACTTAAGATAACAGTATTGATAAACAAGTCCTTGACCTGTTGGAAACACTGGTCAAGATCGGGTGTCCAATTAAATTTCTGACCCTTTTTAAGTAGACTTAATAAAGGTTGTGTGACTTCTGCATATTTGCTTGTAAATTTGTGTGTAAAAATTTGTAAGTCCCAGGAATCCCTTTAACTGCTTTTGATTTTTCGGGGTCGGGAACTTCCTGATTGCCGCTACTTTCTCTTCGGATGCTCGTATACCATTAGTAGTAAGCTGATACCCAAGGTATGCGATCTTCTTGCGAAAAAATTGTGATTTTTCCAAATTTATTGTTAGGTTAGCTGCCAATAAATTTTTAAGTAATGCTTCAATATTCTCCAAATGTGTGCTTACGTTAGACGAATAACAAAGACAATCGTCGACGTAGATGATTGTATTCTCTTTCACCTCCTCGGATAATGCCATATCTAAACCTCTCGTCAGGGCTGCGGAACTGGTACTAAGTCCAAATGGAGTTACGGTATATCTGTAACACTTTCCTTCGTACAGAAATGCGGTGTAATCTCGGCATTGTTGTTTCAACGGAACCTGCCAAAAACTACTCGTTAAATCTATTGTTGATAAGTATTTCATATTACTGCATCTCGCCAGGATTTCTTGAATCGGAGTCGGTCCTTCGTAGTCTGGAACAGTGACACTATTTATCCTCCTCGCATCTAAACACAAACGTACATTCCCATCTTTCTTTATTACGGTGACCATTTGGTTGACGTATGGACTACTGCACCTTTCAATCACGCCATATCTTAGCATCTTGCTGATTTCGGCGTCCACCTTTTCCTTATATTGGGATTGGCCACCCGCGTTGGAAATATGGTGTTTTATCCGTCACTCGAAACTCATGTTCGTAGCAATCCATCCGCCCTGGACATTCCCGGAATACATTCTGATACTTTACTAAAAACCTTCTTAGTTCCTCCCTCGTCGTTTCGTCTTCACATGTCACACTGTCGACCTTCTCATCAATCCTCCTCTCGATTCCGTCCCAGTCCTCTTCTAACAGTTCCATATGTATGATTGGTATCCGCAGTTCCTGTTCACCAGTCCTCCCTTCGAATTCGATAGTTCCCTTCTTCATATCGATTACGCATCCCTCTTCTTTTAAAAAGCTGATTCCTAATATGCAGTCCCTAATTAAATTCGGTATTACTAGGAAAACACAATCTAACCTAACATCACCAATATAAATCTCACACATAATTCGTTTTCTAATTAATTTAGACCTTCCGCCGACGGCACTTACAATTAACGTGTTGTTCATGCGGAGTTCTTCGTATGGACGCAGGCGTTGTTTATTTCTGTTAAACCATTCTTCTGATACTCCGATAATGGCAGAACCCGTATCAATCAAGGCTAAAACTGTAACATCACCATTAAATTTTACCTCAATCTCTGGACATTTTGAGATTCGCTTTTCCAGTTGCGTTTGTTCATCTAGGACAAACTCATGTCGTAAATCAGGTAACAAAATATCAGTCTTGTACTGTTGTGGTGTATGTCGACGAACGGCTATCTTTCCATGTGACCCACTTAATTTTTTTTTCTACTGTTCCACTAACCTTAGCGGTAGACGTTGAGGCTCCATTGTTTACAAATTCAATGGAATTTATTGCCGGCTTGTTACTGAAATGTTGGGGTTGTCGGTAGCTCCCTCCTTCCCCCTTTCTATGTTGCCAGTGTGAAAGTTTTGGCTCCGTAATTACCTTGTTTACGGCGTTATTCTGTTGACCATGAGGCACCCCTCTTGTGTCCCCGTCGTTCAACTTGTCTGTCTGACGCACAAACCGATCATCTCTACTGTTTCTTTGCCGGATCATGGCATATTCAGAAATCAATGATTCGAGATTCTGGATCGTCCTGACGTCCCTAGTGACGCTCGCTATCTCTAGTTCTCGTCCATAATGTCGCGTTATCTTCCTAATCAGTTGATAATCCGTGAGCGGCGGTGTAAGCTGACGGCTTTCCAGAAGTTGTCGTTCCATGTATTGGACAGCGCTCATACTCCCACGCCAGTCGAAACGACCACACTCCAGCTTGTTCCGGACATCATCCTGCTTCTCCGGGCCCCAATACTTCTGCGTAAAGATCTCTTTAAATTCATCGAATAATCTTGATCTGGTCACGTACCACACGCCACCATATAGCTGCATCAGCCTCGAGATGTTTCCCAATCCACTTCACGTTATCCGCCGGGTAGTACATCAGCTGGTGCTCGGATAATTCTTTTAGGAACTCTATAGGAAAACGGTCTGTTCCGTTGTATTTGAGTTCGGAGTTATTACTTCCATTCGCTCTCGTGGACGGTCCTATCTCAGTTTCCGCTATCCGTCGCTGTAGTCTTTCTTGTCCACTTTTAATATGATTGATGTGACTTCTTAACTCTTCAATTATCACATCCTTCTCCTTCTCCGTTGTTGTGGTCTTCTGTTCCACCGTGCGTTGACGGTCGTCCACTTCAACGATCTTCTGCTTTAATACTTTGACGGCTTCTCCCTGCTCTTGTTGTTGTTGTATTATATTGTTCTGTACTTCTCTTCTCCATTCCTCGTTTCTATTGTTCGTCTCTTGGATTTGGTGATCTAATTTTTGGTCGACTTGCTCGATTACCTTCTGTGTATTATTTATGGCTTCCTGCCACTCTTGACGGTCTTTCTCTCTCACTTCTTTATTCTCTCTTACCTGTTTCTTCAGTTCATTCTTCAACTCTTTTATACCACTTTCACTCTTCTTTTGTAGATCGCTAATTTTCTCATCCCACTTCTTAGCGTAATCCTGCAGATCTAGTGTTATTTTGCTGATCTGTTCTTCATTGTGTCTTTTTAATTCCTCCTGCATTTGTTTTTGTTCCCTGATATGCTGTTCCAATTTCTCCGTAATTAAGTTTTGTTTTTCGTTTTGTTCTTCCTGCATTTGTTTCAGATCATTCTTCTGCTGATCTAAGTTCTCGGTCAGCTTCTCGAGTAGCATTTGTAGATTTAATCCGTCGGGTTGAGACACCTGTCCCCCCGCCCTTATCTCAGATTCACACGCGCTAACGTCGTCGCTGGGCGTCGCGTTCTTCTCTCGTCCTTCTATGTTTAACTCATTGTTAACGTCGAATTCCTGACTTTCGGAGTTATTATTATTAGTCGCCATTCTTGCTCGACTTCGTGTAATCATTCAGAGTTGTTTTACAAGTATTTGTTTTTTATTATAATGCTTATGTTATACTTTATCAAACTACTAGCTATTCTACTATACCACTGCCTGCACTTAACCAACTCGTTTAACAAGGATTATCCCTATTAATCGGCCATCAGGTTGGGCGCCATATACAATGATATATTTATGCGTCTTTTATTTGCATAAATTTATCAATTATCTTTGTTCTACAAGAATTGGTTTTGCACTGCCCCTCGTTGGGTAGCCATATACAATGCTAATATTTATGCGAATTATTTGCATAAATTGATTAATTATTAATTATAAATTTATTGATTCTGTAATTATGAAATTGTTGCCGGTACGAACTTTGTCGTACTTACATGTATCTAACTCTGAGCTTGGGTTAGCATATACGATGCAATTAATGTCATGTGTTGATCTCCCATATGTAATGTTAACAAATTCATTTCTTTAAATAACGAATAATTGTATGAATTGAGTTAGAGTTAATTATTTATTCACACTCCAACTTGCTACATATGAATTTACTTTTGACTTTAACTGTCTTCGAAACTTCTATTTTGTGCATCTTTCTGATCAGTTGAATTGATAATCGTTACCTTGAATTATTAATATAGATACTGTTTAATGAAAGGTTAAGTTGTGAGTCAGGTTTGTTAGATAAATCAATAGAATACTAACGAATCCATTCTAACTTATATTTATTAAATCATATTCATTCTTCTTCATGTCAGAACATCAATTTAAGAGCACTTACAATTCTTCAACAAAACAATAAAATTCTATTACACATTTAACAACTCAATGAACAAATTTAAACAATTAGGTGAGCGATCAAATATTGACGCTTCTTCGTCTGCAATGACGTTACTAACTAAAATGTGGTGTGCTCATAATTCGTATTTAGTATTTACGTTAAAACACATTGAACATTTATATGCATGAAATAATCATAAGTAATAATATACATATCAATCATATACGTAGATAAAATCCTGCTCCTGCAACAAACACATCAAAATACATACATAATACAAAATATATTAACAAGAAGACATGTATATTATTCTAGAACATAATATTCTCTACTTATGGATTCGTATCTATCTGACTCATATTTATATAACTTTCTCAGGTGGTTTTGGTTCTAAGTGTCAGGTCAGTGGTGTTTGATAAATTACTAATTATAAGAAGAGATTAGTTTTGTACTTTACTCGTTCTGCCGTGCTGTCTCCCTGCATTGATGAGTGAAGAAAATCCATAGGACACTTGATCGTAATCACTCCCGCACTCCGCGACAGTCACTTCGAGCTTTGAGTTTAATATAATACAAGTAGTGGCATTGTACTCGTAATCGGTCGGTTAAATTCTACGCGCGTATGTGTCTATTTCGCGGTACACAGTTCGCTACCGTATGCTTCTAATAACTGTTTATGCCGCACGACAACTCTTTTCGGCGCCTAGGTCGTTTTCGAGTTCATTAGGCACTTTTCACAATTCTATTTATTTGAGTTAATTACTAAACATTGTAGTATCACTACTTTTTCTGTAATTGTTCAAGAATATCGCTTCACAATGTCCGTGTCTTTATGACGATGAATTACATAGAAATTATATAGATTGCTACTCGCGTTTCATCACGAAAACTACTGTTCCGTTTACGCTCTGAGTTTTATTCGCGCACTTCCATTTATTCGTAATAATGTCTTAATCGTCTCCACCGAAATGCATTTTAACTTACGCACTGCTTTAAGTTCTTATAACTGAATCATTATAAAATGAAATACAAGTTCAATAGACTGTTCGAGACTCTGAGTAAACCGAGTTAAGAATTATAATACAATTTGTAATAAACTGAGACAAAATTTGTAATAAACTGAGGTTAAAAATTGAATGAACTGGGCTCGCGTCTCCCCGTGTAAATGGTTTTTATTTCTTCTGCTGTTCCCACACTTGGGACTCTGATGAACACACAAACTTCCCACCAATTCATCTTTGATAGGTTCATTCCACGGACCTCCTTGTGTCCCTTCGTCACCAGTTTGTATTTCCAACGAATTCTCCACCCAGTGCCGTTTGGAGAGGGACGTTCATACACGAGATTCGCTCTCTGGTCTCAAGCTTATCTCTGAACCATCCCCTACGGAAGTTCCCTCCGGAATTCTCGTTCCTCATTGGCTGGTTGGCTTTTTCGACTTGAATTTGACATAGTCCACGTGGACTAGATGAGTCGCTGTCTTACGTACGTTGTTCCGTTCCTGGAATCAGTGTTAAGGCTCTGTTTCAAAATCACATCTGCTACTTCTGGTGTAGCGTGTCGAATTCTCTTATTGTTGGTACGCTGACGATTTCCTCCGTCGACTTGCGGGTGGCATAATATCTGTGCTCTCCCTTAGCGTCACTTAGTCGCCTGTCCTATTGTCCTTGCATAAACCATTGTCTTTGAGAAGTCGCACACATGGTTTTGAACAATACTCTCGCCGTTGGTTCTGTGTTTTTCTCGCTACTGGACAGATGTAACGGTAGCCTCCTTTTGTCCTAATTGTGGAGTCGGGCACTCCCACGCATGGTCCAGCTGGCTGCAACATGTGCCGTACAGCTCATTGTTCGAGAATAGTTTTTACGACGTCTTAATGGAAAGGAAAGGTTTTATTCCCTTTCGCCGCCCACCCTCGAACAACGCTAACACGTGTCACTTTTAACGGGCTCTAATTGCTGGCGTACTTCCCTCGCAATAACCCAAAAAAATAAAAAAATATATGAAATATTAATTATATCACAACATACTAGAGCCAAAAGGTAGGCCTGAGCATGGGATCTCCTCTAAGCGGGATACTTTCTGACTTTTATCTTAATTTTTCGAAAGAGAATATTTATTTTTTAGTAGTAATAAATACCGTAAAAACATCGTGTCCTATTACAGGTATGTCGATGACACATTTATCGTCTTTGATGGAACATAAAGAGAAATTGAGCTTCTGAAAAACTACTTGAACGGTGTTAACAAATGCTCACAATTCACACTTGAAACAGAGGTGAACAACCAACTGAACTTTCTTGATCTCACCATTATTAAATCCCAGGACTTTTTCAAATTTAAAATTTACAGAAAGCCCACTACCACTGACACCACAATACACGCTCATTCGTATCACCCGTGGTCCCAGAAAATGGCGACATACAATGCATCTGTCCATAGACTTCTTACTGTACCCTCAGAGCAAGATTGCTTCATCACCATATCCAACGGTTATAACGCTAATATAATAGATAAACTCATCTCCAGGCACACGAGCACTCATCTTCCTGTTCATCTGTAATAAGAAGGAAGATTATAAAACATAAATTTATTCGTATTTAAAACAGAAAATACAGTAATCATTCTTATCATTCCTTACAACTTTATACTACAATTAACTGTCAAAAATTTGAGACGATATCCTTCAAGGAACAAATTACATAAAAATTTCAATCAGTAGCGTGTATGGAAAATTACAACCCCACACATTCACACAAATATAAAATGAATAACTTAAGTGTGTTTCTAAATGTGTCTGGCGGTCAGAAAGCATTTAGTTTAACGTTCAACATCTTCTGAGAAAATCAAATAGAAATTTATTTTCATTTACTCAAATCTCGCCGTGTGTAGAGAAACGAGCGTTACCTGTTAGGAGGCGCGTATGCATAGGTACGGTCCGGGCGGAGCCTTTGAAATCGAAAGACCGTTAGAAAATGTAAACAGAACAGAGAATAAATTGCCGGCTCGCCTGAATACAGACAACACGCAACACTTACCGTAATTACCAGACGGTACTTCCACTAAGTGCACCGACTCTCACTATATTCTTTTTGCATACATTGTGTACGTACAAACTTCTTTCTGTTACTTAACGCAAAAAGGTTTAAAAGTGTTGTTTTCTTTTTCTTATTCCTTTCACTTTATACGAGTATTGTTTTTTACTAAAACGTCTTAGGCAAAGTACGCATGTAAAATTCTTCTTATTACTATTGTTCGCTGCTTTTACGAGATCTGCTTTTGAATATCTTATCTCGCTCGTAAAGTTTGTTCCCTAACTCTTTGCTCCCTCTGTCTTATAATTTACCGTAAAACTTAATACGCGTTATTCAGCATTATAACTTTTACTTATATGAAGCTGTCGGTATATATGGAAATTACACGACTGTTAGCGTCAATTGGAAAAATTTGGATCGGCACACACAGTTTTATGTTTATAGACACGCAAGTAGTTGACAATATATGGCGACCTTACTTTGCTCTAAAAATAAAATCAAAGTTCTCATTTGATAGCATTTTTAAAATACTCATTTTCAGAACCCTCTTTATTTGTTGTTTTTTTGAGTATTGTATTTCCAAACAGCTGTTTCTCGATAACGTCTTTAAGGAATATCACAATTCATGCGATTTAACGTAAACCAACGTATTATAATAAAAAGAACTAACAAAACGTGAGCAAACGCAAGATAACGTAAGCTATCGAAACTACACGTTGACCCGACTCCACTTTGATGGACAACCAAATCTATCCGAATTCGGATACTACAAACTACCAGAACGTCATCCACAGACCAATCGTTTAGGTAGATGGATCTCCCGCTCGTCAGAGTGAAATAGAATTGACGGTCTCAAGTTTCTCGAATGTTTCGAGTTTATACATCATTTTATTTTTAAGTTTCTAGTATTCAGGAATATAACAGTGGGCCCACAGAAAAATTGTCGAAACACTGTTATATAAAATACAAATAAATTAAAAAGTATATATTTTTCTAAGAAAAAATTATTCATTATTAATTTTCATTATCAACAATAATAATTGTGTATAAATTTGTAAATGCATAAGATCCACTAACCGAAATATAAAAAATAAAACATAATTATTTGTATTGATTATACTTTTTATTTTACGATTATTTTTATTGTAATATTTTTGTTATGATTAGTAGTAGTAGTAGTAGTAGTAGTAGTAGTAGTAGTAGTAGTAGTAGTAGTAGTAGTAGTAGTAGTAGTAGTAGTGGTAGTGGTAGTAGTAGTAGCGGTAGCAGTAGTAGTAGTAGTAGTAGTAGTAGTAGTAGTAGTAGTAGTAGTAGTAGTAGTAGTAGTAGTAGTAGTAGTAGTAGTAGTGGTGGTAGTAGTAGTAGCGGTACGGTAGCAGTAGTAGTAGTAGTAGTAGTATTGGTAGTAGTAGTAGTAGTAGTAGTAGTAGTAATAGTAGACAGTTAACAGAGAATGTCTTTACTTAATATGATGAACAATGATGTAAAAGGGAAAGCAATAAAAATAATTAGCAATGAAGTGATAATGTGAATACTCAAGGTTAGTATTTTTCCAGTATTAATTCATTTGTAATGAAGCTAAAGTATATAGGATACTAAATGTATTCAAGTATCCTTTATTTGAAAATACAAATTTTTTAGTTGTTTAAATTCTGCTTAAGACGGATTTTACTTTTCACTGTTTTCATTCGAACCGATCACTTAAATTAAAAAAATTTATTGATTTCCTTTCACAAAAATTAGAATTATCTTAGTTTTGTTAGATTCGCATTGTTGCTAGTATCGTTTCAGACACGAGACTAATTTTATTAAAATATAATTGTATTTTAACAAGATAAAGCAATTTTACCTACATCAATTTAATTTACATTCAACGTCACACATCGAGAGCTAAATAACTATGACGATTTTGAATTTCAAATTTCATCTTAGTTACAGAAATGCTTAAAGTAACTAATAAATATACTAGCTAATATTCAATATTGCATGCTTTGTGCGTGGGCATGTGTGTAGACTTATTCTATATTTTGGTATTCCGAGGTAAAAAAAATTAGACTCGCATGGACTTGACTAGCATTTCAAACAACAAATATGTTAAAATTCATAAAAATATTGCTTTGATTTTAATGTGTGTGTGTGTGTGTGTGTGTGTGTGTGTGTGTGTGTGTGTGTGTGTGCGTGTCTGTCTGTCTAGGTCTGTGTCTGCATGCAATGAACGCAAAATATATTAAGTTGCCAAAACATAATACAGTGATTCTTTCGTTTCATTATCATTAGCGTTTCTATAGAGCTGTTATGTGGAGACCAGGAATGGTTGTGTGTCATGATTGGTCACCCCACACCCCACACCTGCACTGCCGTGCCCGCCTCACTACCTCAGCCCAATGAAGGCTATGGGCATGGACAGAAACAAAGACGGTGGAGATCAGGAATAGTAGTATGTGATGATTGGTCACCCTACACACCACACCCGCACTGCCTTGCCGCCCCACTACCCTGCCCAATGAAGGCTATGTGCATGGACAGAAACAAAGACGTTGGAGATCAGGAATGGTTATGTGTCACGGTAGGTCGCCCCACACACCACACCAGCACTCCCTTGCCAGCCCCACTACCCTGCCCAATGAAGGCTATGTGCATGGACAGAAATAAAGACGGTGGCACCACAAATGGTTGTGTGTCATGAATGGTCACCTCACACTTCACATCCTGCACTGCGTTGCCGGGCCCACCACTACCATGCCCAATGAAGGCTATGTGCATGGACAGAAACAAAGAAGGTGGAGACCAGGAATGGTTGTGTGTCATGATTAGTCACCCCACACGCCACACCTGCACTGCCTTGCCGGCCCCACTACCCTGCCCAATGAAGGCTATGTGCATGGACAGAAACAAAGAAGGTGGAGAACAGGAATAGTTAGGTGTCGTGACTGGACATCCCACGACCCACACCCCACACCTGCACTGCCTTGCGGGCCCACTACCCTGCCTAATGAAGGCAACGTACATGGACAGAAATAAAGACGGTGGAGACAAGGAATGGAGTATCACATGGTTCTGTGTCATGATTGGTCACCACACACTTCACATCCTGCACTGCGTTGCCGGCCCCACTACACTGCCCAATGAAGGATATGTGGATGGACAGAAATAAAGAAGGTGGAGACCAGGAATGGTTGTGTGTCATGATTGGTCACCACACACTTCACATCCTGCACTGCGTTGCCGGCCCCAATACCCTGCCCAATGAAGGCTATATGCATGGAGAAATAAAGACGGTGGAGTCCAGGTATGGAGTATCACATGGTTGTGTGTCATGATTGGTCACCTCACACGACACACCTGCACTGCATTGCCGGCCCCACTACCCTGCCCAATGAAGGCTATGTACATGGACAGAAATAAAGACGGTGGAGGCCAGGAATGGAGTATCACATTTTTGTGTGTCATGATTGGTCACCACACACTTCACATCCTGCACTGCGTTGCCGGCCCCACTACCCTGACCAATGAAGGCTATATGCATGGAGAAATAAAAACGGTGGTGTGCAGGAATGGAGTATCACATGGTTGTGTGTCATGATGGGTCACCACACACGCCAAACCTGTATTGCGTTGCCGCCCCACTACCCTGCCCAATGAAGGCTATGTGCATGGACAGAAACAAAGAAAGTGGAGACCAGGAATGGTTTTGTGTCATGATTGGACATCCCACACCCCACATCCCACAACTGCACTGCCTTGCGGGCCCATTACCCTGCCTAATGAAGGCTACGTACATGGACAGAAGTAAAGACGGTGAAGTCCAGGAATGGAGTATGACATGGTTGTGTGTCATGATTAGTCACCTCACACCCCACATTCTGCACTGCCTTGCCGGCCCCACTACCCTGGCCAATGATGGCTATGTGCATGGACAGAAATAAAGACGGTGGAGTTCAGGAATGGAGTATCACATGGTTGTGTGTCATGATTGGTCACCCCACACGCCACACCTGCACTGCACTGCCTTGCCGGCCCCACAACCCTGCCCAAAGAAGGCTATGTGCATGGACAGAAACAATGAACGTGGAGACCAGGAATGGTTGTGTGTCATGATTGGTCACCCCATACGCCACACCTGCACTGCCTTGCCAACTCCACTACCCTGCCCAATGAAGGCTATGTACATGGACAGAAATAAAGACGGTGGAGACCATAAATGGTTGTGTGTCATGATTGGACATACCACACCCCACACCCCACACCTGCACTGCCTTGCGGGCCCACTACCCTGCCCAATGAAGGCTATATGCATGGAGAAATAAAGACGGTGGAGTCAAGGAATGGAGTATCACATGGTTGTGTGACATGATTGGTTACCTCACACCTCATATCCTGCACTGCCTTGCCGGCCCCCCTACCCTGCCCAATCAAGACTATGTGCATGGACAGAAATAAAGAGGGGTGGAGACCAGAAATGATTGTGTGTCATGATTGGACTTCCCGCACCCCACACCCCACACCTGCACTGCCTTGCGGGCCCACTATCCTGCCTAATGAAGGCTACGTTCATGTACAGAAATAAAGACGTTGGAGACCAGGAATGGAGTATCACATGGTTGTGTGTCATGATTGGTCACCACACACTTCACATCCTGCACTGCGTTGCCGGCCCCACTACCCTGCCCAATGAAGGCTATGTGCATGGAGAAATAAAGACTGTGAAGTCCAGGAATGGAGTATCACATGGTTGTGTGTCATGACTGGTTACCTCACACCCCACATCCTGCACTGCCTTGCCGGACCCACTACCCTGCCCAATGAAGGCTATGTGCATGGACAAAAATAAAGACGGTGGAGGCCAGGAATGGAATATCACATGGTTGTGTGTCATGGTTGGTCACCACACACTTCACATCCTGCACTGCGTTGCCGGCCCCACTACCCTGCCCAATGGAGGTTATATGCATGGAGAAATAAAGACGGTGGAGTCCAGGAATGGATTATCACATGGTTGTGTGTCAGGTTTGGTCACCACACACGCCACACCTGCACTGCCTTGCCGGCCCCACTACCCTGCCCAATAAAGGCTATGTGCATGGACAGAAACAAAGACCGTGGAGACCAGGAATGGTTGTGTGTCTTGATTGGTCACCCCATACGCCACACCTGCACTGCCTTGCCAACTCCACTACCCTGCCCAATGAAGGCTATGTGCATGGACAGAAATAAAGACGGTGGAGACCAGAAATGATTGTGTGTCATGATTGGACATCCCGCACCCCACACCCCACACCTGCACTGCCTTGCGGGCCCACTACCCTGCCTAATGAAGGCTACTTTCATGTACAGAAATAAAGACGTTGGAGACCAGGAATGGAGTATCACATGGTTGTGTGTCATGATTGGTCACCACACACTTCACATCCTGCACTGCGTTGCCGGCCCCACTACCCTGCCCAATGAACGCTATGTGCATGTAGAAATAAAGACTGTGGAGTCCAGGAATGGATTATCACATGGTTGTGTGTCATGATTCGGTTACCTCACACCCCACATCCTGCACTGCCTTGCCAACTCCACTACCCTGCCCAATGAAGGCTATGTGCATGGACAAAAATAAAGACGGTGGAGGCCAGGAATGGAATATCACATGGTTGTGTGTCATGGTTGGTCACCACACACTTCACATCCTGCACTGCGTTGCCGGCCCCAAAACCCTGCCCAATGAAGGCTATATGCATGGAGAAATAAAGACGGTGGAGTCCAGGAATGGAGTATCACATGGTTGTGTGTCATGATCGGTCACCTCACACGCCACACGTGGACTGCGTTGCCGGCCCCACTACCCTGCCTAATGAAGGCTACGTACATGGAAAGAAGTAAAGACGGTGAAGTCCAGGAATGGAGTATGACATGGTTGTGTGTCATGATTGGTCACCTCACACCCTACATCCTGCACTGCCTTGCCGGCCCCACTACCCTGGCCAAAGATGGCTATGTGCATGGACAGAAATAAAGACGGTGGAGTTCAGGAATGGAGTATCACATGGTTGTGTGTCATGATTGGTCACCCCACACGCCACACCTGCACTGCCTTGCCGGCCCCACAACCCTGCCCAAAGAAGGCTATGTGCATGGACAGAAACAATGAACGTGGAGACCAGGAATGTTTGTGTGTCATGATTGGTCACCCCATACGCCACACCTGCACTGCCTTGCCAACTCCACTACCCTGCCCAATGAAGGCTATGTACATGGACAGAAATAAAGACGGTGGAGACCAGAAATGGTTGTGTGTCATGATTGGACATCCCACACCCCACACCCAACACCTGCACTGCCTTGCGGGCCCACTAACCTGCCTAATGAAGGCTACGTACATGGACAGAAATAAAGACGGTGGAGACCAGGAATGGAGTATCACATGGTTGTGTGTCATGATTGGTCACCACACACTTCACATCCAGCACTGCGTTGCCGGCCCCACTAACCTGCCCAATGAAGGCTATATGCATGGAGAAATAAAGACGGTGGAGTCCAGAAATAACCCCACAGCCCACAATAACACAACCCCACAATGGAGTATCACAGGGTTGTGTGTCATGATTGGTTACCTCACACCCCACATCCTGCACTGCCTTGCCGGCCCCACAACCCTGCCCAAAGAAGGCTATGTGGAAGGACACAAACAAAGAACGTGGAGACCAGGAATGGTTGTGTGTCATGATTGGTCACCCCATACGCCACACCTGCACTGCCTTGCCAACTCCACTACCCTGCCCAATGAAGGCTATGTGCATGGACAGAAATAAAGACGGTGGAGACCAGAAATGACTGTGTGTCATGATTGGACATCCCGCACCCCACACCCCACACCTGGACTGCCTTGCGGGCCCACTAACCTGCCTAATGAAGGCTACGTACATGTACAGAAATAAAGACGTTGGAGACCAGGAATGGAGTATCACATGGTTGTGTGTCATGATTGGTCACCACACACTTCACATCCTGCACTGCGTTGCCGGCCCCACTACCCTGCCCAATGAAGGCTATGTGCATGGACAGAAATAAAGACTGTGGAGACCAGGAATGGTTATGTGTCATGATTGGTCACCCCACACGCTACACCTGCACTGCCTTGCCAACTCCACTATCCTGCCCAATGAAGGATATGTGCATGGACAGAAATAAAGACTGTGGAGACCAGAAATGGTTGTGTGTCATGATTGGATATCCCACACCCCACACCCCACACCTGCACTGCCTTGCTGGCCCACTACCCTGCCAAATGAAGGCTACGTACATGGACAGAAATAAAGACGTTGGAGACCAGGAATGGAGTATCACATGGTTGTGTGTCATGATTGGTCACCACACACTTCACATCCAGCACTGCGTTGCCGGCCCCACTACACGGCCCAATGAAGGATATGTGGATGGGCAGAAATAAAGAAGGTGGAGACCAGGAATGGTTGTGTGTCATGATTGGTCACCACACACTTCACATCCTGCACTGCGTTACCGGCCCCAAAACCCTGCCCAATGAAGGCTATATGCATGGAGAAATAAAGACGGTGGAGTCAAGGAATGGAGTATCACATGGTTGTGTGTCATGATTGGTCACCTCACACGCCACACCTGCACTGCGTTGCCGGCCCCACTACCCTGCCCAATGAAGGCTATGTGCATGGACAGAAATAAAGACGGTGGAGACCAGAAATGATTGTGTGTCATGATTGGACATCCCGCACTCCACACCCCACAACTGCACTGCCTTGCGGGCCCACTAACCTGCCTAATGAAGGCTACGTAGATGTACAGAAATAAAGACGTTGGAGACCAGGAATGGAGTATCACATGGTTGTGTGTCCTGTTTGGTCACCACACACTTCACATCCAGCACTGCGTTGCCGGCCCCATTACCCTCCCCAATGAAGGCTATATGCATGGAGAAATAAAGACGGTGGAGTCCAGGAATGGAGTATCACATGATTGTGTGTCATGATTGGTTACCTCACACCCCACATCCTGCACTGCCTTGCCGGCCCCACATCCCTGCCCAAAGAAGGCTATGTGCAAGGACAGAAACAAAGAACGTGGAGACCAGGAATGGTTGTGTGTCTTGATTGGTCACCCCATACGCCACACCTGCACTGCCTTGCCAACTCCACTACCCTGCCCAATGAAGGCTATGTGCATGGACAGAAATAAAGACGGTGGAGACCAGAAATGATTGTGTGTCATGATTGGACATCCCGCACCCCACACCCCACACCTGCACTGCCTTGCGAGCCCACTACCCTGCCTAATGAAGGCTACGTTCATGTACAGAAATAAAGACGTTGGAGACCAGGAATGGAGTATCACATGGTTGTGTGTCATGATTGGTCACCACACACTTCACATCCTGCACTGCGTTGCCGGCCCCACTACCCTGCCCAATGAAGGCTATGTGCATGGAGAAATAAAGACTGTGGAGTCCAGGAATGGAGTATCACATGGTTGTGTGTCATGATTGGTCACCACACACTTCACATCCTGCACTGCGTTGCCGGCCCCACTACACTGCCCAATGAAGGATATGTGGATGGACAGAAATAAAGAAGGTGGAGACCAGGAATGGTTGTGTGTCATGATTGGTCACCACACACGCTACACCTGCACTCCCTTGCCAACTCCACTATCCTGCCCAATGAAGGCTATGTGCATGGACAGAAATAAAGGCGGTGGAGACCAGAAATGGTTGTGTGTCATGATTGGATATCCCACACCCCACACCCCACACCGGCACTGCCTTGCTGGCCCACTACCCTGCCAAATGAAGGCTACGTACATGGACAGAAATAAAGACGGTGGAGACCAGGAATGGAGTATCACATGGTTGTGTGTCATGATTGGTCACCACACACTTCACATCCTGCACTGCGTTGCCGGCCCCACTACACTGCCCAATGAAGGATATGTGGATGGACAGAAATAAAGAAGGTGGAGACCAGGATTTGTTGTGTGTCATGATTGGTCACCACACACTTCACATCCTGCACTGCGTTGCCGGCCCCAAAACCCTGCCCAATGAAGGCTATATGCATGGAGATATAAAGACGGTGGATTCCAGGAATGGAGTATCACATGGTTGTGTGTCATGATCGGTCACCTCACACGCCACACCTGGACTGCGTTGCCGGCCCCACTACCCTGCCCAATGAAGGCTATGTGCATGGACAGAAACAAAGACGGTGGAAGCCAGGAATGGAGTATCACATGGTTGTGTGTCATGATTGGTCACCACACGCGCCAAACCTGCATTGCGTTGCCGGCCCCACTACCCTGCCCAATGAAGGCTATGTGCATGGAGAGAAACAAAGAAAGTGGAGACCAGGAATCGTTGTGTGTCATGATTGGACATCCCACACCCCACATCCCACAAATGCACTGCATTGCGGGCCCATTACCCTGCCTAATGAAGGCTACGTACATGGAAAGAAGTAAAGACGGTGAAGTCCAGGAATGGAGTATGACATGGTTGTGTGTCATGATTGGTCACCTCACACCCCACATCCTGCACTACCTTGCCGGCCCCACTACCCTGGCCAATGATGGCTATGTGCATGGACAGAAATAAAGGCGGTGGAGTTCAGGAATGGAGTATCACATGGTTGTGTGTCATGATTGGTCACCCCACACGCCACACCTGCACTGCCTTGCCGGCCCCACAACCCTGCCCAAAGAAGGCTATGTGCATGGACAGAAACAATGAACGTGGAGACCAGGAATGTTTGTGTGTCATGATTGGTCACCCCATACGCCACACCTGCACTGCCTTGCCAACTCCACTACCCTGCCCAATGAAGGCTATGTACATGGACAGAAATAAAGACGGTGGAGACCTGAAATGGTTGTGTGTCATGATTGGACATCCCACACCCCACACCCCACACCTGCACTGCCTTGCGGGCCCACTAACCTGCCTAATGAAGGCTACGTACATGGACAGAAATAAAGACGGTGGAGACCAGGAATGGAGTATCACATGGTTGTGTGTCATGATTGGTCACCACACACTTCACATCCAGCACTGCGTTGCCGGCCCCACTAACCTGCCCAATGAAGGCTATATGCATGGAGAAATAAAGACGTTGGAGTCCAGAAATAACCCCACAACCCACAATAACACAACCCCACAATGGAGTATCACAGGGTTGTGTGTCATGATTGGTTACCTCACACCCCACATCCTGCACTGCCTTGCCGGCCCCACAACCCTGCCCAAAGAAGGCTATGTGGAAGGACACAAACAAAGAACGTGGAGACCAGGAATGGTTGTGTGTCATGATTGGTCACCCCATACGCCACACCTGCACTGCCTTGCCAACTCCACTACCCTGCCCAATGAAGGCTATGTGCATGGACAGAAATAAAGACGGTGGAGACCAGAAATGATTGTGTGTCATGATTGTACATCCCGCACCCCACACCCCACACCTGGACTGCCTTGCGGGCCCACTAACCTGCCTAATGAAGGCTACGTACATGTACAGAAATAAAGACGTTGGAGACCAGGAATGGAGTATCACATGGTTGTGTGTCATGATTGGTCACCACACACTTCACATCCTGCACTGCGTTGCCGGCCCCACTACCCTGCCCAATGAAGGCTATGTGCATGGAGAAATAAAGACTGTGGAGTCCAGGAATGGAGTATCACATGGTTGTGTGTCATGAATGGTTACCTCACACCCCACATCCTGCACTGCCTTGCCGGCCCCACTACCCTGCCCAATGAAGGCTATGTGCATGGACAAAAATAAAGACGGTGGAGACCAGGAATGGAATATCACATGGTTGTGTGTCATGGTTGGTCACCACACACTTCACATCCTGCACTGCGTTGCCGGCCCCACTACCCTGCCCAATGGAGGTTATATGCATGGAGAAATAAAGACGGTGGAGTCCAGGAATGGAGTATCACATGGTTGTGTGTCATGTTTGGTCACCACACACGCCACACCTGCACTGCCTTGCCGGGCCCACCACTACCCTGCCCAATGAAGGCTATGTGCATGGACAGAAACAAGGAGGTGGAGACCAGGAATGGTTATGTGTCATGATTGGACATCCCGCACCCCACACCCCACACTTGCACTGCCTTGCGGGCCCACTACCCTGCCTAATGAAGGCTACGTACATGGACAGAAATAAAGACCGTGGAGACCAGGAATGGAGTATCACATGGTTGTGTGTCATGATTGGTCACCACACACTTCACATCCTGCACTGCGTTGCCGGCCCCACTACCCTGCCCAATGGAGGTTATATGCATGGAGAAATAAAGACGGTGGAGTCCAGGAATGGAGTATCACATGGTTGTGTGTCATGTTTGGTCACCACACACGCCACACCTGCACTGCCTTGCCGGGCCCACCACTACCCTGCCCAATGAAGGCTATGTGCATGGACAGAAACAAGGAGGTGGAGACCAGGAATGGTTATGTGTCATGATTGGACATCCCGCACCCCACACCCCACACTTGCACTGCCTTGCGGGCCCACTACCCTGCCTAATGAAGGCTACGTACATGGACAGAAATAAAGACCGTGGAGACCAGGAATGGAGTATCACATGGTTGTGTGTCATGATTGGTCACCACACACTTCTCATCCTGCACTGCGTTGCCTGCCCCACTACCCTGCCTAATGAAGGCTATGGGCATGGAGAAATAAAGTCGGTGGAGACCAGGGATGGAGTTTCACACGGTTGTGTGTCATGATTGGTTCCCTCACGCCCCACATCCTGCACTGCCTTACCGGCCCCACTACCCTGCCCAACATGCAAACCATTTCATCTCAAACTCTTTCTTCTGTACTGTAGTTTCAATACAGTTTCAATAAAACGAGAATTAGGAACAGGGCTGGAATAATGATAGATATTTTACAGCCTCTGAACGTTTGCAAATAAACTACTGAATGCAATCAGTTTGAGTGCATAAGACCTACACATTGTGAAATACTTATTACTCTTGTTTCCGACATCATATTGATTAGACCTTTTGATTCGTGTTCAATATACTAAAGAGCACTTCTATAATATATAGCTGTATGTATTAACGGGAAAGGGTAAGAGAGAACATGTAGAAATTTTCTTATATATGTTTTCAAGTCAATGAGTTAAGTTTTGCCTAAAATAATGAACTGAAATCAATTCCTACGTTAAAAATAATAGGTCAAATAATTCAAAAATCAAAATGCATTTCTAATCACTTGGCCAGTACTTCTATTATTATTGTTATCAACTTTACTATTAACGTTATGCTGTTAACGTTGTTGTTGTTTTTGCTGGACATTATTTCTATTAATATTATTATTATTATTATTATACTCTCTTGAATCAGAGTGCGTATGTGTATGTTCGCGTCTGTCCGTGTGTTGGCGTGAGCGTGCGCGCGCGAATATTGTGTGTGTATGCTGTCGTAACAATCACTTTTCGCGAAACAGAATAAGTTTTGCAGATACAGATTCGATCCGCGCAAAGAGCAGTTAAATTTTTCCTTAATTCCTAACCACACCTGCATTGACACCAATTGTGTACAGTTTCGAGTAAAGAAAAATTACCCATTCTACGATTAGTCCTATACTGTCTAGCAAAAACGTGTTTTCAAATAACCCACATTATTGACGTGTATGCGCTAGCAGATTTGAAATCAAATTTTCGAACAAGCCATGACCACTTTTCATTATTTTGCATACACATAAAGAGTATTATAAGAATCACCAATGTTCTGTGAAATGTTCTTCAGTCGTTTTTACGTACGCCTTTACTTACGTATTTTTTCTTCACTTGATGCAACTGAATTTCATTTATGAATATTAACTGTTGAGTTATAAATAATAATGAATCAAAAAATGAAGACTTTGCTGTCTTCATTAATTTCCAGATGTCTTCCATCGTTTTGCTTGTCAATATCTGCAACACATTACTTATCATTACCTTACATAAGACTTCTACTAAAATAAAATTTGATTAACGGTTTGAAATAGCTAGTATAATAAGGTGATTTGTATTAAGTGATTTTGGCAACGGTAAATAAGACGTCGGAGTGGTGGAAGTGGTCCAGAAGGCGGCGGCTTCACGTTCCTGCACGTGACATGTTTAGTCTGTAGTACAAGCGGACTGGGGATACCAAACGGAAACTGGGGTGACAGTGTTGTAAGGCAGCAATTTACAGTGAATGGCAGGTCGCCAAGCTGGAAAGCGAATCGATTGAAAGCTGGAAGCGGTATTGATGCACAATCCCAACAGCTGTAACAGACGAAAGTAAAAGTAAAGTGACCGAACAAATTCACTTATAAACCTGGCGTTTAATAACATTTATTTTAAATTAAGTCGTTTAATTGATATGTTAAGAAATGTCAGAGTAAAAATTCAAATACTGATGATAATGGAGATAAGGGCGATGACAATGATAATAATAATTACGAAATGACGATTGCTAGTTCTGATTTTAACTAACTTGTCTCGCCTCGGATTCGCTCTCCGTGGAACTATGTGTAGACACAGACGCACGCGTACACAACACACATGAAGGGAAAGACAGAGAGAAAGGAGAAAGAGAGAGAGAGAGAGAGAGAGAGAGAGAGAGTGAGTGAGAGAGAGAGGGAGACAGATAGATAGAGAGAGAGAGAGAGAGAGAGAGAGAGAGAGAGAGAGAGAGAGAGAGAGATAGAGAGAGAGAGAGAGAGAGAAGAGAGAGAGAGAGAGGCAGAGAGAGAGAGCTAGCGGAACTGTGTAGTACAACCATGTGTTCATACAATGAAACAAGCTTTTTTATCGGATGACATGAAGACAACTGAATTTTACCCGCCCTCCTCTGAATATGTATTATCTCAGTGTTTAAGTGGCCTTAGATTAGCAGATCTGAGGGTGTTTGGCACATGCCCTCTCGATCTTCAGCGGTCCTCTTTAATTCACCGTATGCGTCATAATTGATGACTTTCACCGTCTGGATCATTATTGGAAAACCAACACTTTCTCTCTGATTTTTAGTCTGTATTTTCCTTTTACTTACTTTTCCTTTATAAACTTTATTCACTTTGGGCCGAAGTATGTGCCAAATTAAACAGACTTCTTTTCTTTCAAATACTCTTGTTTACTTGGACTCTCCGAAAATCACATTATTCGTCTCCTCAACCTATCTTCAACATTTCTTGATAACATCAGATTTCGAAACCTATTCCTTGTAGACCACGATTCGCTTCCTTACAAAGCAAAGCCCCAAACATAATACTTTAACACCTTTTTTCTCACTTTTGAGGCAATATTCATTCTTAAGTAAACAAATTTCCTCTTATTGAATGCGTTGTTGACCTAAATATAGGTATTTAAAATCGCTGTATAACTCCGCCCATCACTAGTGGTTTTATTTTCTAAACAGCTGAATACTTGTACTTCAATTAGGACATCGTTTCCAAGTTTTATTTTATTCATGTATTCCTAACATCCTCTAGACACTAGGACGGTTATCGTCTGTGTATGTTTTACAATCATAATGCAATTATATGTACATAAACATATACATCATGTTTATGTAAATAAATTAAGTTAAAAAACGAAAAAGATGGATTTTATATCGCTACACTTCTTTCAAAGTTTTTATAGTACAGTAAAGAAAAACACAAGTGTTTTAATAATATTTTTAAATAATTATTTTGCCTAGTTTTTAAATAATATTAAATTAGGATTAAAATACTTCTTTTAAAAACTCGTGCGGAACATATTCATTTGTGCCACAGAGCAATGTGGTACTGAACCGTTTTATTACCTATTTGTTTCCTTGCGTATGCAATGGTGATTCCTTTTGCTATTCCAGTTAGCTTGTAGACAGCAAGTGAAGAATGTTATTAAGTGCAGACATTTTAAATTACGCTGCTTCTACTTTACTTATAAGATTTATTGTCTTTCTCTTCGCATTTCTTATAGCACACACTGCCACGCATATGTGAATAATACAGTAGATTAGAGGCAGTAAGACCGTAAATTGTCGAAGTCTGTTTCTACAAATTCTGTTCAGCGAAGCAAAGAGAAGAACTGGCACAGCGTGTTGTTCCTTACTTTCAGTCCAGACGGAGCCTTTGAAGTAGTATTTCCTTTGAAAATGTGTTTCAATTCTTAGCCAGTGGAATTGCAATCAGAATAGAGAACGTATAGCTGAACATAATTCGGTTTAGTAGAATAACATGTAGCTCTTAAGTGTACTCGCTTTTAGTGTAGTAACAGTAAAATATATATAATCGACGGAGGCAGGGACACTTTTAGTACTGCCACTGTTTTATTTTACATTGAGACACTCGATAACACAATATAGATTTCAAGCGTCTTGATTTCTGTTTTTGTTTTTTTTATAGTTTACGTTTTCAATACACTTGAATTCATAACATAAACTTCTTTAGAGAAAGGCGTACAGTAGTAAAATGAGTTGTTTCATTTTTAGAAATACTTGTTTTCTTACACATACAATCCGCTCCATTCTCAAACACTCGCTAGCTCAAATTTCTTTTTATAGCTGCCAAGTACTGAGCAAGCCATGCCACCTCAGATAACAGTGAAAAGAATATCAAAAGTTTTACAGGCCTTAACTTAAAATTTTCCGTTATATTAAAACCTATATTTCAAATTTACGCGTATTTAATATTGAATCGACAACACAAGTAGAAATTTTAAATGTTCTACAATGAATTAAAGGGTAATCCTTTATTGTTTGCAATAAATATGCAAATTGCTGGCATAAATTATTTATGTTTTAATTAAATAAACTTCTTTTAATTATGATTATCTAGTCATATTTATTTCTCGTGTCACACATTGGATGCGTGATTAATACAATGAATAACTATTCTGCTAATTTATAACACAACACTTGATATCATCTAATAATTAATATTGTCAATTCATTTTATATTACTGAGCAAAAGAAACCCTTAAAATTCTACTTTGTATTTTATTTAAAATTTAAGTTAACATCTGGGTTATCTGTGGTAATAATAAAAGCATATGTAGAATCAACTTAAATAACTAATTTATTTATCATTCATAATAAATTGTAATCATACATATAAAACGTCGATGTACCTGTAAATACATACATATTTCTTAAAATATAAATGCAAATTTAAATATCTGCTGAAACAAAGAAGACATACATACATATATAAATCAAATGAGATAACAATTCATATTCTAATTATTGATGCGTTCATTAATCCCAGATAGTTTTTGTTAACATATTCGCTAATTACGTTTTTAATTCTGATTTATACTCATTACGTTTACTAATAATTTCCCAGGGATGAATTCTTTGAAACAATCAGGTCAGTAGAAGTAGCTTAATAGTAATAATTAAAATAATGGTTACTTGAGTTATGAAATATCCATTAGTATTCGGTGATGTCCAGTCTCGGTGATAAGGATGACATGAAGACATATTTCGTTGAATGCCGCTGATATCACAAACACTTGCACACACTCCCGATCACTCGCGTCGAAGTAGATTTATGTGAATAAGTAATGTTTAGTGTTCATTTGAATACTTCATCTTACGATGTGTGTTGAGTGTTCATTTTAACGTTACTGTCCATGTCTATTTTCCACTTATATCACTGTTTTATCAATATATATGTGATTGATTAGTTAGTTCAATGTTTCATGTTCTTTAAGGTTTTAATGAGATGTAGTAACACTGAATAAATTTAAGTTCAACTGTTTTGTATAGTACATATGTGGTGATATTTGTTCGTGTTACGATCTGATTGTTCGCTTTGAATAATTATTACCTAAGTCCGTTACATCGCACTTCGAAATTCACTATTAAAATTTTACTAAGTCTGACTATCGTGACATGATGGTTTCACTAAGTCTGTAAATTACGATTTGATGTACTAACTCCCGAACTTGAGTTATCTCTCCTAACATTTAAATATACTCTTGAGAACTTAGAGTAAAACTGACTCCGAATTTAAAGTATACGGTTTGAAAATTAGAATAATACTCTCTCCGTACTTAAAGTAAACTCTCGAAAAATTGAAATAATACTGGTTCCGAACAATTAAAGTGAACTGTTTGAAAAATTGAGTAAAACTGGCTTGGTCCCCGTGTTGGACATATAGTTTTATTAACTCGTCCCTACTCAAAATTTTGTCCCTGGCGCTGTTTACGCCCTCTTTACTCGTGATAGGTCAGTTTTGAGTTTTCCTGGAATAGTTTGTCCCACTATGTTAAGACTCTCCGTCATCGTTCTTCTGATAGGTTCTTTGTTTTTGTTGCTATGGAAACTGTCCTCTCCACCAGTGTTTTTCGTGGCTCTGGTCTTCTGATAGGCTGTCAGACATCCCCCGATTTTGCTCCGTCGAACGTTGACCCTTTTCGTAGAATCTCTAGCTATTATATGCCTGTCTATCAATCCATTGTCTGAAGTAAACGCAGTGTTTTCCTGGGTTGCCGTTCATCTGTACTTTATGTTCTTCCGAAGTATTGTTCTGTCTTACACCCCTTTTTTGTAGCTATTAATAATTTTGGACATCTGCTGGCTGGTGAAGTCACCCCAACTTTCCACTCGTAAATTCCGTCTGACACTTAGACGATATCTCCAGCTGAGTAACATGACTTGAGTTTTTGTCTGATCTCTGCTTTACGTATTGTTTCTTAAAGTGCAATGCGTTTTGTAAACATATAGTTTCCCCCTTTTTGTAGTCCATCGTATATTGACGTAACTTGGTTGAACATCTGCCACATTTCTCAGTACAAGTGTGAATGTCCTCGCCTACATTGTTTCGGCTGTTGTGAGTAATAATTCTGAACTAAACTTTCCCAGTCATCTTGTACAACCAATTTCTATAGCCGAGTCGAACTTAACGTCTTTCTATTGTCTAGTTAGTGACGCTGCTCTGACATCTTCTCATTACGCTTTATTTATTGCGTCAACTATAAGTCGTTGACACAGCTTCGTGTGAACGCACTCCGTCGAGGAGAAAATTTAAAATTTAAAAATTTTTGCTCGTTACAGTTCTTTACATCTTAAATGTTATTCTGTCTGCAATTTTTCAGTAACTTCATTCCCAGAGTTCGAACTTAGGAAATATATTACCTGTAAATGGACTGTCTGTCATTTTTTTGGGTAAGTATTTGTTTAAACAAATGAACGGGTTTTCCATTTTTTAAATCTATCGTTCCCATTATTCCAATTTGTTTTCTGTTAATCAAATACTAGATCCTTCCAAAATCTTGAGTGCGTGTCATTTGACTGTCGCTTGGCTACATGATGGTAATCAAATATCTCGGTTTTAATTTTGCTGTAGTGTTGTTGTGTTTAAAGCAGTGCAATTCAGTGCAGAGTTTCATAAATATGAGCCACTGCCTAATATGAAAAGTTAAATGTTGAAAAATTAAATGTTTTTAAAGTACGTTAAATAACTTCCACTACTAACTTCCATTTACGATCAATAAAACTATTCGTTCTTTTGCAGAAATGAACGTCTTGTTTTGCGTCTTATGCAAACGTAACATTCAGTAAAATATTTAACTCTTCATGTAATGTATCAATGTCTACACAGCGTATGAAATTACTGACGTTGCAATTTTCCAGTAACCAATATATTTTTTAAATATTATCAATATCAGCACTGTTAAAAGTAATTGTGATATTCGTAAATTAAATAACATCTCTTATACTGCAACGCTAAACTTTTTTTATTTGGAGTCAAAACGTCCTACGGCGTTGTCCGATGCCTAATCTCCATTGTTGGCTGCCATCGGAGTTTTCGTCGTTTAGTCCTCTATCGCTCATTGATCTTCTTATGCCCTCTATCCACGTTTCTTGGGCCTTCCCTTCTTTCTGTACTCTCTAGGTATCCATCTCATTTTTTCTTTGGTAATCGGTCTTGTCCCATTCTTTGCACCTAATACTAGCCTCGGATGCTAAACTTAATTTGTATAAAACAACTCGCGTGTAGCTGGTGATTTTACAGACATGTAGCCATCTCGTTTTGTAGGTCTCAGTAGAGTTCACAAGTAATGAAAGTATTTTAAATGCGCCAGACTTGTCTCAGGAAGTACATATAGAACGTTCTATTTGTAACCCATTACGGGGATCACATTGTTGTTTGTTGAGTAGTCACGATCGAAATTAATAATACGTCGCGACGACGTAACAAATTGTGTTTTATGTTTCCTGGTTTCAAAAAATGTTGATTTCCATTAGTATTGCACGCTGTAGGCAGTGATTCACCAATTCATATGGGAACAGAGATATTTTGACGAGTGAAGAAATAAGCGACTCATATTTACTGAAATAATTAAAAAACAGCGAACTGGAATGTAATTTACAAAGTCCACACCAATGGAAATGGCATCTATAATGACCTTCCAATGAAGTTGCATTAGTTGTCGGTGAAAACTGGCAATTAATTAATGGATTTCAACAATACAGTAGGTACAGCAATACACGATTATTTACAGCACAGCTATCCACATTTCAACACAGCGGCTTAGCGCTTCTGTTAGTAAATAGGTCAGTAAATCCAGGCGGATTACACGTGCTATGTGTTGTCTATCCGGCTGTAATGTCCTGCTTTTATCGGCATTTCACAAAGCAGCAAAAATACGTTAAATTTCCTGTGTAATGTCTGTTTTTGCTCCAGTTACTGTGCGGCTGAAAGAGAAGCTCAACGACTATTTCCTACAATCATCTATTCCGTAACACGATTGACTTATATATTAGCGATTTTTGAACAACATATGAATCCGTTTTTGTCATTCTAGCTTTCAAACTTTACGATCTTTGCACTCATCATCCTTTAGATATTGCTGTGCCATTGCAGCCCCTTGAGCCTTCATCCAAGTCTGTCGCGGTCCCCCTCTTTTCTTTTTTCAGGAGGGTTCTATTTTAGTAACCTCTATGGTTATCTTTCATTACCAATAAGGCACACATGTTTTAGCATCAACTGCGTCATTTATGTAGGTATGTATATTCATTCTTTCCCTGATTTCTTCATTTTTTACCCTGTCCAGCAATGTAATTCTACAGCATATTCTTCATATTCCATTTCCATGGCTCGTAATCTTTTCCACATAAGTTGTGTAGTCCCCCATACCTCAGCCCCTTATGTTCCCATACTTTGCACTATTGTTTTATTGATTGATTGGGTCCTTCAGTCTTTCGACTGGTTTGTACCCTCCCCGCATATAGCGTGTGTGCCAGAGTCTCTCACAGGTATATGGGACCTACAGTTTAACGCCAGATCCGAACAGCATAGTTAGGCAGGGTTTATACTAGGCAGGATACCTCTCGCTAGTTTATTGTCTTATATATTTTGATTTTTGTTTTCTGGCCGTATTTTATTGCTCCATAAAGTGGAATGTAACTGTCGCATCACTTGTTTCCTTTGTTCTATACGATTTTTTTACTTCATACGATTAACTTACATAAGTTAATTTGTTAGACAAAAGAGAGAGTGCTTTTCTACCGCCTTTGCATAGACTTTTAGTGAGGTTAGTTAAAACGAGGTTTATCATGTTTGCTGCAATTTAGTTCTTTATCGCCAAAAAGTTGAAAGTAGATTTTGATTTTGATTTTGATCAACTGGCATTGCGATAAAACAGTAGAAAGTCATCTAATAACCCGTGTTACAAGAAAGACTAGGTACCTGAAACGCCTTCTATGGGGTGACAGGCTTTGCTTGCAAAACAGAAATTCCAAAACCAACACACACAAAGAACAACAAAATTTCATTTACCTGGTGTTTACAAACTAAACTGCTAAGGATGTAACAAATTCTACATAGGCCAGACTGGACGTTGCTTCAAACAGAAGTACATTGAACACACAAAGGCACTACACCACCGAATCCATCTTTGCAAACCACCTCATTGAAGCAAATTGCACATACGCAAACATAAAATATACACAAAAGGCCGCGAAAATTACACACTCTTAAACAATTAGAAATATACAAACACACGAAAACGCATAAAAACGACATCCTAAACGAACAGACACAATACAAAGCCCACATACTATACGAACATAACACACCACGCACACACACAAACATCGATCTTTCGAACGACGGCGCCGTTACCAAGAACAAGACAGACAGTGCTCCTAGTTGCAGCCTATGACGAAACTTGTAATATGCGAAAACTTGTTCAGGCTAAAAGGTTCTGGTTCAGGAACAAAAAAACTTAGTGTTCCGATTCACTAGTATTATACTTATAATTTCCAAAAATGGTTTAAATAATAAATTACAGTTATAGTTACAATAGTGCAACAGTATTTAAGGGTAAAGAGTGTACTTGAAAAAGCATTATGAACTTAACATTGTCTACGAGTGTGTTACGTACTGCGTCCACCACCGTAATTATATCTATATATAATATATATAATATTATATATATAATATAATATTATATATAAATATATAATTATACCACGTTTTCCGTATTTGTACACCACAAAGTGATTGATGAGTTTTAGCAGGCGCGTATGTGGCTAGCCGTCTGTTGTCTTTGCCAGGTGTGTCGAGCACTATTTCTTGTGTCTCGTGTTTTGTCACAATGGTAGAAACATCAGCCTCCCTAAAAAACGTAAATTAGAAATACAAGCGTCACCAAACAACCCGAGATGGCAAGTTAAGATGACTCCTTGTCGTCGCCTAGGCAGCGACTGAAATACAAAAAAAAACTCGTACCACTGCCAACGCCTTGTTTACTTACCGTTATCACAAATAGATTTTTACAATAACCTATTGTTATTGTAAACGGCGCGACTGTTTTGAGACTTCAGTTGTTAAAATGTTGCGTGACCAACTGTTTTGCGACCCGTCACCGTTGTGGAATGGGGCGCCACACACGACGCGATCGCAAAGTGACCCGTTTGAAATCACTTGGTGGTAAAAAATCAACTTGAGTCACGCAGTTGTGCAACCTTTTTCCGTTCTGCGTTTTTTACTGTAAACTCATTTCATAATTTTTCAATGTTTTTTTTTTAGTTTTTTATTTTATAGTTTTTGTAATTGTTATTAATTTTATACTTTCATCTGTAAAATGAATGACCAGGCGGCGAATATAAATGGTGGAAAAACACACAGTGTTATGCTTTATTATCTAGTGTTATGATTTGTGAAGGCATGGACAGACATCTGTAATAAGTGTTGATAACAAGCTTTTGACATTCTGTAAAGCGCAATGAATTTTGAATCTGATTCTTTCAGCTGAGTAGCAGCTACAAAACGCCTGCACTAAATATATCTTTCCATGTAACGACGAGTCCAGAACTACCTCTTCAATATTGTTTATAAACAACGTCTTTCTCATCGCTACTGCTACACATAATAATAATAATAATGATAATAATAATTTGAAGAAGGATGCCAACAAAACACACACTAAGTTCTGTTCGCGTCATCTTCACTAGACAGATTGCCCGATACTGATTTCATTTTGGTCAAAATTCAATTGCTCCGTCTGCGAACAACAGCAACCCGTTAGCAACTAAAGTCTCAAAACGATCGTGCCTTTAACCAGTTGCTCAACTCGTGTTGGTGAGCAGTCACGCCGTGTGCGGAGGCCCTAAAGTGTTACAGGACATTCTAGTTTACTCTATAGATAATTTGCATCAGTATACGTAAGTTATACATCAATTGTGTACAACGTAAGTGTACGTGAATAACATAACTCAGAGCGTGAATACATAACCTACGTATTCTATTTACAAATTGTTTTTATAATACCAATCACTTTATACATATACAATATTGATAACATTCCTTTGAATGTGGGTTGGGGGCTCTCTAATTCCCGGCGCAGGCTTCGTACGGCGTGCACTCAGCGTCCTGAGGTAAAACTGAGCAGCCGATTAAGATAACAGCGACGCCTCCTGGTTCCGGGTACCACAACTAGCGGGTGGCAGCACGTTGTAGTAACCATACAACCACCGCACTAAACACAAAAGCCGCGAGTGTGCCTTGATCCTTAACGGACTGTTGAGCAGAAGTATTGGGGGTTCTTTAGTATACAATATCCTTTATAAAATACAGTCATTGTATGTCTTATGAGTGTCTGACGGTTTGTTTTCTAATATTGGTATGATTTGTTGATGATCTGTTTGAACACACTTGAGCAAGAAGTATTAAACACCTAATCATCTAGTCTTACTGCCGTGTTGAGGTTTTCAAATCGTTCACAAACTTGTCGGAATGGAAATGGAAAAATATATTTTAGTAAGTATGGAGTAAGTCAATTTTGCATACATACATTTACGCGTACAGTCGATGACATAAAAACGTAATGTGAGGTCAGTTGTACATACCATCTCGGCGCTCCTCATGAATCTACATTCAAGATTATGATGTTGTCGGTATTAGTTAATACTCAGGACACTTGGTGCAATGCTATTCATCTTCTTGTTTACCAGTAAATTCCTTAATTACTGTAAACATTTTCCGCGACATTATTGGCAGCACTGCCCCTGTTCATAACTGTCCATTCCATACCACGACTTATTTTCTCTCACAAGGCACACATAGAAAATTGTATTATGTCCAGTCTAAGGAACTGAGCTGCAATACAGAAAACTAGACATGTAGTTCTCCGTACGGGTGCAGCAATAGCCCCTAATTTGGGTGTTCTGGTATCAGGTGCTTATATCAGGAGACTAGTCCAGTTCTAGTATTAACTTTTTGCAAAAATGTCATCTTTAAATGTTCTGTTGGAGAATAGTTTAGCGAAATGACACAAAATTTTAGGTCTATGTCTTGAATGAAATTTAGTCAAATGTATCGACTATTATAACGTTTCGAATCTTAAACTTTTGATGTTACATTTGAGTAAGCGGACCATTTTTAATTCGCCACTAACAATAGACTATTATCGTCTTTTTAGAAATGATTATTTTTAGTAGCAGAGCAACTGATATAATTTATTAGCATTACCTGAAATGCACAACCATTTGATCAGAGCCCCTTGTTTGATCCTGTTTGTCCCACGCCAGTTCAGTTCCTTTTTGGGTACTGAGATATTAATATGAAGCCAAACAACGTCCAGCGTATTATTTAGATAATACTTGAGTTTAAACGTTTGATATCCACAGAAATGTGCTTCAATGCTCTGATACTGGCATAACTTGCACTACATATTTTGCTTAATCTCTTGAAAGGCGCTGGGAAACACGGTATAAGGTTTAAGACATTTTAGAACCTTACACTATAGTCCTCCCAGTGTTTTTCTTTGTCTCCTACTTTACTCTCGATCCTTCTGTTCTAAGTGAATCTGATTGTAATAAGTTTTTCCTTTTCAAAGTATTCTGTCTAATCTTCTAATTGTGTGCCGCTGGCGCTTATACTAATAAACACAGGTTAAGCGCACTGGCGTGCTTTACTCAGGCCTATATAATTTTAACTTAACGCCACGTTAGTTCAACAGAACGGTAGCTGCAGCAGAGGTTACTGTAACTACAAAGTTTGAGTATGTGATGCTTTTTCTTTATTCCTAGTAATCTGAGGTCTAACTTTTGAATGCAGACTTCCCAGTTTAGTTACTTTAATTTAGTTAGTTTAGTTTGTAGTTAGTTTATTTAGTTTCACTTCTAATTGTTCCTAGTTCCATTTTTTAGTTTACCAACTGGGTATTACAGAATTTTGTTACATCTAGTAACCGTGTATTCTACCGTCCAAGACTAAGCTCTAGATGTAGAAGAAACGGTAGATGTATTTGACACTTTCCGTATGGCAGATATGTCTTAACGGAATGAATGTATAATATTTTTAAAAATGTCGTAATAAGAAACAACGGACATAATGGATGACTAAATTTGATGAAACATCTGTAAAACATCTTGTAATGATTGCAGGATTTGTTGAAATTGGTAATTAATTACTAAGTAATTTGTTTTTTCTTGTTTCAGGTACGATGTTTAACAATGTAATTCTGAACCTGTTAACAGTAAGTAGTCAAAAGTATACTGAACTCTAAGTAGGCCTATCTATTTATCTATTTATCGTAATTTAGATACACATTGCGTACCTTCATATGTATTGAAATTTATATTTAATTTTATAGGTTGTGTATTCTGACATGACAGGCCAATCGTAATATTCCGTGGTTCTTATTATCACGTACCCTATCCTAAAGTATATCGCTTCAAATTGTAAATTCGCTTTTTTTCTATTATCTTTGAAAAATATTCCACGCTAAGCAATAACGAAACAAATTCTTCTCATTTCATTGCACTGCCTCTTAACGGATTTTTCTAAAATCCTGTGTTTACTTTTATAAGCAACATTCTAATATTATTATTTTTAAAAAGTATGTACTATAAAAAATAAAGGAATCAGGTTAACTATGTTTTAAAAAGCTACATTCTAATGGAAAAGGGGGACAATTACATTTCCTAGTCTTTTTTTTCTTATCTAGCGTTACAGCCTTTGGTGGGCTTTAGCTTCCTCAACAATACCCCTCCATGCTTCTCTGTTCTCCTCCTTTCCTCTCCACCGTCTGAATTCCATGTTAGCAAGATCTTCTGTTACGCCATTCAACCAGCTCATCCTTAGTTTGCCTCTACGCCTAGTAGTATATACTCTTTCCTTCCTATAGTATATACAACACTTCGTAGTACGAAAGTAAATTTGTAGATTATATTTTATCCCAAGGTTCCTGTAGATAATTTCTGAACGTACATTTACTGGGCAATCAGAATTTCTTTGTTTCTCAACTTTCATTACTTCCAAACTGATATAACTCCATGGCGTTCTGTTAGGTCTTATTAATAGTAGAGATACCAAAATTCCTTGTCAAATGTGAATTAATAGCGGCTCAAAAACTACTTACTACAATGATTGAATAATTGATACTACTGGAAAGTAAATCAGAAGTATATTTGTAGGTTTTAGACGTCTTTATCCTTGGTAAAGCACTCTTACTTTGTAAACTCTTCATCGCATATTTGTTATCTTCAATGTAGTTATATGAACAAAATTTTCCCAGATATTAACACGAAAACGGAAAATCGTTTTAGAAGCTAAAATTTATAAGATGATTTGTATTAAGTAAGTAATTTTGGCAAAGGTAAATAAGACGTTGGGTGGTAGTGGTCCAGAAGGCGGCGCCTTCGCGGTCCTGCACGTGACATGTTTGATCTGCACTACAATGCAGCGACACGGACAAGGGTACCTACCGGAAGGTATGCTGACAGTGTTGTCACGAGTGACAGGATAGGCAATTTACGGTGAATGGCAGGTCGCCAAGCGTTTGTGAATCGATGGAACGCTGAGGGCAGTATCGATGCTCAGTCGTTTCAAAGGACATCTTACGAACAAATAAGCGATTGGGAACAAACAATTATTAAAGCAAATATAAATAAACGTAGAGTTGAAGGTTTATATTCCACGTACTAAATGCTGTCTCACCGAAGATATCATAGTCTCATAATGATGATGGCGTTGTTGATTTCTAGTTGTACATTTCATCTGGATGTTCTTGCTAGTGTCATTATGTCATTATTTACTTGTACTCTGAAAGACGCAACGTCACAGATCATTTTGTGCTCTTATATACAGAATAATAATGTGAAAGCTACTTGAGTCTTGAATAAAAATAAATACACAGTTGTACAAACTGTTTTGTTTTTTTCTTGTTGTATCTTGCATTATTTATGGTGTCTTACGTTCAAAACGTTTTCCTTCTTCAACAACACGCCTTTCAAAAACACAACTACATATTCTGCGACATAGCCACTTATCAAAGACATATTCCAGAATTATATTATTTCCAAATTATGGAATGCGCCTTAGTATAATATTTTAGATCTGAATCCTTTTTGCATTTATAGAGTACATAAAGTCCCACAAAAAGAAATCCATTGCCTTGTAATATCTGGCGATTGTGATGGCATCACTCCACACCGGCAAATCGCTCACCCGTTTAAAGGCTCGCAGACTAGAGTGGAAAAACAGACTACCAACGTGTTAAAATAAAATTCGTCAATGTTTTGCACCCGCGTTCTGGGACAACACAGTTGCAAAGAATTACTAAATAGTTATTGCCAGTTACTCTACTTTTCGTATTTCTTTATTTTTATAAATCTAAGTGACGTGTATTTTAGCTGTTTGTTAAGGGACCTTTGAGCCACTCTGTGTAATACACAGATCTCTGACATATGAGTATTTGTTAGTTACTAGTGTACGTTATTTCGTTTACTCCGATCCACTGGCTTCTCTTGTCTCCATGTCCTCCGTACTAAGGATTTATTACAATCTAGTACTACTGCTTGGAAGGCTTCGACGGGTTCCAATTAGTAAGGTTATTTTTACGTTAATTTATTGTTTTGTTTGGTGCACATTTACAAAGTTGCGTTGTACAGTATATAGTGATAATATTTAGCTAGTTATAATATATGTTACGACGGTCACACAGATCGCTGTGGGTACACTGGAAACAGAAAAACTTACACCAATGTAGTCACTAATTACAAACTTTAGGCCTAATTAGACACTAACAGCAGTTGTAAATCAACAAAGCATTCTTACACAATAACTCAAGTTAAATTTTGTCCAAAACACAATAATAAATGTCACCTTATTACAATTCCAAACTGATTAAAACAATGATCACTTCGCCACAATACTTCAATCCGCACTTTAACAGATCGCCAGCTGTAACTCAACTGGGCCACTCCAAAATTCAATAATTATACGTTCGTCACCTGGTAGTGTAGCGAATTCGCGGGCCTGGATGCAGTAGAGTAGTCAAGTAGACGTCTGGAAGGGGACAAAAAATCTAGAAGAATCCAGAACCCTACACAACTCTATCGCGGAGAATGATCTACAAACGTCTTGACCAGTCACGTGTGCCGTGTGGCCAGAATCACGTACGCTCTCAGCGATGTTGTACTATTTATTTCATCAACGTAACAGTATATAGGCCTGATGCTTAGTTTACAACGACTAAAGTTGACTCACCTATATGAAAATTACTTTAACATTGATAAAAATACAAATGAAACATCGATATAACTGTCCACGTCTTCTGCAATTTAAGTGAAAGGAGAATAGGAAAAGATAACTCACATTCCTTAGAAAGCTTATATATAATCGCGGATGTTCTAATGACAGCCGCTTAATGCAAAAGTATATTTTCTTACTTCAAAGTATAAACATCACTTTCACTTCAAGGAATCCGTTTTTAATGCAGAAGATTCGTGAGATTCAACCCTCATCAAAGATTAAAACTATTGAAATAAAATGTATTGATTAATTTACAAGTTTCTTAGAGTTTATAGAAATATATGTATTTGAATTTATTCATTTTATAATATTTGTAAAGATTTATAAACAAATTGGTGGCATAAATAAAGCCACAAAGTGTCACTTTTTGCTTTTACTTGTACGTTTTTTTAACTTCTAATATTTTCAATTTAATTTATGCATTTATTTTCCAAATCAAATAAAAACATTGGTTATAGAATAACATTTTGTCAGTTAGTTTACTATTATTTGCATTCTTGTTACCAAAAAATTTTGAATTCGTTAATTAGAATTTTTAATTTGCTGTTTTAAAAATTCTGTGTTCTTCATATTATATATGTGTATTCAGGTAAAGGATAATGTTACAGTCGGAATGTCATTAAATAATAATCGTGTTATTACTACACCGATTGAAATATCTTATCTTATTCTTTACCAATTCATATCACGCCGTCACTCTGCACTTAATGCATATCGACTATCGTATAGCCTGCGCAAGTAAGATTGGAGAATGTAAGGTAGAGAGTAGATTCTTAACTTAGTTCCTTCTGAAGTTACGTCTACTAATTCTATTCAGCGAGGAAAAAGTAAAACTGTAAAGTTTCAGTCCAGACGGAGCCTTTGAAGTAGTATTTCCTGTGCAAATGTGTTTCATTTGTAACGCAGTGGAATTGCAAACAAAACAGTGAATTTATTGCAAAACAGAATTTGGCTTAATACAAAAACACTCAGCACTTAACTGTATTCGCAAGAAATGGCAACAGTAAAATATATACGAGCGTCGGGGCCATTGTTACTACAAGCACTGTTATATTTTACATTAGGACTCGATAACTCGAATAAGGATTTTAAGTGTTTTGTTTTCTGTTTTGTATTTTCTTAGTTCACGTTTTCAGTAAATTTGAATGTAGAACATAAGCTGCTTTTAAAGTAAGGTATAGCAGAACTAAAAGGAGTAGCTATATTTGGGATAATATTTGTTTGTGAAGTGAAACAAAAGGCAATCATTCGTTTTTCAGTCTATCAATGCAATTCTGTTCACTGTCAGTCAATTACTCACTCCCCACGGTATTCTCTTTCTGGCCCTCTATTTGGCAGAGTCTTGTAAAATCACATTATCACAAACAGTTTTTGAAATAATTGTTTAAAGTAATAATAAAATTAAACATTTTAAATTTAAAATCTACAAAAATATATTTTATAACTTTTTTCTGGGCCTAAATACAAACGTTAAGATTGACCTGTAATACAGTATGCATGGTGGGACATAGAATTCCAAAAATGAACTACAGGGGAGGTGGATGACAAAAGGTTCAAGATACCGGCCAAGAGAAACATGAGATGAAACTTCCAGATGACAGGTAAGAAGTGAGAATAAGGAATTTGAAGAGAGACGAGTGGAGGCAGAAATTAAGGGAGGTCAGGGACCGACGTTTGGGCTGTAATGCCATAGTAGTAGCGTAACATAGCTGCAGAAAGAGTAATCAAGAAAATTTTGAGAAACACAATAATAAATAATTATAGTTATTGACATTAGAAGAGTTGCCAATTGCGGTGTCGACACAAATTTTGCATATGATTGAAATCAGAAGGGTATTTCATTACCTTTATTTATAATTAATAAGTTTCTCAAAAGCAATTATGGTTCACATTAATGAAAGTTATTGGTTTCTACTTATATCCTACTCTCTCTACACTTATAGCAACGGTTAACGCAGGAAAGAAAGCGAATCTTTATGCACGAGTAATTGAATGAGCTTTTCCTGATGTATTGTAGTAATACAATTTTAAGTTATACAAAACTAGAAACTGAAATTAAACTTTTATTACGCTCACTGGTTTATATATTCTCCAGACATAAATGAAGCAAACAATTAATTAGTCGAGCTTTGCAAACACAGACAATACAGGAACATACTTTATTTACCGACACATTAGTCCTCACTTCAACACAGCAGTTTAGTGCTTCACTTAGTAAATAGGTCAGTAAATCCATGCGGATTAAACATGTTTTGTACTGTCTAACTGTAGGCCTATGTTATCTGTTGCTTGTAGCGCTATTTTGTGTAAACTGAATGTTGTGTAAAGAAACCGGAGACATTAAGTGTACTGTTTACTGCCTGTGATTGTCTTAGTGCCAATGTGGTTGAGGTTGAGTTGAGATATACAATAGAATACAATATATATTTGTAATTATTCTATGTAAAATTGTATATTTCCCTTTCTTATACCATGATAAAATTTGAATACTGTGTATGTTTATCAAAACAATTCTTCATTTTCCACGTGTTTTTCACTTCGAGTTACCGTGGGGTGTGTGTTGCTCCTTGATGAAGATGATGATGATGATGATGATGTTCCTGGTGCCGGAATCTGTTGTTGGTTATCCGTTGAACAGAGTGTTCCCCGTCTAGAATGGATGGTGTCTGTTTTATGTCGCTGAGCAAACTAACACATATTGTCCCGTGAGAAAGTTATTAGCGTCTCTTCTATGTCGCTTTGACTTTCTTCCGCAGTAGTACGAACTACAGAAAACTATTGTGATACCACAGTGCACTGTGTGTGGGGGAGGGGAGCAGACCTATGATTTATAATTGATTGACCTATCCCAAACTGACTTCTCCAGTGGTGATTAGTATAGTACTGATGGGAACAAGGTGAGGTCTACGGAAGGACCTACAATCCACTAACATATTTACGTTAACTAAGTACACGGTTGAGGGTAAAGTTATATTACATGA
Organism: Magicicada septendecula; assembly: GCA_034769895.1. Classification (NCBI taxonomy): domain Eukaryota; kingdom Metazoa; phylum Arthropoda; class Insecta; order Hemiptera; family Cicadidae; genus Magicicada; species Magicicada septendecula. The sequence continues at coordinate 143,201,249 of CM068372.1, forward strand.
AGGATAAAGTTACCCCATTACCCATCACTCATCAAAATTACTTCTTCTTCTCTTCTTCAAGGATTAGGTTATATAAACCTGTTCCGGCACCCATCTCATCCTCGGACGACCGACGTCTCTTCTACCAGTGGCTTTATTGTTCAGTGCCGCTTTCGGAAATCAATCCTCCTCTGTCATCCTTTGCAAATGATATCACTATTTTCTTTTGGAAGCTGAAATAATTTCATTTATATCCTCTGCTTCTCGTTCAGCTGACATATTCATTCCTTATTATATCTTGCAATGTATAGTTTAAAGTTCTTCGAAGAAACTGCATTTCAGCAGTGTGAATCTTACCGCATTTATGTTTTGTCATGACCCACGCCTCACTCGCATATGTCAATGTGCGACATATTTATTGACATTTTTTATTGAAATTATCTTATAAAATTAAGTCCTTGTGATGTGACTTGATTTATTTCTAAGATTTTGTATGAATCGTTCCACAAATATTTTTAAATCTATTTATTTATTCTATTTTATATCATATTTAGACTCATAGCTTACTGCACATCCGAGATGTTTAAAACGGCTCACTTGTTCTAAAGTGCTGTTCTTTATAGCTATCTTGGTCCTCATTGGATATTTACCTTTATAAGATTTTAGTCTTTTAACTAAAATTACAAGCATGATTATCACTGTTGCACACCACTATATAAAAATATATTGATTGTTGATTTTAACCACTAACAAAACTTTCTTCATTAATTAACTAAAATTGTCATTAAGTACTCTCGTAGTCCTTCAGCCTTTCGACTGGTTAGTACCCTCCCCGCATATACCCGTGGTGCGTGTGGTACTGAGTCTCTCACAGGTATATGGGACCTACAGTTTAACGCTGGATCCGAACGGCATAGTTGGGGAAGGTTTATACTAAGCAGGATACCTCTCGCTGGTTTGTCATTGCCTTGCGAGGGGGAACGGTCGTATCTAAATCAGATGGCCCCCGGCGGGAATTGAACCCGCGCCGACAGCGTAGCAGCGCCACACGCTAGCCACTACGCCACGACCGCTCCAGTATTAAGTACTCTATAAAATTAAAACAATATAAAACTTACAAATTACTCAATAAAAGTTACAAAACAATAAAAAACAGACATTAGTAAACAAAAATGCGGTACAACTGAATGGGACGGATGAGGCAAATTATCTAATTTCTGGAGTAGGAAAGAAGGAGAAGATAAAAGAATTTTCCATATGTATTCCTTTGTAAGTAACTCTTTGAGTTTTCTGCAGGTCTCCCATGTAATATCTTAAAATAAATACAATGCAAGTAGGTTTATTTTTACCCGACGTATATTTCACAGAAATTATTCTGTATCTTCAGAGGTTTGTTTGAATTGTAATTGAATGTTTCGCTTACAATCCGATAACTATAATGTATCCGTTAACGCAGAATAATTTCTGTGAAACGGGCGTCAGGTGAAAATAAACCTACTTGCAGTGTATTTATTTGAAGATATTACATTTTGCATAATTGTACGTCGTGTGAGTGATTTAAGACATTTCAGCTTTATTCGTTTCGACTTAGTACGACTTTGGTAGAGCGATGAATGTTTCAGTGATTAACTTCAGTAATATTAGTCTTATAAAAGACCAACATTATTTAATTTACAGTCGTTTCTGAAACCCCAATGACAAAACAGTGTTGCCGCGGTATTACCGTAACTCTGTTTCCTTCAAGTGTTTACTTCGTACTTATGTCACTTACGTACGTTGTATGTGTGCCAAACAACGTGATTGATGAGACGAGATGGAAGCACGTCGCCTCTTGTTGTTGCCAAGTGTGTCGGACTGCCTTTTGTTTTCTCTTGGCTTTTGTGACAAACGTGAAAACATCACGTGTCAGAAAACACGTTTTACAAATGTGTCCGTCAACAATATCCTCCGCTGCTTCGTCAACAGAACTGTTATTCTAGACCAGGGGTCTCCAAACGTTTTCACTAGAGGGCCGAATTGGAACATTTTTGAAGTCAGGCGGGCCAACAATATAAATATAAATATATATATATATATACACACACACACACACACACATACATATATATATATATATATTTTAAACTTTTTTTAAGTTTCCAAAATAATCAAATTGTTAAAATAGGTATTTAAATAATAATTAAGCAGACTTATCCAAAGGAAACAAATTCGTTTTTTCAAAATAATATATATATATATATATATTGCAACAGTACACCCATTTGCGGTACTGTGCATTGCCAAAATAATTTAAGTAAATAAATATTGATTAATAAACATGATTCAGATTGCAAGCTGGATCGTATTTAAAAAGGGAACTTAGAATTCCTGCATGGACACGCATATCTAGCCCAACTGTCGCTAGCGTTGTGTATACGTGTATTTTGTTTGTGTGTGTGAAGCCTGTCCGTTCCTGAACTGTAACCAACCCTTTCCAAGTATTGATAAACTTTATGTTTTATTTTAATTATAAGAAACATATGTACGAAATTGTAAAACGAAAGACACCAGAGGGTGTAAAATAAAGGTGAACAAAGGGTTAAAAGACCGTGCCAAAGTGACGGAAAGTGCAATTACTATAAGTAAAAAGTGAATAGCTCTTTTTGTAATTACAATAAAAAAGTGTAATTTACGTATAGTAAACATATAAAAATTAGCGATCGATTGAGCATCGAGTAGTGTGAAACAGACTTCGTAATTCGCGAAGATAGGCGAAATTTGTGAATTGAACCAGAGTGGGCGTAAAGACGCTTCGACAAACTCTGACAAGATGAAAAATGTTCAGACCTGAGCTTTTGCACGACCTGGCTATAAATACCAGGTCGCGCTAATGAAGTTCCTTCTTCTATTTTCAACCGTTGCCGTAGGAGGCTGTCAGTCGACAACGCTATTTTAAATCTACAGTGAGAATCACGGGACTAGCTGGAAGTCTAACCAGAACAGCAGAGCACCTACGAATAGGTTCGGTGGACTCACATACGATCCATGAGAGGATACGAGACAACTAGAAACAGCACTAGCAGTGGAATCCTGGAAGAGGACCAGAGGACCAGAAAAACGAGAAGTACACCGACCGAGGACCCGAGGAATACACACTGATAGTATCGCATCAAATGAGGTGATGAAAAATCATTTTTGTTAATTACAGACAATTGAAAAACTCTAATTAACATACAATGAAAAAAACATTCGAACAGTTAATCGATCATAAAGAAATGTACATAAATGTAAAAGCAGATTGTAATATAGAATAACAATTCATGTATAGGAATTAGTAGTTGAATCAAACATAAATGCTAAGATATAAATATTTGAGTTTAAATTAAAATCAATTAAAGTATTGAGAAAGGTCTTTTTGATATGATTTTAAATAAAAAGAAATGAGAGTAATTGATAAAGTCTTTGTTTGGTAGAGTAAAATGCATATGAAATAGTAAATAATGAAAGTCAAATAAGATTAAATAAATTAAAATAACAGTAAATTCAGAATTACAGAAAATAATATGAGATTGCAAAAATAACCACACAATGAGTAAGCCGAGAGCAAAATATTTAATTAATTAAGATTAGATGATAAGGTTTATGCATACCATGTTATATATATAATTTGTTAGCCATTAGTCATGTGCGAATGGTTCATACAAACGATTAATAATGAATATTATTTCAATATGCGAAATGAAAGAATTTTAGATCCATGTTTTTCGGTATCCAAGCCACTTATAGTATATAATTAGTAAAATAGTTTACCTTTTTCTTGTCCGTCTGGTGGCCTTTTCTCTATATTTCAATCAACGCGTTTCAGGGCATATGCCCCATCATCAGGATATCCCTTGTTAAAGGTCGTCGATGGTTAAAATATTAAAAACACTGCACACATAATTCTAAACACAACAATAAATATAATACAAACATAAAAACACATAAAATGCCCAGATTTTAGACACACACGATATCGGTGGTGCGCACCACGACATGCTATAGTCGACTGCAGTGTTCATGTTGTTATATGTCGTGCACTATGGACCTTGTTCTGTATTCTTATCGCTGTGTCGTATAATAGATTGGACTGGAAATACAGCTGATCGTTGAGGATGACTTCTTCTGTTTTTTTATTTTTGTAAGCTTTATATATTTCGTATTCTTCGATAGCATTCATATAATTACCTTTTTTGCATATGTGGAGGGGTTGAAAGTTCGTAGTGAAATCAGTATAACTATGGTTGTTGTCCATCAGATGGCGCGCGTAATTTGACACTGTTTTACTAAATTCTTTTCTGGGTAAATGTTCTTTGAATCGTCTTTTAAAAGGTCTACCAGTTTGGCCAATGTAAAAGCTGTCGCAGTCATTGCATATTATCTTATAAACGCCCGTCCTGTCTTCAATTGGTTTTGAATGTTTAGGTAAAAGTATCTTATTAATGTTATTATTAGTTCGGTAAGCCATTTTAATATTTATCCCACCGAATACTTTGTTTAAAATTTTGGGTAGGGTGTTACCATATTCTGATGCTATATATCTAATTTCATTTCTATTATTTTCTTGTAATTCTATGTTGTTTTTCTTTTTTCTGTGTTTCTTGACCAAATTATCTACGATTGATCTTTTATAACCATTGGCCTTAGCTATGTATTTGATCGTGTTCAGTTCTTCGTGAAAATCTTTGTCTTCTAATGGTATGGAAAGTAACCTATGTATTAAACTATGATAAGCTGCCATTTTCTGAGAAAAGGGATGATGTGACTCAGCATTTATCGTGAGATCCGTGGTTGTCGGTTTTCGGTATATTTGATATTGGAACTTTTCGTCTAGTCTTGTAATTGTCAGGTCGAGGAAGTTAAGTTTATTATTTATCGCCGTCTCGAGTGTGAACTGTATGTTTTTATTGACACTATTCATGTATACTTTCATATTTTCTATTTGTCGTATTGTGCCATTAAAAATTATAAACGTATCATCAACATAGCGTGTATATGATATTATTTTCTTGGAAAGTTTATTTACGTCATTGAGCAAATATGTATTCTCATAGTGGTTTAAGTATATGTCAGCCAATACTTTTCTCAGAAAATGGCAGCTTATCATAGTTTAATACATAGGTTACTTTCCATACCATTAGAAGACAAAGATTTTCACGAAGAACTGAACACGATCAAATACATAGCTAAGGCCAATAGTTATAAAAGATCAATCGTAGATAATTTGGTCAAGAAACACAGAAAAAAGAAAAACAACATAGAATTACAAGAAAATAATAGAAATGAAATTAGGTATATAGCATCAGAATATGGTAACACCCTACCCAAAATTTTAAACAAAGTATTCGGTGGGATAAATATTAAAATGGCTTACCGAACTAATAATAACATTAATAAGATACTTTTACCTAAACATTCAAAACCAATTGAAGACAGGACGGGCGTTTATAAGATAATATGCAATGACTGCCGACAGCTTTTACATTGGCCAAACTGGTAGACCTTTTAAAAGACGATTCAAAGAACATTTACCCAGAAAAGAATTTAGTAAAACAGTGTCAAATTACGCGCGCCATCTGATGGACAACAACCATAGTTATACTGATTTCACTACGAACTTTCAACCCCTCCACATATGCAAAAAAGGTAATTATATGAATGCTATCGAAGAATACGAAATATATAAAGCTTACAAAAATAAAAATCAGAAGAAGTCATCCTCAACGATCAGCTGTATTTCCAGTCCAATCTATTATACGACACAGCGATAAGAATACAGAACAAGGTCCATAGTGCACGACATATAACAACATGAACACTGCAGTCGACTATAGCATGTCGTGGTGCGCACCACCGATATCGTGTGTGTCTAAAATCTGGGCATTTTATGTGTTTTTATGTTTGTATTATATTTATTGTTGTGTTTAGAATTATGTGTGCAGTGTTTTTAATATTTTAACCATCGACGACCTTTAACAAGGGATATCCTGATGATGGGGCATATGCCCTGAAACGCGTTGATTGAAATATAGAGAAAAGGCCACCAGACGGAAAGAATTTTGTTTAATAAAAAAATAAATAGTGGACAAATTTTTAAACTTATATAACGCATCATCTTATTATGATTACACCCATGAAATTAAATTTTTAAATTTGTTTTGTTGTTATATAATTTGGCGCTCCAAAAGCGTGGGGCTACCCAAATTAAATTACATTAAATTTGTGTGTTGTTATAATATACAGTATATTGTAGCGTGACAGAAAATCCACTACATCTTAAGTCATATGAAATCATAAAGTTTAATTACACCAACAAATGTTATAATAATATTGGATGACATTTAAATAAATCAAAGGAATGAACCACGATAAAATAAAAATCCTCATTACATTATATATAAAAACCACTGTTTAAAAAAACCAAAGAAAGTATCCAAGCAACTCATAGTATCAAATCAGTAATTTACCCAGGGAGCTAAGAGCAGTAGACCAGTTATATAAGACCATATCAAGAAAAAAGAGACTCAATTAAAGAGTAGTGAATACCAAAATACCCCAAAAACAAGAAAAGGGAAGAATAAAATTTGTGACCAGGAAGAAAACAATACCCTGATACCTGTAGAGAAGAATAAAGTCAGTATCAGTGAATAAATTAAATGTTCCAAACTAAACCTCAGTCGAGATAACACAAAGTACCTTGGTTTACCCAAGAATGAAGAAGGAAGACAAGGAAACCAGAATAATGAAGACTAGAAGAGGCACAAGAATGAAGACTAGAAGAAGGACAAGAATGAAGACTAGAAGAAGGACAAGAAGGAAGACCAGAAGGAAGATACGAAGAAGGACAAGAAAGAAGACAGGAGGAGAGGAAGAAATAGTATGAAAGAAACACCGTTGTAAAACCTATTATTAAATAAACTACTATCAACCCCAAACCCACAAAAACTATGCAAAAGAAAGTATAATATACCCAAAATCCTATAAAAATGTAATTATTTAAAAAACTAAAGTGCTGTATAGCGTTATAAGAAGTGAATCGACTAAAGCTATTGGGTAATAAAGAAAATAAACTAGTCTTAACAGTCCATGATTACTAAAGGTCTGGTCTGAGATAATAAGACTCAAAATATCAGAACCAACAGTGAAAGTGAATTGTGTAAGTGTTTTTTAGAAATGCAATAAACTTAAAGTTGGTGAAGCTATAACTTATCAGTATGCAATATAACAACTTTAATATCTAATAATAAACAGCATAATAAAATAATAAAATGGAAGATTTCCAGTATTTTATTATTTCAATGTAAATCTTTATTTACAAGACATTTGTAAAAAATGATAATAAATAGAGTATAGGAGTTCATGTTTACTGATGTAGGGGATCACAAATAATAATGGTTTAGACCAGAAAGGACTGGGATTAATATAATATTAATAAGTGTAAAATGTTTAAATAGACTGTTTATTCACAGTCCTAAAATCAATGTGTTAGTAAAATGTATTTGTAAGAGTTATTAGAAAATAAGATTTATGTTATGTGTTCTAAAAAGAATTATGTTTGCTAAATAATAGCCTACATACCATTAATAATGTTTAAATAGGTATGCTATGTTAACTCAAAAATAGTTAAAACATATATGTTCAAACCATGTCTGCAATATGTTCAATTGTGCAGATTGCTAAACAATGTTCATAATTATTTATTTTAATAACCGTAGTGTTAATTAACTACTACACTACACAATAAGTTTAAGACATGATTTTCATGTAATTGTAATTATGTAAAGTCAGAGGAGGAGTTAAGTTTAAATTTATTTGAGAAAGACAGAAATATAAAATTCTAAAATCTAGGCCATTTGGTGAATTCACAGAAACAATATAAACCAGTATAATTCACTTATAAATCCTGTAAACTAGCAAGATTTATATTAGATAACTCAGTTCACCACTAATGGAAATGATCCTATGAGTTAAAATGATAATAAGGAAATATACCTTAAAACATTGTAAATTTTCAAAATATATAAATTAATTAATTTTCAAGAGCAATGTCAAATTTACAGATTAACACAAAAAACCAGTTCAAGGGTTTAATTTATATGTATTTAAGGAAAGGAAGAGGAATATGACTAATTAAAATTTATTATAATAGTATTACTGATACCTAAAATGGAGGAATTTTGTATAAAGACGGAAATCCAATTTTGAGCCTATATTTCCAAAAAGTGAACAAAATTTGTTAATTTCCACAAAATGTCTACAGATATGGACTATAATACATCAATTTAAAGGGAATGAGATGATTAAACCAATAATAAGGTTCATAATTCATAAAAGTGATGAATAAAATAGATAAATTCCATATATAATGTAATATTTTATCATGTGTACAGGTAATCGAAATATGTTAACAATACTTTTCAAAGATTAACTGGGCCAGATTTATGACTAAGTTAATTAGTCTTTTGTTGAATATCAAGCTGAATAGTTGTGTGACAAAACGTTCTTTAAATCGAGTCGAAAATGGTACTAGCGTTTAGCCATTAAAATAAGTGAAAAGAGAGTTAGACGAATTAGACACTTTTTAAAACTAAAGCTATCCATACGTTCACGACAATAGTGAAAACAAACATCTAACTTCATGATACGAGTGACAGAAAACAGTAAAACCTTATATTTAAACCAATTCACTCTACAAATCATAACCATATCTTGAGAACGTTAACTCAAAGAAGTGAACACATACAAAATAAACTAACCAACACAAGTTTACACAGAACACTTCGTCAGAATACACCAAATAACTTAACAGACATATTACACCAGTGCGGGAAGATTTCAGACATTCACGAAGGTAATTCTGTCGTGATTTTAGGACATGCCGATTTTGCAGTGAACTCGCCATATCTAGTAGCGGCCATTTTGAAAATTCAAGCCTGCCTTCTTTATCTTCCAGCAGTGACGTCATCGTCTGCATATTGGTTTGACAACATACATACACATTACTTATTGGAATTATTTAAATTTTATTGAATTATAATTATTGTATTTGTGTTAATTGTTAATGTTATACTTTCTCGTCACCCTTCTCTGACTATTAATTTTAATCGCTCAAAGAACCTGTCTTTTAATATATTAAATATCATAAATTTTGTTCTGTATGACACAATCGATAATTCCAGAGACAGAGTCGATAATTGCTCTCCATCGATAAAAAATCGATTATTTATTTAAATTGTCAATAAATCTATATATTTCCATTATTTCTTATCTGTTACTTATTTCACAGGTTAATTTAAGAGTATTTATTAAGGCTGAAGGACTTAACTAAGAAGAAAATATTTTATTTGAACGAGATATTGGACCAGCCAGAAAAGTCACCAATCGATTGCTAACTGGAGTTAAACTATTTAACTCCAGACTTGGTTCAAATCTTCTAGAAGTGCATCGGCGGTCAATAAATACCTGCCTGTTATTAAAATTTTTACAAGAACCTTCTAAAACAGATTTATTTCTTATACACACTTCTTAATAAACATAAACAAAATCTTTTACTTTTTGAAAATTCTATTTTTATAAAATTTTCTATCAACTTATTATCTTTTGTAACGACCGGCATACAGAGGTCTGGTTACAAAGTGGCGTCCAACTTAGAGGGCTTAATAATCTAAGCCTGGCAGCGATTAATTAATAGATACCAGAAAAATGCAAAGACGAGCTACTTCGAAAAAGAGGGCGGCAGAGGCCGAAAAAGAGGTTGACATGGGGGATAAGGAGGCAACACCCGTGGAGGATCCGGAAGAGTTACTAATCCAGGTGGAACCAAAACAACCAGCACCACCAGAGGAACAACCTGAAGTAACAACGCAGACAGAGGAAGTCAATGTCCCAAAGAAGGAGAAATCTAAAACAATGGATGAGAACATAATGGAAATGCTCTTACAAATGAATAAGAACATAGAGTCCAAAATGGAAGAAAATGGTAAGAAGTTAAGTCAAGAATTGAAGGAAGACAACCGATCCACCAAGGAAGAATTGGGTCGTAAGATAGAAAATACTAATAAAAGGATTGAAGAGACCAGTAAGAATTTAAGTAAGAATTTGGAAGATAAGATGGAGGAAAACAACCAATCTTTGAATAAGAAGATGGAAGACCTGAAAAAGGACAACCAATCCTTAAATGAGAAGATGGAAAGGAAAATGGAAGAAAATAAAAAGAATATAAAGGAAGAATTGAGGGAAAATTATAGGAATTTGGAGGAGAAAATGGAAGAAACCAGTAGGAAAATAGAAAATGACAACCAACAATTAAGGGAAGAATTGAGAGAGGACAATCAACTGCTGAGAGAAGAATTAAGGGAAGTTAACCAAGAGAACATGAATAAGTTAGACGAGAGGATTGAGTTAGCCAAGGAGGAGATAAATAAAAAGATAACTGAGACGAAGAAGTCCATCGTCAAGAAATTAGAACAGGAAGTCGTGGTTGTTAACCAGCAAAGCAGAGAAGTAGACGAAAGATGTCGTCAAACAGAAAACGAAGTGCTGGAAGTCCGGGAAGTAATAACAAAGGAGATTACTCAGGTCCAAGAACAACAGAAAACAAGAATGGAGGAAACCAAGAAATTTGCCTTGGAAGAAGTAAATAAAGTGAGAACCCAAGTAACAGAAAGATGCGACGGCGTGGAAGCCGCTATGTCAAACATAACCGGACAGGTGCGTCAGAGCCAGGAGGAGATAGAGTTAATAAGGAACAGACCATCTGGATATCACAATTTCCCCATGTCAGAGAACAGAGAATGGCTCAATTTCCGGCAATACAAACGGAAGCCTATGGAGTTCTTGGCACGAATAGAGGAGTACCTCGAGAAACACCGAGGGAACCGATGGGTCCAGAACAGAGAAATCCTTGACGAGTCGTTTCGGGAGGTGAATGACCATTGATGGATGGCCAACCGGAGCGACATCGACAATTATGAACAATTCAAGAGCCTGTTCAAGGCCAAGTACTGGTCAGAGACCACGCAAAATCTAATAAGAGATAATATATGCCACGGCCGCTACAAACCACAAGTCGGCAGTTCAATGACAGCTTATTTCCTCGGCAAGGTGTGTATGGCCAAGCACTTAGAACCAGCCATACCGGAGGAGTGCCTAATAAATAAGTTGTCTTACCATTATGATGAGGAGGTGATTCGTGCGGGGAGGGGCAGCCAGATAAAAACCATCCAGGCAATGACAGAACTCCTAGAAAATTATGAAAATGAAGACTACTACCGACAGAGTCGTAGAAGAAGTGATGGGCCCGAACCAAGGACGTACCAGAACAATAACCAGGGTACGAACCACATAAATACTGGGTACCAAGGAGGCCGGGCATATCCGCGAAATAACGGTCCTAATAATAATGGAAAATAAATGTGAACAATACTAATTACAATGATAATAATAATACGGGTCCAAATTATCAAAACCCGAATCGACCCTCTAATGGTTATCAGGGTAACCGCAATCCCTACCCTAATAACGCCAATAGTCAGAGAAGCCCCAATTATGGTAATAGTCCTTACCCTAATAATACCATTCGTACGGGTCCCAATAATGGTAATTTTAATAATAATAGGTTTCCTCGCCCTAGAGTGAACTTCATACGAGCCACAGATGGAAGATAGCGGAGATTCGATCACAATAGACGAAATAGCTACCGAGGATATGAAGAAAGGCGGAGGAGCCTAGAACGGGACCAACCAAGGTACTATCCGGCGCGTAGGAGCAATAGTTTGGACAGCACTGAACGGAGGTCGAACCATGAACGACCGGAAGACCATAGGACCGATCGGCAGGTAAGCACTCTGAGCATCCCAAATGAGGCATCGACTAGTATGGCTCAAAGGAACAATGATGCCGAGCCTTTAAACGGGCACAGGCAGTAATAAATCGCCACAACCCGTTACTGCTCTTAACTACTGGGTATAATAATCATAATGAGTGCAATTTTGAGAATAATCACAATCGTATCACAATCATCGGGTGCAACTACCTAAAGGACATCAGACAGGAGTTATTGGAAGAGGATAACAGGAGTCCCACCAATAACTTCAATAATGAAATTATACATGTCGACGCCAAGGTAGAAGGCATCCCAGACAAGTTAATGATCGATACTGGGTCGAACGTATCAATAATAAGTACGACGGAATTGGAGAGGATACAGCAAGAGTGCGGGAGAAATTTACCAACATTGCCATTGAATAATATTGTTTTGTTGGGTGCAACCGGCCGACAAAACAAAACTATACGTAGACAAGTCTCCGCCAGTGTGATGAGCTGTGGTATAGCGATTGACATGGAATTCTTGGTGGCGAGCGGTCTGCCATTTAATATACTGGTCGGGTGTGATGTGCTTAGGAGGAATTCCGCCATCATTGATCTGAGAACTGAAACATTGTCGCTGTTTTCTAACGGACATACTTGGACGGCGAACTTGGTGGGTAGTGACCAAGTCGTTCCCGGTAGTATCCATCAGCAAATCCGAAAAATTAATTACATCTATCCAACATCTATAATTGAACAGAGAATAGACGACACCTCCAATGAAGATTTATGGTCACAAAAAATCCAGGAGATCAGGGATTTCCGGAGCGGTATAACTGGCGAAGGTTTAACAACAAACCAAGCGAACAAATTAATAGACATATACAACAAATATAAATCAGTCTTTTCTGATGAGCCCGGTAAAGTGAAGAACTTCCAGTGTACTCTACAATTCCGAGACACAGTGGACTTTAACCGGAAGTCTTACCCCATTGCCCAATCACGAAAGCAAGCAGTAAGAGCTGAAATAGAGCAAATGATTAACCGTGACATTATAGAGAGTAGCCATTCCCCATATACAAGTCCTATCGTGGCTATTCCTAAGAAAAACGGACAAGTCCGTTTGTGTTTAGATGCGCGCGAAATAAATAAGATGATCATTAATGACAGGACTTCGCCCGGTGAGATTGAGGAGATCTTAAAACGATTCCACGGTACCAAATACTTCACTACCTGGGATACGGTGTGCGGATACTGGCAGTTGGAATTACATCCACAGAGTCGCCAGTATCTGGCCTTTATATTCGAAGGGCGGAACTACCAGTTTAAGAGGTTGCCCTTCGGACTGGTAAACTCAGTCGCAGTCTTTGTGCACTGCATGGATCAGATACTTGGCCAAGAAGCACTACAATTCACCACCGTATACGTCGATGATTTGCTAGTGTCCTCAGAAACTTGGGAGGAACACTGCTACCGTGTGGAACACGTCTTACAGAAGCTAGCAGCAAACAATATTACGCTGAAGTTAGCAAAATCTCTTTTTATTGCTAAAGAGATACAATTCTTAGGCTTCATATTAAATGATAAGGGAATCTCACCGTCGGCTGAAAAAGTCGAAGCAATTCAGAACTTTCCTACACCTAAGAATCGAAGGCAGTTACAGTCGTTCCTGGGACTCCGTAATTATTACCGCAAGTTCCAGGAAAAATACTCCGAACTGACTGCCAGATTTCAGCCGCAACTGTCATCTAAAAATAAATGGATCTGGGGTAATGAACAACAAAATATATTAACTCTTATAAAACAAAAATTCCTTAAACACATTATACTCCGCCATCCAGATTTTAACAAGCCTTTCTTTCTTAATTGTGATGCCAGTGACATCAGCCTCGGTACTACCTTATATCAAGAGGATGAGGAGGGCGAACATCTTGTAATCTGCTTTGCCAGCAGAGCTCTGAACCAGAGTGAGAAAAACTATCACGTGACAGAAAAAGAGTTATTGAGTGTCGTGTTCGCGTGCGGAAAGTTCCGCACATATATTCTTGGTTATCCCGTTACCGTCCGGACAGACCATAAATCTATCTCGTTCCTTAAGAGATGTAAGTTGAGCCATGGAAGGTTAACGCGGTGGATACTATTGCTGCAAGAATACGACCTTAAGTGGGAGTATATACCCGGAAGGAAGAATGTCGTCGCGGACGTATTGTCTAGAGTAGACATTGACAAACAGACGTTCGAGGGGGAGAAGGAGAGTATTCTGAAGGTATACCATATTCTCAGCAGCAGCGCCGGTCTACAATCAGTTCTGGAACAACTAAGCACACACCAACAAGCTGACCCGAAATTAATTACTATTATCTCAAGATTGGAAGCAGGGGATGAGACAATATCCCAATATTATACCATACATAATGGAATCCTGTTTTCCAAACCATCATTATATAAGGAGGAATGGAAGGTAATAATTCCGACCCATATCGAGAAAGAAATAGTGTTCAGTTATCATGTTCGATATGGGCATATGAGCGCCTTAAAGGTGGTAAAGGCCCTGGAAGAGAGCTGCCATATCAAAGACATAAATCGGAAGGTTCGGAGGTACATTAGAAACTGTCGCATTTGCCAACTCGTAAAAACTAACAACGAGAAAAGAGAAGGGCAGATGATTCCAATAACATCGCAGTCGAAACTTGAGAAGGTATTCCTGGATATCTGTGGGCCATTTCCCCGCAGTGGAGGCCGCCACCGATACAAATATATCGTCATCATAATGGACCATTATACCAAGTTCGTGAAGCTATACCCAGCGAATCGGGCGACTACGAATAAAGTTCTTGAGATCCTGATCAACCAGTACTTCCCAACCGTCGGAAAACCGGTATCGATCATAACCGACCACGGAACGCAATTCAAGGGGAGGAAATGGCGGGATACACTGCTGTCAATGGGGGTTCATACATACAAGACATCAGTATACCACCCGAGCAGTAACCCGGCCGAAAGAGTCTTGCGAGAGGTGGGGCGCCTATTAAGAACGTATTGCCATGATCAGCAGAGAAGGTGGCAAGAATACTTGGAGGCCACTGAAGAATTCCTCAACCTGGCACACCATCCAGCCATAGGAATAACCCCATACTCCGCAATGTACGAGAGACAACCCCCTAGAGAGATTGAAGATATCTTGGAGTTCCCCAGAGAGCATAAATATAGATTTGATAGAATTCAATTTTGTAATAAGGTGGCCGAAGATCAGGAGAAACGGCGGAATAAATACAATAAAAGCATGGGTAAGGTTATTCATTATACCGTTGGAGAGAAGGTGTTGTTGAGGAATAGGGAATTACCCAGTTCCTTAGAGGGGATAACAAAAAAGTTATTGCTCCTGTACACTGGTCCCTATATTGTCTCAAAGGACAATAACAACAACACATACGAAATCAAGGAAATGAATTCAAATAAAGTCAAGGGTGTCTTTAACCAGGCATCCATGAAGAAATTTTATGATTAAAATTATCCAAATTCTAAACACAATGTAAGCCAATTACATACAATTTATTTGAAAGAAACTATTTGGAAAAAAGGATAAAACAATAACAGAATTTGAAAAAATCCTAAAAATTCCAAAGAAAAAGTAAGTACATCTTACTACACTATTATTAATGAAACCATTTAGAAGATATGTACAAGAAAAATTTAAAATTCCCCAAATTCTAAAAACAATGTAAGCCCATTACATACAATTTATTTGAGAAGAGACATTTTGTAAGAAGATATATAAAATAGAATTTTGAAAATCCTCAAAATCCTAAAACACTTGTAAGCCAATCTTACATAAATAATTATTTGAAGAAAAACTTTATGGCTATAATATAATAATAAAGAAGGAGAGAATTTAGATGAGAAACCATCTACATTCAAAAACTAGTAAGGACAGCTTACTAAATATTTATTTGAAGAGAAACATGTTGACAATAATACCAAGAGAATTTAGAAAAATAAAAGCAGCCAAAACACAGGTAAACCCACCTTACATACAAATGATTTGAGAAAACTTTATGGAATAATATAAGAAAAGTGAATTTTTGAATTGTGTATAAATCAAGTTTCCAAACCAAGAATAAGTACAACTTACCAACCAATTATTAATAAAACACTTTGGTGAGATAAACAGAAGAGATTTCATACCATATTTATGGTAAGCATAGAATATAATTACCATGGTAACAAAGGATCATAATGGGATGAATAAAGGAAACAGACTTTAGAATTAAAACAAATAATTCTGGACAGTATGATCATGTCTAATTTCAATATGAAGAGTAAAAACCTTTCCATAAAATGATGCTAAAGGAAATAAAAAAATAAAAAAATTCTTTAATACGATTTGAGTGATTGAATATAATAAAGTGAAAAAACTTATTTGGAATTATGAGATAATGAAACTTTGAAGTGGTATGAGGAGAAATTATGACCTCATTATGAAATTAATAAAAAACCATCATTCGAAAGTATAATAACAATGACAAGAATAATGTCAAAGATTTATGTAATTAAACGAATTAATATAAAATGATTTATGAATTAAATGACAAGTATGATAATGATAGTTCTACAAATTCTAGAAAATAGAACAAGTGGAAATTTAAGAACAAAGAAACAGTCTAAAAATGTCATAAAGATATGCTACAATAAACAATGCAGTTTATAATAAAAAAGCCAGAAGGTAATAAAGAATTTATAACCAAAAGATTTATATGATAAGAAAAGTTGAAAAATGTAATAATAGAAGAGCTTCCTACCATAATATCAAATGAAAGAAACATCCAGTTAACGAGTCAGAAGAACAACTGAGATAGGAATATTAAAATCTCTGAGAAATATAATAAGTAATAAGTGAAGTATCCCAAAGATTTTTTTTTTTAATAGTAACAAATGTGTACTATTCTAAATAATTTTTTTTAATCAGTCTGAAGATAATTCCAGCAGGATTAATATGTTTTTTGAGCAGAGCTGATTTGCCTCTGTACTCAAATATGTGTGAAGTATTGGACAGCAGAGGAAAGTAGCGTACAGTGCCTCTCTGAACTGAACCAGCTCACAAAGTAGGGAACGATAGGGAGGAAATATCCCAAGGAGAAAATACTAAGAAGAAATATGAAAATGAAATAATAAATATGAAACTCAGATGACTATTACTATCAAGGAAGATCAAGTGAGAATGATATAAACTCAAATATAAAGAAGAAAATTTTAAAATGGAAGGAAGTCCAAAATAGTAACAAACCTAGAATAATTATCATAAGCAATTGTTTCAGACAAAGCAAGTATAGTCTGAAAAAATTACTTCTGGAGAAGGGCATTCTGTAGCGTGACAGAAAATACACTACATCTTAAGTCATATGAAATCATAAAGTTTAATTACACCAACAAATGTTATAATAATATTGAATGACATTTAAATAAATCAAAGGAATGAACCACGATAAAATAAAAATCCTCATTACATTATATATAAAAACCACTGTTTAAAAAAACCAAAGAAAGTATCGAAGCAACTCATAGTATCATATCAGTAATTTACCCAGAGAGCTAAGAGCAGTAGAACAGTTATATAAGACCATATCAAGAAAAAAGAGACTCAATTAAAGAGTAGTGAATACCAAAATACCCCAAAAACAAGAAATGGGAAGAATAAAATTTGTGACCAGGAAGAAAACAATACCCTGATACCTGTAGAGAAGAATAAAGTGAATAAATTACTAATAACTGTAGCATCAGTGAATAAATTAAATGTTCCAAACTAAACCTCAGTCGAGATAACACAAAGTACCTTGGTTTACCCAAGAATGAAGAAGGAAGACAAGAAAACCAGAAGAATGAAGACTAGAAGAGGCACAAGAATGAAGACTAGAAGAAGGACAAGAATGAAGACTAGAAGAAGGACAAGAAGGAAGACCAGAAGGAAGATACGAAGAAGGACAAGAAAGAAGACAGGAGGAGAGGAAGAAATAGTATGAAAGAAACACCGTTGTAAAACCTATTATTAAATAAACTATTATCAACCCCAAACCCACAAAAACTATGCAAAGGAAAGTATAACATACCCAAAATCCTATAAAAATGTAATTATTTAAAAAACTAAAGTGCTGTATAGCGTTATAAGAAGTGAATCGACTAAAGCTATTGGGTAATAAAGAAAATAAACTAGTCTTAACAGTCCATGATTACTAAAGGTCTGGTCTGAGATAATAAGACTCAAAATATCAGAACCAACAGTGAAAGTGAATTTGTGTAAGTGTTTTTTAGAAATGCAATAAACTTAAAGTTGGTGAAGCTATAACTTATCAGTATGCAATATAA
The DNA here is from genome assembly GCA_034769895.1 of Magicicada septendecula. Taxonomy (NCBI): domain Eukaryota; kingdom Metazoa; phylum Arthropoda; class Insecta; order Hemiptera; family Cicadidae; genus Magicicada; species Magicicada septendecula. The sequence continues at coordinate 143,219,414 of CM068372.1, forward strand.
CAACTTTAATATCTAATAATAAACAGCATAATAAAATAATAAAATGGAAGATTTCCAGTATTTTATTATTTCAATGTAAATCTTTATTTACAAGACATTTGTAAAAAATGATAATAAATAGAGTATAGGAGTTCATGTTTACTGATGTAGGGTATCACAAATAATAATGGTTTAGACCAGAAAGGACTGGGATTAATATAATATTAATAAGTGTAAAATGTTTAAATAGACTGTTTATTCACAGTCCTAAAATCAATGTGTTAGTAAAATGTATTTGTAAGAGTTATTAGAAAATAAGATTTATGTTATGTGTTCTAAAAAGAATTATGTTTGCTAAATAATAGCCTACATACCATTAATAATGTTTAAATAGGTATGCTATGTTAACTCAAAAATAGTTAAAAGATATATGTTCAAACCATGTCTGCAATATGTTCAATTGTGCAGATTGCTAAACAATGTTCATAATTATTTATTTTAATAACCGTAGTGTTAATTAACTACTACACTACACAATAAGTTATAAGACATGTTATTTTCATATAATTGTAATTATGTAAAGTCAGAGGAGGAGTTAAGTTTAAATTTATTTGAGAAAGACAGAAATATAAAATTCTAAAATCTAGGCCATTTGGTGAATTCACAGAAACAATATAAACCAGTATAATTCACTTATAAATCCTGTAAACTAGCAAGATTTATATTAGATAACTCAGTTCACCACTAATGGAAATGATCCTATGAGTTAAAATGATAATAAGGAAATATACCTTAAAACATTGTAAATTTTCAAAATATATAAATTAATTAATTTTCAAGAGCAATGTCAAATTTACAGATTAACACAAAAAACCAGTTCAAGGGTTTAATTTATATGTATTTAAGGAAAGGAAGAGGAATATGACTAATTAAAATTTATTATAATAGTATTACTGATACCTGAAATGGAGGAATTTTGTATAAAGACGGAAATCCAATTTTGAGCCTATATTTCCAAAAAGTGAACAAAATTTGTTAATTTCCACAAAATGTCTACAGATATGGACTATAATACATCAATTTAAAGGGAATGAGATGATTAAACCAATAATAAGGTTCATAATTCATAAAAGTGATGAATAAAATAGATGACTTCCGTATATAATGTAATATTTTATCATGTGTACAGGTAATCGAAATATGTTAACAATACTTTTTCAAAGAATAACTGGGCCAGATTTATGACCAAGTTAATTAGTCTTTTGTTGAATATCAAGCTGAATAGTTGTGTGACAAAACGTTCTTTAAATCGAGTCGAAAATGGTACTAGCGTTTAGCCATTAAAATAAGTGAAACGAGAGTTAGACGAATTAGACACTTTTTAATACTAAAGCTATCCATACGTTCACGACAATAGTGAAAACAAACATCTAACTTCATGAGACGAGTGACAGAAAACAGTAAAACCTTATATTTAAACCAATTCACTCTACAAATCATAACCATATCTTGAGAACGTTAACTCAAAGAAGTGAACACATACAAAATAAACTAACCAACACAAGTTTACACAGAACACTTCGTCAGAATACACCAAATAACTTAACAGACATATTACACCAGTGCGGGAAGATTTCAGACATTCACGAAGGTAATTCTGTCGTGATTTTAGGACATGCCGATTTTGCAGTGAACTCGCCATATCTAGTAGCGGCCATTTTGAAAATTCAAGCCTGCCTTCTTTATCTTCCAGCAGTGACGTCATCGTCTGCATATTGGTTTGACAACATACATACACATTACTTATTGGAATTATTTAAATTTTATTGAATTATAATTATTGTATTTGTGTTAATTGTTAATGTTATACTTTCTCGTCACCCTTCTCTGACTATTAATTTTAATCGCTCAAAGAACCTGTCTTTTAATATATTAAATATCATAAATTTTGTTCTGTATGACACAATCGATAATTCCAGAGACAGAGTCGATAATTGCTCTCCATCGATAAAAAATCGATTATTTATTTAAATTGTCAATAAATCTATATATTTCCATTATTTATTATCTGTTACTTATTTCACAGGTTAATTTAAGAGTATTTATTAAAGCTGAAGGACTTAACTAAGAAGAAAATATTTTATTTGAACGAGATATTGGACCAGCCAGAAAAGTCACCAATCGATTGCTAACTGGAGTTAAACTATTTAACTCCAGACTTGGTTCAAATCTTCTAGAAGTGCATCGGCGGTCAATAAATACCTGCCTGTTATTAAAATTTTTACAAGAACCTTCTAAAACAGATTTATTTCTTATACACACTTCTTAATAAACATAAACAAAATCTTTTACTATTTGAAAATTCTATTTTTATAAAATTTTCTATCAACTTATTATCTTTTGTAACGACCGGCATACAGAGGTCTGGTTACAATATATATATATATATATAAGTAAGAAAAAATAGAACATTCAAAGATATTTCTTATGTATTATTTTTTGGCTTTCTTATGTACGAATGGGATGTGTGGATTTGCTTCTGACATAAAATATCTGTTCATTTTTGGTCATATTTTGTTGTTCCTATCACTGGAATGTATTTCAAGTGTTCGTTTGACAAGTTAGCCCTGTACTTCGATTGTATACTTATTTTTCTTGTTTAGTTATTTAGTCAAATGTTATAATATTTGAAGTATTTTGACGTTCTATTGAAAACTGCACGCAGCAACGGCCGGGTTTCCGCGGGCCGTAGTAGCAGCTCATATTTGAGGAGCGTGCGAGTAAACATACTGATCACTCGTAGATTTAATGCTGATACGTCGGGTAATCCATATAGCTGGGTTTTCATGAAAGTGGGTAATCGTCTCACCTAATTTGCTTGTGTTTGTGTATAAAATTTTTTAAAGTATATTGCAGTAGAAGACCACAAACCATTTACTTCAATTAGAAAGTAAGTATTCAGTTGGAAAGAATAGTTTTATTGTAAGAGCACATACATGTACATTTGATAAAACACTAACTTAATGTGCACTCAGTTTTAAATTTCGTGCAGAGGACCTGTCGTTTCAGTATACAGTGGTGTATTTGGGAATCAGTAGTTAGCACAAAGGAAGAAGTTTTGCAGAAACTTGATCGTTTGACGCCTAGACATTGGTCTTCCTTAAGCTTATTTCAGTAGAAGGTCGTAAGTCAAAAGTATGAAAGGAGAGTTGAAATCAAGTGTAGGCATATATAAAATAATACAAGTTTTGAAGGCAGATCCACGATTTGTATCAGTATAATTAAGTGATGCTTTGTGATTACTCTTACACTTTGCGTCTAGGCTACATAACAGCATGTGTAGTAACATACTCGTATTAATTAAGAATAGTAATCGTCTTTTATAGCCTATAGAGAGTTCATCTCTTCAGAAAAGTGAAGACGACGCTGCTTAAGATACTTGTATTTCCACGTATCGATAAGAATCGTGGACTCTGAACATTAAATCGCAATGTACAAATATTGTCTTTCAAATTAGTAACTTCAGAAAATGTAAGCTGCCTTTTACCGGTGAATAAAAGAAATTTTTCGCGTGAGTAAAGTAGTTCTAATTGAAACACAACGGTGGCAGGTTAGCATATACTGTATTATGTCAATAATGGCGTTTTGAAGAATGAGAGATACAGACAATTTTGAAAGCATGCATACATAAAGATTCCGTCCAGTCTTGCAGTCCTGAGAGAAAGAGTGAGATTTAGGATTAGAGCCCAAGAAGGAAAAAAGAAAGCTTTCAAGCAAAATTTTTACAATGTTTTACTTTCACAGAGGGAACATCATTTTCTTCTCTATGCATTATTGTCTAAGAATTTCTGTGATGTTAACTGCGTACATAATTTGTCAGCAGCTGGTCTGAGTAATATAACTATAGTTTTTTTCCAAAAACTGTATAATATCCTTCAACAGTAAATAAATAACTTTTTGCGCAGACATCATTTGACTTTACTTTATATTTATTTACTAAAAATCTGTTTTTTTTAGGTCGTTAAACATCTGGTATTTTTATCATTTCTCAACGTATTCTAGAAGTAGCCTATGTATCTTTCTTTTATTGTTATAACAATTATTGTTCTTCCTGTACGTCATAAAACCACTTCTTTGTATACACTAAATACGAATCATTTTGCGATAGACGTATATGTGTAAGCTACATTGAAAGCCATGTTCCTGATACTTCAATAGGCCTAACCATTCAAGATCCTGACCCCAAATATAACATTTCTACATTTCTGGGTTATAGCAACATAGACTTAAAATATTACTACAATCATGCTGTCATATTTCAAATATAAGATTATGAGTTGCACTTGTGAAAAAAAAGCATAAAATAAAACCACAAAGTAGCACAAAATATGGCATTCTAATTTGTTCATCATGAACGCACACCATCCTAGGGAAGGTCAATAACGACAACTTATACAAGTGAATCTGAAGAAATACTCGAAAGCCAATTAGTAAAACCCATGGACACACTTGAAATTGGGTATCAATTGCGAGAATATGTGATAATTTTAAGTAGAAATTTTGTTTCACCATTTGCTTTTTCAGACAGTTATATTTTAGTACATGTGCAATGGTGAACAGTGGTGGAAGAGTTGTTTGTACGGTGTGGCTTCTACAAGAGAAGTACATACGATGCAGGCTTGACCTTGCACTCACATTCAAACAAGACGGAATATTCGAAAACACGAGGAGAACTGGAGAATTTATAAATGAGAGGTACATAAAACTAGCAGGCATTTAAATACATACTTATATTTCGTACTTTTAACAGAAATATAATTCCGACATAGATAATTATACTATCAATTGTATGCATTTAACGAAAATTAGTTATTAAGCAAGAGTAACAAAAATGAAGGTAAATTAACAAAAAAACCGACTTTTGGAAAAAATGGTACACGGATTGGCGGGCAGACAGAACTACTACCGCAGCGGTTAGATGTGGTGTTACGTGACGAATTCTGAAATGCAGTAGACCTTGGACATTCCAGAGGTGTCAAACGTTTCTCATTAACATTATAAGCCATAAATTACATTGGCTGATTACATAAACACTACCTGGAGCTGCAGCAATTCGGTTTCGCGAAATGATTGTTTATACGTCCACTGATTAGAATGCGTTCAGTAAAAAGATCGTCATTTGGCAAGTGGCACAAAGTGTTTAATTGTTTATTTGTGTTATAGGATTGTACTTTATTTAACTTACTTATTTTTATTATTTATTGTGTATATTTGCGTAAGTAGATATCTGTCTGCAGAAGAGTTAATAAAAAAGTCTGAGTATAGACTTTTACGGTGTTCAATGATTTCTTCCACAGTTTAAAATCGTGATGCATACAGTACTCGTAACAGAATGTCCGAACTGGTAGATATTTTTACTACTTGAAATCAGAGAATTGATCTGTTGTTGGAGACTTTTTGTGCCTTGATAAGTGATCATGAATTGTGAAATGGGTGACAGTGTGATGACTTAACCTTTCCAAACTAACATTCACAATCAAACAGATCGGTCAAATCCTTATCTATCTGCGGACATCTAATCTTTTATCATGCAATCGTCTTCAATTCTACATTCCGTCTCACTGATCAAAGTTCCATAAGCTAAGTCTTTATATTGTATGGAAAGAAATCGGATGACCCAAGGTCAACGAAAAGAGTACCGAATATTACTTTGCTTGTTGCACTCAAGTAAGTATATGTGGCATTAGGATTGCGTGATACCCGACTACCTGTCAGAATATGATATTGTTACGATGGTCTCCTTGGTCATCGTATGGTACATTGGAAAACAAAATACAAGACACCAATTAAGTCACTAATCACCCTTTAATTATCACAATTAAACAGTTTGCAATCAACAGGATAGTCTCTTGCAACAATAAAATAAAAATTCTTCACACGCAATAAAAATGTCAACTAATATAAAACACAAATTATTATAATTGTCCCGCAAAATTATAAAACACATAACACTTCGCCACAATACTTTGAACCGCACTAAAATAAATCGCAACTCAAACTGACTCAGTAATCCCCGACGTAAGACTGAAAACTAAGCGGCAGATATGGGGTGTTTATAGTCTACAGGGTTCCATAATATTGGTCCTTAACAAACACTTGAAAATTCCAGAACCATCCATACTACGCGTCAGCGCTACTAGAAAACACCAGGACGTAATTAATTGATTGTGGCCTTGCACACAGTGCGCTCGGACCGGTGAGTCTGGAACAATCTCCCTAACGCATGTTGAGAATCACGTACGCACACATCATTACAGCCGGTTTCCACTGGAATAGCCGAGAAACACGTAGAATATTCTATAATGGCGTAACACTTGTTGCGCATTACGTAACAATATTATTAATCAGTTAAAAAGCGACACTTACTTTAAATTTTTTTAAATTTTAGTAATTACTTTTCTTCTAAATACTAAACTTTGAAAATTTAATTTTCCTATATCAATAAATTGATATACTTGTCATTGATACACGTAATACAAATGATAACAACAAGTCAGACATAAATGCAAATACGAAAATATTTTATTTTAAAATCGAGAAACTTTTAAACATGGAAATTTGAATAAACGCTTTCAAAGGTATATATGAGACGTAAACTGCAAAGTGGAAAGTGAAGAATAACGAAAGCAGACTTCCGAGACGAGCAAACAGAATTTATGGTTTGTGTGGCGAGAACGTCCTTTCCGTAAGAGGAGGGATTGTTGTCTGCTCCTGACTGGCTTGCAAAATAAATTCAGTCTCCATGTGAGGTCATCGCCTGTTTGGTCACGTCTCAGTTGTAACGGCGGATATGTTTGACCGTCTGTACGTGAAGCCCTAAAATAGCCTTTTTATTCATTCTGCTGAAGCTGATTTTGTTTAAAACCCTTCGCCCTCTCTCCTTACTTTTTCTCTCAGGAATTATATGCTTTATTCTCTTCTTGCCTCACTGAATCTGGTTGCTCGACAATATTCTTTTCATTAACATGATTTATGCAATCACCACCCGCTTCAATACCAATACTGTATTTATCTAATCCACTTTTATACATTTGTTTTCATAGTTCACTTTATTTCTTATATGCATATTTTCTTCTTAGTTTATTTACTTCATACACCAACTGATATAAGTACATATTTCATGTACGTCTTTCCTTTTATTATTAATTTTTTGTCTACATAAGGATATACATTATTTTACCTATTTTAGCTAAACTTATAGATTTAAGACTTACGAACGTAGCAAAAATATAAGATATAATGCATGCGTTACGAAAATATTTTTGTCTCACAAATCACATTTTATGTTTCTAAGACTGTCAAAATCTGCGTGTGCATTGCGCGCGCGCGCGCGTGCGTGCGGGTGTGTGTGTCTGTGTGGGTGGGTGTCTGTGTGGGTGGGTGTCTGTGTGGGTGGGTGTCTGTGTGGGTGGGTGTCTGTGTGGGTGGGTGTCTGTGTGGTGTGATGGGTGTTGTGTTTAACAATTTTATATGTTCAGTACTCTCATGCAAAACAAAATAATTGTTACTTTCTTGGAAATTTATTGTTTGAACACAATTGAAAATATTTTGTGACCGTGCATTTAAATGAGATTGCAAAAGGTGCAAACATTTTTCTTATATTCATGGCTGGCCATCGTGATCAGCAGGATAAAATTTACAATATTTAGTTGGTCCAAAGGGGTTTTGCGTGTCACGAACAACGGCTATACAGACCCGCCTGATAAAATTTATAACGTACACATGTGTGTACGTGTTTGTTGTATATGTGTGTGTGTGTGAGAGAGAGAGAGAGAGAGAGAGAGAGAGAGAGAGAGAGAGAGAGTTTGAGAGAGAGAGAGGGGGGGAGAAACGTTTTGTGAAACAGCTCAGCAAATAAATGAAGTGACTTACAAAACAATGAAAGGGAGTTACAAACATCGTTTCGTACTTCTCGTACTGCAATATTGATAACGATAGGACCGTTCTCTTTTGTCCGTTTAATCTATGGATGGTAGGTTTGTGTTTAATTTTATGAACTGTAGACCTACTCCATGTTAGTGGAACACTACCTCATTATTCAGTTTTGACGAAGCGTTTATTTTATTAGTTTACGTATTATAACGCAACAACACATATTGACATCAACATGTTGATGTCAATATGTGTTTGGAAAATTTATATCGTGGTTACGGAAACTTCATTAGAATAGTGAAAAAGTACGTGTCAATGGATCATTAAGCTACCTTAGGACAGTGTTGGTTCTGGGTTCTTGTCCACAGAGACCAGATAATTGTTAAAAATCGAAGCTGCTTCTCAAACATAACCAAACCAGAAGTAACCAAAAGTAACCAGTAGTGTGTATGAGAAGTATTTTTTATTAGAATATTGTTATATCCACAATGTGCTCACAAGCCCTTCTTTTATAGTCGGCTCCCGCCTATTACTAAAATAGAAAACCCATTCCCATTGTTTGAGTGGAAATTTTCCGGTAACAAATATTCGTATGAAATATAGTGTTCAACATATAGCATAAGTAACAAACATAAACGGAGCATTAGTCTATACTATTTACTAGTAATTTTAGAATATTTTACTCTTACAAACAGTTGGCAAAAGCGTAACTAATATACACCGGAAAGAAGGAGTTATATCCGACACGTATTACAGAAAGTGTTGTTACCACGGTCCAACTGATCGTCCTATGGCGCAGTGGAAAACAATATACAAGACACCAATTAAGTCACTAAAGAAAACCAGCTTTAATTATCACACCTAACAGTTTGTAATCAACACGTTATTCAACAAGTTTATACTCGCACAATAATTCAAGTTAATTTGTCTACACCAATATTAATGTCAACTAACAGAGGTGCGCACAATAATCACTTTTCACTAATAACCACTTGAATGCACAGAGTAATCGGCCGAAGCAAACTCGAAACTCACTTGAATACATCGCCGCTTAAAACTGAACTAAACCTCGTTAAATATTTGTATTTATACCCCACTGAGATTCCAGAATAATCCATAATATGCGTCAACTTCTAGAAAACACTAGAGCGTAATTATTTGCGGCCTTGAACACAGTGCGAGCGGACCGGTATGGTCTGGAGTATTCTCGTTGGGGACACGTGACAAGTGTGACATAATTATCCTTCATCTCAAAGTAACAGCAATATGTAAGCACACATACATTACAGCCGGGTTCCACTGGAATAGCCGAGAAAAACGTAGAAAGTTCTGTTGTGACGTAACAATATGAAAAACAAAATATAGAAGAAGCAATAAATAAGCAAATTAGGAACAGAGCGTTACATCGAGGATTCTAATAATTAAATAAGTAGACAATAAGAACAGAGTGAAACACTAATATTACATTCATATTTGTTTATAATCAATTTAAAAGATGATGCAATAAAAATTGGTGATTACATAAAGTTAAGACGTAGATAATTGTTAGAGAAAATGTAGCGACCTAATTAGTGACAGCTAGACTACAGGGCAACTATTTATCTTGTAAAATAGTTTGCACCTTTACTCCTGATTCCATTAAAATTTATTTGTTGTTTCCACATGCTCAAATATCTGTATCATACGCTTAGGTAATAACGTAGATATGTGTGCAGAGAAGCGACAACATTATCCCAAGTTTACAGTCCCAGTTTCTTAAGGTAGAGTCGCTGATTTTAATAGGTTTCATAGAAGTGCAGTTTCATTCAAAGAGCGTAATCTTTGATGGCCGATATCTGACTGGAAGACAAATGCCGAGCTGTTAGGCCGTGATCCAATATTATTAAAATTATGATTGCTTTCGAAAAGCTGGTCCGTGATAACGACCTGTCATATAACCTGTATAAAAAACGTAACAGATTCACAAAAAAGGAACAGACTTTAGGCGTGGTCCACGACGACCTTTTGCAGTGGAGTGGGAAAGAGGTAATATGTCCCGCAGGAGACAGGGATTGCAAAATTGTCAGAGACCGGTTTGCAATCATAAGACACCTTTGATTTGCGCCATGTACCTACTTTGGTGCACGGTGCAGCTCCACAGACTCCGAGAAAGGCAGATGTAAATAAAATAACAGCGGCAGAAGTAAAGTTTTTACTTCCATGTTCCTTAAGGAAATGCAAGTATGGTGATGGCGAAAAAAATTGTCTTCGAGATAAGGGCTGATTCTGATTGTACTACCTTCAAAACATGAAGAATAATAAAATGGAAACGTAAACATTACATAATTGAGATATGCTTGCCTGCCACGAACGATATATTTTCTCTCATACATGATTTAAATTAAAATGAAAAAATATAGAATTTTATTAAAGTTAAGTGAAATGGTTCCATAGAAACTACTTCTTTGTTGTCAATAACGTAGTACACATATAAAACTTATAAAAATTTACCTCCTCCATCATCAACTACCATTTTAATTTATAAAAAAAATACCCGCTTCCCCTTCAACTACCCTTTTCATTTATTGAGATTTCATCTACATTCCTACAGTGGATTATTATGACCTTCTTTTCAGGATACTTTATTTATAAAAATTAAGCACTTTACTCTTGTTAAAACGTAAAACGGTGCAGGTAAAATACCCCTATCCCTTAACTGACCTTCACCAAAAACAATAGGTCTTGAGTCCTCTACAATTCATAGCTGTATGCAAAACATTATTTGATTCTGTTTGAATTTGCGGCTGTTATCGTTTGCAATAGAAAAAATTCTACAGAAAGACAGACAGACAGACACAGAGACACTTTTTGAAAAATGACTTTTTTCATGTTTTGATGGTAGTAACAATCAGAATCTGCCGTTATCTCGAACACGATTTTTTTCGGCATGACCATAATTCCATTTCCTTATGGAACAATGGAAGTAAAAATCATTTTTTGAAAAGTGTCTGTGTGTCTATGTGCAGAATTTTTTCTATGGCAAACGATAACTGCCGAAAATTCAAACACAATCAAATAATTTGCAAAGCATACTTGCCTGAGTTGTAGAGGACTCAAGGCCTATTGATTTTGGTGAAGATCGATTAAGGGGAAGGGGTAGTTTACCTGCAACGTTTTACATTTTAACAAGAGTGAAGTACTTGAAAATTCATTTAAACTTCTCAAACAATTTTAATTGTTAAAAATAAAATAATTTTGTTGCCAGGTAATAAAATTATAATTGTTTCATTTTTATTTAAATCATGTATGAGTGAAAGTAGGCTATATCGTTCCTGGCAGGCAAGCATATCTTAATTATGTAATGTTTACGTTTCCAAAGTTTTATTAATGTGATTACCGAAATAAAAAGGCAGGCAGGACACACATACACTCACAATGTGCGCTATTTCTGGCCTCACTTATGTTAATTTTCTTACGTTTGCACGCTTTTTAAATGGAAAGTGCCGAAACCTACACCAACACAACGCGTGCAAGCCGAAAAGGTGTCCAGTGTGGACAGCGATTTGCTTTCTGTGGATCGCTGGCCAATGTAATTGCACGTTTTTACAGAGGAATGGTTCATAGACAAACTTTTCGTCTTTAGGGAATGAACTCTCTACAAGATGCTCAGGGTCCATGAGAGACTTCGGAGCGCTCCTTCTTTCCGCGTGTTTGTTATGTGAAACGTACACTGTAGATTCGCAACTTTACTCTCAGCAACGCTCCATAGGGAATGTTGAAAATTTTGTCCACGGTGTACACTCATAAACACTACAACCTGCTGTAATGTTTTGATTACGGACATCACAATATTAAAAATTTGGAAACTTGAACACTACTTAATTGAGACCGAACATTAAGGTTTTACGTTTAATGGAGCACCGTTTTACGTTTTAACAAGAGTAAAGTATTCAATTTTGACAAATAACGTATATACCGAAAATAAGTTAGCAATAATCCACTGTAGAAAGGTAGATGAAATATCTATAAATGAAAAGGGTAGTTTAAAGGGGAGGGGGTAATTTTCTGTAAATGAAAATGATAGTTGAAACGGATGGGGATAATTTTTTATATGTGTACTATGTTACTGGCAACAAAGAAGTAGTTTGTTGTTAAAATTCCTTCCCAGGCTGTTTGGCCGTGGTGCAATGTTTTCTGCAAAACCAGACGTTTCGGGTATGCCATTGACTGTCATTATCCGTGAAAATCGAGTGCGCTAACGTGAGGTGGTATACGTTAGTGACCACAGTACTGTGGTTAAGGCTGAAGAAAGAAGTAGTTTCTATGGAAATATTTGATTTCGAAAATGAGAAATCCTAGAACATGAAAGTCATGTGTAGCTCTCTATACCGATTTTTTTAAAGGACAAAACATGCTCACAATTGGATTGGGTCCCCATTGGTTGGAAACTTGATGAATGTAAGAATATATGGAGGTGATATGTTCTTCGCATGCTAAAGGATTCAGTTACAAAGGCAGCATAATTTTATGCTTTTCAGGATAGTCGTAATGTAGGAAGCCCAGTAAACGGCCGTCTTATTTTTCAACACAAAATATTTTTAAATAATAGAAATTTAAATTCACAGCATGTACAATGCTTCTGAAACAGCAGAGGCGTCAGTACCTAGTACTGTTTCCTCCCTCAGCTTTCCAAAGTAGTGTTGTTAGTATATGTTTCTACTGTGCTTCCGCACGCGTGGGCGTGTGTATTCAAAAGTCAATTGTTAATTTGTTAATTTATTACTAAGTTGGATGTAGCATTACGTGTTTAATAGGATGTACTGTATATTTTTATTTAATCGGGATTTGGTTTAATGGTGATGTGATTTTTATACGTCAGTTATTGTAAATGTAAATTTTTTCACATGAATTGATTTTGAAAATGAAGTTTCGGGTCTTTTTAATCAGAAATTTGAAGGGTACGGGAATTGAAGAAAACCGTTACATATTTGAAAGTCGCAATTAAGACAGAATAACGTACCTACGTAACGTAACGTCCAATCAAAAAAGTATGTAATAAACACAGCATCGTATTCACCTTCACAATACACTAACGACATATTAATTATCACACACACGCGCGCGCGATACTCACATACACACATATACAAAAATATGTAGTACAGCAATTGTTTGGCAAAAACAGTAAGGACGGCTGCAAGTAGGACAGAAGTCATTTATATCAAGCAAAAAATTTAGGAGGTACAGAGGGCCCTCAAAAACACTATACCTAAAACTAATAACAAGTTTCCATTTTTGTTTTCAATCGCTGTAATATTTTACATTGAGAATAGTAAAAAAAAGCTTATTAGTTACTAACTGAAAATCCATGATAATATATCAAATTAGAGGACACCACGCCACAATCATACAGGAGTTTTGCGTGAAGAATGGACCAGGCGAGAGAACGCGCTCAACCTGACGCGACGGTAAGGAATACAGGAGCGTATAACAGTAAATAATCGTCTCACCCATCCGCGAGATTGTAATTTACATATACAAAAATATGTGTGGCGTGTAGAGTTGAGTTAATTTATAAGCTTATCGCTCTCCGTAGGTTATTTTAATTAAAACTTTGAAGCAACACAGCTTACGACTCAAGTTTTCAAACTTGCATGCCTTGAGCGCTCCGTTTACCTGGATCAGCATTATTATTACCTTAGTTACTAATGAAAGTCTACAGCGACTTTCAACTTTCTTGTTATTTCTGTCTCATCACAACGTAAGTTTCTCTAAATGAACAGTATATTCACTGCTATTTTGTGCTCTTATAAATTGTTGATCTAAGTGTAGCCAGATCAGAACGAATAAACGTAGTTAAAAAGTAGATGTAAGCTCCACGTATTATGTATAATTAATAAATTTAAAAGCCATAATAAAGCAATGTTGTTAACGTCACACGCATATGATTTCTCTTTCACTGAATTTCTATTTTGTTTGAATAACCATAGTTACCGCGTTGTTTCTTTTACCTTTCTAGGGACGAAAATCTAGGTAGGGACAAACATCTAAAAGCTTATGTAAATACAAATGACAGTGTCAAGGAATCTGCTAAAACATGTTAAAAAGAGAAAAACGAATCTACCTGTCAAAATTTGAAGGAAATAGTGATCAAAATGAACCTACGAATTCGATATGAAATGCAAAAATAAAAAAGTAGGATATGCAAAATATTGACAAAAGGAAAATGATTTATGGACATAAATAAAGTAATACAACATGAAATTTCCATTTTTTTTGTGGGAAAACATTTTGCATCTACTTAACCGATCTTCCATAATCCATTTAGGATGCGATACGTAACCCGTCGTTTGTAACGATACATGTGTTGAAATCAGATGAAGACCTGCTAAGTGAATTCAAAAAATTGTTTCCTTACAGGTGAGTTCTATTCCTTTAAATAGCTTTCTACATCTTTGTGGAAAAGTATAAGGTGCAAAACGTTTCTGAGTGCACATTTTGGGTCTAAGTTGAAGCAGTGACAACTATAATTACAAGCACTTAAGTTTAAAATTGCAGCGCATATTTAATAGGAACAATATAACATGTAATATATATGTTTAATATAACATTTCTAATTTTATTAGTTAATATATATAATTTTCCAGCAGCATAATGTTTCTCTATTCGTCAAGTTTTATCAAAATGGTATGTGAGTAATTAATTGTTGATACGGCCACGATCTAATTGGAGCTGCCACAAATTCTACTGCCTTTTTAAACTCATCCGATTGCATAGGAAAAGTGACCATTTTCAAATATATTCTTTGATATTTTTAGGATTCTTTTCCTTGGACTTAATCCGTAGAATTTCTCGAAAAATAATGTTAATACAATTAAGCGTAGGCCTAATTAGTTCCACTCGAATAATTATTTCCTTCCTTACTTACTTTGAAACTTTACAACATTTCATGTCAGTAACCGAAAATGAGAGAACTTAGAATTGCATGCATATTTTTATATGGTCTGTCGGTAAATTTGAGTTACTCAATGCAAAACTTGACTAATTTAACATCTGTTTACGTTACACTAAAAGCAAATGAATTATCCAGTTCTTAATTTGGCTACATTTGCGTATAACTTTCAGCGCGCTAAGTTTCAAAAGTTATGAATATTTTTTAAAACGTTCCCTCCAGCACTAAGTAGAGCTTTGAGCTAATGGCAGTTTCTGTTTCTGTTTCTATGAAAGTTGGCTCAATAATATATCGTTACGACATCACAGAACAATCTACGTGTTTATCGAACGTTCCAGAGGGATCCAGAATGTAATGGAGTGGTGTACGTGACTCTCGACGCATTCGCGAAACCTTTCTAGAAGGCGTCAACCGCGCTGACTGAGTCAAGGCCGCAATTAATTACGTCGTAAACACTGGTGCTAACACCCATTTTGGAATATTCTGGTCTGTGAGCCTTGTGTAAATACCAGTTCTCAACGACGTTCAGTTTCAGTTATAGTCGCGATAAATGACAGTGCGGTTCGAGAATTTATTGTTGAGCGATTACATGTGATTAACGGGCGATATTACTGTGTGCGTTCAAGTGGTTATTAGTGAAGTGGTTAATAATCGGGCGGGATAATTGTAATACAGTTGTGTTTAATATTAGTTGAAAATTTATTGCGTGTTAACAATTTTTATTTGATTTGTTGTTGAAGAGACTGTGTTGTTAATTACGAATTGTTTATCTGTGAAACTTAAAGCTGGTGATAAGTGACTTAATTGGTGCCTTGTATTTTGATTTCCACTGTACCTACGACGATCAAGTAGACCGTCGTAACAATATTAAATGACACGAGGTTATATTTAAATATTTGAACTCTTGTTGTTGTTGTATGTGTGAATGTGTTCGTTCGTGTGTGTGTGTGTGTGTGTGTGTATGTGTGTGTGTTTAGCTAGTATATATAATTACAAAATAAAACTTTGCGTGTAGTAATTATGAGTTTTGTTTTCAACCTTGGAATCATTGTCACTGAGATCTGTGTCACTTTTTCAACAACCCTTTCCATCTACCTTCCTCCCTCTGACTATCCATCTATCTATCTGTCTGTCAGTTTCCATATTTATCTGTCTATATCTGTCTATTTCCCTGTCTATTTCTCTTTTTCTCCACTTCTCCGTCAGAGGAGAATTAAGAGAGAAGAGGATAAAGGACAGAGAGAAAATTGTCTGATCTTATTTAATTCATTTATATGTATGGAATTTTTTATAAGAAATACATTACCCATTTGTAGCATATATGCTGCTTTTTTTTTACAGCAAGTAACAAAAAGTTGTTATTTGACTGTTAAGTATGGTCACAATACAATTTGAAGTAAACACGTAGGCTGCTCGGAAGCGTATGGCCTAACGTATGGCCAGACATTCTAATTACCTTTCAATGAAATACAATTTGAATTAGTTAACAAACTTTAATGAAGAAAAACAGTTAATTAATAAGTTTTACAATTGTGTGTACTACAGGGACACACATTTACATACCGATACATTTCTCCACGCTTCATCATAAAGGTTTAGCGCTTCAGACAGAAAATAGGTCAGTACATTCAGACGGATTAAACGTGCTTTATGTTCACACCGGCTGCTGTCTGTTGTCTGTAAAAGGATTTTGTACAGCTGTACAAAGAAGTCGGAGATATTAAATGCTCTGTGCAACGTTTACCATTCCTGTAGTCGCTGCTGCGAGGCTGAAGAGCGCCGCTTGATTCTTGATCCCGTATTTATATATTACAAAATGAGACTTGAATAACGTGCTAAAAGTTAGTGTAGTAAAACTATTACTCGAAATATTTGCAGTTGTATCCTCACGATACTTCCTATGTTATGAAGAGTAGAAACGTTACATTTATTAGGTTTGCACTTGAATAACGTTTCTTTGCACGTGTAAATAAACCTCTTTAATTACACGCTTACACTCCAGTTGATCGGTTGATACTTCTTGACAGTTTGATACTGTTTACTAACACTGTAAGCTAATTGTACAGTACATTTGTAACGGCCACTTAGGCCGTTACGTTAAATTTAAAACTAGACCACTTGGCCTAGACGAAGCGAAAAATGTTCTGGAGCCCAGAGTAACAGGACTTGCAATAAAATACTCTTGTAACCAGTAACAATTTTTATTAGTGCTATTTTATTTACAGGCTTCAAAAATTGAACTCTAGTTTGATTTACTTTACAAATTTAAGTTATGTCAAAGGTTTAATTACAGCTTTCAAAAGATTGAATATTAGTTTGACTTACATTACAAATTTCAATTATGTCAAAAGTTTAATTACAGCTTCAAAAGTATGAACTCTAATTTGATTTACATTACAAATTTAAATTATGTTAAAAGTTTAACTGGGCTTCTGGTGCAAATAAGAGCATGTCTTTACATTGATATAAAATCTCACTTAGACTTAATCTAAAACCGGTGGAGTTGTTGTCGACTGGTTTAGTAATTGGAATGCTTCTACTTATACTTTTGAAGAACTGACATGATATCCCGTAGACCAGTCTGCGATTAGTGTTGGTGGTGGTGCTTGAAGAGTCCAGAAGTTCCAGCTACTTTTTCTGGGCAGATGTCTCTTGGGGCTCTGTATGCGTAGTATTTCTGTACCTGACAGCTTCGAGGAGCCCTATAACATTTTTGCAGATTAGCCGTCAGAGAATACAGCTACCCCTACACTCTCTGGCCTCGGAACACAGACACCACATACACACTGTCACAATTTTTATCAACACTCTAGTTGCTCTTATTATATTAATACACATCATAATCTGGCAATTTGTTTTATTACATTACCTTAAATATAAGTTTACTTTTGATTGAGAAATATATATCTGTTTTACCCTACTCACCAAGATTTGGTTGTCTTGACATATCAAACTTTTATTTAGAAGGGTCACAAAAGAAATAGCAAAGAGATTCAAAATGACTAGTAACTGCAACATACATTTTAAGAGATCCAATGAACTACACGTTAGCTGAATTTACTAGAATAAATATGGTCAACATGATGAAACATAATATTCTCATTGAATAGCAGCAACACTACTACTCTGTTATTACCAATACATTATACTGTTCTGTGTAATAAAGAACTTGAAAATTCCACATACTGTTTGAACATCACGTTTACTATTTTTGCAACATTTACTTTTAAATTTATCAATGCAAAGTCGCCACGTGTTCCCGGACCGGAAGTAACGTGTAATTTAATTTACAATCGAAAATTATCACATACACACATACACAAATATAACACACATACCCATCATTAAATTAACATCGAACAAAATAATGGAGCTCACCTGAAACGCTTTAATAGTCTACGACGTCATATTAAGATGTCAACTAGATACATATCAACTAGGTACTTACCCAGGGCCGTCAGACCTGTAACACTCTGTTGGAAGGTTGGAGACGAAATGAGAAAGAACCCACGCATTCTGCGAACCTGCCATGCCACAGAAACTCAACATGTTGGGAATTGTCGACCATAACCTTTGGCAAGCTGTTTTCTAACAGCTGCGTCCAGCAACCAGCTGACAAGGTTGACTGGCTTACTAGATCGCGTCGCCGTAGCGCGGACCCGGCCTTACTAATCAAGTTAGCTTTGCCACCCAACTGCGACGCGCTTTGGCGCCCTTCCACGTTTAAATCACGCTGGGAAAATTCAAACCCTGGCACACCCTCACCCCAAAAGGGCAACCTGGTTGCCCAAAAACAACAATCAATCCACAGCGACCGTGACAATCATTGTCCTCTTGGCTGTTTTGGGAGTCTCAGAAAAATAGGCCGCTCTCAGGAAGACAAAGGCTCTGAGGAAAACGAAACAAGAAGGAGGAAGAAATGAAACTGTGTGGGTGCATGTGTACCTGGGTGTATATGTGTGTAAGTGTGCGGTAACTGCATGCTGACCTGGCCAGATCATAGACCAGCATACAGAGACGAGAGACAGAAGAAGAAGAAGAAAAGACAAGAAATGGTGTTAGCACTAGAGCCCTGACCTCCTAAGGCCTCCCAAACTCACAAACTGAGAATTCAAGAGCCAACTTAACACTTCAACTAAAACAACTCCTCTTTCACCACTCACCTGCCTATGCCCTATGGCAAAACTTCAACTTTGATATGTGAGTGGTCAACTTCTCTATCTCACTGTTGGGATCTCCGAACTTCACCGTCACTGGTGACACAAACCTCAGAATGCGGTATGGACCGGACCAACGATAACACAACTTGGCGGCTCTTTTGTCCATGGCTGAGCTGATCGGGTGGCTTTGGCAGTAGACTAAATCTCCAACCTTAAAGAGATTAGGAGTTCTCCCCTGATTGTAACGAACACGGACACGCTCGTGCGCACGAAGCAAATTCTTCTGGGCCTCTTTCCACCTGTCTGCTGTCCTAATGTCGGGAGTATTAGGCAGAAGATCTTCAATTTTCAACAAGTTAGCCAATGGAAGTGTGGGCGAGGATCCTAACATCACCTCAAAGGGAACGGCCTTATGACTCTAAGCGTATTGAATGCTATTGAATTATATTGAATGCTAACTGTAACCATGAAGATTCTGGTCTAAACAATTCTGTTGCTCTGCGTGGTAAATAATCAGCGCAGACCTGAGATTCCTGTTCAATCTTTAAGCGTGGGACGGCTGAGGGTTATACGGGGAAGTGGTTACATGTTGGATACCATTTGCAAAGCACATTCTCCGGAATTCGCCTGAAATAAATTGTGGACCATTGTAGGAGACAATGATGGCCGGAAATCCGAAATACTGAAAGATATTGGCTTGGAGTGCTAGATTGTTTAATCGAGCGTTTGCCTACCGTAAGGGCAATAGCCAGACAAACTTAAAGAAAGCATCCACACAAACAAGCAGGAAAGAATTACCTGACTTGCCACGTAGTCGGTGAATAACTCCATTAGTCTGCTCGCCATGTCCGATGACAAGAAACCTAACTTAGTGTTTTGGGCAGGCTTGCTTATCCCACAAAGATGACACTCCTTAACTCTAGCAGCAATATACCTATCCATGCCCTTCCAGATAAAGTGTTTCCTAATGCTGGAAATGGTCTTTGAAATCACCTTATGTCCACCTACTGGGGAATTATAGTAGTAGCTGCAGACCATGGGCACTAACTTGTTAGACAGCACGATTTTAGGGACGCGTCCTTTTCTTTCTTTACAACACAGGACGCCCTTGGACAAGAAATATGGGACCTGTACGTTGGCCTCTTTTAACTTATTGATGATAGGACCTAACTCTTTGTCATCTAACTGATGGGGTAACACATCAGTAAAGGCTAGCGGAAAGTCTAATAATAAGGCACAGGGTTGCTCAGATTGAACTTCACTGGGTTGGGAAAACATGCGGGACAAAGCGTCAGCAACCACATTTTGAGTTCCCCTAATGTGTTGCACCTTGAATTTGAAGGAGGAAATTTTTACTACCCATCTTCCAATTTTACCCAGTTGCCGAGGATGAGCAAGACGCCAAGATAGAGCCTGATTATCGGTCTCAAGTAGGAACTCAGCATGTTCCAAGAAACACCTGAACTTATCTAGAGCGTATACCACAGCCAAACACTCTAGTTCATAGACAGATGACTTCTTTTTCTTGTTGGGTCAAGGTCCGAGATATAAAAGCCACTGACTGCCTAGCACCATCAACAACTTGGGAAAGAACAGCTCCGAGCGCAACCGAACTAGCGTCCGTCTGCAGGACAAACTGCATAGAAAAGTCGGGCATCCTTAACACCGGGAGAGACATGATAGCCTCCTTAAGCGCCTCAATAGCCTTCTGTTGCTTTTCCCCCATACGAATTTAGCCCCCTTTTTCCGTAGTTCATTGAGTGGGGTAGTGATTTTTGCAGCATTCGGGATGAAGCGTCAATAAAAGTTTACCATGCCCACAAATCTCGCGATGCCTTTGTCATCCTTAGGTGGGGGAAAATCCCTGATGCCCTATGTTCTCTCTGGGTCGATAGTGTCACCCCTATGTGAAATAAGATGCCCCAGAAAAGAAATTTGGTTTGAGCAAACTTGACCTTTTTCGAGTTGACAGTAAGCCCGGCACTCCTTAACCTGCACATCATCTCATGAAGATGACCCATGTGTTCCTCAAAGTTCTCACTGAACACGAGCACGTTTACTATTTTTGTAACATTACGTTTAAATTTATCAATGCAAAGGTGCCACGTGCTCCCAGACTGGAAGTAACGTGTAATTTAATTTACAATCGAAAATTATCACACACACAAATACACAAATATAACACACATATCCATCAATAAATTAACATCGAACAAAATAATTGAACTCACATGAAACGCTTTATTAGGCTACGACGTCATATTAAGATGCCAACTAGGTATTAAACGTCGTACGATATCAACGTCATATTAAACATATCAACTAGGTACTTACCCTGGGCCGTCAGACCAGTAACACTCTGTTGGAAGGTTGGAGACGAAATGAGAAAGAACCTCGCATTCTGCGAACCCACCATGCCACAGAAACTCAACTTGTTTGGAATTGCTGTCCATAACCTTTGGCAAGCTGTTTTATAACAGCTGCGTCCAGCAACCACTGGCAAAGTTGACTGGCTTACTAGATCGCGTCGCCGTAGCGCGGGCACGGCCTTACTAATCGAGTTAGCTTTGCCACCCAACTGCGACGCCCTTTGCCGACCTTCCACTTTTAAATCACGCCGGGAAAATTCATACACCGGCACACATTAAAATATTTTGTTTCTGTAACCACATGTTATGATTGATTTTAATGAATACACGTCAATTTTACACGCCATCACTCATCTTATCGTTTAAATAAACGGAAAGCATAATTGTCGTAAGCGACTGATTAGAGTGTGTCGTTCATGCAGTCTGTTATTGGAAGTATAAAGTATGTAAGCGTTTATTTGTGTTGCTAACAGTTGTAATGTTATTGTAACTGGGCGACGTTCAGTCTTCATTGTGATGATTAATCGATTCATTCATTAATTAAAGTTAACTGTATTTATTACACTGAGTGAGAGTAGCTATTCATTCGATCCTACTAACAATAAACGTATTTCGTGCCTTTTAGGTGTATGTAAGTGTTACAAACCCGCACGCGCACGTATATTGAGTGTGTGTGTGTGTGTGTCTGTCTGTTTGTGTGTAGCAGTGCGACAAGCTTTACGTGAAATGTTCAAATGTGTAATAAAAGTGACACAATTTAGTATGGCCAAAAACCTAGTCATGTTTGATGAAAGTGTGAATAGTTAAGAACTTACTGTCAATAAGTTATGGAATTAGATTTACAAAATACAGTATTAATACGTTTATGACATAAAATATAGTGCTGTTTTTATGAAAGAAATGTGTCAGTGAAATAGGGAATGTATGTATCCGCATCGCCAGAAATATAACGTCAGTAACCTGTAGGCTACGTCAATCATTGTGCTTGATTAGAAATCACAGACAGTTTCGACTTATTCGTCAAAAAAATTACAGGCATTGGACAAATGCAATGCACAGAGAAGGGCATTGAAAATGCTTCAATAAATCTAAATATATATATATTTATGTTCATTCACCAATCGATGAATTCATTCTTCATTTACCAATGTACAGATTATAAGTTAAATGTAGTCGCATTCATAAGCGAAGTTTTATATGTGTACTACGTTATTGACAACAAAGAAGTAGTTTCTATGGAAACTCACCGGTTCCCATTTTCGATAACGCACCAGCGATCGGCCGCAAATGTGCGACACGTCCTTATAAACATTTTCAATGTTAAAATAACGATGTGATCTAATCTCTGTAAGGTTTGTCAGCATACTCTACTAAGGGCCCATGAGATGTTATCCACAATTTTCGGCGAATAATTTAACTTAGGATAGAAGCTGGTGGATCGGAGGGCATTTCAGTAACATGTTGGGGGCGACAGGGCGGCAGGAGGAAGAGAAACGGCAGCGATATCATCACGTAAGGAACACCGATTCATCACTCATTGCCATGTCTTTTCAGTATAGTGACAAATAGAGGAACACTATTTTTCATAAATACATTTAAAAAAAACACATTATAAGAAAGCTTACAAATTTTATAAGGCTCCAAAAATTTTTTTACTAATTGTTAAGCTGCATATTGACGAACATTAATGAAAGAATATAATTATAGTATCCTTCATAGCACGCGTTCTAAGTACAGTAACTTTTACTGTACTAAACTACAGTATGCATGTCTTCTAAAGTTTTTACATATTTTTAAATGTTTTAAATATATTTTTTAAAGAAAGTAATTTTATTTAATTAGCCTATATATCGAATTAATTTAACTAAATAAATGAACATTAGACATATTTAAAGAGCAAAGATTTTTGTTCTTTAGTTTAAATCTATATATACAAAACTAAAAGTATGAGGAATAATTTGTACTAAATACAAATCCACACCGTTACACCGATTGCCAACAAATTTTGCACAGGTAACCTTTGACGTAAATCGAAAAACACTGTCTAACTTGGAAATTAATATTTTTCCCAGTTTACACGATTTAGGCCCTTTAAATTATGTCTTTTCTTTGACGCGTATAAAGATATCAACAACACCATGGACACCAGAATTAATTACCATAGTAACAAGTAAATAAACAAATGCTATTTAGCGGCATCGGAACTGTAACTTTATCCGTTCCTGCAGTTTTTAATATTTTTAATAGGCGATTGTATCGATATATTTTTTAATTTTGTATACATATACGTCTATATATTTTGTAATGGTCTTAAACGATTATAAAATTTTTGTTTGTACGTATATCTGACGATGGATTGAATAAGTAATGAAATATATTGTTACGATATTACAGAACAATCTACGTGTTTCTCGAATGTTCCAGAGGAATCCGGCTGTAATGTTGTGTGCGTACGTGCCTTCAACATGCGTTCGCGAGACTTTTCTAGTCGTCGCCAGCTGCGCGAACTGTGTCAAGGCCGCAATCAATTACGTCCTAGTTAAAACATAAAATTTGATTATGGCCTATTTCAAGTAGGCTTTATGCAGTAAGTCTTTATGCTTAAATTAGTTTGTTCCAATAAATGTATTAATCGCTCTGCATAAAAACGTCTTCAATATTTTTCGATATATATAATCACAAAACACACACGCTCGCGCGCGCCCATGTGGTTTATGTAGAAGTTAAGCGTTATGTGCGTACTTTTAACGAGCTTATTATAGATTGGAGAAACGACCGTTTCTCCAGGCTTTTTTTATAGAGCATAAGAAACAAAAATAAAACCTGCCATTATAGCTAGTTTAGAGAGACGCGACAAACATTTATCCACCTGCATCATTAGCAAAACATCAAAGGAGATTGCTCTCGGACCCCGCACAACCTCACCTCCTGTGCCGCGTCGTAATAGCAATCAGAGCCGGGACGATCTTGTAACACAGAGACGCAACAAAAGAGAATAAAAAAAAATTAAAACACTTAAATTAATTCTCTTTAAGCTACAATTAACTAATCGTTTCCACTTCAAAAAAATTATGTTTTCGCATAAACATTGTATCTCAAATCAATTTATTTCTTTCTACAATTAAAAGTTCTTTAATTAATGTAGTGTTATTAATATTATTACTTTTATTTTCTACTGCTTCTGTTGTTGCTATGATTTAACAATTAATACATAAATTACTGGACTTGAAAATCATACATCTTCTGCTCAGGAGATACTAGCATTTGTTTCTATTGTAATGCTTTGAAGTTATGTGAACGTTTATCTAATTCAGTGTATAACAAATCAATACGGGGGTTAAATGAAAATATTCCATAAATTTTTCTTCTTAGCTGAAGACGTACTAAAATTTCATTGTTAGATTTTGTGGCTGAAACGTGTCAAGCGCGACGTCTGAGGCAACGGTATCGAGGTTGTCCACTATATTGCATTCATCGAGGGGATTATACATATGTGTAAGCGTCCGTAGCGTTCGTTAGTACGATTTCTTTATTGGACCCACGGGCATCGAAAGGAGACTATAGTAGAAACTTTCCGAAGGCAAAGCCCGGTCGGCAGCTGTGGCTGCCGCACAGAATTTCATGGCCGGTGGGGATGACGTGCGTTGCTGCGAGTAACAGTGTCAGATCCCCTTTTAGACGGTATCCACTGAGGAAAACAGTCGCTCTAGTTTTGGCCATGAGCCGTGACGCTCGCGAGCTTCGGCCACGTTACTTGTACGTGGCCCAAACATCAGTTTTCTCAAAGGGATACAGATTAGAACCTTGCAAATGCAATTGGGCAATCCAATCGAACCGCAATTGTGACATAATTCAGAGTATGTATTTCAGTTACCATAATTATGTTCTGTGGTACTGAACTATATTTTTATATTGTGTAGCATAAATATTGTTACTTATGACAGTATGAAATCTTGAAAATTAACTTGCAAAAATAGTTTGCAAGATAGGAGTTTCAGACACATGATCATCTAATTTAGAGTGAGTACGTGACATGGAAAAGAAATGACAAATGAGGTGTAGCGAAAGCAGACGAGAAGACAGAACTTGTTGTCTGTGTTGGAGCATCTTTCCCAAACATTGAGACGCTGTAGTTTGCTCTGTCTGGCTTTTCCAAAGTAAATTCAGTCTCCGTATGAGGTCATCGTCTGTTTGGTCACGTCTCAGTTCTAAAGGCAGGTTTGACCGTCTCTACGCGATACACAAAAGTTCTCTTTCCATTCCTTCCGACAATGCTGATTTACTTTGAAAACTTTCCTTTCTCGCAGATTTTTATTTCTCCTTTCTCGTCGTGTATGTCTGTCAGAGTCTCTTTTTTATTATTGGCTCAAAGTTTTGTGCACACTTTACACAATTTTAGTCCTGTTAAATGTTTTATTCCCCAGCAGATCACATACCATACATTTGAATTTGTACATATAGGCCTTAACCACATGTAGGCCTATATCTAGGTATACCTTTAATAACTTTGTGTTGTAGTTAAAAGTCTACTTATCGTGTGTACAAGCCTACAAGTTTCTTAAAAAATTTACCGGAATATGTTTACTTTATAAACAATAATGCACACTAAAAGAAGGATTTACCCTACACAGTGCTTCTTTCACAGTGATCCTCTTTCGCAGGCACTCATTTTTGCTAATGCGTATCAAGTTTCAAAAAAACATATCTTGAAGGCATTTATCAAAACCTTCTTTGGCCGCTTTTGTTTATAATGTCATCATCACATTTTGTATCGAAAGTTGCCGCTCTCGGACAACACGGTGGTTGCTCAAGTTTAATCGTGTTATGTCGTAGTACGCTAAGTACTACTTAACCAACACGGTATGCTAGTGAATTTCCGTGGAAGCTATTAGTAACTACTGCAAACTGGAACCGCATAAACCTAGAACGAGGAACTTTTTTGCGCCAGGATAGTAAAGGCGCTAAAAATTTTTAAGGCGAGGGGAAAAATTTGAAGACAAAATTATTTTCATTGGGTTAACTGTATTGATCTTTTCGGTGCTCCCGACGGGTATTCCCGCCAAATTTTTATGACTGTACGATATGTTTTTATTTGTATGATATCTGTACAAAGTACAAATGTCAAAGTGACTTTTTTGCCAAATAAAATCTTTGAGGTTTAATTATGTACAAAAAATATACATACTATTTGATGTAATATTCTTTCAGCGTCTTACAGATACTACTTCTCTGTTAACATCTAAGCGCTGAGTGATTTATGTACAGACCTGTGCCATACATCGTGGTCCGTAATCAAGTAGATTTATGCTTACCTGTTACTATGGCCAGTGCTTCCGGCAGACGTGTTCGTGTTGTGTACACATATATAAGACGTTGTATATTATTATGGCGGTCTGCTAGCCACGTAACACAAGACGATACTGTACACACACTAACCACAAGACTAACTGCTGTAAAAACGTTCTGTTCCTTCTTCGTCTAAAATAACATTCACCTGTAGTTACTTAAATTCTATGCCTACATAATTCAGACTGTATTCCTAATCAATCTTATATTTATTCACAGTTCAAATTTTCTGAGTCACACATAATCTGGGAGGTGGATGCTGGTACCGCCAAGCTGCCACACATCTAGTACAAACACTTGGCTACAACTACTTTCGTCCATTTCAATATATCAGCAATCTTCCGACAATCAAATTACAGCGACGACCCGGCACAATCATTACAAGATGCAACGAGTTCACCAACAGGTTTAATACGGCTGCCACACGTGTTCCGTAAACGTCTGAATGAAAACAAACAAAAATATACCAGTAGAATCCTACAGCTTCTCCCGCATCCTGAGTGTCGACGCTCCTTATAGACGGTGTTATTATGCTAATTACTATGTGAATTAATTAGTTAGATCAATTATCCTTGGTCGTCTTGAGGTATTGTACTATTTTACACCCCTTTTTTGTAGCTATTAATAATTTCTGACATGCGTTGGCTGGTGAAGCCACCCCGACTTTCTAACCGTAAATTGTGTCCGTCACGTAAAAGTCACCTCCAACTGTGCAGCTTCCTCGAGTCTTTTCAACTAGTTATTTCTTTGATTGTCTCTGTAAAGTGCAGCACACTCAACTCTTTTGTGACCTCCTGTCGTTTTTGCAGTACCATCGTATTCTGACGTAACCCGAGCGGACGTTCGCCTTAGTTCTCCGTACACGTGTGAGTGCCCTAGCCTGCATTGTGTAGTTTGTTGTGGGGTAATAATTTTTAGCCAAGCTTCTCCTGTCATCTCGAACTTTCATATCTATTGTTGAGTGGAGTCTAACATCTTTCTTTTGTCTGCTAGCGACACTGGTTTGACATCTTCACATTAAGCCTTATTTATTGCTTTAACTTGAAGTCGTTGACACAACTGCGTGTGAACAAAATCAGTCGAGAAGAAAATTTGTAATTTTAGTTTTTTTGCTCGCTATATCCTGTTACTCCATTTCCCTCCTCCAGTAGAGCTTTGTCTTTCATTATCAATCCAATTATTACTGTGTTACGCTATTGATCCATTTCATAAGAGATCTTCTCCGAGACCTTGCCCGAGTCATTCAAAACCTGTATGCACCTCTGACAAGGATGTCTGTATACACGCAGGGATATTTTGTGTAGATTTAGCTAAGACAAGATGATGATAAGAAGTGGCCATAAATCAAGGTGTCAAATAAGGCTGTAGCCTTTGTTCTAATTTATTTAACATGTATTTGGACAAAATTTGAAAGAATTTATGATTGTTTTTAATCGCAGGTAAGAGTTCATTGAATACATTACTATATGCAAATGATTAGACAATTATAGGAAAGAGTGAAAGTGAGTTACAAAAATCTACTTATACGTTTAATAAAATCTGTCTGAAATACAATTTTAAATATATAATATTATGATATTATTCAGTATAGTTGCTTCTGCAAGCTGCGTATTACTTTATTGTTTTTTTATTATTGATGTTTTTGTAACATTTATTGATTTATTTACAAACCTCTGATGATGCTGATGTGTTTCAGTGAAACGTGCGTCAGGTGTTGAAACAACAAAAAACATAACATACAACTTGTCGAAGAAACTATATTGAATAATTTAATACTATTATACAATTACTGCAAGAAACTTAGATTTACGTATATATAAAATGATGAATTTTAAATTACTAAAACAAAAACAATAGCCTTCGTAGGGAAGGAGACTGCAAAATAAAATTGTAGTTGGTAATAACGTTTTGGACCACATGCTGCATTTTAATTATTTGGACTGTGAAATCTCATATATAAAGAAAAAAGGTTTTGTAAAAAATTAAATAAATTTAGTTATGCATATGGAACAAATAGACGATTAATAAAGAAATTTTATAAGGTCGTGGCAGCGTCGACTTTAATGTATAGAGAAATGAGCCCCCACTTCAAAAAGTTGTTTGTAAAATACAGGTTTATAAAATGAAAATTTTAAGAGGTGTTAGGGGATGTAGTTTGAGGGAACATTTTTAAGTTACATATAAGGAAAGGCCTCAAGGTACCATCAGTTATTGATAGAATAAAGGAATACAAACTCATGGATAAAGATAGAAAGTCTCATGTGGCTCGCACGGTAGCCACATATATATTCCTAATAAAGCGCTGAAATATAGACCAGCTGGTAAGAGGAATCGTGGGAGAGCCTGGAATAAACGGTCAGACAGTCTGTACAGTCTGAACGGGCTATTGTGCAATCTATGAAGTCAAGAAGAAGAAGAAGAAGAAGAAGAAGAAGAAGAAGAAGAAGAAGAAGAAGAAGAAGAAGAAGAACGAGAACGAGAACGAGAACGAGAACGGGAACGGGAACGGGAACGGGAACGGGAACGGAAACGGGAACGGGAACGAGGACGAGGACGAGTACGAGTACGAGTACGAGAACGAGAACTAGTACGAGAACTAGTACGAGAACGAGAACGAGAACGAGTACGAGTACGAGTACGAGTACGAGACCGAGAACGAGAACGAGAACGAGAACGAGAACGAGAACGAGAACGAGTACGAGTACGAGTACGAGAACGAGAACGAGAACGAGAACGAGAACAACAAGAAGACCTTCCTCTCTTTTTACTCCTTACTAGTAGGCTACATAATGTAACGCCCGTTTTCGCCGCTTATTCTCTGACATTCTCATTATGTGTCCCTATCATATAAGTTGTCTCTTTCTTTTCCATCCATGGTTGTCTTCGTTGTGTAAATTATTTTCATGTGATTCCTAATTTCGTCATTACGTGTATGTTGTAATCTCCAATCTGTGCTTTTTCTTCTGAGAAAAACGTATTTATAACGTTTCAACTTGTTCCTTGTTTGTGACTGACAAGTTTAAGTTTCATGTGTCAATAACGGTTCCACTATTGTTCCGTGCATCTTTAATCTAGTACATTGTCAATTGATTGTAATAATAAAGTACCGAGCACAATTTGACCTCGCTAAACCTTTGACACGCTATATCCCTATCCGATGTTCTACCACCCTCTAAGCAAGAATAATAAAGTCCGAAAATCCTAAAGAAAGCGAAGTCCCAAACAACAGGATTTGTAATCATGTATTAATGACGTCGATCGTGAGGTATAGTGGAATGTATGAAATAAGAAATTTTAGTAAGAAATTTTACTCTCAAGTCTCTGTGAAAACAAGCAATAATTTAAATTATGGAATAAACATATTAAAGCATATTGAAGTGAGTTAATATATGAGTTTACCGCTATACGTAGGTTAGTTTAATTAAAACTTCGCAACAACGGAGTTTACACTAAAGTTTGTAACTTGCGTGTCTTTAGCACCTCAGCGATTACCTGTAACAACATTATTATTACCTTCGTTACTGTTAAACACCTACAACGTCTTTCTACTTCATGCTTCCAATACTTCCAGTCTTATCTCTGGAAATAAATAAAATGTTTATTTATTTTTACATAGTTTGAAACCGTCTTTCTAAGTACAATAAAATTCGTACGTACCATACATATTTTAGGAGCCTGAATGCAAAGATAGGATGGGATACAAGTAAGATGAAAGTCGGATACAGATTACAGAAAATGGATTAAAGTGAAGGCACTATATTCTTGGAATGTTTTCTGGGTGTTTTAGTGATTTAATAACAACGCAATCCTCGCCTACAGAAAAGAGGGAAAAGGTAAATTGTGGAATTGTGTATAAGACTGTATCACTGTAAGTTGGACATATCTTAAGGTAACAGTTGTATAGAAAAAGCATCCGTAATACTGAAATTTCAAATAAAATCTTCATCGGAATTGATCCCCAAATAGTATTAATTGTAGCATCTATCTTCCAAAAGGAGAAAAATATATTCAGAAATGAAAATGAGTAAAGCTCTTGAAATATATTAAATAACAGATGTTTTATATATTTTTACGTAATGCGGAAAAGGATTACATAATACGGAACGTTTTACACGTTTATCGAATGTTCCAGTGGAATCCGGCTGTAATGTGTGTGCGTACGTGATTCTCAACGCATTAGCTAGACTGTGACAGAAGCCGCGCGCACTATGTCAAGGCTGCAATGAATTAAGCTCGAATGTTTTCCTTTATTGTTAACGGGTAGTATGGAATATTCTGGTATTTCGGCGGGGTGTAAGTACAAGTACTCAGCGACGTTCAGTTCAGTTTGAGTTGCGAGTTATTGTCGGGCGATTACTCAGTGCCTTCAAGTGGTTATTAGTGCGGTTCGTAATATTGTGGCGAAGTGTAATGTGTTTTATAATTGCGCGGGACAATTGTGTTTTATATTAGTAGACATTCTTTTTGCGTGTGAACACCTTTGATTTGATTTAGTGTAAGAGACTATTTTGTTTATTACAAACTGTTTATTTGTAGTAATTAAAGGTGGTGATTAGTGATGTAATTGGTGTCTTGTATTTTGTTTTCCACTGTACCATACGACGACTGTTAGAACGTCGTAACAATATGTTGATTTGTATTTTAACAACTAAGCTTTTAGCTTAGGAGAATGCATCAAAATGTGTTTTTAACACAGAAAGATTAGTGTTTAAACGTCTTTAACAAGACAGAATGAGAGTCTAACAATGTATGCGCCGATCACGTAGATCTTTCCACTACACAACTACATTAACTTATGATTATGTTTTGAGGAGAAAAAATATAATTTTTAGTATATAGATTCAGTGAAGTCGTTACCTTTTGCCTATGATTATATATAATAAAATATGTTGAGTCTCACAGGGTATAAGTAGTTGCTTATAAAGTATGTACGTATTTAAATTCTGAGTGAAGTAAAATATTCACTGTTTCTTATAAACAAAAGTAACCTCAGTAGTTTCGAACATTTGTAGTGTTGCAGTGTAGTTTAGGTAACATTATATAACAGGAACTAATACAATTTTGTTTTTGATAATAAAAATTCTTTTTCAAAACAGAGTTCTGATATATTAAACATCTTAAATAATTTTGGTTGTCTGTACTTTTTTACTGTATTTATCATAGTCACTTATGATACTGCCAACTGTTTTAATTTAAAAAAGAGGATTTAAATTATTTTTCTTCGTACGCAACCCAAAGACTAATCATATCTAGAACATTTTTTTAGTGATTAGAAATGTTGTATCATTTAGGATTCTTGAAAAATTTCTTGGTATGAAGGCAAAGAGCTACAGAAAATTATTGGGTTAAATGCAGTTTTTGTATTTTCTGTACTTTGTTTTATTATGAGTTAAACAAAACTTTTGTAAGTGTTAAGTAAGAAAATAATGACTTGTACTCTTGAATCTCTTCATTTAAACTACTATATATTTTAAAAAATATTTTTATCGCTTGTGGCCTTAGTTAATTTTCACATTAATAAATACCGAATAAAGTAACATTCAAGTATAACTGTGGTCAGACAGGAGTACCACAAAGTGAGTGCCAATGGTAAGGGTTGTTCTTGGAACTGACGTGTTTCCGGAACCAGTCATCCGCAATAGCACGGAAACGCTGTTGACAGTTACCTGGAAGCAATTTGCAAACGGTTGGCTAACTGCCAAACATCAGCTTACACAACGTTTGTGGCACAAGCTCTCTTAGACATCTGACAATGACAGCATTAACTACAGCTGTGTGCAACCCTCCGAAATACAACATAATATAAAAAATTTGTATTATACTTTTGATGACTAAGTTACCGAATGTATTTCATTTTAAACCAGAAGTTTATAATGATTATTGAAAATGTCCGCCACCTACTCTCGGACAAGCTTTCACTCTGGTAATTATATTTTTCTGTACCTTTCGTATTACAATGTAATATTTGTAAAGACATTTATTTTGTTGCACAGTTCTTAAATTATAGAACAATAAAGGCCTAATAGAGTATTTTTCTAATATTCCCCAAGAAGTAAGTTATCAGAATTTCAAGGGTTTAAAATATTCATTTGAAAAATTTTATGAAAGATAAACACTGTACTATTCGTAACAAAACTTATTTTACACATACACAACTTTCGCTTCACAAAACTATGGTGTAGACCCTACATCAATGCACCGTACTATTAGAATTTCGTGCGATGTTAAGATAAGCGTGTCAACGTTTACAGCATAACTCTGTTTTCCATACACATCCATGTTGTCGACAGGCACGTTTCCACATTGTGGGTCGCGTGACTTTCCGACCATAGTAATAATTGTGACTATTATTTATACAGTTAGCGCGTGAACCCTGTTTTTCCTTACTAGTAATGTGTGGTTTGTCGCATACGTCGCGTGATATGTACGTGCTTTCCTTCCATTTTTAATAAATTGTAAAAATGGACTCAAACATTTTGAACGTAACTCGAAGATAGACCTATCTCTTTCTCTCCGACTTGTGTGTGAAAATGTTGCACTCATATATTCACCGAGATAATGTAAATTTTAATATACATAATTCATTTAGTTTGAAGTACTTAAAGATACTTAAATTGGTTTCTATTCCAATCACGTTCACTAAGTGCCTGCCAGCAAATTTCGGTTTTCACAACGCTGTACCTTATAATTTTCAGTGAGAGTTAATTAATTATCCAGATCGAAGGAAATGAAACCAATTTCCTTACACGTGTGTGTAAAGGCGAGCTTTTCTATGGTAAAATGTTAAATGTTTTGTAAAGCGTACTGACGAGAACTGAGGGGAGCTCAGGTCTGTTGTCACTTCGGCTTATTGTGAAAGTTACCCAATTAATGTGGTGAACGCGACAAGGTTAAACTAAAACAGTTAAACGGCGAATTGTGTGTGTATGTGTGTGTGTGCGTGTGCGAGCGCGCGAGCGTGCGTGTCTGTCTGTTTGTGTTTGGTTTCTATACATATAAATTAAGGTTAAAATTTACTTTTGAAAACACTCAGCTATCGTCAAAATAACTTTCTCAGAAAACTATATAACTTTGTCTTTATTTCATCCGTAGCTTATACTTTTTATATTTTCCCACAATTTACCGTTCTCTTTTCCATGCTGCTTGTTTTACTGGACAATATCTCCATCTCTCCATCTACCTGTTTTACTCTCTCTTCCACTCTGTCAGTCTGTCTATCTGTCTGTCTCTCTCAATGTCTTGAAGTATAAAGGGAGAGGGAAAGAAAAAGCGATAGATGGCGGAAGAGAGAGAGAGAGAGAGAGAGAGAGAGAGAGAGAGAGAGAGAGAGAGAGAGAGAGAGAGAGAGAGAGAGAGAGAGAGAGAGTGAGAGAGAGAGAGAGAAGAGAGACAGCGAGATATCTAATTCGAACGGTCTGTATTCTTTAAATAAAGACACACACACATTATTGTGTACTTCCATGGTGATTATAAATGGTTCCAAATATAATCGCCACTCGATATAATTCTCGACTTAATTTTTAGACCTCCCTCGCTTATAAGCCTTCTAGCGTAGTCTTCCCAAGCATTGTTTTGCGTTTTATTTACGTTTCGATTATGTAGGACGTCATGTGCATAACAAACACAAAACTAACGTCGCTGATAGAATTTAAATATAAATTTAAATGATACGTGTAGTAGTATGCGACGAAGCCTTAATGAAAAACGCACAAAAAATACAGAAGAAACAAGGTACACGATATCCACATTCACACTGCGGAAATAATGTTAGAAGATGCCCAAGATGGGACGGAATTTTTAATTTAGACATCAGATGAATGCTTTAAAATATATTGTTACGACGGTCTAACTGATCGTCGTATATTACAGTGGAAAACAAAATACAATACACTAATTAAGTGACTAATCCCCAGCTTTAATTATCACTATTAAACAGTTTGTAACCAACAAGATAGTCTCTTACAACAAATTAAATAAAAATTGTTCACACGCAATAATAATGTCAACGAGTCTCTCGCACAATTATAAAACACATAACACTTTGCCACAATACTTCGAACCGCACTGGTATAAATCACAACACAAACTGATTAAGCGTCGCTAAAGTCTTGTATTTATACCCCGCTGAGATAGGAGAATATTCCGTACTACGCATCAAGAACGCTACTAGAAAACACCAGAAAGTAATTGATTGCGGCCTTGCACACAGCGCGCGCGGACTGGTGAAAGCTGAATCAGTTTCAGGCGCGTGATAAGTGTCACGTAATTGTCCTTCATCTCAATAGCATCAATACGTATGCACACGCACATTACAGCTGGAAGAGCCAAGAAATACGTAGAATGTTCTGTAATGTCGTAAGAGTATATATATATTGATAAGCTTAATGGAACAAATGGAGACAATAACTAAAATTAACGAACAATTCTAGAATATCAAAACTGGCAATTCTATTTAATCCGAAGTAATACATAAATCTATGGATACCCTGAAAATGGTTGCAGGAGGACAATTGTCACATATGGGGTAATTTAAGCTTTGACAGTAGAAAAGAAGAAAAAAATAAGGAAACGAAGAAGATAATAAAGGAAACGAAGAAGGAGGAGAAAAACATATTAAAGTACTTACTAAACCTAAACCTGTCTGATAAACTGATTATAATTATGTATTATCCTTTATTTAGGCCTTACAATGTATATAATCTTATTTCATTTCCTTAAGGCTACAGCTTGTCTGCTGTAATTGCCGCGAAATTGCGAGGAATGGTAATCAACAATAATAAAAGAAGTAGTGATAATAGTAGATGCTTCGTAGGTACCATCCACGGCCCATAAGGCGGAAAGTTTCAACAAATACCAAAAATAATAATTATTATTATTAATAGTTTACTGTTATTAATTTTATGTCAATAGTTTTAACATTGAAAATGTTTATAAGGACGTGTCGCACATTTGCGGCCGATCGCTTGTGCGTGATCGAAAATGGGAACCGGTGAGTTTCCATAGAAACTACTTCTTTGTTGTCAATAACGTAGTATACATATAAAACTTCGCTTATGAATGCGACTACATTTAGCTTATAAGCTGTACATTGGTAAATGAAGAATGAATTCATTGATTAGTGAATGAACATAAATATATATATATATTTTAGATTTATTGAAGCATTTTCAATGCCCTTCTCTGTGCATTGCATTTGTGCAATGCCTGTAAATATTTTTATTAATGGTTCCCTACTTAGAATAATAGAGGCATTCATAGTTGCCATACAGGACCAGAGTATTAGTACAAAAAACTGTAAGAAGTATGTTGAAAAATAACCAAACTATAATAGTATCTGTCGGACAAGCTGCAAGAAACAATAGACTACTTAATCATGGGATGCTCTAGTTTCGTGAACACTGAGTAGTTACGAAGGTACAGTTAAAGCACTAGCCCAATAACAGTTTACGAAGATAATCGAAGCACTAGCCCACCAGTATAGACTTATGAAGGATAAACAACCTTATTAAATTTGTCAAAGCAGTCTTCACGAGACTATTGTTCGACTATATTATGACTTCCCTAAATCTACAGATACAACAATTATAAAATTACAAAATTTAGTAAATTTAGAAAAAAGATCACCGGACTCATTGACATCTCAGCAGATCAGATAAAGGCGAAAAGGAGACAACAAATAAATTATGCACCACTTGTCGACGAATACTAAAATTTTTCAAAAATTACAGTTTACTTAAGCAAAACTTCTGATAATCACTGGCTCACATCTTATAAAAAACTGTAAATAAATTTACCTAAGTTAGAATTAAGTGGAAAGAATAATAACACCTACAGTTCAAAAATAAAATATTCTGGAAACATGCCAAACACCGTTGGTTTAAAAGATAATACAAGGTACCGAGTTGCCGATTCCTTCGTGCCGTCACGGGTTCGAGTTACCTAGGGCAGACTCTACGTAATCGAGATGCTAGCACTGGAACACAGGTCACAGCAGGACTAGTGGACGATAGTACTCGATGCTTTGTCAGCGGTCGATACAGGTAGATTGCTGGATCGCGCCTGTCAACTTTCACAAAGAGAAGTATCCGACTGGTTGTCCAGCAATTTTAAACCGATGAGAATCTCATAAATGGCGTCCATTTTGGCTGGGTACCTTGGCGGCAACGTTTACAATAAAGGAACACAAATGCTGGTGCAAAACGTAATAAGTAAATGTATTTTGGTGGCGATTATGTAGACAAATAATATAGATTTATATGCAATTTTTCTTCATAAAAAATATATATTTTATACTTCATTGCCATCCAAACGGATATCTATTTTGGAATAGTCCTTGTACAAACTAAAGCACAATTTAACTTATACTATTCTTTGAAGCGAGGGTTTTACTGCTAATATCATAACAGAGATATATGTTATGCAAAAGGGAGATATAAGTAATGACTACATTAATATTGTCATCATATTCAGTGTTCCTGGATTTTTCAAAAACAATTTTGCTACTATAAAGTTAAAAGCTTTTGTAAATAAGACATATACGTTTGTGATAATCAAAAATCATAAAAAAATTTACCTTCCAATTTTTTTAAAAATTATTTTCTAGAGTTCTAAAATAACGGATACGATGTGCACATATAAATACGTACGATTGTACGATGTAAATAAAATACCCTGATACATATGGTAATATTCTGACAATAGTCTTACTTTCATACTACTGTGTAGAAAGGTCACTCTTTCTTTCAATTCTTTATTCATAAAGTTCAAATCCATTTTCCCAACTTGATGGGACAGCCTACGCAAACTATACAGCATTGGTGGACACTAGATTAGTTACATTATAATATTCTTTACTTTATTATTCTTAAAGTTACTGCCATAGGTAACGCTACCGATATCTGTTTTCAAAAACAAAAAGTCACTTGCAATTTAAAAATAGAATTAACAATGTTTCAATTGAATCACTACAACACATAAGAGTCTTACTTAATAAATGATTGTGGAAATTAACAGTTCGTTATAAAGCTCTGCAATACAGAGTCACACGTTCATTTACCGATTTTTCTGTCCACACGTCAACACAGAGGTTTACCGGTTGAGTTAATAAATGGATCAGTAAATCCCGGCAGATTAAGTGTGCTTCATATTGTTCAACCGGTTGTTATCTGTTGCTTGTAGAGAGGTTTCACACAGCTGTAGGAAGCCACGGACGTTAAGTGCGCTGTACAGTGTCCGTGTTTATCGCAGTCGCTGTGCGGCTGAATGAAGAGCTTGGCGCTTG
Source organism: Magicicada septendecula (assembly GCA_034769895.1). Classification (NCBI taxonomy): domain Eukaryota; kingdom Metazoa; phylum Arthropoda; class Insecta; order Hemiptera; family Cicadidae; genus Magicicada; species Magicicada septendecula. Next base: position 143,257,412 of record CM068372.1, read on the forward strand.
CTCCCGCATTTTATTTATTTCACAACAAACATTGACTTTCCTTAAAATGACTCGCAACTTTAAGGTTACTGTATGCTTTTTGTTTCGCTTTGTGTACAATAAATCAATTTCCGCTTGCCAATGGCTACTGCTCTTAGTATCTTGTACGTCTTAATATCTTCTTGATTTCATACACAGTAAATAAAGTTTGAATAAGACATAGAACTGAGGCCTACATAATAATAAATATGAAGGCAAGTGTCTTGCACTCTGTTCATATTCCTGTCCTCTCGATATTATTTTCTTGTCTTTGATTATTGGCTATCGTCCTTATGAGTTTAACACTATTTGCTAACGATTTAAATGACTGTTTCCTACAGTTGTAGTCTATAGGCCTATTCCGTACGGTACAATTGATGACTGAAAGTAGATTTCACTCGTAACCTTCTAATATTATGTAACTTCTTTGTTGTACATGTGAATGCGTCGACCAACCAATATTCTTACGGGTACGACACGAATTAATTTCAAAATTTCAAACCGGGAGTTCGTCTCCGACTGTCTGATTAATAATGTGAAGAGTTGGTTGTGACCAAAATTCACGTCTGTCAATGCACGTTTAAGGTGAACATAGAATTCTAGTTTCTTGAGAATCACAAGAAGTCTTATCTACAAATTTACTATAATTTGTATAGTAAAATGTCCACGACCAGATCCATTACATGCAATACACTTTTAAAAATCCATTAAATGGGGTTGTTAGTAATTTATCTTCCTTCTCATTTTAACGGAAATTCCCATTTCAACTAGTAAGTAGACACATTCGCGTAGACAATTCTATATGGCGATATTAATTGACGACTCGTTGGGCACTTGGTGAAACATATTAATACAAAGGTTTTTTTTTTAATATATAAACACTTGGTACGTTTCACAGATTTTATTTAACTCTGACAGCTGTTTCAGCTTACTAAGGTATTGTCAAAGAGATTAGTGAAACAACTAACTGATGTCTTTAACAACAGCTTAGTAAGCTGAAACAGCTGTCAGAGTTAAATAAAAACTGTGAAACTTACTAAGGATTTATATATTTTTTAAAAAAACCTTTGAATTCTATTGGGATTGCGACACCAGTAAGAGTTAACGATGGAAAACGCAAATACATATGCCTAACAGTTTTTGTATTATATATTCCGCTAAACTATTTTATGTAATATATTGACCCTATTTTAATGATTTTTGATATTTTTAAATAAGAAAAGTTTATATGGACTTATATTATTGTAAGACTATGTCCTGACTGAGTGTCTACTTTTTTGTGCCTAGATAATAATCACCTATTTTCTCCTTTCACATAGGTTTTAAGCACAGAGATAACGTTGTTAATTAATCCTTTTCTCCGGAGTGATATTATCTCTGATAATATTAAAAACAAATTACCATATTTTTATGGTTTAATATGTATTTCAGAAATCCTGTAACTGCCAATGTTTGCATTATCTTGAAGGTAAAAAATCACTTTTCATAAAACACAGTAGTAATGTATAGCTTTAATAAAATTACAAAAATTATAGCCTACTAAAGAAACTAACTTATTAAGTTTGCCAAAACGTGACACTACATTTCATTACAATCTTCGTCATGTTTGAATTAATTTGTTATAATTTACTTACATATATTCATAGTTCATTGCAAAAGAACATATATGTTAATATCGAAAAATTATGAATGTAGTTATATTTTGTGCATGTATTATTCAGTCACACAAAAATAATTTTATTTTATTAAGAATTATACAAAAATTATGTGCGCCTTAACTGAGTTTATTATAGTCGTTGTTTTCAAACACTCATAATTTATACACCTTTAGGAAATTCTAAGTGCTCATAGAAAAATTCATCAGTAAGTTAAGTGCGACATAATAAAAAAAACAAAACTCCCTTCGTCTGGTGTTTAAAATTTTTGCCTTTGGAACATCCACCCCGTTACCAATTATTATTTTCACCTGCTTGCATTCATTTTAGCTTAGAAATTTTGTTTCTAATTACAAAATAATAATGACTTCTATTTCAAAAATCCAAATAATTTGTTTATACTAATTTGTACGTTTTTCAAAATATCACAGCAGCGAAAAAAACGTTCGCTGTCTATGGTATTTAGGACTATTTTATTTCCATCGTGGTCCCCGATCGTTGACCAGGCGTACATCGAAGCTCTGCTTCTCAATCAATCGTAAATGTTTTCACAGCCTTTATGGGGACATGTTTCTGCTCGTAATTAGAACATATTAATAAAACAGCAATAATTGGACTAGTGTAAGGTGATTGACTAATCTCAATGATGTCATTTTCAATCATTTTATTTATTTCTGTTCTCACGGCCTCTTTAAGCGAATGCGCGATTGTATATGACCTCCGGTTAAACTCTACTTTTTCTTTGAATTCCAGTTTGCACTGATAGTTTTTAACCTTTCCTGGTTCATCTGAAAACACTGCCTTGTACTTCTCATATATTCTGACTAAATGATCCGCCAGATGTACAGGTATCTTATCGTTATTGGTTCCGCACTGGAAGTCTCGTATTTCCTGTATTTTTACTGACCATAAATCCTCTCCTCCATGGTTGTATATAATGGGTTTATGTAGGGGGCTGTTCCTAATGATATTAATTTTACGAAGTTGTTGATGTATAGGACTGGGAAGTATATTTGCGCCTCCTACCAAATTCGCGGTCCATGTTATTCCGTCTGGGAAAAGTGATACTCTCTCTCTAAGTTAAGGTCGATAATGGCGGAATACCTTCTCAGAATATCGCAACCGACTAGTATGTCAAATGGTAATCCGGTGGCGATTAAAAATTCCATGTCTAAAGCTATATCGCAGCTAATGACACTTAAGGAAACTTGCTTCCTAATGGTTTTATTCTGGCGGCCAGTTGCACCTACTAATACAATGTTGTTTACTGGTAACATTGGCAAAGTTTTTCCACATTCGCTCTGTATCCTTTCCAGTTCGTTGGCGTTTATTATTGAAATATTAGCGCCTGTGTCAATCATTATTTTAGCGGGAATTCCTTCCACCTCCGCCGTTATGTATAGTATCTCGTTATTATTGTTGTTGAGACTCTTTTCGTTCTCCTCTAAAAGCTCAGTCCGAATATCTTTCAAGTAATGGTTACTAATTATCGTGATGTTTTTACAATTGGTTGCTTGTTGCAACTCATCCTTGTCTAACCCAGGAAGTATAAGCAGTAACGGGTCGTTGTCGTTAATTACTGCCTCCTCCCGTTTAAAGCATTGTGGTCATCGTTCGTACTTGGATTGACCGTGGCATCGTTCGGGAAACTCTGGGTCGTTTCCTGACGCTCTGTACCCTGTTCGAGGTTTATCTCCCTGTTCTGTTGTCGGCCAAGATCCTCCAGGCTGGTACTTCTTCTTCCTTGTTCGTGTCGTGGGCCGTCCCGTTCCGCACTTCTCCATCTTCTGTCCGCACCGTGGAAGCTGTTCCTCCGTGGTTGATAGTATCTCCTTGGACCGCGATCTTCTGCTCTTATAAAATTAACCCTAGGGCGCGACACTCTATTACTATTATTATTATTATTATTACTATAATTATTGTTATAATAATTTCGGTTGGGTGGGTAATGTCTATCACCATTATTACTGGGGTATGGATTTCTCTGACTGTATGGGCTATTAGGAAGCTGATAATAATTGTTCCTATTATTAGGATAGGGTTGTTATTCCTATTACCGTTAGCATTGCCGTTAAAATTGTTATTACGTGGTGGGTTATTATGGCCGTCGTAATTACTGGGCTGGTTTCGGTTTCCGGGATGGTTATTGCCGTTATTAGGGTATTGATTCGGCCTCGCCTCTGGTCTTTCATTCCTCCTCCTGCTCTGGCGATAATATTCTTCATTTTCATACCCTTCTAACAATTCCGTCATTGCCTGTACCGTCTTGATCTGGCTACCTCTCCGGGCCCTGACAATGTCTTCGTCATAGTGATACGAGATTTTATTCACCAGGCACTCTTCGGGTATTGCCGGCTCGAGGTGTTTCGCCATGCACACCTTCCCCAAGAAATAGGCTGTCATGCTACTGCCTAGTTGTGCCCTGTATCGCCCGTTGCATATGTTATCACGGATCAATTTCTGGGTTGTTTCAGACCAGTATTTAGACTTAAACATTCTCCGGAACTGCTGGTAGTCGGGAATCTCGCTACGGTTAGCCATCCACCAATTATCCGTCATCTCCCTGAATGACTCATCCAAGATTTCCCTGTTATGGCTCCATTGCGTTATTTTATGTATAGCGAAGTATTCATCTACCCTAGCCAGGAACTCCATCGGTTTCCGCTTGTACTGCCGGAAGTTGAGCCATTCTCGGCTTTCGTTGATGGGCAATCCGGTGAAATGAGTCGGTCTATTTCTTAAAGCCTCCATCTCTTCTTGGCTTTGTCGCACCTGACCTGTAATATTGGTCATCGCCTTTTGCATACCATCACACCGTTCCGCGACTTAGTTCCGTACTCTCCCGAATTCTTCTTGAGTCTCCTTGCGCTGTTCTTCCACTTTCCTGCGGCTATGTTCTTCTATATTTGTAAACTTGATGTTTGCCACTTCCTTAAGTTCTTGTACCTCCTTTTCGGTCTGGTTGCACTTCCCGTCAATCTCTCGGATCTGTCGATTCACCATTATGTTTTCCTCTTCCATCTTTTTATTCATCGCTTTCTTGTTAACATTGATTTCCTTATTCAGTTCTTCTCTTAACAATTCCATTCTTTCGTCAAGTTTGTCCAGATTCTCCTGATTGACCTCCCTTAATTCTTCTCTTAAAATTTGGTTGTCCTCTCTCAATTCCTCCAACTTCTCCCCCATCTTCTCTTCCAACTTCTTGTTATCTTCCTTCAACTCTTCCTTCAATTGTCGGTTGTTCTTTTCTATCTTCTTCCTAGTTTCATCGATTTTCTGATTGGTGTTTTCAATTTTATTAATCAATTCTTCTCTAGTCGACTTGAATTCTTCCTTAAAAGATTGGTTGTCTTCCTTCAAATCTTCTAACTTCTTCCCCATTTCTTCTTCCTTCTTCTTCTTCTTTCTTCTTTCTTCTTCTTATTTGTTTTTTCGATTTTATTTCCCAAATCTTCTTTCAAAGACTGGCTATCTTCTTTCCTTTCCTTATTACTTTCATCCATTTGCTTCTTCAAATCTTCCTTGTTGGATTTGTTGCTTTCTTCTATTTTGGATTCTAGGTTCTTATTCATTTGTAAGAACATTTCCATCATTCTATCCATTTTCGCATCTCCAATGGTGTCGGATTTCTCCTTCTCCTTCTCTGGGATATTGATTTCCACTGTTTGTGTGGGCATCTCAGGTTGTTCCCCTGGTTGTGCAGGTTGTTTTGACAATACCGGCGGCAATGAACTTTCCACGTCTACTGACGTCGCCTCTTTATTTTCCATGTCCATCTCTACTGCTTTTTCGGCCTCCGCCGCCCGTTTCTTTGATGTTGCACGTCGTTGCATTTTTCCGTCAATTTCTCTGGCTTTATAGCTGCTGCCGAACTCCAATTAGTGATTGGGCAGATTGTAGTGGCCTTTCAATCGCTAATTAAAGCCCCTCAGTTGTGCGCCAATTTGTAATAATAATACAACTTCTGAATTCTGATCTTAAGCCCCACTGTTTGGGCTAGCCAATTTGTAATAAAACTCTATCCTGCTCTGAATACTTGGTGTGTTCTCAAGTCTTCCTGGTCTGAAACTCTTCCTTTAGTTTCACTGTTGATCGAGTCCAATTGTAACGAAACCTGTTGTATAGTGTTAAATCTGTATAGGAGTAGTGTAAGAAAAATGTTTTTTAAAAATGTTTGTGGAAGAAATAAAAATTGTGTTTTTAAAAACAAATTTTATAATTAAAAAAATTTCCTTTTTTATAGATTAATTAATTAAAAACAATTAATTAATTGTGTTTCATGAAGTTTTGAAACGTGTCTCACTTCTCTAGGAAATTTTATTAATGTTCTTGTATTTTCTGTTTTAAATTCTCTGTTTAAATTATATTAATTGTAAATTGTTACGTTTTAATAAAGAAAGAACTATTTTGGTATGAAAAATATAAATGTTTTATTGGATAATTGATTATAAGACTCTTGTCGATTATAAAATCGACTCTCAGGGTATCGAAAAGTTACAAGTTTTTGATATATAAAATTCAATCAGGTTCTTTTAACAGCTAATTATGGTTAAAGTCAATCGGGCCAATATTAAAAAAGTATAACGTTACAACAAGTAATTCTTAATACTAGGTACATATATTGAATAGAAAATATTGAAATAAACAAGTTTGCGAACCCTGTCGCTGACGGAACTAGAAGGCTGCGTTCAATTGAGTGAAGACGACAATTGCAAATGGCCGCCGTCGAGTTGGTAAAATGTCTCTAGGAAATGTGACGTTCCAATAAAAAGATTTTCTTGTAGTATTCACGTCTTGGTGTCAGCAAATCTTCCTTCTGATGTTGTGTAGTGTCTTGAGTGAAGTTTCCGTGTTGTATTTTGTATATTGGTGTATGTATAAGTTATTTCACTGTCTATTGTTCCGGCACTAATTTATGGTTAGGATGTATACTGTTCTATGGTGTTTAATAATGTTATTTGGTGTAGTTTAGTGCTGTACAGTGTTATTTAGTCTCTGGTAATTGTTTCTGTCACTATGTAGATGTTACAAAATGTTTTTATTCGCCACTCGCGATTTTCAAAATTGTGTCGTTCACTGACTCGCCATTACGGTACGATAAATTAGGTTAACTTAGTTAAAATACGCTCGTCAAGTGCACCGTACAATGTTCATTAATCAACTCCCTACTTCCTTCACTTTCGACTAAAATCTTAGCCAATACAATATTATTCCTTACATTGTTCAAATTAAACTTTGCATCCTGTGCATGTTTTTAAATTACATTATATAACTGCTTAAACTTTGGTTATTATTCAAATTTATTAGCTAGATGTTACTTAATTTAATCCTTCAATTCATTCGGCGTATTTTAATATTGAATAATGCCGTTTTATTATGTTTTTTTGTCTAAAATTGGTAATTTTACCTTCATTTTGTCTTTGGTAAATTTTTCAAAATTAACTTCCTGTCATTATGCAAATTCTGCCATTTTTAAGTTATATTTATGATTAATAATCTCATATTGTATTAAAAGGTTTATATTCCCTTAGTTTCTTGTAATTATTTGAATTGTTTAATTTTTAAAATATTATGTTGGAATATATGACTCCCCTCTCCAAATTTTTGAGTTCTGTCATTTCCATTTTTATTTATAATTCTGGCTATAATTTTACAAAATCTTTCTAAGTGGTATCTGTAATTATATGGCTTCATCTCTGGTTTATTTTATCTAAATCCCTTTAGTTTAAATGCATTTAAGTGAGTAATTTCTCTGTTTTGATGAAGTTTGGTTTTCATTATTTTGCCTAGATTTTTTAACAAGCTTTTCCTTACAAATTTTTATACAAACAATACATACTGTGTTATACCCTCTCTGACTTTTTAAACATGATATTATAAACTAAACATTTTTTTAATTAAACATAACAATAATTAGTATTGGTTTCAATACTATAAACGGTTAAACAAATAAGAAATATTTTCACATGATGGTTGTCTTCAACCATTCAGACATTTTTTACAATCAACAATTATTACTAACATAGAAATATTATTTACGAAGGAGGTTTTTTCCCATCTAACATCTTACTTAATTATTACTATAAATACAAGTAATAAATATATTTACAGTTAGGATGTTAGTGGTTCCAAACTTAATAAAAGGATCTTACTACTAATACATTTTTTAAATCCTTATCCTATATTCACAAAACCTTATTTATTTTATAATATTCTTATTTGCTATCTCTTATATTAAATTGAACGATGCAGTTTTTTAAACTGTGTTTTAAATATGGTATTGGGTAATTGTACCCTGTCACTGTATAATTAAATCTGTTTTTATTCATTATTTAAAGAAATGTCTCTTCAAACAGATTTATAGCTCGATATTACTACATGTATTACATTCACATGGTACAAATATAAGTCACTTAAAGTTGTATATTTCATTAGATACACAGTTTGTGGATGCCAAGGATGAAACATAAGGTTTATTTTTTATAATACCCAAACTAGCACTGGTTCACTTTACACTTTTTGATGATATTTCTAAATGGTTGTTTAGTCTTATTAACATCAATAAATTGGTTTGTGGGTTACAATGAAGATTTGTTCTTTGGGTATTATATTATTATTTCATCCTGGTCCACTGGCAACTCTTACTCTATACACTTTTTTCTCTTAATTTTATTGTACATGTGGTTACTGTTCAAGACTATTTCGTTATACTTTTTATTATTTGTGGTTTTTAGTTATTTTGGGATATGGGGATATGGGTGTTTTTTATAAGAGCATTCCTTCTTCTTCAGGATGCTGTCTTCTTCTTCTTTCTTCAATGGTGTCTTCTTTTCTTCTGTCTTCTTGGACTGGTATCTTCTCCATCTTCTTCTTGATGCCATCGGGTTTCTTGGGATTTCTTCATCTTCTTCTGGTTTCTAGAAATACTTCACCTTTTATGGTGGATCTTGCCTTATTCAGGGTTTCTTTTTCATTTATTTAATTTTCATTGTGGGTTTAGTCATATTCTGCGATGCTTCTTTATATACTCCTTACTTTCCTGGGTTATATTTTAAAAACCTTGGGTTATTATACTGGTTTCGATGATTCATCACTAGTAACTCGCTTTTATTTGAACTTATGTTTTTTAATAACAATGATTGTTCTGCACAGTAGCTATGAATTAATTCTTTATTTTAAATTTAATGCTTTCTTCGGATTTAAATGTTATAATCTTATTATTCTAATGATCAATGCCATTCATTATTATGCGTTTATCTGTCACGCTACAATATGTTTAAAAATACTAAAATATAATAAATAATAATTTTAAAGCAACAGTATGATTATGGTTAACATAAGATAATAATAATAATAATAAATAATAATAATAATGCCAATAATCCCAGCATGCCAATACGAGACTCGCTCCATGAAGATGCCTCGCATACGTCGTTTTTCAAGTGCTGCAGATTCCCAAGACAGAGGATGGTACTGGAAATGGCGCTCGTGGAGCTCACGCCCGAGAGCGTAGTTGCGCTTATGCTTCGTGGTAAGGGGGATGGGACCGCATCAATGCATGCATTTATTCAGTTCGTCCTACCAGAAAAAAAGACACCCCTAACTTGCACCCAACAGTCAGTAGAAGATGAGAAACAACTAGAAAGAGCCCGATAAGGTCACAATAGGCTCCATCCTGAAGAAATACTCTAAGTGGTTCCAAGATGGATATGAATGCCTGAATTAGAGGTAGGTTTTTTACTGGGCGAGAGTCCCAGACACCAGAGGAAGCACGGCCTCCTCTGACGGTGCGTAAAGCATTTTCACCACTCTATTTGAAAATTATTATTATTGTTATTATTATATTTTGAAAGTGGAGTGAAATTTCTAAAATATTGGACTCACAGACTGTATCTACTGACATGAAGAAAACATTATGTAGGCCTAATTTGAAAAGCAGCTTTTGAACTGAACTTAATTACAAAACTGAAATCCTCATTAAACGTTTACGTACTTATTTCTATAGGCACACACACCCGCTCGCGCGCGCGCACGCATTAGTTTACTTAGCGGACACGTGAATGTTGATACCGTGAAGGTTCAGTTTTCAATAGAGACAGACGATACTACGAGTTGCATAGTCAAACAGTTGACGTTTCACTTGCATTTTCTGTTTCTGTTAGATTAGTGTTTTGGGTACATTAGTATATTCTTGTGCTTCTGCCGTGAGAGAGACACAGTTGTTACCGAATCACATCAGCTCGTGTGTTTATAAAGGAATAAATAATATACAACGTAATATTTTCATTAAATACAAAAAGATCAGTTAAATCCGAATTGATCTTGAGAGGTTTCGAAAGTATTGCCTGAATAGTAAAATTGTGTTTCCAATTGCAACTTCCATTACGATTCAATCAATTTTGAATGTAAAATGCAATTTATTAAATTATTTCCAATCGAAATATAGGCCCTATTAATATTATTAATACATTAGAGTTATTAAAATCACTACTAATAAAATAAACTTCCGTGTTGTTTCTACAATAATATATCTTCAGTAGTAGAATAGTACTTAAATTAGACTAAACAGATTACTAAAGACAATAGCTATCTAAAACAATGAGCCAATTTTGTTCGATCTAAGCAGAACAACGAAACATAAAGAGAAATTTTTGCAAATGGAATAAGGTTAAAAAATTGTTGTATATCTGTAAGAACGTTTGTCCAAATTTACAAACAAGTCTCGTATCCTTTGTTTAATCTGATAATAAATATTAAAATGCGCCCTCCCCGCAAAATAACCTGGACGTGTCCTGAATATGCAAAATCACGTCTCCAGTAGACGCTGTCTGCGTTATCACGTTTATAATATTTGCAGACACGTTTTGTTTATTAATAAGGAGAAATATGACCGATAATAATTTAATAAATAACTCAGGTGGGACTGCAGAGGTATTCCGCAGAGGGGCATCAACCTCTATTTCAATTAACTCTTTGCAGAGACAATTAAACTTCAGCTGCATGCCTTAGTTGCTAATTTAGCCGCTTATAATATTCGTTGTTGGTAGCATTACTAAACGTCTAAGAAGCAAAAATTATGTGTTCTTTATGAATAATTTTTTTAATTTAAATGTTAATTAAAGATTATATTGAAGCAAATATAAGCGTAACGCCTTTAACTTAAATCTCTTATTGTTGTACTCTCATTTAAGCTAATTAGTCTCCACTGTAAAAATATGAAACTACTAGATGAACATAATAGCGACAACAATGGTTACTACGAAGCCTTTACTACTTTGCAAGGGTACAGGCTGCGTCACTTCTTCTTGTCTATTCCAAATGTTTCTAATTCTGTAAGGTATGCATTCAAATTGTAAGACTTCAAAGAAAATAAGGAATTGACATTATGTAGATACTGAATAAGTAAGTGTTATTTCTAATAACAGAATATGTAATCCCGAGTAGAATACAGAAAAGGTTTTGTTGTCGGCCATCTAAGGACCACATGCCAAATTCAATTCTTTCTTCTTTTCTTTTTCTCCAATATTCTTTCATCTTTTCACTGTGTCTCTTCTTCCTGTCTTCAGTCCACTTTATACCTGCGTTTTTTCTCTCTCCTACCATGGACTCCTTCCATTTTTAACACTTTTGCCTGAAAAACTTCTTCTGTGTTTATATTATTTTCTCTGACTCAAACCTTTGATTGCAGTTGTTGGGACCCATCAGAACCCTTGGTCCCAATGCATTGCATGATGGATTTTTCTTTCAAGTTACCATCTGGGGAACTGCCTTCATTTAGCGGACTTTCCATACTGCAATTGAAATTGTATAAAGTGCAAAAGTAGGAATTAAATTCTGAGATAAAATCAGATTATTAGTCGAAATTATTGCTTTTCGTGGTTTTCTCCACTAGGGTCTTCCGCCTCTCTGCCTAGAATTAATAGAAAATTTATTAATACAAGAATTTAATAAATAAACACTTAGTATGGTTCTACACATACTATTTATTTTTCTGACAATTATTGCTTCACCAATTACGGCAGCTTCAGAGGTTAGATTTAAACAAAATTTAATTCCAACTATCATCATCGTTGTCTACACTTCATGCATTAAACTTGGAGCCTGTAAGAGTAATCTTTTTCGAATCTGTCAATCGATCCCTTGCCTTCACCCCGTTTACACCTATTTGGTTTAAGTAGAATTTTTGTTTTTGTTCCTTATCTCTAAGTGCTCATTCCATCGCTATAAATTCCTCCGAGTGAATATTTTTGTGCTTTAATTCAATGAACAGAATATCTTTGTATCCTCATACTTCCGTTTTCTAATCTTTTCAGAAGACAACGGCTTTTTATTTTTCGTACAAGTTCCTTTGAATTATTTTTTACCCTAAACATAGTGCTACGCTGAGAAATCATACCGTACCGCACCGCTGAGTGCTTACGTGATTCTTGGCATTCCGCGGCGTTCGAGGCTGTTTCAGACGTTTACCGATCGTACTACGCCATTTCCAGACGTTACTCGACTACTCTACCGGGATCGAGGCCCGGTAGCTCACTACATTGCAAGGCGGCGGAGGTATTAATACTGGAATTTGAAGCCACCCCGTTACACCTGACGATATTGTCAGTACGGTTCTCATGGATTGTTGCGGTTAATTCAGTTCATTTATGAATTTGCTAACTGCTATAATTTTTATTGTTCGACTAAGCTTTTCGTCATCACTGACATCTTCAGGTCTTAAACAACGAGATCTCAGGTCTTATAATCTTCAGGTCTTGGTTGTTTAAGACCTGAAGATGTCAGTGATGACGAAAAGCTTAGTCGAACAATAAAAATTATAGCAGTTAGCAAATTCATAAAAGAAATAGTAAAGATGGCTGCTAATTTAAACAATACGAAGAATAATTCAGTTCAGTTCAGTTCGTAGTCCTTCAGTCCTTCGACTGATTAGTACCCTCCCCACATATACCCGTGGTGCGTGTGGTACTGAGTCTCTCACAGGTATATGGGACCTACAGTTTAACGCCGGATCCGAACGGCAATTTTTTTTTTTGGGGGGGGGAGGGTTTATACTAGGCAGGATACCTCTCACTGGGTTGCCATTACCTTGTGAGAGGGAACGGTCGTATCTAAATCAGATGGCCCCTGGCGGGAATTGAACCCGCGCCGACAGCGTAGCAGCGTCATACGCTAGCCACTACGCCACGACCACTCCTGCGGTTAATTGAGAAGTGATAATTGTGTTAATTAGTACAAGACACTAATAAAGTGACATTTATTGTTGGAAAAATTTAACTTGAATGATTGTATAAAACTTCTTTGCCGATTTATAACTGGTGTTTATGTGTAAATAAAGTTTATAATTGGTCACTTCATTGGTGTCAGTTATTCTGTTTCCATTGAAAAACACGACGATTTGTGCGACCGTCGTAAAGATACGTTTCATAAAATACTCTCATTAGGTCTGTACACAGTAAGCAAAATCACAAATGGTACCGTCTTGATTTACTTGGTTATGCTACCGCTGTTATTTTGTATTTTTTCTGTTGTAAATAAAGTTTATAATATGTTCCTTTAACAATTGTATTTACAGTTGTTCCTTACATCACCAGAATTTAGTAAAATACAATTAGACCTACTCTTGCTTCTTTTCAGTATAGTTATTATGTATAGGGAACATTATGTAGGACAGGTAGCTAAAGTTATATTCTGCACTATAATTAAGTGCATAATCAGATATTTAAGACAATCTAGGTTGAAGTATATTTTGAACATCAACGTGATGTGAAATGCTATTCGTTCTGTGACTGGTTTAACGAGTTTGTTTTTGAAATTCCGACTATTTTTTATTATTATATTAAATTTTGTCTTTTCATTGCCTTTATTATTTGAAGTTAAAATATCTATCGTGCCTCTTCGTTTGCAATAACTGATTCACATTCTATTAGCGACGATTTAACATAAAATCAAATTTACGAAATTTAAAAAGTTTATTATTTTTAACACAAATAAAATATATTGACTTAAAATCCATCTGGTATTACAATTTTTAGTTTAAATAATTCTTTAAAATAAAGTTTTATGTATTTATAATATAATTCCTATTTATTTGATGAATTTTGAACCAAATAATATGACTAGAACAAGGAAATTTGTTCAAAAATTTGTAATACAATTTAAGTTACAATAGAGGCTGTCACAGGTACTATGGTAATTCCGCATTCAGAAAAGAAAAAATCAATTATTATTATCCGATCAATTGTTATTCTTTATTTTTTTGAGGGTGGGTACAATCATTTATATCGAGTTTACCTTTATTATGGTAAATAGAAGCAACCTATTCATACCCGATTTAGGTAGATTCTCCACGTACTTTGCAACATTAAATAATAACTTTGAAACAAAATTATAGCAAATTATTGATAACCGAAGTCTACTTACCACTTCTTCATTTAATACGTTTATCTTGGTTTCTTGGTACAGGCAAGCTCTATCACGTTATTTATTAAATTATCTAATTACAACCGTTATTTAACACAGTTATGTTTTATGTGGGTATATGCAACAAGCTGTTTTAATGTAAGAAATTTAGCTTACTTGTTATCTTTTGTATTCACATTTACTACTTTTCAGTATTTGTAATGTAAGCAGTAACTACAAACGCGCGAGTGCTCATGCCTACACTGTATAGATTACACTACGTGGCTACAGACTGACTGACAGAAGAGATATCAGATTTCCTTTTGGGGCCTGTCTCTTTCTACCTCCTCTGTACTGTGTCACTTTCGGTCCAGACCGAGTAGTGTGTAAGTAGTTTTTCCTTTGCAAATGTGTTTCATCTGTAACACAGTGGAATGGAATAGAGAATAGAAAATGGAGAGCTTCGATTGGTTTAAAATGAAAAAACTTGCAGCGTTTAAGTGTATTCACTAGAGAGGTAATAACAGTAAAATGCAAATGAGCGCTCAACCCATTTTTATTACTGCATCTATAATACTTTACGTTCAACGCGATGAGGCAAATAAAGATTTCAAGCGTTTTATCTTCTTCTGTAGTATTGTACGTTTTATTTTTCTTATTTGTGTTTCAGTAAATGTGCATTCTACTGAATACAAGGTATTTTAGGAAAAGAATAGTGGTTTTCTAGTTATTAATGGACTACTACATTTGTTTACTCAGAGAGAGTAAGGCTCTCAAGGCAACTTAAAGTTTGTTAGAGAATTTATTTTTTCTCTTAATAAAATACCTCTTTCGTCAGCTTTCCCTGTTTCCCTAGATGTTAGCATGTTGGTTTTAAATATCCTACGGAAGTTTACTAAGAAACTGAAAGAATTTAAAATTTTGGTCTTAAAGTAAGTTATATTTCTAAGTTTAAATAAATCATCGTTATTGTATTCTCTTATTTACGTTTACGTAATTTGCGAGATGCGGAAATAGAGACTCTATAGAATAAATGTCAATAGGCCTACATTGACAGTTTATATACGTTACTAATATTTTGTAGATAAAGAAACAGAGCGGTTATAGACAGCTGACAGGTTAGGTAACTTCGTGATAAAGAGTATCATCTATTCCAACAATGTTAGCTTCGCTTCACTCTGTAGAAACAGACCATCAACCGCTTCCAAATATAATGGGTTCATTAATAAAATTTTCTCTGGATTTTTACCATTTTGTATAATTTCTTTGTCAGTAAGATTTTACTCTTTTTAAAAGGGTAAGAAAGAGGAAGCTCTTTTTACTCTTCAGGAAGCTCTGTACAGTGCAAATGGTTGTTTACCATTCACCCATTTCAAATTTACACACCAAAACCTAAAATTTAGTGTGTAAGAAAATACAATAATTAATTTCCCTTTATATTCTGCACAACTGACTTATCAGTTCTTCATTATGAATTCGTACATGTCTTTAGCGAATCTGTTATGTTTATTGTGTTACAATTTGTAAAAGGTATATTAATTAAGTGAGATTATTAATATTATTTGTGGTAAATATAATTATAAATTTACTAATATAAATGAAACTAGTTGTCCCTTTTTACATTATTTAAATTATTAAGTAAATTTGCCGAGTAGTAATTGTCGGTGTCTGTCCTTCTGGGGGATGGTAAAGACGTGCGCAGAACTGAACGCAAAATGTGGCCTACGTAAATAATGTTTACTTTACCCTGACTATAAAAGACAACAATCACTGGCCTATACTTCTAAATGGGATGCATATACCACTGTTTCCGACAGTGGGTGATTCGCATGGCTTGCACTTGAAGCTTACATTTCATTTATATCATATCACGTTTATATGAGATGTTGGAACTGAATAGGCCTACTAGATGTCGCAGTGCTTTACCGATTTCTAGTGATTTTTCTAAACCTCTACATCGTTTTCATTGGCCTTGTTCCTTAGGTTTTTAGGTTTTTTAAAAGAACCGTTGAAATCATATCTGAGGAATATAGGTCTTAAGCTCTATGTTTAATATAACAAACGTACTTAGAAACAGAGCTAGTTTGGAGACGCAAGACCGCTTACGTAATACTTTGAATCTCCTTGTAGCGTGATTGAACATCAACAAGGGCAAAGGAACAAGGTACGCCGAAAACAGAAACGTCAGAAGAATTCAGGGATACTCAAAACACAAACATATTGGCTGAATTGAATGTAAAGCCGCTAGAAGCTAAAGTGCAGAGACATACGGTAAACTGGGAAAAATTACCTGTCGAGAATGGATGTGACCAAGAATGCTGCGTCATTAGAACTCTGAGGAAGATCGTAGTGGGAGTCGTGTATTGAAATTTCGGTGAAGCGGTATAGATCCGTCGGAAAACGAGGATGTCTTAGATTATCTCTGAGACTGGTTCCAGTGTCTATCAAAATTTAAATCCTACAGAGATTCCGTTATTTGCGTTGACGTCGGTCTATACAAGACTTTTTGTCATGACAACCATATTTAAGCAGATGTAACTACATTCATCTCCTCAACTATAAGTGGCAATTTTTTTACGAATTGTACTGCATAGAGTTATCTTTCTCTAATGACTGTTAGTTTATAAGTTACTCTTACCCAGAAAAACCTAGTTAGTGCTGCTTGGTGGTCCAGTATGTACTTTGTTTAGACACAAAAACGAATATTATTAAAGTTTAATAAAGCATATTAACTTCTTTCATTAACCAAATTACCGTGTATCCATTGTAGTTTACCTTACCTGGGTTTTCGGATCAATTGTTAATCGTGATTATCAGGTTTCCTTACGTATATTCAACTATGTTATGGATTTTCTTAACGTATGTTATGGGATTCACGTTACTGCCGTACTATATTTATCTATTAGATTTAAAAAGTTTTAATACTTGGAAAGAAATCTAAATTAAAACACTTTAAATTTGTAATCGTTGAAAGGAAGATGTTTCTCCCTATCAGCTACAATAAACTTCTCTATATAAGTAAACAGATGATAAATCTGTGTGGACCATTCAAGCAAGGGAATTATTTTCCAGCAACAGTTTGATCAAAAAGACAATCCTAACCCACAAAAAAAAAAGCATAGAAAATCAAGAATATATATAGCTAATATACCATACAACATAAAACCTTGGGCAAAATTATGTAGTGAGATTACATTATAATTGTAATGTGTGTTAGTAAAAACTGACTATATTGGAATCATTAAAGAAGGTTTATAATATAAATTTGTCAGTCACGATCACTCATTTACATTGTAGACCTAACTGTGTCTACTGAATTCCAGTGTGTCTGACGTGTGTTAAATTATATGAGTCATACAACAGCAGAACAGCTTAGTTTCCAGCTACTTCAATTTCATTTAACATCGGTTTATCTAAATCTGTCATCATTGTATAAAGTTCATTATTTTTTTTTCGGTGATGCAGCTAGATTTTTTCTGTTCGTTGTACACACAATCGTTGTCTCACTCGCAGGAGATGTTATATTGTTACGTAATGCGGAAAAAAGCGTTACACCATTACAAAATATTCTACGTGTTTCTCGGATATTCCAGTGGAATCCGCCTGGAGTGTTGTGTGCGCACGTGATCTCAACATGCATAAGCGAGACTTTTCTAGAAGTCGCCAGCCCCGCGCAATGTGTCAAGGCCGCAGTCAATTACGTTCTAGTGTAGCGCTTGTGCATAGTATGGACGTTTCTATATTTTTTTGGCGGGGTATAAATACCAGTACTCAGCGACGCTCAGTTTAGTTTGAGTTGCGATTTATTTCAGTGTGGTTCGAAGTATTGTAGGGAAGTGTAATTTTTTTATATTTGTGCGGGACAATTGTAATACAATTGTGTTTTTTACTCGTTGACGTTATTAATTTAGTGTGAACAATTTTTATTTAATTTGTTGTAAGAGACTATCTTGTTGATAACAAACTGTTTAATTGTGATAATTAAAGCTCATGATTAGAGACTTAATTAGTGTCTTGTATTTTGTTTCCCACTGTACCATACGACGATTGCCAGACCGTCGTAACAAAATATTTAATAAAGCATAAAATTATATGTATGTTCTAAGACACATAACATGCCATAGTAAACAGCACTTGTAATGTTTTTTGTTATAATCTTAGATTGAGATATCATACTGTATTTAGAAGTGTGTGAGATGTCACTTAAAGCATAAATTTCCAATTATTTGCGTATCTAAGAAGAGACGCTTCTAAGTACGTTCAAGGTAAACAATAATCGTATTAAGCAAAAATTAGTTTCTACGAATCAATAGAAAATACAGTTCGATCAACAGATTAAGTTACGTTATGTTTTGTATCGAACCTCCACTTTGAGAGCACCGCTATATTAGGGTCCCTAAATATTATAACTAAATATAAGTATATCACTACCGACTTGGAACACAAATTTTTATTGGTAAAAACGTAAAAGTTTTACCTTATAGCGTGAACTAGTTTTCTCTTCGTCTGAGGCTGCCACTGTGAGAGCTGTCCATCTCGTTCTTGGCGACGGCGCCGACTTTTGAAGGATCGATGTTGTGTGTGTGGAGTGTGATATATTCGAATAATATGTGTGATTTGAATTGTGTCTGTTCGTTTAGGATGTCGTTTTTATGTGTTTGTATATTTCCAATTGTTCAAGAGTGTCTAGTTGTCTGCGTTTTGTGTGTACGCGTAGAATATCCATGTTGTGTTCGATGTTTGTGTATGTGTGGTTTGCTTCGATGAGGTGTTTTGCAAAGGTGGATTCGGTAGTGGAGTGTAGTGCCTTTGTGTGGTCAATGTATCTTTGTTTGAAGCAATATCCTGTCTGGCCTGTGTAGAATTTGTTGCAATCTGACCAATTTAGTTTGTAAACACCAGGTAGATCAAATTTGTTTTGTTGTTTGTGTGTGTTTTAATAGTGTGTGATCTGTTTTGTTTGTAGTTTTGTATGCGACTTTGTATCCTGCTTTCTTAAATTAGTGGGCTATTTTTTCAGTGTATTTATTGATGTATGTTTGTGTTACGAATTTGTTTTTTTCTGTCTTTGTCTGTTGTTTGTTTTGTGTTTTGTGTAGGAGTCTGACTATTGTTCTGTTGTATCCGTTTGATACTACTAGATATATTATCGTGTTTAGTTCGTAATTATAAATACAGTTAAGTTATATTTCCATTTGTATACGTATGTTGTAGTAAATAATAGTACTCAAGTACACTACCACGTGATTCAAAACAAATCAAAACATTTCACGGGAGTATAAACGTTTGCGGCATGTAGAGATGAGGTTGTTTACAAGTTTACCTCTCTCCGTGAGTTCCTTTAATTAAAACTTGGAAACAACAAAGTTTAAGGTATTGTTACTTGCGTGTCTTTAGCGCCTCGTTTAACTAGCGCAGCGTTATTATTGCTTTCATTACTGATAAACACCGACTCTTCTTTCAACTTTGTTCTTGCAGTTTTAATTTATAACTGTGTAGATTATGCGTATGCCATTTTATGTATTGCAAATACTTGTTTTGTGCAAATCACGTTTGGAACTCTAAAAAAGACTGACCAACGCGGATTTGTTCTATAGTTGATTTTTAAATGGAAAGAATATTTGGACGAGTGTACTAGCGTCGTTTTTTGTTTTGTTTATTATAATCCCTCCTCTGTTACATATTTTTGACATATGATAGGTGAAATATTTTTAATAACTTAGTAATTAGGTAATAACGAATGTACTGTACATGTGAACAATGCGCCTACAATGCGGTCTCACTGATCGTCGTATGGTACAGTGGAAAACAAAATACAAGATACCAATGAAGTCACTATTCACCAGCTTTAATTATCACAATTAATAATTTGTAATCAACAAGTTATTCCACAAGATTATACTCGTACAATAATTCAAATAAAATTTGTCCACACGAAATAATAATGTAAACTAACAATCAAGTTTCACTAATAGCTACTTGAAACGCACTGAGTAATCGCCCGAAGTAAACTGAAACTGGCCGTCGCCGAACGCCTATATTTATACTTCGCTGACATGCCAGAATAATCTGTCACTTGGGATGACGTGTTAAACAAACAGGCGCTCTCGAATCCACTAGAAACAGTGTCCTTGAACCCATTGCGCTGATCGGTACGGTCTGGAATAGACTAGATTGTTGACGTATGATAAGTGTCACGTAATTGTCTTTCATCTCAAAGTAGCAGCAATATGTACGCACACACACATTACAGCTGGGCTCTGCTGGGATAGCCGAGATACTTGTAGAACGTTCCGTATTACGTAACAAAATGGATGGACATCAGTTAACTTGATTCATCCCTAACTGTTACGATGAAGTATTGTTTCTTCAATAAGATGAAAGCAAGTAATTACCCATAAGTATATTTGATGTAATTAAATATTAAATATTTATCAGGTATAATGAAACATAAAACATTTAATAAGGAAACCAGAATACTCGAAACTATATTCTACTATCTGCAATCTACTCGGAACATGGAGTTTGGAACAATATGTCAATGAAAGGTTGCTGATTTTATATATATTTTAAGCGACTATTACGTAAAACATTTCTTGGGAATTGATTATTGTGCTACCATTTAAACTTGGGTCAAAGACACGTAAGTGATGACGGAAAAGGAGTTTAAAACTGGAAAAGTTCGTAATTTACCACCTATAGGGATTACGTAATTTAACATCAAATCAACAATAATGTAATAACTAATTATTATAACATTTACGTTAACTAAATATGACAAATTATTTGTTTTTAATAACAAAATATTTTTTGTTATATTTATTTATTTACTTATTTATGTACATTAGAAAGAAGATATTAATCTATAATTTCTTTGAAACATAATTACATACTAAGGATTAAGAACGTCCAGTATCGTTGTACACAGAAGGAACGGTTAAATATTATAAAATAATTTCGGTGCGTGTTTCTTTGTCAACTAAGTTGTTCGAGTCGCGTTTCAAGTACCAACTTACACATTGTTATCTATATCGTTTGTTTATTGGCATTTTATAAGCAACTTTAGTCGCCACTCTCAGATTTTCAAATTTACAGTGTACAGTTATTTGCAAATTTACTTTTGTCATCAACAAGTTTTCACTCTCAGATTTTCAAATTTACAGTCTATAGTTATTTGCAAATTTACTTTTGTCATCAAGAAGTTTTATGGCTATGAATGATGTGGATAAGATAGAAAAATAAATGAACAAAACGAAACACATCATGAACCACATCAGTGATGGTGCGGAAGAAGTAGCGTGGTGGGGCAGACGTGTGAAACCGCTGTTTGACCTTGGACTGCCGATTGCTTTCAGAAAGGGTATGGTTACAGACTAAGACTTCTGAAAAATATTTTGATTATATTACTATATTGGTTGCTCTTAATGCACGTTTCCACTAGTAATAATCGACATTACTAATTTATCACTGAATAAGAATTGAGGTTCTTCAATACGGACTTTATAATCGTGTAATAGATTAAAGGCGTTCTTATTTATTATACTGCGATATGCAAATTTATTCCATGCTTTTCTAACGTAATTAATATTTAATAACTTTAACTGAATGGCGTTAGCTTTTGACAACGTAAACTTTAGATTTAATAAATTTAACTTTTTATGAATATAACAATTTTTTATTAGTTTATAGAATTTTAATTAAATTATGTAAACATTCATAAAAATATAGTACTAAAACGTCTTATAGTAAGTTGAGTTATGTTATCGGCACTGTATCAGACGTCTTATAGTAAGAATGTTCTTATTTATTATAAGAATAAACTCTGTTATCAGGTAAACGGAAGGTCAGTGGTTTCATTTTATTATATTTTATACGAACTCTGTACTAGGGAACACACATCGGAATAATAAACACAAGGTCTTGTTAGTGCATACAAGATTTACTGTACTGACAAAAACTGCAGGAACGATGTATACATAGTAATTCAGTACTTCATAAACATAAATAAAATGAAAACAAATTTTATTTACCCAAAGATACTCTATGTTGTAAATTTATACACAGGATGCGCATACCAAGAAGTGCATACAAGTGAAGCATCATACAATTTTAGCATGAATTTATTTAACTACCCCCTGTACCCTTATGTTTTCAAACTATTCAGTGAGCAAATTATCCAGTGAAGCTATAGATTTAATTTAGTTGTAATTGTTTGTGAATAGGTGCAGATATAAAAACAAACGGACTAAGTCCATTGCAAAACGTACAGCTGACTGTCGAGCGTATCTTAGTCTTTTGGAACTTTAGCTTCCTACGATATTTGGCCGAATTTAGGAGCAATTTCTCACAGTTTGCGCAGTAGGGCATCCAGTACGTCTGCTAGCTTATCCAAGTTTACTGTTCGTTCAAACTTGATAGAAGGGAAACTCATTCCGAACGCCGTTTGGTCGTCAAAGAGACGTTTGTATAAAAAGTGTTCACCGGGTTTAAATAATCAGAAGATGAGATTGAATTTGTGTACTTCACTACAGTCGTCCATTAGCAACTCGTTTGTAGCTAAACACTATTTAAACAAATCTTTACTACTTTCGTAGTTATTGTTCAAATTTGTTGCCTTTGTGACTGTGGAACTCATCGGTGGTGGAACTTGATTGACGAGACAGACGAACGCACGTGGCACGACTACCGTCACGTTCGCCAACTGTGTCCGCCCCTTTTGTTGTCTCACCTCTTGTGACAGCAGTGAACACCTCGTCCCCTGTATACAACTCGTCCGTCAACAGCTAATCAACGAAGTTTTGCCAACACTGCTTTCGCTAACAGTACAAGTAGATTTTTTCAGACAATATCAGTTATGGTCTGATATGGCTGTCATATTAATGTAATTTGCCTTCTAAAAAGTTGCTATTCATGAATTACTGTACATTCAGGGAGATTTACAAATTAGATGCCCATTAAACAGTGTCATTTTACGTTAATGTCTCTGTTAAGGTGACAATAATGCCAATAATACATTAAAGTAATCCCCTAAGCCACATTAATAACTTACGATCGTTTTCCTAATGATCTAATTTACAACTCATTATACTACTACTGGCCTATGAGAATTATAACATTATTTTATACTTTTTAAAGACAAACACACAAATAAATTCCATATTAATGTACAAAAGTTGTTTGGGCGACTTTATTGTTTTTTCTCTTGTCAAGACTAAGAGATTTGAAAATGTCTAAATACAATATTTGCGTTTGACGAACACCCAATTTGGTTATTTGAATTACCTTAAGGACTGACACTGACAGTAAAATCCTAGCGAAATGGGACGACATTGGAAGAGCATGATTGCGTTGTATATATTTTTGGGATGAACATGGAATATCTGTACTCTCTGTTACATAGGAATTACGTACTAATAATATTTTTGTTTCTAGTTTCAAGTATTTTAATTAAGTTTTAAAGTCTAAACCGTTTAAATTTTAAGTAAAAATTATGTATCAAAATTGTTTTCATAGTACAGTATTGACCTTTTAGTACAATGTTATATTACGATACGTCTTTGATTCTGCTGCTTCCATACACGTTTTTCGTTTCATTCCATGTCTTCTACGCATTCGCGTTACGTTCTTTATTTTCAATAATTCCTTGGCTAACTCTTCCGTTCCTTTACTAAGGAAAAAAGGGTTATATATGGGAGATTATATAATGGGAGGAAGAGATTGCGGAAACATTTTACATGAAGTAACTGTTTCTTGGGAGGGTCATGGACAGTGAGCAAAAGAGGCAAAGGTTGTTGGATTTTGAGGGACATGGAAGGTGAAAGAAACAATGAAGAGACGCAGGAAAGAATGAAGAAGAAAAATTGCATCGTATGGCGAAGGTAAACTAAATTGGCTGTATGCTGTACATAAATATGTTAATAATAAGTGATTTTGAGGATACAAGGAAAGAAGAAAAAGATCAACACCTTGAAGCTCTTGGATTAAATACACTATGGGATACCGTGAAAACAGAGATTAAGTCTAGAGTGGATTCAAGTGTGCAGTGTTATCTGGGACCTGAGATGTAAAGTTCCGAATACAAAACATTAACGAAAACTGTAAGAAATTTGATGAAAGCAAAATACATACTGCTTGTGTAAATATGTATTCTTTGTTAATAATACGTTTAGAACAAAACGCAAATTATTAAAATTATAAAAGTGGAAACTTCCCTTCTATGTCATAAAATCATAGGCAGGGAAGGCACATAAATTCTTTTATTTCCTTTCATACCTACCGCAGTTACGTGCACTGGTAAATAACAAAAATATAGTCCGTGAATTCTGTTGGAAAAAAAAATTTGAAACACAACGGTGGAATGCTAATTTCTATTGCCTGGCATATAGACGTCCATGTATAGCATAATTTCTACGCTCGCGTGCAATCCATGAATGAAGAACAGAGATTTACGCCCGTGATAAAATACTTGCAACTGATTTGTAAGGTAGGCAGCTTGTTGAGTTTTACTGTTTTTTTTTTTTTATTACCACCGCCAGAACACAGCGTAATATCAGTTTTTACCTCACAGTTACCACAAAATGCACAGACTACAACAGGATAAAGCTTTTGCATTAGTCTGGAAACATGTGAGTAAAACCGATTTCAAGGGTATTGAAACAATACATATATTTGCATATTTGCCCAGGGCGCTATGTTTGTAAATATTTAGCTTAGAAACTATATGATGAACAGTTTTTAACAATATTATACAGGCTCAGAATTGTCAGAGAGCGTACACCTGCCCCCTCGTGTGAATACAGCGCTTGTGTGTTTGTGTGTGTGAACGCAAGCTACGACAGGCAAAAGTCTACGATAGGATGATGCGTACGAATTCTCTGTAATCAGGTTTTAACCGGATAAAAATAAACTAATTAATACGTTTTAAACCTGTGAACAAAGACTTACCCCAATTATAAAAACACCATTATATTAAGGAATTTTTAACGAATATAGTGATGTAAAAGTATTGCAGAAATTTGCAATAATAAAGAATCCAGGAAATTTAATGTTAATTACTAGTGTAATTAAATAGTAATTAATAAGTGTGTTATATGTGAGTGACCAGAAAAAAATTACGCAAACGATGATATCGCTTGTGCTACGAGTATGTTTACGAAATCGCGAAAATGAACCAAAAAGTGATTTGTAATTAAAAGGACGCTTTGCACGAAGTGACAATATCTAACAGGTCGAAAACAGTCCTAGACTTGTCAGATTGCCGTCCAATATAAATACCACCAGCAATTTTGGGGCGGTCTGAGAGACTCAAGACACCTTCACACAACGTCACGCTGCTGGTCTGCCGACCGATCGACATCTTTACCACACACACCAAGACTTATGGAGGAACCACGGACCATCACAAACAACAACCAGTAGAGACAGACAGTTGCGTTGAGTATATGGTAATGTATTTGTGTGAATTTTTGAAATACTTGTAACGTTGCAGTATATTGTTTCCTTTTTATATCAAAGTTACTGTCAGCGATAAAGTTTTAATTATTAATCAATAAATTAGTTTTAATATTTATTTTGCAGAAGTGAAGAATTATGGTGTTAAATTTTAAAATCAGTACAAATCTTTTAAGCTGATAAACCTTTACAATAACGGTTTCAGTCTTTCCATAATGGTAAATGAACAGGTTATAGAACAATTTAAAACGCTTGAAACATTTACGCTGGTAAATGTTAACAAAGATGCTTATAACTTAAAAACTTTTGTGAAACATAATGTATTGCAAGTACTGAAAACTGTTTTCCTATGAACAAAAGGAACCTCCATTAAATTCAGATCTATTTAATTATCATATACTTATTTAACTATCACTATTTACCTGTCAGCTATTTAGTTATTTAATATAGATTTATTTATGTATTAAAATCTTTTCAACAGCTTAGGAAAAGTACTTAATGTACGTTTAAGATAGTTGGGGGAAAATTACCTTAGAACAGAAAAACTAAACTTTACTAGTACAATTTAGTGCTATTGTCTTAAAGTATTATCAAATGATATCTCTTTTTGCAGAGAGTATTAGTTACTATTGTAATGTTATATTATTAACGAAATATTTTTGTAGTCCGTTACACGGAAATTTAAGTTTATTACTGGAAAGAAGTAGTCATTGGTAGTCAGACCATAGTTTTATATTCCATGTTACAATAATCGAATGTAAGATTTTCTCCCAAAATATACCCCAAGTAGAAAGGATAGAGAAACTCAAATATTACAAAAGCAGGGAAACTTTTATGGTTAATGCCGTAAGAGCGTCTTTCCTAAACTTTAAGTGGGGTTGTAGTTGCCTGGTCCCGATAGACTTACAAAAGTAAATTCATTTTCTTCCTGAGGTTATAGACTGTTTTATCATTTATAAAGATATGACATGCTTGACCGCCACCACGTGATATTACTCATTTTGACGAAGGTGATTATTTTTTAAATTAGCTTCTTACATTTTTTTGCCGAACATTTTCTTTTTTCTCTAGATTTGTACACTTTTTTGTCTCTCTTCCGTATATTGAAATCAATGGTATTCGTACAATCGTATGTCTTTAATTTTCATTAAAAATAATATATACACAAGTCAACTTCATAAATGTATCATGCTGTTTACGTTTTTCTACGTTTTATTCTCTACCCGTCGGTTTATCTGTTTCCCAAAAAAGAGTTATACGCTATTTTGTTTATATTTGATTTTTTAGGCCATAATTTCTAAATTACGACGTACGCCGTAATAAAAATATTATTTTAATATCTTACAAACAAAAAGCAGGATATTACAATATAGGAATATGACTTAATATTTCACAACCAAGCCATATTTTCATTTGGCAGCAACAGAAGTAAATTCAATGTTTGTTTTAAAAACGCTATTTTGTAAAATATTATTTCGAAATTTAATTAAATTTAGTAGAGAATTAAGTAACGTTTCCGTTTTGAATTTTAATAGCATTTGATATAGCTAAGAGACTTTCATAAATGAAAATAATGTTTAATGAAATAAGATTTACAAACCTAGGCTCTACAGGAGCATTAGTGTATTTACCGACACATCTGTCCACACTTCACCTCAACGGTTCACGTCGGTACCGTAAATCTAGAAGGAATTATTATGCTTTGTTTTTTCTATCCAGTTGTTGTCTGATTTTTGTAAAGGGATTTCACAAACAAGCAGAGAGAAGCCGGGGATGTTAAATGCTGTGTTTAATGCATATGATGGTAGAAGTTTAGAGTAAACAACCGTACTTACCACTGACTTCTTCTCAGGACAAAAAGCAAAATGTAAAGGCAACTGGTGTAGGCTTAGATATTACACAATCTATCGAGGAAAAGCAACTGAAATAGTTTGACCACCTAAGTACAAAGTTTGAAACTAGATGACAAAAAAATTTGTAAATGGGCACCCACGGCAAGAATGAAAAACGATATACCTGAACAGTCTTAAAGGTTTTTTAAAGAGGTTGGCGTTTGTGCGCCAATATTAAAGGTTTTTATACTTGTACCAATTTGTTGGCGACAATATTAAATGTTTTCTTGTTGTGGTTTTATTAAATTCTTGGGCGCCAGAGATGGACTCAATCTAAGGGGATTATACAAATTCTAACTCAGATCGTTCAGACTTAAAAGGACTTATATTGATTGAATAATAGTACATACATTTAAGATTCATCATTGATTAAAAACATCCTTCAATTTTCTTAAGAATTATTCTTCATTCTTACATACATTTAATATTTATAATTGATAAAAAAACATCCTTCAATATTTCTTATAACTTATGGAGTAGTTCCTTTGGTTTATTCTACTTCTTCGTATAAGTTATAAATTGGTACGTGCCCACAATATTGTACCTCTTAATTTACACATATGTATCGTTATATCATCAATTTTTTTTTATTACTATATAGTTGTATATTTACTTAACTCACTAAATCAAACAAATGAATTATATCATTCAACTCACATTCTAGCAGTTGATTTATCGTTATCATGAATTTCTATCTCTATTAAATTTATCTCTACTACTACTCACACCAGTACCTCTCATATTACATATAAATGCATTGTTATAATTTTTATTTAACTCTGAACGATTTGTGGGTTGTTTTAGAATGAAATGAGCATTTGAGTCAGACAACTAAGTTTGTTTCATTGAATTGATAATTAGTGGACAATTATTTATAAATTTACTTGTTCTGTAGAATTCCGATAGCGGTCCTTCTGCTGGGTGCAGTGAATTTCACAATCACTTAAACTTTTATCTGGGAGATTGACACATCACTCGCTTCGCGCTAATTTACTAGTCGACGCGCACAGGTTATAAATTGACTGGTTAACTCACAATTCCGCGCACATAACATAATTATACTTCCGATACTGACTTTCGCGTTTCTCCGTCCGTTCTTTATACACTTATATTCGTTTACCGTCTGTACACTCAAACTTTCAACCGATATTTCTTCGTTGGGAGTGACATGGACTCCACGTCTGGTTGTTATCGAAGACTTCCTTTTTTTCGCTGTTGCCCGTTCTTTTTATGTGCTGACAGAGTTCCTGCCTCTACACTGATATCTGTCTGTTTTTCCAATTGGCTTATGTTTAAAGTTTTCAGCGCTTAGTTTGAAATCATCCATTTGTGAGACTCCGTTAGTTCCCGCTCAGTAGTGACGCTTTCGGTGATTGGTACATAGTTTGGGCGATCGACTTCTACCGCGTTTTTCCATTACTTAAAAAAAATGACGCTTCGCTTTCTAAAATCAGCCGTTAGGGTGGGTGAATTCCTTTGTTTGGCTAAGGGCGTTAACACTACTTTCTAACGGTAATGTTAAGTTTTTTGCTGTATCGCGAACACAATGCATTTATAGTTTTATGGTCGGCACCGTTTCCGTTCAGTATTGTATCTTCTGTTTGCCGGGGTGTCGGCAAACAGGCGCCTGCACCACTCCCTTATATTTATTACAAACTTTATTTAACTTTATATTTATCTTATCTATTTACATTATAACTTAATCAACAAAATTTTTATTAATTACACTTCGCCAATGGTATATATACGTGTAACGCTACAAGTCATGGAGCATTGGTATAGACCAGTAGAGGCCTCCAAGTAACACACTGTCCCGACAGAAAACGGCGGACGCTGGGATGCAGTAGACGCCTAAAGACGTAAAATAGGCAAACTTTCAGCTGCACCACAAACGTGTTGCCGTCTTTAGACAAATATTATAAAGCAGAAAATTATGAACTAAGTAAATGCTCATCTGCTACTCTAATGTTATAATAAATTGTTACGTAAATGTTATAACACATAACGTTACATAAATTTGCACAAATTGTTAATAAATGTTATGTAACCGACAGCTACGTGATCTACCAAAAACAACATACAGCTTAAAACAACTCTACGGCTTATTAAAAGAAGCCTAAACTATTTACTTTCGAGCAGAAATCAGTTGACAATTTAAAGAGCACACACACACACACACACACACACACACACACACACACACTGGTCAACACATTGTTTTTCTTTTCTATGTTGATAGGCTATATGGTAGGCAAAGGGAAATATTTTTCTCTAAGATTTATATTCTATTCGCTTTCTATTTAACTATTCCAACAGTTAGAATCGTGCGTGCGAAACTTTCTGAAAACAACACACACTGTAAGCCTAAATGTAGTCTGTATTATACACTATGTGGTTCAGACACAATCGTCCGTATCAATTACGGACAGTTACAATTCAGGTTTGGTCATGTTTAACGGTATTTCCGTAGAGAGTGAAGCAAGTCACGTGAATTTCAATTCCTTAGTTACACACCGTTCTGTAGTTGACATTTACGAGCTATTTACAGCGTATTCCACTGCAAGCTTCGCAACTGGTCGTATGTCTCACTTGTGGCCTGCACGACAAGATTGATGAGATATAATGGACCAACTTGTCGCGTTTGCAAAGGGAGTTGGACACGTATTGAGTTTTGTCTTTTAACACAACAGTACAAACCGCCATGCCACCGTAAAGACACTTCACAAACGTATCCTTCAACACTTAGTCTTCTTTGTATTCACACTACTTCTTTAGACACATAGACACATTTGTTCCTTTTCATGACTTCCTATTCTGTGGGTAATTCGGAAAGTGAAACAAAACATCAAAAAACGTCGTCAGTGTTATCGACTGCAAACTAGAACGGGATAATACAGCGAATAACAAAATGAGGCGTAAGCAATTTTGTTACAAAATCACTAAACATTCCCGATTCTTGTCAATGTCGTTAAATAGGAAACAGGATTACAGTGGTGCACACACTTTTTGACGCTCAATTTATAAGTCTTAACAAGTACTTCAACTATGGTTGTTATTCGCGCAAAGTGATGTTAAATGTTTAATGGTTTCTGATTGGTAATGTCGCAAACATATTGTTACGACATTAAAGAACATCCTACGTGTTTCTCGGCTATTCCAGCGGACCCCACCTATAATGTGTGTGTGCGTGCATGTTGCTGCTACTTTGAGATAAAGGACAGTTACGTGACAATTGTCACGCGTCCGCAACGAGACGTTTCCAGACCATACCGGTCCGCGCGTGCTGTGTTCAAAGCCACAATCAATTACGTTCTAGTGTTTTCTAGTAGAGACACCTATTATGTAATATTCTGGAATCTCAGCAGGGTATGAATACAAGTAGTCAGCGACGCTTAGTTCAGTTTAAGTTATTGTCGGGCGATTTACACAGTGCGGTTCGAAGTATTGTGGCGAAGTGTTATGTCGGGCGATTTACACAGTGCGTCGCAAGTGATATATTAGTGAAAAGTGATTATGCGCGGAATTCTTTATATTTTATATTGTACGAGTTGATTATAAACTGTTAGGGCCTATTTGTGACTTATTTAAAAGATGGTTTTTAGTGACTTCATTGGTGTCTTGTATTTTGTTTATATGACGATCATAGACAGCCGTAACATATTGATCTTAGTGCTTGCTACTCATACTGCAAATAGTACTGAAGGAATATTTTCATTTTGAAAGAGAACTTACGACCTACAAAGATGGAGAGGAAACATAAAGGTCTAGTTTAATTAAATCTGTGACTCTATTGTTGTCAGCAGTGTGCATTCGTTAGACTGTCGTATGTCGATAGAACTGTAAAATTTTAGGCAAGCGTGTATAAAATTCTGAACGAGCTGTTGAAAATGATTCAACTGTGCTCTCTTGATCAGCTCTAAAAACCAAATTACTATACAAAAGTATTATTAAATTCTCCCTTTTCTCTGCAACCGCCTACGAGGGGCAGTTGAAAAGTTCGCGGAGCGACATCTATAGCTTAGCGGTAGAACACCAATTTTTCGTGTGTTGCAGGATTTACACTTCCTGTGAACTCCTGTTAATTTCCAAATTGACCTCCCAATTTATTCACTGTTTACCAGGTGCACGAAATTTACGTGGCACGCTTTTTCAAAAATGGACAAACTCAAGATTTCTATGTAAAAGCTCAAATGGAAATTAATAACGAAATAGTAAATACGTTAGGAGATGCTGCACCTTCGAAAACAATGGTTTGTAATAGGGCGGTCAAGTTTAACCGTGGCCGTACGAGCATTAAAGATGACGCGCGCAGTCGACGCGCTAAAAGTGCAGTATTCCAAATCGGGCAACCAACACAAAATATTTTCACAAGTTGTTGAGTTAAAATAAGATACGAACGCTCATTTCAGATGCCAGTGATCTCAGAAACATTATCATCCTTCACAATCGCGGACCTTCCAACACGGGTATGACATTTTTTTAGTTATATCTGTAGTTGTTGCACTTTTTGGCGTTAATTGCGGAAATCATCTTCAATGATCGTACAACCACGTTTAAACTCGAGTGCCCACGTAAAAACCAACGTTTTTGAAAGCGTAGCATTGGTTAACACAATGACCATTGAGTTGTTAATTTCAATTGGCGCTAGACCTTTTTTAACAAACAATTCAATCACAGCACAATGTTTAATTTGCCCATTTTGCAAACCACGAATGACACGTAAAGTTCTAACAGCTGATAAACAGTAAATAATTTGGCAGAAAGATTTGTAATTGAACAGATGTTCATTCAAAATATGAATCTTACAATACACGAAAAAGTTTAGTTCTACCGCTAGGCTATAGATGTCGCTCCGCGGACTTTTCAACTAACCACATCTGTTTTACTCTACTTCCTAGTTTCAAGGTACTCACTCTCAAACAAGAGAAGCTATTCTATAATGGTAGCTAGGAATTTCAATGCACGTGTTGGAAATTTCCCTGTAAGACCTATAATGAGAAGTCACGGTGATAGAATAGAAAATTGAAATGCGCAAAGGCTCATTGATTTTGCCACATGCAATAGTTTTGCTGTAGCCAACACTTTCTCTCCGCTACAAGAAATATAAGTAGGCACATACTTGGAGCGCCAGAAGACCTCAGACAATAATTGATTATGTTTTACTGAATCGAATCTATGGAAAACTATGCAATTTAGTAGGGGATACAAGGTGTTTTAGAGGACGTAACGTTGAGTTTGACCATTTTCTCCTCACATCGAAGGTCAGTAATCCTGGTCAGTAGACGTAGGTGCGACCCATAGAGCGCCAGTGCCCCGCACAGACTTTCAAAGTACATCTAATTTAAGGCGATATTATACGACACTTGTATCAGACCCGGGGGAGTCAGTTTGGGTAACAAACACCCATCAGTATTAATGTAAATAAAGAATGGGGTAACATCAAATCTACCAGATACCACGCAGCATTAGGAGCGCTGAATACGAAACGTAAAAGCTATCGAAACCGATGCCTGCTTACATGGCACGTCGATATTGCACATAAATATACTGAGAAACAGGTATGTTGAAACATCTAGCTTTATAGACTCATCAGCCAATGGGAGTGTTATTTTACTTCTTTGTTTCAGGTATGACACTTGACCATTAACGACCCTGCAGTAGTTAAGGAGTAAATAATAATTACACATACAACACTTGTTATTTGAACCTTGAATTATAAAAAAGCTTTTTATACGATTTAAAGAGATTTTGAGTGCTTCTTTTAATTTTATCATTAGTATTGTTATCAGCACCATCGACACATGGCTGCATTTAATGATACGTGCTATATAGAATCTATATAATACATTGTTATTTTGTCCCTCGAAATACCTTATTTACTTCCAAATGACATGACTTGGCTTTTGCTAACTGTTTAATTGTCAATAATTTTATTACTTACGTCTCCGGGTCTCCTTGGGCGTCAAATGTTCCGTTTGCTGTGGGTTTGTATGTCCTCTGTACTATAATAAACTACAGATTAAATATAGGATAATGGATGTATAATAATAATTCTCTATTGTTAGGCCTGCTGGTTTAGTAAGAGCTACTGTCTGCGTTGATGGAAAAGACTATGGGAAAAAGCAACAACTAAACCATGTTAGTCCTAACATCAACTTCTATGTCACATTATTATAAAGTTAACGTGTCACCATGAGGCAGCAGTTTTACAGTCACCTGGACAACTATACACGACTGTAATCTTTAACTATCTAAACTGAATGTACTGATTCCAATGCTTATGATTTGTTGTACTCGTTGATCACCTATTTAAAAAAAAAATCACTATATTTCTCACAGTTTAGGAAAGAAAATAACAATAATTTTGAAGTGTATTTCTAGAAGTAGAGGAGGTATAAAAATTGTTATTCATATATAAAATATTATAAACATTTTTATCTTCGTTGGTTTATAAAAAATTACTAAAGGAGAACTAATGAACAGATTAAAATTACAGATCATATACTGGTAATGTCGGTAATTAATGAGGGTTGTTAATGATAATTTGGATATAATTAATCCTGATGTGTGTATTATGGGTGTGGGATATTTCATGCGTAATTAGTCTTTGTTATTATCAAGAAAAAGAGTTAAGCGTTTTCTTTCACTTCACTCATCCGGCGAAACCCACGCGCCCGTCGTCTCAGACATGGAGTCAAGTCACTGGTTGCAGTTACCCAAGAACTGTACAAGCTACTAAAGACACCTCGGCTGAAATTGTTATTGACAGCCACCTTGGGCTTACGCGATTTGTGCCCTGAGCTTCTTTGCTAAAGGCGCCGGTATTTCCTCTGACACCACACCAAAAGTGGTTGATGCTCCAAAGGCGCCTATTACCTCCCCGGCACGAGTCTCAGATTTCGTAGAAATTTTAAAGGAAATGGTGCAGCTGCTGGCTCAGACCGGTAGTTTTCCCTACAAAATAATCAAGTGTAGCTTCCCTGACTTCCACACGGAGACAACCCACGCCTACCTTCCTAGCGCTGTAAACGTGGGCCTATAGCTGGGAATCAAGGCATAAAAACTGGCCTCTCTTCAGCCTGCGATTTGGAAAGTACACGCGCAGTACCCGATACCAAGTCACATAGGCAGCACCTGCATGTATAGAACAAAATTTATAAACAGATTAAACAGACAAAAAAGTACATGTACGAATAAGTGTTGACGGTGTACTCGTAAGTCATTAATTGTCTAGTATCTAGTGTCTATACATGCCATGTATGTTTTCCTTATTTAATTTAGCAAGTCACAACTTACTTTATATGAAACGTTAACTTTAAACAAATTTTAAACATTATTTTTAGTAAACTAAACAGACTTCTTAAAAATTAACCCCGAAATTTTAAAACAACAACAAATCGGCACCTAATAATTTTACTAAGATGAAAAAGAAAATAAAGTTAGCAGCAAAAGCCTTTATAGGTGGAATTTGAGAAACAGATTATAGCCGCTATTGTTTTCGCATGCTCAAACACTTTCAAAAGCGGTATTGGAAATTTCATCATACGAGTCCCTTTAAAACAATATCAAGGCTATATACAAGCAAGAAATAAGGAGAGTGAGATATAACGACTACAGACGTACTAAGACAGCTGGAAGAATTTATAGCCGTTGTGGTAGCAGCGTCTTCCGTGAACGTTAAGAGCTTGTAGTCTGCTCCTGACAGGCTTGCAGAGTAAACTCAGCTCCGACTGAGGTTATCGACTGCATGGTCACGTCTGAGTTGTAACGCCAGATTATGCTTGACCGTATCTTCATTACATTCGTTATGAGGAAGTTGATTTGGGTGAATTTCTTATTAACATGTTCACTATTCCTTTCGCCACTATTTTGTTCTTAATTGAATCCTTTCCTCTTCCTTTTGTCGTGTCTCTTTCTACCCCGGTTACGTTTAATTCCCTTTCATTTTAAATAAATGGACATATTACATTTATACTTATCTTCATATTTCTATAGGCGGTAATAAATATCGTAATTCATAATAGTACACGAATAGACTACCACGTGATTCAAAACAACAACCAATATATTTCACGAGTGTATAAACGTCTGCAGAATATAAAGATGAGGCAGTTTACAAGTTTACCCACCCCGTGAGTTACTTTAATTAAAACTTGGAAACAAC
This sequence comes from Magicicada septendecula, assembly GCA_034769895.1. NCBI lineage: Eukaryota > Metazoa > Arthropoda > Insecta > Hemiptera > Cicadidae > Magicicada > Magicicada septendecula. The sequence goes on from CM068372.1 coordinate 143,292,991, forward strand.
AAAGTTTAAGGTTTTGTTACTTGCGTGTCTTTAGCGCCTCGTTTAACTAGCGCAGCGTTATTATTGCTTTCATTACTGATAAACACCGACTCTTCTTTCAACTTTGTTCTTGCAGTTTTAATTTATAACTGTGTAGATTATCCGTTTGCCATTTTATGTTTTGAAAAACACTTGTTTTTTCCAAAGCTAGCTAGTTTAGAAGGTTTAAATTTTTTTAAAGCGGAGTGATCAGAGCATATTTCTCGTGTAGTTAACTCATAAAACTGGAGAATATTTTGACAATGGAGTAGCCGTGAATCGCATCAGAAAAGATACGGTAACAAGGCCACCTGGTACAGGGAGAGAACAGTGATTGACCTTGAACTGCCGCTTGTTTTCAGAATTAGTATGGTTACAGGTTAACGATTATGAACAATATTTTCGCTACAACATTATATTGTTCGTTCTTGATGACATGTTTCGGTTACCACACCATTACCACTTTATCACTGAACAACAATTCAGGTTCTTCAATAGCTGTTTTGTAGTCGCGGAAGAAGTGAAACGCGTCGTCATTAATTATACTGCCATATAAAATGTTGACATAGATTGTCATTAATTTATAATTAATTATATTAACTGAATTACTTTTCCTTTTATTAAATTAATAAAGTAATAAATTTTAAACTTATTAGTTTAAGTTTTCATAGATTATTAAATTTGTTCAATTATTATTTACGGAATTTTATTAAAATTGTATAAACACTCATAAAAATTATAGAATCCCAACTACTTATAATAAGTAGAATAATGTTGTCGACTTAGTACATATGTATGTAATCTGCAGGTGTCATAATCTATATATATAAAACTCAAAGTCTGAGGATTTATGGGTACTGAATAAAAATCCACACCGTTACACCGATTGCACCAAATTTTGCACAGATAAAATTTGACACAAGGCGAAAAATACTGTCTAACTTGGAATTTGATATTTTGCCCCGTTTGCACGATTTAGGCCTTTTAATTATAACTTTTCGTTGACGCGTATAAAGATGTTATCAACACCAGTGAGACCAAAATTAATTACCATAGTAACAAGTAAATAAACAAATGATATTTAGCGACATCGGAACTGTACCTTTATCAGTTCCTGCAGTTTTTAATGTTTTTACTGTGCGATTGTATTGATATGTTTTGTAGTTTGTATACAGTATGTCTATATATTTTGTAATTGTCTTAAACGATTATAAAATTTACGTTTATATGTATTTCTGATGATGCAATGAATAAGTAATGAAATTTATTTAATACTAACAAAATACCCGTGCTTCGCTAAGGAGTTTCACGTTGTACGTAGTTGTACAATTATTGCTCGCTTAATAGTATAGGATTAGATAGACTGTACAAATTCTCAACTCTTAGTTTGTCTATTTACATTCATAGCAATAGCTATTTATTATTTATTTCGAGAAAATCATTAGAGCCGTTTCCGAGAAAAAAAGGACATACATTTATTAATTAATTGAACTTCGAAATTTTCTCGACTATAAGAACCTGCAAACAACAAAGTTTTTTGCAATTTGAAACAATGATTAAAAACTCAGGACTAAATGTATTCGGGGTTTCCAGTAAACTGAGATGTCAACCACTTCATTTACCAAGTATGCAATTCCCGCTATAAATTTCAGTATTTGGTTTTTTCCCCCTTAGGAGTGAAAGTTTTTAAACCGTTTCTTAGTGAGCACCTAAGACCTATGATGAAGCTATGTTCAAAGTTTCATTGATATCCATTCAGTGGTTTCAGAGATATCGTGATCAGTGAGTCAGTCAGTGGTATTTGGCTTATATAGATATCTATATCTAGCCGATTTACCCAGCGTTGCTTGGGTTCATAATTTATTCATAGGCACCTATTCTTGTTCTAACGTTATATTACTTGTATATTGTATAATCTTCCTTATATTGTTACGTTCGCATTCTCACTGGAGGAATACTCTGTAGCGCACCTGTTTAAGAACATGTCATAAACTGTATTCTTATATCTGGAGAAGAATTCTGTTGCGCGTGATGCTCCTGCTCGATTTCTAACTCTGGGAGAGGGCGAACAGCTAAATTAGTTTTCAATAAAATGTCTACAGTACTTGCACGCGCTGCGTATTTAACTGTCGTTTTATAATTCATTGTGTTAATGTTGGAATAAGGCATTTGTTAAATTAGTGTCTCATAAACTTATTCTAACAATACAATACCTCTATAGATTTCAGCTTATCAATTTTTAAATTCAAACTGAAGCAAGTGCATTTATATTGTCTGAACACTATGATCTGAATACATTCGCTATCAAAACTTTGTTTTTTATACTCGCTTGTAACTTACTTCGATCTTAACTTATCCACTTTTAAATTCAAACTGAAACAACTCTGAATTCACACGCTATTAAGAAGTTTCTTAAGATGCATACACCACCTTTGATATCATAACCTATATCTTTATTTATAAGAACCGTGGACTCTGGCCCCGCCGTCTTTCGCGGGATGATCCGACCTAAGACTCCCCGGGTTCCGTGGATGAACTCCGGGGAAGGCCCGTCGGACGACTCCCGCGCTATTTCCTACGCGGGAGACTTCCACCGATGCTATGGTAACCAGAATCTATTCTATTGGGTTGCCATAGTATAAAGATCTAATAGTTTTTAAAACCCAAAGGACCCCCCAAAGGATCGTATCGAAAAAACACTTGTCCTATGTTGGTTCTCCCGTTGCGTAAAATATTTGTGCCAAGGTTGGTTGAAATCGGTCCAGTGATTTAGGAGGAGATGTTGAAGACCCCAAAGAACCCCCCAAAGGACCCCATCGAAAAAGCACCTTTCCTATGTTGGTTCTCCCGTCGCGTAAAATATTTGTGCCAAGTTTGGTTGAAATCGGTCCAGTGGTTTAGGAGGAGATGTGGAACATACATACATAGATACATACATACAATGGTGGGGAGGTTTGTCCCTTAGGAGTGAAAGTTTTTAAAACCGTTTCTTAGTGAGCACCTAAGACCTATGATGAAGCTATGTTCAAAGTTTCATTGATATCCATTCAGTAGTTTTTGCTCTACGTTGATTCTATGTCAGTCAGTCAGGCAAACTTTCCCCCCCCTTTTTCCCCCTTTAAAGGTCGAATTTCCAAAAATCTCTTCTTAGCGGATACCTACATCACATAAGGAACCTACATGCCAAATTTCAAGTTTCTAGGTGTTATAGTTTCGGAGATTTCGTGATGAATCAGTCAGTGAGTCAGTGGTATTTCTCTTGTATGTGTATAGCCTATAGATTACTACTAAAGATGTCAACAACACTATGGAGACCAGAATTAATTACCATAGTAACAAGTAAATAAACAAAACCTATTTAGCGGCATCCGAACTGTACATTTATCCATTCCTGCAGTATATTTTTGATGTTTTCTATAATATGCGATTGTATCGATATATTACGATGTGGAAAAGAAGAAGTGTACTAATTTTAAATTGTCCTATACTTAATGCAACGCGAAAATACGTGTTGTTTTCATTTGTGATGTTAAATGATAACGGTTTTCGGTTTTTAGTTTACTGCTGAAATAAATAAAAGCCATGGTTGAGGAAAACATAAGTTTAATGTGTTATGCAATGCTTCTAACACAGTAACAAATAAAGAATTTAGCATTTTTGATTTAACAGGTAGGCCTAATTTATAAATATCTCCAAAGGCTTTATAAACGGGTACTTTTAAATCTCCAAAGGCTGTTGCACCAACATAATAGTTTAGTACAAGTTAAAATAGTACAGTTGTTGAAAACAGTTTTGGAGAGTATTTGACTAATGAGTACAAAATTGTTATACGAGCTGACAGAACGCCATGTAGACACAGACAATAAATATTATATTAAAATACTTATTAAAAGTCAGACATTCGCGTGCGAAGCCGCGGGTAACAGCTAATATAGAATATTCTAACTTATTACAATCATAAATTTTGTTAGCATGCAAACGAAATGTTAGCTGTTTGATTCTACCGTATGTTCATCTATATATTATATAAGGAACACACATCAGAATAGTATATACAGGAAAGTCATGTAAGTGTACAAGAAATTTATTTTATTGACAAAAATTGCAGTCACAATGTTTACAAAATAATCAATTACTCACTGATAATAAAACCATGAAACAAAGTTTTATTCAAATCATCGAAGCTGTATGTCCAAGAGTTATACTTAAGTGTGATACACCAAAAACGAAATTGTATTTAACCTGCCTGTATCTTCACGTGTTCATACTATTCAGTGCAAGTGAGTAAATTTTCCGATGAAGCTGTAGATATATTTTTTTACAACTCTTTGTAAAAACGTGCACATGGGAGCACGCGTGAAATGTCTTGTCACTTGTAAAATATGCTTCGGAGTGATGAACGTGGCTTATGATCTGTTCGCAATTTGGCTTCCTACGATATATGGATGCATTTCCAACCGCTGCTCCTCCAACCAGACCGTTGAGTCTTGGTAGAGGGGAATTCATTCCGGATCTCATTCGGTCGTCACAGCCCTGATGGTGTAAAAAGAATACACCTGGTTCAAATGGCTACAAATTAGCAAATCGTTAACAGTTACAAAGAGTCTACACAAACCTCTCACTGTTTTCGTAGATCTTATCCTTACTTGTTGCCTCCGTGACTGTGCAACTTGATTGATGATCCAGATGGACGCGCTTGGCACGACTTCTGTCACCATCGCCAAGTGTGTCATTCTATTGTTGTCTCGACGTCCGTCACAACAGTAAGCTCCTCACACACTAAACACAACGCGTCCGTCAACAGTTAGTAAACTAAGTTTTACCAATACTGCAGATAGTACAGGCGGAATTTTTTTTAGATTATGCTACATTTTTAAACGCTATCTTTGATGTTTCGACTCACTAAATTATAGTGTGCATTTGCCTTCGCTGTCGAAGTAACGTTACGACTTTTACACAGTTCAACCGTCATCAGGATACAAACAAAATTTAATAGAAAAATAAATACAAAACGTCACTCGACACTTCGACTTGTTAGACGTCGTTAACAGTTATTAGGTACAAATAAATTTATTTTAGTGAAAAGGTAAAATACGTTACTGTATCGGAGAGATACGTAACACTTGAATCGGAGATAGAGGCAGTCAAGGTGCGTGCACAATATTTTAAATAATGAATATACAATTAAACTTTCTATAAACAAGAATTAAGAAACGGAGAATTGAACTGACATTTCTGGTAAAACAGGAAACATGGATTACGGTGACAAAAGCTAACGCAAGCTAAACAGCTGCAGCCAAAAGGAAAACATCGTAGTCAACTACAAAATTCTTACTTTTCTTAGTAATTTTTGTTTATAAGATTTTTTAATTAATTATTATTTTTTTTAAGTACGTATTTTCCTAACTGACACTTTAATTCTTGTCTATGAAAATGTAATACTTACACTGTATATTTACTCTACACATATGCGACTATACGGTTTTGTATTTTCACTTGTACGTAAGTTTTTGCTGTACCTGCTTACATGCACATGTATACTGGCAGCATATTTCAGTCGTTTTGGTTTACAGTAGAGGCTTCAAAAGTTAGCGTATTGGCAAATGATTTAAGTAAATGAAGTGCCTAAAAGTTGAGTAATCTTATTTAATTAGCTTGCAGTGGTTATAAACTGTTTTTTTTTGTCGATAAGATTAACAAACCACGAAAGTAATTCATTGTTTAAACAATCAAAAGTATCGTAACCTTTGTGTTCTGTAAATGTTAGTCGCTTTTGAACGAGCAATCCCTTCCTGTTGTAAACGTTTCTCCCATATCTCGTTTTTGCAATTAAGCTGTATATCTAATCCAGTTTTTTGGTCAAAGACATGTCACACATTATCATATTGTGTATGGTTTACAAACTGGATACCAAGCAAATAATAACCCCTTACCGTACTGCCTCTATTAACGTGACAATAATATCAGTAATACATTAACGTTAGCCCGTAAACTACGTCAACATCTTTATCAGTCACTTTCCACAAAATTGTTTGAGCTCATTACGCAACTGTTGGTCTATGAGAATCTTGTAATAATATTTCATACTCTCTACATACAAACCATAAGTGAATACAAACCATTTAGTGGGAAAAGTGTTTTAGTTTGTTGTATTCATTTGACAATACCAACAAATTTCCAAATGTTTATACGTCATTTTTTGTCATAAATACTTAATTCAGGCAAACGAATTCTTGTAAGAACTGACATTTGGACAAAGTCCTACAGAAACAGCATGCCAGTAGAAGAAAGTGGTTGTGTTGGATATATTTTCGATATTAACGTGGAATATCTGTACTTTCTGTTACATAGAATGCACGTACTAGTAATATGTTTGTTCTTGTTTCAGATATTACAATCAACTTTTAACGTCTATACCGTTGAAAAAGCATTGACTCACATACCAACTATGTTTCATGTAATACAATATTGACCTTCTTGTTAATACAAAATATATGCAAAGTGTAAATATTTTTTCTTTGTTTTAATACGCTTAAAACAAAAGCTCGAATTACTGGTATTACAAACCTGCACGATTCATTTCTATATTATAAAAATCGCAGGCGAAAGAAGAACATACTTTTTTTCAACATATTTAATTCAAAATATTTTCATTCGCATTCGTACCTTCCTAACTACAGCAATTTACGTTTACTGGTAAATAAAAATGTAGTGAGTGAATTCTGTTGGAAAGAACAATTGGAAACACAACGGGGGCATGCTAATTTATGTATGTTGCCTGGTATGTAGACGTATATGTATATCATGATATCTTTGCTCGCATGCAATCCATGAACGAAGCGCAGAGATTTACGCCCGTGATAAAAGCCTAGAACTGGTTTGTAAGGTAAGCAGCTTGTTGAGTTTTACAGCTTTTTTTATGAGCACCACCAAAACATAGCGCAATGTTAGTATTTATCTTAGAGTTATCACAAACTGCACAGACTACAGCAGGTAAGAAGTTTTGGAATAGTATGAAATCCTGTGAGTAAACCAAGCTCAAGTACACAGTGATTCTATTTAATAACGGTAAGTACACTGTAGGCGATAAGGTTTTAATAACCCATAACTAAACAAGTGAAAACGCGGAGTTCTAAAATTTATTTTTAAAACAGAATAAATTACGGTATTTTCATTCCGAAATCAGTATAATTCTCTTATTCTAATACGAGTTAAAGAACGTTTTTGGTATTTTTATTAAGGTGCTTAAAAAACAAAATTTTTTATCGATCTCAACCGCTTGTAAAATTTTATTTAAATTTTAACAACGATGTTTGTAGTTTTAATAATAATATAATATCTGTATATTATTTTGATTTTATTTGATGAATACGTATACAGCTTAGTGAAAAATTATAGAAGTTATTAATGAGAACTCTTTTCCTATGAACAAATGAAGCCATTGAATTTTAATAGCTTAGAAATATAGTCCTCGATATTTAATGTATGTTTATGATAGTTTGCAAAAATAAATTGCCCAAAATAATTAAATTTGTTTTGTATAGTTTAGTGCTACTTTCGTAAAGTGCTGCTAAATGATATCTTTGTTTGACGAGAGTAATTATTACTACTAAAATTGTTTATTATTATTGAAATATTTCTTAAGTGTGCTACATGAGAAATGTATGTTTATTATTATTACAGCGCTGTAGTCATTGGGCATTAGAAGCATTCTAGGTTAGTAAACATTCTGATATATATGAGTCCATTTTAACATATATCCCAAATATAGTGGAAAAGAAACTCAAATAAACGAGAGCAGACGTACCATTACTCTACGCTTAGGCAAAATTTATGGTTAATGTAGTGAGAGCGTCTTTCCTAAATTTGAAGGGCTCGTAGTTGCCTTACCCTGACAGACTTGCAAAGTAAATTCAATCTCTGTGTAAGGTCTTCGACTGTTTGGTTATCTAAAACGGTAGATTAATGTTTGATCGTTCCCATGTGATATTATCCGTCCTGGTGAAGCTGACTTCAATTTGAAATTTTCTTCTTCGTAGCTTCTTATTATTTTCTTATTATTAGCTTCGGACATTATCTTTTTTCTCTTAAATTTGTGCTTTGTTTGCTACTCTTCCATTTACGATGTATCTAATTTTAATTTTACAAATAAAGTAAGTTTAATTTTTTTAAACAAATAAGTACTGAAGTCAACTTCAACAAATTTATAATACTTTTTACTTTTTTTAAAGTTTTATTCTCTATCTGTCTGTATAGGCCTATGCGTTTCTCAACTCAGAATTAAACTATACTTTGTTTATATTTTCTCCAGTGCGCATTATTTTATCAATTATTTGGCGCAAAGTATAAAATTTATTTGAATTATTCACAAATAAAAAGCATGAAATTGCAATATAGGAATACTAGTTAATATTTAATAACTACGTCGTATTTGAGTTGCCTGGAATGGAATTTATTTATTACGCTATAATTATTTATTTATTTTTTTAATCATTATTTTAAATTTTAAATTATAAATCAGTAGAGAATAAAATAGTTTCTCCAATTATTTTATATTTTAATAGATTTTAATATACCTAACAGACATTCATAAACGAAACTAACAGTTAACCAAATAAGGTTCACAAACGCTTGCTATACAGGGATACTCCTGTATTTACCCACGCATCTGTCCACACTTCACCACAGCGGTTTAGAACTTCAGTAAGCAAACTGATCTGAAAATCCAGATGGTTTAAACATACTTTGTATTATCTATCCGGTTGTTGTAAATAAATTGTAATATAAAATTATAATATAGGAATAGTACTTACTATTTAAAAACTACATCGTATATTGAGTTGTCAGAAGTGGAATTTATTTATTTATTTATTACGCTATTTTTTTTAAATAATTGTTTTAAATTTTAAATTATAAATCAGTAGATAATAAAATAGTTTCACAAATTATTTTGCATTTTAAAAGATTTTAATGTACCTAACAGACATTCATAAATGAAACTAACTTTTAATCAAATAAGGCTTGCTAACGGAGGCTATACTGGTCACTCTTGTATTTATCGACACATCTGTCAACACTTCACCACATAAGTTTAGAGATTCAGGTAGTACACAGGTCAGTAAGACCAAACGGAATAAACATGCTTTGTATTGACTAACCGGTTATTGTCCAATAGTTTGTTCAGTAATTTCACAAACCCGGGGTATGTTGAATTCCGTCCGTACCATGGTCTCAGTTTAATGTAGAAAAACAATAGTTATCACATATTTTTTTCTCGAATAAAGGATAATTTCGGCTACACTAGAAATTGGTTTGCCGTCTTCAGGGAATTAATTACAAAGCATACAATTAGGAATCTATAAATATTAATCTGACATTGCAAAATTGTTACATGATAAACTGGCATTGTTATCATTGCAAAATCTGGCATGATAAATTGTTACATGTTAACAACAGTTGAATGATATAAAAAAAAACTTAGAGCCTACTTAAAAAAAGCAACGACTTCCCTTGCAGCAGATTCCAGTTGCAATTAAAACAACGGAGTACCTTCATAAAAGTAAAAAACTTACACAGGCAGTGCACAAGACATTGTTTTTCGCTTCTGTGTTGCAAGATTTTCGTAGTTACTGTGACGGCAAAGGGAGGCGGCTATCGCCAAGATTTATACTGTAGGCCTATCATATTTGCATTTAACAATTTCAAACGTCACAGTTGTGCGTGGGAAACTTTCTTATAACAACACCTTGTTATAAATGTGGTCTTTAGTAGATATTATGTGATTCAGTAAGTATAGTCCTGCGTATCACGCCACAATTATAATTCAGGTTTGATCAGGCTTAATCGCTTTACCAAACGTAACTAGATTTCTCTAGTTACTCAGCACTCCGTAGTTAACATTGGGAAATATTTACAGCGCCTTTTATTACAAGCTTTGCTCCTGTTTGAAGTTTTCCCTTGTGTACTCACGATAAGATTGATGTGACATACTGGGCCCACATGTCCCATTTGCAAATTGAATTGGTCTTCCGTTGCGTCAAGTCTCAACAAAACATTATAAAACGTCATGCAACGTAAACATACTTAACAAATACCTCCATCAGTAGAAACCTAACGATAGAAATTAAACAGTGGCTTAGAGATGGGCAGTGTACAGACACCTCGTTGCGAGGCTAACAAAATGTTGTCATTTGCTTTGCACATGCGCACAACAGTCTTGTACAGTGTTTCATAATGTGAACATCGGCTGAAACAGGACTGGCGACAACATTGAAACCATGTGTATGACAGAGGGGGAGATAATATGGAAGTGAAACAGTGAACTGTTATCGTGCCGTCTCCTCTCTCTTCTGTCAAGATGACTTAGCTGTACTTGTAAGTGGGAGTCATTCATGCATTGGGTTGGCGGAGCTTACTGTTCAGGAACGACTATCGGGGCCCTAGTCTACGTTGTTTTCCCACCACCGCTTTAGCTGACATCTCGGACACTTCTGTCCCGTTTCTTGACTTGTAAAAATTATATAATTAAAGTATTTGAAATTTGAAGAACGTGGTCTGAAAATAAAGGAAGTAGACATAACTGAGATAATTTAAGTAAGAACGGTGTACTCTGTAGATGATACTGAAAGCGAAACGGAACAGCAAGAAACAGTGTCATCTACTGCGTAATAGAACGTGACAATTCATCGACTAACATCATAGTGAGTAAATAATTATAAAAGCCATGGAACATTTCGGAGTCTTAATAATGACATTCAATAATAAAAAGGATCGTAGTGGGGCCAAGATTTTTTCATACGATATTTCTGACCTTGAATTCCATCTATACCAACGTAGACGGCGCCAAGTCTTAGCGAGTAATACAATCATAAGTTGGCTGTCATTCGTCCAAAGTGATGTTAAATGACTAACGGTTTCTTATCGCTGATGCAATAAACTTATTGACCTTAAGATTGCTATTTATACTGTTAATAGTACCAATAAGGTTATTTTAATTGTAAAGGAGTAGACCTTTAGACCTACGCATGGTGGCGAAGTAATTCTCGTTGGTTTGGTTTAATTAATTCCTTGATTCTATCATTGGGTAGACCTACTGTTGTACGTTGATATGAATGTAAAAGTATAAATAGCATATGATTCTGAACGATAAGTTGTAGAACGGTTTAGTTATGCTGTCTTAATTAGCCCTAGAACCAAATTAATAAAAGAAATATAAGTAAATTATATGTTTATTTAACATCCAACTAAGTGTCTTCTAGTTCTTAACTATAATGTACACACTCTTCTACAAATTTTTCTACCTAGGTTTTAGTTTAAAAAATATGATAACTTTAGAAAGTTTTAAGTTGGCCATTGAATTTTACTCTGCTTTATTAAAATATTAATATGATTTCAATGATACAAAAGAAGCAAATACTATGAATCACTAACTGTTAGAAGTAAAAAAATTAAATTGAAGACCTACAATGTGTAAAACATGTTTGTATTATTAATAAATTATCATGAAAACATCATGAAAACAGTGCATTTGTAAAACTATTCTTCGATTTTTTTATAATCCATTTATCCTACAAAGGCATATATGTTAATCACAATTCTATGAAGAGTTCCAATTTTTAGAACACGTTTCTATCCTCGCTTTCCGCCAGGCTTATCCATTTCTCTCTCCTGGATGGAAAGCCGACTTTTGGCTTTCACGATCGAACGACATGCCCAGTTCACGGTGTGACCTCTTTGGTTCTCTCCAAGCGACCGTAACACATACTTAATACACTTCCAATTCTAGTTTCAACTTTCCTATACACACACGACCATTACCATGTACGATAGCTGTCTACTTCAGAACACAGAACACTGATTTTATAAGGTGTTAATATTATCCCATGAAAAACAAACATTGCAAGTTTTAAAATGTCCAAACACAAAATTTATAAAACCGAATCCTATTTATTTAATGAGCTTAAATTTGACATTCAAACAGTATGATTCAAGGGAGAAATATGAGTCATTTTAAGAGAAATTTTGTGCTGAAATACATATATAAAGGCATATATCATCCCAGGAGTTAGTTTTAATCTAAATACATATATAAACTCCTTGTTTATAAAAATGTTAGTACTGAAATTATTTTTCTTTTTTGTTTCAGGTATAACACTTGAACATTATCCTCTCTGTGATAGTTAAAGAGTAAGTATAACTCCACATTCAAACACTTATCACTCGAGTCTTGTATTTGAAAATTGGAGTGCATATGTTGTAAGGACATTTTCAACGCAGGCCTAAATACAGAAGGTTCAGAAGAAATGTCTGTTATCCAGGGAAAAGGAAACGAGGTAATTACTAGAACGAACATTGTTATGATGATCGATGCTACACGCTGACGATTTAAAAAACAGGAGTTATAGATATTATGGAATTCGAAGTGTTAACTCTTAAAACTGATAACGGTAAGAAGAAGAAGAAGTAGGCTGAGGAGGAGAAAGAAAAATTATGTGGACAGGAAATAACAATTCTGTATCAATGACGAGACGAAATATACATTTTATTCCGGTAATCCTGTAAGTGCACACATCGTAAGAAATATTGTAAACGGAAAGCGAACTATACGTTACCTAGTGCAAACATGTATTTTTACTTTGAATACAAAGAAAAACGAAACGTAAATCTAAAATCACTAAAATACGTGTTTGCCTTTGCATTATAAACAAGCTTAAGCGCAAGAATATAAATGAAAACGTTTTTATTTATGTAGGTCTACACAGCAGACATAATGCTGTGTACACTGATAATATTACACTGAGGAATAATGTCACTTTAACACTACTTTACACTTACACTATATTGTCATTAAACATTAATGTCACTTACACTATAATATTACATAATGTCACTTTCACTGAGGAATATTAAAAACGCTTTGTGTAAGAGAAAACGAAAAACTAAAAGCACGATTTGGAATGCTAACTTATGGGGGTTAGTATGGGATTATATAGGTATCTAGCAGCAATATATATATAGGCCTATTGTTACGACAGTCTAACTGATCGTCGTATAGTACTTGCAGTGGAAAACAAAATACAAGACACCAATTAAGTCACTAATCACCAGCTTTAATTATCACAATCAAACAGTTTGTAATTAACAAGATAGTCTCCTACAACAAATCAAATAGAAATTGTTCACACCCAATAAAAATGTCCACTAATAGAGTATCGCACAATTCTTCTTCTTTCTATGGCACTACAGCCCCTGTTGGGCCCTGGCCTCCTTCAATTTTTCCCCCCATTCTCCTCTGTCAGCAGCCATCCTCCTCCAGGAACGCACTTTTAATATCTCTCTTGCAAAATTATAAAACATCGCACAATTATAATCGCACAATTATAAAACATAATATTTCCCCACAATACTTCCAACCGCACTGTGTAAGTCGCCACTTAAACGCACTGTATAATCGCCGACAGTAACTCGCAACTCAAACTAAAACTGAGCGTCTCTGAGTTTATACCCCGTCGAAAATCCACAACATTCCACATACTAGGCAGTCAGCGCAACATTAGGACGTAATTGATTGCTCCCTTGACACAGTACACGTGGCTGGCGACGTCTAGAAAAGTCTCGCGAGCGCATGTTGAAATCACGTACGCACACAACATTACAGCCGGATTCCTCTGAAACATTCGAGAAACACGTAGATTTTTTTTTTAATGTCGTAACAATATTATCAAGACCCGTGTGTACAGTCCGTTAGTGTAGCACAGATTTACGCCACTGATAGAATTCTACAACTGATTTCTACAATAGACAGCTAGTGGAGTAGTTATGCTTATTTTTATGGGCGCTGATAAAACTTGTACAAAACGTGTTTCAATCCCTAAAAACAATGTTGACGTACAACCATAAGGCAGCAGTTTTATAGTCATCTGAACAAATATACGGGACTGTGAAATGGCAAGACTATCTGAACTGAGTGTACTGATTACGTTCCTTATGATAGTTATACATATTGACCACATAGGCCAACTAAAAAAAATGATCCCTATGGTTTTCACAGTTTAGAAACAATATTTTTTAAAGTGTATTTTTGAAAGTAAAATAAGTATAAAAAATTGTTATTTCTATCAAAAATATAAAAAATATTTTTACTTTCCAGGGGTTTACAAAACTGCTAAACGAGACCTAAAAACATATTATTATAGATCATTATCTGCTAATGTCGATAACTAATGAGGGATATTAATGACAATTTGGGTATAATTAATGTTTTTGTGCGTATTATGCAAATGCGAGATTATAAGCGTAATTGGCTTATATTCTTTGATATTATCAAGAAAAATACTTGATATATTTTCTTTCACTTTTCTCGTCTTGTAATTTATATCAATTTAAAGGCGTAGACCCATGCTGGCAAGCTAATTTGTAGTATTTCATGTTTTTCACAAATTTATTTGGAAACGACTCCAGTCCGTCGCCTCAGACTTAAACCAAACTTGTTAAAGTGGTCTGGATAAAGTGTTGTACTGGTCTAAGCGTTTTCAGAGAATCTTCAGAGAAACCCACGCGCCCGTCGTCTCAGACATGGAGTCAGGTCGTTGGTACAGTTACCCAAAAACTCTACAATCTACTAAAGACACCTCGGCTGGGATTGTTATTGAGTCATGGGCTTACGCGGTTTGTACCCTGAGCGTCTTTGCTAAAGGCGCCGGTATTTGCGCTGACACCAAACCGAAAGTGGCTGATGCCACAAAGTTTTCATGTTTATTTTTACGTTGCTGATAAAACGCATCCTAATATCAGCTTCTCTCTCGTATTTGATACACAGCTGACATAGCACCGCGAGACAGCAAGTTTCTAATAATCTGGATATCTAACAGTAACATGGAAGTGAGTATCTAAATTGAGTACACTGATTTCGTTCCTCATTTTTGTATCAATTGCTTACATATTAAAAACAATTGAATCACTAAGTTTTTTATAATTTAGAAAAAAAAAAAATATTTAAACTGTATTTGGAAAAATTAAATAAGTATATAAAAATGTTTATTTATGTGTAGAATATAGAAAACTCTTTTACTTTCGGGGAGGGGGTTTACACAAACCTGCTAAACGAGAATCAGTAATTAGAAATAACAGGTTCATAGACTACCAGTGTAGTTATTTAATGAGGGATATTAATGACAAACTCAAAAGACTAATGGTTACGTTTTGTTCATATTGAACAATTATTAGTGTAATTGACATGTAAGGGAATTCGGTGGAATATGAGCAACTTATCTCTTTGAAGCTAATTAAAAATGTATTTAATCACATATATTTAAAAGTAATATAATGTATTTGTCTGATGATATATTTTTTATCAATATACAAAATATTTTTAAGTTTCAATAACAAATGTAAAAAAAATTAGTAAAATATAAGTTCGACAAAATCTGCTCATGTAATAAAATTCCCTATATGTGGGGAATGTGAACAACTCAAAGTAAATTAATGAAACGTAATAACTTGTTAAAAAAACACATGTTTTTTGTTCTAAAATAGTCTAATAAACCAGGAACTTATAAAAAAATCTTTATCCTATTTAAAAATTAAGCATAAAGCAAAAACGTCTGTATTACAAAAAGGAGTAAATATTTAACATGAGTCCGCAGACCACTAAGACAATTTTCAAAAAATTACAATTAATTTGAAACATTCAGAAGTGAAAATTTAGTTAATAAATGTATTACAATAAAACTCGAGCATGGTGTAATTTTTTTAATTTTAATTGATGATAAATAAAACCATATACAAAATCAACACAAACATAATCAACTCACAGCTAGTTGAACATTTACCCTGTTTTTACTCTGCACGCTGTATACACTTTCCCTACTGTTATTTTCATTGAATATTGACCATTGGAATCACGGGACAGGACATCCTTAACCTCTTTAATTATTTTCCGGAAAGATACAAGTCTGTTGATGAACATTGTTTTAAAGTTTTCCTCCTTCTTTCGTCTTTTTATTTTAAGTTCTTTAATTGAATCAGTTGCATGATTTCCTTAGAAGTTCCTTGCTTTCTTCCCTTGCGTTTGTTACTCAGTTAACTATTACTAATGGAGAAATTACACAAATGTCTAATACAAACACGTTTTACACGTTTTGGAAATTATCTTGCTCATCGGCCATATTTCGTAAGTGAAATAAAGTGCTCATATTCCCCCGAGTGTAGAGCCATAATAAAACTTAAGACATAAGCACATAACCTGCACTGCTCCCGGCCAAACATATATCACGTGCTTTCCTTTAAATAGTACTTACGGCAGAATAGTATTTTGTACAGCAGTAATATGTTAGTAATTACATCTTAATTACGTAGACCCTTGAACAACTATGGAGACAAATTTGTAATTAGTTTTAATGACCACTTAGTTTATAATATGTTTGACAAAGCAGAGGTAAGATCTAACATGGCTCCACTTTCAGCACTGCATTTCAACAGTCCAAATAGCGTGGCCAGCACATAACTGCAGGGAAAATAACTTACCCTCTTTGACAAAATTGGTTAAGTATTAACTATGCTCATATTCCCTCCATTGCTCTTTATTACCCTGAATTCCCTTAATCTTTGTCACTATCAAGAAAAAGAGGTAAATGTTTACTTTCACTTTTCTCGATACACAATTTAACAGCGTCTTTAACCACAGGCCCATGCCGACGAAGAGATCGTTAGTATTTCCTCCTTTCCCTTTCGTTTTCTACATGTTTATTTAAAAACAGACTTCAGTCCGTCTACTCAAACGTGAACAGAACCTCTTAAAGCGTACTGTGTAAATTATGGTTCAGGTCTAAGCTTGGTGAAAACCTCAGGTGAAACCACGGAACCGTAAACTCAGACACGGAGTCAAGTCACTGGTACTTGAACTCGGGCACCTGATAAAGTCACCTAGGGTGAACGTCTTATTGGGAAATGCGATTTGTGGCCCGAGATTATTTGTTAAAGGAGTCCGGTACCCTTCTGAAAGTAGCTGCCGCCTCGTGGCGGCGAGGCCTATCTCCTACGCCAGTACGGCTCTAAGATTCCGTGGAAACTCTTCAGCTGAAACTGTAAAGCGGCTGTCACAAATGTGGGGTTTTCACCAAAAAATTACAAAGTATACCTTCCCCGACTTCCACATATTACGACCGTTCGTTAACGTAAAAAATGGGGCTACTTGGTCTGCGGAAATCACACACAGGACACCCCGCAGCATTTGGTTGTCTATAACAAAAATTATTAAAAGTAAAAAAAGTGTGTGTACGAATAAATGTCAACTGTGTATGACGTTAATTCTCTAGTGTCAATAGTTTGCCATTTCGTCAAATTTGGTCCTTATTTAATTGAGCAACTGACACCATGCTTTATATGGAACGCCAGTGTTTCGAAATTTTCTCACCTGGCAAAGAAAGCAGACTTCTGAAAATTAAGTCCGTAACTATACAAGAACAATAAGCGAAATACATTAACTAAAGCATAGGGCTATCAAATAAAACTAATTGTCTGGAAAAACGTCTACAAGCGGAATTTTCCTATCAGATTAAAGTAACTACTGTTCTTAAATGTTCAAAGATTTTTACAAGCGGTATACATATGGTGAATTTCAGCGTACGAGTTCCTCCATAAAAAGAATTCAAGGCTACGTACAGGAAAGAAATAAGGCGACTGAGATGTAACGACTACAGACACACCAAGACAGCTGGCAAAATTTATTGCCAATGTGGTAAGAGCGTTTTCTCTAAACGTAACGGACTTGTAGTCTGCTCCTGACAGGATTGGAGAGTAAATTCAGCTCCGACTGAGGTTATCGACTCCATGGTCACGTCTGAGTTGTAACGGCAGGATATGTTTGACCGTATCTTTGTGACATTCGTTCTGAGGAAACTGATTTGTTTGAAATTTCAATTTCAAATATCCTTTATTTATTTCTTTAATATTGTATTCAACAATCCGTTGCTCTTATGTTTCACTGTGTCCGTTTTATCTTCGGTTACATTTAATTCCCAGGCATTTTATTTATGCAATAATTTTTCTCCGTTACACTCTACGTAATTTATTTGGCGTCTGCGTTTTATTTGCCTTCATAAACTTATGTATATCTGTAGAGCACAACATACTAACTTAGTTATTATTTTTTGTTTCTCTAGTTGTGACGTTTTTCTCAACCTTTTTTTGTTATTTAAGCAAGCTACATAAATGGACTTATGTATAAACGAAAATAAAACTTTCAACATGTTTTTTATGCACAAACCGCAATATACTTTCTGTTGTTTGATTTTGTCAATAAATTTTAAGTATCTGTGACGTTATCATCGCTACCTCCAATAGATTGTCTACTGTTGACTAAGTGTTCTCTCAGTCTTCTTCTTCTATAGCATCACAGTTCAAAGTCGAACCTTAGCCTCCATAATCATCCGCCTCCATTTTTCCCTGTCCTTGGCGATCGATGTCCATCGTTTTATTTTAAGTAAATTATCAGCATCCCTCGTCACTGCGTCAATCCAGCGTGTCTTGGGTCTTCCGACAGGCCCTCTACCCTCGATCTGACTAAACAGTACCTTCCTAGGTATCCGGTTGTCTTCCATCCTAATGATGTGTCCTGGCCATCGCAATCTATGCAGTTGGATGGTGGTGGCCAGATCATTGTCTTTATACAGCTTCTCTCAGTTCTCTCTCTGTTCTCTGTTCTTTGTTCTCTCTGTCATTTCTCAGTAACTCCCCGCCAAAACAACTGATCTGAGATGAAATTGTCTAATACAGTCTACTTCAATACGAATTCTGATCATCTGTCTGTCAACCAAAAAGAAGATTTTTGTGTCGTCAAGTTTATTAAGTCCCTTCACTTCAAATGTCGTAATTTTGGCGACTACTATATTTAAATTCTATTTTTTTTAATTCTTTTGCAGATATTATATAATTTAGTATATTAACGTAGCAAGTTATTTCCTTATTATAATTTTTAATTATATCATGCCTATTCCTAGTTTAGGTTTTCTACTTACGTATTCCAACACTTCTGATTAGTGTCCTTTTATCCATCCTTTTCGTATTCACTAATCCACAACATTGACTTATCAAATATATATTAGCGTTATTCAATCCATTAGTATACAGGTTTGCATGTTTTATAAGTTATAAAGCGCCTAGACTTACGAAAACATACGATGTATACGACGTGTAATGCGAACAGCTCAAGGTTCAAATCTGGCTAAATGGAAAGAAATTCTGTGTGCAAAAATTCAATTGTGTGCAAATTCTAGTCGGGATTCAATTGAGGCAGATTTTTGATTCAACGTCGGGGAAAGAGATTGTAGAAATCACGGAAAGCAATCCTACATTTTCTAAGAATTCAGTAAAAGGTTTATCCACTCTGGAGTATCTCCGTCTGGTTAGCTCGAAACGTCTTTGGCACTGCCGGTGATGAGAAGAAATTAGAAAGTAAACTATAAGACCCCATTTATGGACTCGCGCGACAAGGTTCTTGTTGCACGTAGTTTCTGCTTCGTATATCGATGCTGCCAACCTCTGCATTCAGTACATTCATTTGGCACTGCTTTTTGAAGAAGTATCCTGTCGTGTTGTACGTATTGCGCGTATCGACGAGCAAGACATCGACAAAGACGAGCAAGAAGGTCGGTTTTTCATCCCATTCATTGTAGTTGTTTCATTGACGCATAATTCCATAACGTGTACGAAAAAGTACGGGAGAGCCTCTGCCTATGTGTCTCACGGTAGATTTTTTCAACGAATCAACCGATTTTCGTAAATGTTGGCATGTGTAATCATACTTTTACACTACAGAACCCTATTGTTTTTGTGATCTATCAAAAAAAAAAAAAAAAAAAAAAAAAAAGATAGACGGCGGTAGGAACTAATATTTGAATGTAGTATTGAGTTTTGGAAATTTCAAAATTTTGGGACGTCAGAGCCCAAAAACGACATCAAATATTTGAAAAATATTATTTAAAAATCCAGTAGGATCGGGATTTTTGTAATTTTTCCCACAATGGAAAAATGACCTAATATCAAAATTTATGTTATAATAAATATATTTCGTCCAAAATAGTGAGCGAATTCTGCAGCACAGAGAGCTTAGTAGATTAATTTCGTCTAATATCCCTCAGAATCTACACCACTGGCATCCATTTAAAAAAAAAAAATTACAAATAACACAACGCAACAAATAATATGTGCTGTGGGAGAAATTGGCTGTACTGAGGCCAAGGGGACGGGCAGCAGGTGTTCCGCGTCTTTTCATAATAGCACTAATTGTTATATGTAGTAACAACACCCACTGCTAGAATTTCAGTCGCGCGTTTCCTAAAAAAGGCACATGTTCCCGGGATGCGCGTCATGATGTGAAGAAATTTGTAAAGAGCGTTTCCATAAATAGTCTCACTTGGTTTCACTTGTTTACAACGGGGTATGAACACTTGCTCGGAATGACATTTGCTCTGAATATACGTGTGTTTTCAACGAGCTGATAAAACATGCGCGCACGAACACACACACACACACACACACACACACACACACACATACAAAACACAGGTCTATACCAAATAAACAAGTAGCCTACTTCGTCTACTTTATTCTTCCAGTCCTATTTAATAAATATAAACAAAGTTAAAATCTTACTGTCAGGATAAGGAGGTTTCTGATTTTTCTACAGATGTGTATATAATACTACATTCTATTCTACGCGCTTTCTTTTTCATTTGCGATTTTCTAGTATAATATAATAATTTAAATTTTATTAAGGCGGAGGCTATAAGAATAAATAGTGGAGAAAAATATGTGTGTACATTTCTATTTTAATTATTTATTATTTTTTTATTATACTTTTTAAAAGAGATATCTAGCTACAGTGTACCGTTTCTACAGAACACCATGGAAAGGTAGTCTTTTATAGATCCAAAAAAAGTTTTTTGAGTTTTTTTTAATTATTTTTTTTAATAGCCTCGTATACAATGCAAAGAATATTTTATACAGTATAATTACAATTTGGTTTATTTGCAATATTTACAATTCATAAGTTTTCAGAAATGGTCTTTTTATTGCAATTTTTGACTGAAAGCTACGTTTGGAAGTTTTCCCATTTGGGATATTCTGTCAAATGTGTGACCGTAGTACTCAGTGTCTTTTCGGAGAGTGTTGATCAGCAAGTAAAGTGGAAGAGAATTAATGAAAAATAGTGAAAGCTACATAAAAAAACAACAGTTTTACTGTATCACAACATGGAAAGAGTATTTGTTTGTAAATTAAATGATGTTATGACAGAAACAGTCTAAAATTTAACATATTGGTTAGGATTCTTCAAGTTTGCAGTTTCTACATCGATTAATAATACTTAGGAATGTTTCAGAAATGAAACAAAGTCTTAAATAAAACTGCTGGTACATCTGAAAAGTACTTGTGGGTGCAGCTTTCAATATGAGACGCATCCAAATTATAATTTTTTTTTTGCGCGCGTGTATTTTGTGAGCTTGGGCGCGTACGTAATGCACTAATGTAACAACAAAATAATAACATTAATGAAATAATACTAATAATAATAATAATAATAACAAATCATGATGTGGTCAATATTGAGAGTAATAGTTATAATAAATAATGTATACAATTGAAAAAATTATATATTTATAATGTAATATGATATAATAATTACAATTAATTATATTTGGTTGTAATCAACATAATTAATAATGTCAATAACAATATAAAAATATCTGGGGCGCAGAGAATTTAATCAGGCTAAGTAAAAGAACTGCAAATGATGTTTTCAAATGATTAGTTGAATCCCGTCAATATGAACGTTCTATTTTTATTACTTCCATATTCCTTAAGGAATGGAAGTATGGTGATGGCAAAAAAAATCGTGTTCGAGATTATTGCAGATTCTGATTCTACTACACTCAAAACATGAAAAAAAGTCGTTTTCCGAAAAGTGTCTGTGTGTCTATGTGTGTGTCTGTAGATTTTTTTTTTGGCAAACGATAACTGCCGCAAATTCAAACAGAATCAAATAAGTTTTTGCATACAGCCCTGATTTGTAGAGTACTCACGACCTATTGTTTTTGGTGAAGATCGGTTGAGGGAAAGGGGTAGTTTACCATCAACGGTTTTTTTTTTATCAAGGGAAATTTTTTTTTTGGCAAACGATAACAGCCGTAAATTCAAACAGAATCAAATAATGTTTCGCATACAGCCCTGAATTGTAGAGTTCTCAAGACCTATTGTTTTTGGTGAAGATCGGTTAAGGGAAAGGGGTAGTTTACCAACAACGTTTTTTTAACAAGGTTATTTTCTATGGCAAACGATAACAACCGCAAATTCAAACAGAATCAAATGATGTTTTGCATACAGCCCTGTATTGTAGAGTTCTCAATACCTATTGGTGTTGGTAAAGATCGGTTAAGGGAAAGGGGTAGTTTACCTGCAACGTTTTAAGTTTTAAAAGGGTATTTTCTATGGCAAACGATAAGAGCCGCAAATTCAAACAGAATCAAATAATTTTTTGCATACGTCAGTGAATTGTAGAGGACTCAAGGCCATTATTTAATTAACTGTTAGAAAAAATGAAGGACTTATGTTGTTGGGCTTATGCAGTCAGGTTGACCAGGTAACAGTTTTTAAAACTCATCGTTGAGCTTCTGTGCAAATGTAACGGCTTATTACCATACTACACTTCCTGGCATCATTACGAATATCCTAGAACCAATGTTTCTCCGAGCAAATGTCACTACATTCGGCCTACGAGCAAATGTCATTCAGAGCAAGTGTCTCAACTTCTTTACAACGGCGCAAAATGACCGGCGGCAACAAACCTTGTCGCGTTAGTGCATAAAAGGAGCCTAAGCGCCCTACTACTGCTTTTGCCGACCACAAATATCGGTATGGAGAACCATACATGACTTCCATATTCTAAGATTTATATTTAAATCTTAATATCGCCTGCCAAGCGCGATATATTTTCTCTTATACATGATGTACATTAAAATGAAAAAATTTTAATTTTATTGCCTGGCAACAAAATTATTTTATTTTTAACAATTACCATTGTTTCAAAAAGTTTAAATAAATTTTCAAGTACTTTACTCTTGTTAAAACGTATAAGGTTGCAGGTAAACTACCCCTTCCCCTTAACCGATCTTCACCAAAAACAATAGGTCTTGAGTACTCTACAAATCAGGACTGTATGCAAAACATTATTTGATTCTGTTTGAATTTGCGGCTGTTATCGTTTGCCATAGAAAATACCCTTGTTAAAAAAACGTTGCAGGTAAACTACCCCTTTCCCTCAACCGATCTTCACCAAAAACAATAGGTCTTGAGAAATCTACAATTCAGGGCTGTATGCGAAACATTATTTGATTCTGTTTGAATTTGCGGCTGTTATCGTTTGCCAAAAAAAAAAAAATTTCCCTTGATAAAAAAAACCGTTGCAGGTAAACTACCCCTTCCCCTCAACCGATCTTCACCAAAAACAATAGGTCGCGAGTACTCTACAAATCAGGGCTGTATGCAAAAAATTATTTGATTCTGTTTGAATTTGCGGCAGTTGTCGTTTGCCATAGAAAATACGCATGATAAAAAACGTTGCTGGTAAACTACCCCTTCCCCTCAACCGATCTTCACCAAAAACAATAGGTCTTGAGTACTCTACAAATCAGGGCTGTATGCAGAAAATTATTTGATTCTGTTTGAATTTGCGGCTGTTATCGTTTGCCATAGAAAATACCCTTGTTAAAAAAACGTTGTAGGTAAACTACCCCTTTCCCTTAACCGATCTTCACCAAAAACAAAAGGTATTGAGAACTCTACAATTTAGGGCTGTATGCAAATAATCTTTTCATTCTGTTTGAATTTGCGGCTGTTATCGTTTGCCATAGGAAATACCCTTGTTAAAACATAAAACGTTACTGGTAAACTACCCCTTTCCCTTAACCGATCTTCACCAAAAACAATAGGTCTTGAGAACTCTACAATTCAGGGCTGTATGCGAAACATTATTTGATTCTGTTTGAATTTGCGGCTGTTATCGTTTGCCAAACAAACAAAATTACCCTTGCTAAAAAAAAACCGTTGCAGGTAAACTACCCCTTTCCCTCAACCGATCTTCACCAAAAACAATAGGTCGCGAGAACTCTGCAAAACCGGGCTGTATGCAAAAAATTATTTGATTCTGTTTGAATTTGCGGCAGTTATCGTTTGCCATAGAAAAAAAATCTACAGACAGACAGACAGACAGACACACAGACACTTTTCGGAAAACGACTTTTTTTCATGTTTTGAGTGTAGTAGAATCAGAATCTGCAATAATCTCGAACACGATTTTTTTTGCCATCACCATACTTCCATTCCTTAAGGAATATGGAAGTAACAAATAGGCTTTAACCTGCCCCATCCGACGTGTAATCATATAGTCATATAAATTTTTCTGTTTAAACACAACATACACCCCCCCCAAACACACACATACGTACACACATACACATACACACATACGCTTGGATTACCTACTTTTTGAGTTGATACAATTAGAATTGAAAGAAATGCCGAAGCATTTACACGTGTTTAAAATTCTGGTTATCCCACAGTTGAAAGCTTTCCTGTTAAGTTGTTATGTTATTTTACTGTTAATTTTCCTGTCACATGTATGAGTCAGATTAGTTAGGAGTTATTGTGTGACACTACCAGGTGGGAATTATTCTGCCACTCTGAATAACGACTCATCCATGTGTTTTTGCCATTATATTTACGACATTACTATCCTACGAATATTTAACTTTCTCATAAACCGCTAAAGATTCTTACAAAAACATTCCACGTCCAAAAGAGACTGATCTGTTATACAAATATATAGTTTTCTTTCTTCAATAAAATATAACTGAAGTTCAGTTTTTTGACAGGTTGTCTTGGCTTTCTTTATTTTATTGAATTATATTATTGGAAAACACCTAGTAACATATAACATTTAAATTCGTGTATATAACACAAACGCGTCTGCTGAAAGCACTAACCGTAGCAACAGGTTAACAAAAATGAAACCGATTTCGTAGCTACCATGTGTGGAACGCAATACACGTAATTTACATAGTCTACCATCCTATGTAGTAATATACGGAATGTACGAGCTGTTTCTTTTTTTTTAAGAACCAATAAGCAGTTTTCCGACGGGGAACACAAGTAATTTGGATAAAAATTTCTTTTTTGCCTAAGCTAACTTTCGCTGCGATCTTCGTCAATGACCGCCGCTGATAGTTTTGCTTTTGGAGATGACGCTGTCGTTTGAAAGAATGTTCTTTTATGTGTTATGTAATGTATTCAAATAGTATGTGTGATTTTAATTGTGTCTGTTTGTTTTGGATTTTTTCCATGCGTTTTCATGTGTTTGTATATTTCCAGTTGTTCGAATGCGTCTAGTTTTCGGCCTTTTGTGTGTATCTGCTGAATTTCGATGTTGTTGATGTTTGTTCACATGTGGATGGTTTGCAAAAGATGATTATTGCAAACCGGTGTTGGTAGAGTGTACTTCTTTTATATGTTCAATGAGCCTTTGTATGAAGCTGCGTCCTGTAAGGAAATGGCTTTTAATCAGACGCGAATCGTCAGAGCAACTATCGTAAGCAGTGCTTGCCCAAAGAAAATCAGGCAAAACTTAATAAATTATAATGTAACCAACATTAGTGTTCTCACAAAATCTGTTCCACACGCCTTCTCTTCTCTCTCTTTTTTAAATCGGCAGCGCATTTGTCATCTATTTCCCAGTCAAAATGATACTGATAACTCGACTTGATCAGAGTCATTAATATCACTTCGCTTCCAGTTTTTGCGCTGTTTTAACAGCTGATCGCTCTGCCCCAAAGGCAGTCATTTCAAAAAATGTGTCGGTACTCTGACTATGAGTTGGTCATAATTTCAGAAATCTTAGCATTTATTTGGGATTACATAGCCACGCTTTCATTATCTAACCTTCTTTGTTTTTTACATTAGGTTACAATTAGAAATACTCAAACTTATAGCTATCTAACCTACCAGTACAATGGATTGCTGACACCTACGTAGAATGTTAAGGTTAGCCTGTCAGAGGTCAGCTCCCCGCGGTGTGTCCTGGGTAGAGGCTGGTAAAATCATAAAATGTTTAAAACTATTAAGTAGAGCCACAGCTTGCTAAACGCCACATCTTTAATCCTTATACTAATTACACATGAAGAATATTTTTCTCATAATGACACAAATAACTGCGAACCTGAATGTTTTTTAGGATGAGAATTTTACGTATATGTGCTCATACTGTGATTAAGTCCGATGGCTGTCCTACCCATCGAGTCAGCATTCGCCACTAATTTTTTCGATAATTTTTTGCTTTTCTGGTGATTTTACTTTGCATTTGCAAATTTTCACATTTGTAAGCACCTGTAATATAACAAAAAATCGTTTTCTCAAAATTAATCGGAATTAATGCTTATAAAATTACACAGCAAGACAGAAATAAATTATGTTTTTTCAATGAACGCAAACAGAAACGCGCTTGAAAAAGATATCTGGATTGAATTGATGCAAATTGTTGATTCGGTGGTGGGGGAAAGGGGTTGTAGAATCACCGAAGGAGTTGGGATTCAGCACAAGTGTTAATCCACTGCGGCGTCTCTCCGTTTAGCTGAGAACTTCTTTGGCGCTTCTTGTGATGAGAGGAAATTAGAAACAAAACTAATTACGAGCTGCTCCTCCCAACCGACCACAACACTTATAACCTATCCCGTCCGACGTACAATCGTATTTCCATGTAAATGTTTTGTTTGCCTGACAAACATGCACTCACACGCCCACGCACTCACTGACATTAAATCATTTATTTTAAAGTCGTATAATTAGAATTAAAGAATTAGAGAAAACATTTACACCTCTCTATGGGCACTTCATCGTTTGCACATTCGCTATTAATTACTTCTGCTGTCATTTTGCCCAAAATACTGTAAAGTTAATCACTGATTTACACTTTTACCTAATTTAACGTATTGTTAAGACAATCTCACTGATCGTCGTATGATACAGTGGAAAACAAAATACAAGACCCTATAAAGTCACTAATCACCAGCTTCAATTATCACAATTAAACAGTTTGTAATCAACAAGATAGTCTCTTACAACAAATCAAATGAAAATTGTTCACACGCAATAATAATGCCAACGAGTGGAGTCTCGCACAATTATAAAACACATAACACTTCGCCACATTACAACAAACGCACTAGAATAAATCGCCACTAAAACTGAACTAAGCGTCGCTTAAGTCTTGTATTTATATTCCGCTGAGATTCCAGCATATTTTATAATACGCGTGTACTAGAAAACACTAGAGCGTAATTGATTGCGGCCTTGAACACAGCGCGTGCGGACCGGTGTGTTCTGGAAAAGTCTCGTTGTGAACGCGTGACAAGTGTCACTTAATTGCCCTTCATCTCAAAGTAGCACACACACATTATAACCAGGCTCCGCTGGAATAGCCGAGAAACACGTAGCATGTTCTGTAATGTCATAACAGTATTATATAATAAGTAAATTTATTTTTGTCTTATAAATGTAAGGAGAATCACTGAAAATGATTCATGTAATTTATTTTGTAAAATTTTGCATGACAATAAAATACACGGCATCTCATGCTATAGCTATGAGACTGGTCTTAATTGCGGGTAGCCCAAGGGAAGAGATAATCTCTCAATAAAAGGACCTGAGCTGTTATCTGTTAAAGAGTTGATGGTATACTTCAAGTTTCGTATCATGTAAAAGGCCACATTACATATCACGTGCCTAGGCTGATACATGCCTGTACAAAGGTATGACTTTATTTCAGATTTTTCTCTACAAAAGTCTGGCTTTTCACGCTGTTTCTAACCGGTAGCTTTGAAGTATCACATAGGCCTACTTGGTAAAAAAAACTATGATATAAAGTAACACACTGTTCCTCCAGTAGTATTTATGGTCCGTATTGTTTGTTAACGTTCCATATTTAGTTGTATTTGATGTATTATTCGCAATTAAAAATCTTATAACTAGTTATTTTTGAAAAATATATTGGAAACGTTTTTAAGTGAAGTCATTAGCATACGGTGAAGAAATGCTTATTACAGTATACGGTGAATTTTTTTCCATCTTGTCTCATTATTCCCGTGTAAAAAGTGGTATTACCAAGAACTTTCTACTTTTCCTTCTACGTAAAGAAAAAAAAATTTGAAATATTATTTCAACTAATAATTAATTCTGTGTACGTCCTATTGTAACGCGATATTCAAAGTTTTCTCTTGATACTTTTTAAAAGCTTTATTTGGATCCAACAAAGTTATACATAGTTATTGTGGTCTTCAAGTTGCATGTACAATTAAATTGTTAAAATTACCTTGTGTATCCAGCTTGCCTTCCTTGCAACTTATTTTTTTTTTAATATTCACAACACGTTTCAAGATTTACAGTGACATCAACAGGTGACAAAATATGTTCACTCACATGGAGGACGTCAATTAATAAAAGTAACACAAAGGCCGTTATTTAAACGACTCCCAACCCGCGTTATCTCACGATGCGCATCACTCCTGATCTCGCGATTGACAAATGATTCTACATCATACTCTCCGCACGTATATATCATATTATTCTAGCACGCGTATAGCTGTATCATATAGTTCGTTGGATTTAAAAGTCAGTTTTTCATTCAGAAGCTGATCATCCTGAATTTTGGAGGCTTCGTAAATTTCAAACTCTTCCAGTGCGTCCAGAGTTTGCTCTTTTTGCAGAAATGCCGTGGTTATAAGTACTTTCTTATTCTCTTGCAATGGTTTCTGTATTATCTATTTTATTGTAAAGAACGATACTGTAGGTTTCGCCCAAAAGTAATCAGCATTAAATTTTAACACTGCCAGACGCTCTAAAACCTGCATTCATTTTTTTATTATCCGTAAGATAAAACTCGACTAGACATGCTTTTAGATCTCTGCTTTGAGCCAGGTAACTGTAATATAAAAAACGGTTTATTTCCATTCCGTATACTACATAGCACCAAACCTTTTAGGTATTAATGAAATGTATACGAAAATATATGTAATCGCGGCTGTGTATTTACTTTATAAAAGAAACTACCGAAACGTGCAGTTTTTACAGCAGTTAGTCTTGTGGTTAGTGTGATGTACAGTACCGTCTTGTGTTACGTGGCTGGCAAACCGCCATAGCAATACATAACGTCTTATATATGTGTACACAACACGAACACGTCTGCCGGAAGCGCTAGCCATAATAACAGGTGAGCATAAATCTACTTGATTACGGACCGTTATGTATGGGACAGGACTGTACATAATTCACTCAGCGTTTAGAGATGTGAACAGAGAAGTAAGACGTTGAAACTGTACTGCAGCGAAATACGAGTAGTATAAATATCTGGCAGGCACTAAGTCATAATAATCCTTCTCTATCAACAAAAAAATATAGGATTATTCAGCCCTTATCTTTGTTCTTCTTCTATCAATTCTTCAAATTTTGCTTGATTAATAATAAATTTTGTTTTCCAATTAACAAGGCCCCCATTTATCCCTATACCCTGCCGATCCACCCACTGTGGTGAAGAAGAGGCGGCCAGTAAAGGAAGAGGGGAGCAAGGGGAGCTGAAAGAATTCTTTCGGGTAGCATTTGCCTACCGCACGGTTTCCGAGCCGGCTGTCTTGGTCGTTGCCAGAATAATGCCAATCGACCTTCTGGCCACGTAGCATAAGATCGTCTTCTACACGAAGAAATGGTGAAGCTGCACGTCGAGTGCCACGAAGCCAGATGATGGAGAACTGGCAGAGAGCTTGGGAGCAAAACGACCGAGGTCGCTGGAAGAGCAAGCTCATCAAGCAGATGAAGCCGTGGGGTGGAGAGGAAGCATGGGGAGATGAAGTATTACCTTACCTAGTTTCTGACTAAACACAGATATTTTCGAGCTTATCTGAAGAATGTTGGAAAGGCTGATACACCAGTGTGACTGTTCTGCCCGGGAGCTGCGGATGATTTCAGCTTCTCCGTCCGCGACAGATAAGAGCAACACAGATGATCGTTACAAGAGAATATTAGGCAGGAAGTCTGCACGGATAACTTCGTCGAAGCGATGCTTCCAGGGGAACACACCTGAAACTGTATGGGACGCTTTGCAGGGGAGATTCTTCGGACGAAGAAGATAGACTTGGGCAACACAATATAGAAGAATGTTCACAAGCGAGACTTGAGCCGAAGAACAATAGCCCTAGTCCAAAGAAATGTGTCAAACTATTACAGGTTAATATCAGGTTAAGAGGAAAGGTAAATGGTTTTTCAGTGAGGTGGGTATAATACCCAAACTACGCACCTCGAAAGTGTGCAACCTCCGAAAATTTGTTTAAAACGTTTTCAACCCACTCTATTAAAAAAAATCATATACTCATCCTATATTTGGTGTTAAAAATCCAGGCGAATGACTTTACTTTTATTTGGCTAACTTACTTTTTAGTTGTGTTCTACGTGGCTATAAGGTACAGAAAAAATTCACAACTTTCTGTACAGAATGCAACTGGATTCAAAGAAAATAAGAAACGGTAAAATATGATTTATCTAACTACGAAAGAAAGTTGACATTATACAACACCATAAACAAAATAAAATATAAGTTAATGTGGCACATTTAGGAGACTAACACAGATAATACTAATACTAAACAAATCAATAATATTACGTAACGGTATGGGCGTACCATAACCGTTACTTCACAAAAACGCATACATTAACAGTATAACAAAAAAAAGATAACAATATGAAAAAATAAAACGACACAAAGCATATAACGTAGACTGAAAAACTGTATTTAAATGATCTACTGCAGATGTCACTGTTAAAAAGTTTCCGGCTCTTCGACCATGTTCAATTATTGCAAACTCCAGACACTTTGGCAGCTCCCACGGTGCCATCTTCACTACCCTGGGTAAAGTATTAATGTCGAGCGACCGGAGAGACGAGTTGATCTAGTCCTTGACAGTACATTCGTTCGGACATTAACAGTTGTTCTAAGCTATTCTAAGTGGTTGCTGAGGGAACTGCCGAAACGTCTGAATACACAATAATTCAACATGGCCGAAGAGCCTAATACTTTTTAACGTTGATGACAAAGGCCGTGAAAGCCTTTGTACTCAATTGAATGCAAATATTTCAACACATTTTGCATCGGCCAGGCAAAAAACCATTTTTTAATTTGTTACATAAATCCAGAGTAATATTAAAAAAAATAAACATGTTCAATAAAAAGGCAATATCTCATTTAAAAAACTTACGTTTATAAAAACATATAACACAAAACAAATTAATAGCTAACAAATTGTAGTCAATACAAAATATACGTTATTTTTTGAACATTCAATATTGGAAACAAATACAAAACAAAATTATTGACCGGAACCAATGAAAACAATTCAAACAATAAAACGCTATCTCACTAACCAAATATTATATAATATTTTTATATAAACCAAATATATTTTATAACGTGCTGATTTGTTTTCTGTGGACACCAGGCCACTTGGAGATGCGTGGCAATACTATAGCTGATCAGGCGGCCATAGAAGCCGCATTGTTTCTTCGGGTCCCTTATTTCCTGTTTCCATGACTGATTTAAAAATACCCGGTAAATCTAAAGGTCACACTTAGTGGAAGCGTAGCTTGGAAATCCAGCCACCTACCAACATACTGGGGCACACTGAACCAACTACTGGTGTCCAGTTTTTTTTTTGTCGGTAATGCGAAAGAATAAGTTATTCTCTGCCACTTGACAATAGACCGCACCCACTTTTACCTGTTTAGATATTTTTCACCCACGTCATACCTTTCGTGTCGAGTACCGGTCACTGTTCACCACGTATTGGTAGACTGCCCTCTGTACGCCACACACAGAGACCGTTACCGACTCTCAGCTGCCTTCCTTGAGGTGTTGGGCAACTGTTCGGATAAGGCTCGTCGGTTGCTTCCCTTCTTTAAATCGACCGACATTTCTACCGGGAGTTAACAGTGGTACGGCCCATGCCTATAGCCTCGCAGCTGTACACGACACGTTTATAGTAAAAGAAGTAAAAATAGTAAGTAAACTTTGTAACAAACTCTCTCAGTACCAACAAACAAAAATAGTCAACTAAAACACAACTACATCACCAGGTACAGAATCAACACATCTGACATTAAGTATACCGCATGATTCTCGAAACTTGTCACAAGTGTGAAAAGAACAGCAAGATAATATATTTATTTAGTGTTAATTTACATACGGTGGATGAACAGGGTCCAATATATGTGGGAGGTGAATGGAGGAAAAGGACCAACCTAGAACTGAACACTCTTCTGAACGAACCAGATATTGTGGAAGTTATAAAACTTGGTAGACTGGACATGTGGTCAGAATGGGGGAGAATAAAATACCCAGAAACGTACTTACAGAACTGATCTATGGCACCAGGATAGTTGGTAGATCCAAACTACGTCGGGAAGTCGGTGTGAATTATGATGCGCGCCATATCTTTGGAACCGGAAACTGGAGAGCAGCTGCACTTGACCGAGAGAACTGGCGGAGGCTGTTAAAGGAGGCCGTAACTCAATAATGTGTTGTCGCGCCGCTGAAGAAGAAGAAGAAGAAGAAGAAGAAGAAGAAGAAGAAGAAGAAGAAGAAGAAGAAGAAGAAGAAGAAGAAGAAGAAGAAGAAGGATGATCAGGG
This sequence comes from Magicicada septendecula, assembly GCA_034769895.1. Lineage (NCBI taxonomy): Eukaryota > Metazoa > Arthropoda > Insecta > Hemiptera > Cicadidae > Magicicada > Magicicada septendecula. The sequence continues at coordinate 143,325,782 of CM068372.1, forward strand.
ACAAGCCTCGAGATGGAGATATACTTAAGATACCAAGTGAATACAAACAACTTGATGGATTGGACAAAAAAAAGAATATATGGAATAATGTATCAAAGAGTTTTGACGCGACAGCTTAGTTACTTCTTGTGGAGAGACCACGTAACTTAAAACATAAATTGTAGGGTCGATTGAGTCAAGCATTAGAAGAAACAGTATTTATTGGTGGCAGGATTTTTGGAGAAGATGCTGTAGGCAATAAGGTTAGACCTTATCAGAAATACGAATTAAGGGTATAGAGTGAGAATATAAGTTGTAATCAATCCTTGCAAAAAAGAAAACGGTCTTCTTAAAGTATTAAAATTTTATGAGATGTTAATCATCAGCTGACCATAACGTTTAATCCTGATCGTAATGGAGTAATCATGGGCTGACATAATGGTTGACCGTGTTTCGTGGAGTAATACATTCTTAGATAAGTTTGCCCATCGCTGTCGTTGGCAAGTAGACAAGTAGGCGAAAGGGGGAGCTACTGGTAATCAAGCTTAGAAATAGCCCGACTTCGAAAGATTAATAGATAAGATAGAAGGGTGTGTGACGAGGCCGGTAGCGTTCGTCAGCCAAGCTCTTCTTTGGTTACGATACGTCTAAAACGACTGTTCTTGGCGCTTACGTTGGTCACTGTATAATCTGGTTTGTACCGAATCATGATAAAACGCAGACTTCTTATGACCTGAAACGGTGACATTTTCATTTTAATCGCGTCTAAGTTCGCAGTTTACGTACGAGTAAAATCACAATTGTAACCCTATAATTTACATCGACGATTGGTAACAAGAGCCGACAATGTCAGACAATTTGACGAAATTACCACCCGTGCGCCACCGTTACGCGAGCTTTGTGTGATGATGACGTCAATTTAGAGATAATGGTGCGGCGGATCGAAGGCAAGGAGAGAGCGCGGTTTGGACTGTCTTTGTTAGAAGTTTGGCTTCGTCACAATTAGCGGGCTTAACGAACCGAAACTGTAGTCCCGCCTTCGGATACCCTTTGTTGTCGGCCCATAATGTATGCATTACACACACACACACACACACACGGAGGCTGCCGTCTCCCCTGTAGTTTACCGTCTGCCGCCCTATAACATTATACCTACCTCTCTCTCTCTCTCTCTCTCTCTCTCTCTCTCTCTCTCTCTCTCTCTCTCTCTCTCTCTCTCTCTCTCTCTCTCTCTCTCTCTCTCTCTCTCTCTCGCTGGAACGTAAAATATATTCCGCAGTCTGAACTTTAATAATTTATATTATTAATACTGAATGTGTTGACTGGAAGGAAGCGTGTCTGTAGACAGAGAAGTCACACGGAAAGAAGCAAAACTATTGGAGAAAGGCAAAGATAAATAGCCTAGGTATGTTAGAATGTTGGAAATTCACGAAACCGAGAATTTTAAAGTATTCTTCTTTACACTACGAACTTTACATAGGGATACTAGAGCTACCATGATGACAACGAATAATCATTTTCTTAACGTGGGAGAAATTTTCAACAATAGGTCACGTTAATTAATTTTCAAAATGGCTGCCGTTTAGATATATACGTCAAAAGATGTCTGTGCGTTTAATTTATAACATTACCTAATAACGAATTCTTATGTGCAAGACCAAAAAATTATTTCCGCATAAGCCCCTTGATAACCACGTGCCGAACACGTCGACAATCACACGGTTTCATTTATTTATTAATTTAAATTGGTATTTTTCAGTGAAGGGTTAGTGAGGATCGGTAAAAAATAACACAGTTTTTAACTTATTTGTGTCGACGTTTCGACAATGTTTATTGCCATCATCAGGACAATTGTTGCTGACGCCAACACGGTCACAGTTGTGTGTTTGGCGTCAGCAATAATTGTCCTGATGATGGCAATAAACATTGTCGAAACGTCGACACAAATAAGTTAAAAATTGTGTTATTTTTGACTGATCCTCACTAACCCTTCACTGCAAAATTCATTGATTGACGGTCACTACGAATTTAAGGATTAAATTGGGATATTTATACTATGGTTTACTTTTTGAGTTGCACGAATTTTTGGCTACTCCATACATTATTAGCAAATATTAGTCTTTAATATTTTGGTTTTAACCAGTAAACATTTTAACATAGACGGCACACTTCCGACAATCCAAAATATATACACACACAAGTAAGCTATCTAAGTTATATTACATACACAATGATAAAAACTTAAAAAAAAAGCAAAACGTTTTACCTGACCATCTGTTTAAGCAAGTGCGTCAAACCTTACGTGTACAAATTATCTGCTTTAAATAGGTACTACAGGATTCATAATATTTGGAAAGAACCAGTTCTCATAAAAAAATTTTTCTGTACATTCGAAGCAGAGTTTAGCGAATCTTCATAATAATTAGGAGAATACAGGGAAATGAGTCTTTTGATAAAGAATGAACTTCTGTCCTCGAGAAAACAATAGATTATTAAAAAATCTTGTATAAGTCTATCCGTTTCTGAATCACGAACCTTTCGAATGACTGACAAGGAACAAATAAAGCATTTTTTAAACATGATGTGCTGGAAAGAGATTGCTGAGAATCTAATGGAAGTGTAGGAAGAGAAATGAGGTATCTAAGAAGGTTACATGAAAGTAATAGATTATAGAAAATTTCAGGACTAGGAACTACCTGTATTGTTTAATCAAACACAAAAGCTGTACAATTATGTCGTAACCATAACCAAAAGTATAGAATTGAAGACCTTGCAGCAAGAATAGAATTTATGTACGTAATTACAAATTAGCCAATGTATGTTAATGACAGAAATGCTGGGAAAAGAATAAGAATGGTGTTCTTTGAGCTAGCTGCAAAATGGATTTGACATATAGGCCTAATAGACGTTTTTAAAAAATAGCTGTCAACAGTATAATTTGACGTCCTCACGGTATTGACAATCTTCTATGTACAGACTGGGGATAGAAGACGACGATGAGGATAAATATACCCGAAGTTAGCGATCGTGTTAAAGGTATAAGTTACCGTTTTGCTACATCACGTCGTAAATGCTTACATCCTCGTCATAGATAAAATTAAAATCTGATTTGCCAAACTTCACTATGCTCTTATAAATTAAAAGGAACTATCTATGATACAAACACAGGATGCAAATAATCACATGTTCTTTTTATAAATTAGAAAAAGTTACTGGATAGCAAAGATACTGATCAGTGCTATTCAAAAGTCAAAATATCTACGTGTAAAATATTGTCCTGTAATCAGAAACAGCTTAATTCAAAGTGTAACTTGTCGCTAGAAATATTAAAAATTGATATACGAGACGCGAGTTTTCGAAATGCCCAGAAATTTAACAAGTTAATTATATAGTTTGTTAAAGTATCAAGTTTTCAGATCTGTTACTTATTTTCTTTTAAAGAAATCTGCTCGCGACGGCACTATCACTAATGTGTATCTATGTATATATGGGAGTGCATATATTAGTGTATGTGTGTGTGTGTGTGTGTGTGTGTGTGTGTGTGTGTGTGTGTGTGTGTGTGTGTGTGTGTGTGTGTGTGTGTGTGTGTGTGTGTGTGTGTGTACGAATCCTTTGAGGAAGTAAATTAAAAGAGATGTATACGGAATTGACGTGCGGGACGGGCGCCGGTTACTTTGAAGAAGTTTAAAAATAGGGCAGGCGGATAGTTTTACACTTAGTTCTCGACTTGGAGCCTCACATCAAAGGGAAAACTTACAAGATTAAACTGCGCCAAACGTTATGAATGTAAATCATCGCTTTAATTAAAACCGTAGTATTTATTATTAATGTCTGTGTAGGAAAAGAGAGCGGCAAAACGGAAGGCGACTTTATTAACGCTCCAAACTTGTAAAGTTTTCTCTGCAGCGTCAAAGCGTTACGGACGCTATGGCCTGTAGATTTATGCGCCAACCTATATGTATGATATATGAAAGGATTTGATTCTCGTAAACTTATGTGCGAGCGAGCGCGTAGATACTAACTCGTTCTAACGTACGTGCAAACAACGTACCTTTTCCTGCATGCTGTCTAACATAAACGCCTCTTCCTCTTCAGGTCATCGGCAGTGAACTTGGTTTACAGCCCTCTGCGTATACCTGTTGTATATGTGTGTGTGGGGAGGGGTGATGTCGGAAGACTCCCTATGTGTCAATATACACATAGACACCTACGGTTTAACTATCTCTATGAATAGCTAAGTAGAGCTGTATTACTATAATCTGTCCAAGCAGGAAAGGCGGCTAGAAAATTAAGAAGATGTAGGTAGGAATTAAACTAGCTGGTTTGACATCACTTTACAAGGGCAAAGTGATAGTCTAGTAGCAAGACAGCGTTTTGGCCGTGTGAGATAGAACCAAAAACCATGGTGTAAGGCGCCAAAATACTACCAATACACCATGATCTAATTTGTTATATCTGAAGTATCGTATCTCGATAATCGTGAATTCCGGAGGAGTGTAAACCCAGACGTTTCTTTGTTCTTCGGGTTCAGAACCGAAAAAGAATTTATCCGTAATTTGACTAACATCGTTTAGTCATTTCCCGTTGTGTTTATTTACCACTGTCTAAGACTGCGGAAAACAAGAAATTGTTCCCGAAGCCTACTTCCAGTCATGCATGTTCTCTCCATTCTGGGTAAGTGCTACAGTGTTTGATAAACTATAGTTTTGAACAAGGAATTTTCGTGAATTGGCACATGTTGTTCGCACTGAACAAGGTGCAGTAGTATTCTACAAGGGGAAGAATTGCTGTACAATTTACATCGTTGCATTGTTGGGAACAATATTTTGCATTTGGGTAATCGAATCGTAAACTGCGGAAGAGGGTTATCAGTGAATACGAATCGATAGTTAAGCCGGGTTCCCACGAGGTAAAGAGCACGACTACCTCCACGACTAGTTACTTGAAAGAATCTTACTTGCCAAGTAGTGCACTACCATGAATGTTCACACAACGAATTCTTCTTTCAGTCGAGTGGATGCTTTTGCCATGTCAACAACGCAAGTCGAAAAAGCAAATCCGTTGTGAGTGATATACTGACCTACGAGGTAATTAAAAAATGGAAACCAAGAAAGAAAGAAAAGTTTGGGTTCGCGAGTGGCTAAAAAGGCGTGAAACGCTGGGGGCTTCAAGTGCACTGTGTCGTAAACATAGAGAGGAGGATGAAATGGGTCATACAAATTTTTACAAATTAAATAGGAACCAATACTTGTGGTTACTGAATAAAGTGAGAATGCGAATACAAAAAGTTGATACGTACATGCGGAAAGAGATCCCTGCTGAAACAAAACTCGACGTTACTTTGCGTTTCATAGCTTCAGGCGAATCCTATACTAGTCTCCAGTATTTGTTTAGGATACCTAAAAATACTATTAGTAAATTTATTCCAGAAATGTTGGATAACATTTACGACGCATTGGGAGAATATACTACTATCCCAAATTCTGCCGAGCAGTGGAAGGCAATAGAAAGAGGTTTTGCAGAGTGGAATTTCCCTGGTTGCTGTGGGTCCATTGACGGGAAACACGTTGCTATTCGTGCACCAATGTTTAGTGGAAGTGAATACTATAACTATAAACAGAACTTCAGTATAGTGTTATTAGCAATGGTAGATGACAACTATTGCTTTAGGTATGTTGATATTGGTGCTCCAGGTAGGCATTCTGATGGAGGTACTTTTAATCAATGTTCACTCAAGAAAAAAATAGAAAATAAAGAATTGAACATACCTGACGAATTTGTAGTAATTGGGAACTCAGCTTTTCCTTTGAAGAGCTATTTGATGAGACCTTACCCAAGAAAAAGAGCAAACAAAGAAAATCAGATCTACAACTACAGACTTTGTCGAGCTAGACGCACAGTTGAGAATGCTTTTGGTGTTTTGGTATCTCGGTTTCGCATATTTGAAAAACCAATTGCTACAAAAACAGAGACAGCTAAAAAAAATAGTTCGAACAGCTTGTGCCATTCATAATTGGTTGCGATGTAATGGTGACAGTAACTACTTCAGTGAATCATTAATTGATTGCGAGGATATCGACAATAACAATGTAATACCAGGAACTTGGAGGGAGGTGAATAAGTACACTGCTTTACAGAACTTCCAGACTCTGCAACCTGGATTTTCAGATACAGCAGCTCGCAACAAACGGGTTCGTTACCGTGAGTACTTTAACACCGTAGGAAAAGTACCATGGCAAGATCATATGATCCAGCATTTGTGTAATCCTGAATAGTGATTGAGTTTTTTGTGTTCTTTTTCTTTGTTTTTTGTGTGATATTGGTGATTATAAGGGATATTTTATTTATTACTGAACATTACAAATAAAATTATAATTCCAATTACAAAAAGAAAAACTGGCAAGATAAAATTAGTAATAATTAATTGTTATCAATATACTTAACAATAGTTAGAATAACTAGTTATATTTAGTAGTTAGTAATAATGACAATAAAGAACAACATAAAACACTACGTTCGTATAATCTTCTGTATTCCATTTCAAATAATAAAAATTCTTTTAAAAATATTGTTATCAAAACATTAAAACCAGCACTTTATTTGTTATTGATATTATTACAATTTCTAATACAAAATGGTAACAAAAATTAATTCTGGTTACAAAAGGATAAAGTAATGTTGTGTCTCAATTAAAAATAGCAGTATGATTTTACAATCTAGCCTTTAGTACGAATCATCATTGTCCGGTGAACACACAGACGATATTAGCGTATCAATATTGTCATCAGCAATACTTGTGAAAGGTTTAATTCTGGATTTTGAACGTTTTTGTTGCCTGGTGCTAAATTTTGTTGAGCACCAGTTAGGTACCATTCATTCGCATTAATATTACAAGCTAGTGTTCCGTGATCATGAGAACAGGAGATAGGCTCTACATTATGAGTATGCTGGTACGAAAATGAAGACACTTGAGTTGGAGTCTGATTCCTTGCTTCATACTCCAATCTCTCGTTGGTAACAAGTGTTTGAAGTTGTAACGAGTCTTTAGGGTACAAAGTTTGATGAATCAGACTACCGTTCAAAACAGTAATTTTGTTCATTTGTTTTTGTTGTTGTCAGTTAATTTTTTTTCGTTTCGTATAGCAGTACAAAATTTTTAAGAGATAAAGATTAATCGATGGGCAAGAGTAGATTGGGCCAAAGAAGTTTATGCCTCAAAACTCTTTGACAATGCAATAAAATGTAACTGGCAAATAAATAATCGGAAGTCAATTTCACTGACGAAAAAATAATGGTGGCAGCGTATTACGCTAGTAAATATTCGGTAGATATTAAATAATTAATATACCAAAAAATACAATAAAAAGAGTTTAGCATACAACAAACTGTAGACCTTTCTCTCAAACACTTCACGGAGCAGAAAATACATGATACACAGTCTGATGGATGTTACACAGTAAATAGTGTAAGTAACAGATTTCGATGTCCCTAAATGTGTCAGGCTGGCGTTCAGACGGTAATTATTGTAACAATTATTTTAAAATGCTTGATAACATTTTACTCTCAGAACTCAGGATATTAAGAAATCAGTAATCCGTAAAATATGGTTAACCAATTTAATTACTAAATTACGGCATCATCAAAATTTACAGTTTTTTTTTTACTCATAAGAAGAAAATATTTTACTCTGAAATGTAATGAGTAATGCTGTAAAGACATTTTTGTACATATTTAAGTATTCATTTTGGGTAGTATCGTCCAAAGCATATAGGCCTAATATGTTGGCATTTTTGTTAGAATATAATATGTTACTGTAAAAGTGCGAAGTAAGGTAAATCTTAAGATATACCGGTATATCCCAAGATTATGATGGTAATTGTCCGAAGATCCTTTTAAAATGTTTGCATTTCGGACTTTTACCAACAGGTAGTGGTAAATGTCAAGATTTACCGCTGCATTGTGGTAAAAGCGTAATATTTTTAATTTTAAAGAAATTTATAGTTAATAATTAATTAAATAATATCATTATTTCCATAAAAACGCATGAAGAAAGGAGACAAATAATAACGCATTAGACTACTGCTTGTTTGTGAAATAATTGTATTTAGCAATTAAACTGAACTGTTGTAAAACGACTAAAACAAACTACAGCCAAAAATATAAAAATTGATAAAATTAACAAAGTTTACTTTAAAAAAAGAAAATTTAGAACCTAAAATTCTTAAAATCGATGGTGAAGGTGAACTCATAACACCTGTTTCTGCGGTACGAGAAGAGATCCTTCCACAGGTGTGTTTTGATGAAATATTTAGTGCAAAAGTATCACAAGAATCATATTGCTATTGGTCACGGAGGAAGAAGGCGAATGATAGTGGAACTAAATCGAAAATATAAAAACGTTACTGTAGAGTCAATTGCTACTAAATAAAGTTATTTAAACAAGTAATTTTTCATTTTTTATGACTTTATTAATTTTTCATTTATTTGTTTCAATTAATTATTGGTCTAAAAAAACAGTAAAACGGACTCGTATTTGTTTTCCTCAGTAAGATTACGTACCCACAAAATGGTTAAAAAGTTTTTAAATGATCTTTTTCACAAAATGGTTTGAAATGTTCTTTTTTTAAGTAAAATTCGTTAATTTTATCAGTTTTTATATTTTTGGCTGTAGGTTCTTTTTTAGTCGTTTTACAACAGTTCAGTGTAATTGCTAAATACAAATTATTTCAGAAACAAACAGTAGTGCAATGAGTTATTATTTGTCTCCTTTCTTCATGCGTTTTTATGGAAATGATTATTTTTTTTAATTATTAACTATATATTCCCTAAAATTAAAAATATTACGCTTTTACCACAATGCAGCGGTAAATCTTGACATTTACCAGTAACTGTTGGTAAATGTCCGAAATGCAAACATTTTAAAAGTAACTTCGGACATTTACCATTATAAAACGGTAAATCTTAAGGTTTACCTTACTTCACACTTTTATAGTAACATATACACGTATTATTGAATCGTCATGTTCATACAACAGTCTCTATTCAATCGTCGCATTTATTTTGACTTTGATCATAATTGTATAACGTATACAATTTTTTTTTTAATAACGTGTGTAAAATTAATGGTGTGTCTCATGTGACCTATTGTTATCAGAACTATTCGTTCGGTTTAATAAGAGTCGTATTCTTGCCAGCAATGTTTGAAATTCTAACGTTAAAATTTCTAAGAATCCTACCGGGATATCAGATGTTGGTCATTTAGAATGTTTTTAAAATACATTTTCTGTATCTTCATGGGTGTGTAGGTGCTAAAGATGAGGTTTTACCTAAGAATATTCTCGAGAGCTGTCTTCTGATACACTATTGCGCGTGGTGTTGTATTTACTCAGGTTAATGTAATAGCCTACTACGTTACATATTCCAGAAACAAAGGGCACATTGTGTATTGCATTATAATTACAGTAAGCATCAAAAGGTTATCTTACTTTGCTTCTGTGATCGAGTAGAAGTTACTGTGTACTGTATTTCAGTAGTTATTTAATCCGTTTTGAGTTGATTTATGTTAGAACCCTGTTATAGGCCTACTGTTCGTTATTTCAGCACAATGTTACCAAAACGTTGCCTACTCCTGTAATGGCATTTGTAGAAATTCGACTCTACGTAGATAGTAAGAAAAACATTCGATGAACAAAAGCTGAAAAGGCTACTGCCTCTATCATCACACTAAGCTCTGGAACAACGCCTTCAACATCGCACGTCGAACAGCATGTAGTGTTGATTTTAATTTACGTTATTGGACACTGGTGTCAGTCCTGTCTGACTTTGGCCACTCGCCAACCGCGGCGCTGTCTCCGTCGGTAATTAGATCTATTTCGGGACGGCGTGACATCTCTTCTTCTCTCGCATCCCTGTACCTCAGGTGCCACGAACAGCGAAACACCTGTTTTATACGTTTATTTTGGACCGACGAAAATCAATTTTCCTATTACTAATTCACGAGACTTCATCTCCTTTTTTAATTTTAGGGTATAGACATATTTTTTTTTTTAAATAAAATCGCAGTTAATTTTACAGTGATGTTACTGTAACAGCGGTAGTCTGACTTTCGCTAAGTAGGGGACACGAAATTATTATCACACAGCCATTTGCGGAATTTATTGAACACGTATTGAACACGTGTAGGCGTATTGGATATTTATTGAACTTAAAAAATTGTATACTATAAATTATTACAGTACTGTACGGTAATAAATAAACGCTGTAGCTACACAGTGGGCCGAAACAGAAGACAAGATAGATTGTATTGAGCTTATGAATTTCAAACGACCGCAGTCTTTAGCAGCGTGAAAATGGCTCCCATACAACATCATGCCTCTGACAAATCTCATAGATTATCATATTTCATCATTGCAAAAATTACAGTTGTTTCATCATTGAACATCACTACAGCGTTACCGACACCGTAATTTGAAATGTTAAGAAATTCTTTATTATACAAATTAAAATAGGCGGCAACTTTTAAACCACGTTTTGAGAAAAGTAAGGTTGGAATTGTGTATCATAAGGATACCGCACGTTGTGTAGACGTTGTACAGATACTATACACGAAACACTCATAAACTCTGACAAATTTCAACTAGTTTTCACAATTTAAGAATTATGTAAATCTGGTTGTGTGGTATATAAACATTAAATAACCACTTTTCAGTACTGGGTGCGGTAGTCTTATTTCTTTAGAGAAAACCATATTTACGTGAAAGCCAACTCTGAAGTGTGTATACAAAGTAACGGACACAAGAAAATTCATAAAATAATCATTTACAATACAAAATACTTAAAAGTATTATAAAAAATGTGTATGTCACAGACATATTGCAAGAAAAGGCAAATTGGGAATGAGATTGCGTGCAATAGTTTCCAATATTAACCAAACCTTTTCATTTGAAATAGATTAACAGTTAAGTTTTCAAAGTTGCAAAAGTAGGTGATGAAAAAAATCAAGTCTTTTCGTATAAAAAAAGCAACAGAGCCACATTGACAACAGTTTAAAAAGCAAACAAGGCTTCATCAGCAAATGGTAAGGTGATGACTTAATTCCACGGAGAACTTTCGTTTCACCTTGTTTCCCCCTACGCATGCAAACATGGTATGAGAAAAGTGAAAGCAAAAATTTTTTCCTGTTATGACAGAAAATTTTGTGTGGTTTGGCGGGTGATGATAAACGTTATTTATTGAACCGTTCGATTTACGGAAGTATCAATAAGTATAACTTCGATTATCAAGTTCCTTACGCATGGACAAAGAAAGCTCTAACTGCAACTGTGAACAAAGTCGGTTAATGTATACCTGATTCCGTACACTTGGATTTCGTTGCCCATGACGTGTTCGTTGATTAACCAATTATATCAGTCATTAACCAATGATCAAACAGAGATACACTGAACACACAAAGGCACTACACTCTACTACCGAATCCACCTTTGCAAAACCACATCATTGAAGGAAACCACACATACACAAACATCGACTGAAACATGGATATTCTACACGTACACACAAAAGGCCGAAAACTAGACACTATTGAACAACTAGAAATATAAAAACACACAAAAACAAATAAAAACAACATCCTAAAGGAACAGATACAATTCAAATCACACATATTATTCGAACATATCACACTGCACACACACATCTTTCAAACGACGGCGCCGTCGCCAAGAACAAGACGGACAGCGCACCCAGTGGCAGTCTATGATTAAGCTTAAGGTAAGCGAAAACTGGTTCAGGCTATAAGGTAAGAAAATTTTACATTTTTGCCAATATAAAACTTGGTGTTCCGAGTCGGTAGTGTTATGCTTATAATTGGTGAATATAATTTTTTCTCCCCCTCCATCTTTCTCCGTCCCTCCCTCCTTTATAGTCATACCTCAAATTCACTAACTTCCTCAGCTTTCCACCTTTATTTCTTGGCATTATCCTTTTAAATTTTAGAATTTAAAACTTCACATGTATACTAATTAGGCTATTACGAGGAGAGCTTAGTTTATGAATGAGTATAGCCTGGTCAACGTGGTGATCATTCATAAATGGTACATACCTCATGTAAAGACTCTTATATAATTTTATTTATTGAAAAACTGTAAAATATAGATTGTAAAATAGCATTTAATAAATTGAAAAATAAAAATATTTAGTCCTACAATAAAAGTTAAATACAATGACAGATCATTACAATTTTATACTGTTATTAGCAGTGTAAAATATTTCGTGGGTTTAGACTCCCAAAAGACAGCCTAGTGGTGTAACTGTGTGCGAGTATCAGGAGTATCAGTCTAGGTTCTAGTCTAGACTACTTAACGTGTTAGACGTATTTTGATAATAGCAAATATTTTATAAAAACTATAATATTTTAATAATATAATATAATAACATTAAAGATAATAATATTTATAATAATATAATTAATAATGATAGTAATAATAACAATAAAATGATTATGATTATAAATATGATTATTAATAATAATATGTTATAATATTGTAAATATATAATATAATATAATATGTGAAATGTTATAATATTTTTTAAAGTTTCGTTAGAGAAGAAACATTATAAACATTACAAATGTTTGAAAAAGCATAAGCGAAGCATTGGCTTACAGCAAGTTTTACACCATCAGATTCTAAAGTAGAAAGTAGTGATATAATTACGTTGGATGTTGGGAGTAGTATTTTAGATTTCGTCACTATTTAGGACGATTTAGTCTAAAAGTTCAGCCTCAGCAATGCTTCTTAATGGAAAAATTCGTTTAATTTATCCATTTTTATATGAGAGTGTGTAACATACAAACGAGCGGAAACGATACACGCGCGCGCGCGCACGCACGCACACACACAGCGACATAGGTGTGTGTGCGTGCGTGTGTGTGTGTGTGTGTGTGTGTGTGTGTGTGTGTGTGTGTGTTTTACTGTGGCTGTATATGCTAAATTTACATTAGCACATACCTTAGAAGGTAACGTTCAGAGTATATCATCTTTTATTTTTGTAAAATAGTTTTAGAGAATTTATGGTGTTATATTATTTTATACTCAGAGTAGAATGAAAACAAGTTCCACGTTCATAATACTTTAAACAAAATGCGTAAATTATTCGAAGGAAGATTCCTGAGCAACCGTAAATATTCCGTCTCCTGGGAGGTGTGTTGAGGTGACAGTTAGTAATAGATATGGGACTGCAAAGTGAGTAATATTCCAAATAAACGGTTCATACAATTAAACTTAACTTCAAACCGTAGACGCGCGAGTAATAAATTTGGTTTCTTCGAGGAAGGCTACTTATTTTTATAAACAAACCTTTGGTAAGTTCTACAGACGATTTTTTTTCCTGACAATTCTTCCACCGGTTACGGCAGTTTCAGAGGTTGGAGTTGAACTTCAAGTGTTTGTTTATTAAATTCGTGTATTAGTAAAGTGCTCTATCAGGTGCTGAGCGACTATTCGATCAGTATAACTTATTTTTATTTAGTTTTAGCGTTACTTAATCGTGCTTTTATTTTCTTTTACATCAACGTGACAAATTACAAAACAATGTAAAAGGAAATACACTAACAATGCAAGCGCGTAATAATGGACGACCCAATGTTATACACTTGTGTCTCAATACGTAAATAATTCACTAGAGAAACATAAATAACAATTTTATATTCGACATACATAGAAAGTCTATGTTTTCATGTGTCAAGCGCAATTGCAAAAAAGCGATCACTATAAATGAATCCTACTTTGCTTTCTATTCAATTAACCTTATTCATTTTAAAAGAAATTTTTATAAAAAATTTAGAATGACTAGACATTGAACGTTAGCTATGATAATTTAGCAGTTTTGTACTATTAGTGACAGAGAATGACATATAAGTTAAAGAGAATGTAAATTGAGTAAACTACTATAGGCGTTTATGCATTTATTTATTGGCATGAAGAATGAATACGGTATTTGTGGTAAGTGGAAAGCACAGAGGCTCGACAAATAAGTAAATAGGCCGATGGTTTCTAAATTGAGCTCAGATTTGCATGCCAGAAATAATTTGGTTGGATTAGAGTATTTGTAGTTTTGTCATACTGCATAATCAAATTCTGTTATTTATTTTCCTACTTGAGTAACTTGGATATACGATCAAATAGAAATGTATTGAGAATATCTAATGTTAAGATGTTTGTCACAGTCAGTTTCTACAAAACGGTCTGACTTATATTCAAATATAGGCCGTATAACATGTCCTTTTACCTATTCTAACGTACGGAGATTACAGTGAAAATCATAGAAAACAAGCAAAAACAAAATTACATATCGCCCAAAGAAACCATTGTGAATGATCAACTGTCCGCAAATGATTGAATTAGGAAGACATAATAGTACCGAAGTACGGAACATGTTGGAACACTTAAGTCAAAATTATGATCGCATGTAGCACTCATTAAACTTCAGTACAAGATTTAATTCCAGGGCTTTCTTCGGTTGTAAATCGTGGGCAGGATATAAATCGAGTTAAGTAATGGCATACGAAAAGTGACAAGGCTACCAAGGACGATTATTACGCAGGAAAAAATCAGGCAAAAGTATTTACAAAACTTATATCTAACACGACAAAAAATGAAAATAACTGAAAAGAAGAGAACGTGAAAACATATGAAAAAGAAAAAGGAAAAGAAGAAGAAAATAAGAAAACGTTAGTACTAGCATTAATGGAGAAACGCAATAAATGAATTTAAAAATCAAATAAATAAAGTAATCCGTAATGAAAAAAATTAAATTATCAAGTTAATAACGGCTTTAAAATAAGTGTGTTCGAATAAATCTAGAGATAAGAATTGAGTGAAAGATTTTCAATCATTGATTACATTTCATTTTGTTATATATTGTAAAAAGAAAGCACTTTTCCGATTTCACTATACTTGTGTATTATTTTCTATACTCCTTTAAATACACACAACTGTTTTTAAGAGGTGTAACTGACTAACGGAATTTTCTGTTGAAGAGCAGTTTGAAAATGCGTACATGAACAGAATGTGGGGTAAACCATACAAGGAAAACTAAAAACGAAAAAACTACGCAGTAGAATTTGCAACGTTGGTAAAATAAAAAGAAAAGAACTGTAGAACACTGAACTTATTAAACAAAGGTGGAAAAGGAGGAACGGGCTCACATTAACAACAGCTTAGAAAGCAAAAACCATTCGTTCACCGATCTGAACGTGTCGCACTAATTGCACGAAGTTTCATTTTACCGTGTTTTCATCGTGGGCGCTTGTAAGCAAAAAGTGTTTTGTTGTACTGTACGAGAGATAAATATGTGATGGTTTGGACGCTGAAGTGAAACATTATTTATTGTAGCATTCAGATTCTAGTACCACTGAGAACGAGAAATGTTTTAAAGCTACGCTCGTAGTGTATAAAACGAAATGCTAAGGTGTTCCATTTTCTTGAGAATGCAGCACTGAACAAACAAGCAAACCGTGTAATGTTTAGCTTACTAATACCTTCATCTTTCCAATTACTCAATCCCTGTGTTTATCTTCTGTCTGTCTGCTCCCCCCTCTCTCTCGATGACACACAAACTCTTTCTTTCTCTCTTTCCGACACATCGTACCTTTGTATTTTCCAAGCGTCTTTCTTTACATTTTTCATTAAATCTCTGATTCCAGGAGTGTAAAATTTTATTATACGATTGTACTTTCCAAACTTAGGACACACAGTTTTAGAAATTGAATTATTATAAATAAAATTACAATCTGAAATCGGGACGTATTACTTTACGAATTATAAAATTATTAAGAAACACTTTTCAGTGTATGAATCATGTCGTATAATGTTAATACTGATTCAATGGTTGACGTTCTCCGAGAATTAATAAAAAATCGCACATCACAATATACTTTATTTGTAAAAACTCAGTATGTTTGGTGCTTGCATTAATTACTGAATCGAGTTATTTATGGCAAAATATAGGGGAGACAATAACACAAAGCAAAACGTGATATTATACTAGAAGTTTGACTATCCTTGTGACCTTAATCACCATAATTTATAGACTATCGTAGGTTACTAGGACACTAGAAACCTTTTCAGCATAATCATATTTCCTCGTGAATGAGGACCAGCTAATGGATTTCTAGAATGATACGCCTGACATCAAACCGAGCTTCAATATGAAGAAATGTGTTGATGCGTGCCTTTACGTGTAGCTATTGCCTTATTAGTCACTGAATTTAGCTTATCTCAGCATACTGTTTTGTTGCCAGACGAGGTTTGGATTGTCTACACTTTGAACCGAACTCACAGAATAGCGTGACGAACATATAGCGACTATAATGAAAAATCTTGTAACTGAATGACGTTTACATTTGGTAAGCACAATACATTGATTTGATGAAGTATCTTGCACAAATCAACAGTACCCTACATGTGATTCAAAACTGTTAAATGGTTTGTTCCCCCTTTATAATACCCGCGCCCACACACACATTCGACTTTCTGAACTACTCTTTCTGTTGCACTTCATTTTTATTAGGTAAATTATACAGAATTCCGTTAATTATTTATTAAAATCTAACTTTTTCTAATTCTTTAAATTCATAATAAAATATTAATGAATATTAATAAATTTTATAATATTTGTTAATAAAGTTGTGTTGAATGCCTATATGCTAGTGAATGTCTAGCCTTGAATTATAATTTAGACAAACGAGAAATATTAGAAAGAAGAATTATTAGGAAAATATTATGCCCACGAAAAACTTCGGAAGGTTGGAAATTAAGAAGTAATGATAAAATATATCAAAGTATAGAAAATATAATAGAAACAATGAGAAAATAAGACTATTATTTTTTGGGCTTTTACATAGAATGGACGACAATAGGTTAACAAAGCAGTACTTAAAATATCTGTAGCAAAAGAAGTCGACATCAAGTTGGATTAAAGAAGTCAAAAAGGATTTAAACAAAATAATATACACGCAGAAGAAGCAATTGAAAGAGAAGTTTTTTCGGGCAAAAGTGTTAAAAGTTGAAGTTGTCCAGGGTACGGGAGAGGAAAACGCAGGTTCAAAGTGGACTGAAGACAGTAAGAAGAGACATAGTGAAAGATAAAACGAATGTTGGAGAAAAAGGAAAGAACAAGGATTAAAGAATTGAAATTGGCATGTGGTCCTAAGAAGGCCGGTACAAATAGAAAAAATTACTTATGTTAATGATATAATCACACACAGAAATTACACTCTATCATACAAATCACATATTTTCGACGTGATGTGAAGCTTTAAATCTCTAATAGGAAGTTTTCTTGTATATAGTGGTGTGTAACGGTGTAATTTCTATATGTCACAATAAAATGTGTAATAGTTCAGTAGCGTACTGCAAGCTGACTTATTTATATTTTGTGAATTATAAGTCTGGATCTTCTAACACATGTCGCTGTACTCTTTACTTTGTGCAATCTTGGCGCAGAAACACTTTCATTCTCCACCTGCGTAAATAATGGGACTTCGCGGTAATCTAACCGTTGTATAAACACGACTACCATGTTTCGTCTAACCAATCCATCGTTTTATTCGGTTATCGTTATCTTGGTTTATTTCCTGGAAGTAATGTGGTTCTAGTAGTCTTGTTTAGAGTAAATGCCACACATAAAATATTACGTTTTTGGCCCTTTGGCTGATTTTCTCTCACGACTTGTAACCATATATTCTTCTCATGATTATTTGAATGTCGTGACTAACTTGTATTCACTATTATAGTAAACCTGTATAAGGGTTGCCACAAATCGTGATACTAAAGAGAGAAACGGATCACTTACGGGAGGTGACGTGTAAGTTTTACAAGGTGCTATTTTCTTACTGTACATTGTACGCGAATTTAATCAGTAATTTAAAAAAACCACTTAATACACTAGCGATAGCTACATCGTGGGGTCTACTCCAAGTCGATGAAAAAATACCGTTCCACTTCTATGAAGAAGAGACAATAATATCGTTTATTCCTGGGTAGCTAGAGTTACTAAATCTACACGAGATATACTTAATAAATCTCCCAAGTACAGTGTTCTCTTCACGATACGAGCTTGTGTGAGGCTGACTATCTGCAGGAAATGTAACTCAAATTGCAGAAAATTAAGGGACAATATTTTATTTTTTTATATTACTTGTAACGGAAGTAAAGTGATGGGGAGAATTTATAGGAAAATATATGAATTATTTTGTTATAAATTATTAAATAGTATTTCTAGGTAGCCTATTGTGAGATATGTCTTCTAGAATTAGAATACTGCCGAACGTAGACAACAGTCTGTGTTACATTATCAAATAGTGACACTATAACTAGAAAATTTTCCAAGCTGTTGGACCGTGGCCTATCGTTGACACTTTTTTCGCCCCACAGCAACAACCATCAATGTCAAATCTGATTAAATGACCAGTATCGACAGCTATGATCAAAGCCTACGAATATTACATATCGACTCTACTCGTCAGGAAACCTATTTTCAAAGAAATCTCCTTCTACGTAACGGCTGAGATATTCAAATTGTACGACCCCTATCGTGTCCATCGTACTGTAGTTATAACGTATCTAACTGTCAAAGTGAATGATGTTTATGAAGACAACTAACAAGCATATTATGGAATATTTTTTTATGTATCATGTTTCCTTTAAATGACAAGATTTGTGAATATTCTATAGAGCTCCATCAAATTTCGCAGGACTAGAAACCTGGATCAATAATATGTTTGCGTAGTAAAACAAATTAAAACTACGTATGGCAAGATCAACGTGTTTATTCTCTCTACAGCTGTCTGGTATCGTCGGCCCTTTTTGTGTCTCTTAATGCATTCAATTATGTCTCTTCTCCTTCCACAAGATTTATTATTGTCATTCACCACTGTTTGTTATACGTAACATTATAACGTTTAATTTTACTATTTTCTCTTTCTCTTCTATTAACTGTAAGCAAGACGTAAAGCTAAATTAGTGAACACGGTTTGAACAAAATTGTGTATAGGAAAGTCAACAATGGGATACAGTGTTTGTGTATCCCATCTCTGTGTGACGTCGGTGTGTTTTTACTGTTGGCGATGACAAGAGAACGGATTAGTTGTGTTTGTCTTAATTAAGCACTGTTTGGTTTAACGCTCTTCGGTTTCCTGGCTGACATGTGAGTCAGCTGTTAATTTGTCTAACACCTGTCTCTGAAATACGGAAAATTTTTACCATGTGATAAAAATAACGAAATCTGAACTATGTCTTTAAAATTGTTCCTTAAAATTTTATTATTTATAAAAAGAATAGGAATAGTCATAAGTACTGTCTTTCAAGCAATTTGTAGTTTAATATTTTACTTGATTACAATATATAGTAATTTTTTGTACTTTAACGTTTCATGAAATAAGAAAACTGAAAACATTATATAATTAAAAATCGGAGTGCTTACGTGTAGAGAAAAAATAAAATCTTATGCTTTAAATTGTATGCTTAGAACGCTCTACGAGAAGATTTCATAGTGGTAGCAGAAAGAGTAATGACATCATAGGAGATGGGATAAGTTCATAAAGAAGAAAGTAAATATATTAACGTGAGAATGACGTATAGATATATATGCAGAAATAATTTGATAGATCGTGTTGATAGTATTATAAATTGTTACACTCCTAATAATTTAGGAGCTTCTTAAGAATTTAAAGAAATATAAACACAATGGGGCAGACGGTATCTGGGTAGTCCTTGGAAGAGACGTGTGATCAACTGCTGTCAATTGGAATATTCCGTGAGTTGATGATGATGATGATGACGACGACGACGACGACGACGACGACGACGACGACGACGATGATGTTAACACTGATAATAACGACGATAAAATTAATTTATTTTCGTTCTAATGCGGTAAATGACTGCATCTGTTTGTACTCACGACGTCAAACTGATAGTCCTGACAGATGTCACTAACCGTTTGTCGATAAATTAAAACAGAGTCAAGTTTTACCTTAAATCGCATACAGCCTAGTAATTTTTTCGCCCTTGTAACATATTTATTTTTTTGTTAAAACTATTAAATAATTTGTATCTCGTGTCTCGGCTATCCTTTTCTTCTAGTTGTAAGTTTTCTCGACGTCAATGGTGCATTCATATACTCAACAGCATTTCGTCGCTAAGCTCCGAAACATATGTCGTATTGAGGATGAGGTCCTAAATGCCGACTGTATGCTCCACTGAACGGAAATAGACCAGTTCACTTGCTAGAGATAAGGTAGACAGTATTCTAAAAATTACATATTTTTTCTTATTTTCCGTACGATGTACATAAACAAAACATTGTCACAGTAGTTGAGTTGCCTAGAGCTTTGAACAGTGTTTTCAAACTATTAGCATCAACTAAAAATTAAGATGTAAGTTTTCCGAAAACTTGTTATTTACTAGTTTTACCATCTCAATAAGTGCCTGACACCTAATATAAACAATGTCATTCATTCATTTTTGTCATTCATTATTGGCTACTCCCACGACTAATCAATTTACAGAGACTTATGCTTTATAATCGTCATCTGTTAATTACGATTGCAATTTTTTTTCTTTAATTACGTTCTCTCAAATCTGCGTATGGAGAAGCGTTAGTCTTCCGAACTGTCGAACTTCAAATTAAACTAGTTATAGTGCAATTGTATTACCGTGTTCTAGTTTACGATTAAGATTATTTCGACTTTACACATGTCGAAGTACAGTTCTCTACCATTTTGTATTCAAGACTGTCTTGCATTGACATTTTCGTCATCTCATTATAGCTCGTAACTCCCAATGTGTCAACGATGTATTTTATTCCTGTCGACTTTTATTAAATATTTGGTCACAGACGTTCATTCAGATGCGTTTAAAGCATATTTTGCAAACTGACAGCGTGTTAATCTGTTACAATTACTTGTAAAAAAATATGAAAATTTGAATAAGTGACAAAGATACGTAATAGTGACTTCAGCTGGAACACTACTAAACTACTAAGTTTAGTAGTCCCGTAAAAACTACTAAGTATTAAACGAAGATTGAAGTGATATTATTAACATTATAATGCAAAGAATATATTTACTACCGTTGTTGAAATTCATTCCCGGGCTGTTTGGCCGTTGTACATTGTTTTCTACTAAAACAGACGTTTCGGGAGTGCTATCGACTGCCATCATCAGTGTAAATCGAGTTACTCTAACGTAATGTGGTAGACGTTAGTGACCACAGTACTGTGGTTAAGGCTACTCGATGGCACAGCCGAAACATATGTTTTTGTAGAAAACAATGGACCACGGCCAAACAGCCCGGGAATGAATTTTAACAACGTTGACTCCGGCCGTGTAAGCCTCCTAAGTACTAATGTACTACCATTGTAAACAGCAGTATAACAGTATATATATTTCTGAATCATTCATATTTGTTTTCATACACTACAGTTTATTTATGTTTATTACTGTGTAAATGTATATAAAATTCATGAAAGTATCTTGATCTGTTTTTAAGTAAACATAGCAGTACGTTAAGGTCAAGATTGAAATATAATCAAGTTGTCATAACTTTTCGTGTTTTATGAAATTTCAGCGCAGTTTCGTTACTTTCTCCACCTGTGTGTGAAGGGCACACTTGTCATGCTTAGTGCTCTCTTGATGGGTAATGTTTAAATTACACCATCAAAAATAAAACGGCATTGTGTGCAACCCTAAACGTTTCAAGAGCTGATCAGATTTGAGGGATGGAAGTTGGCGGTTGATTTTGGTGTCACAACACAAGTAACCTTCCCTCCGGTGCAAGATAAATCGTTTACACAGTTTATTGTAAATTTACCGGCAGTCACGTGACTGGCTACTTCTGTCACCCTAACGGTGCTTCACCTGCCGTCTTGTTCAGTTTTTCTCTTTTTGAGATCTACTTTAATCCTTTTCTTACTACAAATTGAAGCCTAAATGAAATCTTCGTAATGAAGACTGTGGGTTCATCATTTGTATTCGGTACTCAAAATTAGGAGGTAACGAAAAGCGGAAAGTTTTCCTGTCTCTGCCTGATGTTACTATTGAAAAATGCACGACAAAACAAACATAACTCCTTTTTTTAAGAAATAACAATTTTTTCATTATTCAAAAAGACGAGATTTTTCTGTTTTATGCAACAGTAGATAAACTATAAAAATTATATTATTTAATTAAACATTTTTTTAAAGTAGTATTTATACACCTTTGACAATATTTTGGATAAAATATTGTAGCGAGAAGCCTATCGAACAAACCGGAACATTCGCCACTGTTTCCCCGTCCAGTGTGGCAGGTGTTGCCCCAGTAAAGGTCGCTCTTAAGTTGATTCTAGTGTATTCAAGAACACTGGAGATACGCATTAAGCTGGCGTGCAATAGGGAGGGAAAGCTATACTGGACCACTGCACGTCCTATATCAATCAATAGCATCCGGCTTGTCAGTTCAGTTATGTGAGCGATTTTCTTTTGCGCGAATCGAGTGTTTGTAGCGAAGTGTTGTAATTAGTGCGGAATTATTTATAGTTGACATTATTATTGCGTGTGGACAATTTTTACTTTAGTTGATGTAAGATGCTATCTTGTTTATTACAAACTGTTAATTGTGATAATTAAAGCTGTTTTTAGTGACTTCACTGGTGTCTTGTATTTTGTTTTCCGCTGTATCATACGATAATCGGTGAGACCGTCGTAATAATATATTCGATGAAACAGAGTGAAAGACGATATTCAGACACTAATAACAACCGTCACTTACTGTTTAAGTCACGTTTCTTTCTTTTTGTCAGTTCTAAACATTACGCCCACACTACGATGAGGCATCTCTGCGAATCGACTCTGTGTCAGGGTAGCGGTATTAAGTATAACGTCAGTCGCGTATACGACTACTATTGGCTTAGTTGATCAGTTAATATTGTACGAAACATTTTATGTAAACATAACTTTATTTTTAAAACGTTATGTTTTCCATTTGGTAGTTCTACATTTTATAATACTTCAATAAGAACAAAACAAATTCAATAAAACGAAGTAGTGAAATATCCGAACACTAACAACAGCTATGCCTTCCTGTTTAAGACACATTAATTTATTCTTTTCTTCAGTGCCAAATATTTCACCTGCAATACAATGATGGCGCCTCAAGAATCGATTCTCCCTCTGTGTCGCAGTACTAAGGAAGAATCAGTCGAGTATACGAACGTGTTTCAACGTAGCATACGCAATAAGTTTAGTGCCAAGAAAAACTGAAAAATCAGTAAATGTTGCTGATAGTTAAATGCATGAAAGTTTACGAGCAAAAAATGTATTGACTATATAATCTGGTTTTAAAAACAGAAGTTTGGTATTCATTGGAATAATGAACACACCAGACATCCACGAAAGTTACATGATTTATTCTTGGCACAACAATTATTAGGAATGTCGTCTAGTTTTGACGTTCATTATACATGAACCAGTTTTGTGGAAACTCTGAGAAGTGGATCTCTCGTTTTACTTACATTCCAATTTTTCATGAAACCACTATCACTACAACTTTTGATGAATAGGCGTTTTTAACAACTGTAATTTTTCAAGTGTTCGGTGGTAGATAAGACTATCGAATGCCATTTTTCAATCAAGTACATCAACACTGAATCTGATGCAGTGATCTCTAAATATTTGTGTCGGTTGCATATAATTTATTTAATCTTATTCTTTCAGTTGTAGGAGGGAGAGTTTTTTCATGATTTCCGTTTAAGATTTTAGGAAAACATATGCTTAGTGCGTAGAATGTATTATAATCATTCTGTATAATATATAGCAAAGAACTAAGAATTTAGACTTGTTATAGATTTTTAATTATTTTTTAATTTAAGTGTTTATGGATTTAAAAATCTCTGCATATAAATTAATAGCCAATGCATATATGAGTGGAAGTAAATATGTTATCTTCTAGCACTCTTCGTTTTCTTTTTTCTTATGGGATTAGATTGAGAAATCAATTCACCTGTTCTCGATCACATGGTCTCTCCAAGTGCTCTTCTCCCGTGTCCGTTCCTGTGTGACTGTGTGCGTCTGTAAATGTTCCTAAGAAGTCTGCTTCCAGAATTTTCCATATTTTTTCAATTCAATATGTCTTTGTTTGCGTCTAACCTTTTAATGACTACTTACTGAATATGCCCCTGAGATTCATATTTTGAAGACATTATACCTTATGCATTAAACATATAAGGCCTTTTTTACGTATAAGGCGTTCCTTATAGCCTATAACATATCAAAGAAACTTTCTTTCAAGCGCCCGATTTTTTGCTGAGCATGTTAACATTGTGTGTTACGATTCAGTCTAACGTAGAAGATCGGTAGAGCTATTAGCTTATAGGTTTTAAAATAAATGTTAATAATTTCTTTCACTTTGTGTTTGTAGTTTTGCTGACCTAGATATGAATTCATCTGTTCTAAATAAACTGACACCACAGTAGTCATAGGGTAGTCTCAATAGATTAAGTGTAACATTAAGATACATAAATTTAAATTATTCCCGCATTTTATTTAAAGCATGATGCTACAGAATACTGATTAAGGTAAACAGCGGAATGCTGAAAATTAAGAATAACAAGACGTAAGGGCGAAGAAATCATGGTTGTGCGTCACAGTAGAAGAGAGTCGCAATCTGGGTTTTGTTATAAGCAGACGGTAGCAACGACAGCAGATCACAGATAAGACGATGTGTTTTCGTAATGCCTTTGGTTGAAATCACCGAGTCTTGCGAGACAGTAATATTTCCGCCATACTGTCTACTAGCCAAGGCATGTGTAAAGTTACTGCATAAGATACTGTCTCAGACAGTACTTCATTTCCAGCTGCAATAAGAAATAGCATATCTCAGTTGTTAATCTGCTGAGTTTAGGATCAGACTAGTTATATAATAAATAGGGAAATGCTGTTATTAGACAGAGGCAATTGTAAGCACATACAGTTTCTACTTTATTTCTATACAGTTTACTTCATTGACTTAACCATGTAGCATATCCCGAGAAACGAGAGGGTTTTCTACCGTTTAAAAGCGAATTATTTATGAAGTCATTCGAATACAATTTGTAATTTGAAAAACCTTAGTGCAATAATGATATCTTCAGATGTGCATTAACGTTTAATTTAGTTTTCCCGATGTACCTTCTTCTTATCTTCATTTAGGAGATTCTTCTGTTTATAATGAACTACGTTACTCAATGAAATCGCTCCATCGCATTCGTGTTCGTCCAATTCGTCTTTTGCTTTTTAAACAATTAATGTGTGCCTTCTTGACTAACCTGTCATCGCCCATCCTGTCGACATAGCCGTTCCACAGTTGTCACTTTCCTGTATATAATCCACTATGTTAACATGGCATTTTTTCCAGTATTTATATTTGTTATTTTATCCAGCCGTGTTCTTCTTCTCATTCTTCTCAATGACACCATCTCAACAACTTTTGTACATAAATATTGAAGATGTATACAAAATACGTTTTACGTAAAATATCATTACACATCATTATTAATTTAATAGTGAGAACACCTTTGAACATTCTTCGTTGTCGTTGGTGTCTTCATTCCATAGTAGAACCTGTTGGATTGCCATTTTAAATCGAATAACATATCTGCAAGGGCCGACCATCCCATATTCCCCTAGTCCGTTTTGTTGCCCACTGTTAACTTATACTCTCCGTTTTCCCACTTTATACTTAAATATGCTTTATTAAAGACGGTTTTCTTTCTGATCTTTTAACAATCATACAAAATATATAGTTTGGTAATTATATCTTCCCTGCGCTTTCGATAAAACTTTATTGTCGGTAACCTTTTCCTTGCCCTAAAAAATTTAATTCACCTGTATGTACAAGTTGCTTTATTCAGGTTTATCGTTAAGCATTTCTTATCCTTCACATTTTTCTATATCCTGTTTTTACGAAGAGGTAAGAACAGGTACTCTTTGTAAAATTTTATTTTTTTATCAGATCATGTTTTAGTTTTAAAATATGTTATGTAGAATTCAACACGTTTTTCATATTTTTAAGGTTTTTTTTATTTTTATAATCATTGTACACGAAAATTATATTACAACCAAGAAGAGTATACTGTGACACTTGCTCTAAAATTTTACTGTCAACTGATACTTCGAAGCGAGTTTAGAATATCCCTCTAAAGGCTATAAGATTTATTTTCTTACGAAATACTTCAAAATTACATGTTCCACATAAAACGTTGCAGCGGTGTACACATTTTTCCTGAGCGTCTTCTGTCTCCTTAAGTACTAACTGATCGTTATAAAAACAATAGAAAACCAACAGTATTTATACCTCTGTTTGTAAGTTTTTATTTTATTTCCCACTCGACCTCAATCATCCATTACTTAATCATATCGCCCGAGTACATTAAACAATATAGATGACGGTTTGTACAGCTACATTCAAGGGACATAACCTTTCCTAAACAATACTGGCTTGTTCTTTTGTCTCTCAGTATTTATTATGATAATCGTGTTTGGATATAAAATTTCAATGACACTAATCAAAGGTACAGGATACGCTTTTTTTGGTCTCTCACAAGGTATTTTTATTACCCACATAAAATGTTTCTACATAATCAGTAAACGCCCCGCAAACTTATGCCTGATATTACCTAAGTTTTTGTTTTTGAAGAAGAAGAAAAAGGTTAATAATCAACGTCTTCATTGAATTATAAAGTGAATAAAATTTTAATCATTTACTATTTATATACAAGAATATTGTTAAATTATTATTGACTTTTAAGATGTGAAGTTAATTTTCTCATAAATTTAGAGGTGTCAAGTGAGTGATAGAATGACTATTATTATTTACATTTTACTCTTTTCTATACGGTAAAAACAAAAATTGAGAGACGTTTTCTTTTCGCAATGTATATAAATTTATCACATACCTGTTTTTAAAGGAGTAACTTACTAATGGAATTCATTGTTGAAGAGCAGTTTGAAAAATTCGTACATCAACAAAATGTAAAGTAAACAAAACTCTACAACGAGAACTAAAAAAAAACAAAAAAAAGAAACACTGCGCTGTAGAATTTGCAACGTTAGTAAAAACAATTGTAGAACACTGAACTTGGTAAACGAAGGTGGAAAGGGAGGAACGGCTCACATTAACAACAGCTTAGAAAGCAAAAAACGATTCGTTCACCGGTCTGAACGTGTCGCACTAATTGCACGAAGTTTCATTTTACCGTGTTTTCATCGTGGGCTGTTGTAAGCAAAAACTGTTTGGCGTTGTACGAGAGATAAATATGTGAGGGTTTGGGGTTTGGCTGCGGAAGAGAAACATTATTTATTGGAACATTCAATCTATACAACCATTTAAAACTAGAAATGTTTTAAAACTACACTCTGAGTGCATAAAACAAAATGCTAAGGTGTCTCATTTTCTTGAGAAAACAGCACTGAACACACAAGCAGAGTGAATAACCGTTATATTTGTAATATCTTCATCTTCTCAACGTTTAATCTTCATGTGTCTTGTGTCTATTTGTCTTTCTTCCCCTTTGACTCTCTGTCTGTCTGTCTGTCTGTCTCTCTCTCTCTCTCTCTCTCTCTCTCTCTCTCCCCCTCTCCCCCTCTCTCTTTCTCTCTTGCTCAAACTGTCTCTTTTCCATTTTCTGACTCAATGTATCTTACTACTTTGGGAGCTAGGCCTACTTTCTTTTCACTCTTAATGCAGTTTCTTTAACGGTTTACGATTTATGTTATGATTTACGATTCCTGCAGGGTTCATTGTTCGTTTTAATACACACACATTCTGCTGTCATACGTACTGTTTACTACTACGATTATGTGATGCTACTAAATACAATGAGCATTTCTTTATATAAAATTTTAGTTGTCTTAAAGAGAGACATATAAATATTCCGTATTGTTTAATTCAAACCTACAATTTTTTGTTTGATAAAAAAAATTCAATATCTTAATACCATACTGTAAGGAGATGTAGCGTTCGTATTTCAAGAGATGTAAATTTATATACATTAATTGAATGTATGGATTCTGTAGTACATGTTACTGTACTATTCGCTTGTACAATCCTGGCAGAGAAATACAGTAATTTGTTTTTGCGTAAAGTATTTAATTCTGCCCTAACCTGATAGTTTTATAAATAAACGTACTACACTAGCTTAGCACGTAGACACGTATATCGCGTACATTACGTACGATTAACCAAAATTAATAATATGGTAAACTTGGGTAAACTTGTGATAAATTATATAAACTACCAATTGTGCCAATCAAAAATTTTTAATTGTTTTTAATGTTTTAATCTTTGGAAGTTTTAATTTTGGAACAATGTTCTTGCTAGGTAATCTCGTGATATTCCAGGTAATCTCGTGACAACACTCCACTATATAGTCGTGATATCACGACTTTACTTGGATTGAGGCGATCTCGTGACTTGGATACGTCAGTCATACTCGTGACATCTAAAATCATAAATAAAATAAAGTTGAATTCATACGGTCAAAATACATGAAAATTAAAACGCCATTAATATTAAAATTGTATGGAGAAACCCAATCCAAGAAATAACAATTATTGAAAATTTTAGCAAAAAACTATTTAGAAGATTTATATTTAATATAAATGTTTTTCAGAAGTAAATGTCAAAAATTAAATGAATTTGTACATTACTTGGAAACGCCTTTACTTGGAAAACAACACAAAATATTTAAGAAACTACTATCCGGAGATAAGGTCCTACAACGTATACGATGTCCATAACCTACCAAAATATGTACCATCGTATTCACTATGTTTTAACCGACAATTTAAGACAAAATTTGATACTTACTATAGTGAATTACAATTATGGTAGAATCAAAATGCACGTCCTATTAAAAGATAAGATATTTTTAAAGAAATATTCCTTACCTTTCACTTCAAAACGTTGCAAAACAATAAACTCGTGTCGCATTGGCGCCTACAATATCTCAAACTGAATACTAGAATGCACTGCGCGCAACTGGAGAAACTAGGCAATTATACGAGCATTTGATAACCCATGGCAAGCTTCACAAAAAGTATCACAAGATTACCTCTATCACGAGTATACCCGAGTTCACCATACAAGTCGTCTGTATGTGTGTTTATATTTGTGTCGTGAAAACGTTTCCGGATATTTTAAACATTTTGTCACAAATCGTGATATAGGCTATCCTATCTTAGAAGAATCGGTGCGTGCTGGGAGGTGCTGCTGTATTCTTCCTAAATAGTTGCACAGATTGTCTGTGTATTCAGTAATTGTATTTTCCAGATTATTATATAATAAATATTCTACAGGACCCAATTACATTTTTAGGACCAGGAATCAGCAACAACGATATACTTGTTTTTTTAACAAATAAAATTCAAAGCGTGTATAATAAGACCCACGCATTTATTCCGTCTACAGATTTCATAGAACCTTCGGTTTCTTTTTGACTTTCTTAATGCATGCAATAACGCTTTGCCTCCTATAAGATTTATTATCATCATTCCCCACTGTTTGTTACACGTAACATTACAAGTTTTAATTTACCTAATCCCTCTTTCTCTTTTGTGGTATTTCTTAATTGCAAGCGGAGACGTGAAACTAAAATCAGTGAAAACAGTTTGAACAAAATTGTACAAAAGAAAGTAAACAATGTGACACAGTGTTTGTTTATTGCGTCTCTTTGATGTCGGTTGGCGATGACAAGAGAACTGATTGCTTGTGTTCGTTTTAATTAAGCACCGTTTTGTTTAAACGTATGCGGTTTCCTGTCCGACACACATTGTGTCAGTTGTTAATTTGACTAACACCTGTCCCCGAAATAAAAAATATGTTTTTCTACCATGTGATAAAACTATGCTGCATTTAAATGTACTAAATTTTTTGTACGATTTTATTTTCTAGAAGTAGAATGAGAATATTCATAATTTCTGCCTTGCAGACATTTTTAGCTTAACATCCTACTTGCTTACAACATTAAATTTGCTAATCTTACGTGTTATCTAGTAAAATCTTTCAAAAAATTATCGTCATTATCATCTACAATGATTAAAACAAAGACTGTCCAGGTACCAAGTAGATGGACTAGATCTGGTCACTCTCGCCGCACACCTTGTACTGCATCTTATATTCATCTTATAATGGAATAGTTTTGGGGGATGCAGCGGTCAAACATTCGGTTATTTATCAAGTATGCTCACGATATTCAGTTTCTGCCGTATAGGCTATCTCAATGCCTTCTACGCTTTTTGAGAGTAGTAATTTAGGAAATTACTAATAAATAAATAACAACCGATGTAGGGCAGACGGTATATAGGCTGTCCGTGGAAGAAAAAAGTGCTGTTGTGGAGGTGGATCTAGAGTGAAGTGTTGTTGTTGATGATGATTATGATAAATATGATTTAAACGCGGTTAACGTTTGGACAGTCGGGGCGTTCAATTTCATGTACACCATTTAAATTAAAAATTTAATTAATTGTTTAAGTTTGATCCTATCAAAATCTGTTTCGTTACTATTATAGGTAATTGTTATATTGTTACGACGGTTTCACGGATCGTCATATGGTACAGTGGAAACAAAGTACACACACCAATGTAGTCACTAGTTACAAATTTTAATTAGTCACAAATAACAATTTGAAATCAACAGGTTACTCTCAACAAGTATACAGTAATTCAAGTTAAGTTTGTCGACCCACAATAATAATTGTAAACTATTAGATTTCCGCACTAATTATAACAGAACCATCACTTTTTACTAATCAGCAACAACCACTTGATCCGCTCTCTACAATAACGCCAGACGTAACTCACTAACTAATCCAGCCGCTGTTGCTTATATATAGCCTTCAGATGCTCCAGAATAATTTTCCATGCGAGCGTAATTTGCGTTGTTAACAAGTACTAGAATACTCTAGAGGGTCCTTAATGTGCGCCCTTGACCGAAACGCTGCACCTGCTCTGTTAGCCTAGAAACGGGTGGAAGGACGAAGGTTCCTTACTTGTCGTAACAACATTTGGTTTTGAATAATTTTGCAATTTTATAATAAATAGTCTGTGTGTAGCCTATGTAAAATAAATATATTTCATGTTGTAACTGTTCTGTGTATTTTTATTAAAAGAATAATTTTGTCTTTTTTGATTAATTTTCTTTGCCATATTATCATTTTAGTGTTACATCCATTTTATATTGCAATATCATACTCATTTTCATTTCTTACTGTTTTCCTAATTTCTTTAGAGGAATATTATTCATTCTATATAGGTATCAAAGAATTAATACAGCATATTTATCGTAAGAGGGATGAATTGAATGTTTTGGAATAATTTACGAAAATTTGAGTAGTTTTTCTGAATATAGTGTATTCAAATACATTGTGGTTGTTTATAAGAGTAATATCTAAAACTTTTAACGTATTATCAGTTTCATGTTCTATAATAAAATGTATATTAATTTTATGTATTACATGCATAAATTTGTTTTTTATATTCATATAAATATTTAGCAGAATGCTTAAATCTATTTTTCGTTCTCGACAAACGTAAGCGGTATGTTATAAATCAAGTTTTTAATGTAATCACGATGTTGTAAATTATGAAGTGACATTTCTCCACTTGCAGGAGACGTGAAGGGCACACTTGCCATCTTTAGTTGTCTCTTGAGGCGTGGTGTTTAAATTGCGTCGTGAAAAGAAAAAGGCATTGTGTGCTACCCTAAACGTTTCTCTAGTGCTGAGCAGATTGGAGGGATGCACGCTGGTGGTTGATTTGGGGTAACAACTCAAGTAATCTTCCCTGCGGTTAAAGAAAAATCGTTTACACAGTTTAATGCAATTTTACCCGCAGTCAACGTATGTCGCCCTAACGGAGCTCCATCTGTCACTTTGTTAAGTCTTCCTATTTTTGAGGGCCTGTGTAATCTTTCGCTGCAACCGCACTGCAAATAAGAGAAAGGAAGCCGATTAATGAAGCCTGTGACTGCAACGTCTCTACTCAGTGTTCAGTATGTGTAGGTAAAAGAAAAGTATTATGGTTTTCTAGAAATTACGTTACTAGCAATTAAGATACGTCCAAAAGTATTTAATATTTATAAACAACAATGTGTTCCCTATACAATCTGGAGGTGACACACCTCTATTTTCTATTATTGTTTACCTTAAAATCATTCCGTGCAAATGGAAGTTCATGTTTAAAATGTCTCTGCCTAAATAAGCTGTACGTTACTATACTATGTGCAGTCAAAACAAATTGAATTAATCTAATTAATGAGCGACATACGTTTAATAACAACTGTATTTTTTGGTTTAGTAAGCAGTATTTTATTTTTCTGAGCAGCAAGTAATTCGTCCTTAATACAATTAGTCATCCTCAGTAGACTGACTCAGTTTCAGTCTTATAAAAACTCGGATTCGTCTCACCTCAACCTAGTACAGGCAAATTGTTTCATGCTTACAAAAATTCAAAAATCTGTGTTAACCCGAAAAAAACGGTATGTTATTAATAGTGAAGTTCGCACAAGTTTAGAAGAATGCATTCATATTGACTGCATAATCTTCATTTAATACACATAAGATTTAATATTTATACAGAAGAATGCAGTATATATTTGGCGATGCTAACATGACTTAATCTTAACCTAACAGTTATTGTGAATATGGTCAAAACAAGAATAAGATCAGAGGAAAACACTAATCAGTCGCTCTTCTGTTCGGCTTCCTCCAATTCCTTTTTCCTTCAAGAGAAATTACTTTCATTCAGTCAGTGCGACGTCTGATGAATAGATATGTTTGATTCAAAGACTTTAACAAGTTGCAGTTTTTAATAAATTTGTAACGTTAGACAGACTAAGATGGAACTTACAAATTTCGTTTTTCAATCAAGGCCAATACCAAGTCTTGTGCATAATCTGTAAATCTTTAATCCTTGTTTGGATATTTGTCCTGAAATACGAGTTTACTGAACGTTCATGGAATGTTTATAGATAAGAGACCTGTCTTATATTGAGCGGATTTCATGTCGTTTATATAATACTGTTCTTTCACCGTTGATTGAAGAGCCTTCTTATTTGTTTATTACTTAAAAATTCAGGAAACAACTACATACATCGTCGAACACACTGTATTTCCAGGATTTCTGTGCTTCTCTACTTGTGTTTTACCTTGCACACGAGTGAGTGTTATATTTTTGTATTTAGTAACATGTCCAGCCTACTGCAATTTCTGATAGTCGTGTCTCTGAAATTTTGTTACACTTCACTATAGTATCTCCTTCTCCATTTACAGTTATCTTGACTAGTCTTAGTATTTTTTAAGTTTTTTTGGATGCCGTAAATTTGTTTATCAATTTTTCTGATTCGTGACCAGTTTCATTACTATAACTTAATATTGGCCAAATTATTACATTAAAGCCCAATTTGTTTATACAGTAAAAAATGTTATAACTTACTCGCAAAAGAAATTTCTTATTTGGCTAAACTAATCAACCACTGAGCCGCTCATCATTGACATCACAACACATTAACAATACAGAATTCAGAATTTCAACTTTCTTAAAATGTGTAACTAAATTCTACAGCTTACCTGGATGACCGGCTCACTTGTTCAGAACCAGGAGGAGGCCTCCTAGTGGAAGAAAGGCCTCGTGCTGGGGAACCATTAGGCAATTTAATTAATGCGGTGACCTCAATTTCCAAACTCAACAAACAACAAATTTATTGGTTCTTTAAATCCTTTTAAAAGCCTTACAATTTTATGTACAATACGTGTACTTCATAGTACCCAGAATATAGAAGTATTTTATTTAAAATAACAATCATCATACAACAAAACCTCGACGGTAAATTTTAAAACATTTACAAAAATATAATTTCGATATTTTGGCAATAAATTATTATTAACATTAATAAATAAAAGAAAATAAATCTAGAGATTTTCAAAATTTAATACATCTAATAACAATAAGTTTTTTTTTTACAGAACACCTCTGGTTGTACTATTTTAATGTGCTTTTTTTTAAATTAATTACACAAACAACATGCACCATAGGAAATCCCAATCAAAAACTAAGAATGATAACAATATAATTAGTAAAGACATAATATTAAATATAATTTGGTAGTTATGTTCTTTAGTATGAATTTACAATGTGTGTGCGCAATAGTGATAATAACATTGGGTTAACATGGTACGAGCATTCTTTTTTTTTTTTTGTATGTGCTCAATTTTTACTAAACTTTGTATAGTTCAATGGTTTTCTGATTTCATAATGTATACCATCGTTAAGGAAAGTATCAAATAACCAGGTCTCTCAAAATTTAGAATGCTTTATACATACATATTTGCGTATACGAATGACTAGATCCATGACACTATTTATATACTCATCACTCAACAATTAATTAATATAGTCATTCAACATATTTTAAACTGAGCAAACATTATTAAGTTCCATTAGATTTATAAATATTATATGTATATATATATACACAAATAATTTTAACATTGATTTTAAATTCATAGAGAATTAAAATAAATTCTAAATCCCAAAACGTGTAGGGATATAACATAGCTTGAACAAATGTGGTGGACAGTTCACTACCTGTCATGACAAGGGGTTGCACTCAATACATATGACTTCATAATTTTCTTTTTTTTTTAAACTTACATGCACTTTACAATTTACACACAAGACAGTTACATGGATAACACTGATAAATACTGGGAGACTTTCTCAGAGAAAATAAAGGAACGCTGGGAAGTGCCTTCACACTGCAAGGTTTAGGTAGATACCAATTCACCAGTTGTAGCTTAACACACTTCGTTTTTCATGTTTTTTTTTTGTTTATATTTAAAATAGCTTTTGCATATAAGGTACTACTATCACTTACTAACAGCATAAGAAGCCGTCCTCACAATTAAAAGAAATATCAGATGCCAGTCCAGTTCAACTGAATTTTGAAAGAAAAATATCGGTATGGAGAACCACACATGACTTCCATGTTCTAAGATTTATATTTAAAATCATATTCGAAATGAAATATTTCCATAGAAACTACGTCTTTCTACTTATTGCTTCAGCATTAACCACAGTACTGTGGTCACTAACGTATACCACCTCACGTTTTCGCACTCGATTTTCACCGATGATGGCAGTCGATGGCACTGCCGAAAAGTCGGGTTTTGTAGAAAACATTGGACTACGGCTAAAGAGCCCGGAAAGCAATTTTAACAAAAAACTACTTCTTTGTTGCCGATAACGTAGTACACATATAAAAAATTCCCCCCCACCACCGACAACTATAGTTTTTAATAATAGACAATTACCCCCACCCCGTTCACCTACCCACTTCATTTATAGATATTTCATCTACGTTTCTACAGTGGATTACTATGTGCTTCTTATCAGGATACTTTATTTATAAAAATTAAGTACTTTACTCTTGTTAAATCATAAAATGTGTCAGGTAAACTACCCCTTTCTCTTAACCGATCTTCTCCAAAATCAATAGACCTTCCGTCCTCTATAATTCAGGGAAGCATGCAAAAAATATTTGATTCTGTTTGAATGTGCGGCAGTTATCGTTCGTCATGGAAACATTTCTCTTGTTACAACATAAAATGTTGCAGGTAGACTACCCCTTTCTCTTAACCGATCTTCACCAAAATCAACAGACCTTGAGCTCTCTTTAGTTCAAAAAGGTATGCAAAAACCTAGTTGATTCTGTTTGAATTTGCGGCTGTTATCGTTTACTAAAGAAAAAAATTACCCTTGATAAAAAACCGTTGCCGGTAAACTACCCCTTTCCCTTAACCTAACTTCACCAAAAACGACAGGTCTTGAGTACTCTACAATTCAGGGAAGCATGCAAAATAATATTTGATTCTGTTTGCATTTGCGGCTGTTATCGTTTGCCATAGAAAACACCCTTGATAAAACATAAAACGTTGCTGGTAAACTACCCTATTCCATTAACCGATCATCACCAAAAACAATAGGTCTTGAGAAATCTACAATTCAGGGCTGTATGCAAAACATTAGCTGATTCTCTTTGAATTTACGGCAGTTATCGTTCGTCATAGAAAAAATACCCTTGTTAAAACATAAAACGTTGCAAGTAAACTACCCCTTTCCCTTAACCGATCTTCAACAAAATCAACAGACCTTGAGTTCTGTATAATTCAAAAAGGTATGCAGAAGAGTAGTTGATTCTGTTTTAATGTATGGCAGTTAACGTTATCAAACAAAAAAATTCCCTTGATAAAACATAAAATGTTACTGGTAAAAAACCCTATTCCCTTAACCGATCTTCACCAAATCCAACAGGTCTTGAGAACTCTATATTTCAGGGCTGTATGCAAAATATTATATGATTCTGTTTGAATTTGCGGCTGTTATCGTTTGCCATATAAAATATCCTTGATAAAACAAAAAACGTGTCAGGTAAACTACCCCTTTCCCTTAACCGATCTTTACCAAAAACAAAAGCTCTTTAGTACTCACCAAAACAGGGTGGTATGCAAAAACGTATTTGATTCTGTTTGAATTTGCGGCTCTTATCGTTTGCCATAGAAAATACCCTTTTAAAACATAAAACGTTGCTGGTAAACTACCCCTTTCCCTTGACCGATCTTCACCAACACCAATAGATATTGAGAACTCTACAATACAGGGCTGTATGCAAAACATAATTTGATTCTGTTTGAATTTGCGGCTGTCATCATTTACCATATATAAAAATTACCCTTGATAAACAACCGTTGCAGGTAAACTACCCCTTTCCCTTAACCGATCTTCACCAAAATGAAGAAATTTAGAGCACTACAATTCAGGGCAGTATGCAAAAAATTATTTGATTATGTTTGAATTTGCGAAAGTTATCGTTTGCCATATAAAATACCCTTGTTAAAACATAAAACGTTGCCGGTAAACTACCCCTTTCCCTTAACCGATCTTCACCAAAAACAATAGGTCTTGAGAGCTCTACAATTCAGGGCTGTATGCAAAAGAGTAGTTGATTCTGTTTGAATTTGCGGCTGTTATCGTTTGCCATATAAAACAATTACCCTTGATTTAAAAAAAAACCGTTGCTGGTAAACTACCCCTTTCCCTCAACCGATCTTCACCAAAAACAATAGATCGTGAGTACTCTACAACTCAGGGCTGTATGCAAAAAATGATTTGATTCTGTTTGAATTTGCGGCTGTTATCGTTTGCCATAGAAAAAAATCT
Organism: Magicicada septendecula; assembly: GCA_034769895.1. Taxonomy (NCBI): domain Eukaryota; kingdom Metazoa; phylum Arthropoda; class Insecta; order Hemiptera; family Cicadidae; genus Magicicada; species Magicicada septendecula. The sequence goes on from CM068372.1 coordinate 143,363,052, forward strand.
ACAGACAGACACACAGACAGACAGACAGACACACACACAGACACTTTTCGAAAAACGACTTTTTTCATGTTTTGAGTGTAGTACAATCAGAATCTGCAATAATCTCGAACACGATTTTTTTTGCCATCACCATACTTCCATTTCCTTAAGGAACATGGAAGTAAAAAACTATAGTTCAGAAATGAATTTGCTATCATTAAAATAACCTGGGTTTTCCGGATATTAAGTAATGTAAAGAATCATCAAGAATTAAAGCAAAAGTCTCTTTTTTTGTTATGTTAAGATAACTAGCCGGGTCATCACTTGACGAGAGCATCATGTGGTGCAAATGCACACCTAGGAATTAAGTTAATTTTTTTTGCAAAAGTTCACTTACACAGCAACACCAGAAACATTGTTCCGAGACATACCTGTCGATATTCGCCGTAGCACATTAGCTACTTATAAGTTCCTTCATTTTCTTACATTCCATCTTGGCCTGACAATCGGGTCACGGTTGAACGGGCCGTAGACACCCCAGGGCACACCTTGGTACTCAACCAGCCATGATAAATAAGATACGCCCGGTATTAAAGGAAACAATTAAAACTTTCTTCAGAAGCCGGACAAGAAACGTCTCGCTGGGTTGAAGGGACAAGCCAGAGAGGCATCTCGACGCGAGTCTATGCCGCACAACCAACAACGCCACCACAGCGAAACAGTGAAACTCAAGTCGCGCCGCGTCCCTACTAGATAGCGCGCGAGTATCCATATAGCACGCAACGAAGTCCAACACGGCAATATAATATAAATAATTCTAATTGCCGTAATTTGGCTTAATCAATATTAGTATGTTGCCGTAACGAAATTCGGTAGTTACGGCACACCACTCAATCGATCCCTACTGATTATTACCTTTCTTTGGTTGTCCAAAGCATGACAGCTCTCTACGTCTCCCCGTTATGCCCCAGAAAGTCTCAGTGCCTTCATAAACTCCACAATTCTTGATTGAATCCACTATTCTGCAACTCTGCCTCTTGATCTCTTCCCCAAGTCAGTCACCTTTCTCTCGAACATCACAATGAGTAGTCTTGCCTCCGTCAGTCCCTCAGCCAATTAATCTTGTTTCTTCTTCTCTTTCCATGCTAATCCTTTTCAGCACTTCGTCTTTCTTACTTTATCCTTCTATTTCACAACCTCCATTCTCTGCCTCATCAGCATCTCCAGTGCTTCTAGTCTTCCTCTGTGCCCTCCCTTTCTTGTCAGTGGTGTACGTCTGTTGGACAGGCATTCATCTATTGTATAAAATGTTACAACACTACAAGAATTAAGCCTCAGTGGAATAGGAATTTGTCCTTCTGCGTTAGATTAGATCGGTTTTCTGTCTTTCCCATCCGATTTCCGAGGCTCGTATGAGTTCTGTAAGTACATATATTTTTACTTAATCAGGTTGCTAGCCTGGTGTAAAATCCCTAGACTTTGATTTCGGGCTGCTCTTTCCCTAGAGACTTGCTTTCAGCTCAGCTGAAGAGCTCTCTCTGCCCGATAGCAGTAGACTAACTAACTTAGCCCATGTGAGCAACCGTTGGCCTACTGTAGGGTCCTTCGCCTCCACACTAGATGCACACCCTGCTGCCGATGTGCACCATCCTGCCAGGCCAGGACCCAGGATATGGTGGTATCTCTTTTCCTTACTGATCCACTCGGCCGAAGGAATCGCAAGGTTGTTCTATCTTGGATCCGAGAAGGAACGAGGATATTAGACGCGATTTAAACATTGTATCATTGCACCAGAAGATTGGAAACCAAAGAAGGAGATGGTGCTTGAATCATGCCTGATATCCCTCTACATGTTGCTGCCTTGGGTAATCAACCTACTGGGAAGAGAGATGTCGGTAGACCGAGGAAGAGATGGGTTCCAGAACAGGTCTAAGTTCACCTTGGAGTGGTGATGATGATAGAAAAAGAATATGAAGTACATAAAACCAAGAGTTTGTCTTGTAGCCTATATAAGTTACTGTATAACACAGAATATTAATGATGAGACTCAGTGGAATGATTAAAAAGTAAAGAAAAGAAAAAAATGAGAATAATTAAGAATGAAGAAATAATGTTTGCCTTTCACAGCAAGAAACAGTCGCAATCTGGGCTTTATAATAAACGGACAGAAGCACAGACAGGAGATCACAGATAGGACGATCTGTGACGTAGTGTTGTTAGTGGTAATATTACCGCCATATTGCCTACTATCCCACCCCTATGTAAAGTTACTGCACAATATAAGCGGCTTGCATGTCTCGGAGACTACTTCATTTCCAGACGTGATAACCAGTGGGCTATTTTTATTGTTCATCTGCAAGCTGTAGGGGAGTGGTTTACTACTTTTAATAAGAGAGAAGTGTAAGCTTTTATTAGCAATAGACAGTGACAAGTATATACAGTTATCATTTTGTTGGTATAATATTTACTTCATCTTCTAACATCATAAGGCCCCATCATAAATGCAAGGATTTTTACAAGCGATTTACTTGCAAAGGTATACAAAATACAATCTTATGATTATAATGCAGTAACTCAGTAATTTTACCTTCTTCAGGCGTGCATCAATTTTTGGTTTACTGATACTGGCAGAGTTTTATTTATAATACTACTAATGTAAACAATTACTTTTTTATGTAACGATAATTGTATTTTACTATATTCCTGCGGAGGTCTATGTTTCAACTTGAATAACTTGAATAAGCATGGCGACTGTGAAAATTCAAAGAGCTAAAATGTACTTAGAATAAACGATACCAGAAGAGGAACAGAGAAACAAACCAAAAAATATAGACTAGTGACTAAAAGTTATGTCTCTGGCGATCTGTACTTCATCAAGGAATGTCCTTTGCTTCTAAAGGACACGAGTTGTTAATATTCTGACCTCGTAGCTTTCTCCTTGCTCCTTCTCGGCTAGCATTGTCCTCACACTGTTCTAGTTTATCTGACCAGCTAATATGCCCTTCCGGCCCACCGCTGACAACGTTTCCTCTTTACTTAGCAAGCGGAAATGGTGTCCTGTTTCAAGCGTGTCTGTGGCAAATAGAAGCTCGACAGCAAAAAAATTTACTTGCACTAGTGCGTCACTAAATCTGTTGTTTTAACAAAATATAACAAGATGTAATAGTTATGTATTTTGTGACAGTGTTTATTTAAATACACAATAAAGTCACAATTCAAATATTTGGTTGATGTATACATTATATACAGTGTTTATTACCAGTATATTTTTATTCAAGATTAGGGCGTAAACGTCTTTGAAACATTACGTAAATTCATAGATATGTAGCTCAATTCTTAGCTCAATCACCTTAGTGCACTTGTATCGATATAGAGATCAATAGTAGTGATATAGAGATCCAAGAGTAATTGGACGTGATTGTAGCCTATCTAGCACTGCTGTACTACACTGCTTTATTGGATAAAATCAATACCAATTCTATGTTATAGAATAATTTATTAAGATCCCTATATTAGAAGTAGTAAATACATTTTTTATTATTAAACACTTTGACTGTTTATTATAAAAGCATTCATTTATTTTGACTAATTACGAGAATACACTTTTTGTGTTCATTTTTATTGAAGTTACGAAAATGTTTTAATACATATAATTTCTTATGTTTATTAAGGGTTTCTAAAATTTTTATTAAGCGTTTCAATATGTTTGCTCTTCTGACTGTTACGTAAACTACAAATGTATATGAAACTGTATTCATCGACTCCGTGAGTGCATCTAACTTTCTAGACGATAACTGCCAATACACGGTTTATGCACGTAAACCTGTCAACAATAACCTGTTATTAATGCTGTTGCCGAGCTCTGTATTCAGGAGAATTGGTAATCATTTCTTCGACTTATGAATCTCAGATTGAAGAGCATTAATATTTCGTAAAAGGAAGTTATATGAAGAGTTAAAAATTTTAAAGTTTAAAAAGAACAACAGTATTATACTAGTGAGCATTCAAACAGAATTTAGTAGTGAAGAAAATCATTTTTTGCAATGGTGAGAAATGTAAATTTTGTCAGACTGTAGTATAATAAGTGTTTGGTAAGTAGACAAATCTTAGATTGGCTTAATAAGGTAATAGAGGGAGAGACGAAGCTTTGTAATAAGTAGCAGGGGGTGGCTTCACTGATCTGAGCCAATAGGCTAGTGACAAGTAGACTTGTTTACGAATTGACCACCCATGAAGGAGGTCAAAGAACATTCACGGGTTTCAGCGGGATGTTTGTTTATCGTGGTTTAGGACTTTAAAATGCTAGAAACACTAAAGGCCTCATCAGGAACATGACACGTTGCGGTTCAGCAAGTAAACACGACAATGTTGGAATTAATATTTTAAGGTTTTTATCGTTTAAATGAAAGCTGTTCAACATACTTTTTCGATTGTTTATTTTTAAATAATTCCGTTCGTATACCAATGGTATTCTAAATAAATACTATTGTTTCTACGGCTTATTTAAAAATTCATGAAAAACATCAGGCTTCGAAAATTTACTTGAATTTTTATGTACTGTGTTGGTCTACTTATGAAATAGAAGAATGAGACAACCATTAGTAGATTGATGCCTGTCTGACCGGTAGCGTAATATTAGACTAAATGTGTTCCAAGTTAAAATGCTCAGATGGGAATAGAATCTTTTACCGTCCTCAGTTCCGAAGAGTTGAGTGTGGGAAGGGAAAGCCTTGTACCTTGCCGCACTATGGAATTGCGTACAACGGTTGGTTATGTTCTGCAGAGGTCACGGTAGCAGAAGCTACAGGTATGTATTCTTTATTTACTGTCTTTCCTGTGAGTTGTCTAGGAATTTGTACAATACTCCTCAGACCTTGGAAATGTGTTTTGGAGAAAGCTGAAGAATAATTTAGTATGAAGTGTGTCTCCGTTATTTTTGCAGACATTAGGATTTGTGCATGTGCACTAACTATGAGCACGAGAAAGTTAGCTGATTCTGCAGGAATCAAACAGAAAAACCAAAAATATAATCGATATCTCCTAGTTCGAGAGCATGAATATTGTGACGAGTTAGTTGAATAGGGCTCAACGTCGGCATCGTAATAGGTACTGCAGTAATTGGATATATCCAGTAAATTAATTTCTGTGGACAACAAACTTTGGCCTTCGGCCTCATTATTGTTACAGTGCTTTCCTAATATTTCTGTAGAACTGTTACTACAGTCATGACACCATTATAAATGTAAGATACCGTTATATCTTATATGGGATAATTTTTCCGAAAAAAAAATCAAACGTGCAATATTAACACTAAAGTCGCAGTGTCTACCAAGAAAATCTCAGGAAGGGGCTTGCAAATTTTAGTTTTCTCAGGTAAATTGTAACATGTATTATGTTTATGAAGTCTTTTTCCGGTATGGACCGCATCAAAAATATCTTGCTTGTACGACAATGTTTCACTCATATCACAATGAGTATCCTCAGGTCTAAGTGACACAAACGTCGGCACGCTAACTCAGTTATATAGTGTAGAAGTGGCGGCGGGTGGTCCGGTAAGTGGACCCTGCCCTGTAGGCGCTACGCTGTGTGAATTGTGTGGTCAGTCAAACCAGAAAATAAAGGGTACCGAGTCGTACTAAGCGTGGCGGTTTCTCTGTTGATGTTATCCTTGTGTTTATTAATTTCTATTGCTACTAGGATCAATCTATCATAATACCTATTAAGTGACCTTATTACAAATGCGTCTTTGAAGTTTACCATGTGATTAGTTACGGCCTAATGCTCAGCAGACTTTTCAAATGCCGTGTTCTTCGTATGTATGACATGTTCTTTGACCCTTGTGGAAATCAGGCGGCTTGTCTGGCCAATTTAAACCTTTCCGCAACTGCATGGAATTTTGTAGGTACCTTCAGTGTTGAACGGGTTTCTGACTTTGATTGGTTTCCAAATTGTGACAGCTTCTTATGTGGTTGAAACACTGTTTTAATGCCGTATTTCCTCAACATACTGCTAATTTTGTCTGTGTACCTTTTACATATGGTAGGAATGCTCTGTGGTTATTATCGTCGGTTGAAGAGGTTTCAGAAGGTTTTCCGGTTTGTTTAAATGCTTTACGTGTGACAACCCTGTTATATCCGTTTCGTTCATGAGCGTCCGTTAGGTGCTTTTCCTTCTCGAGGAACTGTTCGTAATCAGATACCCTCTTCGCTCTATGAAAAGTGTGTTGAGAACGGCTTGCTTTTGTGCAGTGCAATGATGTGAAGTTGCATGAAGGTAATCTATCAGTGTGGGTAGGTTTCCTGTACACTCGATTACCTAGAGATCCGTCCGGTTTTCGTGATATAAGTACATCCAAGAAAGGAATTTCTCCATTCGCTTCCACTTCCATGGTAAACTAAATTGAATTACGTATTGAGTTTAGATGCTAGAAAAAAGCCTGTAGTTCTTCGTGACCGTTAGGCCGGATAAGAATTGTATCGTCTGTAAAAGTGTGTGGATTTTAGTATTGCTGAATCTAACACACGTCTTTCAAACTCCTCCAAGTAAATATTCGCTACGACTGGAAACAACGGCGATTCCATTGCTGCTCCCTGTAATTGGTCGTAATATTTACCATCCCAGTAAAATTTTGTTGACCTGAAACACGCGGAAGCTGAGCGGAACAAATCAGGCGGCAATAGATGTTCAGTAACTTTTAAGGGGTCATTTACATAGACAAAACCAATCAAAGACAGAATCCCGTTCAACACTGAAGGTATCTACAAAATTCCATGCAGTTGCGGAAAGATTTACATTGGCCAGACGGACCGCCTGATTACTACAAGAGTCCAAGAACATGTCAGACATACGAAGAACTCGGCATTTGAAAAGTCTGCTGAGCATTAAGCCGTAACTAATCACATGGTAAACTTCAAAGACGCATCTGTAATAGGGTCATGTAATAGGTATTATGACAGATTGATCCTAGTAGCAATAGAAATTAACAATCACAAGGATAACATCATCAGAGAAACCGCCACGCTTAGTACGACTCGGTACCCTTTACTTTCTGGTTTGACTGACCACACAATTCACACAGCGTAGCTCGTACAGGGTATGGTCCACTTACCGGACCACCCGCCGCCACTTCTACACTATATAACTGAGTTCGCTTGCCGGCGTTTGTGTCACTTAGACCTGAGGATACTCATTGTAATATGAGTGATACGTTGTCGTACAAGACATTTCTGACGCGGTCCATACCGGAAGAAGACTTCAAAAACATAATGGACACCGGCCGCGGAAGCCTACGTGAGAATATTAACACAAGTAATTTACAGAAAATTATAGACAAACAACTTGTATACAAACACACTCACACATTATATTATTAAATTTGTGAATTATATTATAGGTAGTAGTATATACATGTTATTTGTATGTATATATTATGTACTGTATGTATTATATACGATACAATGCACCATTACGTCTTAGGTTTATGTATACATACTTATGATATACTATACCTCGAATAATGTGTTCATTAATATTAACTGGTATTTAGTGAGATTAACTTATTGTTAACACACGGACAAGCCAGGTCTCGAAAATAAAATACTTTCAGTTTCAAGAAGAGTTGTTGCCATAGGTTACACTTCAGTTTTTGGCAAAGAGTAGTAACTGTTCATACCGGTTATATCTGTTAAATTTCTCAGCTCTATTCTGTATTTGGTAAAATTCGTTGCCAAAAATCATACCAATCTTGTTAGTATTCTTACGCTTTTTTTAAGTTTAAAGTTTTAGAAAATTAAGAAATTTTGTTAGTCAAAAATATTACATTTTTTAAAAGCCAATTTAACAATTGTGTTAACTTTTTGTGCGAAATATTACTTTAAAATGTTCGATTTTTAAAGAGGCCTGATAACACAGAAACACACTTTGTCGATAAAAAGCATTTACAAGTTACATGTGACCCCATTTCCCTAAGTGAAACAGGCCTCGCTTCCGGTTTTGCTGGTTGACAGTCCCCCCCCCCCCCCCCGAGTTCTACATTATATGGCTGACATGTTAAACTTTATTCTTTGTTATTTTCGTACGCTACATACGTTTTAATGCAAAGTGTTACTCGTGGTCATTATCAATAGGCAGGTAAAACTATGCATTTACGTATGCAGTAATTTAAAAGTATGTATTAAACACAATGCAAGACACTCACAACAATATTTGTTTCTGATTTCCATGGCCTGTATTAATGCCATCACTAATAAACTAAATTTCAACAGCATAAAGTTTATTATTGTAAACTTAAAAGTAAAATTACATATATTGTTTGAAGATAAGCAACACCAGTGTTAAAAAACCAAAGGTGTAAAACACGAGAAGTCTGTTATCTAAGCGCAAAACTTCTCGTAATCAAATTATTCATCTATCAGAGCTGTTTATATTATAAAAAACTTGGAGTACATTTTCAGTTATGCAGAAGTAATGAAAGTAGAATTAACTTTTACATACCCCATAATTTTCTAGAAGTATTTAATTCTAATATAATAAAATTAAATTCAGTGTAGTAAAAACTTTCTTATACTCTCCAGTCTTCTTCATTTCACATTGTATAATGTTCAATCAACAAGTCTCTGCTAACATTGTAGGCCTATACCCTCTGCTAACAAGTCTTTCCATTTTAATTTTGGACATTACATTCAAAATATTTTTTCCGGTTGGTTTTTCTATGACCAACCTGGTATTGTTACGTAATGCAGAAAACGTGTTACGCCATTACGGAACGTTCTGGTACATTGCAGGACGTTGTACTCTATTCCCTCAGCTGTAATGCGTACGTGACGCTTCACACGCGAGGGAGTGTTACGTAATCGAAACAATCTCGTACATTCCAATAGCGTTTTTCGAGAAGTTCCTCAATTAGTCTTTCTGCGAAGGTCGCGCGGAAGTGTCCTCTAGAAATTTTGATGGCTTGTTAAGGACGCGTATTATGGAGCCCTCCAGACTATAAATAGCCCTTACATGCTGCTTATTTTTCAGTTATTGTCGGGCGATTACACCATGCGTTTAAGTGGCGATTTACACAGTGCGGTTCGAAATATTGTGCCGAAGTATTACGTGTTTTATAATTGTGAGGGACGATTGTAATACAATTGTGTTTTATATCAGTTGACATTTTTTATTCCGTGTGAACAATTTTTATTGATTTATTGTAACAGACTGTCTTGTTAATTACAAACTGTCAAATTGTTATAATTAAAGCTGGTGATTAGTGACGTAATTGGTGTCTTGTATTCTGCTTTCCACTGTACCATACTACAATCAGTAGACCGTCGTAACCGTAGAAATATATTTATTCCTAACAATTATTGTACTAATAATCGATTTTTTAAGAGGTGCAATTTATATTCACCTTTAATTATAGCATTTCTGGCAATATCTCTTACCCATTTCTGTAGAATTTTCCGTAATACTAATGTTTGTTGCTTCACTTTTTTATCCAACTATTTGAGTTGTTGCTTTAGATTCACATCACAAAGTATGTAGTGCTCTTGTAAGTGCTTTATATAACTTATTTACGTTTTTTCCTATGGAGGTATAAGAAATATTGAGCTATAAGAAAGTTGCAAAAAGAAGAAGAAGAAGAAGAAGAAGAAGAAGAAGAAGAAGAAGAAGAAGAAAAAGAAGAAGAAGAAGAAGAAGAAGAAGAAGAAGAAGAAGAAGAAGAAGAAGAAGAAGAAGAAGAAGAAGAAGAAGAAGGAGGAGGAGGAGGAGGAGGAGGAGGAGGAGGAGGAGGAGGAGGAGGAGGAGAAGAAGATATCCAAGAGGAACGGTGCTCTTTCGTATCGATATAGTTCTACTGTTTTAGATATCATTAGGGTGATCATCAGAGTGTCTCTTAGATGGTGCAGAAAGATCGAAAGTGTGCGAGGGCGTTGTGGACCTGCTGCTCACCCAATGCATGCAAACCGCCACGCGAACCTCACATTACTGTAGTACACATTAAAATATCCTCAAAATTACATTACAACTGGAAATAATTAAACTATAGTCTTAAAGTCTAGTCTAACATGATAATCAGTAATGTCGGAATTCTTTAGCTTATGATTTAAAGTACGGGCCTAATATAAATTAGCGTCAAATGCTGAAACTGACAACAAACAAAACTTAAATGTATACAGAATGGAAAGGAACAAGAAAAAAAGGAGAAACGCTATCAGAAAAGATGTCTCCAGAAGATGTCAGAGGGAGCATCAATCTGGGTCTGGTTTTTGCGGACAGCAAAATTATACAAAACTTTAGATAAGGCAAACTGTAAAGTAATGCTATTTGCGGAAATCACTGAGTCTTCCGGGACGGTAATATTATTGCCATATTGTCTGCCATCCAACCCTTGCGAACAGTTATTACATATAACGTATGTAGCTTGCTTCTCTCAGACTGTAGTTCATTTCCAGGCGCAATAACAAGTGGCGGTATCTCTACTGTTAATCTGTAGAGTTTAGGGACAGAATATTTTGCTACGCTATTAAATAGACAAGGAAAAGCTTTTATTAGCCTGGGGCATTGCGGAATAATATATCGTTACGGTTTTAGTAGTGCTGAAAGTTACTTCATCCCCTTGTACCCTGATTTACAATGAACAGAAGATCCACTGTATTTACATGCAAAAATTGCTTATATTTTTGTTTTATGATTCGAATACAATCTTCTGTTTTCATTAAATACAAAAATACGTTTTCTTCAGAGTTGCGTTAAATTATAGTTCAATTTTACTGATTTTCATGCTGTTGTCTCATAACATCCCAAATAAAGCTTGTGTTGTGTAATACAATCGGAAATCAATGTTTATTTCTTAATCTAAGTACTTTTAAAATATATACTTTCCATCTACGTAATAGTAATGTAATTACTATGAAAATAGGAATACATATAAATAACATCATTGTTAGCAGTATAGTGCTGATAATTTAGCAAAAATACCTTTGGTTTATTTATTAATTGAATATATTACAACAGAACAGGATGTAAGTTTCATATAACATCTAATCATATAACATTCTAATCCTGTAAGACAGTTTCTGACGGCCATAGACATGTTATAAATTGATTTTGTTCTTTTCTTTGTAAAGTAGTCATAATTTTTAAATCAAGCTATGTGTTAAAACGTGTGTTATGTCAAAATATGCATAATTTTGTACTCTTTTATGTCTAATAAAATATTTGTGTGTAAGTGCGCGAGTGCGCGCGTGATTCACATTTTATTTAATAACTTCCTTGATAACTGACATTTCATTTTCAAACTAGGGTGTTCTCATGGTTGTAAGCTACATTTTTCATATACTCAGTTCTCCACAACTATAAGTTTTTTAAATTAAATCAGTTCTTTTATTTCGTTATCTCCTACAGAGTAATAAAATTTGTAGATTAAATCTAGAAAGGCCTTTGCAGGGTCGGACAGAGTTTTAACTTGAAGTCGGTCTATCAATGTAGACATCTATGACGTTGCTAAATATTCCACCAATAAGAAGGTCTAAAATTTATTTATGACGGTCCTCTGCCGAGTACGGATCGTTCAGTCAGCTTCGATGTCTTGTCATAGGAAGACGTACTCACTGTCGCGAGTTTTCGTGTCAGCACAAATCGATTTCCATAAGACTTAGTAGTTTGGTTGACGGTACGAGTTCATCGTAATCGTTGCCATATTATAGAACTCAAATATATTTAATAGATCTTATTCTAGTGCTTTGTCGCGAAGAGTGGAAGATTTCTGGTCTAGGGGCAGAATACCTATCGTAGCATTCTGAATTAACGCGAGAACACTTGAAGAAGCAGAAATTGTGTAAGCCATATACACACGATCTATTTGTACCCAGTTTGATCCCTGAGATTAAGATTATTAAAGTAATAAACAACAACAGTCCCATATCGCAGTGTGTGTGTGTCGAGATGTGGATACTCAGCGTGGTGGTCTTCGAAAGAGCGCAGCGGAGCAGCGAGAGCGGAGCGCCTGGTGTCTACGTAAACATTTGGAATTCTACACAAAAGTAACTTATATGTAAAACGAACCAATAGACTCATTTATTGAAAGACAATTCATTAATAAACAATTTTATATTATAAAGTAATAAGATAATAGTAAATTTTAATGTGTAATTAATAAATTTTTCCTACCTCCAGATATAGACCCTATTGTAGTAATTTTAATTAACCTATTTATTCAGTTATAATTTGTATTGATGCAATTAATTCCATTAAACTGTATCAGATATTTCAACAATAAACGCAATTTGTAAATACAACTCTATTTAAAAGAGGCGAAATTCAAATAAATTTAAATGCATTTTACAGTGAATGAGAAATTGTTTATGTTTGCTTTTATTTGAATACTTTTGTTCTTTTTACTTGTCATCATGTTACAGCATTTAATTCACCTCGAGTTGAATGTTTCCGTATGAATAATTAATAAAGCAATTGGTGATAGCTAAATAAACTTTATGGGTGAGAAATCTTGAGACTAGTGTCTGTTTCAAAACTGTGTATGTCTAATGGAACCACAATAACACTACACAAGTTACCTACAGTCTAACGAGTCTTGTACAGTTGAAAAATATTATCTGCAAATAAAAACAAGGTTATTCCTAAAAAACCTTAAACCTGATATAGAATAAGAACAAAAAACGCTCCGTTTAATTAAGTAAGAGACAAAACGTGCTAGAAAAAAGAACACTTTCGAAAGCAGAAAAGTTGTGTTTACCGCTAATTGTGTGAACCATTTTCAATTCCCCCTTCAGCTTGCAAGCGATATTAGCGAAAACGTGTTAACTAATAAATATGTAACACGTAAATAAATTTTTCGTAGCTAGATACGCTGGCTAAATCGTTCTTATAATGTAATAAACTAATAAAAAACACACACTTGAATTTATAAGGTGTCGTACAGTATACAAAATCTCACCATTTGTCAGAAAACGGGATGATATTCCAACAGTTAAAAAGTAAACCGTTATTGTATCGCTCTAATTGTAGAAGTTGTTTCGTTTTCACTCTGTTCTCTCTTCCCCCTACCCACGAAGTTGTACCTAGTGAACAGTTCTAAATAAAAAATTCTGGATGTTGGAAGAGGGATAAATCTGTGTGCATTGGTGGCGAAAGATAAACATTATTTATTGGAACGTTCCATGTCTAGAAGTACAGTATTTCAGTGTAACTTTTAAGCGATTCCGGAGTTCACAAAACGAAATGCTAAGGTTAAATCTTTGAGGGAGAATCGCAACTCTGAACAAACAAACGAAGTAAACATACATGTAGCTTAATAATATCTTCGTCTCACTATCGGCATGTTCTCCCTCCCTTGCTCACTCTCTTTATCTCTCCCCCTCTCTCTCTCACTCTCTTATTTACTGATGACCCTTTTCATTTCCTGCGCTTTTAACCTTGTTGCTTCGTAGAGGTAACTCGGTTTACGTCTATAGAAAAGTTTTACTATGCAACTGATCAAATACAGAAAACTTTTATCTGACGTTAAATTTATATACTACCGCCATTTGTTTCTCGAGTAGTAACCAGTGTTTGAGTTGTTCGATGGTACTAGAGAGAGCCAATTCTGTTAGAACATTTGGCTCAATCCTGTGTCCCATCTTATGGCTAAGACCTTGCTTGGTATTTTCCACTGTTCTAAAGCCTAATCAAACACTATGGCAGTTCAATTTGAGACAAACATCGTTGAGCTCGGGTTCCGAGCTAACACTATCGAGCTATTGGCTTGTGGCCCTGTTCAAGTACGATGGTTTGCTCAGTAGATGCCGAAGATGTTTTCATCTATCATCTGATTTATACAGTACTAGTCGTGTCTACTTATGGGAGGATTATATTAAGGCCTTGCTGTTCGTACATAAAATTACGCGCAAAACGTTTCATGGTGTAAACCACCGTATCTTCCGCAAAGGAAGCTCCTAGAATGGGCCCTCGAAGGAATAAGAAGTTATGCGTTTCTCAGAAGGGACATGGTGTCTACTGTCGGGTGTGAAATGGTCCTATCTTTACATGCGTTGTGCTCAAGGTTGCTGGGTATCTATTGGGTCACTGGATCTTAAGACGGAAGGTGGTCAAGTGTCGGCTCTACGTACAGCTCTGTGGGATTGGTTTGATCCGTATTCTCTATAGTCGGGACGTCGTCTCCGAGGTGTGCGTAGGAGTAAACTTCAGAGTCATGGTGACTCGTAAACCAAAAAGAAATCTACTATGACCATGGGACATTCCAAATAGAAATATAACACGGCGACACGTGAATTGATGATTTCGAGAACAGTAACATTTACTAAGCACGTTGTACGACAATATGGTAAGCCGCGGACTTATAGAGTGAAACGATGTAGCGGCGAGACTTCTCGGTTTCACCAAGTGCCTACGTTTATAATCCAGTCGAGTGTCTGTTAGTGTTCAGTCTTGCGGTATTTTGTTTCTAAGTGAAATCAGTTTATACTTGATTTCAACTGACATTCAGTAAATCTAATTACTTTCGAAGCGGCTGTTGTTAATTGTCGACAGCATGAAATGGTTTGTTTTGTTGCTGCAATTAAGAAATAAAATTAAAAGAATTCATACATTGATACGTCTAGAGTATAAGGGGCAGAAATGAGTTTACTGAGGTCAGTAAATTATGTACCAGGAGAGATATTATCAGAAATGGTCATGTTAGAATAGAACTAGGCATGATAAATCTCACTGTACTAAACTAATAGGCGGTTCCACGTGGATTTTACTAGATTTCCAAGACTTAACGGACTTAAGAAAATTCACTATCGTCCACGGAGGAAGCGAAATGTGGGAACACCCGTAAACTATGGTTGGATGAATTCCATTGACACTGGAACGGTCCATTGTCCTAAGCCTTAAAGGATGACGACGACCACGACGACATAAATTGAAGAAGTAAAACTGGGAATTTACTTTCCTGTTCCGATATTAATTAAAATAGTTCTATTTCATTAAAAGCACTATCCAAATAGCAATCGTAAAGGTAAGAAAGAATTCAGTATTAATCCGACGCTAGGAAAGCGTATACATTTGTGCATTTGTATCTTGAGAAGACTCACACAATCGAAGTAGTCTTTAAATAAAATCACACGTACACACACACACACACACACACACACACACACACTACAATCACTCACTCACTCACTCATACTTCTGACACAAGTAAATATAAAATGTTAAAGTTAATAATATATAATAATATAAAAAACATAATAAAATCAATTTAAAAATATCGGTATGGAGAACCATACATGACTTCCATCTTCTAAGATTTATATTTAAATCTTAATATCGCCTGCCAAGCGCGATATATTTTCTCTTATACATGATTTACATTAAATTGAAAAAATTTTAATTTTATTGCCTGGCAACAAAATTATTTTATTTTTACTTCCATATTCCTTAAGGAATGGAAGTATGGTGATGGCAAAAAAAATCGTGTTCGAGATTATTGCAGATTCTGATTCTACTACACTCAAAACATGAAAAAAAGTCGTTTTCCGAAAAGTGTCTGTCTATAGATTTTTTTTTCTATGGCAAACGATAACTGCCGCAAATTCAAACAGAATCAAATAATTTTTTGCATACAGCCCTGACTTGTAGAGTACTCACGACCTGTTGCTTTTGGTGAAGATCGGTTGAGGGAAAGGGGTAGTTTACCAGCAACGGTTTTTTTTATCAAGGGAAATTTTTTTTGTTGGCAAACGATAACAGCCGCAAATTCAAACAGAATTAAATAATATTTCGTATACAGCCCTGAATTGTAGAGTTTTCAAGACCTATAGTTTTTGGTGAAGATCGGTTAAGGGAAAGGGGTAGTTTACCTGTAACGTTTTATGTTTTAACAAGGGTATTTCCTATGGCAAACGATAACAGCCGCAAATTCAAACAGAATCAAACGATTATTTGCGTACAGCCCTACACTGTAGAGTTCTCAAGACCTATTGTTTTTGGTGAAGATCGGTTGAGGGGAAGGGGTAGTTTACCAGCAACGTTTTTTTAAAAAGGGTATTTTTTATGGCAAACGATAACAGCCGCAAATTCAAACAGAATCAAATAATGTTTTGCATACAGCCCTGATTTGTGGAGTACTCAAGATATATTGTTTTTGGTGAAGATCGGTTAAGGGGAAGGGGTAGTTTACCTGCAACGTTTTTTTATCAAGCGTATTTTATATGGCAAACGATAACAGCCGCAAATTCAAACAGAATCAACTAATTTTTTGCATACATCCCTGAATTGTAGAAGTCTCAAGGACTTTCGATTTTGGTGAAGATCGGTTAAGGGGAAGGGGTAGTTTACCAGCAACATTTTACGTTTTAACAAGAGTAAAGTACTTGAAAATTTATTTAAACTTTTTGAAACAATGGTAATTGTTAAAAATAAAATAATTTTGTTGCCAGGCAATAAAATTAAAATTTTTTCATTTTAATGTAATATAATATTTTTCATTTAATACGGCAATAAAAAGGCAGGTAAGACACAAACACACACACACACACACACACACACACACACACACACACAATTCACGTTATTTCTGGCCTCACTCATGTTTATTTTTTTACGTTTGCACGCTTTTTAAATGGAAAGTGCCGAAACCCACACCAACATAACGCGTGCAAGCCGAAAAAATGGACATCAATTTGCTTACTGGCGAAGCTAGTAGTTAATGAATGGGTAGGCAAAAATCTTATCTTAAATTTTTTTTAAGGAATCACTAAAAGGACGTTGGGTCAAATCGGACGCTGAGGTAGAGTTTGCTGTAACCGAATGGTTCCACAAACAGCCGTAAGAATTTTACTAGCAGGGAATCTACAGGTTAGCGCAACAATGGAACTCATGTCTTAATGTTATTGGAGACTTCTTTTAAAATCGTTGAATAAAAAGTGCTTTACAGCTCTATACGTGTGTCTATTGAACAATCCTTGTATTAGTCATACACAATAATACAACTGATTGAACTTCAAATTTTTAAACTTGATTAGTTTCTATATATATGTTTAATGTTACAAATAATTCAAATAACAATCTTGATCATCTGTTAGTTCAGCGGAATAACAGTGACACTTTTAATAACCGCATAAAATAAACACTTAGAAACAACACAGGCGCTTTAACTTAACTGTTTGGACCACAGAAGTTAGGCATGCCTCAACGCTCTATGTGTACAGCGCGGGACAATCCCCCCTCCCTACACTTCCCTATCACACCACTACATTGCTTACATACGATGTATACAAAAAACGCTGAGGCAAGTTCAAGTTGCCTCATTCGCTTTAAACGAACTATGCCGAATCTCACCTGTCACCATCTAGCGGTCGCTCAATAAAGCACGTTTCGGTTTAATAAATTTGACAGTCGCAGTAACAATGTATAATCTTTACGTTATGTAGTTCATACGTATTTATAATTTGTATTCTACAGAATTTTTTAGGGTAGGCATTGCCTCAATTGCCTCCATGTAACTTCGCCACTGATATATATGTGTACAACGTTATCGGCAACAAAGAAGTAGTTTTTGTTAAAATTCCTTCCCGGGATATTTGGCCATAGTCCAATGTTTTCTACAAAACCAGACATTTCGGCAATGCCATCGACTTCCACCATCAGTGAAAATCGAGTGCGATAACGTGAGGTGGTATACGTTAGTGACCACAGTACTGTGGTTAAGGCTGAAGCAGTAAGTAGAAAGAAGTAGTTTCTATGGTAATATTTCATTTCGAAAATGATTTTAAATATAAATCTTAGAATATGGAAGTCATGTATGGTTCTCCATACCGATATTTAACAATTACCATTGTTTGAAAAAGTTTAAATAAAATTTCAAGTACTTTACTCTTGTTAAAACGTAAAAGGTTGCAGGTAAACTACCCCTTCCCCTTAACCGATCTTCACAAAAATCGAAAGTCCTTGAGACCTCTACAATTCAGGGATGTATGCAAAAAATTTTTGATTCTGTTTGAATTTGCGGCAGTTATCGTTTGCCATAGAAAATACGCTTGATAAAAAAACGTTGCGGGTAAACTACCCCTTCCCCTTAACCGATCTTCACCAAGAACAACAGGTCTTGAGTACTCTACAAATCAGGGCTGTATGCAAAACATTATTTGATTCTGTTTGAATTTGCGGCTGTTATCGTTTGCCATAGAAAATACCCTTGTTAAAAAAATGTTGCTGGTAAACTACCCCTTTCCCTCAACCGATCTTCACCAAAAACAACAGGTCGTGAGAACTCTACAATTTAGGGCTGTATGCAAATAATCGTTTGATTCTGTTTGAATTTGCGGCTGTTATCGTTTGCCATAGGAAATACCCTTGTTAAGACATAAAACGTTACAGGTAAACTACCCCTTTCCCTTAACCCATCTTCACCAAAAACAGTATGTCTTGAGAACTCTACAATTCAGGGCTGTATACGAAACATTATTTAATTCTGTTTGAATTTGCGGCTGTTATCGTTTGCCAACAAAAAAAATTTCCCTTGATAAAAAAAAACCGTTGCTGGTAAACTACCCCTTTCCCTCAACCGATCTTCACCAAAAACAATAGGTCGCGAGTACTCTACAAATCAGGGCTGTATGCAAAAAATTATTTGATTCTGTTTGAATTTGCGGCAGTTATCGTTTGCCATAGAAAAAACTACAGATAGACAGACAGACAGACACACACACAGGCACTTTTCGGAAAACGACTTTTTTTCATGTTTTGAGTGTAGTAGAATCAGAATCTGCAATAATCTCGAACACGATTTTTTTTTGCCATCACCATACTTCCATTCCTTAAGGAATATGGAAGTAAAAATTAAAATATGCCTGTGAATTAAAACAATAATTTATAAGTTCCTCTAATTTCCTGACTGAAGTATGCGCTCTTATTTCAGAAGTATTCTTGTGTCTATAGAAGTACTTTGAGCGTTTCTATTTGTCTCAGAAGACATGGTAAACTGTTTAAATGAAAAATATTGCAAAGTAAAAAGGATTAACTATAATAATGCCGTTCTCTTGTTAGTCATTTATTCACTTGCAGTGAAGCATGAATAATGGACTTCCCGTCGTTTATAATCAGTTACTTATGGGTAGTGTTCAAATTGAGTCAGGAAAAGACGGTATTGTGTTGAACCCTAAACGTTTCCACCCCAAGTGGATTGGAGGGATGCGGATTGATAGTAAATTTAGGGGCTGAAAAATAAGGAAACTACCCTCGAGTTCACGATAAACCTTTTGTACATTTTAATATAATTTGTTTTCGCCGTGTTTGGGCGATTTTCACATATATCCTTGAAGAAGTCTATCAGTTCCTTTATTCAGGTTTTCTTTTACTGTCGTGCAGTATCATTGTCTCCTAAAATCTCATAAAATACGATAAAACCAAATAAATAAACTATATGGAGGAGTCACTTCGGTACAGAAAAATCATTCAGTCCATTTTAACCAATTACTGACGATTGTAATCGTACTGTATGATTACTGTTACATGTTAAAACTAGAATTCCATACTTTCGCGCTTTTAAATTTCCGCAAGTCACCGGAACAATGGCCGAGGTTGAAGGAAGAGTACCTAAAGGTTGTTGTTCTTTTTACCTTAATAATGGTATTCCTTCATTTTGGCCATTGTTCATCACATGAGAGCACATAGCATTTTTGAATTACAGTCCTATTAAATTTACTCTTTCTACTTTTTGAGCTTTCAAAATTGAAGTTTCAGAAGTTGGTTAATTTTGTTCGAATCGCAACTGCAGAAGAAAGAAACTGAGAACTAACAGCTGGCCAAGAACACTTCTCAATAATTGCTCAATAATTGTTCAGATTAACCAAACGAAGGTACAGACGTCAAAGTACATAAACGAATGTAGACAATCAAATTCCTTACATTAGCCTCGTGATCCTGTCAATCCCCATTTTTGTTATTGTTATACATTTGTTAGAAATGTTTAAAAATTAATTTTATATAAATTTTATTATGTCAGATGTATGTATTGTGTCTGAGTAAGTTTGTAGATGTTTGTATAAAATAAGTTTTATATATAAGTTATATATATATATATAACTTATATATATAGTGTTCCATAAGTTGATGCAATCAACAACGTCTCTCCTGTAGGTTACTCTTTTTGGGAACATTCTAAACTTACACGATAGCACAATACGACGAACTAAACTTTGTGGAATGTGACACTCCGGATATAATCACTTGATGGACTTATATGACCTGTGTACCAGAACAGCAGAAAACGATATTAGTTTTCTTCTGACACTACAGTTTTGCGGGTCTGCTTTAAAGCCTGTCTGATACCGACATACGTTTTCCAAATTCTTAAATAAAAGATATTCATTTACCACGGCGTTCTCATGTCTACGTGGCTATTCAATTAAAAAAATGTTTAACATTTTTCACAAAAACAACCGTCTTCTTATATTCATAAAATTACATGCACGTACAATTCTCTGAAAAGAAAACATTTGGGAGTAAAATAACAAAGCAGTACCAACTTAACTAGCCCGAACTGTCTTACTACTAGCATTTCCAACATTAGAAAGTCAAACGTTTGCACAGACGAGAAGTAATTACTATAGTTTCTTGAGTTTAATGACTTATATTGCTAAAATTACTGGACTTTTTGGATTTTGAATTACAAGAATTACCTGAACGACCCTAACTTGGAATATATATCTGTGTGCTTTCTTTAAATGCACAATTTCACAAATGAATTAAAAGTAGCTGTTTACCGACACTGGAATACACTAAATTTAAATAAAGAATACAATAAATACACCAATAAAGAATACACTAAATTTACAACGACAGCGACTGTGAATATTCTGCAAAGAAAAGTAGGGCCAATGTTACTGAGTACAGAGGCAGACCGTGAGACAATAGGCGAGTGAACAAAATTCATTTCTGCGGCCAGCCAAAGGGATGTTCTTTGTTCTTCAACTATACGAGTCGTTTATATTCCGGATCCGTAGATTTCTCCTAACCCCGTCCTCTCATCCCCTTTGACTCTACTGAAGCGTCGCTGTCCTCGCCTTCCAGCTGATATGCCTTAACAGCGTCGGCCAGTCAACAGCAGTTTATCCTTGCCTAGGGAGATCGTAAGCACCGCGGCGTTTCCTGCCAGCAATGTATGTGACTAATAAACACAAAAGGATCTTATTACTCTATTTCCTTACAGTATAGGATCCGTAATAAAAGAAAATAATTTGTTTTCATACGTACTTGTATACCATGAATTTGAAAGGTATCGTCATAAATATTGGTTAAACAGCCCATATCGTTCCGAATTTACAAAAGCTTCTATGCACACGCAGCATACATTCTCCTAAGTTCATTGTAACAGGATCTGTTATATGACAGAACAACATACTTTCCAGTAACGTAGATCTTCTTTTTCTTCTCTTCTTTTAGGATTTGGTTATATAAACCTCTTCCGGTACCCATCTCATCTTCGGACGAACCACGTCTCTTCAACCAGTGGCTTCATAGTCCAGTGCCGCTTTCGGCAATCGATCCTCTGTCATCCTTTGCAGACGATCCCACCATTGTCTTCTGTAAATTGCAATAATTTCATTTATATCCTTTACTTCGAGTTCTGCTCTGATATATTTCTTATTCTATTTTGCAATGTATAATTTAAAGTATTTCGAAGAAACTGCAATTCACCATTCTGAATCATGCCGCTTTCCTTTTCTGTAATGACCTACGCCTCACTTTCTTTGCTAGGGTAATACTGCAATAGGGTAATACTGAGTTCCCAGTCGTTACTCTGAGACTGCTTTAAATACTACAAGCATTTCAAAGTTTTACATGAACAGATTCCTGGTCATTTTCCTGGTTCACAACGCTCTACCAGAGAAGGACCAGAGACTCTTCTGCCAGGGTCACCATATCTTAGCCGAAAGGCCCCTAGTTTGGAGCGCAGGAAATTCGCCCTCACCCTTCTCTTTCTGAAATAGGATTTGTTGGCTTTGTATCAGCTATTCTGATACTGAAAATGTTTTTCCAGTGCTCACCTATTGGCATCAGTGAGCACTCTAAGATCCTAAGCCACCCAAAATAAAGAAATCAGAATTGAAAAAGGAAGACACCCTAGCCCTCGATTACTCTAATAGCGTCGGGAAAGAAAGAACAAGGGACAGTCAAGAAAGACTATACAGAAAAGACTGAAGGAAGGGATCTCACTCAAGACAACTTGAAGCAAAGTGAGAATCCAGCTAGGGCACACCGGGATGGCCAAACTCGTATCCACAAGTTGTGGACCCCTGATGTAAGTAACGTAGATCTGCAACACTATTAATATTTTACCTACGCACGACAGGTATTATTGAGATAACTTAGATACCCTCGTCTACTTTAGTTGTTCGTAATGCGTTCATCAAAGTCAACACTCTTTCCCTCTCACGCGCGCGCGCGCGCACACACACACACACACACACTGTCCGTTTATCTAAGTTACTTACGTGTAGGACTATCAGTTTAATTTTAACTTTTCTTTTGTTTTGTCTAGCAGTCCATTAGTTGTATTAATAGACGTAAAATACGAGTGCGAGTTGTGGAAATAATTTAGACAGAAATGTGTATAAAAATATAACAATTGGACTCGGCGTATGTGTGTAGGCGTCCCTTTGATGTCGGCTTTATTACCTCGCCCTACGTAAAACTCTCGCAGGGTGCTGCTCGCGTAAGCCCGTTTGTTTAAAAATATTCACGTTTTTGTCTGGCTAGCGCGGCTGCATTTTCGTTGTCTAGCTCTGTTCTCAGATTTCTTGATCCGTTGAGTAAAGAAGACACATTCACTGACTACTGAGTTATCACTTAGCTGTTTCAGTAAGTTTAATTTATTTAACTATCTTATTTAATCCAAAATTCGTGAGAAATAAGTCACTGTATGTAGAATATGTATTTTCTGCTGCCAGCCAAATTCTCGTGATTTCGTGAATTTACAGGTGGGCAAATCTATCAGAGGTGGTGCGTGACATGCAGTTTAGTTTAAATATATACTGCTTCACAGCTCGCTGCTAGAGTTAAATAATTTATAGTCAGTATTCATTTTCCTTCCAGTCTCTTCTAGAAATAGAGGATATGGCAGTATAGCCTCTGGTTCCGGTTGTGTGATTTTATATACTTAATACCTTCTGCATAAATTAGGAACTTGAACTTTTCATATCTCTCCACATTCTTGCCTCTTTTGTTGATTTGTGTAGAAGGTATTAAAAATGCGAAAATAATGTCTTATTTACGTTTGTTTTTAGCCTCAACAAAAATCAGTCTCCACCCTTGTTATCATAATCTGGTTATATTTTTCATCTCCTCCTACCTCTTCTTTAATTGTTGTTGTTGTTGTTGTTGTTGTTGTTCTTCTTCTTCTTCTTCTTCTTCTTCTTCTTCTTCTTCTTCTTCTTCTTCTTCTTCTTCTTCTTCTTCTTCTTCTTCTTCTTCTTAATTTCTCCATCTTGCTTGCTACGACTTCTTGATGTACAATCAAGGATATGAGTGAGAGTGAGGTGAGAATATCTTTTGTGTGTCAACGTCAACCAGACCTTAATCTGGTCAACACATGCATCTGGTTAGTTGCCATTCGGGAGAATGATCACATCAGACCTGGAAAAGTATATTTGTGTTTGTGAATACTTATGTTCGTGTCATTCTGCAGATGACTTTATTCTTGCTGACAATAAGGGAGATTTTTCGGGGGTGAAATCTGCTGTATTATTGGCACACGTTTATAATTAGCTTAATGTTTTATAATGTCTAAAAATTAAACATTTCCACAATATTGAAATAGTTTTATAACCGGATGTCTACACTTGTATAATGCACAAAAACCTGTCTGAACAACAAACATTAATTTGTCTCCCGTGCTCAGTTGCGACACAATCATACAAAACCAGTTCAGTTGCCACCGAGGTAGAAATTAAAAGCCGATAAATTGCAATAAATTACATTTTCATGTTATTATAATAATAATGATACAGAAATTACTTTTATAATTCTATTCATTCCTAGCCTAACGTAACCTAACCTTACCTGACCTAATCTAACCTAACCTAATCTAACAGTAATATTGGAAGAAAGAGATTACACGCACAAATAACAAGTTGCAGAATTGAAATCTCATCGATATTCAGAATAGCAACGTTTCTAAATGACAGATTCGGTCAGTAAGTGAAAGTGCGGGGCGCAATTGACCGCGTCAGAATAGGTAACAACGATGTTTCGCCTCAACAGACCGAGATCGTGGGAAATCTATAGAGTAATTTTCCCGTCGTCTGTTCTATGCAAAATGTATTAACGTTGGAACACTTTATTTTGCATACTTCAGTTTTACTCAAAATGTAGTTTTGTTCTTTGTTTTATTTAATAAGAACTGTTTTGCCCGTGTTTTAAAACGTTTTTAGTCTTGTGTCTTTAAATATTCTACTTTAGATAATTTCCTGGTTGTGTTTTCTTAACAAGTAAGGTTTGTATATTTATATAATCATTATTAATTTTATTTACAAATGTAGTTTGTAAGGTTTTGAGACATAAGTTCAGAGAGATTTGTTTCCTTTTACATTCTAATTTCTCGATAGGTTGTATTTTGTATCCGTTATCTAGTGCTCCTTGATAATACTTTTTTGCATTTCCCCTGATGTTTAATGAGATTCTATGCACGGCGTGTATCAAAGATTTCACTATAGCCACTTTCTGTTGACGATGGTGGCAAAAATTATTTGGAATTCTAAAATTAATTTGAGATTAATTCCTTTTTTTCTGAATTAAACAATTGTTTAATTTCTAATTAAAATTGTCTCTACTATTAAAGTCCTTTTATAGAGTAAATTTTATTTCGCCACATAAATACTTTATTGCGTGTAAAGTACTTTAAATATTTATACCAATATATTAGGAGATATATCACCAACATTTCTACAATAATTTGTTACAAAATTGTTTATTTAAAAGAATATGTAGTATTTTCTTATCAAATTCTTTTAACAATATTTCGTATAACAATACACTCGTAACAATAACAGTGGACTATAGGTTTTTATAGCAAAGCTATCTGTTTAGTAATAAAGTAATTCAAATTTCCATATTGAATGGAAAATAAATTTTTATTTCAAATAATTTTTAAAGTGTCAGATTATCATTTAAATTATTGTGACGTTTTCAGTATCCACTTTGAAGGTGATTCACATTATTGTTATTATCTTCATTTTTTGATATTTTTAGTACTATGTGTATACTATGTCCCTAAAAAAAATTATGCTTAGATGTGTTTAAAAAAGTACCAATATAGCAAATATGTTTATTAATAATGAACGTCAACCAATTTTTGTAACTGCCTGGTTAAAAGAGAAACACATTTTGTCGATACTACGCTTTTAGGAGTATAGAGTATGTGTGACCCCATTTTCCCAAGAGAAACTGGCATGCCTTCCTATTCCGCGTTTAACACTTTGCAGCCCACTGTCCATTAGAAAACGTATTGGGCGTTGCAAAAATGTCAAGCTTCCATGTTGACCATCGCGATACATCGAGTGCAGCTGTTCTAAAGTAAATAGAGCAGTCAAGAATTGTGTCATTGGCTGTATTTTTTCATTAGTTAGTAACACGATCACCACCAATGTTATTTCGATCACTGTCCTTTATCATTAGGACCTCATTTTACCGGAATCGAGAGACATTTCTATCGTCAAAGTACGTCAATCTAATATTCGAAATATAGCTGCTATTCATTTTTCAGCGTCTCCAAATTATCTTGTTGAGACTTTAACACGATATATATTGTATTGTTACGACGATAGCACCGATGGTCGTGTTGTTAAATGGAAACAGAATACCAGTTTTGTTAGTTTATTAGCAGCCATCTTAGCACCAAATTTGTCACTGCTTATTGACACACTGCTAACTACTTCGTTCTTGATGAGGCCTTTCGGTGTCTCAACCATCTTCACATCTTATACGACCTGAACGTCGTGGTCGTTTAAGTTCGTTTAAGACCTGAAGATGGTGGAGACACCGAAAGGGCTCGTCAAGTACGAAGTATTTAGCAGTTTGGCAATAAGTAGTGACAAAGTTGGTGAAAACAGAATAACTGACAAGAATGAAGTCACTAATTACAAACTTTAATTAGACACAAACAGCAGTTACAAATGAACGAAGCACTCTTACACAATAATTTAAATTAAATTTTTACGACAATAAATGTATCCTTATTACAGTTTTGGACTTATTAACAGAAAAATCACTTTTCAATAAACGGCAAATATCACTGCGAACTGCTCTTGTAAGATCGCCAGGTGTGTCTTGGCTCTTGACTGAACCGGCCACTGGATACTTATATTATCAGGGTTCCACACTTATCTTTTTCTTGGTGGCGTGCCAAGGTAATTTGCTAAGTTACGGTCTATAGAATTATCTGGAGACTGGTCAAAGTCCAACCTTGAGCGCAACGTCTCCAATTATCTAGATCGTTAAGTCTTCCATCTCGTCGTGTCAATATAATGACCTCAATTTCAGTAACTCGATTGCTTATTACCCTCATTTTCCAACATTCCATACTTTCTGTTTTTTCGTTAGAGGAAAACGTTTAAACGTTTCAATGTATCGTCAGTTGCATACTTTATGTGACTTTAACTTTTTCTGTATGGAATTTAAGTAATATTATATTAATTAAACTTTTTTAACTTAGTAATAATAATAAATTCATTTTCGTGCCATGGAAATGGCGTAGATAAAGGAGAGTAGGTTACCTATGTAGAATATTACTACTCTAATACTATTATTTATCTATTAGTACGACTAAGTATATTTTTTACTGAAAGTAAAAAGAAATAAAACAAAGTAATAGAGTATATAAAGCATTATATAAAACAGTATACCTTTTAGAAGATATGAGTTGAAAATTAATTATTAATGGAGTTCAGTTATCACAATTGAAAACAAATGTTTGCTTTGACAAATCTTTACGTTGGGAACCGTAACTCTGAAGATACGGCATATAAAATAAATTTCTTAGTCATATCGTAATTATTGGTATGAGTAAATATGGATCAGGATTTTTAAATGAATGAACCCATTAAACTGACACAAGAAAGCTTACCAGAATACTTTGCAAGTTTATTTGATGTAACCTTAGGAGCCCGTGTACAGTAGATTTTGACATTTTTAACACGGTACTTTTAGATTAGAAGAGCTCTTTAAAAGTAATTTACATTATTAATTTTGCACTTAAATATTATAATTTGTAAAAGGAGCTAAGACTTCATGCAGAAAGTAACACATGCGAATAGTAAAAGTCTGGTGGAGTCCGAACTTATTATATAGAATTTGTGCATTTTGTAAAGGACAATTTCTGTTTATTCACAGCAGACAAACAAATTAATAAAAGAAACACTTTCTCTATTATTAACTATTTACTAGTATTATATAATATTATTATTAATTTTTATTATTATATCTGAGATATTTATGAAGGGAATCATTGTAAGTTGAACTTCAGAAAATAAAGTGTTCTGGATTAGTATATTCTTAATACGAAATATTATACATTGCCAGCGTGAGTTTGGATATGATTGCTATAGCCTGACAACTTTGAAAAAAGCCATCATCGATTTCAGAACGCGCAGGGCAAAGAATTAAGGG
The DNA here is from genome assembly GCA_034769895.1 of Magicicada septendecula. Taxonomy (NCBI): domain Eukaryota; kingdom Metazoa; phylum Arthropoda; class Insecta; order Hemiptera; family Cicadidae; genus Magicicada; species Magicicada septendecula. The sequence continues at coordinate 143,390,685 of CM068372.1, forward strand.
TTCACCCTCTTCAACTTTCTCTGCCCCCTTCCTTTCCTAATCAACGGCACGCTGTGTAGTTCACATACGGTCATCGGCGAGTAAATGACCCTTTCCACACAGTTGGCTTGCGTCACGTGCTTTATCCTATAAATGTCCCAAGTGTGTCAAAAATATTTGTTCTCCGAAGGTCCTTTTCAACGTTGTATACCTATACCATCTATTCTATAAGGAAACTTAAATGGAACATCAGAATGAGCACGCAGAAATTAGGCCTTAATAGTAAATAAAAACCGCCAAAACGTAAGTTACATGGAAAGAATGTAAGGAGTCGAAATCACGACTAATAGGCCTTTACTGATTATTACTGGCATTTTAAGGATTTAAATATTTTAAGAGAAAATACCTATTTGAAAATGAGTAGACCTGTATTTGTGATTTTCACAACTTACTACTAGAACAAATTATTCAAAACGAAATATAAAAATATACATGACAATAAAGTGTTAAATAAAAATAAACAAAATAATCGAATGTGGAATGAAAGAAAAAAGTACAGAGTATAATTTTCAGCGTTTTTATAACCCTCTCACAGCAAAATAAAGACTTGGTACAGTAAAATCTTCAACCCAGAAAACGTAGGGTGTACCCATCGATTTAGTAGTAAAGAGAGAGATAGAGAAACGGGCACATATTAACATCAGCTTAGGAAACAACAGCAAAAACACAACGCTTACCAGTCTGAGCGTATCGCGTTAATTGCACGGAGTTTCACTTTACCTATTTTCCTCCGTAATCTGTATGTAGCGACCGGTTGTAAGAAAAAAAAAAAAAAAGGTTTGGTGCATTAACAGAGATAAATGTGTAGGGTTTGACGACAAAAAAAAACATTATTTATCGGAACGTTGCGTTTTCAGTGCGTCGAGACCTAGAAACTATATCACGTTTCTACGACGGAATTCTGTGTTTATAAAGCGAAATGCGAAATTGTTACTTTAAAGACGACAACCAAGTTCCGTTGATGTTATTACTAACATGTAACACTACATATTTGTCTATTGTATGACGTGGAATCCTTAGAATCTATTTACCCTCAATGAATAGCATCTACCGTAGAATGGTCAAAGTGTATTTTTCTTATTATTATTTACAAGTATAAAGCTCAAAGCTATTTCGTTGTCCGTTGTTGCAACTGTTCTTTAATCGGCCGTCCCAGACTTCTTCTACCTCTAGGAATATGTTTCCACATATGTGTGGTATCCTTGATAAGACAACACGTTCTACACGATCAAACAACTGTCTATATTCCCTCTCCATGTCATTCACTGGTCAGAAAGCTAAGTCATGACGGACGTCGTCATTCCTTTTCTTATAAGGAACCTGTTAGCTACTGAAGTAAGGAGCCTCATCTCTGCACTCTGCAATCGACTTTCATGTTATTCGTCATTATTCACGTTTCACTACTACACAGACAGCTTGGAATGGACGCCACCGTGCACAATTTGAGTAATGTCTCTTGATTAACTTAATCCTTAAGGTACGCTTGATAGTGCCATTTATCCTATTAACGCGTTCTACCTTATTTCATACATCAACCTTTCCAAAATATGATATATTGCATCCTAAGAAATTATACAATGAAACTTGTTCAATAGTTCTATTTTCAATCACTAATTTTGTTCTTTTTGGAAATGCTCCACAAAAAGCAGTTACCTTATATTTTCCAATAGATAAAATTAAATTACGTTTTTTAATTATTTTGTGAAACTCGTGCAATGCTCTCAGTAAGGTATTTTTGTTATTTAATGTAACAACCGGGTCGTCACCAAAATAACGTACAAAAATTCTTGTAATCTCCGAAGTCTCAAATATAAAATGCGAAACAACTGTTCCACTCACGTACGACGTCATCTGTATACACATCATCTGTTAAATAATATCGGAGAAAGGCTGCTTTCGGCAAAATGTTCGGTGTTAATATTGTTTGCCAATGGAAGAATGTGTGGTTATCAAATGTCTAACAACGCAAGTCTAGAAGGGAAGATGTCTCCCAGTAAAACGTAGTTTGTATGTAAACCTATACATAGCATTTATTTGGTCTAAATGAAACTTTAACACATGTAGAGTAGATCTTTATTCTTTGACTTCTTAATTTTCTGCGTACTTCTGTATAGCTCTTTCCTTTCCACCGTCTGTCTGTCTGTCTTATCTTCTCCCTCTCATTTTCTCTCTCGCTTCCTCCTTCTTGCGGCTATATTGTATACACTATCTCTTGTACGTTCAACGTGTATCGATTTTTGGAACCCTTTGGACAACCAATTTAATGCAGGCCTATGAGCTATAATACTGTAATTCACAGTAACCACAGTCTACAACCGGTGAACAATAACCTTATATTCTTCCAGCAAAGTTTACCTCAACGGTACTTAAGAAGCAATGTTATTTACGCAATCATTATTTTCGATGAAATCATAGAAAACATATGGTGATAGAATACTGTCGATTTAACTTTTAACTAGATACGAATGGTCTGTAATTGATGATGAAGAAAAGCATAAAGTGAATAAAAAAGCTTTAAGAATGATCTGAGTGAGACAGGAGAACGTATATTTAATACTGTGGTATCTTTACGAGGAAACGGGAAAACAGCGGCAATACGGTTTCTGTCACAAGCGGACATTAGAAATGACTCGAGAGATCTTAGATAAGGCGATGTGTGTCGTAATGACGCTGGTGGCAGACTGGCTGAAACTAGCTGGACGGAAATATTGCCGCCATATTGTGCATTACTGAAAGCCGCTTCCGTCTGCTTCATCCGCCGGCGTATAAAACGTTTGTGATATCTGAGCCGTTAATCTGGTTGTGCTTGCGAGATAGAATATTTTACTACGTAAACTGATGGATAGGGTAAGATTTTATCGGTCAGAGATGGCGAGGACTGGATGATTTTTGTTTTATTGGTACTGAAATTCATTGTCGCTCCCTTAGACAATGGCGCCATTCAATATCTTTCTATGGAGTAGTATTTCAAAGGCGATACTTCACTGTGAATTTAACAGCGTAATACTTTTATCTCCAGAATTACAAAGTTAGTCAATTCAGTCTACTGATGACCGTTTAAACATTTATATGTATTGTCACAGGACAAATGGCGTCAATCGTACACACTATAGTTTTTTAGGCCCTTAAAAGGACCGTTTGTCGGGTACGCTAATTTTTAGCGGCGCTGCTTTTATGCCCTGACAGGTCGTATGCCACGAACCTATCAGAGTGCCGCTGGTCCCTGGTTGGCTCGCCTCGAGCACGTTAGATGGTCACGTTGAGGCCAATCAAGCTGCTGCCGATCCTTGATTGGGTCGCCTCGCCTTCTCGTGTCACGTCTCGGCTGGCGCCGAGAGCAGATCTTCGCCTCGCTATGTCACAACTCCCCCGGGTCTTGAATGCTCTCCGGTGGCCAGCCCATTGTTCTTCTCCGGCGGGTTTGAGCCGTTGGCGGTGAACCTTGTATGGACGTCCGTCCTTCTCCACCGTGTAAATCTGCCCGCCGAGGGTTGCGGCAACGCTAAAGGGACCTTCCCAGGCTGGCTCCCATCCAGGGTACCTCCGTCCTTTGGCTGGTCCGGCGTGGCTCTTGACGTACACCAGCTGCCCTACGGCCAGTGTAGGGTCCTGTGTCCTCCGTTCCGGATACCGCCGCCGCTGATACTGCGTCTGGTGTGACCTGGCCGCCTCTTCTCGTTCCTCAATTGGCCGGACGTCCTGTTCTGCATGTGGCCGACTCCAGTCGCCGGGTCGGCGTAGGTCTCTGCCCAGCAGAAGCTCGCTCGGTGTCACTCCAGTGGCGGCGTTTGCACGATTCCGCAGCGAGAACAGAATCGTCGGCAAACGCTTGTCCCAGTCGCCATGGTCCTTGCAGTCATGGAGCTGGATCCGCAGCGCCTTCTTGATCTCGCCGTTGCGCCGCTCAGTCGGGTTCGCCCTGGGATGGTAGTTGGCTGTAGTCCACGGTCGTATGTGCAGCTTGTCGCACATCTGCTTCCACTTGTGGCCCGTGAGCGGCTTTCCGTTGTCGGTGAGCAACGCCTCTGGGTATCCCCAACGAGGGAACACTTCTTCCTCCAGGTAGCGGATAATGGTGTCGGCGTCCGCCTTGCGCACGGCCTTTGCTTCCACCCATCTCGACATCATATCCGTGACCACTACGATGTACCGGTTGCCAGCTCGAGTCAGCGGATATGGTCCCATGACGTCCAGGGCGACAGTATTCCAACATCTCCTGGGTCGGTGAGGTCGCTGTTGGTCCTGTTCGGGATTTGCGCCGCGCTTGTGTAGGGCGCATATTCTGCAACTCCGGACATATCTGCGGACATCAATGGTTAGGCCGGTCCAGACGAAGTCCTTGCCGATGGCCCGAAACGTTTCTTCGGCCCCCGGATGACCGGCTTCAGGGAAGTCGTGGAAGTGCCTAATGACCTCCATGCGGACACTCGGCGGCACGTACAATCCTGGTTCCTGGTTGCGTCTGTCCTTCCAAACCAGGCCGTTGTCCACCCGGTATCCTCTCGCTGTAGCCGCCGCAGGGTCGTTTCTCCACGCTTGGCACTCCTGGTCGCCTTCTTGCGCCTCCTGCACTGCCTGATGGATGCCGACAGCTGTGATTTCTTGTAGTCGGGGTGCAGCTGCCGCAACACTGCGAAGTGGCCTCTCTTCAGGCTGCATCCGTGGTTCTTCTTGGACGCCGGCAGTATCTTCAAGCCCAGGTTCCCTCGAGAGGAAGTCCGGCAACTCGTTCTCCTTGCCCGGGCAGTGGACGACGGTGAATTTGAAGCTCTGTATCAGTAGAGCCCAGCGAGCGTACTTCGTCTTCTGCCCCGTCGCCTGCTTCAGCCAAGTTAGCGCCTTGTTGTCGGTCCTTAGGGTGAAATGTCGATCCTCCAAGTATGGCCGGTATTTCTTGATGGCCCAGACGACTGCCAAACACTCCAGTTCGTTGGAGTGGTAGTTCTTCTCCGCCTCGTGGAGCTTGGCACTGGCGTACGAGATGATACGCCTCTCTCCGGCTTCGGTGCATTGATAAAGCACCGCTCCAAGTCCCTTTTGGCTGGCGTCGGTCTGCAGAAACATCGGCAAGTCTCGATCCGGTCGTGAGAGTTTTAACGGCTGCCGGAAAGCGGCCTTAACCTCTTCGAAGGCTCGCTGAGTTGTGTCGTCCCAATGCCACTTTCTTGTCCGCAGCAGGTCCGTTAACGGTTCCGAAATCATGGCGAAGCAGGGGATGTACTCTCGCAGCCAGTTGCAGGTTCCCAGGAAGCGTTGCAGCTCTTTCTTGTTGCTGGGGGCCGGCTGGTCTTCAATCGCTCTGAGATGTTGCTGCTGCGGGAGGTTGCCGTCCGGAGTAATCTCGTGGCCCAGAAAGGCGACTTCTTCCCGGCCGAAGTGACACTTGTTGAGCGAGCAGGTCAGCTGGTGCATCTGCAGCCTTTCCAAGACTTGATCCAGGTGTCGCAGGTGCGTTTCCCAGTCGGGGGAGTAGACAATGATGTCGTCCAGATAGACGAGGCAGCACTCCCGTAATAGTCCCGTAAGAACATCCTGCATCAGCCGTTGGAAGGTGCTGGGCGCGTTCTTCAGCCCAAAGCACATCACCCGGAACTGGTAGCGACCTCCGTCGGGCACCGAGAATGCTGTGTACTTCTTTGCTTCTTCCTCCAGCGGGATTTGCCAGTAGCCGCTCTTGAGATCTAGGGTCGAGAAGACTTGGGCCCCGCTGAGGTCCTTGATTGTTTCGTATATCAGCGGCAGTGGTGAGTCCACATCCTCGGTCTGATCGTTCAGCCTCCGGAAGTCTACGCAGAACCGGGGTGTGCTGTCCTTCTTCTTCACAATCACCACCGGAGAGCTGTATGGCGAGGTGGCCGGTTCAATGATACGCTGCCTCAGCATCTCTTCTACCTGTTCCCGGATGGTGCGTTTCTTCTCGTCGGAGTACCGGTACATTGGGAGCCGGAATGGCTGGCTACCTTCTATCAGCCGGATCTCGTGCTTGGCCGCAGATGTAGTGCGGAGCGGGCCACGGGAGAACAAACTGCGATGACGGTGTAACATTTCCAGAAGCCGTTTATGGTGTTGGCCACCTGCTGACGTTTGAAGGCTAGCTTCGTCAATGTCCTCTTCCTCGGGCTCCGCGCGGTCATTCCAGAAGACCGTCTGTCGGTTCTCGCTGCCAATGTGAAGGCAGCCCCGTCGGTAGTCCACAACTGCTTGGTTGGCCGTGAGCCAGTGGTGGCCCAATAAAACTTCTTCTTGCAGTCCGGGCACTTCTAGCAGACTGGTGGTGGTCGCGAGACTTCCAATTATAATGTCTGCGACGACGGTGGCCGTTGAGTGACATTGCTGACCGTGTAGCGCTAGCTGGACAACTCGGGGCTCCGTCTTCCTTCCTCCGGGCAGCAGACCGGCTCGTACGAAGTCGTAGTTTGCGGCGGAGTCCAAGGCTGCGGTCAGTTTTCGGCCGGCGATCTCTATTGGAATGCGCGGTATGTCCGCACCTAGTTGGTTCACGCGCCCCGGTGGGCTATTTACCGGGGCGCTTGGTCGTTTCCCTGCCGGTTCTTCACAGGGCAGTCCCGATGGAAGTGTCTTCCCGGGCAGTAGCGGCACTTGGGCGTTAGGCTGTTCAATCTTTGTTCCTCTTTCGTGCTTGAGGCCGATCGACACTGCTTCGACCCCCCTACTCGATCCAGGGAGTTTTCAGCAGAGTCATCCCGACCTCGCGCACGACTATCTTGATCCAAGTCCGCCTCGATGCTCATTGCCCGTTGTAAAAGTTCCTCTAAAGTCATAGGCGGCGGGAACCTCAGCGCAGGTCGAAGGCGTGGCTGCAGCTGTTGTGTAAGCATGGCTATGCTCGTCCTCTCGTCACCTCCGGGGTACAGACGGCGAAACAGCTTGATTTTTCTCAGGATGAAGATTTCCGCCGATTCCTGCCGCTGCGTTTGTCCGTACAGCTCGGCCAGCAGCTCTGCGTCTCGTTGCATCCCGCAGAAGTGATGCCGGAAGCGGTCGCAGAACTCGGGCCAATTTATCTGCAGTCCCGTGTATCTCTCTGCCCACGTGGCAGCTTCTCCTCGGAGCTGCCGCACTGCGTAAACTGCCCACTGTTCAGGTGGGACTCTGTAGTCCCGCAGCTGTCGCTCTAGCTGTTGAAGATATCGTTCTGGATCCTCGTACTTGAGGCCATGGTATGTAGCGGTGATCACCGGTGGCAACGTGCACCTCAGAGCTGCGGCGAATTGCGCAAAGCCTTGCTCTATTTCGAACCCGGTGTCCCGCTGGGTGTAGCTGTTGGGCGCCATGTTGTTTTGTGTGCCGGCTGGTAGTTCTCTGGCGTGGCTGGATCCTGCATCCGCAAGATGATCGTCGCCCCACGTTGGGCGCCAGTATACAGGCTATCAGAATGTAAATCACAAATTGGTGGTTCATAAACATAAATTGGCGACCCGTGTTTTCTAATTCTTAAAGAATTTTAGAACAGTACATTTTTTCATTGTCTTCAATGTAAATGGAAAAATATTTCTGCGGTCACATATTAAGTAATTAAACTATTATTCTCTCTTCGTAATATTGTTCAATATAATTTCTTCTGCAAGTAGTGTATTGTGTTTTTGTCGTTTCAATACCTTTTTATTGTATTCGGCTGGAAGTTCTATTTTATGTTCTAAAATGTGTGTTAGCAAATTTGCTATTTTATAATTTGGTGTCGTCTAGCATTTATTAAAGGTCTAATAGGTTTATTGATTTTGTGTATAATTTTATTACAGTGTTTAATATTGGTGCAGAAGAAGTATGCATTTTATATTTACAAGATTCTTTAGTATTTATGTTTTCAGTACTATTTTTCAGTATATTTGTTGTTTGTGTTTGGTATTTATTTGTAGGATCTTTATTTAAAGTTACGCAATTATTATTAACTATAAATTCTTCTGTTTTATCATGTAAATCATTTTTAGAAATTATTATTGTAGGCCTACTATTACTTTTATCAGTTTCGGTTGAAGTGAGGTTATTGGTCGTTAGTTTGTGTTGTATGATAGTCATAGTGTTATTTTGTTTATTTTTAATATGACGATTTTGGTTATTATTTTTTTATAAATTGTATTATTTGATAAATTTTATTATCTTTTTATATTTTCTCTTAATTAGCAAAAGCTGTACAAACTAACAAATATCGAACACACTTATGTTACTATCCAGTAATCACTTCTCTTTAAAAAAATTCAGAAGGTTCCTCAAAAAAAAAAACACATAAAACTGTAAGTTCTTGTACGTAGGTAGGAAAACGAACGTCATTTAATTCCCTACACAAAAGAAGGGCTCACATTAACAACGGTTTAGGAAGCAAAAACTATTTTGTACACTAGTATAAATGAATCGCCCTTACTGCATGAAGATGCTTCGTTTCCCAGCCTCACCCCCTCTAGACGAATTAACGAGCGTTTTAAACAAAAACAGTTATGCCATTCTAACAGTGACAAATATGTGCGAAGAAACACTATTCATTGGAAGGTTTCAGTTCCAACGGTACAAAGACGCAGTATGTCAATTTAAAGAAGCGGAGATTATTATTAAATAAGAAATGTTGAAGTCACACGTATTCCTGAAATAAAATATAATGGTAAACGTGTACGTGAGTTGATTAGTAATATTTTTATTATATTGTTTTCTCTATATCTCCTCTTCTCGGTCAATTGCTCTCCCTTCTCTCTTTCGTCCTGATGATTGCAATAAATACCGCCGAAACGTCGACAGTGATTAAAGAAGTGTGGCCATTTATTAACCGAAAACACAAAACCTTTCATCGTTTTCAGTTAAGATTATTCTGTGTTAGGCTCAGTGGCTTATCTAGAATTTGGCCTTGAAGGTGTGGTAGTGTCGGCTTTATGTAAAAGTAGGAAATATGTTAAGAATATTCCCCTATTTTTATCTTCAAAGTGGCTGAAAAACGTGTGATAACATCTTGAAATCAATTCCATTAAATTAAATGGTCACAACTCAATACTAATAAGGGCTAATAAAATATTGTTTATAAGATAGGCCTACTTATTGAAATTTTACATTTAAGTGCTAACTAACGTTTTAATAAAAAAAAGAAACCAAAGAAAGCTTCACACACAAAAACAGGCACTGTTTGAAAATATTTTAGGATATAATCTTCCGGGGTCGTTGATTTAATTTTTCTATATTTCATAATTCAAACGTATACGCAAATGTTGTGTTACACGTCTGTTAACAAAATGTTAGTTGTATAATTCATATATATACAAAATGTTAAAATGTAAATAAAAATGTATGTTACTATGACTTAAATAAAATTGTAAATATACGTGTGTGTGTGTGTGTGTGTGTGTGTGTGTGTGTGTGTGATAGAGGACATATTTGGTTTTGTTTTTGGTTTTGGACGCATAGATTGCCATTGGTTATGCGTCCATGACATTAAATGAGATCGCAGATTTTTATTCTGAAATACCATAATCCGTGATCTATTCTAAAAAGCCATATTACAACTTTAGCTTTTAAAACCGTCACCAATCCGAAAACCACGTCACCTAAGATGATTTCCTCAACTAAAAACGAAGCGTCTGGACTGTGGACTATTAATATGTTAATTCCATTTGAGCGAGCTTACACTTTCTTATGTTATTTCTGTTTACTCATTCTTCGTGCACATGCCAGTGAATATTTTTATGATACCATATAATGTTGGAATTTATAGACTTATATTATTTGCTGTCGAAAGGTAGAACGAGCGCCAGACGACAAGATTTGAGCATTACCGAGAGTATTCAAACGCCTCACAACGTCTACGAGATACATGAAAAGACGCTGCAGTCCGAGAGAAGAGTTTAATTGTTTGCAGTGAAGTAGTACTGATTAGAAATGTGCAACAACAATTACGTGCGATTAGATATTAAGTGATTAGTTGTTATTTACAGATATTTAGTAACTTCATGGTCAATCCATTATTTCTGTGGTCTGTGATCTTTAAATGATCAGTATTGAATTTCCGTATTTCTGCGTTAGAATTAGTAAACAAATTGTGTCTGTTTACGATGATCTAATGGTACTTGTAATTGTTTAGGTATCATATCTATATTAACATACAACTGAAATTTAAATTATCATATAGTCTAATCTCAAGTTACAATAAAGTTTTTTCTTTGACTGTTAAATGCGTCTTTCCATCATAGAGAATTTAGTTTACAATTGTATTTTAAAATTTAGCACATTAATTTAATAAATACTTCTAAAACACTTCAAATTTTGTATTAGCATAAATACACTTTTGACTATTTCTAAATACACTTAAATTCGTTGTTACCACTTTTCTTAGTGAAGTCTGAGTAATATATTTTGTATTTGTTCCAGGTGAGTCATGTGATCGAATGACTTCAAACAACGTATAACAGGTATTTTTAATATATTTTATTACAATTTCTATCACCACTATCATAATCGTTTAATCAAATTAAAAGTACTAACAAAATGGATTTGTCATATTATGGGGTAATAATGAGGGACTGAAACGTAGTTCTGCCATGCCGTAATGAGAAATTGAAAGCTTTACATTCCTGTTCATAATTTCTTTTTTTTGTGTGCTGAAACTGTTATTACTAATATTTCTCTCGTTGCTGTAATTAATATTGCTATTTACTTTGTTGCCGTTGTTGAGTGTTTTGAACTATTTAGAAAATCATAACTGAAAAGATGTTGAAAATATGTTGTTCGTCAAATGCGGTGGGAGTATATGTTTTATTATATAAGAGTACGTGACTTTAGAACGTTCTGCTCATCTCACAGCTCTGGTCATACAAACGCAGTCTGCCAGTAAAATGTTTTAACAGAGCACTGTATACGTGACCCCATTTCCACCAGAGAAACTGGCCTGCTTTCCGTTTCCGGGTTTGACAGTATCCGGTTCGCTAACACGACACGGAGAGCGCGCGTTAAACCCTCCTGTTTACCATCAAGTACACGTTGCTGTAAAGTCTATGATGTTGAAGTACCTTCATAACTCTATTTTATCATTAAATAAGTATAACATCATCTTTCCTGGAACCCGTTATTGGTCACGGAATGAAACAACGGTTCTTTTCGAGTAATAAGTTCATCATTTTAAATATAAATTCTTTTGTCTCTTTTATTTTTCTTTTAATTTTTTTTTATTTTGTCCTTCGTTATTACTGTGGAATCCATTTTACTGTTGCATTGCTTTTATTTTCTGTTCTGTTTATCGACTAGTAATGCAGTTTGTCTCTTTTATTTTGCTTTTACTTTTTAAATTATGTCCTTCATCATTACTGTAGAATCAATTTTACTGTTGCATGATTTTATTTTCCGTTCTGTTTATACACTACTTGTGTTACTTTGTTTTTCTAGTTTTTATTAAGTTTGGTTTTCAAAAGTTACTCCTAATATTATTTTTTTTTAACTTTTCTAGAACAGATTACAAAAAGCATAGAGTAGTATCATATAAAAACCGTTAGAATAGACTAATGGAAAGACTTAAGGAAAAGAACAGAGTAATTTTTGAAATGAAATATTTGAGATGGCCACATTCTAAAGTCGTTAAATTGATCTGTAACACCTTAAGTGTTAATTCCCCATAAGATTGAAAAACGTTGTGCACTACTTGAGCTAAGAAGATTTCTCTTTGCCTTCCGCCTACCACTTCTATCATCAGAAATAAGCTCCAGAGATAGGCAGACCTTAAGTATCTTCAATTGGACTGTCTTTCACCGGTACTGATACATCCTATACGGTTGGCCACCTCATCCAAGTTTATTGTTGTTTTTACTTCCATATTCCTTAAGGAATGGAAGTATGGTGATGGCAAAAAAAATCGTGTTCGAGATTATTGCAGATTCTGATTGTACTACACTCAAAACATGAAAAAAAGTCGTTTTCCGAAAAGTGTCTGTGTGTGTGTCTGTCTGTCTGTGTGTCTGTGTGTAGTTTTTTTTTCTATGGCAAACTGCCGCAAATTCAAACAGAATCAAATAATTTTTTGCATACAGCCCTGATTTGTAGAGTACTCACGACCTATTGTTTTTGGTGAAGATCGGTTGAGGGAAAGGGGTAGTTTACCAGCAACGGTTTTTTTTTATCAAGGGAATTTTTTTTTGGCAAACGATAACAGCCGAAAATTCAAACAGAATCAAAAGATTATTTGCATACAGCCCTAAATTGTAGAGTTCTCAAGACATATTGTTTTTGGTGAAGATCGGTTAAGGGAAAGGGGTAGTTTACCTACAACGTTTTTTTAACAAGGGTATTTTCTATGGCAAACGATAACAGCCGCAAATTCAAATAATTTTCTGCATACAGCCCTGCTTTGTTTAGTGCTCAAGACTTATTGTTTTTGGTGAAGATCGGTTGAGGGGAAGGGGTAGTTTACCTGCAACGTTTTTTATCAAGCGTATTTTCTATGGCAAACGATAACTGCCGCAAATTCAAACAGAATCAAATAATGTTTTGCATACATCCCTGAATTGTGGAGATCTCAAGGACTTTCGATTTTGGTGAAGATCGGTTGAGGGGAAGGGGTAGTTTACCTGCAACCTTTTACGTTTTAACAAGAGTAAAGTACTTGAAAATTTATTTAAACTTTTTAAACAATGGTAATTGTTAAAAATAAAATAATTTTGTTGCCAGGCAATAAAATTATAATTTTTTCATTTTAATGTAAATTATGTTTGAGTTAATATCTTTATATATACAGTGGAACTTGGTTATTACGGCCTCGGCTGTTACGTCAACTCGGGTGTAGCGTTATTTTGTCATAAGTCCGGTCAAACTGATATCTTTAATATTGTAAAAATTCCCGGTTTTAACATCACTAAATATTGTACTACTCTGTTATAGCGTCAAATATTTCTCAGATATTTTACTCTAAATTTCATATAAACGTATATATGTGCGCGCGCGCGCTAGCCCATGGCTACAGACATACATTGTATGCAAGCGATAAGCACTGTAACAGGACTGCCGGCGCCAGCCATTTTGCGTGCTCCAACGGATGGCTAGATCGATTTAAGGCCCGACACTCGATTTCCTTTGCAAAAATTTGTGGTGAGGCAAAATGCGTAGATCTGAACGTTACAGGCGATTGGGTGCGTAACACTTGGCCAGAAATTAGACGGTCATATACAGATGAAGACATCTTTAATGGACATGAAGCCGGAATTTTTTATAAATTAACTCCAGATAAGACTTTCAAATTTAAAAATGAAAAGTGCGTTGGTGGGAAGCTCTCTAAACAAAGAGTTACAGTTTTTGTTTGTGCGAACATGACGGGAACCGAAAAAAGGAAACTTTTAGTTATCGGGAAAAATTTGCATCCTAGATGTTTTAAAAACATCAAAAAACTTCCTGTAAGTTACACTGCCAACATAAAAGCGTGGACGACTTCTAGTATTTTTGAAGATGACTTCTGTACGTGTGTATGTCACTGAACTCCTCCATGTATAAAATAATATATCGTTCGTGGTAGGTAAGCATATCTCAGTTATGTAATGTTTACGTTTCCATTTTATTATTATGCCTACAGCAATAAAAAGGCAGGTAAGACACACACACACACACACACACACACACACACACACACACACACACACACACACACACACACACACACACACACACACACACACACACACAATTCATGTTATTTCTGGCCTCACTCATGTTTATTTTCTTACATTTGCACGCTTTTTAAATGGAAAGTGCCGAAACCCATACCAACATAACGCGTGCAAGCCGAAAAAATGGACATCAATTTGCTTCCTGTGGATCGCTGGGCAATGTAACTGCACGTGTTTACAGAGGAACGATTCATAGACAGACTTTTCGTCTTTAGGGAATGAACCCTCTGCAAGATGCTGAGGGTCCATGAGTGACTTCGGAGCGCTCCTTCTTCTTCGCGTGTTTGTTCTGTGAAACATACACTGTAGATTCGCAGCTTTACTCTAAGCAACGCTCAATAGGAAATGTTGAAAATTTTTGTCCACAGTGTACCCTCATTCACACTAAACCTGCTCTGATGTTTTAATTACGGACATCATAATATTAAAACTTTGGAAACTTGAGCACTACTTAATGGAGATCAATCATTAACTTAGCCTATACAAGCCATTAATTTTATGCATATATTTTATATATATGTGTACAACGTTATCGGCAACAAAGAAGTAGTTTTTGTTAAAATTCCTTCCCGGGATATTTGGCCGTAGTCCAATGTTTTCTACAAAACCAGACGTTTCGGCAATGCCATTGACTTCCATCATCAGTGAAAATCGAGTGCGATAACGTGAGGTGGTATATGTTAGTGACCACAGTACTGTGGTTAAGGCTGAAGCAGTAAGTAGAAAGAAGTAGTTTCTATGGTAATATTTCATTTCGAAAATGATTTTAAATATAAATCTTAGAATATGGAAGTCATGTATGGTTCTCCATACCGATATTTTCAATTGCTATGAATTCCCTGCTTTCCTCAGTAAAACTACAATTTAAGGGAAATGCGCTATACAAAGACGTCAACATTCTACTTCTATTATAAGTGTTTTAATTTTTTATATATTTGTTTATTTGAAATACACGTAGGATTACAAGGGAGTACAAGAAACAAGAAGAGGTGGTGTTTAATAGGGTAGACATGGAATTAACAAATTATGAAGTTAAGGGAGTGATAAAAACGGAAAAGTGTGGTAAATTACCAGGACTAGGAGGAATCAATCTGGAGATTCTGAAACATGGAAAAACAAATACGGATGATAACAAAACCTTCAATAAAATATTACAAGGAGACAAAATACATGAAGAAATAAAATTAAGACTCGCCGTGACAATATTTGAGAAAGGAGACCAAAGGAACTGCAAATATTAACGTGGAATATATGTTATGATCACACTGATGAAACTTTTAGGAAAAGTTGTCGAAAACAGATTACAAACTGCTGTAGGTGTGTAGAGAAACTGGGTTTACACCAGGTAGGTCAAGAACTGATAACATATTTGTGTTGATAAAAATGCTAGAGAAATAGAGGGGAAAAGGAAAGGATAATGGCTTCGTTCTTTATAGACCTAGAAAATGCATGTGACAGTTTCCCAAGGAAAATTATGGGAAACTATGCATGCAATAAATATAGGAGACATGTTACTTGAAGTTGTGAAAGAAGTTTATAAGGACAACATGTGCCAAATAAAGGTAGTTCAACCCTATCATTACCATTTATGACCAGTAAAAGCCTGCTCCCAGGATGTCCCATGTCGTCGACACTTTCAAAATGATTATAGATGTAAGTTTGAGCGGTAAAATGGCCACACGAACAGCAGAAGGGAGATACCTTCACCATTACCACTTTGAAAACGACCAAATTATTATAACACACGATGAAGAAGATACAAGTTACTTGTGCATGTGCATGGCTGAATATCAAAATTGGGGGTTGAAAATAAACTTGAAAAAAAATATCTCATGAATAACCCTGATGAACAGTACATTGATGAGGAAAATTTCCAGAAGAATAATCAATTTTGTTAATTGGGATCATATTGCACAAGGACGTCAAATAAAAAAATTGCAAGTAAAATAAGCAGTGGCAAGAATACAATAGGCATGGTGAGCTTATTGTTATGGAGGAGAGACATTATAAACACCACACAATATCCGATATATAAGTCAGTCGTAGAAAGTGTAGTGCTGTAATGGGCAGAGGTGTGAACGATGATCACTTAACATGGGGATAGGTTAACTGCAGTGGAAACGGATTTTTGGAGACGACATCTGCTAGATCCGCACGATAAAATATTAGAAATAGCGAGATAAAAATGCTGATTGGGGCTGAAAAACTATATTGGCAACATTGATTAAAGAAGACTAAGATGGTTCAGCCACGTAAGAAGAATGGAGGATGAAAGATTTCCTAAGGCTGCTCAGAACTGGGATATTGCAGGAAGGAACAGAAGAGGACGGCATTTGACAACATGTTACCCTAATATAGAACAGGAGATAGAAAATTTGGGCTAAGAGATGAGAACGCGGTGGACAGGGACAGTTTGAATTCCCAGAGGATTTATCCGTAGTAGTGAGTGTGTACCTTTGTTTTATTCACTGTTAAGGTTGTGTAAATTTTTATGACTTGGTAATATTTTGTATATTTGTGTATTGTTGATCATTGATGTAATATTGGGCTGAAGAAAAACCTCAGGAGTGAGTGTTATTTGCAAATAAAAAATGTATATAAATCTAGAATTAGAAAATAAGTATTAAATCTTAAAATAATATCTCTTAATAAAAGATTTATTGCTGTTTATAATTAAAGAGATTAAAGATGAACCAAGATAGTTAATTAAATTTAGGATTATAATAATATTGCTCCTGTGTGCAGCTACATGTTCTGTGGTAATTACTATCACCGAAGTAGTGAGGAGAGTAGTTCGGTAGAGTCCATCTCTGTGGTAGACGTCTCGCTTTCAAGGATGACTATGGGGACGACAGTAGTTAAAATATTGTACCGTATCTTAGTACCGTGGTGTGGACAGCACTACGTTTCAACCAACTAAACAATACTTCTTTAAAAAGAGCATTTTTCTATCCCCAAAAATCAAAATTCAGTCATTCACATTTACCATAACACTAATTGGGATGAAATCAAAAAATAAAAGTATTGTTACAACATTACAGAACATCTACGTGTTTCTCGAATTATTGCAGTGGTGATTCTCGAACATTACAGTGGAACCGGCTGTAATGTTGTGTGCGTACGTGATTCTCAACATGCGTTAGCAACACTGTTCCGGACTCGCCGGTCTGCTCGCGCTGTGTGCAAGGCCGCAACCAATTACATTCTGGTGTATTCTAGTAGCGTTGTTGATGCGTAGTATGGATGTTTCTCAATTTTCGGCAGGGTATAAATACAAGTACTCAGCGACGCTCAGTTCGGTTTGAGTTGCGATATATCCCAGTGTGGTTCGAAGTATTGTGGCGAAGTGTTATGTCGGGCGATTTACACAGTGCGTCGCAAGTGGTGTATTAGTAAAAGGGATTATAGCGCGGAATTCTTTACATTTGACATTATTAATGCGTGTGGACAAATTTAACTGGAATAATTATTGTACGAGTTGATTATAAACTGTTATTTGTAATAATTAAAGCTGGTTTTTGTGACTTAATTGGTATCTTGTATTTTGTTTTCTACTGTAGGCCTACCATACGACGATCAGTAGACCGTCGTAACATATATAAAAATTTTCACGTATGAAATACATTTCCATTATTTATTTTATAACGTTAACGTTAATGTTAACTTCCACTCCACACGCCTGCTGAATTGGATGCGGCTGTAAATTATCTCACCAGTACTTTTCAAAAATCAGACTGGGAAGCTACACCTTGCAATACAACGAAGGATAAGCACTTAAGCCTTCCTCTGGTTGTTCGAAAGAAATTAGCTGAGAAGCGTAGATTGCGACGAATTTGGCAGCATACTCATCATCCGGATGATAAAAGAAAGTGGAATTCCGCGGCCAGAAAACTAAAACGATTGTTAGAAAATTTAAAGAATGAAGGCATTCAGGATTATCTAGAAAATCTGTTACCTAATGAAAGTACTAATTATTCCTTGTGGAAGGCTACAAAACGTTAAAAAGGCCACTATTACAAATACCACCAATACATAAACCAGATGGTAGCTGGGCGCGAAGCAATACAGTGAAATCCCAGACTTTTGCCGAACATTTGGTCAACGTTTTTCAACCTGAAGCCAGCAAGAACGTCTCTTTCGATGAACAAGTACAAAGATACTCCCCGCTCCAACTGACTCTGCCTATTAAACCTTTTAAGGTTAACGAAATCAAGGGAACAATCCTGTATAATTTGAAAAGTAAAAAGGCTCCCGGCATTGATTTGTTATCGGGGAAAATTCTAAAAAAGCTGCCTCTCAAAGGCGTTGTACTAATAACATACATTTTCAACGCCATACTCAGACTTGAATGCTTTCCTCTTCTCTGGAAATCGGCTCAAGTAATCATGGTCTTAAAACCTGGTAAAAACCCTCAAGAGCCCTCTTCTTATCGACCCATAAGCCTTATACCGATACTTGGTAAGATCTTTGAGAAGCTGTTTGTAAAACGACTTATTCCAACAATTGTAGAAAACAACCTAATTCCGGATCACCAATTTGGCTTTCGAGAAAAGCATTCTTCGGTAGATCAAGTACACAAACTAACAAATGTTATCAATAAATCGCTGGAATCGAAGATGTTCTGTTCAGTTGTGTTTCTCGACGTTTACCAGGCATTTGACAATCTTGGACTCTTATACAAAATAAAGAAAGATCTGGCACATAATTGTTACCGTATTCTACATTCCTACCTAGTGGGCAGAATGTTTCAAGTCAAGTACTCGGATGCTACTTCTCATTTATTACCAGTGGGGTCAGGTGTTCCGCAGGGCAGTGTCCTGGGTCCTCTGCTCTACCTCCTGTTCACTTCGGACTTACCGTCAGCAAGTGAAACCACTGTTGCTACCTACGCCGATGACACAGCAATCCTAGCGACACACTCCGACCCTCAATAGCATCTCTTAAACTACAAGAATCATTAAACAGCGTTCAGTTATGGCTTGATAAATGGCGTATAAAAAGCAATTCGTCCAAGTCAGTCCACGTTACCGTCCCCACACGTAAGGCAAACTGCCCTCCAGTAACAATTAACGGTCAATCAATACCGCAAGCTGAAAGCTGGTCACTCCGACGTCGGAGCTTCCTCCGACGTCCCACATCTCTCCGCCCCTTCGGCTTGGTTAGTTGAAAACATTATCTTAACTTACTAGACCGTTTTTGAAGTAAATGGGTTTTATAAAACTAAAATTTTGGCATTCAGTTTACCTCCCGCCCATGTTACCTAACATACACAGACTCACATGCGCTCGTGTATCAGTCTCCGTACTGAAACAGTAAGTTACTGAATTATGACCTACGTAGAACAAATTAACAGACGCTGCCTTTGCAGAATTAATACGTAAAAGCCACTAAATAACCAACATTATTTTATTGCTGATTTTGTCAAAAATATTTTTTGCGTCTACCTGTGTTATTTGTTTAATCAGTAACTAACCAAATTTTAAACTGGGAGAAAACGACTATGTAACAACCACTGTTTCTAACTGTTCTGTGTAATTTGAAACAGTTAAATTAATAAAGGCATAGTAAAAATACCCTACGCTAAACATCAACCAAACGTTCAATCTTATAAGCCAAAATGGTAATTAACATGAGAGATATAAATATTATTGTTGTTTTTGGTTTAGCTTTTCTACATACGGAGATTACTTGAAAAGTCGCGGAGAGACTTCTATACCTTAGTGGTTGAACTAAAACTGTTCGTGTGTGGTAAAATTCATGTCTTAAACATACTTCTGTTAATTTACAAAAGTATCTGTAATTTTTTTCTTTACTTACCAGCGGTTCGAAATTTACGTGTCACGCGGTTTTTGAAAATAGACCCAATCCAGAATTCTTTGTTAAAAAGGTCCAGTGCCAATGGAAATTCACAGCTAGATGCTAAATTTGTTAAAAGATTTATTAAAAAATGCTCCTTATTAAAAAAAACATAATTGGACGCTAGCATTAAATATAATGCATGCAGTGGACGCTAAAATGTGCAACAAATACATATATACGGGACCCAACTTGCACACGTTTTTCGCACCAAGTTTTTAGTTTAAATATGATACACACACTAATACTAGATGCCTATGATGTCAGCAATGTCATCGACTCTCAATCGCCGGTTTTCCAACACCGTGTATGAAATTATTTTAATGGTATTTGGAGTTATTGTACTTTTTGGGCGTCCACTGCGGGAATCATCTTAAGTGCTCGTACGACAGCGTTTACATTTGTGTGCGCACTTACAAAACACTGTTTTTGAAGACGCTACATTTTCTATCCATTTCGTTGCGAATTTCCATTGGCACCAGAATTTTTCAACAAATAATTCAATTTCAGCAAGATGTTTGATTCTGTACATTTTTCAAAACTCGCATAACATGTACATTTCGAACAGCTGATGGACAGTGTATAAATTAGGAGGCTGATTTGAAAATAACAGGCGATTACATGAAATATGAGTTTTACAACAACCGAAAATTTTTAGTTATGCTTCTAAGTTATTGATTTCGCTGAGCGAACTTTCAACTAACCATCGTATAAATAAGCTAGCAAAAATTTAAGATAACTTTATTAGTCAGATTACTATTATTATATAAACCCGTACGTTTGATAAATTATCCTACGTTCTTATCTTTTTCTAAGGTCAATCAACGCTAAATCTCGTTTACTTGCTGCTGTCATTTTATCGGTATGTATTGGTAAATCATACTATACTCTAACACCGTCGTTCTCTGAGACTGTTTATTATTATTATTATTGTTATCGGTATTATTATTATTGTTACTATTATTATTATTATTATTATTATTATTATTATTATTATTATTATTATTATTATCATAGTCGTCGTTGTTGTTGTTGTAGTTGTAGTTGTTGTTGTTGTTGTCGTCGTCGTCGTCGTCGTCGTCGTCGTCGTCGTCGTCGTCGTCGTCGTTGTTGTTGTTGTTGTTGTTGTTGTTGTTGTTGTTGTTGTTGTTGTTGTCAATTAAAGTAGTGATTTCTTTAGGTTGCAGTATTAAATAATGTAGTCTACAGGAATAGCTTGACAAAGTGTCAGCTATTGTATAATTATGTTGTCTATATTAAATCACTGATGTTTAGTTAAGAACGATAGATGAGTCATAAGTGATAATGACAGTTAATATTTATTTCCTGATACTGCCTACTTTACCTTAACTGCTCATGGGTTCAGCGGTAAATTGAACTGAATAATGTTGTTGAATAGTTACCACATTTCAAATAGCACGATAGTTGAATTACTGTCCCTATAAAGCTTATATAGGAGGAATACCCTCTTCCTTCTCTACTATCGTCACGATTCAAGGGAGCGACATAAATTTCTGTACTTATAAAATGGAAGACACGTATCCCTCGCTGTCAATCAAATATAATTTTCTGCTAGCTACAGAATTATGTAGTAACCTTCCCATTCCAACTCTGTAAATATTTACAGCTTAGATAACATAACTTATTTCATCCACAGGAATTAAAATAAAATAACAGAGATGCAAGCAGACTATGGAAGCTGAACACAAATTGAAAACAGAATTTAGATTGTACACAATTTAGCTACAATAGTTTTGTCCTAATAATTTGAGCGACAACAACATTGCAACATCACAGAGATCCAGTAATTGCGTCCACTTGTAACAAGCATCGTATCGCAACTTAATCATTCAACAACGACGCCATATTCTTTCCTTTTTTTAATATGTAAACAGCTGATTCCAAGACACTTATGATGCGAAGTAAATATTTTTGTATTGAAAATTCTCCAACGTAGAAAGGTTAGAAAGTTTGCTGAGTATTGATCAGATACAATCCCCAGCCCTTCGCGGTGTATAGAGTTGTTGGAGACAAACCATGGAGCGTCGACTGTTGATCTTAAAGTTTTGGACTGAAAGCGCTGGATAATCTCAATATTACTTGTACTAGCAGTACCTCAAAGTTGAATACCATAAGTCCATTCCGGTTTAAGAACTACTTTATAGATCAACAGTTTGTTGACGAGACTTAACCGTGATTTTCTGCCTATCAGCCAGTAGATATTTCTGACCGTGTGATTAAGTTCAATCTTCTTAGATGTTATATGTTTTTTCCACGTTAGTCTCCTGTCCAGATGCATCCCAAGGTATATGAGTTTCAAAACTACTCAAAAACAGTTTGTACAACTTAATTCTATCGTAACATGTAGCGATATTAACATAATATACGTATGCTGCAGATGTCCCCTTACTTTTTTTAACGAAAAACATTTTCTACTAAAAGTAAAACCGAATTAGTAAATTTTAGTTTTTTGAGAATGCAAGTAAAGATAGTGTATGATAGTGTTAGCCGAGAAATAGCACGAGATAAAGAAAGTAATCATACGTTGTTCCTCAAATTGTATGTTTGTGTAATTTCTTCTTTTTTGTGATTTTGTGCGCGGGCGCGCACACACACACACACACACATAACGATGTTATGGATAAGCGTAAGAATAAAGATGAATTATTATTGTCAAGGCAAGCATAAGAAATGGTGGTTTAATCATAATTAATTACTAGAACAACGGTGAAAATTTAAAAGTTCTGTTACTGATTTACTTTATTAATCTCTTAGTCATCACAAAATTTAAAAAATGAATTGTCTTTTAATGGTTCAGTTGTATACAGTTTATAGTTTACGGCATATAATTTGAACGTGGGCTTATTAAAACTGGGGCTTCACGTGTACGTAGTCTGTCGTACAATCCCACACGTAAAGTCTACTAACATGAAGCTCTAGCTGACACCTCCAAAGGGAAAATATACAGTCCTGCATGCATGTCGAGTCTACATATATCCTCCATTCTCTTATTATCGTCATGTGGCTTATTATGAGTCTATATCTTGAAATATATAGGATTCTCTTTTGTAATATACATACACGTACACGCTCGCACATGCGCTCGCTCGCACACACACAATGAATTTGTTACAAAAATTGTTTTAATTATCAATATTAATCATCTTTTTTTAAGGCAATCGAATTATTGCAAGGTGTGTTCACAGATATTACTTCGTCAAATTATGAAAGATACAAGTGTCTATCTTAATAAAATTTCTTATAATTTCTTGTCCCCTAAATTTTTACAGTTTCTCAAAATTTTGACAAATAATTTAGCCTGTGGTGTTCCTAAATTTAGAAAATTTTTAAAGTAGTACATTACATTTGGATTTGAGTTGAAATCTCTTTAGGCTGTAACTTACAATTCTTACAAACTTGTATGCATATTTCAGGTTCAGGTAAATTTTTAAATTTCAAAAACTGAACGTTAACTTCAGACTTTGGTAAAAATTCTCTTTAAATTGACATACATTCATCTTTGCGATTTTTAAAAACCTTTTTACTTCTCACACTTTTTCCGCTGTACCCTTATTTTTTGTAGGGATCCGTATTAAAAACTAAAGAGCCTCTTCTGTAAAAATGTAGGCACGCATGCTTAATGAAGATTGAGTGATGCAATCAAAAGTTATAGTGAGACATCCCCCCAAACTGATCGACAGGCAGGCAAATGCCGAACGACCGAGTTGAATCTGATTATTCATTTCGCTCCTACAATTGTGTAACATTAAATAATAATGTTTCCAAGCGGCTGAAATGAGATTTCTAGGGCACGTGGCAGAGTATATTCTCCATGATCATAGAAGAAACACAGATATATTATGAGTATATGAGATATATGAGTATGAGTATAAGGGAACTGAATATTATGAGTATACTCGACAGGATTGCACAGTATCGGTTGAATTGGTGGAGAAATCTTTGCCGAATGGATGAATGCCGCACCCCCAAACAACTATGGAAGTATAAGCCGAAGAGACGGGGAGGTGTGGGACGTCCGAGGAAGCGCAGGAGTGACCAACTCTAGACTCTTTGACTGATTTGAGACCTGAACAAACCATTCATGGCTTGATCCTTGCACATGATGATGATGATGATGATGATTAAATAATAATAAAATTAATATTCCTTTGATACTGTAAGTTTCATAAATATTACGAGTAATAAGGCTCTCAGTAGTAGGCTGTGAGTGGCTGAGATATGTAAAAGAAAATCGGTGGGATGGGTGCGTAGAATGTCGTGAATAACAGCAGTGGTAGTACAATGTATTATTGTGGTCAGCTATATTTTATCAGGGGCTGTCCTTTGTTCCTGCGAGACACTGGTCGTTAATATTCCGGATCCGTCGCCTCGTCCCCAGCTCAGTCGACCGTCTCGTCCGCTCAGATGTCTACTTTACTCTCTTCCTTTTCCTTTTCTCGACCTGTCTGACCGGTTAACCTCCCTTAATGTCCGTCGCCGCCAACGCCATCGGTTTGTCGCGTCTTTGTGTTCCTTTGAATAGACCGGAAAACGGTGACATCGTCCATCTTCAAGCATAACGCACGCCCCCGCGTGAATCATACTCAAAGAGCTCGCGGTCAAATTTGCATTTTACAAAAACACACTAAAGAAAAATGTTCTCAGCCCCACTCGCCTTTCTCGTATCTCTTTGTTCACTTTCCATATCAGTTCCTCTCACTACGTTTGACCATAATTTTTCTGTATACAAGTGAGCGCACGGGTGAATGTATGTGTGTGGGGGGATTGAGACGTAACTATTTGAAGCGTGGACAGTATCACTTAAAAATAATTACAAGTATGTGAAGAATTATTCACTATCTTCCTAAGCATTATTGCATGTACAAGTTATACAATTTCGAAGAAATAATACGTAATAAATTATAAGTCATAAATACTAGTATTTATATAGTTCTACTCCAAGTTTCCTAAGTACTCCTAAGTAATGTTAAAACTTATTGTTTTATTTCATTAGTTATTTCGTAAAAGCGTTGCCAGTATACTTTCAAAGCGGGGAAACGGAATGCGGTACTTGTAAGTATAACACATCCTTTGTAGAACATCAAGGAGAAATCAGCCTGAATGCAGATGACAGAGTTGGACCTGCCGAAAAATCCCAGGAAACTCTGGGCAAACAATGAGGAATTCAAAGCAAGAGCAGCCCAAAACCAAAGTACATCATATCACTCAGTAAAAATTAAAGAATTTCGGATTCTAAGAATCTAAAACAATCACGCGCGATATAAAATCATAAATCGTACAAAGATAATTCATCGGCTTTAAATTTTCAAAATTAAACTTGCTACGTTTTAAAACATTTTTTGACTTAATACAAAAAGAATACCCGTTCAATAAAATATGCTTATCATACTGACGATTTGTAACTGACTTTAACAATCAATGTTGTTATTTAAGTTAATGAACAAAATGAAAACGTAAAAAATTTAAAACGTCACTTCTAGTCGCCTCTGTTTTAAACAATAAATTCCTATATAACCGTATCAACGATTATATAAAAAACGGGTGTTAGTTGACTGAATTTTCAACGGTTAAACTGTCTATGAAGGCCAACGGTTAAACTAAATTAATGGAGGCCTACATCAGAACTCACACAGAATAATACATACATAATAACTTTGAAGTGACATGGTGACAAATGCATAATACATACAATTTGACAGAATTAAAGCTATACTGAATTTGTTTCTCAGGCGTCTTAACTGTTTCTACTTAGCAGTTATTAGTGTTTCTAATGTTCAGCATAATTCGATATATGCAATGTTAGAAACAGTTTGTTTAGCAGTAGGCCTACTGATACGACAGCTTGTACTCCGACATGCATCACTCTTTCCACGTGATGCGTGCAGTCTGCTCACCACAATCGTAACGTTCTTTTAAGAGTAAGTTTTAGATTACCTTTATTGTATTGGGTAAGTTTAAACTTTCACTTTATTTCATCTTTGATGAAATTGCTTTAAAGATTTCGTGTCGCTTTCATTGTAATACGCCAAATGTAGCGTTGCGTCTATGTAACCGCTGTTGCCAGTACTGGAAATAATAGAAAATAATATTAATTATGTCACAGAATGAATACTTTGGTTATTCATTTGAAATATGAATAATATTAGTAGGGAAACTTGAAGAAAAGCATAGCATTGCTTTAAAACTGCTGGGCACTTGCACCGTCTTGTTTTGCCTGCTCGGACATCGGCAATGCTTTACTGCTTACGGTCATTGACCTAGTAGTAGTTGTCACTGTACTTATTCTGGAGGCGGAAACACATTCGTCGACCCAATGTGTTGCCGCTGATTAAACCGTTAAACGCTCAGTTAACAGCTATGTTCGTTTTTGGAACCGACGTGCAGCTGTTACTACGCACCTATTTGTGCTTTGTTCGTTTAGTCATATGTTTCTCTGTTTCTCTTTATTATTTTTAATTCGACTATTTATGTCCCGATTTATTCTGTGTAAGTATAATGGAGTCAGATCCAGTTGAACTGGGATTTTTTTCTTCTGCCAGCGAATAATAGAAAATTCCATTAAAAAATTTGTTGGCTCTAAAAGTATATTTTAGCTCTAAAAAGTACTCTTGGTACTACCAAAATTCGAATTAATTTTTGAGGTCTATCACAACCGCCAACAACTGTTATGTAACCACGTCACGCCACTGGTACGCGAATCAGGTTAGTGATCTTTATAGCTAATGGAATCGCACTGTGTTTATAACAGACATAATCTTACCCGTTTTCCATCTACACAAGAACTTAACATTTTGGTAGTGTCGTCATAAGTAACTTATAGTGTCAGCACATACGAGCTTTAAACGGATTAAATACGTACATATATGGACACAATTAAATATATACATGTATTCTGACATTCATATCGAACACAGCCTACTGTAACTACCACACTACATAGAGAAAAAATGAAGATGATTTTCATGCGTAAAATATATCATGGAAAAGTACTCACCCTTCTAAAATATTTAATTTAATACTCTTTAATCTGAGTTTATATTTAATGTCTATGTAAGTGTTTTATCAAAAACTAAATTCTTAACTATTTAATCTGAAATGTAGTGTTGTAACTTTTAAAATTTTAACACATTATGTAACCCCTCTTTCCTTTTATGCTTTATATATAAAAAAACCTTTTTTTTGTATTTCTATTTTTTTGAAAGAGAGGCCACTAGTTATTTAGAACTAGGCAAGAGCCTAGAGAAGCCAAAATGCGCTGGGTCCAGTATGACGGGACTTGCAAATGAAACTCTGCTCTAAGATAACAATAACAATAACAAGATTTATTGCATTCATGTTAAGATAAGATAACAATAACAAGATTTATTGCATTCATGTTTTTGTACAATGAATTCCCCCAGTATACGACATATGCGCCTTTGAAAGATTAAGTTAATATTACAAGTGCTTTCCTTCTTAAGAATAGCTCAAAATTTCAAAAACCACGATCGTTATTACAATTCACACTAGACATAGGCATCGCCAAACAATTGAGCTCGATATTACTGAGCAGAATACAGTTACTTATAAATGATATAAGAAGGGCGCATAATATCGACCGTCCCAGTAAGTCACATTAACCATAATCATAAATATATATATATATATATATATATATATGCATAACAACGTATAACAATGTAATGATCACATAAAGGCATAACACACATCATATAATTAACATAGATACACATTTACATATAAATAGCACACACCATGTCCACCTGGTTAACAACATATATATATTATCATCGTAACACCCTCAAACCCTCTTATTCAGATCAAGTATCCGGCCCACCTTAAAACTTCTCAATTGACATACCCAAAACCAAATAATAAGTCACGAAACCAGAGTTGAAACACCCCAAAAATTCTAAGTATGTGAAAGGCCAAAGTCAAACTGGCTAAATAGTCAAAACGGCACACAAGTACCAAGCATAAAAAGTAATTATCAATTTCGTATCCCAAATAATAATAAATGGGCCATCACGAGGTCAAAATGGATGCCTGGTGCATAAACTGCATATTCTCAGTTCTTTTATTTTCTTAACAAAAAAAAATTTTAAGCAAAATCAGTGGAACGTGACCACCCATAAATAACTTATAACTGGTATTGATTTGTCTTACATTCTTTAACTTCTTAATGAATTGGTATTATGAGTAATAATAAAAAAAAATTGAACAATTCTTGTGCTGGCTATGGCAAAATTTAGTGGTTACAAAATTATTTGAACAGTAGAATGGAATTTCGAAAAGCAGAATCTATGGAATTAATTTACTAAAATATACTTGAGGTGTTCATAAAGAATCCACTTGACCTCAGGCACGGTCATGCGCCCGGACTAGATCCAACAAACTATGACATGTTATAGTCCTGTGGTTAACGGCACCAACAGGTGTCGTCCACAGGTTAAAGCACCTCCCCCAACCTTTAAATTAATAACCAATTCAAAACCCAATTAAATGGAAGGTAATTAACCATGAAAATTCCCCTACAGGGTACCGAGACACCCGTGCATGCCTGCTTAACGCTGAAATCATTTAGTGACAGTGAGTGCCGCCCATATTTACAGAAAACTAACATCAACTCGGGTGATGCATGACCCTGGCTGAGTTTACAACTCTCTTAATGAGATAAACATGAATAGGTTAATGAGGCGTAAGCCTTAGTAAAAATGAAAAAGTAACATGTAAACCCAAATGTCCCGTTGGACTTGTCCGGAACAAAGTCCCAAACTGGAGCATCTCCAAAGTGTCTCAAAGGAAGTGTATCGGCCACAAACATTTTGTTTCTTAAAAAAAGCTTAAATGTCACCTGGTTAGCAGCATAAGGGTTGAGGATCTCGTCGGGTGTGTCCGTCCATTCGGCCTGACAGCTAGACGGAAGTGATTGAATTCATTTCACGGGAGGCAGGTGTTCGGCCATCCTCTGGAGCGAGACAGATTGTCGACTAATTCGGAAACCCTGCACAATTATATGGGTAATTACTTACAGGTTCAATAAATCACACTACCCCATTCACCCAGCTGAACCCACATTTCGTGACATGCCCAGTTTACAATCTCCGGAAAATTTACTTATGCATTGAACCCCATCGAATCAAATAAATCACTTCAAAATAACACTTTTAAATATTATAATATATAGTATATCCAAATATATTCATTCAACATAATAATCATTTCAAATAAATAGTTATTCACAAGTTTCCGTCAAGCACTTAACCCCCTTTGACAGGAACTAGCAAACTTTAACAAGTTCGTGATGTACGTTCATTTCAGCTAAATCACAAAATAATTGACTTACGCCCCATTCTAATATAATGAATTAAGTAAACGGGCACAAAAAACTGTAAAACCATATCTATTAGCCAGCGTTAACAAAATTTAAACAAACAAAGTGAATAAACAAATTTTAGCCTGGTGCACGCCACGTGCTAATATAAATTAATGCAAATATATATCGCCCTACATCAGCGTCGATATTAAGTAAATACAATTTATTTTTATGAAATAGTAAGTTATATATCTTAAACACACTTACCGGAAGGTCGCGTAACTTTTACTTATACATAGTAAAAGATAGTAGACAAAATTTAGGTCGAGGCTGTCAGGCGAATACAGACGCTACTACGCTGAACGGTGAGAGTGAACTGGTCAGTACAGCCGCTGAAAAAATAGTATGAAGCGCTGGACTCAGAGCGCGCGCGGATCGGCCCGGTGGGCTGATAACGAGACGGACGTAATTTATTACGTCGGCAAGATGGCGATAATACGTAATTTAGTAATTCAAGGCAGTCCGTTCTCGTTGAGGAAAAAAAACACCGCCGAGTTTTTCAAAACACGGCACAATTATTAAAATGTGTGCTCAACAGTCACATCACCATCATCCATAGCTCACCTTGGGTAATTGATCAACTACAGATGCGTACTTGGTCATTTTCAGGATTACAAAAACTTACTGCGGGATAGGCTGTTATACATATAGGCTACATCTGCTCTTGTAGATGTCGTGCTTACGTCGATTACGAAAGTTTACGTAAAAGGCTCTCAAAAGTTTACATAAAAAACATATTTTAAAGTATTAGTTTGTATTGATTTTTTGGTTCTAATTTAAAATATTCGAGTGTGCCATCAAAAAGACATGAAAGCCGGCGAACAGCGTGTTGAAAATATAATAGCTACATTAAAACGTTATATGTAATGGGTGTCACATGTATGTAGAACGAGTGTCACAGTGTAGAATGCCAAGGAAACTAATGAGTTACCAACCGCTGCAAGGACTGAGTTATATCAGACCTATAGGGTGCTGGATAGACCTTCGAGAACGACATAGTCGGCATATCTAATCCCTGCCAGTGAAGAAGCTGAAAAAAAATAAGTTACTAATAATGATGAAGAAATGTGATTTTTTTCAAACTTTACCATGAAAGACGTAAGAAGAAGCAGATTTAAATTGACAAACTAAGTATGCAGCTGGGCAGTCAAACGGAGCACACTGGTATTTTATTTTTTCTATGAGAAAATTTCATAAGAACTTTATTATAAAGTTTTATAAATTAAATTGTATACACTTTGCCGCATAGTGTTTACTCATTTCCTCAAACAATATGAATTTTCAAAGTAAAAATGCTATGTATCTATTATAAGCTGTGTTAACCCCTCAGCCTTTGGGAGTGAGGATATGACAGCTACGAGGTTAGCTTGATAAGCGCACGCCTGATGATCGAGGATAATAGTATGTTTTATATAGGAAAACTAGAAATACCATGAAAAATACACTTAAATTTAAAAAACTCGTGAGCTCAGTGCTTCATTTTTTAAATTTATAGCTGCCTTTTATAGATTTTCGGTAACGATTTCAGAATTTTGTAGCTCCTTATACATAGAAGCCTTCTAATTTCTCTACTTCCATGTAATTTGCATATACTTTCAAAGTAGCCGAAAATTTTTGATATATAGTAATAATAATAATAATAGTAATAACAATAATAATGGCTCCTTTTGTACCACCGGATTATACGACGATTGTTCAATAGAAACACGTTTAATCTGCGCAGCCGTGACTTCGTCGCCATGACAACGGAATTCATTTGTTTATATCGTCTGTTTAAGTACTAGTGACGCGTCTGTCAAAAATATTTGCAGTTTGCTCTTTTCTAAGCGTTGTGACTGGGTTGAAAAATTGCATCTATGACAGAAAATCCGTCCAAAGATAATCTGCGTGCCGTTATTCAGTTTTTGGCCGCTGAGGGGCGTCAGCCAATAGAAATTTATACGAGAATATAAGCTGTGTATGGTGACTATAGTTATCCTCATACGGCATTGGTTGAATGGTGCAATAAATTTCCACAAGGAAGAGAATCCAATAAAGATTTGGCCCATCCCGGACCTGCATCAGATGAAAATTTGAGACAGCTGGAAACTGCTTTACGCCCAAACAGGCGCATCAAAGTTACAGAACTTTCTCATATGTTGACCATCAGCGTGGGAACTCTTCACTCCATAATTCATATTCTTGGCTATCACAAAGTTGCTGCTCAGTGGATTACACGACTGCTTACTGATGAGCAGAAATATTTGCATTCGGCCTTATCATTACAGCATTTGATGCGCTATCAACAACAAGATAATGCCTTTCTACACCAAATTGTTTACAACACTTGTGGGGTGTTATGCTATTACGCTACTGAATTAACTAATCTGTGATTGCCGAGCCCTACGTTCTTTGAGAGCCAAATACAACAATCTGCCACGTGTTGGGCAGCCAAATACAAGATTTTCTTTGTATTGGGAATTTTTGATAATTGTAATGCTAACAATAATGGATTAATTAATCTGTGATTAAGTAATTATTGAATATATTAATTTGCATAATGAGCCCGTGTAATCAATAAATAACACGTTAATTACTTTACGTTAGCATAACTATTGCATGGAGACTCTAGTTGTTGCATTAATAAAGAAAATAAAATAAACTACCTTAAATCACTCAAATGCTATTACTTTCTCGTTCTGAGGTAATTTGACAATGATGAACGCATATTGATAAAATAAACACTTATTTATTAACATTATATCATTCATTAAATCCAATATATATATAATATGGATGATTCCCTGTAAATACATACATTCATAAACTCATGAAAAGAACATAAAAGAACACATGTTTATACATCAAATTACAAGGTAAATCCAATACGTTGTTTGCTGAAAAACATACACATATATATATAATGTAATCGATATATAGAAACACAAATATTCAAACAATAAATCCTATACTAATGCGTTCATCGTATGCCTCAGATGGATGGCGTTAAATTATGTTTATCATGTTTAATTTAAATGCTCAAGGGGTGTTTCTTGAAAAGAGACAGGACAGTAGAGTTTCTTATGATAAGAATAGCATAAAGATTACTTGTTTAGGTGAATTTATCCGATATTTCCATCGGCGTAACTCCTCTCTGCTGGATCATGTGTGGGAAGCTGTGGTCACTGACACTTAACACACGCGAAACAGATTCACTCGCGCAGTGTGTTCGTATTGTGTTGATTCTGCTGTTATTGTTCGAGTCATAAAATTATGTGTCGTGAAGATAAGTTCATCGTTAACTATGGTGTATATATATATGTCTGTCTATTGTTCAACGTTTGATATGTTCATTACTGTTAGTGTTTTGATGCCGCGGTGTAATTGTTCCACATGATATTGTATCGCACCGCAACACTGTATAATGTTATTATTTCGCCGTCCGGTATTACATCAACGAAAGTTCTACGCGTCGATTATTGATGTAAGTGTGACTGGTTAGTTCAATTCTGAATTAGAGTATAATAAATAATTCCATAATTGTTAAACACTGGCGTATTTCGCATGTTTTAGACACTGAAAGTACACTATTACCGGATACGCGCCAATATCGAAATGTCTAAGTCTCTTAGTTATATGACGCGTGGCAAAATTTCAAAGTCCCACTGCCGTCCGTATGTTAATCGAACTTTGACGACCGACTGTTGAAATTATAAAGACTGTTCTACTGACCGACTGACTGCTCAAAGTATATGAGTAAAAATTTATGAAAGACCGTCCAAAGTATATGGTTGAAAAATTATGAGAGACTGTCCTCCCGCGTGCTCTGCAAGCAGTTTTTATCAAACATCGTGTACCACAATGCACCGTACTGGAAAACACGCCTCAAGTTGAACATGATAGGATGGAAGATCTCCTACCCTTAAGCCAGAGTGTCGTTCTTCACTTCCCATTCGACGTTCCCGTTGCTATGCTGGCGACGGTCCTCTCCACCAGGTCTCTGGGTAGATGCTGGGTTGTGATTGGATATCCTGTCTCCCCACGGGTTCGCGTCGAAAGCCTCCGTACTCTTTTCCTAGAACAGGAGAAATTTCATGCTCGTCTATCATGCCATTGTCTAAGCGTACTCCGGGTCTCGCTGCAGTTCTCACGAAAACAATGTGTCGTCTCTTGTTATTGTTCGCTGTGTTTGACCCTTTTTTTCTGAACGCTATCCTGGCGCAGCGTGACGTCGTTTCCAAAACGGCACACCTACTGCCTGTCGTAAATATCCGTTGTCGCCAGTAAGTCGTTCCCCTGCTGTTTACAAGTTCGATTCTATTATTTTAGGTATCGATGTCCGTCCTCGTATAGGGTATATACTATTGTGTGACTTACTCTTTTATTCTTTACTGGTACTCTTACAAATTAACCCGGCAGTGTGTCCGTCACAGTTTCTCCTCTAAATTGGTACTTGACACAATTTCCATTATCTGACATTTGCAGGCTGTAAATCTCGTGTTTTAGTCGAGTCTGTCACGGCCAACCCTGTGCCCTATTGTACAACTATGTGAAACGTACTTGCATTGTCTGAAGTAAACGTTCACTTGACACTTCTACACACATTTCTTTATTTATTGCTCGTGGGCTGAGTAGGTGTGTCATGCTGAATGTAACGTCTTTTCAGTCACACTAAAATTTTTTAAATTTTTGGTTGTTACATGTTCCAGGTGATGAGTCTGCATTTCGAATCAGAATCCAAACGCCAGAGTATACAGTGGAAGCATGCACAATCTCCGAAGGCGAAAAAATGTCGGTCCCAACCTTCGGCAGGAAAAGTAATGGTGGCCGTACTTTTTGATTATCAGGGTGTGCTGCTCTTAGGTGTTAAAGAATCTGGTGTCAACTTCAACGCTGAGCGACATGCAGACAGCTTAAAACGGGTCAGCATAAAGAATAAACGTCCCAGGAAGCTCATAAATGGTGTCATTATTCTGCATGATAATGCTCGACCCCATGTAGCCCAGATGATTCAAGATCTGCTTGGTCGTATGAAGTGGGAAGTGTTACAACATCCACCTTACAATCCCGACTTGTCCCCATGAGATTATCATGTTTTTGGCCCATTAAAGAAACCACTTAAAGATCACTAACAAGCACAAGATTTTTACCTGCAGGGAATCTAGAGATTATTGCAACAGTGGGTCTCATGCTCTAATGTAAATGGAGATTTCTTTTGAAATCGTTGAATAAAAATACTTTACAGCCTCTAAACGTGTTTCTATTGAACAATCTTCGTAGTTTAAGAGTTAGGTACGGCAAGCTAGCTTATGTGAGCCGTGTCACAAAAAACAAAGGCACTGTGTCTGGCATTACGCTTTAGCTACCCATTATTACCCAGAATTTTATCCTAGATAGTCATTTTCATAGGCTTAGTCGGCATGGGAGCTGAAAAACGCACGTTGATTTTATGGTGCGCCGGGAATCGAACCTGGCACCTCTAGATTAGTAACGCTTAAATATAAGAAAATAAAAATTTGTTATCAGATAAAGTTTACAATAAAAAGGTAATTAAAAGTGTTAAAATAAAAACGTGTATGTTGGTTTACCTTGTTGGTTGGATGTGTAAACATTGACCCGGTTGTGAAATGTGCAGTGAAAAGGAAGTTACCATATACGGAAGGAAGGACGGTTTAAACCGGGGTGATGTGGGTGTCAGTAGTTGCACTTCCTGTCCCAACAGGACAAACCCGATGGACGATAAACTATTATATAGCGAGTAGAAAATCTATCAAAAACGTAGTTTATGATACATGTCTGTCCATTTTTGCTATTAACAAAAATCATTTGTAGATCTAAGTTGTGGTAAATAGAAAGAGAATGGCGAATCGCTTCACACCTAAACTTATGTGTTCAATTCTATTAAGAAACAACAAAAATGTTACTACTACTACTACTACTACAACTACTACTACTACTACTACTACTGCTACTACTACTAAACGCATCAATCCAAAAGTTGTACAGACACAAATATACTTACATTTTATATTAGCGTATAAGTTTACATGAGCTTATTACAAAGGAGGTCTGCATTTTTAAAGCCTTATAAAAGCCTTATAAACTTGTATCTAAAAATATAATTAAAAGATAATAAAAATATCTAAAGATACTGATATTTCTAATGTGCTTCATCGTCAGGTTAGCCGCACGACAATCGTAAACATATCACTCATGATGGCGTCATCCCGAAGCCTCAGCCCCGAAACTCTTAAGTGATGGTTTCGGTGATTCGAACATTTAAAAAAAGTGTCCAT
This sequence comes from Magicicada septendecula, assembly GCA_034769895.1. Lineage (NCBI taxonomy): Eukaryota > Metazoa > Arthropoda > Insecta > Hemiptera > Cicadidae > Magicicada > Magicicada septendecula. The sequence goes on from CM068372.1 coordinate 143,425,892, forward strand.
ACCTTTCCTTACTGTTTGTGTCCAATGATTTAATTTTGGATCCAAGAGGTTCCGGAACGTCGTTCCGGCGCGTTCCCCCTGAAATCAAGCCCTGACTACTACTACTACTACTACTACTACTACTACTACTACTACTACTATACTAATGATAATAATACTAATAATAACGACGACGACGACGACGACGACGACGACGATGATGATGATGATGATGATGATGATGATGATGATGATGATGATCATTATTATTATTCCTCTGTGACACACGAAAGTTAAGAAGCACTACGCTGTAACCGCCAATTATTATTATTCCCTGTGAAACGGGTACCTATGATACGATTTTAATAAGTAGCGTCCAAAAATAATCTGAAAATCCCGACTATACTTACAGGAAACACCATATCAAATAGAATTAAACTGATTAATTTTCTGACATGCTCTGTCGTTAATTACGATGTGTGGTGTGATTAGAGGCCAAGATTGGTCATATAAGGCCAAGATTTCCGTTTCTTTCTCTCAGAAGTCTTCGGTTGATATTATGAATATATTATATGCATGCAATAAGTTCTCCTTTGCAAGTAGCCTGTAACTTTCAGTTGACATTCTTCCAATACCTTATACAATTGATAGGTTTCTCTTCGCGGGCCTCTTTCTATGTCAGCCCAAAATGGCAGATCATCTACACACCAGATCCTTGATAATGGCAGATCCTTAATAATCCTTACACACATCTTTGTTAATTTGTATCTTTAATATGAATTGAGCTGTCTACTTTTGCAGCTCGATTCTCGTATATATGTAAATTCAGTACCTTCAATGACTACCGTTCTCTTAAGAATACAAATATTTTACTGACGTCTACACAAAAGCAAAGTGTTTAAAGTCTAAAATTGTTAGGAACACTTGCCATCATTGTATAATTGTATACACAAAACTTATCAACAAACTTTGAAATACTTTAGACGTACCAAATACTCTTCAACGTCTTTTCATTATGCTGATTAAATGGTGAAGAAAAAAAGTCGGCGGGGGCTGTGTCGGAGCCACGGCCGCAAATCTTCAGAGCGTAGAATACGTATGTGTGCTTTAGGGTTGCTAATGTGTTATGAATAAAATGAACAAACACATATTTAGTTTCACAAAGTACAACATTATGTATATATATAGACAAGTACAAAATATATAGACGTATCTGTACAAAAAATTACAAAATTTATGAATACAATCGCATAGTAAAAACATAAAAAAACTGCAGGAACGGATAAAGGTATAGTTCCGATGCCGCTAAATATCATTTGTTTATTTCCTTGTTACTATGGTCTGCATGGTGCTGCAACGGCCACCACTGCCACTGCAGTGCCATCACTTTAACAGCCACTATCTTTACGTCCATCTGAACCACAGTCTGTTACAAACGTCACACGCGTGTCCAAATTCGTTATTAAAGAATGTTTTGTGGATGTGCTTTGTAGCTAACTGCCACGTTTTGCTGAATTAGATCGGCACTGCCACACTTGCGAAGTCGAGCGCTCTTCCTCATCCAACTCGAATTCAGTATTTATTTCCTTGTCTTTTAAGCGTTGTCGGTAAATCCTCTGACGTTCGGCATTGGTCATTTTGGGTTTTTTTAATTCCCCATGATTTTTTCTACTCTCTGGTATGCGTTTACGATACTTTTGAGCACGTTTAGCATCCATATACCGCGACATTTTGTCCAAACACACGAATTTTACAACTTGAATTACGATTATTCAAACCTCTTAATAATATCACCGCTATTACGGTACACTATGTAGACAGTACTCGATGAGACAATTTTAACGACACCTTACTAACGTTCTATCACATCGGAAACCGGAGAAATACTAATTTTAGTGTGCGCCGAGCGGCGCAAAAAATTCTATTTCTCCCCCTGCTCACCCCGCGGTGGATGATGCAATAGGCCGCTTATATTGTGCTATTTATTATCTTTGTTCCTTTATCTGTCGAATGGTACCTCATATAAGCTTGAATCTTTTGTCGTTTAGATAATATTTCAATTTGAATCGTGACGTGAAAACGTAACGCTCGATTTTCTGGTTGGGGATGCCTATTGCTGGCCTGAAAGGTGAGACGTATTCTACGCCAAAAGTAAGGAGTCTGTTTTGATTACTGCAGTTAGAGGTCATTACTCAGATACTCATTAATACTAACTTTAGATATAGGTACAATCATTTTACATAGCCTATAAATTGATTTACCCATAAAATAAATATTTTTGACATTACATAAAATTTATAAATTCCTATTAAATTTAACCAGTAAAACAGTTTGTAATACACAGAAGTAGTCCACAACTAATGTGTCAGCTATATATATGTTGGGTTTAGGAGTAAAAGGAAACTAGGGCACAGTTTATTGCTTCTCTGAAACATTCAAGGGCAGATGTCTAGACGTTTGACACAAACACAAGTAGCAACAGTGGCAGTGGTGTTTCTTGTATTATGAGTCAGAACCATAACAGTGGCAGTGGTGTCATTGTGAGTCTCACCGAACACTGATAAACATATGGTCTAATAAAATTACTTTGCACATTTTACTAGATTTAAGTAAAGTAATATGACTATTTTAATTTCATAATCTTAACATTTAATCGTTCTTTAATCCTGTGTATCATAGCCGTTTCACTTACTGACTGTGATATTTGTGGTCTGGTAAGAAAGACTCTTTTTAAATTCCTCCTTTTAATGACTTTCCTAATGATTAATTAAGTTTGAAAATTAACACTTGATACAATCTTAACACAATATCACTAATAATAACAGACCGTTCTCAGACCGTTTGGAATTTGTCTATCTGTTCTATCTGTCTATCTGTTTGGGGTATATCAAACCATAACTTTTGAACGCATCAAACGATTATCGTATAATTTTGCGTGCGTGTCCATACTTCCACTCTACAAACCCCTGTTGGTTTTGAGACTGATCCCCTACAAAATAGGGTGGGGGCGGTAAATAAAATTATGAAGGGTCCAAGTATTGAAAAAAATCACAACCGTTCATCAAATTAAAAGAATTAAAACTAAAATCTAAAGTTAGTTTTAATTTATGGAAATTTCTCAATTTTAGGGCGCCTGGGCCCAAAAAGTGAGGTGCCCAAAAATGTATTCGGAAATTCCTCTCAAGTTGAAAAAGAGGTGGAAAAAATTGTTTGTGACACACCTTTCTAAGATAGATTCCCGAGTCTTTTTAACCACTATAAATTATAATTTAATCCTACTTATCCTACAGTCCATCGCATGACGTAGTTTTTTCAGGCATATTACTTCCTTAAATAACTAAAGCATTTAACATTTGTATAAAGTCAAACGTCACAAAAACTAACGTTATATAAAAAAAGCCAACTACGATACTGCTGTCGTTCCTAAAAACAGGATTATAGCATTAAACATACATTAAATTATAATTAACGTTACATTCTGATACAAGAATTTAACGTTAGATTTTCACGCTTTAAAATGCTGTTTATAGCATTTTCCACAGGCATTTCTCCTAGGTATTCCGACAGGTTTTCTCCTAGTTATTTTAGTTTACAAACGGTACCTTGTACCTTCGAAAATCGAATTTTTCTCACCTATTAATTGATTTTTTATAAACGAGACTCTTTACCTTTAATACAATTTATGTTTTACGCTACAATCTTGTTTCAGCAACAATAGCGGTAACGCTAGTTCAGAGTATGTTCTGGTAATAATGTAGAAAGTATCAGTAATTTTAAAGAAGGAATATTTCTGTAAAACCTGGTTACTTATCTAGAGGTCCCGGGTTCGATTCCCGGGCCCGTACCATAAAATCAATGTGCTTTTTTCAGCACCCAGGTCGACTCAGCCTGTTGAAAATGAGTAATAATAATGGGCGGCTGAAGTGTAGTGCTGGCCACACTGCCTTCCTTGTATGCCGTAAGGCTCACATAAGCCTGCCCTGCCTTCTCTGAAGCTACTTCATTGATATACACGGGAGCCATTATTATTATATATTCCTGTAAAAACAAAAAAAAAAAGGAACCGAATGACTTTGCACGGGGTTGAATTATCATTCAAAGTGATCAAAACAACCGGAAATCGATCCTACAAAAGTGTGCTCAAAATTTTTCCCAAGTCTTTTTTCAACTTGAGGGAAATTTACCGTGGTTTTGCTCCCATACTTTTTAGCATATTCTTAAATGTAAACAATAGTTTGCATTAGAACGAATTGCACATTAGACTTATGTTTAATTGCAATTGTCTAACGTCCTGTTTGATTGCCTTATAAAAAAATTTTCAACATCTCTATTCGGTCTTATTGAACTAAGTGAAAATAAGTTTCCTTAATTTTCTTACTGTGGGTTATACAATAATTTTGTCACTGCGAGTTAAGATAATTTATTTGTTTACTTTAATTATCTAAACCAGTGGTTCCCGCCGCGACCGTGTTTCATGGGGTCCGCAGACACTTTGTAAGAAAATTTAGAATATATCCTAAGTTTTCCTGATATTATTTTATGCTCTTAAATCTAAATTTTGGAATCTTAAAACAATTAGTAGAAGATTCCAGTATTTTTTTTAGTTCAAACTAATTGTAATTGTAAAGTAATTTCAGACTTATGTCTTTAAATCATGACGTGTAGACGTGTAGCAGGTCTGTTTGTCAGCCATACCGACTAGACCTCTCTCTTACACTACAAAAAGAAGATTTATTGGTACAGCTTTCAACTGACAGTTCATTAAAATTACAGTTTTCGCAATTACAACTAGCTGACTTCTGATTATATGTTATGACTGACTATCCTGAACTCGGAAAAAAAGCTATGTAGCATTTACCTCTACTTATTTGTGTGAATCTTTGACTTATTTGTACTTGAAGTCAAAGTGAAGAAATAAACTCGATGTCGAGAGTGACTTAATATTTAAATTATCAGGCATTAAACCCAATTTTTCAGAGCAAATTTTTCAAAAGCATCTTCACTGTTCACATTAAACTAAGTCTGATATCATTGTTATGATTTTGCAAGTTAAGAGAATTTTGATTTTAATACATTTTAATTGAAAGATAAGAGTTTCTATCATATTTACTGGTTGGCTTATTTCAGAACTCAGACGGGTTCCGTGAATTTTTAAATTAATTGGGGGTTCCGCGGATTGAAAAGTTTGGGAACCACTGACCTAAACTGTTAACACAGTTTGCTTTTTCAAGTATACTTAGGTTTTAAGATAGTAATGCACGTAGGCCTTATCGATTTTGTGTTGGTGTGACGTTATTTACAATATTCCGGTGAAACTACTGACCCACATTTCCCTCTTCCCACCTGTAACCCTGCGCTTCCTTCCCTTTCCGTGTCGGTAGGTTTACATTACGCTGAACGTTTCAGAACGGGGTCAGCTGCTACACAGCGTTATCAGCTAGGTCGTCCATTATATATGCTTTTTAAATTAATGTTGTTTCAGTTTTTATTAATATAATAAAAATATTTCATTAAAAATTGTATATATCAATGTTAAGAATAATTGTTAATTTAAATGTTAATAGTTCCCAAGTAATTTGATTAGCGGTATTTAAAGACAAATTTATAAGCTATCACGTTTTACTCAAAATGTAAATACCAATTCATTTAATCTACGTGTGTAAGGATAATAATTATATACGTAAAACGGTAGCTAAATAATGTAAATTTTAATTGGGCCTACACAATTCAAGGTTTTTCCATACAGTGGAATATATTATGTATATGGTATACAATACAAACATAATGCAGTTATAAAGAAATTTTTGTTTTGTAATTAAACAATGTATGCATTTTTAAACGTCAGCATCATTTTCTTATTTGTGTAAACTCAACTAAAATGCTTTGAATTATACCAGAAAATACACCATTCAATTATCTCTCATTTTTGCTTTGGAAACACACAAAAGTGTTTTTAATACTCAAATGAAGTTCTGTAATTTTATGGCAGTCCTCACTCTTTTATACGGTATTGAAATTTTGTATTATCTTAAAAAAAATGAATGTTTTAGTGGATGGTTAGTGAGGATCGGTCAATAATACAAATTTTAGCTATTTTGCGTCGACGTTTCGACAATATTTATTGTCATCTTCAGGACCTGTGTATGAAATACAATAGAAATATCAAACATAACGAAACAATTAAATATTTGGGTGAACGTGTTGGTGTATGTGAGTGTGTGCGTGCAAATGTATGTATCATTTTATATGTGAAGACTTATGATAGTTTGTTTACATCTTCAAATTATCTTTACGAAAACGAGCAAATTATAGTATGAGAGAACGTAATTTATACAGTATTACAATTTAAATTACTAAATGTAATGAAATTTTAATTAATTAATATCCAATTGTTGATTACTGTGTTTAAGGCAATGATCGCAGTAGAGAGTTTAATAAACATTTGAACAGCAGTGTTGTGAATGTAGCGGAAAAATTAGGTGTAGAAGTATCTTGTGCTTCTTCTTACTTCACGAAGCAGGCACATTGTCTGTTCCTTCTTCACACTATGTCTCTACATGTTGCTCTTGGTCCTTCCTACTTCCCTTTTATTTCAAAAGGTCCAAAGACTATATGCTACTTTAGGTAACCGTCTGTCCTCCATTCTGTCCATATGTTGTACTATCCAGGAGATTTTCTGGATTTAGCCGCTTGTAGACATTACCTGCAACTCATTCTTAATATCCCGGTTACGCAAACGATCTCGCCTTCTACGAGCCTTTTTTCGTCTCATAAAACTCATTTCCTAATTTAAGAAGCAGAAAGAGAAAGGAAAATAGTAGAAGTAGAGTTCTCCTACTTCATCATCATCAGCGGCGCAACAACCCATTACTGAGTCAAGGCCTTCTTTAACAGCCTCCGTCAGTTGTCCCGGTCAAGTGCAGCTGCTCTCCAGTTCCGGGTCCCAAGGATGTGGCGCGCTACATAGCTCACACCGTCTTCCCAACGTAGTTTGGGTCTACCAACTCTCCTGGTGCCACAGATCTGTTCTGTGAGTGCCTTTCTTAGTATTTCGTTCTCCCCCTTTCTGATCACGTGTCCAGCCCACTTGAGACTACCAAGCTTTATAATTTTCACAATATCTGGTATAAGATGCAGAAATATGAGAAAAGAAAGAAGGAAAATATGTATGCATAAGAGAAAACTAATATTAATTAGCCATTAGGAATTTATAAATAAATTACTTTCATTAGTAATATAATATTCTTATAGTGGATACTGTAGTCTTTATATTAACTCAACTATTATACTGCGAATAAACATGGGTCTAAACATGGTAGACTTACTTGTGTTCTAAACGCGGGCCTAACTGCAGTTTTCTGTGGATAGGCACGACCATTATCCATTGAAACACTCTCGGCCACTCTGGTCCCTTATTTATTAGTTCCTACTATTATTAGAAAAAGCATTATTCATTTTATGATGACGTAAATCTTAGTCAGATTTGATATAAGAAATTAAAATTTACTGCCCAATGCCTCTGTCACCTAAAAACTGGTACAGACGCATCGTATTTTGAGATTAGTACGTCACAACGATGTACAGAAAACAATACACTTACAAAATTTATCTCATCCTCATTGGTTAAATATTTGTCTCCTAATTTGTTTATCACAAAACGTAGACATCTGTACAACTATTAGTGAAAAAGCGTTGGTCTCTACACAGATTCACGCAACCATTATATTATATATTACAGGATTATATCTAACCATTTTATGTGCGAAAGAAGTTATTTTCGTAAATACGAGCGTCATTTTTTACGAGAACAATATAAATTTCAGTACCACTCCACAGTAAACTATTGCTCGTTTTCTCTGACTAATAAAGTTTCCGTATCTACAATATAAAGTATTCCGACACTGCGCTCGACAGATTAACAACACAGATAACAGCGTTTGTTTTATACGCCTAGGGGATGACGTACAGTCCACAAAACGCACGACGGGGAGTATGTTATGAACAAGACTCGTGTAGCCGACAGTTTAGCGGCAGTATTTCCGTCCGCCGACAACGTTACGACAAAGATCGTCTTATCTGCGATCTCGAGTCATCGCTTCTGTCCGGTTATAACAAACGCTATGTGGTTGTCCGTTACTTCTCTGTGATATCTTTATATGACGGAGCGTAAAACTGTCGTCCGTTGTTTCTCGCCTTCCGATCTTTATGCTTTTGTTTTTACTTTATGGAATATTTTTTATCAGTGATAAGTAGCAGACTCGTATACAACCTGGCTCTTCAAATATTACTAGTTTTTAAGTAATGAATTTCTGTTCTACTTGCAGGTCTTCTATGTTGCGTGCTATAGTATGGCATTTATGTGTTTCCTTTGTGTTTACGTGGTGAGGTACTAATTGCGTAATGGGCGCAAACATAGCTTCCACTACCTAAACCTCAACCTCACAGTGTGCACCCTGATTTCACAAACAAGGTTCTAAGGCTGGCTTAAAAATAATTACTTTCCACACCAATTGTTACTCACCCGTCTTTTTGGTAGACTGAAGAGGAAGTAACGTTAAGATTGCTCATAACGAACTTAATTCTCATAAGATGAGTATAGCAAACTTAATTATTAATTAAGGGAATATGTTTTAATGAGTGAATTATGACGTGTTTATGGACGTTACTACTGAATTAATTATGTTTATTAGTACGTGATGTAGATCATAGCTTCTGATCCATACATACTCTACAATACGACGCTCTAATCTAAGAATATAGCCTTAATTTACGTTTACATTCCAGAATAGTCACATACATTTTTCCATCTCTCATTATTATATTTATTGTTGTGTCTTTCACTTCTTCTTACATTAGCATGTAAAGTCAGTAAAAGTTCTAATTGTATATAATAGACTCGGGACTATCCAGCCTCCCATTATCCGGAGGCTTCCCTACTAAAGACAATTGAAGAATTGATTCTAGAAATCTAGTGTGCACATAACGGATCGATTTTAAAATCACAGGCGCCTTCTAAATGTATTCAGTGACGAAGAGAGCTCAGCGAGAGAAGTAGACTACAAGCCTAAACTTTTTCAAGCTACAGTTTTGTACCCTGTCAATTGCACGCTTACATATTACAATAATTAAATTAGATAATTATTGACTTTGATATAATTACAACAATTACAATATCTGACTTAGATAACCAGGTAAAATACAAGCGACGCAGAGCTGACGTTCCTACAATCTTCAAGGAAAGTACGAGGGCAGTAAGGATCGCACACGTCTCATTTATTACCCACGACCGTTGATGTTTGAAACAAACTTAAGAAAATAAAAGGTTTATTTTCAACGTTTTCATGTTCAATACTATATAGTGTTCCGGCACATTTCCTGAAGAATGGAAGGAAGCGATTCTTACTGCAGTACCCAAGCCAAATATAAACCATCGCAAATTGTGTAACTATTTAAGTCGTAATTACAATAATTATTGTAATTTTTTGGAATGTCTTAACGGTTTAGAAAATTATATTTTTATTGTTTAACCTTTGATTCCACCATTTCACAAAAAAACTGTAGATTTTTGTTTAAATAAAGTTTAAGGTTTGTGAATACTGTCAAACTGTATTTAACTTTCACAAGTAATTACCCCAGATTCAAGTATAATTTTATTGTTCTAAAAGTACGTAAACTCTACATATGTAAAATTATTCGCATCAAGAAGCGTTAATAATGTGTAGTTATCCACAATGATAGGCTCTGACTCCAACAGAAATGATTCTCCGTGACCTGAGGCTTATGCGACGTACCCGACCGTCATGCTGGACCGGATACTGGCGGATATATTGTGTTCAGAACAATAAACATAGTTACCAGAAAAATAAAACACGGAAGGATAAAAAAGTATCAAAAGTATCAAAGTATAGAAAATATAACAGAAACAATGAGAAAAAGAGGTGAGGAGAGGTGTGGGACGTCCGAGGAAGCGCTGGAGTGACCAGCTGTAATATTTGCCTATCTGTGACCGGAACAAACCATTCTTGGCTTAAACTTTGAGGCTGATGATGATGATGAATGAGAAAAAGAAGACTATTATTTTTGGACATTTATATAGAATGGACGACAATAGGTTGACAAAACAAATCTTCAAATAGGCCTATCTGTGGGGGGAGAAGTCAACGTCAAGTTGGATTAAAGAAGTCCAGAAAGATTTTGAAAAAATAATACAAACGCAGAAGAGGCAATTGAAAGAGAAGTTTTTTCAGGCAAAAGTGTTAAAAATGGAAGGAGTTCAGGGTAGGAGAGAGAAAAACGCAGGTTCAAAGTGGACTGAAGACAGGAAGAAAAGGCACAGTGAAAAGATGAAAGAATATTGGAGAAAAAGAAAAGAACACCAAAAAAACACGGAAGGATACCGGAATGAAATTTTATAAAACTGTGGCTGTCCCCACATTCCTGTATGCTAGTGAGACATGGACTCTTGGTAAAAGGGACGTGCAGAGAATTCAGACAGCCGAAATTAAGTTTCTAAGTGGGACGAAAGGTTGTTCTCTCTTGGATCGGAGAAGAAGCGAGGATATTAGACGAGATTTAAACACTGTATCATTACACCAGAAGATTGAAGACTACAGAAGGAGATGGTGTGAACACTTGAATCGTATGCCTTATACGATTACCTACCTGTGGCTGCCATTGGTTATCACCCTACTGGGAAGAGATGTCGGTAGACCGAGGAGGAGATGGGTTCCGGAACAGGTCTAAGGCCTAGTCCTTGGAGTGGTGATGATAATGATGATGAATAAACATCATTTTGTGATAGCTCTGTTATCCTGGCAACGTGACCTAAAAAGTATCAATGCGGTAAAGTTGGGTATTACTCGAATGGTCTTATCATGAAGTTGTGCCTCTTTGCGGTTCCAGGTTTTACGCCACTTCTTACTCAAGAGTTATAAATAATACACTAAAATTAATTAATATAAATGTAAACTTAGAAAAAAATATTTTTGCTATTGTTGCCAAGTACAAAATGTTGTATCGTTGTATAGTTTTCGCGTACGGTCGTTATAGCATGTGAAAAATAAACATTTGAGAAGTTAAGATTTCCCAAATGTGAATAGTGAATCTTCAGTGTTAACCTTCAGTAAAATTGAATAAAAATGTATTGCAGAATTGAATGAAAATGTATCATGATTTTTGTCGTAGTGGTAAACAAAAAATGTATTTCAATAATTTAGAGTTCGATTATATTGTTATTGGACTACAAACTGCCACTAAATAGGGAACGGAGTTGAAATGTTTTTGTTTTTGTCAGTGACATGTTTGTTATGTCCAGTCTGCTAACAACAGACATAATAGTGCAGATGGCGTGATAAAAAGCATGCAGCGACTATAAATATCTGCTCCCAGCACTGCTGAACTGTATTTCCAACTACCGACATTTGTAAATCCGCCAACAAAATTGAGAGTTATGAACGTCATTTGAATCCAGTGGTGTTCATTCCGTTTATTTACGTAATGTCAGTGTAGTATAACGAGAATTTCAATACTTTTATATTGAAAGAGATCTAAGTTTACACGAACAAAGAGACAATCGTATGTGTACAATTAATATGAAGATTCTATTCTATTTGACAGTGGCGTATCTAGAATTTGGCTGTGGGGGAGTCCGAGGTCAGTTAGCTTCATACAACAGACAAAACAATCAACATTAATAGAAAAAAAAACACTAATCAACATTACTATCTTTTGGCTGAAAAACGCGTGATGAAATACTGAAATCAGTCCCATTAAAGTAAATGTATTAACACGATACAAATGCGCGTTATTGAAAAATTGTTATAATTATTTAATACTAATAATAAAATATATTTAATAATTATATATAATTATAATTATTTAATAATTGTTATTAATTGAATTGACTTTCCTACATTTCATATTTCAAACGTGCGCCCTAATGTTTGTAATAAACCTGTTTGTAGACCTATACTTAGGAATCTGCTACTACTATATATAAGCGTACACAGCTGAAATAAATAAAATAAAACAGCCTAAATTTAAGAGATCAACATAATTATTTAACCTGTTCGACCCTTTGGGGGGTCCGGTCCCGCTCGTCCCCCCCCCGTAAATACGCCCCTGCTACTTTAACACTATTAGTAGACATAGATATTAGATACTAGTAGACACTACTCTACTAAAAGGTACTACATAATAATATTTTCGTCTTCATAAATGATACTGTCAAATATTTTTCAAAATACATGTCAGACTACAGTAGTATCATATATTTAAATTGCCAGCTTACAATAAGAAAATCAAAGACTACTTTGAGAAGATCATAAAAAAATAATTAAATTTATATTATTTAATATATAATATAACATTAAATTACATTATGTAATATAATATAGTTAACTGTAACGTTTTGGTCAAAATGTTATAAGTTGCACGTGCCTCTTGTACCACAAAATATTCAATTACCTCGTATACGGAATACTACAATACACATTGTATATTCGAGTGTAACATTGAAATCTGTACGACACACACTTTAGTGGAATTATTATATTAATTTTCTTTTTACTGTATAAAATTTTTATATTATAATAGTTATATATATATATATATATATATATATATATATATATATATATATACCATCCCAGACCTTTAAACTCGATTACTAGGAGCTCATTCGTTATTTAGAGTACTGTCATATCCGAAGAAAACTAATTGGACTACGGTGAATTGTTATGGATAAGACTGTTATAAATTTTGTTAGAGACTCTAGAATACTAATTCCATCTTATTAAAAAGGGAAAGTAAGCAATGGGGGGGGGGGATATTTTTCCTTCTGTTTAATGAGAAGAATAATTTTCTGTATTTTCGCACCACGTTCAGGGAACACTCTGTATAAAATATACATATAAAACAAGACAAAACATAATATTCTGTAAGATATTGTTACGACATTACAGAACAATCTACGTGTTTCTTAAATGTTCCAGTGGAATCCGGCTGTAATGTTGTATGCGTACGTGATTACAACATGCGTTCGCGAGACTTTTCTAGACGTCGTGGTCGCCAGCCGCGCGAGCTGTGTCGAGGCCGCAGCCAATTACGAACTACTGTAGCGCTGATGCTTAGTATGCGGAATTTTCTGGTGGGTCAGCGGGGTATAAATACAAGGCTTCAGCGGCGCTTAGTTTGAATTTTAGTGGCGACATATTCCAGTGCGTTTCGAAGTATTGTGGCCAAGAGTTATATAATTTATAATTTTGTTTTATAATCACGCAGGACAATTGTAATACAATTGTGTTTTTTATTGGTTGACATTTTATTGCGTGTGAATAATTTTTATTTGATTTTTTGTAAGACACTATCTTGTAGATTAACAACTGTTTACTTGTGATAATTAAAGCTTCAAATTAAAGCTGGTGATTAGTGACTTAATAGGTGTCTTGTATTTTGTTTTCCACTGTACCATACGACGATCAGTTAGACCGTCGTAACAATATATTGATTATTCTGTGTTATGCATAACCGATGTCATTTGGCGTAAAGATGCCGTGTTTATACACAGCGGCTAGCAAATGTGAAGTCGGGAAGACTCGCGCCTTTTGTTTGCTTCTGGGTGTTTATATACAGCGGCTAGCAAATATGAAGTCGGGAAGACTCGCGCCTTTTGCTTGCTTCTAATTCGAAATAGTCGACATCATTTAATACACATTAAAGAATTAAAACGAATAAGGAGGAAAAGTGAAAAAAGAAGATGAAAATTATTGTATAGTTGTAATATGTTACGCTGATTGAAAATAGTCTACTTACCACCTTTAGTAGTGAAACATGTATTAAGGTTACTAAGGCTCTGTACTAAGAGTTACTCCAGTTTAATGCTGTGACCTTACGGCAGTATGTAATCTAAATGTAATACAATTTTTTATCTATATTTACTGGGTAGAAAAAATCAATTTATTTGAAAATGGATAGTACCATGTTACAAGATTGAGTGAAATAGAGTAGGCCTCTTCACTTAACGCAAAAATGCTCTAACTGGCTACCTTGTCTACTCTAACGCCCCCTTTATATCGGTCCCCTTCTCTCTCTCTCTCTCTCTCTCTCTCTCTCTCTCTCTCTCTCTCTCTCTCTCTCTCTCTCTCTCTCTCTCTCTCTCTCTCTCCGTCTCTCTTATTTTCATTTTGTTCTTATTTTCGAGTGCATAGTCGTGATTACTTTTCTCTCGTATCCGTACTTTCTATATTAATACTTTGTATTTATTGTATTTAACAGAGGTTAACAATTATTGGTGTTAGAATCCTTCCGTCTTGTTTCTACTTACGTCAAAACTGCGCTTTTAGAATATACACTGAACTATGAAAAATGTGTATTTGAATGTATTTTATCTGATGTCAAATGTATGCCCTGTATCATTCTATAATACTTTAAGGAAAATATTTAATGTTTAGCACACGCATGTTGTAATGTAAAATTACAAGTATATATTATAATTATAGTAGTATTGGTGTGTGATCTTCAATCACTTCTGCCCCGCGATGGAGCGCCAACTTGTAATGTAAAATTACAAGTATATATTATAAAGAATTGGATGTTCTTCGTTTGTATTTTGGTGTGTTCGTGTGAGTGTAGACACGCACCGGTATCTACGATAATGTTGTTTATCAAAAGATGTAATCGTAATCGTTGAGGTTATTGGTGTTAATGTATTGTTTTTTATGGGTACGTAGTAATAGTTCACTCCTTTTATTTTAATATGGTTCGCGCACTTTGTTGTGTATCTCTCTTACTTACCACACTTGAATACTTCAATTCTGTTCTGTGACGTTCCTTCTGAAATACATGCACTTCAAATACAAGAAAATATTCGGATTGAATATTTAATATATCATCACACACAATAGTAAATGAAGCAATATCTGATGAATATTCTGAATTATGCTAAATCTTTTTAAATTCTTCCGCCACCTGTGTCAGAACTGATTAAAAAATAAATGAATTTACTTTTAATAGAAATGATACTCCTTTTGTGGTAATAAAATTGGAGGTTTATTAACAATTTAATAAATAATAAAATCTTTGACAATTAATAAGCAATAATAAACAACCTTTCAATTACTGATTACAACAAAAATTCAAATAAGACTCTGTCTAATTCCTTAAGGCTGGTAGACCTGTTATTAGTACAATAATTTAACTGCAATAGATTATGTTGTTTTGATTCAGTGAATTACCATATTTCGTTAGGTTCTTTTAGGTAACATGATACCAGTCACAAGATGTAATACAAATAACGATATAGAATTAACAATAATGAATAATAATCGAACAAATATAAAAAATCAAAAATTGGTACCATATGTCTGGTATTTATGAAACTATCGTACGCGGGCATGCGCACGCATCTCTAATACTAGTTTGCAATTATCAAGCTGTATGACTTGTACAGTATTTAAAAATTTATTACTTTCGTTTAATAATTTGTTTTAAAAATCATCTATTCATAAGAGAAAAATTTCTCAAAAAACTCTTGTTAGTAATTCTATTTGATTTGGATGTTACTTGAGAACAGATCGGTAATATTGAAATTATCAAGTTACCGTAACGATTTCTGAGGTTAGAATTAACCGGTGTTGTTACAAAGGATAAGTATTTCTTAATAGCTATTATTTCTTAAACTATACATGTAAACATATTATTCATAATCCTTTAATATATTATTATCAGAATTACATTTATTCATATTGTATGAAAATTAATAAAGTATATTTCAAAACATCGAAAAAATCAAGAGAAATAAATTTAGTCAAATCAGTGACTAAATATTCTTGTATTCATTAATAATTATTTCCAAACATTATATTTTAAATTATTATAATTAATTAAAATATTTTTATAATATTTTAATAATGGCGATTTAAATCTTTCCTCAATTCTGATAATTTAATTACTGTTTTTCGATACTCTGCATTTATCTGACTTGCGCAGTATCGAAGGTTAGCTATTCACAAAAATTATTATTTTCGTTCAAATATTGTTTAAATAAAATTGTACTCCCTGTTTCCTATTTAACACTTCACTCGCAAGTATGGTCGACATTATACACTGACCTACTTGTTTAATTAAAACAATTCCGCACTTTTTCACTCGTATGTATAAATGTTGTGTTAAGGTTAACTGTATGTTGTTGTACTGACGTATATGGCGCGCACCGTTTTAAAAAATAAACTTCTTCTTTTGTCTTGAGCGGCGTGGCCTATTTGTTTGATGGTTGATCGTAGACTGTCCTGCTCCTCTGAAGCGTCTCTCGGTTGTCTGTCGAAAGTCATTCATTCTATTGGCTGAAGACGTTGTACTCTCTGACCCAAAAGCCTTCGGTTTATTAAAATATTTAATTTTTTGACAAAATTGAGTTTGGTGTGGAGGCTTTTTTACGTCATCACTGGTACAAAAATTTAACTGGAAAGTTTAAAATTACCATAACTTTCTTACTTTACGTCCTATCGTTAATTGGTTGATATCAGTGAATTCAGGGCGTTTTGCTTGTTAAATTAAGTCCAAAAACGTTTATTTTCCGTTCATTACTACTATCACAATAACGATTTTATTTGTTATTTCTGGTATATCTTATTTTTATAAGTTCGTTACACCAGATTTTACTTAATTATGATAAAACACTTCTTAAATAAACACTTTGAGTCTATATCTCAGTCGGTTTGATATACAATTTGGGAATAATTGTTCCCTACACAAATCTCGTTATGGCGTCATTAAGCGTCCATGTTAGATTTTTCATAAACATGCTTAGAAATAATTTTTCTTATTTAAAACGATCATATTACTATCTAATAATACTAGTAATGTTTATTTATACAATTTTACACTATAATATTTATATATGACTGTGGTTAATTTAATATTTACATAGTTTCAGTCCTCTCCTATCTCTCTTATACAATTTTTTCACCTTATTTTTGGTCTCTTCTATATAAATCATATCATGTAATGATTATAATTAGTGTACACACATAATACCTAATTTATTGTATATAATGGTTATCTTTTAATTAGTTCAGAACTCTTTAACCTTTCAGTAATGGCTCTGTTTATGTTGTGTCATATCATAGTAGTCATTTATTTTTTCTAATACAACAACTAAATTGTCATTGTTCTATTTGGTTTGAATTCCCAAAGTAGCATTAGATATTATTCTAACTTTTGGTAAAGTTTCCAATTACTTTTACACAAGTTTATATGCTATATTTTTCATAAATAACTTGTTGGTCATTGTTTGTTTACATTTGGTTTTCTTCATAATAGTCATTTGGTTTTTAATTGTTTGTATATAATATGACTGTTTTTATGGTCATTATCTGTTCTCAAAGTAGCATTGGGATTTCCTCTTACTACTGGTAACAATTGTAACAATCTGTGCTCAACATTTGATACAGAATTTTTCTTAACTAATTAGCTATACAATGGTTCAGCTTACTTCTGGTCATATGTACATAGTTAGTTAGTTTACATTAATTTAGTTACAATATTGTTCTTATCATGTTTAGAATCTGTTCTCAATGTATTATCAGATATTTATCTCACTACTGGTAATACTCTTATAAACATTGATATTGGTTTTGATACTGTACTTTGCTTAACTAAATTGGCATACTTTTCTCATTTCTGCTATTCTCTGTGCCATTATGTTTGACTTGTTCTATTTACATTGTTTTGCAATATATTACATTGTCTCTTAATATTTATCATTACTACTTATAATAAATTCTCGTTTGATAACATATTTGATGATCAGATATTTATACTAATATGTATCATTTTCTGTTGTAATAGGTCTCTTCCTTGTGGGGTTATGTAACAAAATACCATCTGTTGTAGTGCAGTATTTTTCTACTACTAAACTGACTTCACTACGGTATATTAACATAATACTTTAACTATTTTGTTACACATGTTTATACAATTCCTTATTAAACACTAACACAAATCTTTCTTGTATTATTTACAATATTTTTATGGTCAATGGTGGAACTTAATTCCTGTCATTGTTTGATACATAACAAATGTCTTTTATTTGTTGTCAGTTCTCTATGAACAATAACATAATTGTTCTATCTTGTTCTAATCTGGTGGTCTTATGATTATGTGTATTGATTACAACTTTATTAAATTAGTCACACTCATTGTCTGTGTTTATTTGACTATTTTTAATTTTTGTTGTTTCATCATGAAATTAACATATTTTTTCACACTGTAAACTTCATCACTGTAATCGTTTGTGTGGTTTATTCAGTTGAAATTGGTTAATTATTCACAGGTTTCACATTTGTATTAAGTACACACTGTAATTGTTTGTGGTTCCTTAAATGTTTCACACTGGTTTTCTTTTCACACTTATAATCATTTCTTTTGTCACTTACATTGTTTTTAGTACATGTGGTTTATGTTGAGTCCTTATATCTTCTGTCCATCTTCTTTCTTCTTCTTGGTGCTCTTCCTGGTCCTTCTTCTTTCTTCTTTTTCAAATATTTTCATTGTAGTTGCTAATTTTATTTATCTCCATTGTTGTTGGAGCTTGTTGGTCCTTGTTTCGTTGATTCCCCTCACTGTTGGATCCTATTGGGTCTAGTTACTGATATTTTGTTTTGGGCTTGTGGCATTTTCTTTCTTCATTTTGTATTTAATGTTGATATATTAGTATTCTCTTCTTCATTGTTGGATTTTTATTAATATATTTGTAGATACACACTTATATACACTTAGGTTTATTTATCTAGATATATTTCCATGTTTTTCTCATACTTGACGTTACATTCGTTTATATTATGTAACTACCATAATTTTGGTACTGTTACATATGCCTTCCTATAAGAATTGATTAATTCTGAATTATTATAATATATTTTTCATTGAAGAATTTATCAATTGTTGTACATTCCATGTTGATTCACATGTTTTTTCCATATATCCCTTCACTTTCTTCTATTTGAATCGTATTTATATCTTCTCTATGTAATCATCTCCCTTGTTTATTTAGTTCCCTAATTCCCTAACATAAGTTTAGCTGGGGCAGTTTAGAGCGGCTCACTTTGGCTATTCGACTCTACTGGCCATACTAACTTCAATAAATATGGAGGCAAATCATCTCCTTCAATAATAATAAATGATTGCTGGCATTACTCTTCAGTCAATTCATTTCAAATCATCAAAATAATAATAGTGGTCGTTCTTCCGACAAATAATAAATATCCTTGGGATTTATTCACGCATCTGCGGTTTATACACTGTTATTCTCTCTTTTCTTGATTCAACTTAACTATATTCTTCACATATTATAGGGATAGTTTGTTTTACACTTCCTCACTGGTATACTCTCATGATTGTCTTCGTTAGTATATTATTTTTTCATTCTTCATTATCATTGATTAATCTCTTCATTTTGTTGTCACTTTGAATGTCGTCTTGTCATATTCTTCATCTCAGGTTTCATTCTTCTAGATATAATTCATAAGTACATTTGTTTTTCTTCTTCTTCATGGTTTGTATTTGGTATTTATATTCCATGTGGTATTGGCTTTTTCTCTAGTCACATACATCATAAACAATGTGGTTGTGTGTGGTGGTTTGTCTACATTAATACATTACTTTGGTTTCATTTTTCCAACTTCTCATTTGTTCCTTCTTCTTTCTTCAATAGTACGGGTAAGATGTTCTTATCTACTTGTTGACGTGGCTCTTGGAATTTGTGTATCATAAGTACATTTGTGCCATGGTTGGAAGGTGTCTTTCTCGTATATCATACTCTTCTTCTATAGTACGGGTAGGATGTTATGATTACTGGTTGACTAGGCTCTTGGAAATGTTTGTGCCTTGGATGGAGTGTGTCAGTCTCGTATATTCATTTTATCCTATATAGTACGGGTAAGATGTTCTTAATTACTTGTTGACGTGGCTCTTGGAATTCATAGTGCCTAGGTTGTTGTGTGTCAGTCTCGTATATTCATTTTATCCTATATAGTACGGGTAAGATGTTAAAATTACTGGTTGACATGGCTCTTGGAAATGTAGTGCCTATGATCTAGGGTGTCAGTCTCGTATATTCATACTCTTCTTTTATTAGTACCGGTAGGATGTTATGATTACTTGTTGACGTGGCTCTTGGAAATATTTTTGCCATGGATGTTGTGTGTCAGTCTCGTATATTCATACTCTTCTTTTATTAGTACGGGTAGGATGTTATGATTACTGGTTGACTAGGCTCTTGGAATTCATAGTAGTGCCAAAGTTGTTATTTGTCTGTCTCGTATATTCATTTATTTAGTACTTTATTATCAACAACACAATGTTCTGAATCCTTTACATTGATTCTCTTGAAGTATGTTTTCTCACATTATAAAGTTACAATATATTCAATGTTCAATACATAATTATACAGTGATTTCTCATTTAATACACACACATAATAATTTTCATAATAGTAACACATCCTTTTTTTCTTTAGTCAACATCTATTTTTATAACCATATTTTAATTTTTCACCTTTAAATAACAATAATCTTCATAGTCACATTTCATTTTTCATCTTGATATAGTCAACAGTTATATTTATAATTATACCTTCATTTTTCATAACAAATATTTTCATCCTTTACATTATCAATAATACAATAATCCTTATCGCTATCTTTTCACTTTTTGGTCCCATAATTTAATTTTCAATATATTTTTTCATTGAGGTTTGATTATAGGTACCTTTTATCTTCTTTGTAATAGGGTTCTGTAATTCATATGTGTTGTTTAGGTTGTTTTTAGTCACAGTATATGGTCCGGTATATAACAGTAGTAGCTTCTTTGCAATGCCCTCAATAGTACTTGGGAGCTCTCGATTTTTGATAAGCACTTGGTCACCCACTTCATATTTGATAATTTTGGGTTGTAACTTTTTGTACTTGAGCCTCAATTTATTCGCTCTTTCAACTGCATTATTATAGAATCGGGTTTTGTTAAATTTGACCTCGGCACTGATTGGAAAATTAATTATCTCTGTGATCTCCCGGGGTGGTCTTTTCTCGTACATAGCCATGTATGGTGTTTCGTCAGTCGATTGGTGGTAGGCTAGATTTAGGAAGTCTTCAGCCGGGGATAAATACTCCTCCCACTTCCTCTGCTGGCTGTGACAGTAGGTTCTTAAAATCCTTCCTACTTCTCTCAACACTCTCTCAGCAGGGTTGCTGTTGGGGTGATACACCGATGTCTTGTATGTTTTTACTCCCAGATGGATCAGTGTTTCCCGCCACTTTCGTCCTCGGAATTGCGTTCCGTGATCTGTAATTATCATCGATGGTTTACCCACTTCGGGTATATATTTGTTTATGACTATTTCTAATATTTTACTGGTTGTCGCTCGATTAAGTGGGTACAGCTTAGTATATTTGGTGTAGTGATCAAATATTATAATGATATACTTATACTGGTGTCTCCCACCACTCCGTGGAAAAGGTCCACAAATGTCCAAGAAAACTTTTTCTAGTCTTGCTGTTGATGTAATTGGTATCATAACTCCTTCTCGCTTTTCATTGCTGCATTTTGCCAGTTGACAGATATTACAACTCTGGACATATTTTCTGACTTTTCTACTCATGTCCTTGAAATGCACATGCTCCTGCAAAGCCTTTATGACCTTCACTGCGCCCATATGACCATAACGTATGTGGTAGTCGATAGTCAATTCTTTTTCTAGGGCTTTGGGGATAACTAACTTCCATCTCTCATCACCTTTATTGTGTTTGGTGAATAACAACTGATTATGAGTACGGTAATACTGGTTTATGTTTGCATCATTGTTGGCTAGTTTTTTGATAATTAATGATATTTTGGGATCTTGTTGTTGATGATTGATTATGTCAGATAATATATTAGTGAGTTCGGATTTACTCTTCAGTAGGTGGTATACTCTCGCAATGGTTTCCCTCTCTCCTTCAAATGTTTGGGCGTTAATGTTTATCCGGGACAACACGTCTGCAGCTGTGTTGCTTTTTCCGGGTATGTACTCCCATTGTATGTTGTATTCTTGAAGTGTAAGAGTCCATCTTGTCAGTCTTCCGTGTTTTAATTTGCAGTTTTTTAGAAATGAAATGGATTTGTGATCTGTCCTCACTGTTACTGTATATCCTAAAATAAATGTCCTAAATTTTTCGCATGCAAACACTATACTCAATAATTCTTTTTCTGTTGTATGGTAGTTACGTTCGCACTTGTTTAACGTACGGCTTGCGAAACTGATCACTTGATGGTCTTCTTGGTCTTCTTGATAGAGTACAGAACCAAGGCTTAGGTCGCTAGCGTCACAATTCATGAAAAACTGTTTATTAAAATTGGGGTGATGCAGCATAACGGTTTCCAGGAACTTTACTTTAATCAATTCAAACGTAGAGTCTTGCTCTGCTCCCCATTTCCATTTTTCTTTCGATGATAGCTGTGTTGAGAATCGAGCTGTCAATTCGGAATAATCATTTTGAAATTTCCGATAATAATTGCAGATTCCGAGGAACGCTTGCAGTTGCTTATTGTTCTTCGGGACGGGGAAACGCTGAATTGCCTCCATCTTCTCCTGGGATGGTGTAATTCCGTATTCAGACAAGTTAAACCCCAAGAATTGCACTTCCTTTGCAATTAGTTGAGATTTATCTAATTTTAAAGTAATGTGGTTGTCTTTCAATTTTTTCAGTACTTGTGCCACCCGGTCACAGTGCTCCTCCCAATTGTTAGAGGCAATTAAGAGGTCGTCGACATAAACTGTCGTGAACTGTAGTGTGTTGTGGCCCAGTATCTCGTCCATGCATTTGACGAATATTGCTACTGAATTAACTAAACCGAATGGTAGCCTTTTAAAATGGTAGTTTCGGCCTTCAAAGATAAAAGCAGTGTATTTTTTACTGTTCGGATGCAGCTCAACCTGCCAATATCCACATACCGTATCCCATATACTGTAAAATTTTGTACCATAAAATTTCTTTAATATTTCATCGATTTCTCCAGGCGATGTCCTGTCATTAATTATGGTTTTGTTAAGTTCACGAGCATCTAAACAAATTCGTACAGCACCATTCTTTTTTGGTACAGCGACAATAGGGTTGGTGTATGGTGAATTGCTTACCTCTATTATGTCATTCTCTATTAAACGCTGAATCTCCTCTCTTACAGCTTCTTTTAGTGAAAAGGCGATAGGATATGATTTCCGCTTGAACTCTGTCTGGTCTTTGAATTTCAGTTCACATTGGAATTTTTTTATTTTCCCAGGCGTATCAGAAAATACGTGGCGATATTGGTAGTATATATCTATTAATTGTTCCCGTTGTTCCCAAGTTACCTCTTGGCTATTCTGGCCGGTTTTAAATTCTCGGATGCCATTAATTTTCTCCAACCACAAAGCTTCCTCTGGACTGTTGTGTATTCCTTGGTTGATGGCGCCTTCTTGGTGTTCACGGCCTTCTCTGATGTAGTATATTACATGTTCCGAGGGTGCCTTCCTGTATTCTGTCATTTTGGCGGTCCACTCTATTTCTTCTGTTTTCATCATCACCGTATTTGTATCCATATTGATGATTGCGGTGTATTTTCTTAAAATATCACAACCAATGAGTAGAGTGAACGGTAGCCCACTGGCTACTAGGAATACCATCTGTATTGTCTTCCCATTGCTGGATACCTCTAATTGTACTTGCTGTCGGATAGTCTTATTCTGACGTCCGGTAGCACCGATGAGAATTATGTTGCTAATTGGCAATGTGGGTATTGTAACTTTATTCTCCGATTGGATTCTGTCCAGTTCCAACTTGTCGATTAATGATACGTTTGCACCAGTGTCTATCATTGCTGTGGCATCGGTGTTGTTTACTTTAACGGATATATACGCAATTTCACTGTTGCTTGTATCGCCGATAATATTTTCCTTTTCTTCCATCAGATCTTTTCTTATATTTTTTAGGTAGTTGTTGTTATATATTTTGCGATGCTTCGAAGATTTTGCCAAAACATCAGACCCAATAGTCCGGTTCAGTGAGGGTGATCTTGGGTTTTTCACTGCCGGTTGGTGTTTAAATTCAGGTCACCGTTTTCGCGTCTGTCCTGAGACGTCGAAGCTACGGGCTCCTGATTTCCAGGTCCATGTCCGTTGTGGTATACCTCTGTAGTTTGTGTGGTTGTTCTAGGACTTCCACTGCTGTCACTTCCGTTTGACCGATATCCGGATTCTCTCTCATCTCTGTCACTATTATTGGAATGATGGTGCTGGTGTGGGAAACTCCTTCTTCCTTGATAATAAGTTCTATGGTTTCCACCTCGACTGGCATGGGTATAGTGGACTCTTCGAAATTGACTGTTATTATTATGACCATTACCTTGTCATGGTTGGTGATTAGGAGACTGGTTCTGATACGGCCTGTAGTAGTTATTACCTCTTTGGTAATGCGTATCTCGCTGGTAACCACCAGGATGATGGTTATTATGGTTCCCTCTATTTATGTTATTGCCACCTCCGTCTTGGCGTGGTGTGGGTTGATTCTGGAATCTCGGTGGGTTATGAAAATTCCTTCCTGAGTTATTACCATTATTGTGAATAGTGGGATTATTGTTTCCAGGCCCTCCTCGATCGTATGTTTGGCTTGGTACTTGTCGACTCCGTTGATAGTATTGTTCTCTCTCGTGGCTTTCGAGTAGGTCGCACATTCCTTGGATTGTTTTTATCTGTGCATTTAGTCTTCCCTGTGAGATACCCTGATTAAAATTGTAAGCCAACTTTGTGACCAGGCATTCTTCTGGGATTGCCGGTTCCTGATTCCTTGCCAGGCAAATCTTTCCTAAAAAGTAGGTGGTCATGGATTGCCTCCCATTCACGTCGAACCTTCCGTTGGTTATGTCGTCCCTTATGATGTTCTGTGTGGCTTGCGACCAATATTTTTGCTTGAATGCTGTCTTGAAGGTGTCATAATTACCCACTTCGTGTCGGGTTCCTGTCCACCAATTGTCAAACGTGTGTTTAAATGATTCATCTAACATACCTTTAATGACAGACCACCTGCTCTCATGGTTTCTTTGTATGAGTTCTTCAATTCTCTCTAGGAATTCTAAGGGATTTTTTGAATAGGTCCGGAAGTCAATCTGGTCTCTTCCTTCTAAATGACTCAAACCGGATAGGAAATTTGGTATGGTTTGCAGACGATGCATTTCGTCTCGGAGGTCGTCCAATTCTCTCCGTTGACGTTCTGTGGATTGTGTTTTATCATCGTGCACCTGTTGCTTGATCGCGTCTACCCTTCCAGAGACTTCTTCACATTTATCTTTTAATGTTGACTGCGCTGCCTTCATCTTAGTCTGCTCTTGTGTTATTACGTCTAGTTGGGTATCGTGAGTTTTCTTCACATCATTAATACGTTGGTTGAGGTCCATTTCCGTCTGTATTAGTTTTAGGTTGGTACTTTCTCCTTCTTTACGCACTTCCGACATCTCTACATTAATTTCCGTCGTTAATATGGCCATTTGTTTCTCGATTTCTTCGACGCTTTCTCCCAATCTTCTCTCAACCATTTCTATCGTCTCCTTAGCGGTCTCCTCCATTTTATTATTGTTGACACTTATCTGTTGCCATATATTTTCGTGATCAGCTTGTATGGCCTCAACATCTCGATTAAGTTTAGCGTTGATCCCATCAATCTTTTGGTTAGTTTGATCAATCTTCTCTCCCAACTCTGCTGATAAATCTTCTTTCATGATGGCCATTCTCTTCTCCAACAATTCTTCGGTTTTCCTTTGACCCTCTTCCATTCTCCTATTCGTTTCACTTATTTGGTTATTAAATTCTTCTTTTAACAACTCTATGTGTTTCTGGTTATCCTTCTGGCCTTCCTCTATTTTTTGGTTTGTGGATCGACTGGCCTCTTCTATTTTACTGTTTACTTCCGCCTTCAAATTTTGACTGTCCTCCTTGGTGGCTCGGCTGGCTTCTTCTATCTTCTTGATCAGTTCTTCCCTGGTGGATTGGTTCTCCCTCTGGCCTTCTTCTATTTTATTATTTAAGTCTGCTTTCAATGACTCTATTGATTTGTTGGTCTCCCTATTGGATTGGCTACTTTCGTCCATCTTTTTATTTATTATTTCCATCTTCTGGTCTGTGGACTTCTGGCTTTCTTTTAGTGATTCTTCCATCCTCCTTAATATTTCGACAATGTATCTGTCTTCTGGTTGTACCGGTCTCTCGGGTTGGTTTGTTTCTGGTAAGATTTCTTGAATCATCACTTCCGGTTCCTCCATAGGCTGCTGAACCCCCTCCGCTGGTTCAATTGTTTTTTCCTTCGTTTCCAGTACAACTTCTTCTACATCTTCCGTCGACATGGCCTCTTTTTCTTCTCTTCTGGTCTCCTTCTCCACTTCGGTTGCCCTCTTCCTCGATGTTGAATTCGATTTTGATCTTGATTTTAATCTGCTGGTCTACATCTTGCTGTACTGGTAATGTACCTGCTGTCTTTTTCACGAATTGGGGTGATTGGGTCACTAGTTATGGTGTATTTTCCCTTAAATCGTGCTCAGACGTTGGGCGCCAACTTGTAATGTAACAAGTTACAAGTGTATAATTATAGTAGTATTGGTGTGTGATCTTCAATCACTTCTGCCCCGCGATGGAGCGCCAACTTGTAATGTAAAATTACAAGTATATATTATAAAGAATTGGATGTTCTTCGTTTGTATTTTGGTGTGTTCGTGTGAGTGTAGACACGCACCGGTATCTACGATAATGTTGTTTATCAAAAGATGTAATCGTAATCGTTGAGGTTATTGGTGTTAATGTATTGTTTTTTATGGGTACGTAGTAATAGTTCACTCCTTTTATTTTAATATGGTTCGCGCACTTTGTTGTGTATCTCTCTTACTTACCACACTTGAATACTTCAATTCTGTTCTGTGACGTTCCTTCTGAAATACATGCACTTCAAATACAAGAAAATATTCGGATTGAATATTTAATATATCATCACACACAATAGTAAATGAAGCAATATCTGATGAATATTCTGAATTATGCTAAATCTTTTTAAATTCTTCCGCCACCTGTGTCAGAACTGATTAAAAAATAAATGAATTTACTTTTAATAGAAATGATACTCCTTTTGTGGTAATAAAATTGGAGGTTTATTAACAATTTAATAAATAATAAAATCTTTGACAATTAATAAGCAATAATAAACAACCTTTCAATTACTGATTACAACAAAAATTCAAATAAGACTCTGTCTAATTCCTTAAGGCTGGTAGACCTGTTATTAGTACAATAATTTAACTGCAATAGATTATGTTGTTTTGATTCAGTGAATTACCATATTTCGTTAGGTTCTTTTAGGTAACATGATACCAGTCACAAGATGTAATACAAATAACGATATAGAATTAACAATAATGAATAATAATCGAACAAATATAAAAAAATCAAAAATTGGTACCATATGTCTGGTATTTATGAAACTATCGTACGCGGGCATGCGCACGCATCTCTAATACTAGTTTGCAATTATCAAGCTGTATGACTTGTACAGTATTTAAAAATTTATTACTTTCGTTTAATAATTTGTTTTAAAAATCATCTATTCATAAGAGAAAAATTTCTCAAAAAACTCTTGTTAGTAATTCTATTTGATTTGGATGTTACTTGAGAACAGATCGGTAATATTGAAATTATCAAGTTACCGTAACGATTTCTGAGGTTAGAATTAACCGGTGTTGTTACAAAGGATAAGTATTTCTTAATAGCTATTATTTCTTAAACTATACATGTAAACATATTATTCATAATCCTTTAATATATTATTATCAGAATTACATTTATTCATATTGTATGAAAATTAATAAAGTATATTTCAAAACATCGAAAAAATCAAGAGAAATAAATTTAGTCAAATCAGTGACTAAATATTCTTGTATTCATTAATAATTATTTCCAAACATTATATTTTAAATTATTATAATTAATTAAAATATTTTTATAATATTTTAATAATGGCGATTTAAATCTTTCCTCAATTCTGATAATTTAATTACTGTTTTTCGATACTCTGCATTTATCTGACTTGCGCAGTATCGAAGTTTAGCTATTCACAAAAATTATTATTTTCGTTCAAATATTGTTTAAATAAAATTGTACTCCCTGTTTCCTATTTAACACTTCACTCGCAAGTATGGTCGACATTATACACTGACCTACTTGTTTAATTAAAACAATTCCGCACTTTTTCACTCGTATGTATAAATGTTGTGTTAAGGTTAACTGTATGTTGTTGTACTGACGTATATGGCGCGCACCGTTTTAAAAAATAAACTTCTTCTTTTGTCTTGAGCGGCGTGGCCTATTTGTTTGATGGTTGATCGTAGACTGTCCTGCTCCTCTGAAGCGTCTCTCGGTTGTCTGTCGAAAGTCATTCATTCTATTGGCTGGAGACGTTGTACTCTCTGACCCAAAAGCCTTCGGTTTATTAAAATATTTAATTTTTTGACAAAATTGAGTTTGGTGTGGAGGCTTTTTTACGTCATCACTGGTACAAAAATTTAACTGGAAAGTTTAAAATTACCATAACTTTCTTACTTTACGTCCTATCGTTAATTGGTTGATATCAGTGAATTCAGGGCGTTTTGCTTGTTAAATTAAGTCCAAAAACGTTTATTTTCCGTTCATTACTACTATCACAATAACGATTTTATTTGTTATTTCTGGTGTATCTTATTTTTATAAGTTCGTTACACCAGATTTTACTTAATTATGATAAAACACTTCTTAAATAAACACTTTGAGTCTATATCTCAGTCGGTTTGATATACAATTTGGGAATAATTGTTCCCTACACAAATCTCGTTATGGCGTCATTAAGCGTCCATGTTAGATTTTTCATAAACATGCTTAGAACTAATTTTTCTTATTTAAAACGGTCATATTACTATCTAATAATACTAGTAATATTTATTTATACAATTTTACACTATAATATTTATATATGACTGTGGTTAATTTAATATTTACATAGTTTCAGTCCTCTCCTATCTCTCTTATACAATTTTTTCACCTTATTTTTGGTCTCTTCTATATAAATCATATCATGTAATGATTATAATTAGTGTACACACATAGTATAACCTATTATTTAGAGTTATAACGGAGGGAACCCAAAATAATTGGTTCTGCCAATTATTTCAGGCTGCCTTATTCGAGACGAGCTGAAATTGAAATCAGAACAACACACAGTAAGACATACAAGGAATCAGGGAAGGTGAAACTGTTGATTTATATACTCAGTATATGTGTGTAACAAGAAGACTGGCTTTATTAAACATTTGAAATATAACATTTACTCCAAAGAACAGATCCCATGACGTTATTAATTAAATTAGTAAAATTAAGTGAAATGCTTTATTTAGAATATGGGATCACAACAAATTTATCTAGCTATACCCCCGGATCCGGGTAACCATTGGTATTTAGTCTCTAATCTTTTAATTATATTTAATTCAAAATTTTATCTTGCAAGACCTTTACCTTTTTGCTTCATATATATTCCATTAGAAGAACGGTATTAATAACACTACGTTACGTTAATATCTAAACTGTTACAATTGAATGATATTGAATAGTTACAATTAAGTTCTCAAATTTAAGTTTTTATATTCTTATAAAATCAATCGTCTCTGTAAGTCTCTTAAATAGAGTATTGTGTTACAAAAAATATTATCATTATTCCTCGATAGACGTGCTATCGAGTCACCTCTATTTTTTGGATGTAGTAATCGCCTCCATGTGGTTCCGTCTTGGGAGTCCTAAAACGTCGTCCTCGTCTTGGTCTGGTCTCTGTTGTTCATGGCTTAATACGTCTGCAGGATAGGTAGAGTCTTCTACACAGATACTCGTTGATTCTCAGATGTCTCGAACTGCATCATCGGTAGGGTATACTAGAGTTCTCATTTGTGGTCCATGACCACAGGTCAGATGTTGAAAAGATTCGTCCATCGGTGAAGATTGCAGCCATCGTTTTTTCTTTATTAGCACTCGTCGTTTGTAGTTACATCTTTCTTCTTGTTACAAAGTTTTTGGAATTTTCTTTTTGTTAACGTTACATGTTACACTTTTTGTAACTGTTAGTAAAATACAAAATAATAATTAATTAATCCACACTAACAGCAAATTGTATAACTTTTGAACAGAGCATTTTGCTCGTGCGTCAGCACAGCTGGGCGTCGTCATCGCAAGAGAGCGATTTTTCGTCCGCTACCCTTGTACATGACGAGAGAGAGAGTGGGGTGTTTATTCCGCGAGCATATATAGTTCCTGTTTTCTCTTTAAATAAACTTTTTATTTATACAAACTATCGCTAGATAAAAATACATCATTTAAGTTAATTGTTTTAGTTACTATCTGTGTCTACAGATACTTTAATTATTAACATTAGTTTACTCTATTATTTTTTAATTACAGTAGACTCGGAAAACATGTCGAGTCCGGTATCAACAGGTAGGCGCTTGATAGCAAGCAAAGGGTTAAATACGAACATAATAATTATTTACAATATGCCTTTTCTTTATGGATACTTTGCCCTTATTAATTACTTCTTCCATTCACACTTAGTACCTATATGTTTTTATTATTATTATTGTGAGATTTAAATGGTTAATTTTACGCAACCTTAATTAATTAAATTTTTTTTTATTCTGTAAATGTCACAATTTAAATCGTCACATACTCCGCCTCCTTACCAACACAGACTCCTAAAATTTTGGTCAGCGATGTACAGAGAGTATGCTTGGGGAGTTCCCTATGAAATGTCTTATTATTATTATTGTTAATTATTATTCTCTTTTATTATTATTATTGCACGGTTTATTTGTTTTACATTCTCTTTAAATGATCTTAATTCTCATTTAAATGTTCCTCCTCCGTGAAATTCCCTTTTTCTCACTAAATACAGTACTTACTCATAATACTAATTTCCCTAATTTCAGCAACTCACAATATCGTGGCCCGACTGACATCAGCTTACTCTAACTCTACACGTTAGCTTTCAGCATTCAAAAATGATCTCTTGGCTCTCTTGGCTCATCATTATCCTTTTTCAGTCGGCGCCGTTGTGACTCGTTACTTAACATGTATAATCACTTCTGGATTATATATCATAAACTTATTTCTAATGTAATCTAAAGAGGATCCCATACTCCACTTTAGATCACTGTTTTGAGAGAAGCGGAATTTCACGAAGATACTTTTCATTTAACTCTTTAACAATTACTAGACAAAATATGCGGAAGGGGAGACACTTTACACAATGCATTGTAATCCACTCGCGGTGGCATTCATTGTTTAGGGAGAGCAACCTTTAATACAATGGAGAGGGTGGCTGCTTAATACAAAACTGAACACGCTTCCTTTTCTCTACCTTGCCACAACTGGGGTGTTTAGACTACGCAACGTAACTTTTATTACTATTATTCACTTTTCTCTTATTTACTGCGATACGATTTACTACTACTTATTTACACGTTACACAAATTTGTTTAACTTAAGATTTATTTAGCAATTATTACTATTTAAGCAATTATTAATCACTTATTATTACTTTGGGGTTTTAAAAACAACTTACCTCGAATTATTTCCTATACACTTTAATACATTGTAAACATTTATTAACAGAGATTATTATTAAACCTTTGGCGTTAAATTCTATTTAAACGATCAGCTCTTGGTACTCATTTTCTTTTTTCTGTGACCTTCCCTGTATCTTGTTTCTTAAAATCTAACTTAATTTTATTTCTACTACTAATGTACGTAACCTCACAACATCATGGCCCGACTGATTACATCTTGTATAATCTAACTCTAGTAGTTAGTTTTCTGCACTTTCTTTAACTCTTGTAAAGAACTTTCTTTAACCCTTGTACAGAATTTTTTAGTGCGGCGCCATTGTGACTGTGTTACGTTCCTTATATCTATATCGCTTATTTATACTTAAGATAATCTAAAGTTGATCCCATACTCAACCCTAGATTATTTTTAATTCTAGTTGCTTACTTTACTGAGATAAGCGGAATGTCACGAAGGGGAATCTTTATTCACTTCTAAGCAATTAACTGTAACACACTAGGCGAGAGGGGACAAACACTTTACTTTCAACGATCAGCTGTTACGCTGGAATGTGGGTCAAACTAGTTTTCTTCAAACAATGGCATCGTTTATGCATACAAAGGGGGGGAGTAGTCAACTCGAGGGTGTATATTTCTCTATTGTTCCATTTAACAATAGCTGGCGGCTAGGGACTTATTTTCAAGCAGGACACAACTTATTTATTATTATTCACACATATTATTCATTTCTTTTTACTTATTTCACTAATACACTTTTATAATTATAATTCTACTAACGTGTTATAATAATTTAAGATATTATTAAACTTTTTATTTTAAATGACTTATTATTTATTATTAGTACTTTGGTCTGATTTAAGAGACTGTTTCTTTTTATTTCGAACTAGTTTATTTACTTAGGGAAACATCATTCCATTAAATTAATTAGTACACTTGTTTTATTTAATTCGATTTAATTTTCAACAAAGGGGAGATACATGTTTACTAGGCACAAGAAGACACACAGGAAAGGACACGCTTCTTATAACAATAGAGCTATCACAGAGGGTGAAGTAATTGTTTCATTCCGCGATGGGGGAGGCTCACAATGACAAAATACACACCAACAGGAACAGACAAGAATTCAACCGGTCTGGTATTGTTTACAAACAGACGTGTTGTCGAATGAACTTTTGACAAGCTCCTACATGTTTTGTTTACATGTGATTATATGTTAATCTTACTTTACACATATCATATTTACTAATAAAATTATCTATGCTATATTCCTATAATATTAATTATTATTTTTACCTTATTTAAATTTCTGACACATATTAAAATACACGAGTACATAAATCAACAGCTTATGAATAGGGAAACAATTACTGTTTAGCAACACAAGTCACAAAATTTTTTTTATTAGTAGCAAAATTTAAACAAATTAGCAGAGTTGCGCATCTTATTTATAAAATTATTTACTTGTTTTTTTTTTTGTTTTAAACAATGTCTGAAATCTTTTGTTACTGGGCAAGGGGTCACACATTTTGTAATACAATAGAGTGAGGTGATGTATTGTCTAACTAGTGGTGACAGAGCGTAACAAAGGGATAGTTTGGTACAAGCGGGAACAGGTCATTTTCTTGTCTGAGATTGTCGTTAAACAGACAAGTTGGGGAGTGCATTTTTAAACAGGTTTTACCCTGGGGTTACTATGTTTAAATAATTATTATATTATATCTAAATATCCTTACCTTATATAATATTATTATTATTATATTATATTATTACGACACATAATGATTATAAAAACACATTATCCTAATTCTGATTTTACTTACTTTAATTCTTCCTTTTGCGTATTTTAAATTAACATTCATAGAGTGAATAATTCTACCACATATTAAATGACAAACACAGAGTATTTTATTTTGCTAATTATCATTTATTCAGCAATTAAGCAGAGTGGCGCATCTTATAACCTATTCTTTAGAGTTATAACGGAGGGAACCCAAAATAATTGGTTCTGCCAATTATTTCAGGCTGCCTTATTCGAGACGAGCTGAAATTTAAATCAGAACAACACACAGTAAGACATACAAGGAATCAGGGAAGGTGAAACTGTTGATTTATATACTCAGTATATGTGTGTAACAAGAAGACTGGCTTTATTAAACATTTGAAATATAACATTTACTCCAAAGAACAGATCCCATGACGTTATTAATTAAATTAGTAAAATTAAGTGAAATGCTTTATTTAGAATATGGGATCACAACAAATTTATCTAGCTATACCCCCGGATCCGGGTAACCATTGGTATTTAGTCTCTAATCTTTTAATTATATTTAATTCAAAATTTTATCTTGCAAGACCTTTACCTTTTTGCTTCATATATATTCCATTAGAAGAATGGTATTAATAACACTACGTTACGTTAATATCTAAACTGTTACAATTGAATGATATTGGATAGTTACAATTAAGTTCTCAAATTTAAGTTTTTATATTCTTATAAAATCAATCGTCTCTGTAAGTCTCTTAAATAGAGTATTGTGTTACAAAAATATTATCATTATTCCTCGATAGACGTGCTATCGAGTCACCTCTATTTTTTTTGGATGTAGTAATCGCCTCCATGTGGTTCCGTCTTGGGAGTCCTAAAACGTCGTCCTCGTCTTGGTCTGGTCTCTGTTGTTCATGGCTTAATACGTCTGCAGGATAGGTAGAGTCTTCTACACAGATACTCGTTGATTCTCAGATGTCTCGAACTGCATCATCGGTAGGGTATACTAGAGTTCTCATTTAGATGGTCCATGACCACAGGTCAGATGTTGAAAAGATTCGTCCATCGGTGAAGATTGCAGTCATCGTTTTTTCTTTATTAACACTCGTCGTTTGTAGTTACATCTTTCTTCTTGTTACAAAGTTTTTGGAATTTTCTTTTTGTTAACGTTACATGTTACACTTTTTGTAACGGTTAGTAAAATACAAAATAATAATTAATTAATCCACACTAACAACAAATTGTATAACTTTTGAACAGAGCATTTTGCTCGTGCGTCAGCACAGCTGGGCGTCGTCATCGCAAAAGAGCGATTTTTCGTCCGCTACCCTTGTACATGACGAGAGAGAGAGTGGGGTGTTTATTCCGCAAGCATATATAGTTCCTGTTTTCTCTTTAAATAAACTTTTTATTTATACAAACTATCGCTAGATAAAAATACATCATTTAAATTAATTGTTTTAGTTACTATCTGTGTCTACAGATACTTTAATTATTAACATTAGTTTACTCTATTATTTTTTAATTACAGTAGACTCGGAAAACATGTCGAGTCCGGTATCAACAGGTAGGCGCTTGATAGCAAGCAAAGGGTTAAATACGAACGTAATAATTATTTACAATATGCCTTTTCTTTATGGATACTTTGCCCTTATTAATTACTTCTTCCATTCACACTTAGTACCTACATGTTTTTATTATTATTATTGTGAGATTTAAATGGTTAATTGTACGCAAACTTAATTAATTAAATTTTTTTTTATTCTGTAAATGTCACAATTTAAATAGTCACAATAGTACCTAATTTATTGTATATAATGGTTATCTTTTAATTAGTTCAGAACTCTTTAACCTTTCAGTAATGGCTCTGTTTATGTTGTGTCATATCATAGTAGTCATTTATTTTTTCTAATACAACAACTAAATTGTCATTGTTCTATTTGGTTTGAATTCCCAAAGTAGCATTAGATATTATTCTAACTTTTGGCAAAGTTTCCAATTACTTTTACACAAGTTTATATGCTATATTTTTCATAAATAACTTGTTGGTCATTGTTTACATTTGGTTTTCTTCATAATAGTCATTTGGTTTTTAATTGTTTGTTTATAATATGACTGTTTTTATGGTCATTATCTGTTCTCAAAGTAGCATTGGGATTTCCTCTTACTACTGGTAACAATTGTAACAATCTGTGCTCAACATTTGATACAGTATTTTTCTTAACTAATTAGCTATACAATGGTTCAGCTTACTTCTGGTCATATGTACATAGTTAGTTAGTTTACATTAATTTAGTTACAATATTGTTCTTATCATGTTTAGAATCTGTTCTCAATGTATTATCAGATATTTATCTCACTACTGGTAATACTCTTATAAACATTGATATTGGTTTTGATACTGTACTTTGCTTAACTAAATTGGCATACTTTTCTCATTTCTGCTATTCTCTGTGCCATTATGTTTGACTTGTTCTATTTACATTGTTTTGCAATATATTACATTGTCTCTTAATATTTATCATTACTACTTATAATAAATTCTCGTTTGATAACATATTTGATGATCAGATATTTATACTAATATGTATCATTTTCTGTTGTAATAGGTCTCTTCCTTGTGGGGTTATGTAACAAAATACCATCTGTTGTAGTGCAGTATTTTTCTACTACTAAACTGACTTCACTACGGTATATTAACATAATACTTTAACTATTTTGTTACACATGTTTATACAATTCCTTATTAAACACTAACACAAATCTTTCTTGTATTATTTACAATATTTTTATGGTCAATGGTGGAACTTAATTCCTGTCATTGTTTGATACATAACAAATGTCTTTTATTTGTTGTCAGTTCTCTATGAACAATAACATAATTGTTCTATCTTGTTCTAATCTGGTGGTCTTATGATTATGTGTATTGATTACAACTTTATTAAATTAGTCACACTCATTGTCTGTGTTTATTTGACTATTTTTAATTTTTGTTGTTTCATCATGAAATTAACATATTTTTTCACACTGTAAACTTCATCACTGTAATCGTTTGTGTGGTTTATTCAGTTGAAATTGGTTAATTATTCACAGGTTTCACATTTGTATTAAGTACACACTGTAATTGTTTGTGGTTCCTTAAATGTTTCACACTGGTTTTCTTTTCACACTTATAATCATTTCTTTTGTCACTTACATTGTTTTTAGTACATGTGGTTTATGTTGAGTCCTTATATCTTCTGTCCATCTTCTTTCTTCTTCTTGGTGCTCTTCCTGGTCCTTCTTCTTTCTTCTTTTTCAAATATTTTCATTGTAGTTGCTAATTTTATTTATCTCCATTGTTGTTGGAGCTTGTTGGTCCTTGTTTCGTTGATTCCCCTCACTGTTGGATCCTATTGGGTCTAGTTACTGATATTTTGTTTTGGGCTTGTGGCATTTTCTTTCTTCATTTTGTATTTAATGTTGATATATTAGTATTCTCTTCTTCATTGTTGGATTTTTTATTAATATATTTGTAGATACACACTTATATACACTTAGGTTTATTTATCTAGATATATTTCCATGTTTTTCTCATACTTGACGTTACATTCGTTTATATTATGTAACTACCATAATTTTGGTACTGTTACAATGTGAATATGTAAAATTTGACATACATAAAATAAATATTGTCATAAACACCAGAGTATAGGACGTGAAAGCAATATGAACTATTACGTAGTTATGATGATAACTACGTAGGTAGAGTAGAATAAGAGTAAGTAGAATAGAATTTTAGTCTAGTGTAAGTAGAATAGAATATTTTATTTGAAAGAATGATTTAAGTAGATCATTTTTGCACTTGCTGATTCTGTCTGTCCATCCATCTGTCTCTTCTTCTCTTTGTCTGTCTGTCTGTCTGCCTGTCTGTCTCTCTCTCTCTCTCTCTCTCTCTCTCTCTCTCTCTCTCTCTCTCTCTCTCTCTCTCTCTCTCTCTCTCTCTCTCATCGCTGCTTTTTCTTTCGTTACAATAAACTTTCACATTAATTACACGTGTATCCAAAATGTAATTTAATTCTTTTGCCAACTTTTTGTATTGAAAAAGAAAAAAACATTCTATCTATGCGTGTGCTTGGGTGCACATATGCTTTGTGGGCACCTTTGATTTAAACATTTTTTTTATATAAACTTTTAATTCACGTTTCCTTTGTGTTTCTGGTGAGCTGCTTTGGTTAACTGATTCGCCTTCCCGTTGCATTCATTCAGGTACCGTTTATCCTAATGACACTCATTTATTGCTTATCTAAAATCAGGACAAAATAATCGTAAAAAGAATTTCAGGAAAAGTGAAGTGTATTACTTAGAAGAATTCGCAAGTTGTAAAGTGTCGTGGGAGAGTGGAAAAGCGGGTTGATGCCCACGGTAATGAAATCTGTGATACAAATTGTAACGTCAAAAATTTACAACTGAAGTCTTCACGATTGTGTATAATTTGATTATGATGATGATGATGATGATGATGATGATGATCCTGGGCGCTACAGCTCTTGAAGACCCCGGAGCTCTAGCACCACTCGCCTCCTGAAAAAAAAATTGTTCAACAAGGAGCAAACCTATAACATTTTCGGAAATCACAATGTTTAATTTACATTATTATGCCTACTGATAGGAATTAATACAACAGTTATGCTTTTATTAAAGTACTCAAATAATTCTTTTAAGTGACTGAATGATATGTTCAAATGGTTGTAGTGGCGTTGGTCAGTGTCACCAAAGTAATGCACTATTTGTCACCCAATTATTTCATATCAGATTTCATACCAACGTAAAGTAAACTGTTTTTTTTTAGAACGTGTGGATTTCTCGAATGAAACAGTACATTTAGTAAAAGCAAAACATAAGCACCCACTAATAAGTCATGTGACTTGGAAAACGTTACTGTACATTTTATAGTTTCTGAGTCCGTCCGCCAGATGTTCGGCTGTAAAACTGTTCATAATTATCAACTGCCTCGATAAATCATGGATCTACATTAACATTATATACGAGTTAGTAGGCCTATATGTTTAGTGTCGTAGTTGCGAGAATAAAAACGACGATTTATGGACCCTTTAATATATTTAGCGGCAATAATCGGGACTGTCCGCTCAATAGATGTATATGTTCTGTATACGGTTGGGGTCTAAGCATTTGTAATACGTATAAAAAAATTTAGAAAGCATATAATGTGTTTTGTATAAAGTATAAATGTATTTGAATATAATTCGCTCCAGCTAGGAATAGCAATTAGTAGGTAGCCTAAATTCAATCTACATCTATCTCTGCAACTTTGTTCCAGCAGATTTCATTGTGATATAATTCTATAATATAGAGCTGACAGATGTAAATATTTTACAAGATCAAGAAGAATACCAGCCTGTTTAAATCGACAGTAGAAATTTGTTGAAAGAATAAGTATATATGACACCAAGGCTTTTATTCAAGGGAAATAAATAGAAACAATTTATTATATTCTGGGACTTACTAAAACTAGTACTATTCAGTAGAATAATCAACGTATTGTTACGACATCACAGAACAATCTACGTGTTTGTCGCAAAGTTGTGGAGGGAATGATCCTTACCATATCAGAAGAAAAATACGTGTGACAATGTTAATGCACTGAATACGTGTCACTCTGAATCAAGTTAATGCACATAAAGAATAAAGCAGCTAGTGGGGGAAGAAGTCAACATCAAGTTGGATTACAGAAGTCCAAAAGGATTTAGAAAAAATAATATACACGCAGAAGGAGCAATTGAGAGAGAAGTTTTTCGGGCAAACGTTTAAAAATGGAAGGAGTCCAGGGTAGGAGAGAGAAAAACGCAGGTTCAAAGTGGACTGAAGACAGGAAGAAGAGACACAATGAAAATATGAAAGAATATTGGAGGAAAAGAAAAGAACAAAGAATAAAAATTGAAATTGGCATGCGGTTTTTAGATGGCTGGTACAAAAAAAAACAGCTAGTGGAAATAAAATACCTCCTACTTTACAATACTCACATTACGCTTGTTCTAATTTATTAGTGTAGCAAACACACCAGGGCTAAAAGAGTTCGTATTTAACGTTTTGCTTAGGGAGTCGATAAATTATGTTCTTGGTTAGAAATAAAATCATAATGAATAACCTTATAACTTTCGTCTTTCAAAATGAAGAAAAGTGGAGATTCAAGAACCTGACAATTACAAGATAATTACGACTGCTTACGTTACTACATACGAGCGAATAAAATTACAAAATATAAAATAATTACAATTATCAAATAAGCCGCAAGTGATAACGGATGAATGAAGATGGGAATCAAAACAGTAGTCTACAAATACAGTACTGCTGTGTCCCGATCGGTTTATAAATTTTATTACATCAATAAAATGCCAATAGAATGTACAAAATTAAATTGAAATGACAACATGTTATCATTTTTATTTTTGTTTTACTGTCTGTTGTTTTTTCAGACACGTATGCTCGAAAGCTTGGAATATTTCACACTGCTATTCATGTGAACTACCAGAACCAAATAAGTGCCAAGTATCTATGACTCACTAAAACACAAAATTTTCATCGCTCTATCAATGTATTCACGGTATTACTGTAGACGAAATAATATATGGAGAAAACTTTAGAATTTGTAAATAAAACTAATCTAAAGAACTTAAAAATAAAGAAGTTGATGGTAGTAAGTACCAATTATAATAGGTAAAGATAATTGTAGTAATAATAATAATAATTATAGTAAGAGTAAAGGTAAGAGTAAGTAGGAGAAGATGATAACAGCAGAAGATAAAAAAATTGTAGGCAATAGGAAAAAATAAATATTAAAATTTATTATGGACGGGGAAGTGTCGTTTAAACAAAAGAAGAAGTAGATAGTAAATCCTAATATTGCTAGTAATAGAAAAACTGATGGGTTATATTTTTTAACAAGATTTTTTACAATACTACGAATTATATTTAGTACCATACGTTTCTATTTTGAGTCCGAAAAGTATAAATAAAAAGCCATCATTATGCGTCGCGCAATAAAATGCCTAAAATTAATCGTTAAATCTGATGGATAAATAAAACGGAGAATACATGTTACTACTAAATTTGTGTTATAAAATCTTCAAACAAATTCAAAATTCTAAAACAACTTTTCCGGTTGTCAGTCGTAACGTTTAAGAAATGGAATTCGACTGTACATACTAACTCTTTGGTGTAGCAATTGTGTGTGACGCTTATAAATATGAGCTTAAAGTTATATTCCATTTTGCTAATCTTCAAAGTGATTGGACAATGCAAATCGCCGTATTATTTTAAATTAAATCCTAGTTAACTTATTTTAATGGTAGTTATTATGTATGTTGTTGTTAAAATTATAAAATTATGTTTTTAATAATCAAATTGAAGCATGAGTAAAATTACTTTACGTAAAAACAGGAAAATTCATTAAGACGTTCTGATAAACTTATACCATTCAAGCACATAATTAAAATGAATAGGTCTATATATAATCTTTTAGGACCGGAGCCTTTTGTTCGTAAATCTGACGTGCTACCAAGCGTGATCAGATAACAACAGAAGAGTCGTCTATTCAAAATCGTTTTAAGATTTCAAAGCATCCCCACGTGCCGATTAAAATACGCTGTATTAATTATTTTCACGTGATCAAGTTTATTTCAGTAATCATCACGGACGCATTCCTGACAATATCATATAAGTCGACGTTGTGTTGAGTCTGCCTCCTGAATATTTTGAATCGTGAATCAACTGATAACCACACAATCAGCAGAATTATTTTTATAGGCTGTGAAACGTTACAGGGCGCTATTCACAGGCAATTTATAATTCTATTTCTGAACAAATGTTTGTTGTTTACATGTCGTGCCGAGAGCTGCGTACATCGTCTGTAACCACTCACCGCTTTCACCAATGTAATAATTTATCTGGTTTAACAAGACAAGGATAGCACGCGCAAAACGGACAAACAAATTATCACATACGCATACATACACGATCAGAAGGAATATTATTATTATTATTATTTGAACAAACACGAAAATGACCTTCAATCTGTTACTCATTGCTGGAAATATTTCGATATAGATTCGTAAAATTATTTCTGGTTGTTTATTCAATGCGGCAATTTTTTCAGCTAGTCACTGAAGATACTGCATCGTATAATGTGCGAAATGTTTGCACTTGATCAGGATAATCGAATTTTAAACTAAAAATAACGTTGAATACGTAGGTATTGCTACTTCCCGCACTGAATATCAACATTGGTTTACATTTAGAAAAGTAATATACGAAGAAAAAATACTAACGCTATAATGAAATATACGCATATGCTACGGTGAGGAAATATAAATACGCGAGGCTACGTGACGCTTTGCACGCGTTGTGTGAGCAACAGGATAATGCATCGTTTTGAAATTTTCTCGAGCTTTCTAGTCGATTCTTCGTGAGGTTCGTCGTTTATTCTACCTCTAACCAGTTCAATATTTTTACTCGTACGTACTGCGCCACACGGGATGAATATAATTAAAGATCTGTTTTGGAAGAGGCAAGTCAGTCAGTTTGACTTTGTTAAGAAGTATTAGGACTTGCCGAGTTGTTCCGGTCAGTTGTAAATTTGCGATTGAGCGCGCGTTATCATAGTTAATGTTGTAAGGACTTACGATTCAGATTGCGTTACTGTACGGTGGTATGTAATGAAAAGTCGTCGTGGTGGTCATCCATTATATCTCAGGCTAGTAACCTGTTCCAGTGTCAATGGAAGTCATCCAACCATCGTTTACGGGCTCTTCCCACACTTCTCTTCCCCATTGGAAGATAATCAAGGTCTTTTCTTGAAAATCTAGTTGGATCCATTATCTCTACGTGTAACCGTCACTCCGTTTTGTACTGGGAGATTTTCTCATTTAAGCTTTCAGCTATGTCTAACTCCATATTAATATGATAATTTCTGGTACGACCTCTCCTTGTATAACCCTTTACAGCCCTCAAGAACCTCATTTTCGCTCCTTGTATTCTACATATATTTTTGACCTTTCTAATCCAAGTCTCACTGCCATACAGTAGTTATAGTACAGAGATATAATCATTACATCTTAATATTTCAGTTGGGTCTCTTTCCTTGTTTTCTTCTTTAAGTGTTTAATGATACGTCCACAAAGCGACTGGAAGAGACTAATTTTGCTTTCAACCTCCTTATCATCTTGATATGTAATGCAGCATGCTAGGCACTTAAAATCTGGCACATACTTAAAATACTTAAAATACATATTTATTGGCGATTTCTGTATGACAATCTTTGTTCTAATATGATTTGCCAAGAAAAAGCCATAACTTTTGTATTAGATAAGGAAATGATTTGATTCCAATCTGTTAGAATGTTAGTAAGATAAAACAACGACCTTAATGAAAAGTGATTATTGAAAATTGCTGTATGTGGAGATCTGTTATTGGACACTTGCATTACTTTTTTGCAGCTGTGTTATTTTATTGTTTGTAACGTTAACACTTCTTGGACTACATATACTTAAAAAACCCTTATATACAAGTGTTTATTGTAATTGTAACTAATGTTGTAATTAACTATTCCTGTGGTGTTCGTTGTAGCATCGTAAAATTTGATATTCTAATGTTATATTTTAATAATATTGTCGTCGCCATCGTCGTCGGCGCCTATACTGCTGGTTTTAAACTTCAGCGAGTATATATCCAAATCGTGTCTTATGTCCTCGTTCCTAAGCTTCTGTAATATAGTATACAGCCTTTAACTTTCCGTAGATATTTAATTTCGACCGCCCCAGTTCTCGAATTATGTTTATGAAAAGGGACCCAATTTTCACAACCGTACAATAATGCAGGTACTGCTCTTGTACTGTATAATTTTAACACGGTATCTTTCCTAGCCCTATTCTTTAGTTTACGATATTTTTTGCCACATATGAATTTTTTAGGTACCTGAAAAATAAAACACGAAAGGATACCCGAATGAAATTTTACAAAACTGTGGCTGTCCCCACATTCCTGTATGCTAGTGAGACATGGACTCTTGGTAAAAGGGACGTACAGAAGATTCAGGCACCTGGAATGAAATTTCTAAGAGGGACACAAGTTTGTTCTCTCCTGGATCGGAAAATGAACGAGGATTTTAGACGTGAATTAAACATTGTATTGTTGCACCGGAAGATTGAAGACTACAGAAGGAAATGGTGTGAACCCTTGAACCGCATGCCTGATATTCGTCTACCCGTGGCTGCCTTGGGTAATCACCCTACTGGGAAGAGAGACGTCGGTAGGCCGAGGAGGAGATGAGGTCCGGAACACAACTAGGGCCTAATCCTTGGAGTGGAAATGATGATGAATTTTTTAAATTTAATCATAAATTATGTAATTTATTAAATCATTATTTAGATCAAGTCGCAGGTCAAACAGCTAAAATGAGATACCTGTTCCATTGGTTCATTGTCAATACTTATTTTTGTTTTTGTCCGGTGTACTCTTTTCAAAACTTATCTGGCTTTGTAACAATCATATTGTAGTTCTTCCGAACTAGATACAACTGATGGAGGGCTCTCTGGAGGCCATATATTTTTTTTAATAATGATTTTATTATCAGCAAGCAAAAATTGTTAATCTAGACACCACCACTGACACTGTTTGACCTATACCAGGCATGGGCCTTCATTATTCCATACGGTATCTTTCGTTTTATGCCACTCTAGGAACATGAGTAGGACTATTTATCTATTGTTAACTTGTTTTGTTATATTTAAGAGACTTCCTTGTTTATGTTCGTGCCTATATATTTTAATTTCTTTCGAAGTATGTGCTATTTATATTGTTAGCCTAATAATCAATTTAAACAAGCTCAAATTTTTAATTTTTACTACTATTACTAATTATAATATAACTGTTTTTTGACTGGGTATGTGTTTGTAGCTAAAAGTACAAAAATATCAACAAAAACACAAATACGCAGATCTTTACTAAATTTGACGCTTGTTTGTCTAAAGATATGATTTAAAGCTAGTTGTCGGTAGCTATCATATGTTAAAATTTAAGGCAAACCAAGAAAACTACAGACTGTTACCACCATCAAATTTGAAAAATACTTCGTTTCGATTTCTATAGCTCCCGGAGTCGTTTATTGGAGACATTAAAAAGCTTATACACTAAATCCAAACTTATTGTTTTTTTGTTTTTTTTTAAATAGGTTAGATACCTGATAATCCTTCATGCAACTTACTTGGTCGCTATGCACGACGCGTTTCGGGATCAAGGTCCCATCTTCAGGTGCTCACTCGGGTCGAGCTCGTCAATTCATATAAACACACACATAAAACATAAAAAACACTGAATTCAAACACTCATACTGCGCACACTTATGCACTTAAAGTAAATGTGCACGTTTACTTTCTCGACGATGCGCATCGTCCCCTCTCGCGCAGTATGAGTGTTTGAATTCAGTGTTTTTTTATGTTTTATGTGTGTGTTTTTATGAATTGACAAGCTCGACACGAGTGAGCACCTGAAGATGGGACCTTGATA
Organism: Magicicada septendecula; assembly: GCA_034769895.1. Classification (NCBI taxonomy): domain Eukaryota; kingdom Metazoa; phylum Arthropoda; class Insecta; order Hemiptera; family Cicadidae; genus Magicicada; species Magicicada septendecula. The sequence goes on from CM068372.1 coordinate 143,470,878, forward strand.
CCGAAACGCGTCGTGCATAGCGACCAAGTAAGTTGCATGAAGGATTATCAGGTATCTAACCTATTTTAAAATTAACCATTGGCAACTTGGTGACCATACACACAATTATTATTGTTTTTGTAAATTTGACATGGTAGTAGTCCTGAGTTTCGTTTCGTTTTGAAAGCGTTATGTGAAACATTTTGAAAAATGATATTTATTTGATATTACATGAGTAATAAAGTACATTTGTCGCAGTCACAATATATTGTTCATGTTTTATGTGGTAACTAAAACTTTGAACAAGAGCACAGAATATTTTATGTTTTGTAGTGTTTCATAAAGCTCATTTCACTTGGCCATTGTGACGTACAGTTGCGTGACACGACTATCAATGTTGGTAAGCGAGTGTCTTCGCGTCTGTGTGCCCCAATAAATAAAATAAAACTGCAATAAAATACTGAAAACATAGCAGTTTCAATTCGATCGTACAACTATTAGAATTTGATGGTGCAATAAAGCTGCTAATTTAAGTGGATTGAATTGATACACATGTTTTATGCGTGAGCTATAAAGATCTGTGTTTGTTGAAACGTTTTCGATAAGGTACGCTTTGTTAGTTTTTTTTTTGTTTATGCTGTTTGTTGTGTCATTCTATGTACGTTAGAATGTATCGTTTTTCATTCTTCTTCTTCTTCTTCTTCTTCTTCTTCCAAAAGCGTTACCTTCTGGTGAGTGGCGACTGATTGATCGACTAACTTTATTTTCGCTCTGCAAAGATGTTTCGTTCCTCTGTGTCTATAAAATAGGATTTGGTTTGCAAGGCTCTCGCCATTCATTCTTAATACTTGGTCCTATAACTCCTTTCTATATTTTTTGTGTTTGTATTTAAATTCTCAATTTAAACACTTTCCTTGATTATCTCACATTCAAGTTCGACCCATACCTACGGCCACTATTTTAAAGAATTTTAATATCCTTTCTTTCTTCCTTACCCTTCAGCGTTCAGTGACTGTGTCGCACATGAGATTAAATTTCTCTGTTCGTTTTTTCAGTATCGTCTTGGCCTTGGTAGGAAATGTAACAAGGCCGAGCAGGTGCAGTGTCTCTGTCAAGGCCCTGTACTCAAGTAGCTTCGAGACTGTTCGAGCACTCACTACGAAAATTATGCGATTTCTCACTCCAAGCGAATGGGAAATTATTCTGTAACTTATACCATGCATATACTACATATAACTAGCGGGGACCTGTATAAACAACAGCGGCTGGTTTAGAAGTTAGTTACACCTGGCGATATTGTACAGTGCGAATCAAGTAATTTTGTGGAAATGATTACTGTGTTATAATTAGCGCCGAACTCTAATAGTTGACATTATTATTGCTTGTGGTCTGATTTAACTTGAATTATTGTATCAGAAGGCCTTGTTGATTTCCAAGTGTTTTTTCTGACTAATTAAAGTTGAAATTAGTGACTTCACTGGTGTCCGTATTTTCTTTACACTGTACAATACGACGATCTGTGAGACCGTCATATATAGTAGAAAGTACGAATGACTTACATTTATGTAACAACGTACATTACTATGCTACAATATCATCGTAATTAAGTGACATCAACACGCATTTACGTCACAAAACAACAATACTATTACAGTTAATAGAGGCAGGACGATGTAAATTGAACACTAGTGTCTCGATGCAGAATAGACTAACACCTCGTTTCGAGGCTAACAAAATTTTCATTCACCTCGCACATGCGCAGAACAGTTTTGTGCAGTGTTTCATAGCGTGAACATCGGCTGCAACAAGGCTGGCGAGAACAACGGAGGCATGTGTGTGACAGAGAGAGAAATAATATGGAAGTGAGACAGTGAACGTTATAGCGTCGTCTCTCCTATCTTCTCTCTAGATAACTTAGCTATACTTGAAAGTGGGGGTAATTCATGCATTGGGCCGGCGCAGGTTACTGTTTGGGCCTATACCAGTAGTGCTTCAACGTAGCAGGAGCTCAACTCGTTTTCACTCGACAGTAGTAGGGAGAACTAGACTCGCTACCGCCACTACTTTCTGAAAATGATATCACATCTCATGTAATCAATTTAGTGATATGCTTATACACTGAAAAAAGTAAGGATTTTTTCACAACCAAATAAAATTCAATTGTAGACCGTGTTGTACACCTTCCGTCGCCTTCTACAATCATCACTTGTTTGTTCCAAATACAGAATTTGAAGAAGCTTCAGTTCCTATTTCCCTTTACAGGAACAGGCCTGAAACATATATAACGGTACAAATTTATTCACGTTGTACAAGGCAGCGAGTTGATTGACGTTGATTACTTTAACTGTAAAAGTCTAATCTTATTTGGTTAACCGTAGTTTTACATACACGTTCATGTAGCCTACTTAGTTTGTAATAGACAATTTTTCTTCCGCTGCGCCATCCAGCTAGTTATGCAATGCAGGAATTTTCAATTATAAAAGTTTTTTTTATTAATTAGTTCAGTTATCCTTTTCCACTGCCGCTAACAAAGTAAACATTGTTCAGTGTTTGGTGACCCTATAAAATTGGTAATTGAAGTGGATTAAATTGATATACATTTTTATGCGTGAGCTATAAAGATCTTGGTTTGATTATGTTTAGCATTATAAGGAGTTATGTAACACAAGGGTAAGGTACATCCTTTTCCCGTAAAGTAGGCCTACAGTCGTTTCAAGTTAAACAAAATTTCAGTTGATTAGGACACATGTTTCCCTTTTATATTTCAGTACTAACGTCCAGCTTCTAAGTTTATTTGGGCACTATCGAAATTAGGAAAGGCCTATTCGTTTGTAATAAGATACAAGTAAGTAATAATGTATAAATTAGAAGTCGTAAAATTATATTTTAGGTTATTGTTTGTAAACAAATACTTATAACATTTTTAATACAAATTTTGTCTGACCAAAGATGACGGTATGAAATGTTGTTAGGTCCTAGCAGTTGACGTAAAGCAAAATAAAATAGGCGTGTTCACTTAAAATAAAAAATACCTTGAATATTTTTAATTAATTTGTGATTCGGAAGCACCTAGCAATTTTATAAAGGATAGACTTTCAAGGTATTCATAATTATTAACGAATTTTACAAAATGAATCACAGTTAGTCAGAGCTGGAATTTTTATATGCTGCTATATTCGGCATTGGAACTTGGAGGAAAACATGCCCCCAATTTGTGACAGTCTAAAGTGAATAGCGTAAATAATTTAGACCGCTTACTTAATAGAAACGTATACAAATTAATATAGAACTGTTAGGCAGGAAGCCTACTACCTTATGAGAATAAAATAAAAATAAAACACGCCTCTCAACTAATGAATGGATAAAAATTAATACACTAAATTCGTGTTATTAACGATATATTTATCAACGTAATAAGTAATTCAAAATATTATTATTAATTATGAGCTAGAGAAATACTTTCAAACTAATTTTACTGAAGTATTTGGTGTTTATTCCAAAATTTATTAAGAATAGATCTTAATTAAATAAATAACTCAAGTTCGTGCATGTTTGTTTATGACATCGTTGGAACGCTCGAGTGATAAGCAAATTCGATTAACAAATAAATAATTATTTCCCTCGCCATCACACCTTTTCCAACTGAAGATGATTATGTTTAGTATTCTCATGCTACTGTATTAACCTACGCGTGTCCATTGTACCTCTGAAAAGATTTTATAGACCCAAACTGGCGAAATTTTAAAAACTGACGACCTACTTATAAATTTACAGTACGACGGTTGCAAAATTTTACAATTTAGGTAACTATGAAGTGACAACGAAATTTATATATGTAGAGTAGTCCTAGATTTGGAAAATGGACTTTTCTCTTATGAACAGACAAGAGTACGTGTATTGTTAAACAGTAACAAATACAAATATGAAGTATTGTCAGGATTATAGAACCTGCCAAAACTGAAAAATTGAATCAGGTGGAAGAAAACTCTAAAAACCGAGAACACCGCCGCATGAAACGATCACGTGTGACAGATTATTAAGAAATAGACAATCGCGCATAAATTATTAACCTGTTGCGGCCATCTCAACCACGAAATGATGGAATTCATGTCTGACAGAGGTCTAATTAAAACTACTCTGCGCCTTTTAAACCATTACCAGTGTTAACGAAGATGCTATTAAGCTCATTAGGGAGCTTCGTCGCCGAACCGACCACTCTGTATGTTAGACACGGCTGGGGAGTTACTGGAGTAACTCATCAGGACAAGACTGGCAACGGCGATCAGAACTGTAGGAGATCTCCACGAAAAGTAGTTTAGGTGGGAAAGATCGACGGTGGACGCGAAACAGGAAGTCTGTGAGGCTGTCAGAAGAGCGGAAGACCACAACCATTTTTGCCGAAGAGTTGTGCTGCTGGTAACACTGGACGTTAAAAATGCTTTCAACTCCGTGAAGTGGAACGAAATGCTGGAAGCGTTGGACCATGACTTTTGGCTGCCGAGGTACCTGCTATAGATGATGGACAGAGCGCTGTATTATGGAACACAGGAAGGAGAGCGGCGGATGGCTGTACGAGTCTAAGACGAAGACGAAGTTGCTGAGTCAAAGCCGGATGAGAAGTACCTTAGAGTGTTGACTGACTCCAAATTGAGCTTTTTTGAGCAGATATTTCCAATCTCTAATTTTAATTTTATTTTAGTTTTTCCTTTTGAATTTTAATACAGGACGTCTCAGACAAACGGGTAATTTAAAAGGTATCCTACGTTATTAGGCCTGAGGGACTGGTAGCACTGAGTTAAGGTGGAGAATTAGAATGGTGCAGAATGTGCTTTTTTTATGAAAGCATTTTACTAGAACAAAACGAGTATGAAGGCCGCGCGTGGAGAATTTCACCATCACTATTCTGTCCGTCAGCACATACAGTCTATACATGTGTATGCAATTTTGACGAAACAGGTTTAGCAGTGAAAAAGAAACCTTCAGGCCAGGTGTGAACCATCCGTACGCCGCCAAAAACCGAAATGTTCAAGCTGCTGTTATGAATAGCCCACTGTGTACAATTCATCAGGAAGCGCGTCTACAGATCCATCGTTCAAGTGTTCATAGAGTATAGAATTGAAATAACCATTCGCACAAACTGCAGATTATCCAGAAATTTCAACACAGTGCGATTACCTTAATGCGACAAAAATTGTGGAAACGAATACTCAAAAAGAGAACGAAGATGACGAATTTATCAATAACCGTTGGATATCGGATGAAGGCCGTTTCCATCTGAATGGCTATGTAAGTAACCAAGAATTTTCTTTATTGGACCTAGGCTAATCATTTTAAGTTACACAAACGTTCATTACATAACGTCATAACCTTACAAGTAGCGGCGTTGTGGTGTGTTATGTAGCGTATGTTAGAAAAGTACTTATTTTATTGAGGACGACAATGACCTCGCCAGAAGTGTTACTGTGTCTCGGTACGTCGAAGTGCTGAAACCTTTGTTGTAGAAAAACTCTAGAGAATTCCACAATGACTGCCTGTTTAAACAACGCGGATCAAAGTACACATACCATGAGTATAATGGCAGATGTACGCTGTTTGTTGACCGTATCGTTTCCAGAAGTGGTAACATTTCATGGCATCCAAAATCGCCTGACATGACAGCGTGCGACTTGTTCTTGTGAAGGTTATCTTAATAGCAAAGTGTAGTGCAGTCAGTCGATCTGTTACGAAACCGATTCTAAGAGCCGTAACAAGGAAGGAATTTGACAACCTTTTGTCGCTACACTGCGTCGAAACTCGCAAAGAGTTACGTCAATGGCTACAGAAATATCTGCACACAGATGGAGCGCTTGCCTGCATGATGTCTTCATTAGAAAATAAATTCTGTGTATTTATTCGTAAATTGCGTACTTTGAACTACTAAATTACACGAAATTAGTTATCAAACATTGAATTGTTTAAATATTTATATCTGTATATTTCCAGTTTCTTTGAGACATCCTGTATTTGAAACAATAAAGGTATCTAATTTGGTAATACACATATATGACAAATATACATAATATGTGGATATTAGGCGTCTATAGATAGTTTCACCTATATCGATTTTATATTACCTACATAGATTATTATTTCACCAAAGCGTTACTGCATTTATTCCTCAGAGTTTCAAATCTGGAATTATACTCGGTGTGATTGCACTTTCCTTTTAAATGTTATGTATATGTGTGTGTGTGTGTGTGCGCGCGCGCGCGCGCGCGAGTGTAACTGTAAAAATTTGGCATTGTAAATTATTGCATCTCTGACAGCCATTAGTGGTGCCATTCTACCAAACGTGCGTCATTTCCGATACATCCACTAGGCCTCTAAAATCCGCATGTTTTCCACAAATATAATTATTAATGAGCTGCGAAAATTGATGCGTAAAGCGTTATATCTTTAAAAGTAGTAATCAGCGTGCGGTTGCGACCGATGTTAATAATTCTGGTTGGTGCGTAGTCACATCCAAACGAACGTTGCCACATGGCATTACATACTATGTGCTCACAGATGTTTCTGCCAGTGCTGTGCGAAACAATATAAATTTCCCCACGCGAAAACAGAACAGCATACATTGTATCTTTAGCTCTTCATTGTGCGTATAATTTTAAATCTTCGGGTCGGTTTATTATTATAAATACAAACATATTTACTGTGCACGTAACACAGAATTAAATATGTTTGTCTGCCGCAAAGCATGTTTGTAAGTTACACTGCATAAAATATTAAGCTGGTTATTAATATCCTGGCGCAAGTAACGTATCATTTGTTTTACTTGCGTGCGTTTTAAATCACCGTTCCACATATCACAATTGTGTTGTTTACTTAAGTCCAAAATTATACAACATATGACGTTAGTTGTAATATTAGAGGAAGAAAATAATTTGATGGTTTTCTCTGTGTACATTTTGTTTTTACACGTTTGTATCGTAGACGACTTCCAAAACGCGAAACGTTGGAGGCTGTATGACGCAGATGAAATTCAAAGGTAAATCCTGGCAAAGTATAATGACCATTGAAGAAGAATTTAAAAACTTGTGAAAAGAAAAGTGTGGAGTAAGTCAGCATGAAATGTTAATTGCTCGGCCGCTCGGACAGGCAAATCATCTCTATGACTATGAAATCAGAGTGAAACAAATGATCAAGGAATGCAAAACGCTAGGGGAAGCGTAAGACAAGAGTCGGAAAAACGTGCAGGAGAAATATAGTGATGCAGACATTGGCTTCAGGATAACTGGAATGTAGAAGTCAAACAACAACAGCAGCCTGATGACTTCGGATAATACTACGTTAATCTCTGGATTATTTGCAACTAGCTGTTACCCGCGGCTTCGCACTCGAATATTTGACTTTTAATAAGTATTTTAATATAATTTTTATTGTCTATGTCTATATGGTGTTATTTCAACTCGTATAACAATTTTGTACTCATTAGTCAAATTCTCTCCAAAGCTGTTTTCAAAACTTGTACTATTTAAACTTGTACTAAATTATTATGTTGGTGCAACAGCCTCTGGGGATTTAAAATTACCCGTTTATAAAGCATTTGGAGATATTTTTAAAATACCTGTTAAATCAAAATCGCTTAATTCTTTACTTTAATCGTTACTGTGTTATAAGCATTCTATAACATATTAAATGTTATGTTTTCCTCAACCATGGCCTTTATTTATTTCAGCAGTAAACTGAAAACCAAAAACCGTTGTCACCTAACCTCACAAATGAAAACAACACGTATTTTTGCTTAGCATTAAGTAATAGGACAATTTACAATTAGTACATTTCTTTTCTACATCGTAATATATCCATACAATCGCATGTTATATAAAACATAAAAAATGTACTGCAGGAATGGATAAATGTACAGTTCCGATGCCGCTAAATAGCTTTTGTTTATTTACTTGTTACTATGGTAATTAATTCTGGTATCCATGGTGCTTTTGACATCTTTAGTAGTAGTATTTAATAGGCCTACATTTCATTACGTATTCATTGCATCATCAGAAATACGTATAAACATAAATTTTATAATCGTTTAAGACAATTACAAAATATATAGACGTATCTGTACAAAAATTACAAAATATATCTATACAATCGCATATTAAAAACATTAAAATCTGCAGGAACGGAAAGCTACAGTTCCGATACCGCTAAATATCATTTGTTTATTTACTTGTTACTATGGTAATTAATTCTGGTGTCCATGGTGTTGCTGACACATTTATACGACTAGCGTCTACATGTGCGTTTTCCTATCTGATGAGGTGGCATGCACAATGGTGGGGAGAGACAGCAGGGGAAAATACTGCCGCTCTATCGACGAGTCTAACAACTACGTCACCAGTAAGATATTTTTGTATACTTAACCTATAAGCCGTAACTTATTTGCGGTTTATTTAGCGGTGTGTATATTATTATTATAGACGGTATGACGTGATATTATTAGTATTAATAGTATTTTTTTCATTAATGTGCAAATCATTGCATTACAGTTATTTGGCACCCAGCATAGCTTTTCATAGTGCTTCTATCAGTAGGATACATACAGTAATTGTGAGTCGTAAAGGAACACAATTTAATTGTTATAAATCAAATATAAATATTATAAACTGGAATTAATTTATATATTGTACACACGTTATCATTTCTGCCATCACCACCGAAAGAGATATAAGTTATATGGGTTATTTAAAATTGTCATTTATATTTGATGCGGATAACTACAAATGTTAATTTAACCATTTGTTAACTGCTACGTTAACCAAAACGGCGCTAGCGTCAGCAGATACAGTGATGGTGTTGTCTCTCCTCACCACTGTGCTGCTTCTTCGTCAGATAGGAAAACGCAAACGTAGACGCTAGTGTTTATACACGTCAACAAAAAGCCATAATTAAAAGGGCCTAAATCGTGCGAACGGGGCAAAATGTCAAATTCAAAGTTAGACAGTATTTTTCGCCTTGTGTGAAAGGTTACCTGTGCAAAATTAGGTGGCATTCGGTGTAACGGAGTGGATTTGTGTTCAGTACCCATAAATCCTCAGACTTTGAGTTATATATATATAACTATATAGTTATATATATATATATATATATATATGTATATAAAGATGTAATTATAGGTCTAATTTTTACTACATTGTGTCAAATTTGCTGAGACTTGCAGATAAAGATTTAAAATTTAAATTTTAAGAATACTACAAACTGGCGTCTAGTTACTGTTGATGATGCTGATATTAGAGACAAGAAAACCACGGAAAACAAATGAGTACTGAAAAATAACGGGTGTTTGTAATAGAAAAAGTAATACTCAATATTCGTTACCTTTTTAGCTTTTTTTAATTTAATTAAGAAAGTTGTGTTAGTGGTTATAATCACAAACAGAATTATCACTGTTGCACACCACTATAAAAAATTATACCGATTAGCGCTTTCGAGCTTCTCAGTTCATCGTTAGATGACAACAACAACAGTGGGGCGGGTAGGGGTGTGAAGATTTTGTTTCATTCTGTTGTTGTCATTTCCGATCTGACGATGAGGTGAGAAGCTTGAAAGCGCTAATCGGCATAATTTTTCTATAGTGGTGTGCAACAATGATAATTCTGTTTCCTTTTTTTAATTACAATTAGGCTACTGCTAAACTTACTTAGGCATTTAAACCTATAAAACGTTTAATTGAAGGAGTTCGCTTTCATCGTAGAAGGGGTTTAATTCGTTGTGATTTGGGTTCTGCTCAGTGCCGAGCGAATTCATTTAGGTCTCCTACTTTCAGGGATAAACGGTAATCTGGTTCAGATAAGCGGAATTCAGTCCGTCACAATCGCAACATCTACCTTCTTCATTAGCACTACAGCCCAACGTCAGAGCTGGTTTCCAACTCCAATTTTCTCCAGTACTTCCTACCCATTGCCATCTCAGTGTAACCCCTCACATCCATTCTTCTTAGATCTTCCAGCACATCGTCCAACCATCTTATCCTAGGTCGGCCACATTTCTGCTTTTATAGACTTGCACCCTCAGGATTTTCTTTGGCATACGCTGGTCAGCCATCTACTCTAGGTGACCTACATTGTACTCGTTGAGCATTTACTAATCTTATAATGTCATCATGCTTCAACAGGTCATCGTCTTTAACCGGACTGTTAATACGTCTTCCCCCCATAATCGGGTCAATTGCAACATCTATAGGAAGCACGAAAAACACTCTTCCCCACCTTTCAGCACTTCACTATTCGTGGCTAAATGCAGACCGAATTCTCTTTGGCGTTTGTGCGGTATATGGTGTACAGCGTCTAAAGAACGCAACAGTACTGAAAAAACATATTTTGAGTATAATTTTGTAAATTAGTTGTTTTTGATACCTACAATTAAAATAATTTACGATTTTATAACGTATAGTGTAAACGCATTTGCAGTTATCATGAGCCATTAACCGATTTTAATTGTGGCTTTGCTAAAGCTTATTCCAATTTCCAATTATATTTATTTATATTTAGCGGTAAAAGACAAATTTAATTTTTTTATTACAAAATTTATGTTCTTTGCTTCATTAAATCTCTTGGAATAGAATGTTAACGATGTTTGTTTAGGTATTACTAAACTTAAAGTGATTAAACATTCTGAGAAAATTGATTTCTCTAAATACATTATTATTATTTTTATACCTGTTTAAATTACCGTACACTACTAATAACTGGAAACTTAATGTATAGAAAAAAAGCACCATAAACTGAATGCTTTATACACGTCTTCTGTCAACCCCGTGACGCAAGTAAAGTGATTAACGTGGGGTTGGGGCGCTGCTGTTCTGTTCTTCGTTGTTAACTTTGTTTGCCTTACACAAATACTTGTTTCGCAACAAAACTGTAGCCAAATTCTACAGAAGTGGAATTATGTAACTACGGACAGAAACCTGGGTCGCCGAACATGACCTCCATGCATAATAAGCCACTGTTTTCGGTCCTACCGTCTTTCACGAACGTGACAAAGCAGCACCTCAACAATTCGTAACCTGAAAATTTGACATATATAATAAAGTTTCAACTCCGCAAGTTCATAAGATTCCAAGTTTATATAAAACTTTCTACACGTAAGAACAACAGAAATTCAATTATACGAAGAAGAAATTAAAAATTATTTTTAACAATTGCGTTTACAAATAAAAGTTTATATAGACTAATGAAAAGTGCATCAATAATATGCTAAGTTAGAAAACTACTTCAAGACTAAGATAATATATTCCGGTGTTTTGGATGAACATAAAAAATTAAAATTACCTAAGCAAATGATGATTTACTAGAAATTCAATAATTATAGAATGGTTGAAACGTAAAGTCATTATTCCTGATATACTTCGCAAATTACTGTGTTGATCACATTAAATTTAACTAAAAAAAGTTCCTTTGATAACATTTGTATACAGTCTTCAGCCTTTAAAGATTCTTTAAAGTTTGAGGTAGAAAGGTAATATAGTATTAAAATTAATATTTCTATTAACTGGACTCTGAAGAGTGATGTTCGAATCTGGAGTCCAGTGACCTGATGATCTACAGTTGATCTTCGAAAGTCGTATCACCTGTCCGTAGTAATGTAGATAGTAGAGTCGCTCTCACGGTCGCTTTCGCGTTTTATTGGGTTCTACATTTCTAGTGAATGGGTTTAACTGAATACGAGCGGAATGTATTGCACTTAAACCAAATCCAGTACGATTCAAGGGTCTTTCCAAACCTACGAAAACTACGGAAAACACTAGGGTTTAAAATGCAGTTGGACCAACGTTTGTCTCCATTGTAATTAGATTATCTCTCCGAGATCGGCAGCATTAATTCGTGATGCAGGTTTTATTGGGGCCCCTAAACTTATCGTTTTTAGAGAAAATTGATTGTGTCACGTTTAATAACCGATATGATCTGATTCTGCTTGCAGCTTAACACAATCTCCACCGAAAAACTAAAGCCCCAACTACTCAATGTATAACTTTAAGTGAGAGAATTACAATCCGATCATGTAAAGTTCGGCTTATTCTGGTCAAGAATTGTTCCAGTAAAATTATCTAAAATGTTATGTTGTTTTATGGCTTTTAACAATACGTTACGCATAAAATTATTAAAAACAATCTTTACAATCAATGAATGGTACATTTATTGCGAAAAATTGTTTAGGATAACATCGACTATATTTTTGGATACGTCCCACCTCGAAATCTTAGTTAATAACGGCGCTGTAATGTTTTTTTTTTAGTAGAGTCTACGCGACACATGCACACGCGAACTCAACATCATACTCCGAACGTAGAATTAATGCAGATACAATTCTACACATTTCGTTTAATCCCTTACTCACCATAAGGTTTATTCGAGCAAGGACATATATACAGCATAAAAACATGTTCAATACGATTTTTGTTCATATATATATAGGAATGTTAATTATCGACCGTATTATTATACTGTTAATGATTTCGAGGTTCGGTCATTAATCATGAAAACTCAGTTTTGCGACGTTTCGAGATTTATTCTTCTCATAATCATGCCTACAACATTAAAATATAGTCTTACTACAATTATATTATTTGTAAGTGTGTATAGGTGTGTGTAAAGTCATACATTACTATAACTATTTACTTACATTAACTGTGAGATGAGCTACAGTTTAGTGTGTAATGTGGTTGCTGTAGCTCATCTCACAGTTAATGTAAGTAAATAGTTATAGTAATGTATGACTTTACACACACCTATACACACTTACAAATAATATAATTGTAGTAAGACTATATTTTAATGTTGTAGGCATGATTATGAGAAGAATAAATCTCGAAACGTCGCAAAACTGAGTTTTCATGATTAATGACCGAACCTCGAAATCATTAACAGTATATATATATATATATATATATATATATATATATATATATTACAATGGAACATCGCAGAAAAGCGCCTTTGTAGCAATGACTACATGCTTTTATACAATTTATGACGTTATAGACATGTTGAAAATTGATTTTGTTAAAATTTTGTAAAATAGCTATAAGTTTTGAAATAAGAAATGGGTAATTAACTGTTGTATGTCAAAATGCCCACAAATTTATTTTCTGTCATGTCAAGTGCGAATTTAGTGCGCGAGTTCGCGTGCGCGCGTGTTATTCGTATTCACATGTATAACTCTCGAGTAAATTAACGTATCGAGTTGAAACTAAGACAACTCATAATTCTGAGTTAGCGCTACGTTTTTCGTATGTCAAATACTCAAAACATATTATTTTAATATGTCTTTTTTAACAGAATTCACTTTTCTAAAGAATCCTTATCTTCTGAAAGTCATAAAAATTTTACATAAAATCTATACATGCCTTTGAAGGCTTCAGCAAAATTGAGCAGGACATATATCTCTCTATCTAAACCGTCTATCACGTACTATGGGTTTTAGCCAATCAGAAGCTCCAATTTTCATTCAGTTTTGCCCCTTACGGAAGACGTTTCGGTCAGTTCAACCTAACAGCTCGGGCTTAACAGACGTTGTCTGTGTGCGAGTTTGTCGTATCAGTATACGTTCTTGATAAGGGTTAAGAGAGTGCTTGGTCTTAGCAACGAGTTGCCCGTTTGCTAGATTGATTGGGTATTAGAACTCCATAATAATTTAATTATAAATTAAATAGTTCTATCTTGCGATAGTCAAGATTTTTCTGCATAGGAATCAGTGAATTTGCCGAAATACATATTTGTGAAGGCGAGGACACGTCAAGATAGCGGAAGGTGTACGTAAAACACACCGAAATTGAATTAATAATAGTTAAACCCATTATCGAGCCCTGAGATAAACTATGTCGGTGATAAACGGAGTGCGTGCGTGAGTCGTGAGAGTTCTACGTGTCATCATTGCAGCTGATCCAGCAGGCGACGAGTGCAGCAGTGGAGCAATTCAACGGTTCGTCAATGGAATTCGTCGAACAAGTAAAATAGACTATAAGAAAGAGAAACATTCAAACCATTTGACAGACACTATTTAAATTTAAGAATAAATAATTTATGTTCAAATCACAGACTATATTAAATTTGTTTTTAAATAAATACTTAACTCCAGATAAAAGACTGATATTATTTTGTTCTAATTTACTATGCCTTCTATTTGTTACGTTGCAATACATACATATATATATATATATATATATATATATATATATATATACAGGGTGTCCCGGGAGGAGAGGGAAATAATTTGAGAAATGGTTCTATAGTGTAAAAGAAGAAAAAAAGTTCATATAAACATATGTCCGGAAACGCTTTGTAAGCGAGTTACGTCTAGCGAAAGATTTCGACCGGGTTTCGGTTCCCCCGGGTAAATGAAGACTTTCTGAAATTCTGGGAAGGTGAATTAAGGGGCGAATTTTCTGTTGTTTCTTATGGTTTTTGACATGAAAAATCGAATAAAACAGGTCGCAGAACTGTATCTCCCATAAGTTTCATCATATCTGACGTAAAACAGAAAAATCTTTGCCTAAAAACAAAAATTTGTTTTTAACCAAAATTGGAATTTTTTGTTAATTTTTATTGACTTTATTTACAGCATTTTTCTCAGAAATAAATTCTTTACAAGTTTTGTTTTTAACTTTTATGCATTTATTAATCATCTAACCAAGTTATTGTACTTCTAACCTAAAAAAACGTTTAGTACAGCCACGAAGCCTTTGCCACAGTACTCTGGTTGTACTGACGTACACCTTGTCAGTGTTCGTCAAGTCCTTACTCTGAAGATGGTCTCCAGAGGTGAGGCCGAAACGTCGGGTCGAGTTGTTATTTACACCCTTCGGCATGAAGACATTGGAAGACCATGGTCTTACACCACCGATAGTAATTTAAAAAAATAAAAATATATTATTTATTATTATTAACAATAATAACAAACAAAATTTTGTGCAACTACGAAATTGCAATAAATACAAAAGTAAGAAAAATTTGGAACAAAATTTATTCTTACAACTAACTTTTTGCGGTTTTATTTCCGTCGTTATAATGTATACATTTATTATAGAATAGGATATGCTCTGTGAAGTATCCGACTGAAATACTGAATATGAGCGTCGAAATATTTTATGTTGTGTAATGCGTCATAAAACTCTCTTGGATGGCCGCTGAACGTATAGTTTCAGCATTTGACGCGAAAGCCAAGAAGAATGAGTGCGCCCCTTCCCTCCCTTGTGCCTCAGTCAGTAAAATAAAACAATAACAAAATACTGAGAAAAATGCTGTTGCTTCATTGCATTATACCGCACAACGATTTTGATTGTTGTGACTAAACTGGTAACTGAAGTACAAGAACCAAAGAACTGAAGCAACACATTCCTCTTTGTATGCAAGCTATAAAGGCGACGTTTCTCAGTGTGTTTTAAATATGGAGTATTAGTAAAATTTGCTAAAGTTTTATAAGTTGTGATGATTTAATTTTCATGTTGCTTTGAATGATTTTGCAACAACGTGAACCAACGAAAGTAATTCTCTGATTTTCCTGCTTCTTCGTCTCGTTTTCATTTGATATACTTCTGCGATCTTGATTCTGTTTCCCGTTGACTCTATTCGCTTATAGATTATTTTATATATTGAAATCAGTTTGACATACTATTTTTGCATTTTCCCCCGTATGTATGGTTGACAAACGATCAGTTCAACAAATCCCCACGGCCAGATATGTGTGCGCTTTAAGCAAATTATGATACTTTAAAGAGTGTGAGCATATTCTAAATGTTTAAATACTATTACGATAATAACGTAACTGCAATAATAATGTTATTTGCGATTTTATAAAGTATCCTTACGTAGGCCTACTAAGCGTTCGATGTGAATACTTTTAAAATACTTTCCTTAGTTCCTTTCCTTAGCATTTCCTTTCCTTTTACTTAATTCATTATTCTTTTATGTTTAATGTGCTGCTTTCTTAATATTTATTTATTTTTCCTATTAGTTTAATACGTAGCGTCGTCGTGATGTCTGTCGTAACAATTCTATCGTTTCCAGGAATTTTGTGTAGGGGTCGGTTCCGTGGCCGGTCAGCAACCTGTGCGAACTAATCAGTCCGTGCAGTTGACACCAGAGGTCTGTTTGTTAAAGCTAGTATTTCAGTGACAGAGGTTTGGCTATTAAACCAACAGACATGATGTAACGTTGCCAGTTACGTAAAAATTTAAAACTAGACTCTTTGCCTAGATGAAGCAAAAATGTGCTTGAGCCCAGAGTGACAGGACTGGCAATAAAATGCTCTTTTAAACGTAACAATGTTTTGTTACGTAGTGCTTCATAATCATAACATGTTTCACTACAGTGTAAAACAAGGAATTCTTGTATTTATTTATATCCGTTACTATCTTTAGTTTTATCTAGAAAAAAAAAAATATATATATATATATATACTCAATTTGCATGAATAGCAATTACCAATACCATTAACCACGAAAATTAATCAAACAGTATCACAAGTGGATGCTTTTAACACAAGTAATAATAAAAATCACAGTATACATTCAGAGGACATTTTCTGGCAAAATTTTAATCATTATAATATGAAAACACTGTTTATATTGCAACAGATCAAATTTTATTATACTAATAAGGATATAGTAAGTGTGTAAAAATCACAAACAAGTCTATTATGGAGGAGATGAAAAATTATTTATTACACAAAAATATTGTTTTGAAGATGCATATTATATTATAAATTGTCATGTATTGACAATAGAAATAATTGTTTGTATTGTTCGATAACATAACTCGATTTTACTTGGTTTCTGCAACGTCCTCCTCTTCTTTCGTCGCTCCCGTCCTGGCGTCCTCTTCTTCATCGTCACTCCTTCCTGGTGTCCTCTTTGTCCTGGTGTCCTCTTCGTCTCGTCGTCCTCTTGTACAGCGTCACTCCTACCTGGTGTCCTCTTCGTCCTGGTGTCCTCTTCGTCCTGGCATCCTCTTCGTCTTGTCGTCCTCTCCTACGGCAGGCGGCTCCAGTGGCGATATTTCAATGAGTCTCGTTGTTATGTTTGACTGCTAACATTAATTAGTTTCTTCATAAATTGTTCACTCACAATGCTTATAAATTTCACTCGTACAGTTTATTATAGGTATTACTTAATGCGGTGCGTTTAATGTACACCTTCCACGATATCTTGGAGTGTCTTTAAATTCCCTAAGCAGATATCTTAACTTACACGAAAACATCACTGTATTATATTTTAAATTTTACCTAAATATTTTACCCACTCGGTTCTTAACGCGAAACTTCGTTAAGAATTACCACGGTTTATTTTATATATGATATTTCGACGTTCGTAAGAGAACAACTCTTCACCTGGCACAACTTCCCCTTGCAACTTCTACAGACCGACTGTGTCCATCCTAACTCTGCAACGTATGAATCTCACTGAATTTAGTATATTCTGATAGGCTAAGCCCAAGTCACATGATTGATGGAAAAAACAGATATACGACTTTCATGAAAAACTTTGTATAATTTAGCAAAGTCCTGCATGGAAATTATCTCCAAATTTTACTACCCTATCATTGATAAGAGTTACAATTGAGTTTTCCTTAACATAAAAAAAACCATATTTCTAAAATAGTTATGAACCTCAGGGTATACACAATTTGAAGTTATTTACCTAAATACTTCCTTGTTAAAGTTTCACGTCAATCGGTTAACTACCACTGAAGCTATAGCGATCACAGGTTATACTTGTTAAAGTTTCACGTCAATCGGTTAACTACCACTGAAGCTATAGCGATCACAGGTTATCACACCCGCACGCACGCACAAATTCACACCACAAATACAGGACAATATAGAACACCTTTTTATGAAGAGTTTGGTATACCCTACATGCTTATCCATTTCTAAATACAAAACTTACGGCTACGAGACAAAATATTACATAAAACAAATTTAAACAAGAAAATGCTCGTTAGCCATGTGCTTTGATATAAACACCATAGCTTATCATCCTGTGTTCTGTTGCAATATATATGGCCTTTTTCCTATTTATAATTACCACTACTATTGTAACGTCACAGAACGTTCCATAAAGGAAATTATTTGCATAGCAATTTATCATAAGAGGAAAGTGAGGTGAACAGTATCGAACCCAAGTAATCCTAAAAATTTTGTAATATTGTCTAATAATTAATATCATTAACATGAAAAAACAACCAGACTATGACTAAGACTAAAACCCCATATATATTATTTAAGTGAAGAACAGTGTACAACCAATAATATACTATAAGAGAGACAAATAATATCAGAAACAACCAAAATAAGGTCATTAATTATTAAGATATGTAACTCTGAATAGGGTATAAAAAACTATTTATTGTGAATTAATGGACAAGATCCATTATTATACTATGTAATGTAAATAAAATAAATGTATTAAATGATTTGAATACATTATTAGAAAGGATCTAAGTTCAAATAAAAAAATATATATATGTTATGACAAAAAATATATGTTTAGGAGCTGAGTCCAATCACTCAGATTTTGTGAGAAAATTAATTATTATCAAATTGAGATAAGAGCTATATGTGAGTGTCAAGTAGACAAAGATGAGCAATTTATCTTAAATAAAGAAAGCTGTAAAGTGAATAAAAATCAGTTAAAATAGCCAAAAACAGTATTAACTGAAAACATGTAGTAGACCTATAATATTGTAATATTTATGAATTTAATGTTGACAAAATGCAACCAAATTGCATTATAAAGTTGAAATACAATATGAGGTGACTATACTAATATATTTGACTAACTTAAACACTTTAATAGTCGAGTTAGGAAACTATTTACCTATACCACATCTGGCTGAAGCCAAGGACCCATCACAAAAAACAGTCATATTTGACAAAATGATTTCAAATATTAAAAAAAATAAAAGAAAAAGGTACAATACTACAGTGTACTATAATAACAAACATACTCAGTTGAAAATAAACTTAATTATTAAAGAATTTGACTTATGAGAGTGAAATTTGTCACACCAAGGAAAAGAATCACTTATGCAAACCAATATGATGCTAAGTAAGCTTACAATAAAAATAATATGTATCAGGATAAACCAGGTATCACAAAAGATAGACAATATAATAAACTCTCAGTGTATACTCGAAAAATCCCATATATAATAAGGAAAAAAGACTAATTATTGTATTTTAACAGTGACAACAACTTAGGCCATAGGCATGGACCATGTAAAACTGAACTTATTTATATATTATATGTGTTAAACTTTATTTATTTTGTTATAGAAAGATGATAATATTATGTATTAACGTTGTAGAAGGAACCAAACTACTTCACAACAATTTTTTAGTTAAAAAATTGAATTTTTATGTAAACATTCCAAGGTAAGAGTTGTATTTTGTGTTATTTTATTATACTTAATTTATTCAAAACCAATCGTAATTAGTATCATTAGATTCAGTTGAAAGCAGAGAATCCAAAAATAGTAAGGACATGCAGATTGTAAGTAGTTATGTAAAATTGTTTGACAAATACCAGAATAATTTCAGTAATATCCTTAGTGTGAAGAATAAGAGATTTTTGTTCTAAAGCTTCTACGGAAGTCAAATTTGTTCCATGATGTTCCATTTGATTATTCTCGAACGTTCTAGAAGGAATTTTTACACAAATACACCGGAAGTTCATGCCAAAAAGTTAAAAAAATGAGCCTTACAGAGTATAAAAGGAAGACGAAATTCGACCAAAAGACACTTTATGCTTTGAATCCAGAAGAGACACATCACCCACGAAACTGATCATCACACCCGAGGCGAAACCGAAGAACGAGAAGTCGACACTAGAACACAGAAAGGCTTTTCCCGTACATGACAAAAGACTGACTTAACCTCTACAAGAGTATACGCCAAAGTATAACTTAATATTATTTATGCAAATTTACTTGCATACATTAATTGATTATCTTTTTTTTATGGAAATCTTTACTCTATATAGCCCCGCATTAGAGTACATTAACAAATCGGACGCTGAGGTAGAGTTTGCTGTAACCGAATGGTTCCACAAACAGACGTAAGAATTTTACTAGCAGGGAATCTACAGGTTAGTGCAACAGTGGAACTCATGTCTTAATGTTATTGGAGACTTCTTTTAAAATCGTTGAATAAAAAATGCTTTACAGCTCTATACGTGTTTCTATTGAACAATCCTTGTATTAGTCATACACAATAATACAACTGATTGAACTTCAAATTTTTAAACTTGATTCGTTTCTATATATATGTTTAATGTTACAAATAATTCAAATAACAATCTTGATCATCTGTTAGTTCAGCGGAATAACAGTGACACTTTTAATAACCGCATAAAATAAACACTTAGAAACAACACAGGCGCTTTAACTTAACTGTTTGGACCACAGAAGTGAGGCATGCCTCAACGCTCTATGTGTACAGCGCGGGACAATCCCCCCTCCCTACACTTCCCTATCACACCACTACATTGCTTACGTACGATGTATACAAAAAACGCTGAGGCAAGTTCAGGTTGCCTCATTCGCTTTAAACGAACTATGCCGAATCTCACCTGTCACCATCTAGCGGTCGCTCAATAAAGCACGTTTCGGTTTAATAAATTTGACAGTCGCAGTAACAATGTATAATCTTTACGTTATGTAGTTCATACGTGTTTATAATTTTTATTCTACAGAATTTTTTAGGGTAGGCATTGCCTCAATTGCCTCCATGTAACTTCGCCACTGATATATATGTGTATAACGTTATCGGCAACAAAGAAGTAGTTTTTGTTAAAATTCCTTCCCGGGATATTTGGCCGTAGTCCAATGTTTTCTACAAAACCAGACGTTTCGGCAATGCCATCGACTTCCATCATCAGTGAAAATCGAGTGCGATAACGTGAGGTGGTATATGTTAGTGACCACAGTACTGTGGTTAATGCTGAAGCAGTAAGTAGAAAGAAGTAGTTTCTATGGTAATATTTCATTTCGAAAATGATTTTAAATATAAATCTTAGAATATGGAAGTCATGTATGGTTCTCCATACCGATATTTTAGTTGACTATGAGTTCGATTCTGTTAATTGTATTTGGCTGGAAGACTTTTGTGTTTCAAAGTTCGATTTAGTGATTTAACTGTTTATTATTTGTTCAAAATTTAATTATTTTGCTGTGTATATTAATTATAATACAGTAAATTATTATTATAAATATACTATGCCATTTAATATATAATTATAATATAAACATAACAATTGTCACAGTCTACTTTTCAACTAAATATTGCGTTATATTGTTATATTGAAAAACGTTATTTGTTAACATACTCTTTGTATATGTACGTATACTGAAAGTAAACGGCGAGTGTTACAATTCTACTTGTGTTCATTTTAAATATCGATTTCTTTAAAACACATATAAACTATTATGCCCCCCTCTCATTTAATTACCGTTCACTCTTATTTAATTCTTTATAACAAAATCTCTCTTACTGAAGCAACCTTTTACACGTTGAATCAATTCACTCGCCACTCGGCACTGAAGCTCACACTTCTGCGTGTGTCTAACGACATGTCCAGTTTTCTTTTAGTTCAATTTACAACCATAATTCCTACGTAACAAATAATTCAGTTCTAGCTTTAAACTTTATGTCGCTTTCGCAGATATCTGGAGGCCTATTTCTAATACTTTCCAAAAATATTCAAAATGGTAACAATAAACTTTTCTGTGAACTCAACTTACATTGTTTTAAAGGAGATCCAAAATTTATAAGAGTACTGAGAATGATTAATTCTGCCAGATTATTGAAGATTATTGGCGTTTTCGTTGTGATTTGCATTAGTAAAATTCCTCGTAACTTAATTCCTTAAGGTTCTTCTAGAGTTTTCTTCAAATTTTAGAATTTCGGCCCGTGGTGCCACTAAAGTTGGACAATTTTCATAATAAATGTTACACTTGGATATGAGTTAAAATTCCCTTTCGTCTATCTCCCAGCTGGATCTTAAAAGTTTTATCAAACTGTTGGTAGATTTATCGCCTTAATGCCATAATATTTTGGAATTTTCAAAACTCTACATTGTATTCAGATTTTAATTGCAATTCTTTATAATTTGATATCCACATGGATTTTTGCGATTTGTGTTACAATTTTGACCCATATTCTAGGCCCTGGGGTGCTATAAAACTGAACACTATATTTTAATATTGGTTATAATTCCATTTATTTTGATACCCCACATCTCTTTTGCAATATTTTCACGATTCTAATCCCTCACATTTTTGCCTCTAGCTCCCCTAATTTTGGGAGATCAACGCCTAAAACAATAAGGGTCCTCAGGTTAAAATAATGGTCATTCATGCCAATTTTTACGAACGTGGGTAATGCATTTCAAAGTTATCACGAGACATACCCCACTTCTTTTTTAGCACGTTTTCACAATTCTAACCTCTCACATTTTTGCCTTTAGGTCCCAAATGTTTGGAAGATCAACGCCTAAAACAATAAGGGTCCTCAGAGTAAAAGAATGGTCATTCATGCCTAGTTTTACGAAAGTGGGTCTATCCATTTCAAACTTATCGCGAGACGTACCCTAATGAGATAGACAGAAAAATCCCAATCGGTCAGCTGTGTCTGAGAACCCACTTCGCTCGTTCACTAACACAATGATAATGTAAAAAAATAACGAAATAGAATTGTACAGTTTGCTTATGGAGTAATGAAATAGTGACCAAGAAGCCATGTGTAAGTACGTGAAGGGTGAAGCGGGTATGTTTGTGTGGAGATAAGCTGAGTACTGGTTTCAGTAATGTCAAACGCAGTTTGAGTGTAAGTTTGGCAGTCTCACTTGGCTTCAGACCAATCGGTAACACATTAAACTGTCAATGGTAATAAACTTTAGACTGGCACATAGAAGCACTTAACAGCAGCTGCTTTGTAGCATCGCTCCATTACAGGTGTCGTAAGAACTCAGGCAGTAATAAACACTGTTCCCCGCTCTGTGTACAGAAACTGGGACAAGAGACCGCTGAAATTGATTCAATGGCGCCTTTTATTTTCCAGATATTGTAAGTTATTCTTTGAACTATAATACTACTTACTCCTTCGCAGTCATCGGATTTTCATTATTGTTTCTCAGTTAGCAACTAACATTTAAGCACCGTAGAAATGGAAAACATTTTAACGAACACATTCATCCCGTCTTTGATACTTCGTTATCTTCAGTGTGATACTATAGATTTTAATACCGGATAATTTTCATGCTGTTTCAAACCGTGTCTGTAGGCTTAATAAAACATGGCTATATTTCCACTTCATTTAATTTTTATGTCTAAATAAAATCTCTGCGTGTATTTGAGATCAGATTCTTGCTATCTGTTTAAGGCTGCTGACAAATAATGAGTCTTTAAGGATGTTTAAGGCTACCACGACTCTACAATGAGGTCTACGCTAACAGTTAAAAGTTTTTGGTATCTAAGATCGCACTGCAGAAAACAAAGAAAGACGGACTACTCGTGCGACTAGTATGCCGGATGACAGGTTGGCTAAGTAAGTTTGACAATACAAGCCTATTGGGAAACGAAGCAAGACGTAGGAAGCGTTGGAGAAACGGTTTTATCTCCTTTAGGTCGGGAAGAGGTAATTCGCCTATTCGATCATGGAAAAGGAAGAAGAAAATTTTATTTTTTATTAGAGTTTTCCTGAAATATAAAAATAGGTACAGCATAGAAAAAGTAATCTATATCGGCAATTCGATCAGAAAAAGTGGAAGGTACCGCTAAAAATGTTTATTGACATAATCTGTGAAACAGTAAACAGCACGTTCTTGTCGTTCGTGCGTGCATGTGTGTGCGCACGCTTGTAAGTGAGTGTGTACTTGTGTGTGTTTACACTGGCTTGCGTGGTTTTCTGTCTGTGTGCCTTGCTGTCACTCCTTTATAAGGACACTCGTCACCGGCAATAAGGTTAGATTCATCAATTTTGAGACCCATTACAGTATCTCAGAACCTGTAAAAGATATGTCTAAAATTGTAGCATGCTGGTACGCACTGCATACACTACAAACGCTACTACAATTACGAAGCTATGTGAATTTCCTAATCTGTTATAATTTTTGTATATTTTGCTCTAAAAATTTGCATAGGCCTACAAGGAGCACACTTATAATTTTCTTACGTTTTTATTTTCCAGTGAAACTGTAGAGTTCTTGTAGTGTTGGTATATCTCAATAGTGCTATTAATCCAATAGCTACAAAACAATTTAATTTGATAGTTTACTTGGTTTCTGAAATAATGGGTCATTCATCTAAAAAAATAGATTTTCAGAAAAACGCATTTAAAGTTTCTAAAACTGATTTTTATTATTTTTCCCGATTTAAAATAGTCCAAATCCATACTCGGAGTGTTTATTTATGTCCTTTCCTTCCTCTAGTTTCCTTTTCACCTGTCTAATTGACTGTCTAACCTTTCTCATCAATGCATCTACTGCTGTCTCGGCCTCAAGGCTTCCTTGCAAACCAATTTTTTTGCATTACCTTAACCATATTTGATCATCGTTTGATCCCTAATTTTTTAAGACTTGACACTTACTTATATTACCTTAATTTATGGTCAACACAGCATCATGTACATAAAAATCCTAAAGTATCCAGTCCAAAAAAATACAATTTTTGGCAAACTATTCCAAATCAAATGGTTCAGCGACTCGTTTACATTCTGTGTACTACCATGAAGACATTTTACTAACAAATTAGGATGACTTAGGTCAGCTACTATTGGCTTTAGTACAGACATTGGTAAGTGAATGCTTATTGAAATTTCCTTTCCAATGGGAAAAATTCATATCTCTGTGATTTATTATAAGGGGTTTGCAAATAATGGTAACATTATAAGCACGTTTGAGAGAATTTTTCCTATGATCTCAATTTTTTTAATAGTACAACATTTATTATTAGTTTTATTCAAATCTTGGATCAAATTACTCAGAAAATATTGAGTGATTGCTTTAAGACAGAAAAACAAAAATCGATTTTTTGGTCGATTTGCCAATTACGAGTGCCCTTAAATACAAATCTTCGTCGGCGTGTCACTTTCCTTCTAAACGATTCTAGGCCTACTCAAATTATTGTTACGACGGTCTACTTGATCGTTGTAGGTACAGTGGAAACAAAATACGAGACACCTATTAAGTCAATAATTACCAGCTTTAATTATCACAGTTAAAAAGTTCGTAATTAACAACACAGTCTCTACAACAAATCAAATAAAAATTTTTTACACGCAATAAAACACAATTGTGTTACGAGATACCGCCCGATTATAAAACGCACCACTTACTAATAACCTGAAGGCACACAGTATCGGCCGACAAATAACTCTCGAACCGTACTGTAATTTATCGCGACTATAACTGAAAACTAATGCCGCTGCCGTCTTATATTTATACATCCGCGCACAGACCAGAAGATTCCAAACTGCGTCTTAGCGCCAGTGTGTACGACGTAATTCATTGCGGCCTTGACACAGTCCGCGCGGCTGACGGCTTCCAGAAATATCTCGCGAATACGTCGAGAGTCACGTATACCACACACATTAGAACGAGATTCTTCTGGAACATTCGACAAACACGTAGACTGTTCTGCAATGTCGTAACATTATTTTACGGCTGGCGAGTAATGTGCGTAATGCAAACACAGATTGTCAGATTTGTTTATACTTGAGTACACGCAACGTGCAAACTGTTTCCCAGCTGCCGTTGTGCCCCTACTTTCAAATACTGTACATATTTATCAGTTCTTTATATCACCCGTTCTCTTCTCGTCATCCCTGCACAGAATCATCAGCCTCTTCCCTCTGATATCTCTTGGATGTTGTCTTCCGGCTCTGCTTTACAAGCTTTATTCTATTAACGTATTTCACCACCTTTAACAAAGCTATTCGTTCGTTTCTTTTTCTCTGTATGTTTCAGTGTATTCATTTCCACTCCCACCGACCTTCTGTCTCCTTCGATTGTCACTCTGCTCCTCCTAGACAATTCACCACGGTTACCATTGTCTGTTAGAAAGGTAAATGGCCAAATGACTTTTTGCCAACAGTAATGATACCAATAGAGAAAAAGAAGAATGCAAAGATATGCGAAGAGTTCGGAATTATTAGTTTGATATCGCTGCAGCCAAAGTGTTGTTAAGCGTGTAGAATAGAAGAATATGAAAACTGGATCTCACGTTAGAGGAAGAGCAGTTCGGTTTCAGGAACGGCAAATTGACTAGGGATGGAATATGCCTGCTAAGAACAATTGGAGAAAGGTGCATAGAAAAAGACAAAGAACTATATGTTGTTTATATAGACCTTAAAAAGCATTTGACGTAGTACGTTGGGGAAGAGTATTAGATATTTTGAGGGACAAGTGGTTGATTGGATGGAGAGATGGTTAATTCGTAATCTGTAGCTTGGACAGAAAGTGAGTGTGGAAATCGGAAACGAGAGTTCAGAATTAATTAAAATTGGAAGAGGAGTAAGGCAAGGCTGCTGTATGTCACAAAATTTATTTAACATATATCTTTATGACTTGATTAGGAAGTGCTTTGATAAAACAAGATGTCTGAATGTCAGTGGAAGACGAAGTAAATGTATAAAGTTTGCTGATGACATGGATGTTTTACCAGAAAAGGAAGAGACACTGAATGAAATGATAAAAGATTTTAATGTAGTATGCCAGGAATATGGAATGAGGATTAATAAGAAAGAAACTAAATGTATGGTGATTGGCAGAGGAGGAAAAAGGGCAAACATAAAGATAGGGCAAGACAAAATACAACAGGTGGAGTTGTTTAAATATCTTGGAAGCTTGATAAGTGAAGATATGTCCTGCACCCGTAAAATTATAACAAAAATTGCTATATCGAAAGAGGTATTTAATGGGAAGGTAAGAATGCTGTGTGAAAAAATTAATAAGAATTTAAGAAAAAGGTTAGCCAAATGTTATGTGTGGAGCGTTGCTTTATATGGTGCAGAGACATGGACACTGAAGAAAGAGGATGAGAAAAGATTAGATGCATTTGAGATACAGGTTTGGCGAGCAATGGAAAAAGTGAGGTGGGTTGATAAAGGAAGGAATGATGAAGTTTTAAGAAGAATATGGGAAGAGAGAAGAATCCTGAAGGTAATAAAAAATAGGAAAAGGAATTGTTTAGGTCATTGTTTAAGAAGAGACCGCTTGGTTACAATTGCCGTTGAGGGTGTCATAGAAGGAGAAAAAGTAAGAGGGCGTAGAGGAATAAAGTTAATAGATAGCATTAAAATCAGAGGGTGTTACGAAGAAACGGAAAGACTGGCATGCGATAGGACAGCTTGAAGAGCTTTTACCATTTGAAGGCCTGCCTTAGGGCAGAACACCAAATAAAAAAATACCAATGTCTACATGCAGCGTAAAATCAAGATTTTGTATCTACTTTGTCAGTAGTAAAACTTTTATGACAGGAGCTACGTTCTATGTGGTACCGGTACATATTTGAAAGTTTTCGTACTACGTGTACGTATGTGATTAAAAGTTTTATGTTTCGTAGTGAGTCGTAAAACTTATGATATACCGTTATTTCTGACGGAGAGTCTATTTGATTGCGTGAGGAATATTTTTATCTGTTTGATGGGCGTGTCTGCACCCACACGACTCGCTAACACAACAAACAGCAGTAGCAAAAACATAATATCATTTGAAATGAATTATGGCGTCGTATTGCGATTTATGGGCTGTAATAAAATTTACTGCTGAAGTGGAATAATCAAAGTAGTCAATTGATATGTTCGTTCCTATGTTACGCCCGATATCGTTTTTCGCTTAAAACAAAATATTTCGATTTTGGGCAGTATTCTTCACACTAAAAATGGAAAACGAAATATTTGATAGAGAAACTGTTAGTTCACCAAAGTTACTTAAATAAACATTTTTTTTCTAATTTAACAGTCTTGAGCAAGCGCATGTCCAACATTTAAAAAAATAATAATAATCATTTCAAGACAATTAGGGACGTCTTAATTTTAACGAACTTCTTAATTCTCACTTCTTTGTCCTGACTTATCTTTCAGTGACTGTATCATACAGTTTTTACAACTCGGCTATTAACTTATATGTAAGTTATTTATATTCATTTATACGCCTCCAAATTTGTTGCTATCCTATTGTAGGCACCTTCCTATTTGTGGCAAGTTTAAGTAAAACTTGACAGACTTGACAAATGAAGTTTGTCACACTGTTTAATAAATGGGCCGCATGGAAGCCATTGGACTGAACTCTGATTCCGTGGCGTATGGTGGTAATACAGAGTGGCCATCTCAGCGGTGAGAAGTTGAAACCGATTGTTAGCAGTATCATTAGGCCTACGGTGGACTATCCAGTAAATGCAGTATATGGGCATTACGTAGAATGCCGGGATAAAAAGGGCTGTGGAAAATCAGCCAATCTAAATAATGAAAAGCATGAATACGAACAAGAATTTCTGATGCCTGAAAGTGCCAGTCTATTACATGGCTTACTCTGCTTTTGTACTGGTAAAACGTACAGAGTTTAAATTGACGTAATTTTGTTCAAGTAACATTAAAATATTTCTAAAAGCCTTTGTTCAGGTGTTTAAGTTTATTTCCTCTTACCCATTAGTACGCTTACATTATAAGAATAAAGTCTGCCTACACGAGTTTCTATATTTATCCTACTTTCCTATATAATCCTACGTACCTTATCCATTTTATCTTATTTTTGGGGTTTGCTAAACGATAGATCCAACGGAAAGTTAGTACGATTTACCTCAAAATATCGAAGAGGGAGGCGTTGGTTCTTCCTAATTCTTCCCGCTTGTATGCACTTAAAACACGGGCTGGCTGCGAGGTTCATTATGCCAGATCACCCAATAAATGCCGTCCTTGCTTGGATGGACATTACGCAGAAATGCCGGGATAAAAAAGGGCTGTGGAAAATCAGCTAAACTAAATAATGTAAAGTCTGAATACGAACGAGAATTTCTTATGCCTGAAGGTCCCAGTCTATTATATGACGTACGCTGCTTTTGTGCTGGTAAAATTTACAGGGTTTAAATTGAGGAAATTTACATAATTGTGTTCAAGTAACTTTAAAATATTTCCAGAAGCCTCTGTTCAGGTGTTTATGTTTATTTCCTTTTAACAATAAGTACGCCTCCATTTTAAGAGTAAAGTCAGCCTACACGACATTTTATAATTTATGCTACTTTCCTATATATTCTTAGGTTTCCTACCTATTTTTTCTTACCTTGGATTGTCTCCCACGTAAACATTCCTAACGCAAAGGTAGTACGCTAACCTCAGAAATCGTAGAGAGGGCGTTGGCACCTGCTGATTCTTGCCGCTCCTATGCGCCGGAAATACAGGGTAGGGTTGTAGGTTCAGTTTATAAATACACGTGGGTTACACATAACTGACGCAAACTACTGTGATTACTTAAGATCTAATAGTAAAATAATTTGTATAACTGACTCCATTAATTTTTCTTGCTGACAAAAATCGTTGTAATCGAGTTTTACAAACAAGAAAATAACACTAACTTATAAGTAGACGTAAGAGCAAACCCACTTAAATACATTAGTATGCGATGAAAATTCACCAAGTTACAGTTTATGATCGTGTTTCCTACAGGAAATTGCAGTAACTTCAATCGTTCTTAAACCTATTACTGTGTACCAAAGGCCAATACTGAATTATAATCAGCAAAAACGTTAGTTTTGTGATAACGGTACAGGCACCGGAAACAGCTGTGACTGTGACTTAAAACAGACATAGATAAATCTGATATGTTTGTAGTACTGTAAATAGTTAGCTGAAGGTCGTGACAAATATTGTTGCAGAAAATGTTACGTTGACTTACCGTACTCGGAGGTTTACTCTCCCCCCTCTCACTCTCACACTCTCTCACTCTCTCACTCTCTCTCTCTCTCTCTCTCTCTCTCTCTCTCTCTCTCTCTCTCTCTCTCTCTCTCTCCCTCTCACTCACTCTCTCTCACTCACTCTCTCTGTCTCTCTTTCTCTCTCTGTCTATCGATCTCACTATATCAAACAGCACACTCACTTTCTTAAAACAAATTAAGAATTGTGAGAAACAGAAAGGGTGGGGTTGTACCTACTACATTAAGCTACTGTAAACCACTGTCACCCTGTAGGCTATAGGAGGTCACTTACAAAGACTCTCACAGATTTTACTCAGAGATTTAAGTACACTAACAATGAGTTCAGTGTATAAAACTGTATGATTCAGGATGGAGTAGATATCGTCGTGTTGGCAAATACAGCTACTGTCATTTCTTCTATCACACCTATAGATGATCAACTTGATACGGACGAATAGGCTTACGTGTAGAAATTTTTAGCAATAACTTCACAAATGAAGAACTCATACTTATCTTTTTTTATATTGAATGTCCCAATTTTACATTCGGTCTCGTATGTTTTTTGTTGTTGTTTTTTATATTCAAGCTATTATGTCCATTATCAGAAGTAGTTTTGATAAAAGTATTATTTATATAAACGATTTGTTGGTATAATTGGACTCTTTTATAATTTGAATGAAAACCTTTTGCAAACCCCCTGTTCTCGTCAATTAATATCCTCCAGTTACGATTCGCGACTGACATTTTTACGATTCGGGACTGACATTTTTATTAATGTATGAAACAGTCACATTAAAATTAAGCAATGTGACTATATAGGTAGGTAAACGTGTTTAGAATCACTGTTTCAAATTTTACACAAATTCCCAATTAATTGTTTGACAAAATTTTTATGACTTTTTCTTAGCAGGGCAGATTGTTGTATGTTGCGTTACTTATATAGCCTATTTGTTTCTTCCTTAAAATTAAAGAATTAATTCTTTAAACTATATGTAAATTTTATATATGTAAATTAGTAGAAGCGTGGGAGGTAATAATGTACAGACGACATCTGCCGTCCTGTACAATGTAATGTTTAATTCTAAATTAATGTGTAAAATTAATGCTCAATTCTGAAGTGAGAGATCAAATAATAATTAGCGAGGGAATCTTCTACTCGGGCTGTGTCCATCGAACTATTTTTCTTGCTTGGGGTTTGATCCTTTGATTCGTCCTCAGAATAAGTTTTCAAATTTTCTTATTTCGATTTTAAATACTTGATCCGTACTTGTTGACGCGTTTTTTAATTATCGGTAATGTTTTTCTGAGGACAATTCTAGATTCTAGGGACCGAAACATCAGGCGAGAAAAATATAACGATGGAAGAGAATTTACCTGCTAAAAGTGACCCAACTCCTTAGGTGGTGTAAAAAATAATTAAATAATAAAAGAAGAATTATATTAAAAAATAATTAAAAGAATACAAATTTTCCTCTTTCGCAAAGTAGTGAGATTTGAATTTAGTATGCGAGGAATATGGAATGAGGATTAATAAGGAAAAAACTAAGAGTATGGGGATTAGCAGAGGAGGAAAAAGGGCAAACATAAAGATAGGGCAAGACAAAATACAACATATGGAGTTGTTTAAATATCTTGGAAGCTTGATAAGTGAAGATATGTCCTGTACTCGTGAAATTAGAGCAACAATTGCTATAGCGAAAGAGGCATATAATGGGAAGAAAAGACTGCCGTGTGGCAAACTTAATAAGAATTAAGGAAAAGGTTGGGCAAATGTTGTGTGCGGAGCATTGATTTATGTGGTGTAGAGACATGGACACTGAGGAAGGAGGATGAGAAAAGATTAGAAGCATTTAAGATGTTGGTTTGACGAACAATGGAAAAAGTAAGGTGGGTTGATAAGGTAAGGAATGATGAAGTTTTAAGAAGAATAGGAGAAGTAGAAGAATCCTGAAGGTAATAGAAAATACAAAGGAATTGGTTAGGTCATTGTTTAAGAAAAGACTGCTTGCTTAAAGCTGCCATGGAGAGTGTCATAGAAGAAGAAAAAAGAAGAGGGCGTAGAAGAATGAAGCTAATCGATAGTATAAAAATTAGAGGGTGTTACGAAGAAACGAAAAGACGGGCATGCGATAGGACAGCGTGGAGAGCTTTTACCATTTGAAGACCTGCCTTAGGGCAGAACACCAAATAAAAGCAACGTAGTAAGTCAACTACAAGGAAAGAAAAACGTTATAATAGGTGACAGGTATATTTAGAGATACAGAGACGGAATAGGCGATAAAGAGAGGCTAGGAGTTTGCATCTATGGATGACAAGGAATCTCAGAGACGCCAGTAATAGAAATATCGCGTGACGTACACATACTGTTTGACGCGTGTAATGTGACAGCGTGACGCAAGCTAAACTAAGGTGACAACGTTAGGTGTCAACTGTCTAGACGCAATGGCACGTTAGGGACAGTTGTACTAAACTCACCACAAGTAATTTATGTAACTTCACATTTGTGGGTTGAACTGGAAGACTGAAGTCCATCAAGGCATACAGCTGAAAATGAATTACTACATAATATATTTTGCTGTTTGCAGATAATGTGGGTATACTACAATATAATGAAGCAGAGTTACAACGCCTGTGTACAGACTACATAAACTGGGACGACAATATTACAACCTAAAGATATCTACCTGCAAAACAAAAGTTATGGCTCATTACGGAATATTTCCAGTGCGCTCAAAAAGATTATTATTGAGGATAACTTATTAGCAGAGACCTCAAACTTTAGCTATTTAGGTTGTGATAAAAGTTTAGATGTTGACGTATACAAAATAAAGTTAATAGATTTCATCTAATATGTAAAACCATAAATAGAACTTTAAAAAATAAACCGTGAAAAAAACTAAAAAAAAAAACTAAAATGAAAAAACTAAAATTTTACAAAACAATGGCAGTTCAAATGGTATTAATTGCAGTGAACACTGGATTACAAAACGAAGAGGTAAAAGCAACATACAATCAAGAGTGTTGAGATTTTTAAGAAGAGTTAAAGGGTGCACAAGAAGGCATCATGTAAGAAATAAAGATATACGTAAATGAGAAAATTGAATAATACATGAGAAAAATGGAGACAGAATTTAAGTCGCATGGATGAAGATAGAATACCAGTAATTGTAAAGAAGTACAAGCCTTGTAGAAGAAGACCTGTGAGAAGACCAAGAAAGAAATGGATCTCATAATGTGAAGTCGGAACAGGCATTTTGCCTAATCGCTGACCTGTAGAAGAAGAAGAAAACGTGTGTTTACTGACATTTTATCACTGAGTACTATTTTTGTTAGTAAGTTTACGTAGATTAAATAGAATAATGCCCAACCCCCCCCCGCCCAAGAAAATGACTGAGGACAGTACTACTTCATCAATAGGTAGATAATTATTTACGATATGCTGGCAGTGAATCACAAACCCGACTGTGAGGGGTAACCTAACACTACGTGACTATTGAGCACTAATATTATGACAGACTGAGACACACGAAGGTCCCCGGTTTCCCATTTCTATACACACTTGTGAAGTGATCAAATACAACGAATAGTTCTGCGAGCGATTACGTAGTAACAGTATTACTTTAGCGACAATATTCTTGTAAACTAACGACAAGTAAGTTACACACTTATTGAAGAACTTTTGGTGAAACTCAGCTCACATGAGCTACTTATCACACTTCGTTGACTTTCCGAGAGAGAAATAATTTGGCACACCATTAAAACACAAAGCGAAGAACCGAACTACTTAAGAAAGTCACTTTGTGTTAGACTGCGCACTGCTGTAATTTGAATAATACTTGTTCAGAAATTGGTCGCATTCAATCCTCGTAAATACTACAAACCGAGTTGATAGATAAGCATCTCAGTCCTTCGGTCAGGGAGGGAAAGGAATATTAAATCCGTCTTAGCTCTCTGCGTCTTTACGCTCTTCTCTGTTTGTCCCACTCTGACTTTTCCCCTCCTATGTCTTATTTCTCCTGTTTTACTGCATATATTTTCTCTCTAGCTTTCTCTCTCTCTTCCCGATTCCCTCTTAATATTTCTCTCTATAAATGTTTCAGTCAGTGGCGACTTGCAGGTAAAATTATTAGTTGGTCTAACAAAATTATTGGTTTAAGAAACAATTATATGAAACGTTATCCTTTATAGAATATTGATACTTTCGACTTGTGAAACTTACTTGTTTTTTCCTCTCGTACGCGTTTCGGCGTGGTGTTCGCCTTCGTCAGCTTTGAGGCAGACTGCCATTAACTTGTAACGGTTTTATTTTGAAAGTTATAGTGTGGGTGGTGTGTTTAGGAAACGTTATCTTTAAATAATCTTATAATTGTTCAACAAATTCATAACCCGCGTTACAGGATAACGTTACTTGGCCTACAAATTATGTTGGCGATGTCGTTTGTCCTCTTCGCTTACTTACGAGTGGCTTGCAGGTGATCAAGAGCGGAAAGAAGTAACTGCTCCAAGACATTGTACAGCTCCTCAAGTTTGCTTACTGGCAAACGAAATATTCGGCTTCCGTTAATGAAATAACGGTAGTTGAGATAAGCAGAGTTTGTTCACAGATCGGGACGGGCGCAACGCTTTACATACTGACTCGTTCAGTCGTGGGAGTTTCGTTCAGTGAATAAATGTTTTATATACTATGATTAAAATACAATTCATTCGAAAACAATAAAATAATGAATGGAAATGCATGTGTAACTACAACTCTGTCGTTTTACAGCTCTGTACTATTTATTCGAAAGTCTCTCAGAATACTTGGACAGTTACATTGTGTATAGTGCGGTTTTTTTCGCTGAACCACGCGATTTGGATTTGATTCTGGACGCGGACAGAAATATAACTTGCATTGTTCACTGTTGTTCTAGGCAGCGAGCAGTTTCATTGCCTAATAACTGCTGAGGAAATACTCTTCTGGTGGGCTATGGGAATTTTCTTCAAAGCAGTCGTTGTTACTAGGAATTTTCCCATTGCCCCAATTCCTGTTGTGAACTGTTGACAGAAGGTACGGCTATGAGAATTACCATCATATGTTGATACCAACGTCGTTCATACGTTGTCAATTTAAAAAGTTTTCCCGTTGAACCAGTTCGTAGCTAGAGAGACCCTTATTAGTCGTAATACTACAATTACAAAGCTACACTGTCCACATTCCCGTCATCATCACATCAACCCTGTCTAAATCAGGTTGCTTTAATTAACAGTTTCATTTTGTGAAGAATATGTATGATTTAGAATGGACCATACAAATTTCGTCTTTTTATTCTTACGTCAGAAAATTGGCGATTAGGTTTGTTCCGGTCTCAAGAACCCTATTTGTTCCGGCTTACCAACGCTCCCTAGGTCTTCCTATACCTCTTTGTCCAGTAGGCGTGTAGTGCCAAACTTTCTCAGGTAACCTGCCATCTGGCATCCTATTCAGATGACCAATCCATGTCTCTTTCTTTTTCCGGAATGTGATCTTGGATATTAACAATTTTCAACTCATTGCCTGTCTTCATTGCAGAGTCCACCTGTTATTTGTTCAGCCATCTGTTCAAGGTTGCAAGAATCTCGTCTCAAATGCTTGTACCCTACTCAAATGTTTCTTCACCGGAACCCCCAAGTTTAAGAACTATAGAACATGGCACAGACATGACCTTTGTAAAATTTTAGTCGAGTTTCTTTCCTCGTCTTCCGCGATAACGCTTGACGAATTGTACTGCATTTTGAATGAAACTTGGGTAACTGATTGACATCATGATCTTCGTTACACGTTATCTCTTAACCAAGTTACCGGAAAGTTGACAACCGCTCTATACTCATATTATCAAATACAATCTTAGCAGAGGTATTAGCACATGAAAGCCATAGTTTTTGTCTTGTGCACAAAATCGAGAAGTCACTATAAAAAATAAGATCACATATTATGTCGTTAGTTCCTGTCCTGAGTTCAAGACCTACCTTCCAAGTCAGTTTCGGGTACTTTCACCTGTATAGTCACATACATTTTAAAAATTAAAAATTCTCTTACGGTACCGATATTATTAATGTATAAAATCAGTAGCACAACTATAGTTTTAGGGCACTGCGACAAAAATATCAGATACAGTCTTTTCAATCTTGTCATATGCGCTTGTTTGTTGGGTCAGTACACACAGTGTTCCAGTACTCTGCAGTAAAATGTAACCGCTGCTTGCAAATTCTTGATATCGCCAGACTAACATGGCGCCTTGTATAAGTTTTCCGCTACAATTACACTCTACCAGCTAAACTGAGTACACTTCAAGGCAATGAAGGTTTTACAACTACATTACAGTAATTGTATGACCTACGCTGGTTTAATTTCGAAAACGTTTTATTTAGCGATAAGCAACGTATGATTTTTGCGACAGATATCATGTGTAGGCGGAGAGACTAATCACCTTAGTAACTTTTATTATTTTTACGATAGTGCGTTTTAGGTGATTGTATATCTAGGAAAATTATTGTAATTATACAATAATAAGCTTATACATTTTACTTTATAAGTTTGTTTTATAATATGCCTACAGGTAATAAACAAAATACGAATTAAGACCAAAGCCTTCAGTAGTTATCCTCAGTTGCTTTTCTCATGTAATAATAATCGTTGTGAAAACTGTCGCCATAACGTCGTAGAGTCCTTTTTTCGGCTTACGTCATTGGATCCGCCCGCCTCACCATCGTTTTAATGGATCTACCACACTACCGCGTCCCACAAAACTTGGGTAGTGTTCTTGGTATGCAGTTTAAATCAATTTTGATTAGGAGACCTTCCCATTTTGCCGTATATTTATGTACTTTCTTACACCTATAATATAGGCGAGTTGCATGGCAGGTCTATAACGATGTTTAAAATTTCGTTATTTCAAATCCTCTAGAGGTTCTACTCCTTTCACAGATTGGCCGATTATTCTACCGGCGTCTAGGACAACATCGTACCTTACTGCACCAAACCGGCGACTTTTCTGAGTATAAATAGCGGTGATCTAGAAGGAAACAGCGGCATGTTGGGTGCAGCGATTCGGTGCATGTTACTTGACGGCAGTTTAGCGTAAAGTGTTAACTGTTAACTTCTGTGTGTGCAGACGGTTCTAATTGGTGACTCATATTGTCTCTATGGATACTGTGTATTGCACAGTTGCAAACCTGGAAATTTTTAGTGAATTAGCGTTTATTTTTTTAAAGTCTTAAGAAAGTTGTAACTAAATACTTCTCTGGTGATCAGTTACTGATGAAACACTTGAGACATTAAACGGTTTTTGCAGATCGTAGTTCTGGCAGGAAAGGCAGTACAGGAAGTGGAGTGTAAGGTGATCAACCATGACACACGAGCGTGTGAGACACAAAAAATGCAGCTCTTCTGAACACAAAATGATTGGGCGGAAAACAAAGGGTCAAAGCTACGCATGAACAATGAGATCTTTTGTCTCTGCTAATTTTTGACCCGTTTCAAGTCTAATTATTTTACCTGTGTTTATTTCATTTTTTGAAGGCGAGTATCCGTAAAGCACTGCGCCAATATTCTTTATTTGCATTGAGGAACTTTATTTCGGAAGTTTGGAGTCGATTGCCTTTAACTGATATCTGAGTTTCACTTTATATAATACTACAGGAAGAACCAAAGACTTCTATAAGCGGACTTGCGTCTCAAATATAGCCTTGTCTTTGATAGGTCTCTTAAACACTTGTAACATTTAGTCGTGAAGTAATTGTATTTACATTTCTCTGTTTACGTGTAAACGAAAGAGGGAAATCGATATTTTAAACTTGATTAATATTCAGTTACATTGTTCAAAATCATTTTTGATGTAAAAAATGTAAATCTGTATGAAGATTTATTAAATTTTCCTGGAACTATGTTCCTACAAGTTTTGGAGATTATTATTATTCTTATTTAGATATTAAAAAAACCACTGTCCTGTTGTTTGTGATTCTGTTACGTGGATTAAATACACTTTCTTGTTAAATAATGTTAAAATTCCGTGCTATAAGTTTTGTGTTTTTTGTAATTTTTGAACGTAGTCTTACGGCGACATCTAATAGTGACGATTCCAGTTTTCTGGCATGCACAATATGGGCATATAATCAACGGGTTGACTTCACCGATTAAATCACTGCTGGAGGTAAATCAAGAGATTTAACTACTACTGGAGGTTTAACATGCAGTTAGGTATCTAAAACTATGATTGAAACTTACGGAAGCTCTTCAGACGGAACTATTGCAAAGTATTGTTTTACTACTATGCTCTGAAGATAGAACAAGAACAAAAATCGATTATATGTAGGTGGACAAACTTAAATTTGGTTTAGTAAAAAAGACTGCCGTGTGACTCTCCAGTTTTAAAAAGAATATATGAATCGGAGAAGTTTATATATGCACCTATCATCACCTATCACGACTCTCTGCATAGGCAGTTTAATAATAATAATAATAATAATAATAATAATAATAATAATAATAATAATAATAAGTTTCTCGGTATGATGTTATAGTTTTACCTGAATCATTGGTCTCAGATAATCACAAAGTTAATAAAACATATTGTTACGACGGTCTAACTGATTGTCTTAGGTACAATGGAAAACAAAACACAAGACACCAATTAAGTCACTAATCACCACCTTTAATTTTCACAGTTAAACAGTTCGTAATTAACAACATAGTCTCTTACAACAAATCAAATAAAATTTGTTCACACGCAATAAAATGTTAACTAATATAAAACGCAATTGTATTACAATTACACCGCTCCATTAAAAAACACAACACTTCACTAATAACCACTTGAACGCACAGTAATGTCGCCCGATAACTCGAACCGCACGTAATATATCGCAACTATATATTACTGAAACTTAACGTCGTTGAGTACTGGTATTTATCCCCCCCCCCCCGAAATTCTAGATTATTCCATAATGCGCGTTAGCGCTAGTGTGTACGACGTAATTAATTGCGTCCTTGACACAGTAAAACCGGCTGGCGGCTTCCAGAAAAGTCTCGCGAATGCGTCGAGAATCACGTACGCCACACAGATTTCGCTGGATTCATCTGGAACATTCGATAAACACGTAGATTGTTCTGTGATGTCGTACCACTGTCCGCTCCTTAAGCCTGTTCGTCCCGAACTGACAAAGCGTCTCTGAAATAATACTCGACCAGGCGATCTAGGTGGACGTTCTTGCAAAAAGTAATTCTCCGGTTCTTCGAATTCAGTCTCGTGTGATCCGAACATCACGTTCCCGGGAATGAGAATCTTCCGCTCAACCACTAGATTTGTTGGAATCATTCTCGTTGCGTCATGTACTGATGACCTAAATACCACTGGCTGATCCAAGTTTGATTCGTTCTAGTCAACAACCTCTTGCGTAACTTCATTTCAGCAACTTTTCCACCGGGCGCTTCTAACAACTCAGGAACAAGCAAGAGACTTGTCTCGACACCGATACTTGGCTTTACAATCACTTCTTTTGTCGTTACGCTTATTTGTACTTCCTCTGCTAGTTCTTCCTCTATTTCCGCTTGCAATAGGGAGGGTTCCTCTTGACCAGACCTGTTGACTTTTTCTTCGGCCAATGATACTTGCTTAAACGAATGGTTGGTAGATCCTGTCATTTTAGCCATGCAAAGCTTTATCTTCTCTTCCCCGACCTTCAGGACATTCTCTCTTAAATCCACAACGAATCCGTAGGCATTCATAACGTCCGTGCCAAGAATCACTTCATCGACAATGTCTGCAACAAGCATTTTGTGGCTAAACTCGAGAAGACCCAGGCGTACACGTACGTCTACCTTCCCTAGCACCTTGACGGGTCTTCCAGTCACAGTCTGTATTGTGCAAAAGCAAATTAGAGGCTGGCGGTTGCTGACTAAGTCAGGGAGCACAATGGACACTGTTCATGATGTTGGTCAACTGTAAATGATGTTGGTTTACCTTCCGCAAATCCATTAACAATCAAGTTTACACTTGTCTTATGTAGCATGGAAACTGTGTGCTGTTCTGGGGCTTTACTTCTCCAATTGGTGCGATCACTCTCTTCTCTTGGTATCTTCTTCTCCCAACAGTCTACCTTATAGATGCCCACGTTTCCACAGTTGTAACACTTCGGTCGTCTGTCTTTTCCCATCGTTCAAATCGTTGCGGCGCTCTTGACAACATTGTTTTTCTGACCCATCGTAACGGCAATGTGATACAGGAATCCTCTGACTGCAATGTGATGGCACAAACCCATTAATGTAGCGGGATGCTGACTTGGCAACTTGAAACTCTAGGGGGTGAACAAGAGTTTCTGAACTATCTCGGTGTCTTGCCATTCGTAAAACTTTTGAAGACTCTCCCCGGGGCGTTGTCGTCTTGTTCTCAACTGGGTGCATTACACATCTCGCAAATGTTTATCACTATAAAGTAATTCCAGAGCTTTTATCCATTCTGCATAGGTGTTTCGGCTGTTAGGTGGCACTTTCTGTAGCAATTCGGCCGCAGGTCCTTTCAACGCAAGAACGAGTAACACCGCCTTGTCTTTCTCTGTCCAATTATTTGCGAATGGAGCAGCTTCGAATTGGAGTAAATACGTTGCCCAGTGCATGCTTCCATCACTGGGCGATGGAACATGAACTGTTGGGGCCTTGACATGAACTGTCTCAAACGCAGGCGAGGTGACCTTCTCTATTGACTTATTTTCTGTGACTTTTTCTGTCTTTATCATTCGTACAGTCTGTTCAGAAATTTGTTTTGGTTGTATTTTCATGAACTGCTCAACTTTACTTTTAATTTGTTCTCTTATTTTGCCATTGAGTTTTCTACTGCATATATTTTTGTTGACAGCTTCTTCCACACTCAAGACAGATTTTTCTACTTCAGCTATTTTATTTGACATGGATTCTTCTATGTCAGATATTCTGGTAATTTGATTGTTAAGCTCACCTCGTAATTCACCTACGTCACCACGTAGGAGACCCAATTCTGCGGTAGTATGTTCTTGACTCTGCTTTTGCTCTTAAATTAACACTTTGATGTCTTCTGTTTCCCGTTTCCGTTCCTCTGCTTGTCGTCCTTCCAACTCAAGCAACAGTGCTTTTTGTCTTTCTTCTGTTTCCAACAGTAGAGTTTTCTGTCTCTCTTCCGCTTTCTCAACTTGTCGTTTTTCTGCTTCTTCTCTTTCTTGTGATCTTTCTTTTTTTGTCGTCTTTCTGCTTCTTCCGCCTCCTGTCGGCGTCGTTCCTCTATCTGCAAAGCAATACCAGGAAATTTTCCATTATCTATTTGACATCCATTGTTTGCCGATTAATTACGAATTACACTCGTCTTGTACGCAGTGTCCACTGTTTTCACTGTTAACGGTTCTATCCCAGTTCTGACACCACTGTTACGACGGTCTACTTGATCGTCGTAGGTACAGTGGAAAACAAAATACAAGACACCAATTAAGTCACTAATCACCAGCTTTAATTTTCACAGTTAAAGAGTTCGTAATTAACAACACAGTCTCTTACAAAATCAAATATAAATTGTTCACACGCAATAAAATGTCAACTAATGTATAACACAATTGTACCGCCATATTATAAAACACAACACTTCGTTAATAACAACTTGAACGCACAGTAATGTCGCCCGATAATAACTCCTACCGCTCGTATCGCAACTATATATTACTGCTTAACGTCGTTGAGTTCTGGTATTTATACCCCCCCCCCCGAAATACTAGATTATTCCATAATGCGCGTTAGCGCCAGTGTGTACGACGTAATTAATTGTGGCCTTGAAACAGTACGCGCGGCTGGCGGCTTCCAGAAATGTCTCGCGAATGCGTCGAGAATCTCGTACGCCACACAGATTCCGCTGGATTCAACTGGAACATTCGATAAACACGTAGATTGTTCTGTAATATCATAAGCGTTTAGCAAGTTGTTGCTCATGTGCGGATTGCCTGGTTGAACAGTGATTGCTGATGGCCGTTCCAGAATTAGGCATACAGCATTTGCTTAATGAAAAGGTACAAAATACTTGTACTACAAAAAATGCTAAATCTTGAGAAAGGTGTTTCCAACGCTCAATGCGTTTTTTTATAAATACGTTCTAAAAAAATATTTTATTACATGTTCTGACAGTTATAACTAGTCATTTTAATTCTATTCACTTTGACTGTAGACAAAATTTATGCGGCTAGCACCGAGGACATATTTGGCTAGCTTATCCATCTCATATTTTGAGGGCATGAAACAAAATGTCCTCTAGTGTAAACTAGGTCCTCCAAGGAAGTAAGAGGTTATGCAAAGGCTGAGTAAAGATTATAGGACAATGTTTATATTAAACTTAAAGACCAGCTACAATGAGTCAGTTAAGAAGTTTATGTAAATTTAATATATTAACAATTAGAAAAACAGAAATCAATATCAGATATCTTGTATACAGTTTGGTAGTAAAGATACACTATACAATTTGTACAGGTTGTTTAAACATTCATAACTATGTCAATATGTAATGATACCATTCATATCTTATAACAGTAATGATATATCTTTTATCATCGGTTAGCGTTCAAAAAATTTTACATATCACTGACTCCTTTAAAGGATTTTTGCTGTTACTTTTCAAGATAAGATAAGTTTGTCATCTGCTGAAGCCAACTCGTAGGGGAATTGTATTAAAAAACTAGGATAATTTCGGACATTGAACGTGTGCGACTATAACTACAAATAATATAGACACATCTGATGTTTCGTTAGTATGTCATTCATAATATAATTATGCTGTTGTTAAAAAATAAAAACAAATTTGAAAACAATTTGTTTTGGCGTTTATAAAATAAACTTAACGTAATAGATAAGAAAAATGTTATTCAATTTTACAGGGCATTGTTGTTATTTACTGTAATATGGTGTCATTTTCATAACCAAAACTGTATTCTAATTGAATAGGAAACGGTCAGGAGTAAATAAATAAGAGTAAACAAACGCTAATGAAAAAGGAATTAAAGTACACAGTTGCTTCTATTTCTTTCAAGCAAGTGTGTACTGTTGTTTGAGTACACACTTTACTTGTGTATCCGTTAATATCTGTCGTATTTCTATGTAAAATTTTATTGTAAAATTCACAGCTAAACGTTGTCAGTGGTTTATAAAATCCCTGGCTTGACCAAGATTAGCTCAGTACTCAGTAACGTCAAATGAATTTAAAGTGAAGGTGTGGTAGTCTCACTTGGCTTTAATCTGTACCCACATTAAACTGTCGTCAATGGTAATAAACTTTAGATTGGCACAGAAGAACACTTAACAGCAGCTGCTTTGTACTTTCGCGCCACTAGACGTGTAGTAACAACTCAGCCAGAGGTAAACATTGTTGCACTCTGCGTACAGAAACTGGGAAAAGTTGCCGGCGAAATTGATTTTATAGCACTTTCTTCACAGCGTAAGTTATTATTAACAACATAACACTACGTACTTATATCTTCGCACTGCTCGAATTTATAATTGTTTCTTCATAACTATGCAATTAAAACATTTAATCTGAATAAAACATTAAAAGATTTTTAATTGAACGTAAGCTTTCACGAACGGTGTTTACATTTTCACAATTTTCCGGGTTGTTAGGTCATTGTCTAAGTTTTTGACGTTTTTCACCAGACGTTTGGTCCATTCCAACGATGGAAATCATCAGTGGCTCGGGAACACAGATCACAACACCCGCGATCGAATACGAAAAGTATGCGGGGACACAGAATACAACAACCCGCGAACCAACAGGCCAGAAAAGTCTTTGTTTACATTCGTTCGCGGATATGTAAATCTTATATCTACAGCATGAGAGAATGTACGTATTGTGCTTTGTGTAATATAAAGATAAATTATATATATGTGTATGTATGACGTAGGCAGTTGACACTGGATTCAAAGAAGCAAGCACTTCAAATAACACCAAATAAAACTTCATTATACTTTCTTTACATGCTTGTTGCGTATCAAAAACTTATGTGGATTAGCTTTGTTATCTTTTCAAAACTTGTTTAGTTAAAGAGAAGGTATGCATTACGTTGAAAAAAATGCACTGGTTCTTCCTATTTATTAAGATTTTGGAGCCAGCCTAGAGTAGGTAATACTTTTCACAGTACTGAAATTTTTATCGTGTGCAAAGGGACTTTTAATTCAAATCAAACACACGATCTCCCTCAAACTATTCTAGCAGTACGTTGTTAAGCCTTTTCTGGTTGTTTCGGACGCCCCACAACCCTGTTTCTTCCCCCCTCCCCGTGACGTTGAATCTACCGCCTTTCGTTGCACGTGTTGATACAGCTTTCTTCTATAATTATAATGATCGCGTGGGTTCCTTATTTAAAATTTTTGTACTTGTTGCTCCGTAATATTATTCATATTTCACTGTAGTGTTCTGTATGTCAGTGCTAGAGTAAAACTTTTTGTACACTTATCACCTCAAGTCTTCTACAGTTATAATATTTTAAGAAGCGTTTCTCTTAGATCACATCTCCTTTTACAGTAAATTAATTACCAAATTTACAAACTATCTGAGTAATCTTTACTTGCTTTCCGCCATCAGACCCAGGAGAACGTGTCATCCGTCTCTTCTCAGACTGAACACCTTCTTCTTGCAACCTTACCCCGATCTGTAAAATGTCCTCACGAAATCCTTCGCTCTATCAACGGTTCTTCTTGAACCGTGAACGAAACGAAACGGGCCGTTGGTGAGAGTCCATCCTTTCCATGTTTCCAGCTCATTGGAGTCACCTGGAGTAATATTTACTGCGTTGACAAGATTGAAGTTAACTAAATAAATAATCTTGAATAATCCTAAATAATTTTAAATATAAATTAAACTGTTTTATAATTCAAGCGTTCAGGAGAAC
This sequence comes from Magicicada septendecula, assembly GCA_034769895.1. NCBI lineage: Eukaryota > Metazoa > Arthropoda > Insecta > Hemiptera > Cicadidae > Magicicada > Magicicada septendecula. The sequence goes on from CM068372.1 coordinate 143,515,706, forward strand.
GCTAAGTTATTATTTTCAGCAGCGTTCACGTCCTATACTGCTGAAACAAAGTTGCTGCTGACTGAATGACCTTGACTGCGTTTGCGTATTGTAAGCTGATATTCGAGGTTATTAGGCGTTAAAATAAACTCGCCCTGCTAGGACGTTCTGGGGTTTCACTGCATCACTGCAGTAACGTAGTGAAACGGCTTACGGGTGAGTGGGTTACAACTACGTCGTTAAGTACGTCGTCAATGGAATCTTCGTAGGTAAAATTGGAAGACAGGCAATATCACCTCATTAGTGTTCTCCATGTAATAATAAACAGTAGACGCTATATAAACGATCAGTCACTCACAGTTAAACGGTCAACGTCACCAATCGAAGCAATCGTTATCAGTCATTATGATTTTTCAGTTCCGCCCTGTAATTACGTTGTTGACATGTTTCTGTGTAACTTAACAGATGCCTACACCGACAGCGGAACGACGACGACACGACTGGTCGACTTCATTGAATTCTATAAGTTGTGTATACGATATGTATTTGCTAATTGTCGCAATACTACAACGAATTCATCTGGACTGAATGTGTTATGCATATATGATTTTACTAACACGACAACCTAACTGGACTGTATTCGTTTCGGTCAGTTGCGATGAAATGACCTTTTCAACTGTTCTTACCCAGTCAATTGTGGCCCGCACTTTTTTATCGCAACTGCCTGAATCTTTAGCAAATAGTAGAAGCGTTAATGTTACAAACGTCGTTGAGGTTTTAACTCTGTAACTTTATCATTTGCTCAAAACCTCTTTCCAATATTTTTCTGATGTTAGATTACGTTAATTTCCCCTAAGTTGGGTTGGTTAGGTTGGTGTCTTTTTAATTTGTTCCTCCGTTTACAACTAAGACAGGATTCTAATCAAATTTTTGTACAATGAAAAGTAGTAACACACATGCTACAATGGGCGCTGGAGATGTTATGATTTATTTGTCCTAGCAATTATTAAGTTATAGAGCTAGTAATGGTGTGACGAAATGTTTTAATGTAGGTATAGGTGATCAGTATTTTTGGTATTTGGCGAACTCACATGTGAGCGGAGCGGAGCAAGCGAGCGGAGCAAGCAGAAACAGTTCGTTAAATTACCAAGCATTGCGGTCTAATGCTTCGATGTCTGTGACACATGAGTCGTGTTTCAGTAACCCGCAAATAGACGAATGCTGCCGTTTCGATGCCTACTTAGGGTTAGGGCAAACGAAGAGAGCGCGGATGCCTGTTACATATTGTTCAACGTAGAGTGTAATTATGCAAAAATTTGCGCAGAGAAAGTTAATTGGTCGCAACAGTGTATAAACATTTGCACAGAGAAAGTAAATTTGTCGCAACAGTGTATAAACATTTGCACAGAGAAAGTTAATTGGTCGCAACAGTGTATAAACATTTGCACAGAGAAAGTTAATTGGTCGCATCAGTGTATAAACATTTGCACAGAGAAAGTTAATTGGTCGCAACATTGTATAAACATTTGCACAGAGGAAGTTAATTGTTTCGTCTTCAATCAAAGTGTAACGGTATTTGGTACTACTCTCAATTTTCAGAAACAGCAAACAAGGTGTACTCTAGTATTTAAGCAAGTTGAATTCGTTCACGTTCAGCACTTACAAATGAGTGCTTCAAGAAGCTTGCATGTCTACTTATTGTTGAAATTTTTCTTGCTTGCCTTCTATTCTTTTTAATTTAATGACGATAAAATATAATTACTACTTTGAAAACATTCTACAACGACAAATCAGCAGATCATCTGAAGGAAATAAACATTTATAAATAAGGTACAAATCTTGTACAAGCCGGAAAATTATGAGGTCTGAAGGTGACAGCGCATTCACATAACTTTCTCTGCTATAGACTGGTGACCAACGCGTGCTTTTGTTCAAAAGGATTTACACGATTTTTTCCAAAATAACTTTCAAAACAAACCATGTTTAAGTATCTTGTCTCTATCTCGAATAATTTACAATATCAGGAAGTTAAGTATTTAATCAAATTCAGGAAGAATAGAGAAAATTGTTTATACTTGCTCATTTACACCAGTCGCTAGTAATATGAGGCACATTTTTGGTATATTTTTTCAGCGTATAACCGTCTAACTTTTGTCATTCCTATGCATTCTGTTGTGTTAACTGTACATGGGAACAGTCAATAACGTAATATTAGTGGAAAGTAACAGTAAACGATTCCGTTGTGAAATTTTTTACGCTTTGGGCTTACTAAAAACTGACATAGCATTACAGGCAGGCCGAATACTAAAGTTCTCTACAACGATCTAGAACTGGGAACAGGAATAACTGAGACTCACATACAGGCTGCCATAATTTTGATATGCTGTTCTGCCGTAAAGACGCAGTTTGAAAATCACAGAAGCCAAATGTATGTTGTTGTTTCTTATCTCTGATCCACAGTTTTATGTAAACATATAAATATTTCTCTCACTTTCTTTTTATCCCTCTCCCTGCGATTCTTACCGCGCTGTTTACCATCTCTTTCTCACAATCTATTCCCAGATCCAACAACAGAATAACAAGTCAACGGATGTGAAAAGAAAACGTACACAGAATCAATGTTGCCTAGTCTACAAAGTTGCCTAGCTTACAAGGTTGCCTAGCTCTACAAGGATGCCTAGCTCTACAATGTTGCCTAGCTCTACAAGGTTGCCTAGATCTACAATGTTGCCTAGCTCTACAAGGTTACCTAGCTCTACAATGTTGCCTAGCTCTACAATGTTGCCTAGCTCTACAATGTTGCCTAGCTCTAAAATGTCGCCTAGCTTTACAAGGTTGCCTAGCTCTACATATTAATTATATTTCCTCTTATGTAATCCTAAACATAATATTTGTAATGAGCACTTTACATTACATCAAATATTAAATAATATTTGTATTTAATATTTGTTATGAGCACTGTATAACATATTAAACGTTATGTTTTCCTCAACCATCGCTTTTATTTATTTCAGCATTTAAATAAAAACCAAAAACCGTTGTCACCTAACCTCACAAATGAAAACAACACGTATTTTCGCTTTGCATTAAGTAATAGGACAATTTACAATTAGTACACTTCTTCTTTTCCACATCGTAATATATCGATACAATCTCATGTTATAGAAGACATTGAAAATGTACTGCAGGAATGGATAAATGTACATTTCCGATGTCGAAAAATAGCTTTTATTTTTTGTTTGTTACTATGGTAATTAATTCTAGTGTCCATAGTGTTGTTGACATCTTTATTAGTAGTATTTAATATACTTCATTAATTATTCATTGCATCATCAGAAATACGTATAAACATACATTTTATAATCGTTTAAGACAATTACAAAATATATAGACGTATATGTATACACAATTACAAAATATATTTATACCATCCCATATTGAAAACATTAAAAACTGCGGGAACGGATTGAGGTACAGTTCCGATGCCGCTAAATTTCATTTGTTTATTTACTTGTTACAATGTTAATTAATTCTGGTCTCCTTATCGTTTTTGACGTTGTTGACATCTTTATACGCATCAAGGAAAGGCATAATTAACAGGGCTTAAATTGTGGGAATGGGGCAAAATATCAAATTCCAAGTTAGACAGTATTTTGCGCCTTGTGTTACCTGTGCAACATTTGGTGGCAATCGGTGTAACTGTCTGGATTTCGATACAGTACCCATAAATCTCAGACTCTGAGTTTCATAATATTTAGATATAATTAGTTTTTTTCCTATTACAATCATTCTTCTTACCACCTCTTAATGTATATTCTGTCGCTGACCGCAAAAACTTCATCTGTAGCCTGGATACATTACAATCACATTACTTCCATGTTCCTTAAGGAAATGGAAGTATGGTGATGGCAAAAAAAAATCGTGTTCGAGATTATTGCAGATTCTGATTGTACTACACTCAAAACATGAAAAAAGTCATTTTTCGAAAAGTGTCTGTGTGTGTGTGTCTGTGTATCTGGTGTCTATCTGTAGATTTTTTTCTATGGCAAACGATAACAGCCGCAAATTCAAACAGAATCAAATAAATTTTTGAATACAGCTCTGATTTGTGGAGTACTCAAGGCCTATTGCTTTTGGTGAAGATCGGTTAAGGGAAAGGAGTAGTTTACCGGCAAGGTTTTTTTTAATCAAGGGTTAATTTTTTTATGACAAACGATAACTGCCGCAAATTCAAACAGAATCAAATGATGTTTTGCATACAGCCCTGAATTATTGAGTTCTCAAGACCTATTGTTTTGGTGAAGATCGGTTAAGGGAAAGGGGTAGTTTACCTGCAACGTTTTATGTTTTAACAAGGATATTTTTTTATGGCAAACTATAACAGCCGCAAATTCAATCATAATCAAATAATGTTTTGCATATAGCCCTAAATTGTAGAGTTCTCAATACCTATTGTTTTTGTTGAAGATCGGGTTAGGGAAAGGGATAGTTTACCAGCAACGTTTTATGTTTTAACATGGGTAATTTTTCCTATGACGAATGATAACAGCCGTAAATTCAATCAGAATCAAATAATGTTTTGTATACCTTCCTGAGCTTTAGAGGTCTCAATGTCTGTTGATTTTAGTGAAGATCGGTTAAGGGAAAGGGGTAGTTTACCAGCCAACTTTAATGTTTTAACAAGAGTAATTGTTTGTATGACGAACGATAACTGCCGCACATTCAAACAGAATGAAATTATGTTTTGCATGCATCCCTGAATTGCAGAGTACTTAAGATGTTTTGATTTTGGTGAAGATCAGTTAAGAGAAAGCGGTAGTTTACCAGCAACATTTTATGTGATAACAAGGTTAATTTTTTGTATGACGAACGATAACTGCCTTAAATTCAAACATACTCAAATAAGTTTTTGCATAAATCCCTAAATTGTAGCGACTTCAAGGCCTGTTGATTTTGGTGAAGAGCAGTTTATGGAAAGGGGTAGTTTACCTGCAACATTTTATGTTGTAACAAGGAAAATGTTTCCATGACGAACGATAACTGCCGTAAATTCAAACAGAATCGAATAATTTTTTGCATACAGCCCTGAAATGTAGAGTGCTCAAGGTCTATTGATTTTGGTGACGATCAGTTAAGAGAAAGGGGTAGTTTACCTGCAACGTTTTATGTTTTAACAAGGGTATTTAATTTTGATAAATAAAGTATCCTGAAAAGCAGATCATAATAACCCACTGTAGAAACGTAGATGAAATATCTATAAATGAAGAGGTGGGGGTAATTTTAATAAATGAGGGGGGTAATTTTCTATAAATGAAATTGTTTGTTGAAAGGAGAGGGGATAATTTTTATTTATACGTCATGTGTACTACGTTATCGGCAACAAAGTAGTAGTTTGTTGTTAAAATTCCTTCCCGGGCTGTTTGGCCATTGTCCAATATTTTCTGCAAAACCAGACGTTTCGGCAGTGCCGTCGACTGCCATCATCAGTGAAAATCGAGTTCGATAACGTGTGGTGGTATACGTTAGTGACCACAGTACTGTGGTTAAGGCTGAAGGAATAAGTGGAAAGAAGTAGTTTCTATGGAAACATTTCGTTCCGTAAATGATTTTAAATATAAATCTTAGAACATGGAAGTCATGTATGGTTCTCCATACCGATATTTTGTTTGTACCTAAAATGATACTACCTCATATGGTAGACCTCACTACCATATAACAGACTACTATAAGACATTACTTTATAAGATTTCAATGACGTGTCCCTTTCCACCTTTCTTTTGATTATTCTGAAAATTGTAATATACATAATTACATTTTCTCTTACAACAAAACATTTGACTTCTTTATCTTACAGTTAGTTATTGCTTAGTCTGTTTTGTAATAAAAGAAATACTATATGTCTGTTATTTTTTATCCGAATTCCATAAACGAAATACCATTGGATTACGAATTAAAGGGTTATTAATATAATTTATGTAATAAGACACTTTTTGTTGTTACTCATTTCTTTCAAATTTAGAATTAAAAATCTCAATCGGCCGTCATTCAAACAGTTTTTAATACAACACGTTGTGTTGTTTTGTACTTATAAGTAATTACAAATGTACTGTGTATATCAAATTTTAACTCCACATCTTATTTTGTTTGCAGTACTTAATTAAGAATGAACTTACGAACCGCAGGCGGAAAATGAACCATTTCTTGGGATATGTTAACTACATATTTGTCCTTCAGTTTAATGAGAATTTTGGCATCTTCTATTGGAAACATTTTGTATAATGTAAAGCTTATATAAGTAGTGCTATGTAGTAATAATAGTTAATAATAAAAATAAAATTGTTGTATTGTTACGCATTACAGAACGTTCTACATATTTCTCGTCTTTCACAGCAGAACCAGCTGTAATGTTGTGTGAATACGTGTCTCTTAACATTCGTCAGCGAGGCTATTCAAGACCATACAGGTCGCCGCACTGTGTTCAAGGCCGCAATCAATTACGTTCTATTGTTTTCGAGTAGTATTGACGCGTCTTGTGGATTATTCTAGAACACATGTGCAATGTATTTAAACAACGACAGCTCCCGCTTACAGCCAGTCTTACGTCGGCGATTACTGAGTTGAGTTATTGTCGGGCGATGTACACAGTGCGTTTCAAGTGGTAAAAAGTGATTATAGTGCGGAATTCTTTATAGTTGACATTACTATTAACTTGAATTATTGTACGAGTATAATCTTGTTGAATGACTTGTTGAATAACTTGTTGATTACAAACTGTTAATTGTGATGATTAAAGCTGGTTTTTAGGGACTTAATTGGTGTGTTGTATTTTTTTCCCACTGAAACCATACAACGGTCGGTTAGACCGGAGTAACAGTGTATATCACATTACGTTTTATTTGTTATAGGTGAGTTGCGAAAAGTGGCGCTGGAGCATTCTCTATTTTGTGTATGGCATTTTTATATTATTGAGGTATGTAAGGGTTACTACACTACCTTGTCTATCTGTTATTAATTCGTACGTAGTTCCTTTTAAGTTCTAACACTTTTTTAACACCAAGTTACACACAAACATATGCAAGCCACATTCTCGCTATACTCTTGTTTTATAGACTTTAAAGATATTTTTCACAGAAGGAGAATAAACTTTATTAGCAATATTAATTTTCTCCTAACTTAATCGGTAATACTATCAAACAATGTTACTTATATTGGTTTTAAATAAACCGATAAAACTATAGAGTGAGGGATAAGTTTCTTTTCTCAAAAATTGTTTTTAATGTTACTTCCTTTTCATTATTTATTTGTTTATTGCCACAATAATTATTGTTAGACCAACGTGAAACCATGTTAATACAGCTACATAAATTGTTTAAAAACTAAAAGAAAAGTCCCAGGTGGTAACCGAACTCAAACCGTATGATGTAATTAGTAAATGTATTTTCTAATATTCCAGTTTCCTGTGTGCTGTGTTAAATATTGTTACGACATTACAGAACAGTCTACGTGTTTGTCGAATGTGCCAGAAGAATCTCCCTCTAATGTGTGTGGCATACGTGACTGTCAACGCATCCGCGAGAGTTTTCTCGAAGCCGCCAGCCGCGTGGACTGTGTCAAGGCCGCAGTTAACTACATAATATACACTGGCGCTAAGACGTAGTTTCGAACGTTCTGGTCTGTGAGCGGAGGTATAAATACATGGCGGCAGCGGCCTTAAGTTTCAGTATAGCTGCGATATATTTACAGTTATTGTCGAGTGATTATCGAGCGATATTACTGTGTGCGTTCAAGTGGATATTAGTGAAGTGCTGTGTTTTATAATCGGGCGGTATATTGTAATACAATTGTGTTTTAATATTAGTTGACATTTATTTGACTCTGAACAATTTTTATTTGATTTTTGTCGAGACTGTGTTGTTAATTACGAACTGTTTAACTGTGAAAATTAAAGCTGGTAATTAGTAACTTAATTGGTGTCTTGTAATTTGTTTTCCACTGTACCTACGACGATCAAGTAGACCGTCGTAACAATATACTGAATCTACGTAGAATTGACAAAAATTATTACCAGCCGATTCGTAAATGTTATTATTTATTTTGAGGGAAACCAGATAGAGATATTATCGACATACGACAAAAGGAACAAAACGGGATATGAAGAGAGCTGACTGTAGCGGCGGGGGAAGAGACACAGCGTAGAGAATTAGAGAGCTTTCCTTCTTTGATTGAGCAACTGAGATACTTATCTGTCATCTTGGTTTCTAGTATTTACGAGTTTATGAGAATACTGAATGCGACCAATTTCTGAACAAGTAGAATTATTCATGTTACAACACTGCGCAACCTAACACAAAGTGACTTCCCTACGTAGTTCGATTCTTCGCTTTGTGTTTTAATGGTGTGCCAAATTATGTCTCTCTCGGAAAGTCAACGAAGTGTGATAAGTATGTACTGTGAGTTGGGTTTTGCATTAAGCCCATATAAAGTTCTTCAGTAGTGGTGTAACTTGATGGTTAGCAAGAACACAGTGACAGCAATAACAGTGTTACACTGTAATTGGTTAGAGAAAACTATTCTTCGGCACAGACCGCTTTACAGGTTTCTGCAGAACTATGAAAATGGAAACGTTGAGACTGGAATTTCGATTACGTTTTTTAGATGACAATAATTTCAATACGTACAAATTCGTACTTTTTTGAATATGGGAATTACCTTTGCAATCCGCCAATCTTCAGGAACATGACCAGTGGTCCAGCATAGATTAGTGAACTGCAGCAAACGATCATGCAGCAAGGCTGGTGCACACTTTATAAGCTCCATGTTCAGCCCATCAGTACCTGGTGCTTTTCTATTCTTACAGCGGTGTAGAGCAGCTAACAATTCATCCATTGTTATTGGGTCCACACAATTACTGATATCAGCAAAGGTTGTTTCTTCCAGTTGATCCTGGGTCCATAGTTGCTCATAGTATTCAAGCCTTTGTTATTCTGAGATATTACTGACCTTCATGTTATCCCTTTCTGTTCGATTTCAATGCCTTAATATTTTGTAATCCTTGTCCTGCCTGCCATGTACATCGTGTTCTATATCACTTACATATTTATCCCATGAACTTCGCTTGACTTTCCTGACTTCTCTTTTGGCAGTGGCACAGCAGCGCTTATATTAGCACTTTGTCTGAGCAGTGTGTAAGGTTAGATGTTTCAGGTATGCCTGCTTTTTAGCATCTATTATTTGTCTAATAATAGCTGTAATATTTGCCTATTTGCGACCGGAACAAACCATTCTTGGTTTAAACCTTGAGGATGATGATGATCATGATGACAGATTCGTACTTTAAATAAGCTTACAAAAGTAGGAACATAAGTCGTCGTTAACTGTAAAAAAGACAACACTTGCCTACCCACTGCTGAGGAATACATCCGTAGAATATCTCCGTTGATTCCACTGCAACAGAGCTGTAACGAGTGGAGAAGCTTGTGTGCAGCATTCCAAAGCCTGTTGATTCAGTGTTGTAATTAGAAGCTGTTCTTGAGGGAGGGATGAGTCTTGCTTGCAGGTTGAAAGTGCAAATGCAGTTTTCCTCAGGACAAATGTGAGAAATTAACGATTATCCCCAAATAAATTTTTTAATTCTCTCTGTCTTTGAATTGCTCACTAAAAACGTGAAGAATTATGGTTGGAAAATTGGGAAAGCGCTGATTTAAAAATATTTTACCTTGATTAACCGTTTTTCAAGTTAAAGATAATAAATGTCGTGTCATTAGTAATCACTTTAAGTCTAAATATTTTTTTGCGATAAACCTTGTAAAAATGACTTCTTCTAAAAAAAAAAATTTTTTTTAATTATGTTTTGAAAAACACAGTTTTATTACCAATTAGTGCTCTAATAATTAGAGGATCGCATCTCAAGAAAGTTTTCAGCAACGTATATAGTTCGTGTTAAAATACGTTAATTTTTGTGTAAATTAAAATCTTGTAATTTTTACGAATTAAAGTCAACAAACTGCTAGTTTACCTGTTTGAAGACGATGTTTGCGACTTTAGAATAGAGAAGCTGTGACATATATAGTTTTGTAAGTGTTCGTTTTCTGGCACTTGCCTAATTGCTTTCTTGAAGGTTGTAAACACGTACATTATTTGCCACAATTTGAATGGTTATCACTATTAAGAAAACTGTTAACTACAAATTTTGTTAATTTAAAAATATTGGAATTCCTTTTGCGTCTACAATTATTTTTAAACCTTATTTTAGCACACTGTATTGGCTTATGAATAGGTCTAGGTTAAGTGATTAAGTAATGGCTCTGGGGGGGGGGGTTGAGCGCCCTGAAGCCAAGCCCCTCCCAACCATAGTTACGCTACTGGTGCTGACGGTAGTCGAACACGTACGTACTAACCAACTAGGACTATGGATACCGTCAGATAACATCAAGGGTATATACGTCCTTCTTCCAATAATACTGTCTTGCGTAGACAGATTTCAAATGGAGAAAGTCTTCTTAACCTTACCAACTAAGTACTGTTTTTTCCATGTCGTCCAAATCGCCGTTGCTGATCTAGAAACACATTGTGCTTAGAACCCAATATTTTTCGAAATCATCCAGACCCACTGGCCACCTTGAAGAGCTTGGTATTGAATTAGTAATGATGGAGAAAAATATTTTGAACGTCTTGTAAATCTTGAAAAGGTAACGTACATTGTCTTATTCATTTCGTAATTTTACTACCTATACATCAAACCTTTTTTTTTGTTTTAATTGTTTGGACATTCAACGTTATGAGGTCTTCTGGTATTAAGTTATTAATATTATTAGAAATGGGTGTGTATCCAAACTAATAGCCAAACAGACTCCAGCGCACAAAATTCTGAATCCGTGAATTCTTCAACGCCCAAAATAATCAAGATGTCAGTACTTACAAAATTCTATATAATAAAAACTTTTGAATCATGTAATGTCAATGGGAAATCAGGTAATGATTAATTGTATATACGGTGAGCCATATAAGGTTTCTTCGTCCTCATTCAACTTTCTCGTTCATGTAAGTGAGAGCATTGAATAATATTTCCTGATTCCTACTACATAGATTTACATGACTAAGTACAGGCTACATGGGTTTTTTGTTACACATAAGAAATGGAATAACAACATTAACAAACCTCACTAAAAGGCTTATGAATATATGCACAGGCTAAAATTGTTTACTTGCTAATGTGTTTTACTCACGCTACAGTTCCTTTGCTAATTCCTTACGAAAATGTGAATGGAAAATGCCTAAAAATATTCTTATACGCCCCTGATTAGAAAACTATAACAATTCACTTATATAACATATATAATGGAAATGTGCAAATGATTTAAAAATATGTGAATATGAATATACAAAAGAGATGAATCTGTATTTTAACCCCTTAAAATGACTGCAAACACAACGTTATAGGTCAACATTAAAATATCTTTTTTACGTTTGCTTTGAACTTGCATCAAATTTCAAACTTTTTTATGAAACAATCAAAGAATACCTTTAATAATGTATAAGGAATTTTTAGTACTTACAAGTACACCTCTTGGTATTCCAGTCGGTGATTTTTTAGTTTTTTACCCAAGATGCATTTTGGAACAGTTGTGTTACATCTTCAATTGGATCATTTAGTAAACTTACTAGATAACATTTATAAAAAAATTCCACTCAGGTGAGCGCCGTCGACACATGTACATATAACACGCAAACATAAAAGTTTAAGTTTTAAAAATAACGTTAATATTAAAACGGAAACTGAATCCAAACGGACGATTTGAAAATCGAAGCTGGCCAGCACTTGTTGCCCGCACGTCATACGGAAGTCATAAACAAACTTCCTTTCACTGCACTACGCAGACGAAAATTCCTTACAAATAGGAAAATTTTCAAAAAATTTTGCTTCAGTCCAGCCTACAAAATTCAAAGGCACAACTTAAACAAGAAAACACAAGTTACGCTAAAGGAAGAAGCCAAAGGCGTTTATATGATTACTTGTAATGCAGGGGAAGAAATTTGCAATAAAAAGTACATCGGCTATACCGACCGCACCTTTCGTAAAAGGTTCAATGAGCACGCTGCCAGAAATTACCGTAAACCTTCGTCAGTTGTAGCGCAACACCTAAAAAGCCACCCACAACACAACATCAATTTCAACACTTCATTAGAAGTATTAAGGTATAGCTCGAACAAAGAAGCATAAAAAATATACGAGCAATACCATATTTACAAATACAAACGAAGAGCCGGTGAAAAAACACAGCTTAACAGATAAGAGGATTATAGGGATTTAGTTACATTTAAAATATTAGATTGCCTCGAAGAGTACCCACAAAGGTCGCGCGTCGGGTAGTTTATCGTTAGTCGGCTTCCGTATGACGTGCGGGCAACAAGTGCTGTCCAGCTTCGATTTTCAAAACGTCCGTTTGGATTCAGTTTTCGTTTTAATATTAACGTTATTTTTAAAACTTTAAATTTTATTAAGTGTTGTGATTTATGTTGCGTGTTATATGTACCTGTGTCGACTACGCTCACTTGAGTCGAAATTTTTTATAAATGTTATGTAGTAAGTTTACTAAATGATCCAATTGAAGATGGAACACAACTGTCCCGAAATCCATCTTGGGTAAAAAACTAAAAAATCACCGACTGGAATACCTAGAGGTGTACTTGTAAGTACTAAAATTTTTTATTAATTTATAACGTTTTTTATTATTAGAATTTTTTCTGATCGCTCTTTAGGTTTCTTTAGGACCTAGTCATAGAATATAGACTATAGAATTTTATACGCTATGTAGGACCTAGTCAACACTTCTTAAATTATTTTCAGATTAATTCATTCATATCAATGGTGCTATTGTTTGGAAATATTAGTTTATGGTAGTACTATTTTATAACAAATTGTTTTTTTTTTTTTTACTTATTAAAGTTCGTCCAAATATGATATTATTGTGCTCAATTATAGTGTTTTCGTCTTATATGTAGTTTATAAACGTAGGCTCTACTCTTACTACGAGCGAGATGGTTCATTTTACGCAGCATACAGGATATGGGCACATAAACAATGCTGTATTGTTAGAGGCAACCGAGATACGACAGTAGACTCGAGATTGCAGATACTACATATGGCTGTCATAAACTACTGGGCGAAATTCGCTGAAGGTCGTCAGGCGGAAACATTGTTGTCTGCACAATACTGTTTACTTTTGTGGCCCGGAGGCGAAACACCAGACTACGACGTGATAACATCTGAGTAATCAAGCAGATGCGTGCTTTAGAGAGACCAGACTAATGATATTGACTTGTTTATACACTGATTAACGAAAGAAAGTGACTGGCGGAGCGGCCGCGCGGCGACAAAGTTTGTAGTGAAAACATTCCACTTAATAACCTCGTTGAAACGTAAAATACAGGGCTAGAAATGTCTAATGAACTGTGTTTTAATCATAAATTAAAGACGTTTTTAACAAACTTTTCTAATTTTCAAAATCTTTTTTCAACTAATTTACATTGAGAGTTAAATAAAAAAATACACGAATTTGAATTAAAAATTTAGGTTTTATCGTTTTTATTACGTAAGAACTCAGAGGTTAAGCATCGGAAAAACATTTCTTGTAGACAAATGGTAGTCCACCTTCTTTAGTACAATATATCAAAAATTGAGATTCCTACGAGTAATATTAACGACGTTATTAATTTTTTCCAAATGTACTGTTAACTCCGTTATTAATAATATTTTTCATTGAGTTTTTTCACAGTAAGCATAACAAAATTGTATTCATCAATAAAAAGTGGTATTTAACCTTCAAATATTACGAAATATAACCGCAATCAGTTAATATAGGAAAATTAGAACCAACATAGCTCAACGGCGCGCCATCGAGTCAAGGTACAGTAACAGCCCAAAGAAAGTGGTGCATACGCTCACGGCTCACACATTGACATAGCCAACTTGCTACGAGTCACCAACCTCTCATATATATACAGAGATTTTAGTTATCTGTCTACTTATTTAATCTAATCTATCTACCTGGAGATCTGTCAAAAACTTACATCTAACCAGACTTTTGTGGTTTAGTTGAACTACATGCTTTTTATAACAGATGGTCTTGAATGATTGTTTATCACTCTTTTGCGGTACGGTATTTATTGTGTTCTTGTTAATAAACTATTTTTGTTTTGTGATCAGCTTTAATACTACTAATTGAAGTGCAATGTAATTACTGGAAAATTGTTAATGCCATTCAATTTTCTCAACAACTAATTATTTAACTATGAAATACAGTTTACAGTTTAAAACTACCGAGCAAAGCTCGGTCTACCAGATATTGCATAATTATAACAGTATTTTACTGTTATAATGTATTGAAATGTAAAAAACAATTAGTAAATTACTTGTTATTAGCATTGACAAATAAATAATAAAGACAGTAAGGTACTTACAAGTATTGTAGTGTTCTTCAGCTTTTATGGAATCCGCTCATAAAATATGTGTATAAATCATAAAAATACACTATTAAAACACTCTATAAGAAACACTTATTAAAACACTTATAGCTGTGAGTTGGTAGTCTTCAAACGAAGACGGTAGCGCGCGAATAAAATGGGTCCACTAGGTTCTGACTGTAGTTCTGTCGCAGAGCGCCGCACACTGCTCTCTGTGAAATTCACTTTATATATTAATCCATTGTAGTATTCCTATCACGTACAAGGTGTAAGTTGTATATGTCTTCTACACTTAGTTATCTAAAGAGAGCGTCACGTAAACCTCATTCATGTACAACTTTTAACAACTGAGTTAACAGGACATTAGAAAAAAATTAATAACGTCGTTAATTTTAATCGTAGGAATCTCAATTTTTGATATATTGTACCAAAGAAGGTGGACTACCATTTGTCTACAAGAAATGTTTTTCCGATGCTTAACCTCTGAGTTCTTACGTAATAAAAATGATAAACCCTAAATTTTTAATTCAAATTCTTGTATTTTTTTATTTAACCCTCAATATAAATTAATTGAAAAAAGATTTAAAAAATTAGAAAAGTTTGTTAAAAACGTCTTTAATTGATGATTAAAATACAGTTCATTAGACATTTCTAGCCCTGTATTTTACGTTTCCACGAGGTTATTAAGTGGAATGTTTTTACTACAAACTCGGTCGCCGCGCGGCCGCTCCGCCAGTCACTTTCTTTCGTTAATCAGGGTATAGACAATAACCGCTTTAACGAATTAAATTAAGTAAGCTCGACGGATTACTTTAAAAGATCACAAGTCACTTCAAATTAATTACCGCATTGTCCAAATTAATGGAAACGCTTTTAAATTACAAAAAATGTATCTTTTCTTATGAACTTAGGAATTTACACTGTACAATTTTTGTTAGTATGTAATATGGCCGCCATTAATCTTTTATAACATCTTTCACCTCTTACTTTTGTCATAGATTTAATTAATTTCAGACAATTTTCTTTAGTTTTTTCATTTGAAATTATTAATTACTAATGAAATATAATTGTAAACACTTATGAATATAGTATTTAAATATTTGCTAATTAAAATTTTAAAAACTAAAGTGTTTCAGTAGTTTGTATACGTTTGAGACAAGCTGCATATTACAACATTCACAACAACTTATCACTATACATTATAGTTATATATTACGTAGCTGACTAGAAACGTCTTCAAGTAGGGTGACGTACGAAGGGGTTTGTTCCGTTGCACCTGATAATAGATCACTTTATCACAGTGGCATGTGTAGAGTTGAATACTACTAATGTGTGGTGGAGTGGTTTGTGTTGTATTCTCTAGACTCACGCGCTTCGTATAACGACGTGTAAATTATAAAAAATTTTTATCCTGACACCGAGTTAATTAAATGGTTGTCGTGAGGCGGCTGGGTTTATTTTATAAGTACGTGTGACCATTTGTTACACCGACATCCAAATTTGTTTCCATCTAATTAGTTACGACGACTAACAACAAGCACAGCATTCGTTCTCATAGTCGGTCCCTTTATATGACTGAACAGTATTAACGACTTCTTCGAAAGGGTCGAGTTAAGTGAAAATGATTGTAGAGTAGGCCTATAAAAAATGATGAGAGGCACCTCAGAATACGAATTATACCAGTCGGCTATCAAGAAAAGTATACTGATCGGCTAACAAAATGAGTCGTTTAAGTACTGACTACGTTTCAATTAATTTCTACAGTCAACAACATGTTGGGTATCCAAAGTCAATAAAAAGAAATAAAGTTAAATTTTCACTCTGAGAATTGACAATTATAAGTAATTTTCACTATTCCACTGATTTTAGCTTGTGAAACATTACGAATATAATTTTGAACACAAAAAATACAAGTTGGTTCATAAACTGTTAATTTAAATATTGTTTTATTCAAACTTTGATAGTGATAACCTCGTTACGTGTATAGTACATAAGACAGATAACATTTTGGTAAGCATAATATGCTTTCTATCTGCAATATGAGTAAAATGTAGAGTTGATAGCATTGGGATATACGAATAAAAACGTTGATTATTATCCGACCTAACCCTTTTGATAATGATCACTAACCATCAGAAATTAGGTTTAAAGATCGGATAACATTATTATCTAGTAAATGTGGACATAAATAGAAGAAAAAAAATGAGAGAAACCCTGAATCCTAGGAAACCGTGAAAGAAAGGAATCGTGAAACGCATGATTATACCCTATTTCACAAGAAAACCAGCTGTCAGATATATAGAGTAGAATATCGTAAGTCGGGAGATCCCCAGAATGTCTAATGAATAAAAACACATAACACACATATATACACTCTGTTGTGAATAGTGTTGCGAAATCACAGAACAATCCACGTGTTTATCGAACGCTCCAGAGGAATCCAGAATGTAATGCGGTGCTGTACGTGACTCTCGACGCATTTGCGAGACTTTTCTCGAAGCCGCCAGCCACGCGGACTGTGTGAGGGCGGCAATTAATTACGTCGTACACACTGGCGCTAAGACGCAGTTTGGAATCTTCTGATCTGTGCTCGGATGTATAAATGCAAGGGGAGAGCGGCCTTAGTTTTTCAGTATAGTTGCGGTACATTTACAGTGCGGTTCGAGTTATTGTCGGGCGATTACAAACGATAATACTCTGTGCGTTCAAGTGGTTAATAGTGACGTGTTGTGATTTATAATTGGGCGGTACATTGTTATACAATTGTGTTTTAATATTAGTTGACATTTTATTGCGTGTGAACAATTTTTATGTGATTGGTTTTAAGAGACTGTGTTGTTAATTACGAACAGTTTAACTGTGAAAATTAAAACAGGTGATTAGTGACTTAATTGGTGTCTTGTATTTTGTTTTCCACTGTACCTACGACGATCAAGTAGACCGTCGTAACAGTGGTGTCAGAAGTGGGATAGAACGGTTAACAATGAAAACAGTGGACACTTTGTAAAAGACGAGTGTAATTCGTAATTAATCGGAAAACAATGGATGCCAGTCAGATGATGGAAAATTTTCAGGCGCTACTGTTACAGATGTAGAAACGGCAGGATTAGAAACGCAGGCAGGAGGCGGAAGAAGCAGAAAAACGACAGGATGAAAAACGTAAGCAGGAGGCAGAGGAACGGAAGCGTGAAACAGAAGACATCAAAGCATTAATACAGGAGTAGAAACAGATGCAAGGACATAGTACCGCAGAATTGGGTCTCCTACGAGGTGAGCTTAATAAACAAGTTACTAAAATATCAGAGGTACAAGAATCAATGACACTAAAAATAGCTGAAGTAGAAAAATGTGTCTCGAGTGTTGAAGAACCGATGTCTATAACATAACTGAAGTAGAAAAATCAGTCACGGGTGTAGAAAAAGCTATGTCAACACAAATAGAAGACTCGATTACAAATATAAAAGAACAGATTAAAAATGAAGTCGAGCAGTGCCTGAAGTTACAACCAAAACAACTTTGTGAACAGACTGTACCAATGATAAAGACAGAAAAATACACAGAAAATAAGTTAATAGAGAAAGTCACATTGCCTGCAGTAGGGACAGTTCATGTCAAAGCTCCAACCTTTGACGGCAGCAGTCACTGGGCAGCGTACCTCCTTCAATTTGAAGCTACTGCATGCGCAAATAATTGGACAGAGAAAGACAAGGCAGTCTCACTCGTTCTCGCATTAAAAAGACCTGCGGCAGAACTACTACAGAAAGTGCTACTTGACAGCCAGAACATTTATGCCGAGTTGATAAAAGCTCTGGAATTACGGTATGACGATAAACATTTGCGAGATGTGTACTGCCCCCAGTTGAGAGCAAGGCAACAGCATTCCTGGGAGAGCCTTCAAGAGTTTGAAGCAAGTATCAACACACTTATTAGACTGCCCTATCCTGAAGCGCCAGAAGATTTTCGAACGAGTTATGCAATGCAGACATTTACTGCTGGTGTCCGAGATAACGAACTACAGCAAGTGTTACGAATGGTAAGACACCAGAACAGTCCGGACGCCCTAGTACATGCTTTGCAATTTGAGGTCGCTAAATCAGCGTCTGGTTGGACAAGTCATAAAGTGCACGCTAAAAGATCGCGACGGCACAGACGATGAGGAAGAAGAACAAGGAATAGAGACTCGACGGTCGGCGCCACAGAAAAAATAAGAAAGGATGGAAGACCGAAGTGTTATAGATGTGGGAAATCTGGACATCTACAACGAGATTGTCAGGTTAAAATTCAACAGCAAGGAAACGTGCAGTAGTCGGTAGAACGGGGCGTGTGCTGACTAACTGGAGGAACGAAGCCCCTAGAGAATACGCAATTTCTACACTTCAGAAAAACAGCGGGAGCTTGGTGTTTACCGGATTCATTCAAGAAAGGCCAATCTCGATTACAGTTGACCAGGTGCAACAGTTTCCATTATGCGGCCCGACGTGGTCAAAGATCTCAAGCCAATCTGGTGCTCTTGCAGCTTGCGAACAGCTACTGGACGGTCTGTAAAAGTGTTTTGAAAAGTGGAGATACACTTACGCCTCGGTCGACTTGAGTTTAATCATCAAGTACTTGTTGCAGACATTGTGGATGAAGCAATTCTTGGTGTGGACGTTATGAACGCATAATGATTTATAGTCGACTTCAAAAACAATGTCTTGAGAATCGGAGGCGAAGAGGTAATGCTATCAACAATGACGACAGCAGAAAAATCGATGGATGTCATAAATCAAGTGGCCGTAACTGTTCCGCCAAACTCCGAAAGGATCATCATGGTTAGAACCGAGGTAGATACTAGGGGCAACCAGTGCGCTATATTCGAACCCCAGGTAGTCAGCACACCGGACATACTAATTGCCAGAGGTTTAGTAAAACCTAACGAAACCGGAAATGTACCTATTAGAGTGGAGAATATTTTGGGTCAAGCTGTGACTTTACAAAGCAATACGCTCCTAGGCAAATTGACTCCTGTGGCCTGGGTAGTCAGAATGACGCAACGAAGATCCAGTGCTTCGGATACTTCCAAATTACCAGAGGAACTGCAGATATTATTGAACAGATCTCCTAACGGCCTCTCAAGTGGTGAGGTAAAAGACCTCAGACAGTTTTTACATGAATTCAAAGATTGTGTTGCATTTCGGGGACAGTCACTTGGAAGAACCTCTCTAGGGCAACATCGCATCAATACCGGGGATACAACACCGATACGCCAACCTCCTCGAAGTCCTCCATTATCTAAGCAAGAGAAAATGTCTCGGTTAGTACAGGACATGTTGACAGAGGGAGTAATCGAACGTTCGTCAAGTTCTTGGTATTCTCCTGTAGTGCTGATAGCGAAGAAGTATGGTGGATTGTTTTTCTGCGTAGACTACCGGAGGTTAAATGACGTTACAATAAAGATTGCTATCCATTACCTCGCGTTGACGATACACTCGACACGTTGTCCGGAGCACAGTGGTTTTCCACATTGGACTTGAAGAGTGGATATTGGCAAGTGGGTCTTCATCAAGAAGACAAGGAAAAGACCGCTTTCTCGACCCCAAGTGGCTTATTCCAATTTAACATCATGCCATTTGGACTCAGTAATGCACCGGCAACATTTGAAAATTGATGGGCCTGGTACTCCGAGGCCTGACATGGAAAACTTGCTTTGTATATTTAGACGATGTCATAGTGATCGGGAAGACTTTCAAAGACTATTTGGAAAACCTTAGGAGGTTCTAACTAGAATTCACAGTGGCCAACTAAAGCTGAGCCCGAAGAAGTGTTCTCTATTCCAGAAGGAAGTACAGTACCTGGGCCATCTGGTTTCGGCAGCGGGTGTTAACATGGATCCTAATAAAGTAGACACCGTAAGAGACTGGCCAGTGCCGAAGAGTAAACACGAAGTTCGGAGTTTCCTGAGGTTATGCTCATATTACAGACGTTTTGTGAAAGCCTTTGCTACTATTGCTAAACCACTACATTAGCTAACGAAAAATAAACGAATTTCCAGTGGTCGGGGGAGTGTGATCAAGCATTTAGGACTTTGAAAATTGCATTATGTTCGCAGCCAATTCTCGCTTTCCCAGCTTCCGAAGGGAAGTACATTGTGGACACAGACACAAGCAATCTAGGAGCAGAGTGGTCTACGAGCAGTTATGTCTCAAGTGCAAAACAGTGAAGAACGAGTAATAGCGTATTACAGCAAGACATTTTCTAACCGAAAATGAGAGAAATTATTGCGTTATAAGGAAAGAGTTGCTGGCAATCGTCCGAGCGTTTGAGCACTTCCATAAAGACCGCTATGGAAGAGTGTTTTCACTTCGTACCGACTATGCCACGTAACTCTTGAGATTTAAGTATTCAGAAGGACAGATGGCTTTAACGCCTACAAGAGTACAACTTCAAGGTACAACATCGACGAGGGCGCCTGCATGGTAATGCAAATGGCTTATCACGAAGACCGTGCCCGGAAGACTGCCGACATTACCACAGAAAGGAAGAACAAAACTCAAGCGAACATATTCAAGCCATCACTGTAGATTTCCTGGCAGACGGCTGGACAACACAAGACTGTCGACAAGAACAGATGACTGATGAAGACATCGGACCGATCTTGACAGCAAAAGAGGAAGGTCGCCGCCCGGATTGGTAAGTTATCTGCCATGGTTCCGAAATGGTGAAGGGCTACTCGGCACAATGGGAATCTCTTACCTTAGAAAACGGATTGCTGAAACGGCCTGGGAAAATGCAGATGGACGAGATGTGGTCATGCAGTTGATAGATCCCCGAAGTAAAGTGCAGTCTGTTTTTAAGGAGATGCATGATGCAACATTTGGAGGCAATCTTGGCGTTAACAAAACCCTTGACAAAATACAGAAGCCATTCTATTCAGCAGGAATGGGTTCAGACCTGTGAAATATGTGCTGCAAGCAAGGATCCACAAACCAGAAGCAGGGGAAAAATGAGATAGTATAACATTGGACTGCCTTTCGAGACGATTGCCATAGACATTGCTGGACCATTCCCAGTTACTGACGATGGAAACCGGTACATCATGGTTGTAGGTGACTACATTACTAAGTAGGTGGAAGCCTACGCAATTCCAAATCAGAAGGTTACCAGTGTGGCAAAGCAGTTAGTTCACAACTTCTGTTGCCGTTATGGAGCACCTATGGAAATCCAAACGGATCAAGGGAGAAATTTCGAATCAGGAGTGTTTAAAAAATTATGCCGTTTACTCGGAATTCGAAAGACCAGTACAACGCCTCTGCATCATCAGTCGGACGGGATGGTTGAGAGATTCAATAGGACACTTGAGCAGCATCTTTCGAAGGTTGTTGACGTGAACCAAACAGACTGGGGCCAACGTATACCACTATTCCTCATGGCGTATAGATCATCAGTACACGACACAACCTGCATGACTCCAGCAAAATTGGTGTTTGGGCGGGAGATTCGTCTTCCTGGGGACTTAATGTTCGGATCACCTGAGACTCAGTCCCAAGTGCCACATTACTATTCCTCGCAATTAGAAAACCAACTGCGAGAAATGAATCACTTGGTAAGAGGACGGCTGAAGATTGCCAGTGATAAAACGAAAACTCGGTATGACATTCGCAGCAATAAGAAGACAGGTCCAAAAAGATCCAAGAAGATCAGCTCTGGTTGTTCAATCCACAGCGCCGTCGTGGTCGCTCACCTAAGCTTCAGTCTAACTGGGAAGGACCCTACACTGTGAAAAAAAAAATCAATGATGTTGTTTATCGGATTCAACAGCAAAGACAGCGAAAGTTCAAGGACATCCACCTAGATCGCCTGGCTAAGTACTTCTTCAGAGACGGATTGCCAGTTTGGGACGAACAGGGTTAAGGAGCGAGCAGTGTTACGAAATCACAGAACAATCTACGTGTATATCGAACGTTCCAGAGGGATCCAGAATGTAATGCGGTGCTGTACGCGACTCTCGACGCATTCGCGAGACTTTTCTCGAAACCGCCAGCCGCGCGGACTGTGTCAGGGCCACAATGAATTACGTCGTACACACTGGCGCTAAGACGCAGTTTGGAATCTTCTGGTCTGTGCGCGGATGTATAAATACAAGACGGCAGCAGCCTTAGTTTTCAGTATAGTTGCGATATATTTACAGTGCGGTTCGAATTATTGTCGGGCGATTACAAACGATATCACTCTGTACGTTCAAGTGGTTAATAGTGAAGTGTTGTGATTTATAATCGGGCGGTATATTTAATACAATTTTGTTTTAATATTAGCTGACATTTTATTGCGTGTGAACACTTTTTATGTGATTTATTGTAAGAGACTGTGTTGTTAATTACGAACAGTTTAACTGTGAAAATAAAACTGGTGATTAGTGACTTAATTGGTGTCTTGTATTTTGTTTTCCACTGTACCTACGACGATCAAGTAGACCGTCGTAGCAATATTGAGGTTATTAGGTTATAAATAAAAACCTATATGTAAATTACCCAAGTTATAAATATTTGTGGCATTGCCGAAACACATGAAGATAGGTTGACAAAATAATAAAGGTGACTACTATTAGAAACGTAATTGGGTAGTCCGGATGTTGATACCGCCTTATCTACTAAACTTTCCAATCCATCTTCAGCCACTCAAATCACAACACCCTTCTGAAATATTAAAGTAGTCTCATTATAAGCTTAACCGCTGCCCTTAAAGGATGTTTTTTTCAGTCAGATGTAATGCCCTACGTTCTGACTATTCATGAACCCTGTTTCTGCATATCATTAAACAACGGCTACACTGACAGAGGTGTGACGACGACACGACGGATCGGTTTTATTGAAAGCGATAAACTGCAGTTGATGAACACTACTTGCAACACGGATTCCACATGGTCTAAAAACGATCATTAATATGGCGATCTGGTTGGTGCGTAGAGACAGAATCGAAACATTAGCGCACTTTTAAGAACACACGACATTATTACATCAAAGGGTTCCGACACTCGTTTTTGGACATAGGTACATTTCCTCCAAGGAAACACACTACGTACAGATACTAACACACTACGTACGGCCTGGAACTGGCCATGATTAACGTCCACTTTCAACTTGGCACAAATGATTATTAGAAACCAAATAAAAAAATTTAATTGCACTAAAGTATATCTTTTATAAATTAATAATACATACAATAACATAAATCTGCGCGCGCGTGTGTGGGAGAGGGGTTAAAGACTTCTGATGCTGTCTGCAGTTTGTAAATACTGCTGCCGAGTAATTCGATGGCCAATAATAGGTAATTTCTTGAAGACAAAGGCACCTGTCGGTATTGGCGGGTTTCAAGATTTTGTTTACAAGAATAAATCCAGGACGAAAAGCTTTGAAACCCACAACGTATTGCTATAGAAACTAATAGACCTTATTACATCGTCTTTTGGGTCCAAAAAGTATATGTGGTCTAGAAGATGAAAGAAAAATATATTAAAAGTTATATGAAACTACAAATTTTAAACTGAAAAATATGTTATATACTCTTATTATTAAACATGTGTAGTTACATAGTTACAACAATACAAATATAAATATACAATAAAGATATAAATATTCTGACATTGCGTTTTCAGGTTTGACAATCGGGATTTTAAGTGAGATAGTTTAAAATTATATTATACCCAGTTAATGTCGGTCAATGTAGAACTCGGTCTCTTGTTGTTAGAAGCCTGAATACAACGAAGTGAGCCGGTTTAGTTTCTGAGAATATGAAAAAATTAATTGCAAAAATAATAGTGTATTTTCAATTGCTTTAATTGTAAAGATAATTGCATTAACTAGTCTACCTCAATTTTTTATCAGTAACTGATTTTTTTCTGCAAAGTAAACTTATACTGAGAAGTAGGGCCCACCCAAAACAGCGAAATCCACAGAAAGTGAAGATCACGTACCAGACTGTGAAAATGAAACGGCCGATAAACGATTCTAAACACAAACGCAAGAAGGAATATCGCGATGTATCACTGTCACGGGTTTCCATGTCCAACAAATTACCTGCTGCACCACCTGGGACCGCCTGACTGATGGCAGCAGCTCGTCGCATACTGATCCCGCACCGCCTACACCACCACCCTAACCAAAACATCATTGTCCATTTCCTTTATATCAAAAATATAATTTTTATTTTCTCACCTTTTACTACCATTTCTACACGTAATGGGAACAAATTTTATACATCTAAATAAAACTGATAAAATGTTGAAAACAAAATGTTCAAAATTATCATAAGAAACTAGAATTTAAGTATACAAAGGTTGTATCGCATCCGCAAATACAGTAACCAAATGACTTGAACAAGCACTCAAAATAAGGACGTAGTTGCAGCATATTATCAAATAACTTATATTTGGAACTTTAAGACGTATAGCTTTGTCAAACTAGTATTGATGTATTATGCGTAACCTTCATTAGCATTCATGTTTACAATGGTATCCAAGTCACTTGTATGAATAGAAAAACTAACCTTTTACAACTCGCCTTGTGACTTCTGACTTCTTTTTTACATCACATCGTAAAGTATCTCCCGTAGGAGGTCGTCATCAGTAAAATTCAGTAGCATTTGCCCTGTATACGCGTCAATCCGCGCGAACCTATTCACACCTATTTGGAGTGGTCGACCGAATGTGAATAGGTGCGAACGTACTGACTGTATACAGTTCAAATGCTGTTGAATTTTAGCTGATGACGAACTCCTACGAGGGATATTTCAAAATCTCACAATGAAGCATACGCTTCGAAACGCCTCATTAATATAAAAAACAAGTCACAAGGCGGATTGGAAAAGGTTAGTTTACGTAAATATTTCACACCTATATGGAAAGTCAACTAATTTATTGATTTCAGTCAACAATGGTTTTGTCAATAAATCAATATCCATAAAGTGAATGTCGTGCTGATGCGGAGGTTAAAATACGAAGGTAACGGCATGGAACGCTTTAAGCAAGATTTAATTTGTTTCCAAAAACAAGAAATACCCAGAAAAATTGTCAAATAATGAAGTTTAGGTTCCACTATATTTTTACTACCATATTCATTGATAAGGAGCGGTCGTGGCGTAGTAGCTAGCGTGTGGCGCTGCTACGTTGTAGGCGCGGGTTCGACCTCCGCCGGGGTCATCTGACTTAGATACGACTGTTTCCCCTTGCAAGACGATGGAAAACCAGCGAGAGGTATCCTACCTGGTAAAATTCCTTCCCAGCTATGCCGTTTGGATACTGCGTTAAACTGTAGGTCCCATATACCTGTGAGAGACTCTGTAACACACGCACCACGGGTATATGCGGGGAGGGTACAAACCAGTCGAAAGACTGACGACTCAAGAAGAAATTACAAGATTCTTTGATAACATACTGAACTCAGGCAATGGTATTTACGATACAGCTAGTAAATAATCAAACATCTACGTTTTGTTTTGTGTAAGAGGAAAAATCAAGATAGCCCGGTATGTACTTTAAGTAATATTAGGCAAGAAACAAAGGCAATGTCAGTGAAGACATTAGATGTAACTGTAGGGTCCTCATATAGAGACCACAGGTGAGCAAGGACGTCGAAATAAACCAATAACATCACGAGCTAACAATTTTCAAATCCCAGCTAGGCTAGTATAGACTCACAGCTTTATAGGTTTGCATAAGAGTACATTACAGGAACGCACGATGGGCTTGTTCAATATAGTATAATGAAACCGAAGAAATTAGTTAGTGCCAAAACCATTTGTTTGTTTGTGATTGTTCTGACTCAACGCTGTTTCGTCTTTCTGACATAAACGCCTTCTTTTAGTATGAATAAGAAAATAATAACAATAAAATAGGCTTCCGTTCGTACTACTGAGGGTAAAATGGTGCATGAAACGAATGCTTATGAGTTCCTAGAGAATTGTAAAATTGTAGCAATACAATAACAAATTACACAAGCACACAATAGTTCAGAATTGCCACTTTACACTAAACTGCTATCAAATACACACAGAAATAAGAAGCAACTCAAATTCTTACCTTTCCTCTATCGAATCTCACACTGACCAGCTGGTTCTGCTAGCTAAAATACACTTAGCATACTGAAGGAATTGCTACGAGAAAATCGTTTTCAGTCTGCTGAAAAGGTGATAGGGCGTTGTAAAATTGGTTGCGAATCAAGAACAAACCGTTTCTTCTAAGGGAGCATTCAGCATCACGTTAAGAGATGGACCCCTGTGATTAGGTGACGATTATGTAGAAAAACAATACATGATTCATTCATGTAAGTGCAAATAAAAATATTGATTTAAAAAAAATCATATGTGACTTTTCCACTTTATCTCGTACAGCCTTGTCTAGCGTATCGAGGAATTGTCATATTCTTCCTACACTTGTCATTACCAATATGCACAAATGGCGTCTTAGAATATACTATTCAATATTTTATTTAAATGATTTGGTTAGTTACAAAATACATTTCGTTTTTATTAACGATATTCCTTCCTATATAGTAGACAGAGTACATTTTACATGTACATACACTAATTAAAATAGAAATTAGATTTCAATTTGGCGCAGTATATAAGCATAATGAAACACGCAAGGAGTGCATGAAGTCTCGGCGGCGCTATTAGGAAACTCGTTTACTCTGCATTTAAGTTAATGGTTTTTCTTTCCAGGTCAGCCATTTATCAGTTTCTTATCTTAATTGTTTTCTAGTCGATTGTCCGTTAGTCCGGTGCTCATTAAAGGCTTCCGCTGGTCGATATATCGTGTTTCCCTTGACCATAAACCATTAACACCGTCTGTCGACTGGACACAGAAATGGAGTTACGTATACTTGTATTTATTATGAAATATTTGTTTATCACCAATGTTCCTTAACCCGTTCTATGACTTAAAAATATAGTATCCCAGTAAACTGTTCTATTTATTCTTCAATAATGAATTTTGAACGATAATAATTAATTTAAATATTATTTAGCAATTTTAACAGCCATCTCGACTTGTGTAACCGAGACTGAGTGCTCTCTAAAGAGTGTGAGCATATGTCGAAGGCGTTTTTAGCTATGACATCATGGGAATTTATCAAGCACCGATAGTAACAGCATTTACAAAATACAGGTAGCGTTTTCATCGTTTCTTTGTAATTTTAAATATTTATCAAATTTTTGTATTAGTCCAGAAGTTTTCAGTTATTGATTAAAGTGAATGAATTGAAAGTAAGGACATTTATAAGAATTCGTTTGTAGTGTTTTCAAAAAAGAATACAAAACAATAATTCATTTGCCTCCATGAAATTCGCCTACACCTTTATAAAACTGCATAACGAATAGCCATAAACAAACGGCCTGTTTATATAGAAAGCATTGCTAACAACGTTTTCACGGTACTTTGCATGCAGATCCTAGAGTATTCGCATTTATATTTTTGGAAATACGGTAGAGTTTAATAACAAAAAATTTACAGGCATTGCACAAATGCAATGCACAGAGAAGGGCATTGAAAATGATTCAATAAATCTAATATATATATATATATATATATATATATTTATGTTCATACACCAATCAATGAATTCATTCTTCATTCATCAATGTACAGATTATAAGCTAAATGTAGTCGCATTCATAAGCGAAGTTTTATATGTTGACTACGTTATTAACAACAAAGAGGTAGTTTCTACGGAAACTCACCGATTCCCATTTTCGATCACGCACCAGCGATCGGCCGCAAATGTGCGACACGTCCTTATAAACATTTTCAATGTTAAAAAACGACGTGTTTAGCGTTTAGCGTGTGCGTCTTCTGCTGCTCGTATGTTGGGAAAAAGTACAAATTGACAAACCTTTTCGTCTGAGCTAGGTACATGCTCCTGAAACTTATATGAAAAGTATAAAGAGTACGGAACATAATGTCACATGTACACTTACCGTTCATTTAATATTTATAAGTGGAGTATGTTTACGCTTCGGTTTGGTATATTTTCTTTAAGGTCAGTTGATTTAAATTTAATATTTAAATTAAATATATTTAATATACCAAAGACAGTTACTATTTAATTTAAATATTAAACATTTTAATTTTTGTATATATGGTTATGCTGAATCACAATAGACCATGTATCTTTGTAAACTGCAGGGTGCTGTTGACGATACATTACATAGTGATCAGCGTAACCAATAAAACAAAATATTCGAGTACTTTTTACATGTACAAACGTGCTATCGCACGTAGAGAAAACTATTTACACGAAGTTCACCTTAACTGTTTTTATACTAGCAAGCTCCCTGAACTGCAGAGCTCACTATTTTATATTATATAACTCGTGTATCGTCTTCGTTCTCGTACCTCTGTAAAATATAACAGTGTGTCTGAGTGTAAATTGTGTCTATGTTTCTTACCACTTCGTCCTCGCACGGCGGTGTAACTCACGAGGTTTGGGTCCGTAGCGAACGTACCGGTGACCAGGTATCGTGGTTCCCGCTCTGAGGTTCAAACGTAGTGGATAATCCCCGGGTGGCGCCAAATTGTTTGTATAAAACAATTAAAATTGTCTCCTTATCAATGTTCTATTCGAACGAGGCGACGAATTCAATTCGTCCCGCCTTTTCTCAATTTTTGTCAATCGAGTTAGCAGTTATAGTATTCGACGCTAGGCGTCGCATCAGAAACATTCGCTATATATTATAATTTTAAACATACACTTTTCTAATGAAATTGAAACACAATTTAACACACACAGTATAGATTTATTATTAATTTGAAGTTAATATTTTATAGACACAAGTTGTAATTAATTTTTTATATACAATTCTGCACCGGATAATTCTTTATAAGACTCTACTCAAGGGTTAACCAATCGATTTTGAATACAAATAAACACAGCATGGCGTGTTATTACGCCAATCAACAAATATTTCATTCGATGGTTATGGGCTCTTTGGATCACGTTAAAAGGTTCAGATGCAATTACAATATTAAAAATAAACAACCTTACAATGTTTTTTCTTAAGTATGATAATGTGTAATGGTAATTGGTTTGTTTGAGTGTCGTACAAGTGGTTTAAAAGTTGTACATAAATATGAGGTTTATTTCTATAGTTTAACAAATTTTTAGTGTCTTAATATTACGATTTAATCCTTGCAAGAGAATTAAAGTGATTCAGTGGTGTTCAACATATATTGAGAAATATTCAAAGTGCGTTTATTTTTTGGAAGTTGAAATAATTTAATTGATACTTAACAGCGTTGTAGTACGGAATTACTCTGTATGTCGGGAAGGAAGGATTGTGGCATCAATATAATTCATTTGTTCTTTATTCAAGCTTCGGCATCTTTTTCAAAGTTGTTTGGATTTATTTAGATATTTCGTCTTCAATTCCGTCTTCTCCATCTGGTATAGGTGTTCAGTATTCATCAGACTTCTTTACGATTAATTTCCATACATTATTTTACTTTTAAGATGTTTTAAACATGAAAATGTGTTGTACAGAATTTTCGCTTCTGGTTTGCGTGAGCGTCACTTTTCAAGTAATTGTATTCAACGGTAATTACCTCGTCAAACCGTCGTTTCCATGGTTACATCATTATTCTCATTGGGCGAGCTCGACATGAATACATTGTTATCAATATTTGAATTCCTTTCAAATCTTCCTATATCTTCTGACTCCCTTCCTCCTCTTATCTTCCTTCTTGGTTATTATCTATTTGCACTGTCATTTATATTTTCTCACAAAGATTATTTTGGTATCCCACAATATTGGGTTTTTTCAAGTTTTCTAAGTTTACAATTACTTTCGTACTTACTAATTACATTTCTCTGCTTATATAATTCCGTAATTTAATATTTGGATTTCAATAATAACTACCATTCATCCTTGGTGAATTAGTCACCTTGGATTTGTCCATTACATGGTGATTTTTATACAATCAGTAATTGTTTATGTTTGACCGTTAGGCCTGATTCACATTTAAGTAGCCATTACTGGATTTTTATGGCTTCATACACAATATATTTCATTTAGTCCTAAATTGTTATTTTGCTTTTATAATTAGGTTTAATGTCTCTGGAGGTGTTTTACTTTAGTCTTTTTGTGATCTTTGTAACAATTGTGTTATTCAATATTACTGGCTAATTATTTACTATTCATTCCAATATAACATATAACATCTAGTTGTTCTGGTGCTAAACAATCTCACCTCTATTGAACTTTTTTCATTAAACTTCCCTTATAACATGAGTATTTACTTAATGTTAATACAGACTTATTTTCTAATGCTCTTTGGTCTCCCTTCCATGTTAACACCATCTTCTACTTTTCCTTGTGAATCACACCTTTAAACTTTT
This sequence comes from Magicicada septendecula, assembly GCA_034769895.1. Classification (NCBI taxonomy): domain Eukaryota; kingdom Metazoa; phylum Arthropoda; class Insecta; order Hemiptera; family Cicadidae; genus Magicicada; species Magicicada septendecula. The sequence goes on from CM068372.1 coordinate 143,546,512, forward strand.
ACAATACATTCTTAAGTTATAACAATACTATTTCCTAGTCATCACAGTGAATATCACTACTTAATGTTCATTATTTACTGAATCAATGCTCTATTCTAAATATTATTCATTGTAACTTTGTTAAATGTTATTGCTCACTCTTAAAACTTAAACATAGGTTATTTTACTAAGTCTTTATCTTAGCCTACACTCCTCTTGCTATTTTTATGATAGACAATATTTGTATTTATTTCTCACTTGCACTTTCTTAAATTATTTAGTGTTCATTATAATTTACTTAGTGTTTCTTTAGTATTATATCACTCTAGGATAAATCACTTTCACTAGTTCAACTTCCATTTATTTCTCATCATTTTATTCTCTTTCTCTACACACTATCTACATAAAATTTTTAATATTATGTCTTTCTTTGTTAACAAATTACATATATCCCTAACTCTTTGGTTAGTGTACTTTTATCTATTGTTTCATATTACTTACTATTTATAATTGTCATTCAATCAATATTAACATTCATTAATAGTTTTGGTTCTTAACCGGTTTCATTTTCTTTATTATTTTGGATTACATTATTTCTCCCTTCTCTATTTGTTTTCCTTGTCTAGTTTTCTTGACGTGTTTCATTTTGTTTTCTTCCTCGTGGGTTTGTTCTCTCTTGGTTTTCATTCTTCTTCTCCTTCATTCATCTTGTTTCTTTTATTTTGGTTTCTTAACTGGCCAATCTCTGGGGTTGGGTCAATGTCGTTTGTCTGTCAGTCTATTATTTGAGTTTCTTTATTAATCACTTTTGGTTTATTGCTCCTTCTCCTTCCATGTTAATTACCTTTTATTTATATTTTTTACTCTCCACATTATTTATTTATTCAAATATAGTATTATTTAGCATTTTTTATACATACTTATTGTTATCAAAATTTATCTGAATTTGGTGATGTTATAATATATATATATGTATTCAAACACTTTTTGCTACAGTCCGTTTCTTGATCTATATATTATATTTAATTTTTATAATGAATTTACCTCAAGATATTTCTTTCCCTATTAGGAACATGTTTCGGTTACCATCCTAACATGTTTCGGAGGATGGGTACACAATGGTACCCGAAACATATTCCTAATAAGGAACGAAATATCTTGAGGTAAATTCATTATAAAAATTAAATATAATATTGGACGGTAGCGCAATGATTTTATTTTCTAGGTTGGCTAATCTGATTTATATCGCGCATCAATTTTCGCGTGGTTGAACTTTGCACAGTGCACATTCAGTTTTCTCGGCGTTCGGTTCGCCGAACTCTTCTCTGTCAATTAGTGTCGACATTAAATGTAGGCTTTAGGCCCTTACATTCTCGCTTATGGCCAACTAGCGCCATAATTAACTTCTTATTCTCGGTTATGCCCGCCGAAGGCTCTCTTCATGTTTAACTAAATTCGTATTAACTTGCAACATGCAGTATTAGCCAGCCTCATTCAAATTTACATCTGTAATGTGATTATTAAAATATTAAACTTCTTCGTATACAGTCCATTTCTCGTTATTTCTTAATTCAGAATAATTCATTATACACATTATCTCAAGCACTATGGAAGACCAGCCGACAGAATTCGTCAACTAAGAAACATACTTTAGCCCTCTTGGGCCCAATTAACTAACACTTCCTGTCCACGCTTGTGGAACATTATTTAATTCAACAGTTTCGGTCCACTTGGACCGGGTATCATTCATTTTTTGGTCACTCCGGACCTGGATTTCCACTTAATATCTTTACATCTGTTTCTGGCCATCACGGGCGAATTAGCACGTCAGCTAATGCGACCGTGGCGTGATTTGCGTCGCCATTTCGTCCGTCATCTTCGGACAACGCAATAGCAAGTTCCTGCCGGCTGCAGTGCTTCAAAGTGGTCATCTCTGCCAGCTGTTCACCATCGTCACCAAGGAGCCGACGCTGTGGGACGTCGCCAACCAGGTACCACCAGCAACAGTAAAAAGGTGCGTAAAAAATGTCTGAAGAAGGCCTCAAGGTGCTGACCAGAAAGAGAGGCGGATTAAAATCCGCGATAGTGCGGATACAATCCGCGGTAAATTCGTTTGACATTCATTTAAGCACAAAACATTTTTTGACTGTAAGATTAGAAAGTCTTAAGAGCTTGGCCTCGAAGTACGACGAGGTACAGTCTGAGATAGAACTTATCAGTAAGGATACGAGCGCTGCTCAGGCAGACCGAGTCGAGGTTGAGGAAATGATATACTCAACCGAGGCAAACATTTTACAACTTCTTGACACTTTTAATACTCAGACAGTGCCTCCTGTACTATCGACGCCTATGCATTTAAAGCCGAGAAGTTTGCCCTGCTTCTCAGGCAACATACTTGAGTGGCAACACTTCTATTCAATTTTCAATGATCTAGTGCATTCAAGATCCGACTTAACGCCAGTACAGAAACTGCATTATTTGCATTCCTCGGTGAAGTGTGAACCATTAGACTTAATTAAATCATTACCCATTTGTCAAGAAAATTATGTAATAGCGTTGAACTTGCTGTCCGAGAGGTATAATAATCCATTTATATTAGCCAAATATTACGTACAAAACCTACTTCAGGTTAAGTCCACAATAAAGGACTCAGTCCAAAGCTTGGCGGAGTTTACGAATGCAATAACGTCTTCCGTTAATTCACTGGCGGCAATGAAGCTGTCCGTAAATACATTTGAGTTTATTACCATACAGTTGCTTTCCACCAAACTTGACCCTATTACTTTAAAACTTTGGAAGGAGTCAATAGACCCTGACAACTTGCCCAATTTTCAAGACTTTACTCATTTTTTAAACTTGCGCCGACAGCTTTTGGAAAATACAATGCCAATTGAATCCGGACAGCAATTCAACAAACCTAGCGTAAAACCAAACAATAAATTTGAGAAATATAGCTTAAGAAATACTGCTGGCAGCAATACCTTTAAAAATTATCACGCAGCGGCAAGGCATTTGTGCGTGTGTTGTAAATCTGACCACCCGCTTTACATGTGTAACAATTTTCGTACATTAAGTGCCGCTGAGCGGGGGCAATTGGTTGCAAATCATAAATGCTGTATTAACTGCCTTAGAGCAGGTCATTTGATAACAAATTGTAAAAGTAAACGAGTCTGTAAAATTTGTTCAAAGGGTCATCACACATTGCTGCACGCAAATTACGTGCCACAATCAGCAGCTGCCAGCAGCAATTATTGTTCATTTAAATTACAGTGTAAAAACAATATTCTTCTATCCACAGCGGTTGTATATGTCGTTGATCAGGCTGGCAATAGGCATAAAGCTCGGGCACTCCTGGATGCCGGGTCCCAGATCAATTTTTGTACGAAATCATTTGCGAAAAAATTGCACCTTAAACTAACCCGATCTAATATTCCAATTACAGGAATAAACAACACAGCGTGTTGCGCTACTGACATTGTTTCTATGCGTATTATTTCTCGCTATCAGAGACATAGTTTTGAGGCCAAATGTGCCGTCCTATCTAACTTAACTAATAATCTACCTTCAATCTCGTTTGACATCAACCGGTTTCACATTCCAAATAAAATTTTTCTCGCCGACCCAGATTTTAATATATCTTCACAGATCGACATACTATTAGGGGCACAATTTTATCTGGATTTAATATTAGCCAATAAATACACACGCGGACCCAACTTCCCTATCATTCAGGAAACAAAACTGGGTTACATTCTGGCCGGCAATCTTCCCAAACACTGCCACACCCAGGGTCCTGCGGTTTCGTTCCTGGCAAGGAACAATGACAGTCAAATTCTGCAATCTCTCGAGAGATTTTGGGAGGCAGAAACAATCCCTGGCGATACCCCTGACGGCGAGTCGGCTTGCGAAGGGCATTTTGTGCGCTCTACTCAGCGCAACCATGAGGGTAGATTTATAGTGTCGCTCCCATTCAAATCTGATAATCCCCACTTGGGGGAATCTTACACAAGTGCCGAATCAAGATTTTTAAGCTTGGAGCGTCGATTCAGGCGCGATCCCAAGCTCGCTCGCGACTACGCGGACCTTACCAAAGAATGTAAGGATCTTGGGCACACGACACTCATCGATCATGGCGCTATAAATTTAGTAGCGTCACACACTTACTACATATACTTATGTGTATACTTATACATACTCATATACTTAATCTGGCTTTGCAAGACTGGTTGGGCTGAACCAACCTCCGGTCAGTCACGTTCGGATTGGCATTCTTTGTGTTCCAAATCTCGCGTGGCTCCCCTACGCCAAGTGTCATTACCTCGCATCGAGCTCTGCGCTTGTTTGTTATTATCGCGACTTGTATCTAAGGTTATTCCTGCTCTTTATTCGTTTATTGATGGTGTACATTTGTATTCTGATTCTATGGTGGCTCTTTTCTGGATTCATGCGCAGTCTACGCGTTGGAAGACATACGTCGCTAATCGGGTTGCTGAAATTCAGCGTCGCACGCAAGCTTATACTTGGCATCACATTGATTCGCGACGCAATCCTGCTGATATTATATCTAGGGGGTGTTTCCCTGACGTTTTGCGCGATTGCTCGCTTTGGTGGCACGGTCCTGGCTGTCTGTCTCAATCGTTAGATTCTAATCCTGTCCCATCCTTCGTACCGGCCGCTCCATCGTCTTCGGAGGTCACCGCGGAAGAGAAAACTGCACACAACCGGTCGCTAATGTCTACCCTGGCTGTTGACTTATCGTTGGACTTTTCCTCGTTGCACCGGCTGACACGTGTATATGCTTACTGTTTTCGTTTCATCAGAAATATTAGGCACTCATGTGCGGACAAACTTTCGGGCGATCTGACCCCTGTAGAAATTCATCAGTCTCTCAATTTCTTCATAAAACAATCTCAGTCGATCCACTTCGCAACCGAAATTAGTTGTCTTCGGAACGGATCTTCTGTTTCCATTAGGAGCAAGTTGGCTTCTCTCGACCCGTTTCTTGACACTTCTGGAGTGATACGCGTGGGCGGACGTTTGCAGCATTCCCAATTACCCTACGATTCGAAACATCCTATCGTATTACCCCCATCGGCGCATATTATACGCCTTATCATCGAACGTGAACACATTCGTTTACTTCACGCTGGTGCTCAGCTCGTGCATCATTCACTGCGTCAACGTTGGTGGATTGTCAATGCCCGGCTAGTCATCCGTTCCATTATTCGTAAGTGTCTCAAGTGTATCAGGTTTAGTACCACACAGCAGGTCCAGAGACTTGGCATTTTGCCATCCCCTAGAGTCACTCCTTCAAGGCCGTTTCTATTTTGCGCGGTTGACTATGGTGGTCCCTTCATGATTCGTCATGGCGGGCAGAAGTCTAGAACCTTTACTAAGGCATACGTATCTCTGTTTGTTTGCTTAGCAACTAGGGCCATTCACCTGGAATTGGTGTCCGACCTTACTGCAAGCGCATTTATAGCTGCTTTACGTCGTTTTATGGCACGTCGGGGTATACCTAGTCAGCTGTACTCCGACAACGGCACGAACTTCAGGAAGGCACGCACCATCCTACATGATATTTACAACTTTTGGCGCAACAAGAGTGCCATCACCTCGATTAGGTCATTCACATCCTCTCAGGGAATATCATGGTCATTTATTCCGCCCTCCTCACCTCACTTCGGTGGCCTTTGGGAGAGCGGCATAAAGAGTTTGAAATTTCATCTGCGGCGCGCGGTAGGCAAATCTATATTAAACTTCGAAGAGTTCACGACCGTTTTGTCTCAGATAGAGGCATGCCTGAACTCTCGACCATTATTTGCTATTTCATCGGATGTTAACGACCCGGTGCCACTTACACCTGGCCATTTTTTGATTAGCGCGCCCCTAACTGCGATTCCTGACCCTGACCTTTCTCACGTTCCTGTTTCTCGCCTTGGTCGCTGGCAACTCCTTCAGAGGTTTGTCCAAGGCATTTGGAAGGCGTGGTCTCGCGATTATTTGCACCAGCTGCAACAGCGTCACAAGTGGAAGTTTGCCAAGGATAATGTTTCCATTGGTGACTTAGCTTTGATTATAGAGGATAACTTGCCTCCATTAGCCTGGAAATTTGGCGTGATCATCGCCACATTTCCCGGCCCAGATAACTTGGTTCGCGTCGTAGACATTCGCACGCCTACGGGTGTTTGCGGAGACCAATACATAAATTATGTCTGTTGCCAGCGCGAGACGAGATTTGACATTATGATTATAGCACAATGCTGCTTTATTCAGCCATTGACTTATTATTTATTACGACCATTTGGTCAACATAATTGTGATGAATTGTCACAATATTTTTGTCAATTTTGCGTCGTGGCACGCTTCTAATTACCACAGTTCTGTGGTATCTTACTATTTGTATTTTATGTTAATTTGTGGGGCATACTATGTCTTACGCATTTTCATTTGATGTTATGGGGTATATTGCATGTTTTTTGGTGGTCTTATTTATGAAATGTTATTACATAATACTCGCATGTTTGCCATTAAGTAACCATGCATTCATTTCTTTATATTGTTGTTGATAAACATGTACTATTTTGTGAATGTCTTAAATTGTTAAATTGTCTCTGTAATTTCACTATTGTATTGATATTTGACATTGCAATCATTTATCTTGTAATTATTTTATTTATCTTGTAATTATTCAAATTATTGGTATTGTATTCACACAAATTGTGTCCATGTAAAACGATTGTAAGCGTCTGCCGTATGTAACTGTCTCGTCTAATTTATTTATATTGTATTTTATATTTTATTCATTTTGTAAGTAAGCATGCACAATTCTTTATTTAAAACTATGACATACATGTCATATCTGGGCTGCATTCAGCATCTAGCTTGCTCACATATTGTTACATATTGTAAATTCCTGCAACTTCAGGAATAGCATGTCTAGGTCATTACATGCCGCACTGCTGAATATACAATAGAACATGCAACTACAACATGTTCAACAACAATTTTGTTCATGATGAACCTCCGTTCATGTATTAAACATGGTATAATTATGTATTTTCTTTCATGTTTTGTAATGTTACATACTGCACACTTGTGCCAGAAATATTGTTAACCAGACTTATTGGTACATGAAACAGCTGTTTGCCAAACCTTGGCCTACAGTCGCCTATCTGCATGCTTATCTCTAAACTAGCGGCCGACTGCCGTTATCTAATCTCAACTCAAGGTTCAACTTGGCCTTGAAGCTAATCATGGTTAATAACAACCGTACTCTTTAAATCAAATTGTAAATGTATTATAATTTATTAAAATGTGTATTAAAAAATCTTTTTGATTTTTGACGGGCAGCTTATGGACGGTAGCGCATGATTTTATTTTCTAGGTTGGGTAATCTGATTTATATCGCGCATCAATTTTCGCGTGGTTGAACTTTGCACAGTGCACATTCAGTTTTCTCGGCGTTCGGTTCGCCGAACTCTTCTCTGTCAATTAGTGTCGACATTAAATGTAGGCTTTAGGCCCTTACATTCTCGCTTATGGCCAACTAGCGCCATAATTAACTTCTTATTCTCGGTTATGCCCGCCGAAGGCTCTCTTCATGTTTAACTAAATTCGTATTAACTTGCAACATGCAGTATTAGCCAGCCTCATTCAAATTTACATCTGTAATGTGATTATTAAAATATTAAACTTCTTCGTATACAGTCCATTTCTCGTTATTTCTTAATTCAGAATAATTCATTATACACATTATCTCAAGCACTATGGAAGACCAGCCGACAGAATTCGTCAACTAAGAAACATACTTTAGCCCTCTTGGGCCCAATTAACTAACACTTCCTGTCCACGCTTGTGGAACATTATTTAATTCAACAGTTTCGGTCCACTTGGACCGGGTATCATTCAAATATATATATATCTGTGTGTGTGTGTGTGTGTGTGTCTATGTGTGTGTGTGTGTGTGTGTGTGTGTGTGTGTGTGTGTGAGAGAGAGAGAGAGAGAGAGAACCTCTATTTTCTCGAACATTTTTTTAGTAAAACAACAATTGTCAAGCAGACAATCGAAAATTAAAAATTGCCGTGGTGCGTAGTACCTCTCGTGGGTATCTGCTACTGAGAAGGTCGTTGTGAACACGACGGAACGTCTGGTGTTACGAATGTCTAAGGCTCTCACGGCCTGCGTCAACCCTGTTCATATTGTTGTTCACTGCTGGGCTATTATGACGCGGTCTAATACTGTTTTCATAACAGACGTTTCGGTCCCACCATTAGACGCTACATTCAGTGTTTGAACGATTAAAGGTTACTTACGTTTGACAAACGATTAGCGCATGTCTTTTCAGTTACTTCCAAGCGTTGAAACACTTTAGATGGCCTCCAGTAGTGTGGGGCCGAAACGTCTGTTATTGAAAACAGTATTAGATCACGGTCTAATAGCCCGGTAATGAACAAAAATATTAGCAGAGTCTGGTTTTATTTTCACTGAGAATATCGTTGTTAAGTTTTTATATAGTTTACGGACAGTGTTGTTACCATCGGCCAACTTTGCGGTAACAACCGTAAGCTTAATAATGACGGACCACAGCATAACAGCCCGGTAACTCTTATCAGTCAGGTAACGGTCGTGAAAGCCTGCGTTCTTTAGCGTTAAGTCTTAACACTACAGGGTTAATTACATTAGTAAGTTAATTAGTTATTAGAAACAGAAATAGTGTAACAGGCAAACAGTGTAACAGAGTAATGTATATTTTTGTAATAGTGTAAACAATCGTATACTGTATACTGTTACGACATTACAGAACATGCTACGTGATTCTCGGCTATTCCAACGGAGCCCGGCTGTAATGTGTGTGTGCGTACATATTGCTGCTACTTTGAGTTGAAGGACAATTACGTGACACTTGTCACGCGTCCGCAACGAGACTTTTCCAGACCGTTCCGGTCAGCGCGCGCTGTGTCCAAGGCCGCTATCAATTATGCTCTAGTGTTTTATAGTAGACGCCTATTACGGAATGTTCTGGAATCGCAGCGGGGTATAAATACAAGATTTGAGCTACGCTTAGTTCAGTTTGAGAGGGGATTTATACCAGTGCGTTTCGAATTATTATGGAGAAATATTTTGTGTTTTATAATTGTGCGAGACTCTATTAATTGATATTATTATTTCCTGTAAACCATTTTTATTTGATTTGTTGTAAGAGACTCTCTTGTGATTACAAACTGTGTAATTGTGATAATTAAAACTGGTGATTAGTGAGTTAATTGATGACTTGTATTTTGTTTTCCACTGTACCATACGACGATCAGTAGACCGTCGTAACAATATGAATTGTTCAAATCATTAATGCTGTATGGACCTGTGAACAGTCACACTTATTGCCTAACCGCCGATTGTGTAGTTTATTCTGTAATAACAAAAGCTTAGCTGTCATTTAATCCGTTAGAATTTTCATCACTACAACCGTCGCGTCGTTCACATTCAAGGCAGGTGACAAAGTAGGCAAGCTGTGATTTAAAACGACACCGGTAGTGACTAACACACAGCCGATAACACGCATGTGTATATACGCATGGCTGAACGCTTGTTTACGTTCACTGTCAGTTTAAAATAAATACAGAGTAATTGTTCCATGCAAAATTTCGAAATAGTTTGTCATTGAGAATTACACAGAGCAAAATTACATACAAGAAACTGAAATAAGTGTATTAATTACTCCTGGGAAAAACTACTAACGCGAAAAATTACTCCATGAGAACACCGCTATAACGGAAATATGGTAACTCTTATAAAAGAATTCATATCAAGGTTGTTTGACCGCAGTCGATTGCTTTCTACAGTAACTTTCTAAACGTTTCGGCCATCCACCGGATTCTTGTTTACTTTTTGTTCTACTGAAGAAGGCCTCCGTTAGTTAGCCGAAACGTTGAGAAAATGACTGAAGGAATTACTCGGGTACGGCCAATCAGCCCGGATATGAACTGTTTCACCATAAACTCCGGCCGTGAAAGCCTACTATGTAATTTTCTACTTGCATGTTTGTAATACTGAGCAGTCGGCCCATGTCTAAACAGCATTCAGCCGTCTAACGGAAACTGACTTCTTTACATACATTCGTTTCACAACTAGAGATGAAAGATTTTGTTTTCTACACTGTTACTTTTCCTGGTAATTTATTTTCATCGTGTTTCATAATGTGTATGCACACAGTTAAGCCTTCACTCACTACGCGATACAAAGCGGAAAACAAATCTTCTAAATTAAAAAGACTTTTTTGTTTCTTTCAACGAACTGCGGTAGTATATATTCAAGTTACGTGCTCGCTGCTTTATGAAAGAAGAACGTGGAATATCATAAAGAACCGTGCAGCGTGTTTTCTCTATGCATTCGCCTCTTATATTAGGCTATGCAGTATTTTATGTTTTATAAAGACGCAGGTACGTTTTATAGCAGTAATAAATTATTCCACCGTTCGCCATTATGAACTGCTTTCGCTCTGAGAATTCTCACTTACAATTGCTCGTCGATCTTGCTTTCCGCGTCAAAGCAGAAAATTCGACCGCGAACTGCGAACGAAAACACAACTTTGTTGTAAAACAAAGTTGGGTGCTCAACATTCCTGAGTAATCGACGTATTTTGAGTAATCAGTGATCTTCATCATAATTACTGTTACTTACACAAGTGGTTTTCCTTTATCTGAAGTAGGCCTATATGAAACTGGTGGTCTTGTGTCTTATTTCGCTTACAACATTTCTCCTAACCTGTGGTATCCGTGTGCACTTAGTATCTGTGATTAAACACATGGATAATGTGATTGTGTGCACTAGAAATAAAACGGTAATAGGGTCGGAATAGTTGTTTTACTGGAGAACAACATTCGCCAATTCTTGCAGTGCACTGTAAAGGCGTGACTGAGTGACAGCTGTATCCTATAAGACATATGTCAATGTGTAGTAGTCAACGGACGGTAAGAGATGAATGGTCAAGAGACAACAGAGTCAGAACATCCCATCTACATCAGGAAAACATATTCTTGTTTTATTCGGGGTACAGGTTATTTAACAAAATTACATTATCAATTCATGTTTGCCAGTTAATTACTTCATTCTCGGCGAGAGGTTTCGGTTCTTTCACCGTTTTCAAGTCCTGTTCTGCTGTATTACTATAATTAATAAAACATCTGATGGAATTAACATACAATCTTATACGTGTATTGTAAGAAAGTTGTTGTAACTCATCTCTTGCCAGAGACTTGTCAAATCGCGTATCTTCTTACTTGCGTAAGTTTCACCTACTTCTAACGAGTTTTGTTGTATAAAATTGTGTTGTTTTGGTCATAAGTAGAGGGAAAATTGGCTGGACGCATGTCAGAGGAAGACAAACGAAGAGGTTCTGACTTAAAATGGTACAGAAAAGTAATTTAGAGAATACACCGCATAAGAGAGGATAACATTTTAACAGACGGAGTCCGAGACGACTTCAGAATACTGTCCACCCGCAACAAGGTACTGTCCACTGACAGGAAATTATACTATCAGAATGTAATTTCAATGAAGTATTACTTAATTATAAAGCAAAACAACAACTATGTTATTAGCAGTATTAGCATTGTCAGTAGTAAAGCTGAGACCCAAAGTGGTTTACAAAGGTAATGAATATTCTTCTGTATCGTCGATGATCAACATTAAAAGTTAATATCCCTGAATAATGTTAAAGGAAAATGACAATCAAGGTTTAATCTAATGGCGTATCGAGAATCACGAGTGTTTCTCAAGCAAGACTTGAGCAGGTGTCTGTCGACCAACGGTTTGTACGTATAGGAATATTGAATAACATACCTAATACTTTTGATATTGTTAGATTTTATTACCAATAACGTTTACTGTTTAACGTTTTATTATTAACTCATATAGCCATAAACAAAATAAGCACTTCTACTATCAAATTTTTCATTACAGAAAACAAAATTCGCATACTTAAAAGGTATTACGAAGTCAATATAAAAGTCTGATGTGCATTTTAAATCTGTATTAAATTTTGCACAATACTTGTACTTATTTTGTATTTGCATATTTTGTACTTACAGTATAATATGTCACGTGGTTTTCTGCGTGACTTTTAAAGAATGGCCATTTGAATATCGCAATAAGCATCCATTTCAATTAAAATTACTTAATTACAAAAAGTTTAATTATTAATGTTTCTACTTTACTTTAAACGCGTAAACGAATTAAATGAAAACAAAACTTGATTTCTATATCCATATAAATATGACAAAATTTTAATTTGTAAATCGTCGTGAAAGAAAGTAAAATATTTATACACGTTACGTTGGCATTTACGACTTAAGACGGCTACATGCAATGTACTAAATATATGCAAGACATAAACATCATTGTATGAAATAGTTTAAAAATTTAAAGAAAATAAAATACACTTTGTAAAAGGAACCTTGTTGAAGTCTTCCGTCATATAGCCTATGCTTATATACAGGTATAAAACGATGAAACTAGCGAAAGCAATTTGACATAGTACAGCTAAAATTTTGCTTATCTGCTGAGTTAAATTTAAAAAACGCTTGTTTCATATTACAGTTTTTATTCACGCCAACTTCTATTTTTTGCTCTTCGTTTGTCGAAAAGATTGCATACTTACATTTATAAACTTAGTCGCTTCTCCTTGTAAACCAGAAGCAACATTATAAACTTTTCTTTCGTAAACTAGAAAATTTCTATTTTTTCTCCTCAGTATTAATGAGTTTAATTTACTTTGAACAAAGCAGCTGTAAATTATAACTAAACTAAGTTGGTAGGAAAACATTACGTGATAAAAACGAGTCAAGAATAAAATTACTGGTTGAATAACTTGAAGCACGCTATTGTCTTTGTACCCGACAGTGATGTATAGCTTAGTCAGGTCAGCGAGATTTACAGACTAATCGTCAGTGAGCACAATCCTTTTTTCACCATTTCACTCTTCAAGTAAATCGTCTCACCATTATAAAGTATACGTTGACGGCAATAACGTCTTTACTGGAATTTGATTTTTCTACATAAAATTATTAGTTACCTTGAATATTTTAAGCGTTTGGCCATCCGTAAGATGTTAGTGTGTAGAAATAACGATATCACATCCCTCCAGTGAACATTACACGTCTTTTTACTTATCTTCTTCTCATACCCTTTTCTTCACATCCCTCCTCCTTGCTAAATGTTTCAAATTTCCTAGATCGAGCTATGTAATTTTCCTTACATAGCTTGTCGTGTATTTACTCCACATCATTTGGAGTTTACTCTCCTTTCTTAACTTCTGACCAAAACATTTATGTAGTCTTTTGTTTTGAGCCGTCAAATTCAATTTTTAATTACTGACATTATTTTTAAGAGCAAACCTATTCTTTTCCAATTATTTTGTTTTCTTTTCCATGCTTTTAAATAGAAATTAGTTCATTTAAAAACACGAAGGCAGATTCTTTAGATTTATATAATAGGTACATTTATCAGTGTATCTCTTTATCAAGCCAATTATTTAGTTTGATATAATAGGTACTGTTGCATTTCTTTATTAGTCACTTCCAGATAATCCTGTAAATATGAATATTAATTATTCAATTACGTAAAGATTAAATATATAAGAATGGTATTTTTAACCACCTCTGTCGTGCTAAAGTCCTTAGTGTACAGAATTACAGGTGTAAGAACGGTTGCCGCGTCAATGAGGAAAATTTAATAGCTTTATTAGCGGACACTAATGTGCAATAAAGCTAGCAGTGGAAGAAGGTAAACACTTGCCGTTCACATCGTTACGACAATTGTATGGACCTGTCAGCTAAGGACAATCGTATACAACAATCGTCCGAGTTTACGATTGTCCAACACACATTAATATAACAAACAACTCGCACTTCTATGCGCAATGGACGTTACATACTGCCTTTGAGAACATCTCTGTTTGTACTCCACCTAAGGTTGTAAAATGATGCTACAATTTTCTCAGATAATAATCGTGCATTAGAAGCTGCGCAGAAAACAGTATATATTTCCAAAAGTGCGACGTTGGACGAACTTACAAATATCGCATCGCTTCCAGACTCACGCATGTTCCTTGTCTCATACGAAAAAGAACGTGTGTGACCCAAGTGTTTGACAATGACTTCTTTTTTTAGTGCTATGCTTAGACAGGGGTTGATTATTCCAGTTTCAATTGTATATTTATATTTTTCTCAGTTTTGTGCAGAGTGCAATAATTCTTCAACAGTTAGGCCTGAATATTTTCCGAGGTTACGGAGACAACAGAGTCTTTTCCCACTAATCCATATTTTACTTTATATTTTTCCATTTAGAATGACTCTTAGAAAGGCATTCTGGGGTCATCTATGTCGCAAGTAAACAAATTTTCTTCTTTTAATAGTCGTAAGTAATTGGAGCTCATGTCGCCTTCTTAAAGTACCGTGTCATTTCTAGCGTAGCTTGGGCAAGAAGTTCTCAATAAGCGTCCATTAGACCCCATTCTAATAGCGTTAACACAATCTATAGTAGCCTAATTTACTTTAGTGCCCATGTTTCTCGTGAGTGTAGGAGGACTGCCCACACATGGCATTTAACAAATCTGTCACCGAGACGAAGGCCCTGTGTTCTGTGTGAGAATTACCTTCACTTTGAAAAACACAGACCGAGCTATTACGATGCCTGCTTTGTTCTCTTCACCGGAATCCAAGATTGATTGATCCAGGAGACAAGATATCTGAAGTGCTCATTTATATTTTAACAGTGTATCTCAGTCAAAAATTAAGTCATTCCTGGATGAATCTAATATAGGCCTAAGTAATATTGTATTCAAAAGTTTAGGAGTTTTTTAATTATATGGATGACGAAGAAGAAGAAGAGGCGAGGAAAAAACATGCCATTAGCTACACCTGATCGAGGGCGACATAGACAAAAGTCTACTACACAAAAGTTGGCTATCTTCCACAAGATTGGACAAGACACCGCCAGCTAACTCAATTGGTAGCCAGCGTAGGTCACGGAATTCACCGTTGTGCTTAACAGAGTCGACAACAGTCACTGTAAACGGACTACCGTAGTTGTGTCCGAAACGTAATCAACCAACCGACACCGCCTAAAGAGGGGAAACAAAACCTCAGGCCATGAAAATCTTATGGAATGAATGCTACATTTATACGCGGGCATTTGTGTTTATGTCTTTTTCACAACATTTGTCTTTCACAAGTGTGTTCAATTTCAAAATTAGTGTATTAAAAAATAATCCTATTGAGACTCGTTTAAGACTTACTAATGGTAGATATAGTACTGCAGAGAATAATTGAAGATTCAACTAGCCTATAGCGTATGCCTGGTCATAAAGAAAAACTATTTATTTGTTGTGTTTTTATGACATACAGCGTAATGTATGCTATAATATCAATTGAGCTTTTTTGGATCTGTTGAGTCAGCTTATCGACTTTATTTAAGAAATGCCGTTGATAACTGGGCATAGAAATGACGTTGATAACTGGGCATACTTTACTTCTGCCACAGTAATGGCTGCTGGACGGTTTGCAGTTGACTTTTAAATGTAGATGGGAAAACTTTAAAATTTCACCATCAATACGCCCATTAGAAAGCTAAGGGGACAACACCTACAAAGTAATTTTCAAAACCCATTAAACTCTTCATTTTCGTATACAGATAAAATCATAATAACAAAATAAAGTCAAATGGTTTGCCACAAATTTTTTTTTAACCTTGTTAAAGTACAGACTTGTAATTCGTGTACTACTACTACTATTACGTTCTTCTGGGTAGCCTACTACAAACCGCAATGTTATATAGCTCACTTTACATAATATTACTATCATTCTACAGTTTAAGGTTACGCCACTTCCTACATAGGCTATATTCCTTTACGCAGCGCATCATTTACTTAAAACTACTGACAATTTAACAACATTCTCTGCGTTTCCTCTGTAAAATTTCCGTATTTAATGGCCGTGGGCTATGATTAAAATTATTTCTTGCTGTCCTTTTGCCAGCACGTGTGCAGACATTTTCAAAGCGGGGGACTAGATACGAGATTACCCCTTGTGATTATCCTTGTTAACAGTGTGGAGATAATTTTCCATCTAGTTGCCGCTCTGAAGATAGTTGACGTACTTGTTGTCGAAAGGAATAATTTAAATCATGAACTGTATCATTATACACGAAAAATTCATTCAAGGACTAGAATAATTTAATATTCCATTTCGTTACCATTTTGAATAGTTGACTTACAAGTTAAGTCATTTTTACAATGACTTACATTCAGTGACACCCATTCAGACTACTAATACAATCTTTCCTAAGACTTTATTCACTAACATTTGTGTCGGTATATGACATAATGTTTCCTAACTTGTTACACGCTGAATATAGGCCTATCTCAATTGAACTGTTGAGCACGATTTCCTATTTACAGGAGAAAAATAAAGTTAGATAAAATAATAGAATTTATGGAATTAAAATCTGTACACAAAATAATTGTCAAATAATACAGTAGAGCATCGATTAACCGAACGATCTATTATCCGAAGTCAATAAAAAGTTCAATTATGTACAGTAATGTATTGGAAACGTGTTAACGATTGGCTAAAGGTGGATGAAGCCGATCGCGGTTCTCAGTTATTAACCTATGAAGAGATAGTTGAGTCATTAAATGAACTTAACGAAAACGAAACAGATTCAAATGAAGACGGCGAGAATGCTACTAATACAAAACGACCGACGGCAGCAAAAGCTTTTGACGCACTTGAGACTGTTCTAAAGTGGGCCGAAACTGAAGATTGTATTCAGCTTATGAATCCTAAACGACTTCAGTCTTTAGCAGCAAGAAAACGGGGTGTCGCTTTGAAGCAGACAGTAATAGAACAATTCTTCAAAAAAGTGTAAATCCATGGTACTGTATGTTTTATTTTGTTTCTTCATTTTTAATTAATTTTATAGTACAGTATTTTTTATTAATTATAAACAGTTTTAACTCATTGATTTTTACCCTTAGTAATACATTACAGTAGAGTACAGGTTGTTGTAATTACATAGCAGTATGTTAGAAATGATTTTGTAATTAAAAGCTTTGTTTTTGTAAAGAGAAATAATGTTTTGAATTTACGATCTATTATCGGAAATATCGATTATCCGAACGGGCTCTCGTCCGGATAATTGATGCTCTACTGTATAACCTATAAAGGAATCTACATATTAACCTGTATATAACCTATAATCTATTGTAAAATTTGAAGTACAAATAAACAAGTAGGCCAAATATACGATTTAAATGTGTTACGTCAAAGTGTCGGCCTTAGTGGTAGCTTCTAAAGCATATGTTACTTAGTGTAATTTGTATCCTATAAATAATGTATTTATACTCTTTATGTGCTAACATGCAATTAGTCTGTAGGTCTATTGGGCTGCTCATTTCTCCATTACAGTTAAAATTAAATTTAAATATTCCTCTCAAAATCAATAAATCCTGTGCCATATATTAGCATAATTTACAATATTTCAAGGAATATTTTATTTCTTAAAAAACACTTCAAACTCTTCATAAATAAATGTTAATTCAAATTTTAAACACTTGTTTTTTTTTCCTGTATACGCTTTACGATATCATACAAACGGAGAGTTGTTTACTAATTACGAGGGTTTCGCAGTAACAACCGTTGTGGATCCACGAGTTTGTCTCGTTCAGAACGTATTTGTAACGCATAATTTACGTTTCGGCTACGCTACGACGATTCTTTAATTACAAATTCCGTACGAAATCCGTGCGCTTTGGGGACGGCACGGCACAGCAGCAGCGACAGAGATTAAGTAATTTGACCGCGACAGAAAACGTTAAATAATTCAACAGGCGACAGAATGAGAGCCTCCTTTGTGTAGAAGTAATTAGTTTTGTTTCCAATTTCCTCTGACGACGACTACTACTACGACGACGTCAGAGGATGCTTTTGGCACAAAGAACAAAGAAGTCATTGTATGCGTGCGTTACATACGCAGCGGACTTTGCTCGTGCGCGCGCGCGCGTGTGCACGAACTTGTTGGTAATCAGTGCGAACTCTGGTCTGTCTTACAAGTAGGCAGAATTAAAATACCATTAGACTAATTTAAACATTTAAAAACAAAATTTTCAATTTCAATTTCTGTGAAGAACAGAAATTAATTTTTCTTCCGACTTAATATTTTAGTATGTGACACTGTACTCAGGTATAAATCGAGTTGCATCCGCTGATTACATTGGCTCAGCGTAGTGAACGTGTACCAATTAAAAAAAACGTGCTGTCTTCTGTAACAATTAGATATCCGTTCTACTACATTGTATATCAATAGTCGATTATACAAAAATCATATCTTTTATTGGCACTCTTTTGCTATTCGACTTTAACTAAAAAATTGTTCTCATTAAGTACGACCCGATTGAACGACAAACAAACAAATTTTTTCACTGTTTCTCATTCGTCAATAGCAATTTCGTGGTCGCAAATATGTGGATAAATTTTATAATATATATTTAAATCAACATTTATATTTGGCTCTAATTCATTAGCATGCCTTCATGATCATCTCTCTTCTTCCTCATAATGTATTTCCGAGATCATGTTTAAGAACATAAACGATGTTTATGTATTTTGTGTAAACAATCCCATTTTAATCTTTTTGATAAACTTCAATAGTTTCTAAGATGCCTGTTATATCGGAACTGAGATTCCAGTAAAATAGTTTTCCGAAAACAAATAGTTAATACATGTTAATTACTACATACGTGTATAAATTCTTTAGAAATAATGTTGTTCAGTTTTCCTTAGAAAATCAGAATCAGTAGTTCTATTACATCATCATTATCATATTCAACAAGGATTAAGCCCAAACTGATTTGTTTCGGTCCCAAGCAGATAGACTACAGCTGGTCACTTCGCGGCAGGCATCCATTTGGTTAAGTTGTTCCAACCATTTTAGCCAGTATTAGGCAATCCTATCATATATGTCTATAATATTTAGTTCCTGCCGTATTAACGGCACCTTATTATATATTTCATATTTTTTATTATTTTCAATTCTTTCATTTTATGTAAAATTTATAACATCTGGGATGTCCTAAGCTATATCAATAGATCCACAAATGTGAATTTGCACGCTATAGGCTCTTTTCCCAATACTCATATTTTTTTATATTTATTTAATAAAATAAGTTTACGGAATTGAAAAATAACTAACATTTCAAACCTTAGTGAATATGCAATAATTGAATAAATTATTGTACAACCACATTCCACGAATCTCAAAATATAAAATATATAATTATAGTATAATTATAGTTAAAAATAAAAATATTAATTTTAATATTACTAAATTCATATATAAAATATATATATATATATACATATGTGTATATATATAATAGTATGTTTTCTTTTTTTATAGTTATAATAAAAAGAAAACCTACTATTATTATTATAAATATTTATATATAAATATATATTAATATATTATTTATATATACATACTTACTATATATATATATATATATATATACTTACTTAAAGAGTATATACCCTGCCACGTACCCGAGAAATCTCTTTTCGGCCGGTTGAATACGAGTGGGCTGGGATTTCGATATATATTAAAATTTTAAAACCCATAGGGAAGTGTGGGGAGGACATCACCTTGATAAACTTCAGGTGTGTTTAGAGTTCTCCCTATCTTAATGTTCTCCTGATGGTCCCTTACATGCGGTTGAACTTATGTAGCCTATTTGCCATGTAAGTGATTATAATATAAGACACACTATAGCCCGGATATCCAAAATTGCTTACCTGCTCCAGAACAGTACCATCTGCAACTAGATTTGCTCGTATGGCATCGACTCTATGAAAAACAACCTCCTTAATCGTCAATACGTAGATCTTCTAATCGGAAATCCTTCAGATTCGATGGAATGAGTGTACAGCTATTTGGTAGCCGCTTTCAGAGTTCGACAAGACAGCCTGGTCATCAGCAAACAACAACATGTTTACTGCAGAGTTACCAAGCAGGATCGTCTACATAAAATGCTCAGGATGTCTATATATAATTTAAAAAGACAAGGTGATAATGGACGCCCATGTCGTACTCCACAATTGATCAGTCCATAACAGGCGTTTTGTTCAGTTTTTACTGTGTCAATTAAGATTTTTGTTCCACATAAAGACTCTGTATAGCTGTAATGACATGTTGCGGGATCCCTTTCTTTGCCGTTTTTGCAAAGAGCCTGCACCTCGTAACTCTTTCAAATGTCTGTCTTTCCAAACTTGATGAAAGCTATGTAGGTTGTCAACTTATATTCTCTGGGTTTTAATGACCTGGACGTTTGCGAAGATGCATTCTACACTTGACCTGAAACCATGTTGGGCCTCCGTTATTGCATTCAGTTGTTTTGCTAGGAAGTTATTTTAAATAAAATGTGTTAATTAGACTGACCCCTCTATAGTTATCACAATAATTAAGATCTCATTTCTCAAATATGAGAATACCTTTGCTATCTGTCAATCTCTAGAAATATGACCAGTGGTCCAGCACAGATTGATAAAGTTCAATAAACGATTATGGAGCAATGTTGACGCATAGATAATTAGCTCATCATTTTAAAGCACATGCTTATAATTTGCAATGCTTTATAAGCGCATCCTTTATATTTAAGTAGCTTATAAATGTAAAGAAAAAGTACGTATTCATTCTATAACATTTACCAATATTCTGTTTTTAAGTTAGCTTCTTACCTTACTATTTCATTATCATTTTCTGTTATCATTCATTTCTACAAACGGTCAAACTAAGTGAATCAGATTCCCGATTTAGATAGTAAGTTTACTTTAACTACTAGAAACATGATATCGTTGTTTCGATAGACCATACGTTGTCTTTTATATTAAACTATTTCTCACAAATTGGATTGAGTTTTGCTTTTTATTGATAGTAAAAATAGACTTTTTTTACCATCGAAATAGTTTAGAGAAGGCCATTAATATTCATAAACTATTATTTTATTTGTTCACTATGAGTTGCAGTCCTTTTGTTTTATGGAAAATGTACAAAATACTTAATATGTAAAATTAGTCAATCGATGTCCTCTCTTGCCAAAATTGACGTAAGGATGAAACTCTTCATTAACCTTCGTAAATAAATTGCCAGCATACTTGATATATGTAAACTTCAAATAGTAAATAGTTTGTAAAACATATGACAATTCAATAGCATACAATTAGACTAGTTGGTTATACTTAGCCTACTACGATATCATAATTTTTACTTTCGAGAAATGTTAAATACGTAATGGGAAAAAAGAAACTACAGAACAAAATTACTGATAATATTACTCTCCCGCTTACAGTTATCGTCTCTCAAGGTGGACATTAAGATTAATAACGCACGACCTGACTAAGCCAGTCTAATCCGTGTCCTGATAATGAAGTCTACGTTGTAGGCCAAATTACACCGTAACCTCATCCCCATAACAGAGTGATTTACTTTAAGCGTAAACTATGGTCGACAGAGCTAAATGTTTGTCGAATAATATTTTGACTGTCTTTATACCATAATTATGTGGATGTTTTGTACTAAGAGCAGGTATAATTTAAAACTAAATCCTAAAAATTTAAATTGATTTTGTATAATTGCTCCCCAGACATAATGAAGAAGTTTGTAAAAGCGCTATACCATGTGTTTAAGAATAGTAAAAATATAAACGATGATCTACTTTAATACTTCTGTTAATTAATTATATATACGTTCTAGGAAACTAATGGCACATAATTCCTAAATGACTTCTGTTACAACAAAACTTATTCTTATTTTACTCAGCAAAAATAGATTATTATGTTTGTTAAGGTTTGTTTTTACTTTACTTAAAGTTAGTTAAAAAATTTTGTAAATTATTTCGTTTTTGGGTTCTCCGATATTACATTTGTTTGCAATTTAGAAATGTATACTAACTATTCTTTATGACTAAACTACATCAAGGTACAGAAAAGTCTTGTATTTTTTTGCAAGTTTACGTAATGCAGACTGCCCTCAGGGTATCTTAATACCCTGAGATATTACAATTTTAGTACAATAAAAAACTGTCAACAATGTCTAAAGTAAAATGTTAAGTTTATGAGTTTTTAAAAGATCACAGATATAGCCTACTTTGAAGAAATAAAAAAAAAATTATAAGAAATTAGTATATTTTATTCTAATACTGTAGATGTTTTGTCCGTTGTAATACCTGTCGGAGCTGATTTACTTTTAACGTAATTATTTCAAATTCTTGTACAACTTAGCACGTTTTTTATGAACAGTTTTTCCCAAAGAGGATCTAAAATTTTATTAAAACAATACATGCATTGTAAAATACTAAAAGAATATTAGTAAAATAACAGATGTTTTATCAGACACAACTTGGTCACGAAACGTAGTTCGGGTTACAACTAATTTCAGGACGAAAAGCAGACAGAGGAAAATGTGTGAGAAAGAAGAAATAAAATATTGCCTCGGACAAATAACAAACTTGCTATTATCAAATTTAAATTTGATGAGACAAAATTTAAATTATACTGTAGAAATCTCTCATAACAACACGTGATGATAGAAAGTGTATGCTTTTGGGAAATCGTTATTATGTATCGACAAATTTTTAAGAATTTCAGCGTAATCAATATTTCAATATTCATAGGAATAACGGATTTAATTATGATATTCAGCTTGACATCATCGGAGTTTTTGGTGACTACAGTTTATTCTATGTGAAGTCTGGACCGTCACATAATCTACGTCCATGAAAATGCTCTGTATTTAGCGTTAAACAAAAATAAATATCTACGATACATCCGCAGTCATTTCGCAGAAAGCTTCGTCTCGACACTTGAACACAGGTGTACTACTAATAGTCTCCCATAGTTCTGTATAAAGTTTCGGGTCACTGTGTAAACTTCATCATCATCATCATCATCACCACTTCAAGGATTAGGCCCTAGACCTGTTCTGGATCCCATCTACTTCTCGGTCTACCGTCATCTCTCCTTCCAGTAGGCCGATAACCCAAGGCAGCCACGGGTAGACGGATATCAGGCACACGGTTCAAGTGTTCACACCGTCTCCTTCTGTGGTCTTCAGTCTTCTGGTGCAACGATGTTTGATTCGCGTCTAATATCCTCGTTCCTTTTCCGATTGTGCAAACTTTAGATACGCATTTCAGTCACGTCATTGACATGTTAAAAGACATGTCAAGATTATATAAGATCAGAAAATTAAAACCTTCGGAATACTTCTTTTCCTTGTTGTACTTTTTAAAATCCATTTAAGTAAAAAAAACGTTAAACCTTGCAACTACGTAATTTATTGTAATGATTTTTTTTTATATTATGTTCCGATTTTTTCTATTTTTTATACAAATTTTTCACATTTTTTAAAGATTGTATTTTTAAATTTTAAAGTACAGTTTACCTCAAGCGTTTAGGTACATAAATCACCGTAGCTTTTAATTGTATAAAAGATTTTTACATCTGTGCAGTTGAATAATTTTAATATAAAAATCTCTGCTATAACCTACGAATTCGAATTCGTTGTTACGACTCTTGTAAGTAATCCGTATGATTTATTTTTATTGAGGGGGGTTCCAACGTTCAGTGTACTAAGAAGCACCTGTTTGCAATTTGGATAACTCGAGATGAATTCAAAGCACTTGTTGCCGGTCGTTTTGTAATTATACAAAACGAAAAACAGAGGAAACTTAAGGTTAATTCCCTTTCCTAATAGCTCGTTATGGACTGCAGATTATAGCTGTTTTGTTTCTTGCAGTTTATGCTGCTACGAATATTTAAACTCCCAGCTTAATATTTTCCTTGTTTTCATTAAATGTCTTCTTTACGCTCTTTTTTATGACAACAAATGCAAAGAAAATTCAACGCTTTGTATAATTATTAATCTTCCGTAAACTTAAATCTTTCTTTTAATAATAAAACCCGCGTTTAGAGACTGCCCTCCGCAATTTATTGTAAGTGGTAATTAGTAATATTAATTGCTGCTTCTTATTTATAAAGTATATTTTCCTACGAATAATCATTATACTTTTACTTGACGTTAGGCGTGGTAAATGCCTGGGCTTCAGAGATCAACTAATTAAGAAAAATTGGGTTTATATAAAATTTTTCATTATTTTGAACTCTTGAATATGACCAGCCCAAGACTGCACCCCAGATACTTGCATAATAAATTGGTAATTCGCATTTCATATAATTTAGAATCTTTGACGAGGTAACAGAAATTTCTACTGTACAACTTCTGTAATAGAAACTGGAGGCAAAAGTTTAGTTGAATATAGACGTGGAAACCTAATAATCTCCCAGTACAAAGGTTGTTTTCAAGTTAAGGCCTCCAAGAGACTTACCCAGTTTTACCATAAATGCGTAACTGAGGGTTCAGAATATTTTAAAACAAAATTGATCATTTAAAATTATAAAACCAAAGCAAGTTCAAAACAAGATATTCCAAAAATGTAGAGTTTAAAAATATTTATTATCTTATTTTCTTTTTAGTTATAATCTTTTTAAAACTATTTATTTTGTTTATTATGTTTTTATTTTTGTATTTAGTTTTAAATTTAAGCTCCTAATGAAACCAAATTTAATGTTTGATATTAAGCAACTGTAAAATATTCTGTAACAGTAAACCTCAAAATACAATCTTCTCCTACAGCGATAAATAAAAAGTTAATGTTGTGTCTTGTTTACATAATTAATTAATCAGTCAACTGTAATCCATCAAGAGGTGGTACGTATAATTTCCCAAAACGTTGGCTATTGGCTACATTACAAAATCAGTCCCTAGAATTCACTACGGAATAACAACTCTACTGTAACTACCAAACTGTGCAATTTTAAACACTTTTTCACAAATTGCAGTAGACAGCGGTAGACTCACGTGACCAAATTATAGCCATGCCTTGCTCCACGTCCTGTTCTATTCAGTGTCCACACGAAAATGCATGATCTTGCTCCTGGCTCTGTTGAATTATATTTGCTATATTTACTTGGAACCTTCTTATTGACTCTGCCTTCTCTTCAGTGTTGACGGCCGTAGTTAACATCTTAGCGAATGCGTGCAATGCCTTTCAATCGGCCGCGGTTTTTGAATGCCACCACACCTCTGTGTTTAGGTAGTTGATGGTAGATATTACATCGGGAACTAAAAGAGTGTAGCGGTGTACCACCCACTGCAATTAGACCTTGCTAAATTGCCTCTGTCGGACCTGTATTTCGGCCCGGATTTCAGAATAATACACAAATCATACTTCCAAGAGGTACATAGACGTTGCACTTCCCCGGAGGCTGAAGGTGAAGACCACGGAGTCATAGACTCACATGTGTTACCTTTCCTATAACTCCAACAGACCTAACGTTTGATGAGACGATAGACGGAATTTTATCTTAGTTTAAGTAGCGATCATATAATATTCTAAAGTTCCCTATCCTAAATTTTGAAGTTGGGTTGAAGGGTCAGCTGAACATATATATAGGCTCAAAAGTATCGTAAAGTGCTTACTGAGCAGGAAGTAAACAGAGAAAATCTAACCTGGAAAGCAATAATTACTAAAAAAAAAAAAGAATTAATATTTTTACATTTCTGACCGCAACAAATATAACCAGACATTAACTAGTGTAAACTTTACAATTAATCATGAGATTGAGAGTGGCATAATTGTGTATTGCTTCTTCCTAAACTCTTAGTTTCGAGTTTATTTTCATATCTTTTCCCGTTGCTTGATTATGACATGTTATTTTATAATTTTAATACTGATAGATTTATTTATAATGACGAGTAATATAGTTGCGAAAGTCTTTCAGCAGGTTTAGAATATTGTGTTGATCACGAAACCTACTTAATATTTTTGTCTGCATCAAGAAAATGTATTAAGATCACTTAACTGTGGAACACCATTAATGTTAACAGTATCTGTTACATTCCCCGCTAACATCTCCCATAGCAGGTATTGAGCTTAATAACGCATGACCTCACTAAACCAGATCAAATTTATGTAGAGTTAATTAGGTCTGCAAGGCAAACCCCAACTTGCTTGTAATTCCCGTGCTTCGTTGTAATCTTAAACTCAGTATTACAGAGTTCTAACCATATTTTTAATACTGAAAAGTGAAAACTAGATTTCAATTATTCTTTCTTGTTTTCTGTAGTTTGGTCTTGTTATCAAGTTACAATTCGAACTTTCCAACTTTGCACAAGCGAGTAACCATAGTAATTGAGAATTTTAAAGGGACCGCATAAAAAGTATCTCAACATCTGACTAATTCATCCATGGGCACATTACAAGTGATCCTTGATAAATGAAGTTGAAAATAACAATTCTAACTATGAGATTGCGGTTACAAAATAAAGATACGTTAATTTGCACCAGTGGGTTATGTTTCAAGACTATTGCTTCTCAAGAAGTGGAAAACGAGACTTATAATAATAAGCCACATGGCCGGCCATCTTGTCTGTATACTAAATTCAGATTGGGTCTTATTAGCAATAAAATCGAGTTTAAAATTAGGATTAATTATTTTTGCGTATAATAATTTTTTCACTCCCAAATTTTAATCTCGAAGACAGTCTCGAATTCCACTCACAGCCGATCCAGCCTACATTAAATATAGGCTATACTTCTCAAAAAATTCCTTATCCAAACTGTAGATAAATTTTTACTAGGCTGGTTAATGGAATTATCATTTACAGCCATAAAAGATACCTCTATGACTTTAGTTTATTAACATTAGTTTGCCGCCCAACGATATCCACTTGATCCCAAGGATCTTGTGTTGTTTGTCCCATACGTGTGCAACTAATTTAGCGAAATCTGTATAATATTTACCTTATTTCTTCCGTCAATAAGTGACCAGATTTTGTCAATAAGTGTCTTGGATACCAATTCAAACATGTAATTTAGCGATGTTGGTCTATCATGTTTTAATGTTTTTAACCATTTTCTGTCAGACGTACCTCAAGGCCCTTGAAGTTTTGCCAAAGTAACTTAATGCACATTCACCGTAATCCACATACTGTATTATCATCATGAATTAGGTTGTTATGAGAATATGTACTGTAACGAAACACGTAACTAACTGTAACGAATTGTGTTTAAGCATGGATGACGAACATTTACATGTTTAAAATGGATTTATTCAATTTTTTGTCTATTAGCTGTAAGTTTTGTATTTAGCGATGGACAAGAACGTAGTTTATATCAAATTCTTTATAAAAATTCGTTCTTTATTGTCATGTACTTTTTGTGTGAATTTGTGCGCGTGTGATAAACCTTTTTCGCTGTATGTTCAGTGTCCGTTAACCCACCGACTTGAAACTTTAACAGTGTATTGTTTAGGGAAATAGCTACAGTTTTTATATACTCTGAGGCTTCCAACTATTTTATAAATATGGTTTTTTTAATAAGGAATAACTCAACTTTTAACTCTTATCAATGATAGAGTAATAAAATCCATAGACAAAATCTATGCATGCTTTTGCTAATTTATACAAAGTTTTGCATGTAACTCGTATATATTTTGCTAATATCAACCATGTGACTTCGGATTGACCAATAAGAAGACAATAATTTCATTAATATTCCTACACTGTTAGGTACGCATCGAAACAGTTCTTCGATAGCATTTGCCGTGTGAAGTTGTGTCCGTCGTCGAGAGTTATTCTCGTATGAACGTATAGAAATATAAAATACAATAAAACTCGCAAATAACCAAGTGGGTAAACAACCGAAGTAAATTTTATTATTATATTTAAGTGCTTTTTGCGTTAGTCAAAATTATCCTCATAGGGAATTACTGAACACTTCAAGCTTTCACCTAAGGTGTAAGCTCAGTACACCGCTCTAAAACAATTACCCATATAACCCTGAGATCTAAAACAATTAACGTTATACATTAATAATAACTTTGCGAGCGAGAACGCTAATTATTGTGATAGTGACAGTTTGTGTGTAAAGTCTATTTGGTATTAACAGTTCGACGGAATCGTCAGCGAGACGTGCAGAAGTATCGCCGCTGGAGCAACCCGCCGAAGAAGAGGACGCTAGGAAGGAAGGAGAGCGACGCCGACGAAGAGGACGCCAGGACGGAGAGCGACGCCGAGAGGAGGATACGCACATCCGGAGGACGGGTCATCTAGTGTTTTGGATATTCATCTAACAAGTAAAATCGAGATACTCGAACGATATAAACTTTATTTAAAATATATCAATTCATGACACTTATGTAATTTAAAATACAGAATATAAATTATTATTCCTTTGTGTAATAAATAATTCTTCATTACCTCCATTATAGACTTGTTTGTAATTTCTGCACACACACACACATATTATCCTATGCGAGAATTATAATCCGTATTGTTGCAATATAGTCTAATAAAACATACAACGTACACAACAGGATGGTCTATTGAAATGTGTTTGTATCAATATGATAAAATAAAATGAATAAATATAAACCACTAAGCTCACAGACTACTTTCCTCGGACGTGCTGTAATATCGGTGGTGCCTGTTGGTTTGGTGCAACCGCTCAAAACAATTCCAGTGGTACATTCTACTATCGTTGCACAACACGCTTGCTTTCATCGTTTTTATTTCTTTTATCACCAGTAGGCCTAAAGCTAAGGACGCGTATCAGTGGAAATTATATTTTATGATATTTCGTGTGAAGTGAAGCCCATGAAGCAGTATCAAAGAGATTATAAAAACAAGTAAGTGAACCCTCTGGGTATTCGGGTCTGTGCTTCATTAAGCGCAAGAGAGATCGCGTAGTTATTCGCAAGATGTTACTCGTTATAGCGAACAGCCGGTTGCTACAAAACACATAACAGACCGGCACAACTTGTTCATAATTAGTTCATCATAATAACAGCTTTATCTGAAATTATTTTGGCATATAATATTAAATATAAAAATTTCTTATTTAGTTAAAGATTTATTTTTTCCAGATATTTTAGTTCTTATTCAACTTCATGTTATTTAGTACCTCTGAGCGTTTTATACTGTACAACAGCCCTTCAAATAATCTGGAGTCAAGAGAGACGAAAACAGTTATTTTTAAATGCTAACATTACGTTTAACATTACAAATAGGCCTATTATAACTTTGTTCTCTTTCGTAATGACTTACAACAGAGGGGGATGTCTTTCTTTTCATAAGTATATAACCGCTATATAAAAAATTAAAAATTGTTTTAGGCTTGGCTTTAACGGACTTTTGAATGAAAAGTATTAACCAAATAATTATTTAATACACGTTGAATAAATCTTAGAGAACAAACTTATTGTTTGCAACGTATTGTTGGTAATTTTATAATAATATTCATTTTGAATATAAAATTTGAGAATTGATATCACTGCAATAAATCAGTATACCCGTGTTTTCATGACAATGACTATAAGTAGACGTGTAGGCCAAAAGTTATTGTTCAGTGTGCTTAGTGGAGTTAGGTGATTATAAATTGATTACTGGAGAAACAAGTATGGGTCTTCCTTGAATATAGAAACGTAGAGATTAATTGATCAGGTTTAGAGAAAATACTTGGAAAACAGCAAAGAAAACCCGTCAAAAATACTGACGGGAATGATTTGAATTACTTTATGACTACTTATTAAATATTATTAGGATTAAAGTACGTATAATTGTTATTGCATGGAAGTGTGTGTACATCTGTTACATGTAGAATGGTAACTATTTTGCGTGTATTATTAACATAAACATACGTTAAATGTGTATTGTTTCTCTGTTGCTTCTATACAGATACTGATGATGTTATAAATTTTGTCGGAAAGTGAATACAATTTTTCTTTTAATCACCATCATATTCTTAACGGTTTTAGATTTTAGCAACCTGTTCCTATTCCACAGTCCACCTTTCCTTAGGTATACCAACTTTTCTTCTACCTCTAGGATTCTCATCTTTCGCCATCTTTGGTATTCTAATTTCTTCCATTCCACTGATGTGTTGAATCCATTTTCTTCTGTATTCTTTAATTCTTTCATTAACTGAAAAAATATCTAAATTACTTCTTATCTCTTCATTTGGCATATGATCTCGTCTGTTACACCTTTTAACTGGTCTCAGAAATTTACTACTGTTTGTACCTTCGTTCATCTTTCTTCTTTATGTCTCAAGTTTCAGAACCATACAGTAGTGGAGGTATTGCCATTGTTTTATCAAATTTTATTTTGATTTCTTTTCTACACTTTTTTACCAACGCTTTCCAAATCGTTCCACACATTTTGTAAAAACCAAAAGCTATCTATCATTTCTGAAGAGAAAGTTTGAAAACCATTCTCTTTGGGGATGACCAAGCCATATTCGCCACTTCAGAAGCCGATCTCCAGCGACCACTGGATTTATAAAATAGGTAAAGAACATAACTGTAACATATCTGAATCAAAGACAAAAGTAACCGGTTCGGACTAAATATGCATAGACAACACATGCATAGAACAAGTAAGATATATTTTTTTTATTTGAGTCTATTTTATGACCTAACCTTAGGAACCCTTAAATGACTTGAAGTTATAAAAAATAACCTTCAAACGACATATGTTCCAAGCGTTATTGTAAAATGACTGCAGTAATTGTAACTGATATAATTTTAAGTCGTTTACATTCAAGGTTGTACTATTACTAACTCACGTACTAGTCAAGTTACGTATTGTCGTCTCTGACATAATATGTGGCGTTTCCATTTGTGACGTCGCTACTTAGACTGGGCGGAACGGTCAACAGTGTAATTTACGTTCCGCTGCGACCGCTTTGTAGCCTACGTTCGTAAATACACTTTACTCAAAGCCGAGACCCAAATAAATCTCTCCACACAATAGCTCTCACACATAAATTTAACTAAATTTAGTGAAGATTACGTTCGCTATTCAACTGTTCAACTATCCGACAAGATGTAACACAAAAATTATAACATAAAAATAGGATACTTATTCTCTGGCTTATTAGCCATCTATATTATGAAACGTGATGTTTCCCTCTACATAAAGAATATACCCTAACCTAACATAAATAATTATATTCTCCAAATAATGAAGAACAGAATAATAATTACGTAAGGAGCCTCTATAATGTAAAAATATGTGTTAAATAGTAAAGTTGAGACGAAAATGAAATAAAATAAGAAGACCAAAATACCAAATATGATTATCTGGAACTTAATAATAAATAACTCTAGTAAACTGCATATGTAATATAAAAAATTGGTGAAAGTCTATACAGCAGAACTTAAATGGTTTACCAATCAGGAAAATTAATAAACTAGATAAAATTTGAAGTAAAATAAATAAAGAGTCAGAGAATAATCATATTTGGGTGTGAATCAAGTCACTAAAACCATTCAGAGAATGATTAGTATAAAATAAGTTGATAATAACAGTTGTAATTTTATATTTAAATTGGTTTAATGAAAGTTAAAAAGCAAGACCAAAAAAAATAAATAAAAGAAAGTTAGAACATCCTAAATACATACCAGTGAGCACAGGGCATAATTATAATTATTTCAATAAACTGACCAACCTATTTAATTTATAATTAATCTGAGTGAATCGTATTACCCAACCGGAGAAGAAGTAACCAGAAAATCATTTAATAAGTAAACCATTAATTAACCAAACCATTACCAGTAAGTAAAGACAATGACAACACAATAAATATATTTGTAATCATTATTGTAAATTGGCGCCCAAGACATCTATGACTTTAACCAGGTAATCCCAAGTTTTATTAGGCCTATATAAAGTCAGTAATATTGAAAAGAATAAACGGGTGTTATAATATATAAAACTCAAAGTCTGAGGTTTTGTTTCTTTGTGTTGAATACAAATCCACACCGTTACACCCCGACTGCTACCAATTCTACCAACTTTTGCACGGGTAACCTTTGACACAAGGCGAAAAACACTGTCTAACTTGGAATTTGATATTCTTCCCCGTTCACACAATTTAGGCCCTTTTAATGATGCTTTATTGTTGACGCGTATAAAGTTGTCAACAACACCATGCAGATCAGAATTAATTACCATAGT
The DNA here is from genome assembly GCA_034769895.1 of Magicicada septendecula. Taxonomy (NCBI): domain Eukaryota; kingdom Metazoa; phylum Arthropoda; class Insecta; order Hemiptera; family Cicadidae; genus Magicicada; species Magicicada septendecula. Next base: position 143,578,622 of record CM068372.1, read on the forward strand.
AACAAGTAAATCAAAAAATGCTATTTAGCGGCATCGGAACTGTACCTTTATCCGTTCCTGCAGTACATTTTCGATGTTTTCAATATGCGATTTTATCGATATATTACGATGTGAAAAAGACGATGTGTACTATAGCTCGACAACGGACAAAAATAGCTGGAGTGGGTATTGCCGCTGCAACCGCATCACAATGATGGGGGGACGTTACCCCCCTCCTTTGTCGACAGTCACACGTATTACTGCAGTATTTTACGTTTATTGGTATAGCGGCAACGACTAGTTCTAGTATGTTCTTTTTGTGGTCGTTTTGCTTTTGCGCTTACGTGATACATATCAGCTTACAGTTTTGACGTCAAAACTCCGGAGCTTCAAAAATTCGGGCTTGTCCACATGAAAAGTTATTCCTTCTGCAGCACTTTAAGAATTCGAGATTTCGAAAGATACAAGACGTTGTACGTCAGATTGTTCAAATTAGCCGATGCATAAACGTAACTAAAAATGATCGTGGACATCAAATTTTAAATTGTGAGGAAATAACACTTTAGGTGTCGTGGGTCTCCGCGATGATAACGAAAATGAAGAAAGTGAAGGCATCGCTGACGAAGCATCCATCGGACCTTCACACTCCGATAAATTCGGCGCATTGGAAAATGCAACATCTTGGCCGGACAAGCAGCTGGAGTCCACTGCTATCCAGTTTTTGTTACTAAAGAAAATCAAAAGCATGGACAATAAAGAAAAGATTTTTACTCTTGTTTAAAGAAAAATAAACTAAAGGGGTTTTCTCAACTATAAATTACCTGATTTCTTCAGAACATTTTGATTTTAAGAGTTTTGTTATACAGGTCTAATATTATTTTGCGTAAGTGTTTGGATTACGTATAGTAGAAATTATGTTTCTAGCCTATATCTGAAATTTTGTAACTATGCTCTATACATGAAGTAGTGATGTTTGTGTGAATTCAAAAATACAGACAAATCGATAATTCGGTCTAATTTGAACACTAATTACGCCGACTTTTTTACGTTGTACTGTATATGCAAAATACAGTATTGAACGAATTTATATTGTTATTATTTAGCGTTTTACTAGTGTACTGTGTCTGATTATTCAACGTTTTGTTATCTCCGTAGGATAGAACAAAGAATTAAGACCAAAAACAAAGTGTTAAGACTGCATTATAAGAGAAATTTTAAATAGATTTTTAGGTTTCCAAACTATTTTGATTGGGATTCCAACATTTTCTCCTTATCAAAAAGATTTTAATTAGGAATTTGAGATTTTCGACCGATATTGACAGTTTCTTGTACGCTAATTCAACAACACAATTTCAAGTGTTATAGACTTACCATCATGATGGTATACAAACCTTTTGTAAAATTAACAAACTAATTAGTAGAAAAAATGTTGTAAGTAGTATATACTCTAATTTAACACCTGAAAACTATGATTAATTAGTTTTTATTTTTAATTTTTGAAAGATGTCAGAACTTTTTTAGCTTGGTGACATCATGTGACGATGGCGATGACTGTGTTTCTGCAGGAGTGTCGACCTTGTGCTGCCTTGATTGCTTCGTGCATACAGTGCCCAATAAATGGTTTGACCTGATCCACCCAGCAGTTCCGACATCTCAATCGTCAACCTTTATACGCACATACTCGAAATCGTTATGAAGGTTAGTAAATGGGTAAAAGATTTAGATATTTCTGTGTGTGTGTGTGTGTGTGTGTGTGTGTGTGTGTGTGTGTGTGTGTGTGTGTGTGTGTGTGTGTGTGTGTGTGTGTGTGTGTGTGAACTCATACGTCAATGAGTTCGGACGGCTAAAATGACGGAAGGGCGATTCCTTCAATTGTAGCGCCATTGGAAGAGTAGTCGGCTTTCATGAAGGTTTGTAAATCGACCAGTGTTTACGAAGGACACATCGATCATCGTTTCGGCAATATATTGTGGTCGCTGACGTATACATTCAAATATATAATTCGAGAAACGTTTTGATGGGATTTGCGAAAAGCGATTGGACTGTGATGAAAGGATTCACAACCCTCTACGTGTCTGACAAATGATTCTGTACACCAAACGGTCTTGCCTAGTGTCTTGATTTGCGTGCAGAACTCGTATGGGATGTGTCCAATCACCCAGTTAGAAACAGAAGGGCCTAATAAGAATTTCCCCCATTTCCTCACTAAATTCCTGTATCAGGGTTTTACTTTCTTCGCAATTTGGCATCGAATGAAACTTTTAGTATTACGTTCCGTTATCTACTTTTCCTGAATACTTCTTTACACACCAAGAAATTTATCTAATTGATAAAGCTGTGTTAGTGGTTGTAATCACAAAACAGAAATAGCACTGTTCCACACCACTATAGAAACATTTTTCCGATTAGCGCTTTCAAGCTTCACAGCTCATCTTATCATCGTATATTTCCTATCTAATGAAAAGCTATATGTGCTACGGTGAAATGTTTTTCTATAGTGATGTGCAACAGTGTTATTTCTGCTTGTAAAATTTATTTAAAAATAAGTAATGTATGTTTTTCTTTAAAGCACTGAATTTATTAAGGTACTAAGACTACAAAAACAGAACCAAAAACAAAACCAACAACAAAAATTAATACTCAGACTGCAAACAGTACTAATTGCAGTTGTCCTGTTACTCGTACTGACTGTAAGGAGAGTCATAATAAATACTTTCACAGTTCTGTAATTAGTGTACTTAAGTTTTTCTTAGTCGCACATTCCACCTATTTACGGATCTCTACAGTTTCGTTATTAGAAGGATTAATTTTTGTAATGCTTTAGGAATTTAATTCTCCTTTTCTAAACACGTAGATAAATATAAGAATTTTCTTATGACATATTCATAGTCTTTTATATGATTTGATTAAAGAAAATTAATGCCCATTTTATGTGAAACATAAACTATCTACACACATAAGCGATAAGAGAGGAGGATATGAGAGAACTTAACCATTCCTGAAACAGGGGCTAACTGGATACAACATGATGACAACATGATAATGGATCAGAAACTGACACTGTAAGTTACTCATTATACAATTGCATGCACGAAATTAAATGAAAATATTGTTTAAATTAATTTAAAAAAGCACTGTAGGCTACTGAATAGTTGGAAAACGTTAACATGTTCAGGGTAAATCAGAAACTTAGAAAAGAATGGTTAGTGTATCAGCGTCAACAGTTGCACACCAAACACTGCTAGTTACACTTTCTGGTTTTTGAACATGCTGAATTTTTGTAAATTAATAGACGGAGCAGGAGAATATTGTATGGGTTTCTGCTCATGACGGTGCATGCTTTAATCAGAGCACCGCTTACATTCGAAATGCTTATGTCTGTACAGATAAATGGCTGTGTAAGTTGTAATTGCGCGGAATGTAATTTGTTAACTGGATACAATTTATATTAGCTAAGCTTACAGTAATTAGAGGCAATTCTACACTCCTTGGTAGGTACTATCAACTGTTTAGTCAGTTGTGAAAAGAGTTTTTGCTCTGTTGTGAATTCACTATATTTTATTAATTTAAAATGTTAAATATATATAATTACTTTACCTCAAGATGATTTTCCCTTGTGTGGAACATGTTTCGGGAAACTTATTGTTCCCATCCTCAGCCTTCTTAATTTTGAATCTTGTGGGGTACTTGTGATTTGGTTGGTTGTTGTTATGGTTTCCTGTTGGTTTTTTGCATATTTGTAAATTTTCCCATATGTTCATTATGGCGCCTTTGTGTGGTATGTGTTTTATTAGTGTCATGTTGGTTGTCACTGGGAATTCATGTCCTGTGTTTATTGCATGTGTAGCCAAACTAGATTTATATATTTCTAGTATTTGTATGTGTTTAGATGTTCAAAATAACGTTTTCTCAGTTGTTTTTTTTCGTTTGTCTATTTATTTATTTAATACGATTGGATCTAAATTATATGAAAAAAAGAATTCAAAAATCAATGAAATACGAAACGTAAACTTACTGTAGGCAGTACACAAGGCCAGGAAACGCAAACAAAATTACCTAAGTGAAAGAGAATGGACACCTGTTGGTATGTCCAAGAAGGAACTGGAATCTGACATCCGAGGTGCACTGAGAACTGCATAGAAACCTGTGAATACTTTAAAAACGGAATGAGATACGCTAACTAACTCACATCTAAGAACTCCGCACACGGCGCGACTGTTTGCGACTTCAGTTGTTAAAATGTTGCGCGACCAACTGTTTTGGGACCCGTCACCGTAGTGGAATGGGATTGCAAAGAGACCGGTTTGAAATCACTCACGTGTCCATCGCACGCAACCCAGCTTGCTGGTCGAAAAGCAACTTGTGTCGCGTAGTTGTGCAAACTTTTCCGTTCTGTGTTTTTACTGTAAATTCATTTTATAATTTTTTAAAGTTCCTACAGTTTTATTTTATACTTTTTGTAATTTTCATTAACTTTATACTTTCATCTAAAAAATGAGTGACCAGGCGGCGAATATAAAATTCGTCCAAGAGGTGGAAAAGCACCCAGTGTTATGCTTTATTATTTAGTATTATGATTTGTGAAGGCAGGGACAGTCATCTGTAATAAGTGCTGATAAGAAGCTTTTGACATTCTGTTAAGCGCAATGAATTTTTGAATTCGATCCTCTCAGCTGAGTTTCAGCTACAAAAACCTACACTTAATATTTCTTTCCTTGTAAGGATGAGTCCAGAATATTCTTCCACCTTTTTGCCGTCTTCGATATTGTTTATAAACAGTAACGTCTTCCTCGTCGCTACTGCAACACATAATAATGATAATGATAATAATAATAATTATTATTATTATTACTATAATTTGAAGAAGAATGTCAACAAAATATCTCACTACAGTCCTGTTCATGTCATCTTCATTAGCCAGGTTGCCCGATACTGATTTCATTTTTGTCAAAATTTAGCTGCTCCGTCTGCGGACAACAGCAACCCGTTAGAAACTAAAGTTACAAAACGATCGCGTCTCAAACCAGTTGCTCATCTCGTGTTGGATAGTAGTCGGGCCATGTGCGGTGGCCCTAAGGAACAAGGTTGTTGTACCATAGAGTTGGCAGAATCTTCTCGATTAGTGGTCTTATAATCAACTTTTACTGATAATAACATCGACTCAACACATCCGTACCCTTCGGAAACAATTGACACCTTTCTGAATGTTAGTAGTGTACGACGATTTTCTTTGTGCAAAACTATTTATTTAGCTGAACTACAAAACTTAAAAAATTTTTCACGCGATCACAGGATATTTCTATCGCTTTCCGTTGTCTTATTTCGCTATCAGCACGCTGTGGCATTGGTATGAGAATTTCCGTAAACCGAAGTGTACTGTGTTACATTGGTATGAGAATTTCCGTAAACCGAAGTGTACTGTGTTACATTTTCATCCATATTGCAGGAAACGTTCAGACCCATCACCAACCAGTAGCGTGGCGTCCATGTAATCGGTGTTGCCGGCGGCAACGGTATGGAAATAATAGAAAATAATGTTAATTATATCACAGAATAAATACTCTAGTTATTGAATAATTTGAAATTCAATCAATATTAGTAGGGAACATTAAGAAAAGCGTAGCATTGCTTTCGAATTGCTGGGCACTTCCAGCGTCATGTGTTGCCAGCTCAGACAACGGCAGTGTTTTACTGCGGTGGTCATTGGCTTTGTAGTAGTTGTCACTGTACAAACTGAGGAGAGGGGGACACATTCGTTCATCCAATGTGCTGCCGCTGCATAAACCGGCAAAACGCTCAGTTAGCAGCTATGTTCGTTTCGTAACCAACGTGCAGCACTTACTACCTACCTATCTAATTGTGTTTTGTTCGTTTAGTTATGTGTTTCTCTGTTTGTCTTTATTATTTTTAATTCCTTTATTTGTGTTATGATTTATTCTGTGTAAGTATAATGGGAGTCAGATCCCGTTGAACCGGGAACCTCTTCTTCTGCCAGCGAATGATTGAAAATATTCTAAAAAAATATTTTCTCTCTAAAAAGAATATTTTGGCCCTAAAAAAACACTTGCTACTAGAAAAAATTTCAATTAATTTTTAGGTTGAGTTTTAGGCCTATGACAACTGGCAACAAGTGTTATGTACCGACGACGTAACTGCCACCAACCAATATAACCAAAGAAATATAGAATATGGTGAGATGCAGAGACTTATGAAGCCAAAGAAACTATAGACAAAACAACACGACAAACTATAAAGTCGGATAGAGCCTGCAGTTTTGTCAATATGTGATAACAATTTTGATACTCAGTTAAGCTGTTAGACGTACGTTGTCAATGTAATTTTACCTCTATATAAGCAAATCGTAGTCGAATAAAATGAACGTATATAATTTAATTTTATTTTAGCCCCATCACATATCATCATAGCAAAATTTGTGCTGACACTAACATTTGAAACGTAAACAGTAATTTTTGTAAACGTACAGCATTATGTCTCGTTCAGACGAACAGCTGACCGAACGAATGACATGACAGAGGGACGGTGGTAACTGTCTTATTAGTCAGCGCTACGCGTCCAATGATTTCATTTCGCTGTGACAGGTTTGACGGGAACGGATGGCATGGCAACATGACTCCGAGCATCCGCTCGCCTCGCACAGACAGTTGCACACTGTGCGATAATGAGCGTTTAGAAAATTAAATAAAAAATTCTGAATTTTCACGATACTGAAATCGTTTCAATTAACGTAACCCAGAATTAAATATTGTTTTTTATTTCATATAGCCTGATAATGGACACATATTAGAGTCATATTTTAATATCGATTTACAATATCGAATGACACAGAATGTCTGTAATTAGTAAACTCAAATGTTTCTTTTAAAAATGAATTTAAAATGCACTAATGATACTGGCGTTGCTGGAGTGCATTCTTCCTCATCCTCGGTTATATATATCTTACTCCAAAATTTCAGTCATCAATTCTCATCCCAACGTAGCGATAAAATGTGTACAATAATTTAGAAAAAATGCATTTAGACCATTTTATTTGCTCTCGGTTTCATCTATTGTATCTTCAACCTGCTCATTATTTGATTTTAATTAATTATCACGTTTTTTTGTTATTTAAGATAAAGGTTTAAACGGAAAGAAATGTACACTCATTCAACATTATCATAAGATTTTGTATTATTATTATTTACTTGTATACAGTCAATACCATTTGGTTTATGTAAATCCATCCTATATAATTCTTACCTATTTCGTTTAAAAAGTAGGAGCTACATTTACAAGTAAAATAATATATTATATGTTAGCTATCATTGTTTAATCTCCTTTATTGCATGAAACCTCTACTATTCATACACAATTCTCGTTCCCATTAGACTTTCCTTAAATTCGTGCAGAAGTCTACATATTATCTTGGAACGTGCTAACCATACCTCCATACGCTTCACGTATTTGATGTGTCTTCACGTTCAGTTTGTCACGGGTAATTTTTTGTAATTTTTGTTTGCCCGGTGCAGTGACAACTTTATGCCTTCAAGTAACTAAATAAATACAAAATAAATAAGTGATAGAATATAAGTAAAGATTATGACAACGACTGCAAAAGAAATATCCTAGAGCGAACGTTATATAAATTAAAGATTGAAATAAGTATGCAGAGGATCATTTGAAGATCTAAATTAAAATTACAGTATGCGACCTGTTGTCTTTTATAACGTGTTAAAATAAATGAGAGCTAATAAGAGTTAATTATCAGAGCATGATAACTGACTTCAACACTCCATAACTACATACTAATTTTCCCTTCCTCTATCATCTGGTGTTCTGGCACTAAAGCATATTATATCGTATTTCTCTCCTTGCGTACATATGTTTCCTCACCTGCATCACTTTGTCTTGAATTTTCCCCCTTGGGAAAGTGTTTATATTCTTCTCCCCTGATTTTTATTCCAAAGAATTTTACTCTTGGCACCCATTATGACATTATAGTATATAATATGCTTTGTAAATTATAAATTACCGAACCAATTATTCGTAACAGGTCAGCTCAGTTATAAATTAAACATGTTCTCATGTACGTATTCATTTTTTATTAATTTTTTATTTAAACCACGACTCGAGTGTTCTGTTTTCCAAAATTCGATGTTTCTATATTGTGACGAATATATTAATCTCGAGCGAATTATAGAATTTACAACGTACTTTATATTATAGCCTACAGTGTGTCGTATGACTAGCGTATATGTATTATTAGTTATCATAAGATTAAAAACAATATGTACCCCTAAGTTTACTCTAAACTTGTTAATATTGTTCAGTAAACCTGCTAGGTATGGAAGATTAGTTTCATACAAACTGCCTAATATTATTACCGTTACGTAGGCGGAGAAAATATAAATTAATGTAAATAAGAAACACTTGACCATGTGCCCACGTGTTTGAGTAGGATGACACGAGATAGCGAGTTTTCATTATATAATATATTATACAAATCGTGTGAGACGATCTCGTAGCGGTCGCAAAATCTAAGTAATGCTAAACTGTAAATAATCTATTTAAGTCTTACAAACACTTTCATTATTTATTAGTTCACATTCGATACCAATCTAAGATGCGTTCTTGTGTCAAACAACTTATATTTCACCCAATATTATCACACGTTCTAAACGAATCGAGTAAGAAATTTCTAAAGGTTGTCCACAAGAACCGTGGGTCACAAGTGATCTTGGCAGTTACCTATAAGTAAATTTTAACGCAACAACCTATCAGTTGGGATTACTGAGTTGTCCTATTGGGAGTATTTTGTATGATGAAGTTGGTACAAAGTAATTATCTATTTGCTTTAACTGCGGTTTAATAAATTTAATTATTCTGTTTAGCAAAATAATTACGAATATCCGTGAAGTATAGTAGTTAATTAGAAGTATTATCGAATTAAATGTAATTTAGTTATTTGCCTTGTATAATGTTTGATTATTTTACTCTCTGTAGAGGTAAAGTAATTTTACCTTAAATTTCGCGATAAGGTAAACATAAGTTAATTTATGCTTAATTAAGTATCATACCCACGGCAACGTCAATTTTGAATAATGTTATTCTGTTTCTCTATGTTGTTGGCAAGTCAACAGTGAAATCTGTAGTCAGTATAATTTTCTTAACATTTTGTCCTATTGTCCATATTTGTAAGTCATGTGCAACTTATTTTTCACCTAAACGTCTAAAGGGAATTGTAGTATCCAAGTGACTTCCTCATCTCATTTAAGGACAATGTCGCAATGCCAAATACTAAACCTAGTTACTATTTGAGAACAATGAATTTTATTGGCAGTCGGTAGTATCACGGAGAAAAATATTCATGAAATAAGCGACATAAATACTACACAATACGAAACTCTTACTACGGATTTCCAATAAATATAAAAATAACCAACAAAAGAATAGTAGTGCTACGAGAATTAGGGAACGCTCTCGAAATGTCTAGAGCTTCCTTCCGCCCGTTTCTCTGGTAGCCGAGCAGGTGCGGTATCTGTGCCAAGGCCGCGCAGAAAGTACCCTCTGGATTGTTCGACTGCTGGCACAAATTATGCTGGCACGCCGCCAAAAGAATGGAACATTATTCTGGAAAGTTTGCGGGCGGCCGGCAAATTATAAGCAACAGTGGCCTGGTTAGTCAGTTGCACATGGTGATTCGTTCCGTGCGGATCAAGTGATTTTGGAAAGTGATTACTTTCTTATAATTAGTGCGGAACTTATAATAGCTGACATTATTATTGCGTGTGGACACTTAACGTGAATTATTGAATGACAGCACATTGTTGATTTCACATTGTTATTTGTGATTAATAATTGCTGGTAATTAGTGAATTCATTGGTGTCTGCATTTTGTTTCCACTGTACCATACGTGAGACCGTCGGAACAGTAGTTTAAACATCTGTAATCTATCACGATCTATCACGTAAATTTGTTTGAAATGTATGAATTGTGGTGTGACATATAGTCACTGGTGTAACTAACAGTTCTGTAGCCACGCGATGAGATGACGACTCAAGAGAGCTCACCAAAGATGACAAGTTTCAAAGTCTGGTAATTTGGCTTTGCAGTTTTCATATTATTTGAAAGATCTGTTTCACTTTGTAACTCTTCGGTTATTGTGTGAAAACGTATCTTAAATATTTATCTTGTCGTAAATTAAACGTTTTCTATGTTAATTTAGAATACGTTAGTTTCCGTTAACAGGAATAAGTATTTGCCTTTGCCTTTTCATCTAATTCACTAGTGTAATTCACTTAAAAATGCTTAATTTTTTCCTGTGTAAGACTACTGTTAAGTGTATTATCCAAAGTTAGAAAATTATTTATAAATTAAGTCATATATAATTATTTTCTATAAATTATCTGTAATGTTTATGGTGTTGGGATGATCAGAGAAATAAAATGCCTACTCATCGTTTTCATGGAGACGGAGCCCATACATCCTCAGTTACCCTGCTGCAATACCTTCTTGATAAAAAGTGTAGACGAAGAGATAAGAAAAGAGCAAACAAATCTAGATGAGTTTTATTCATTTCTATCAGTTTAAAAGCTTTTTGTTATACATCTGAACCGCAAGTTATGGTTGTCACTTGGAGACAGATAAAGCTATTCAAAATCTATGCATCAACAGTTTCAAGCGGCAATACTACAGATAGTAGATAACATAACAGTGTGGTAACGATTTGCTGGGTTATAGAAAAATTCATGTTGCGAAATATATTTCGGTGGAAGTTGCAAGTAAATAGCCCAGGACCCGGGAAGAATACATCCGATAAAGGCATACACAAAAGTTATATTTTGTTACTTAGTTGAAAATTGCATTATCCTGAACACAGACCCTCTATGCCGTCCGGTCCGGTAAAACAATTAGTAAAATGTAAATTAATTATATTCCCACTACCACGCTAAATGAAATACAAAGAGTGAATATTAGACTCTTCATTATGTCAATTAAAACGTTTTATTTTATGCAAATTTTGAATTAATTGTTAGTAATTAATCGATGATGCCATATTCATTGAACTACCGTCTGTGCGCTGTACGTGACTACGGTAGGGCGTAAAACGGCAGCCATGATGTCATACCGTCCAACCTGTGACAAAATAATGAAACCACCAGATGCGCAGCGCTGACTAATCTGAACGTCTGCTCGTTAACCGTTGTGACAACTGCTGGACACGTGGCACTGTACGGTTTACACAAACCACTGTTTACGTTTATAAATTTTTGTGTCTGAACAGACGTTGCACAGATAAGTTGAAAATATGACAATTTGTTAAATTAATTCGATTTCTTTACATAATTATAGACTCATTTCGTATTTTCAGCGTATTTATTCCGTTTAGCAATCTGTTGTAAAGCATACCGTTAGCATAACCACATTTTTCTATTTTACTAATTACCAATCACCAATTACTAATCGCCAAATACTAATTACTAATCACCAACTACTAATTCCTTGCTACGAATTACTAATTACCAATTATCAAATACCAATCACCAACTACTAATTACTAACCACTTATTACTAACTACTGATTTCAGATTACTAATTACTAATACTAACTACTGATTGATGATTACTGATTAACAATTATTAAATACTAATCCCTAATCACTATTATTAATCACAAATTACTATTTACTAACTACTAATTGCAATAACTAATTACAGATTGCTAATTGCTAATCACTTATCACTAATTGTTTGTTAATAATTACAGATTACTAACAAATAATGGCTAATTTACACATTTTATTAAATACTACGCTTTTTCAGAAGAAAATTTTACACACTCTTTTCCAGTTTTTCAGGTAGTAATAAGTAGGCCTATATTACTAAACCTGGCAAACTCCTGTCAGTATTTCACTTTCTGTAATTTTAAAAACGAAATATCACGTGCATATTAAGACAGTTTTATTCTACAGGTTAGTAATTTTTCATAACTTTTTTGTAATGGCTGTTTAATTAATTTTAAAATAATTCTAATGATTTTCTCTCTTCTTTTCAGCCGACGCCCTTGGACGGGCCTTACACATCAACTCCTAGGTTTGAATCTGATAACAAAATAACTATTATATCAATTGCTTAATACCTTTTGTTAAAAGGCACAGATCTAACAGATGCAGTTTTAAAATAAAACCAGGAAGTATTAGACACCAGTCACAAGTGCGAGAATTTTGCTGACGAGACTGCGATCAAACATTATGTTAGTTTATGCATACACTGCCAAGTCAATGTCTAACTGCTTGCTTCGGTGCTACCGCTGTGAGAGTATACGTGAATAAAAACAAATTTGTAAATTTATTATTCAACAAACTTTCATGTTTGTGTAATGATCAATAAGTAAAATTTTCAATTGATCATTCAAACTAAAAATATATTTAAACAATTTAAAATGTGGTGAAAAAATTTTAAATCGTGGCTTCACGTACTCTATGATCGAAACAAATGCTTTGAAGATATAATTAATAGACTATATAAATGTGCAATGTGAGTGCGTGAGTGCGTGCGTGTTGGCGCGCAAGCGGTAGATACGAAGAACAAAGCACAAAACGTGTAGCTCAGAACTCACAAAATTTGTGACGTTCCTGTTTGTGACGTGAGTATTTAAATTGGGCGGACCGCGGTCGCAAAATTTATTCGCTGCTCGCCTGTCGCTGCCACTCATTATATAGCCGTCTACCATAAGTTTACAATACGCTCACGGTTACAAGCCTGTTATTAATTATTTGTCAAATTCTGTTAGGTTCTCATCGTTCTAAGTATACCCAGTACTAAAATTATTTATTACATAACTTGATTTTTAGTATACAGCTTCAATTTCTAGAATATTCTATAACGTCAATTCATAAATACATACTATCCCGGCGACGAATACAACAAAATAAAATAACTAGTATCGTCGAGCGTGATACTCATTACTAAATGACACTTAACTAATAAGGTGAGTTGTAATGGACTATAAATACCACCTCAGTATAGCTATAAGTATACCCAGTATTAAAAATATTTATTACATAACTTGATTTTTAGTATACTGCTTCAATTTATGGAATGTTCTATAACCTCTATTCCTAAATACGTACTATCACGGCGACGAATACAACAAAATAAAATAACTAGTACCGACGAGCGTGATACTGATTACGAAATGACATTCAACTAATAATGTGACTTGTAATGGGCTATAAATAACACGTCCTATATTAGTGTAAAAGTTGCTGCAAATGGGAGATTCTGGTGGCTCTAAGATTTTTTTATGAATCGTTGACTACCGTGGCTATTACTACCTTCAGAATTGCCTTAAAGCTGAGTTACATTGGGAGATTGTTCATACCTATTAATTGTTTGTTTTCAGTTATTCGAAGTGATATTAAATGTTTATTTAGAACTGAACATCACTAAACTGATTAAAATTTGGTAATACGAATTGGTTTTAATGTGAATAGTATATAAAAAATTACTGTACTTTGAATAAGAACTGTGAATCAAGTGTCTCTTCTACGAATATCAAACTGTAACTCATCAGTGCTAAGAAATGTGCCTGTTAGTGGAATAATTTTAAGTTCTTGTGTTCACGATCGCGCTTGTCAGCTACGACTCTCTGTTCTGCTTTTGCTCTCACACTTTATTTTAGTTTGTAACTATCCTGTTAGGCATGCCAACTAGTTGTAGATAGTTGTAAAGTTTTTCGCAAGATTTTTCGTCTCCTTCGATCCACATCTGTCTGTATCTGATCCGTCTTGGAGTTACTGTGTAACCCCTTGTACTATAATCTACATTCATTTGTAACATAAAATAAAATTATTAATAATTAAAATTGTAATGAAATATAATTACTCAATAATTATAATTATTAATTAATTAATATGATTATTATATAATCATATAACATATAATCCACTTTAATTACTATCTTATATATATTTTATATTCATTTTTCCGCCTTCTTAGCTATTGTGTTATGAATTACGCAATACTTCCTGGAATTTCATGTAAAATATACCTATTTCATAGTTTAATGAATTTTAAGTAGATCTAGTATTTTTACAGAATTTAAATTAAGAAGAGTAGAGACTGTATTAATGTAACCCGATGTTTTGAAAATGAACGTATTCCCTCCATTCCTACTGACAATAAATATCACTTAAAGAGTGGTTTAAGCGTAATATTTATCTACATGTTGTTTACTTATTATGTATTATTATTATATATTAAATGATTTCTAGTGGGAAATGATTTTAATGTATCCTCAGTATTAATCATGCTGTTTTGTCTGTTTTAGGTAATAAAATTGAGTATTAAAGTACCAGAAGTGTTTCAGAGTTCTGCAATTTTGTAAGTACGTTATAAAGAAATTAAGAATTAGTAAGATTATACTCATTATTTGCTGTAGAGTTTGTCTGTATAAAATACATACATAATAGAAATTAACGTGCTCATCCACTTTTTGGTAAATAGTGAAGTCACAGAAGCTGTAATATTGTTACGTAAAGTAAAATTCCTAAATCACTGACATGACTTTCCGTTACCGTTGCAAATGTTAAGTTGACAGCGATTAACTATGATTACCAAATGTAAGCTTGGCTTAACATTTTGATTATTTTATAGGACTTAGGCAAACTTAAAACATTTCAGTAGAATAAATTTTTACGAAATTGTGCAAAATGGAGATTCCTCTTCACAAAGTATAGCATCTTTTAATATTATTTAATTTTTACTTATTTTATCTGAAAGAAAATATTGAGAAACGTGAAAAAGGAGAAACAGGAAGAAAGAGATAGGTTCAATATATGAAATGGGAAAATATTTAAATTTCTCAATACATAGGCTATTTCCTATCTGTAATTAATAGTAGACCTATACTTTAGTATACTGGAATTTAGTTAAGTTGATTGTAAAAATATTATTGACTTTTGAAACATCACAATTTGGGCTGGATATAAGCTGATGAGCTGATGAGATAAGCCTTTTTAACGTAATTTACAGATATCAGGCCTCTAAAAGCTACAACTTATGATGGAGGAGAATAATGTTTTTAAACCAAACGTGTGGTTTATTAAACGGATGTTAAAATAGAAATCTCTATAAATGCTTTGAAAAGTAACTTATGATAATAATTATTACAACCATATGCATTTGTAAATAATTTTTGATAATGCAGAATATCAGATAACTGTTGTGGTCTGGAACCACTTATTATAGGACAGGTGAGTTATATTTGACAAAATTTTATATTAAAAATAATACAAGCCTGTAGTGGCCCTGCCCACACTTCTCTGTGAGCCTGAGAATTGGGCTTAACGAAATCCCAGTCGCCAGACGGCCAGAAGTATCCAAGCGGCCGAAATGAGATTTCTCAGGCACACGGCAGATTATACTTTACCAGCTCGCAAAGGAATGTCGATGTACGGCAGGAGCTAAATAAAATGTGTGTACTTGATAGAATTGACCAGTATCGGATAAAATGATTGAAACATCTTAACCGAATGGATGACTGCCATATGCTCAAACAACTATGGAATTATAAGCCGAAAGTACGGAGAGGTGTAAGCATCCGAAGAAGCTTTAGAGTGATCAGCTCTAGTATATACGGTTGATATCGGAACACACCATTTTTGGTTTCAACATTGCTGAAGATTATGATGTATTAAAATCTGAGATGTTGTTATTTCGAACGATTAACTAGTCTGTAATAAAACCTACACTAGGGAATTCAGGTGGAAAGTAATGAAAATGTGTATACAGAAGTAAAGTGCTCGCTTGTAAACACACACGCGCGCGCACGCACAAACACACACAGAACACATACATACTCAAATTTTGTGTTTTAATTTAATACCTATGGCATAAACAATAGAAAGTAGAGCCAATATATTTATTCAACACAAATGTAGAATTGAAATGAAATTAATATTTTAATATAAAAATAATTACATGAAAAATGCAGATTTGTATATCAATTTACTGTTATTAAATTTTGTCAAAATTCATCACCTTTTCATAGCTTAAGATGAGTTGGGTAAAAGTGACACGTGTGGGGCCAGAAAGAATTCTTCGAGTGAGCAATTAGGGTGTAATAAAAATAAACCCAAGGAGGGTACTTACAACCTCCGCTATACCTGACACATCTGGCTCACAGTCATCGTTGTAAGAAACAGTTCTAGTACTGAGCCGTTACAAACTAACAGTTCACAATTCACGTTTAATACCACGTGCAGGGTTCATACACGCGCGCGCGCACGCACACACACACACACACACAACATCTAACAAATGAATAAATGATAGCAGCACGAATACTGTTCTACTGGCCTACACAATATACGTACACATGAGCAGTATAAACTTGAGCGTGTTACTTGTTATGTATAAATGTACAGTATAGACGAACGGAATCTCCCATCTATACCAATCACACCGGGCGCGCGCGTACATATAAACACACACGTGAACTTGCGTCCTACTAAAACTAAATGGCAACAGTACAAACATTGTTCTGTTGTAAGCAGTTAACCTGAAGTAGCCTAAGTGCTTGAAATACATTTTTTTCGTTACGTGTATATTAGGGTGTTGGTGAGATGGTACAATTTTAGACGTATCGGCTGAGTATATAAGGAACTATACTATGTTCACCGAGTGTTTGCAGAAAATATTTCAAGCGAATGACATTGACGAGGGTCGTATTCTCTTGTTATCGGTAACATTCCAACGCCCGTTTCACAGCAGTCCGCCAACTCATATTTCCTGTTCGTCACGTTCTGTAGGTACTGTGCGTAATCTGCTGAAGATCAGTTCCTTCCTTGTTTTCACCGTTTATATATCTTCCGTTACCAAAATGATGAGTGTAGGCATTACTAGTAGGTAGAGAAAAGGCTGTAAAACTTTTCCCTAAGTCTTTTCCAGGGTCACGTTTATTGCTGCAGTCCTATTGTTCGCGCAAGAAACATTTTTGGGGCTCCACACGTATCACCTTTTGCCGACGAATTATCTAACGCATTACTTTCTGCTTGTAAGTTTTAGCTGCTTTAACACAGTGTAATTCTTCTGTAGTAAATTTTGATCTTGGATGCTCAGAATATCTCAGATGTGCGACAAAGCCTTTCCTTTCAAATAAATACCCCGCTTATTAGCTTTATAACGTATTTTATTTTGTTTCCGTACCTTTCATACGCATCTAAAGCGGCACGAAAACGAAATAATACCAGTGTTGCTGTTTGTGGTCCGCTTTAGTGTCGAGTGTTCTTACCGACGCCGTGTGACACCAAACTAGATTTCCAGATGCGTTACGTCTATTAACAAGGCTTTGTTTATCGTGGCATTCTTCTACGGTATAAATACACCTACACAACGGTTGATTGTTTATAACGAGCAAACAGTTGTGCAATCGAAATGAAATTAGTTGTGTATTGTTTACGTTCAAACAACACTGTCTGCTGAAACACCCAATTTATTTGCGGCTACGTGTTTCTCTTGTTTCATTGAATTATTTATATGCCTGACACGGAATTGAGAAATGTAATCTGTTGAAACTCACACTTTGTTTGGTGCCTAAGTATATTCTCTCAATCTCTATTTGCTAAATATTGAGAGAATAAACACTTTAAACGTACTGGCAATAGAGGAAGACTGTTGAGGAAATTGCCAAGGTAGGACCGAGGAAGGGTCCGATTTGACTTTCTAAAATAAAAACAAGTGCAAGGAAACAAGTAGTTGTTAAGAAATTTATTGAATCTAAAAAATATCTACATTCCGCATCCCCGTATGCATAATTTTATACAGTATCTTTGATGGAAATCTCTCAAGTTAACTACAAAACTCTGCATTTTTATTGCTTCTAAAACATTTTATGATTGGTCACTCTACAATTGACACTTTGTCGTTTGCGGGCGATCAGGCTAGTCTGTCGGACTCTGAAAACAGATTGCAGATGGGGATAAATTTGCTAAATCGAATCTTCAAAGATTCTGGATGGCAGATATCCACACGTAAGACCAAGGTGATGAGTTTTCGTGGAACTGATCCCGTACAGGTAAAAATTGTTATAGATGGTACTGTCCTGGAACAAGTTAGCAATTTTGAATACCTGGGGTACGGCGTGTCTTATAATGCATGCCAAGACGTTGTAAATAATTTGCATAAGTTCAACCTTATGTGCGGGACCATTAGGCGAACCCTTAAGTCAGCAAGTAAAGGAACACACCTAAAATTCTACAAACTAATGGCACTTCCCACACTTCATTATGGGTCTGAGAATTGGACTTTAACGAAAGGCCTGGCCAGTCGCATCCAAGCGGTTGAAATGGGGTTTCTCAGGCAGGGGACAGGGTATACTCTCCTTGATCATAGAAGAAACACAGATATACCGCAGAAACTGAATATTATGAGTATACTCGACAGGATCGCCCAGTAGCGGTTGAATTGGTAGGACCATCTTTGCCGAATGGATGACTGCCGCATCCCCAAACAACTATGGAACTATAAGCCGAGGGGGCGCAGAGGTGTGGGACGTCCGAGGAAGCGCTGGAGTGACCAGCAGTAATATTTGCCTATTTCAGACCGGAACAAATCATTCTTGGTTTAAACCTTGAGGATGATGATGATGATGATATATCTTTATTTACTAAAGATTGACGGAATAAACACTTTAAGCGTACTCGCAATAGAGGTATAGTGTTGAGGAAATTGCCACGGTAGGACCGACGAAGGGTCCGATTTGACTTTCAAAAATAGAATCAAGTACAAGGGAAAAACCAGTCGTTAAGAAATTTATTGAATCTTAAAAATATCTACATTTCGTGGCTATCAATATGCATATTTTCATACCGTATCTTTGATGAAGACCGGTCAAGTTAACTACAAAACACTGCTAATTGCATATTTATTGCTTCTAAAATTTGTCGCCGTTCTCCAACCTACCTATCTAGCTATAATTTAAAACAAGTTTGTAATATTTCAAAGTTTAACAAAACCTTAATTTGAATTTAATGGAAAATAAACGTAACGGTTGAAATCATCATTTTCACAAGATTTTCTGTTAAAATAGACTTATATCATTCTACTTTCATAGTATTTTATGTTACATTTCCTTTATATATTGTTTTTTCTATCACGTTTTTTTAATGTCAGTTTTAGTTTTTCTCGAATCAGGTTTTCACTTATAACTATAACTTAGGTTGTCCGGCGTTATGGGCGTCAAATATAACTTTAACTGTGTTTGCCCTTTGTGTGGGCGTCGAATATAGAAAATACCCTTTTATGCCCGGTTTATTAATTAAAGGTTAATTAATTAATTGAGTTAATTAACTAAGATATAGTACACTATGCTGATTGTTTGGGTACAAATGTGACATACAATATTATTGCCACTCGTTAGGTACTCCAACTATACAATAAACTACCCCACCTTTCATGTGGTGCCAATTTTAACAATTTTACTGTGTGTGTTACCTCAATTACTTATATGGTGTTAATTGATTATGTATGATTTCAATGTCGTGTTTTAATTTCTTTGATGACTTAATCTTTCATAATTAATAGCATTGGTATTCTATCTTAGGTGCTTTCAAATAAGTAACAACGTAAACCAAACTTTACTATACTAACTTAGTTTATTCATAACTGTTACCAATGACATCACTTTCATGTTATCTAAAAAGAAACACAACATTCATCTTGCAATATGAAATAGCACATTATAATACCATTTATTATTTACTTCAAAATTTACTCACTCTCTTATAATCTCTTTCTCAGAGTTACTTATTTAAACATCAATAATCATAATTATAACTTTTTATGCTACTCTAAAGTATTCTTAACAAATGGATTCATAATTGCACGGATATAGCTAAAATTATCTTTTAAATGTTGTTCATGCCAATTTAACACGAATAGATACTATATATGATTTTTTGAAATATCATTAGTGAGTTCTTTTAGAGAGACAGACAGTGTTTTAATTAACATTAGTAATGCATGAATTTTGTTACTGTTGGTAAGTTATTCTATTAATTCTGCGGAGCTCATCTGCGATGCTTTTCCTGTCTTTCTCCAGGCTCGCTGATGTTCTTGTTGATGACACTATCATCTCGTGGAAGAAACTTTTACACATCACCTATTATCTCGCATTCCGACACATATAGCTCTTTTGTTAATTCGCGTTATTGGAATATCTGATTTCAACACATGTTATTTGATAACGCCACTTTAACTCTGAATTGTTTATATTTAAGTATCTTTTACATATTCTTAGTACGTTAACAACTTATTAATTTATACAGATTGTTGGATGCTCTATTTAGTTAGCACAGTTCCTTCGCGGACTAACTTTATTACCACGCCATTCGATTATGCTTAAAGGGCGTTAGCAGTTATATTCGTCCTTCTCTCAATTACCGTAATTAGTTCATATTTCCGGTTCTCTTTAACTATCTCGATTACAACATTATGTCTATCATTTACGCTTCATCAATTCCAGACTAAAAAAACTAAGTCTTTCAAGTAGTACTCCGACATGTCTGTTAATTACTAAGTTCCATTACTATATCCCGACTCTCGACAGTTCGCAAGTATATTACTACTCCGACTCTTCTACGATTCGAACTTTTACTCCACCTCTGACTAAGACTTCCGCACTTAAGACAGTTCCGACCGTTAAGATCCCGATCGCGGTAAACACCCAAGTTTATATTCCGAATCCCACTATCTTCTCTACTCCAAACTCTTCTTCCCACCTTCTCCGCTTCCATTGGTTTTTATCTATTTTTTGACGAAAACTCCTCCTTAACACCATGGCTTGTCTTCTGACTTCGTTTTCATTCGTTCTTCCATCTCGTCTCCTTAGCAACCTCTTCTTGGAGAAACGCCTTACTCAATTCTGGTTTCTGATAGGCTTCTTGATTTCCTACCCTCACAGCTCCTGGTTGGCTCCACCCATAGTCTGTAGCGGATGACCAAATTTTACGCCTGTCCATCACTCTTTTGTCTTTTCGTCCGGTCCTTTCAGACAAATTTCCCTTAATTGCTGCATGGCCTCGCAGCTGCCTTTTAGTTCTATATGTGTATCGCTGCTTACGCGTGACCAATCCTCGTATTGTCTTCCAGTTTCCTCTTTTCCATTCCCAAGCCAGTGAGCTCGTTTCTTAGTATTCCTTACAACTGCCACATCTGCTCTGCAGGCTTTTTCTTAGCTGTGACCCATTCTGGTAAAACTGTGCGTCCCGCAGTTTGTTAATTGCTCACCCGTATGGTCGCTATTTTGTCCGAGCCTTTCCTGTCCATTGTGAATAATGTAACGCCGCGTTTGGTGTTAAGCTCCACACACGTGGCTTATTATTTCTCGTGTCGCCTCGTTATGTATTTCAGTCAGCTTTTCTTTGTCATTTATCTGTGATACATTACTCCAGTGTTTATTCTGATAGTCCAGCTCACCACACGCAATTCTCTTAAGCGAACAGCTGCTATTACAGGGGTATTGTCTTTCTACTACCCTGCCTTCCCGTTGCTTGAACTACATATGGTACTGCGCCTGCGTATGTCATCGTTAAGTTATCAGCAGACCCTCGTTACTATGTTCACTTACTTACAAAAAAATTTCTTTAAATTTTCGTTACATACTATAAACAATGTGCATTAAAGGAAGTTTGTTAGACAATTGGTTATCATTTTTTTCACACAGGCTAGCATTGCGGCTTTGGTAGGATTAGGAAGAACATATTTAGGTGCACATTTTCATCTAAAAATATACAGTTATATTTATAGATATACTAATTTAATTACACTAATTATTCAAAATTATAATAATGGTAATAATTTAGTTTAAAACGGAAAATTTTGTAACATATGCAGAAATACCAATAAAAAATTTCAATTCTTTAAGGTGTAATAATTTTTGTAGTCTTGTCCATAATGATATTGTTTCAACGGTCTACTGATCGTCGTATGGTACAGTGGAAAACTAAATACAAGACACCAGTTACGTCACTAATCACCAGCTTTAATTATCACAATTAAACGGATTGTAATTAAGACAACAGTCTCTTACAACAAATCAATTAAAAATTGTTCACACTCAATAATAATGTCAACGAGTATAAAACACAGATGTATTACAATTGTCCTGCACGAATATAAAACAGAACACTTCGCCACAATACTTCGACCTCACTTGAATATATCGCCACTTAAACTGACTTGACCGTTGCTGAATGGCTGTATTTATACCCCGCTGATTTCCAGAATAATCTGTCACTTTGGATGACTTGCTAAACAAACAGGCGCTCTTGCGAATCCACTAGAAACAGTGTCCTTCAACACAATTTGCTGAGCGGCACGTACTGGTATAGAGTCGATAGATGACGCGTAATTGTCTTTCACCGCAAAGTAGCAACATTATGTACGCACACACACATTACAGCTGGAATAGTCGAGATACTTATAGTACTGTATGTTCCGTATTACGTAACACTTTTCCGCATTACTTAACAATATGTTCATACCGTATCTCTGATGGAAACTTGTCAACTGAACTACATAACACTGCTAATTGCATTTTATTGTTTTTAAAATTTGTCTAGCTATCTAGCTATAATTTGAAACGAGTTTTAAATATTTAAAAGATTAACTTAATTTGCTTTTAATGGAAAGTAAACGTAACAGTTGAAATCATCATTTTTAGACGATTTTCTGTTAAATAGGTACATCATTCTACTTTGATAGTATTTTATATTCATTTCCTTTTTATAATTTCTTTTCTATCACGTTTCTTTAATGCCAGTTTTAGTTTTTCTGTAATCAGTTTTTTACGATAAACAATTTACATTAAAAGAGGTTTGTTAGACAATTTCTTACCAATTCATTCACATAGGCTGGCATTGCGGCTTTGGTAGAACTAGGAAGAATAAGTTTAGGTGTACATTTTACATCTAAAAATATACAGTTATATTTATAGGTATACTAATTATTTAATTAGACTAATTATTAAAACTTATGATAATCGTAATAACTTAGTTTAAAACGGAATATTTAGTAACATGTTCAGAAATACCAATAAGAAAATGCAATTCTTTAAGGTGTAATAATTTTTTGTTGTCTTGTCCATAATGATATTATCACATGGCTTACATTTTAAAACTTAAGTTTTGTTTTGGATCTGGAGTATGATATAGATTTATCGATTTCTAGGTTTATTTCTTTTGAGATAATATAATTACTTATATTTATCTTTTCATTCAATCATTCTAACTAAAATACTGACACAATAAATTACAGTCACTTTCTGTACGATACTTTATTCATAAATATTTTAAATATTAGTTTATTATCGTTTCTTACATCTCGTTATATAGATTTACGGTATAATGTTTACTTATTTTAATTAAATTTTGAATCTAATTGAGCGATTATGTAAACTATAATCTATAATGATTTATACATAATAAAGTTAATTATTTTTAAGCTTACAAAACAAGTGTTACTAAAACATCGTCAGGAAAAATCTCAGTCTTAAGGAAATCGTCATGAAAGTGTTAGTTCACTGTTAGTAAGCTTACTTCTGCTTTTGATCTCCGTTAGAAGCTGGAAAGTCGAATACAAATTTTGTTTTCAATGAATATATAGTGGGTCTACGACTTGGATCCAAACAATTTAACTTTGGAGAATTAATTTTTGTCTCTTTACCTGATATAAGTCGCAACAAATTTAAAAACTACTTGTTACCTGATTCTTCTACCGAAAAGTTGATACAAATAACTCGATTTTAACCAGTTAACAAGGATTACAAGACAATTAAAATTTCTGACCAAGTTATTTACCTCTTCATACACGTTTCCAAAAATTACTCGATGATTACATAATAAAACATTGTTTTTATCATTACGTTTCGAGGTAATAACGGAAACTTGCTATAATTTGTGACTCTACAAATTGTAATGCTTCTACAATTGACTAGTTTACTTAATTTTCTTAGGTTGATGAGAAATGTAGGCCTATTAAAAGTTGTTGGTAACATATTTTCCACAGATGTAAAATTTATTGTAGTAAATACATTGCCTTTTATTTTGATAGTTATGTAGGCGTACACCATAACCGAAAATTATTGTTACGACGGACTACCGATCGTCGTACGGTACAGTGGAAAACAAAATACAAGACACCAATAAGTCACTAATCACCAGCTTTAATTATCACAATCAAGCAAGATAGTCTCTTGCAACAAATCAAATAAAAATTGTTACGCAGTAATAATGTTAACTAATATAAAATATAATTTTATTACAATTGTCCCGCACAATTATAAAACACATAACACTTCGCCACAATACTTCAAACCGCACTGATATAAATCGCAACTCAAACTGAACTAAGCGCCGCTGAAGAATTTATTTATACCCCGCTCAGAATATTCTACACACTACGCATCAGCGCTACACTAGAACGTAATTGATTGGGGTCTTGACTCAGTGCGCGCGGCTGGCGAGGTCTAGAAAAGTCTCGCGAACGTATGTTGAGATCACACAACATTACAGCCGGATTCCACTGGAACATCCAATAAACACGTAGATTTTTCTGTAATGTCGTAACAGCCACAGTATTTTCCAAACTTCAAAGAATTAATACATTGATAACTGAACTTATACTTAGTGGTTCCCTCTGGTGTCAACTATTATTTTGTTACCACCGTAAAACACGACGAGCCATGTGACTGTCAGAACATTTTTGTCAGAAATTGGTACAGGACTTCAAAGAGTGCAAACACAGGACACTTCGTAGACGAGTAGTGCGCGTAGTATTTGGACGATGAAAGCTTTCCAACCGCTGCTTCTGCAATCACAGGAACGACAAAAATAAGAACGCTAGTATGAAACAGAAGGAGCAAACAGAACGATAGAAAACATTAATGTTTTAAACAGAAGAGCGAGAAAAAGCACTATTGCTGCAAACACAAGGAGAGAAGAAAACACTGTTGCCGGAGTCGGAAAAACGACAAGCCGAGAAATGTCAACAAAAACGTCTAAAATAGAAGAGTTATTTCGAATATTAGAAAATATATTTGATTTTAAGTAGAAGAATTTATGAAAGTAGAGCCACGGTCTTCAAAACAAATTTCTAAAGAGACAGTATGAGTAGTAAAAACAGAAAAATACACAGTGAAATAAGATATTATAGCAGGTGGCTTTTTCCTGCAGCAGGACCAGTTCGTGCCAAAGCCCCAATATTTTAACAAACACTTTCATGACTTCCCCCCTAAAAATTGAGATTTTCGAGACGATGTTTTAGCAGACTTTGTTCAGTAAGCTTTAAAAATTTGTACGTAAAAATAAATATTAGGATAAATAATTATTATAGATTATAGTTTACTGAATCACTCAATTAGATACAAAATTTAAATGACATTAATAAAAAATATAGCAGACATCTGACTACTTAAATGTAACAAAAGGATAATAACTACGGCAGATGACTCTGCATTATGCAAACGTTGAACAGAGTAAGAGAAAGAAATTTCATTCGTTTTCGCTTTAAAAGCACCTAGTAGCCAGAACACCTATACAGAACTGACAAAAGCAATAGAATAACGGTACAGTAATAAAAGTTTACGTGATGTGTACTACGCTCAGTTGAAGCGAGACGATAGCGTTCTAGGGAAAGCGTCCAGGTGTTGAACCTAATGTCGACCGATTGACGAGTTTGGCTTATCCTGAACGGCCAGAACACTTCCGAACGCGGATTGGTCTCCTTACGTTTATTGATTGTGTCAGAAAACTTCAGCAAGTGTTACGAATGGCAAGAAATCGAAGTAACTTAGACATCCTTAGACGCTTTCTTTTTGTTCACGCCCTCAAATAGGAAAGAGCCAAGTCAGCTTTCCTCTACACAAACGAATATATGATATCACACTGTAGTCAGAAAATTCCAGTATCACATTGCTATTACAATGAAGGCAGAAAGTGAATGATACACGACAAACAATTTAAAGAGTCAAAAGCGCCACAACAATTCGAATGACTTGAAAGAGACAGAAGACCAAAGTGTTACAAATGTAAGCAACGTGAACACCTTCAGGCAGAATGTTGAAAGAATAAAATGTAGCGAGAAGGGCGTGAACGAAAAAATTTGAGAAATAAATCACAAGAAGAGCACACACTTTTCTTGCACACTTTTCTTGCTTCATAATACCAGTGGAAGTATAATTGTTAATGGATTTCCTGAAGGTAAACCATCATAGTTTACAGTTGACACGATCGCTACGGAGTCCATTGTGAGCCCTAATTTAGTCAGCCACCGCAACTTCAATTTAGCTCTGGTACTATACAGATTATAACTGGTTGCCAGTTAAAATGTTAGGAAATGTTGACGTCCGTGTACACCTGTGTCTCCTCGAATTTATCCACTAACTGCTCGTTGCAGATATTGTCGATAAAATGATTCCTAACACGGACATTATGAATGCCTATGAGTTTGTTGTAGACTTAAGAGTGATGGTTGGCTTTGAGAAGATGAAGTTTAAAATGGATGGATTGGTGGGGACAATCAACCGTTCAATCAAACAAGTGACGGTGACCGAAGAAGTATTCAATAGCAAAGAAGAGGAAATGTTAGTGCTGAATATGAAAACGACACAAGAACAGTACAACAAATTGCTAAATTGTGAAACATCAGAAGATGTTATCGAATAGCCAACTGCGACTATTGCGGAAATTCTAGTGTTTGTTTCTTAGTTGAAAAAGCGGCTGTGAAAGGAAGAGCTAGAAAAAACAGCTCTTTTCAAATAAGTGAGATATAGGAGCAGGAACAAAATATATACCGGACGGCGGGGAACAGACGAGTTTGGTGATGAAATGACGCTTGTTACAGGTTTTTCAGGTGATGAAGAATGTGCTCTGGAAGTGGAAACAGGACTTTCAAGTGTCGAACTTGAAACAACGAACACAAAAAAATTTGCCAGTTTGGGATAAATGGGCTTAAGGAAGGGAGAGTGACACGCTGAGGTGATAGGTAATGAACGTGCCAACGTGACACTTGACACGCGCCAATGATCGAGACTGTTCCAGACACGCATTCCAGATGTTTGTGAACTGTCAAGGTCCGATATTGACATAGTTTGCAGATCGTTCCAGTTCCTGTAATTGCAATTTCTTCTTTATGAGTCTCCCGGAAAATGTAAGACTACTCTCCAATCTCTGAGGAGCATAAATATATGCTCCATCGGTCGACCAACTTCAGTTTGGAACCAGCGTTATTACTGTGCGTTTCGGAGTAATGGTTACTGTGACTTACGTTTTAGTGTAAGATGTACTTAGTGCCCCACTGTTAACTAACATTTATTGTTTGTGTGTTAGACAATTTTTAACTTGAAAAACTTGTTTGTTTAAAACTGTAATAAAAGTTATGATTTAACTGTAATAAGACTTAATTATCGGTTTCATCTGGTGTCAGTTATTCTGTTTCTACCGTACAACACGACGATCTGTGCGACAGTAATAAGAATAATATTTATTAAGTAGGAGCACTATTAACTGGTGAAACAGAGATGATAATTTTTGTCAGGGCGTTGCATGATTACTTTTTACCAATTATATTTTGGAGATGGTAGCATTGATTATTGTATACAATTCATTTCACTGATTGTATCAAGTTATTGGAAGACGAATGGTTGCATTAAGACGCAAGAATAATTTAGTGTAGGTAATAAAATTATGGTCGCTTTATTGCTTATTATATTTTTTTTTGTCAGAACCTCTTTACTGCAGTCATAAATGCAGACACATATTGAGGGGACAATACTTTGGAAGGAATATTTTACGGTCGGAAGCTAATTTTAGAAGAATAAAAATGTTTTTTACCCAAGTTTCCCCTTCAGTTACCTCTTTGGTAAATCACAAATCTCGACTGTTATTTAGTGAATGTTTTCAATATGAAACAAATAGAACTAAATCCAATACACAGAAATGAAATAAATTACGTTAATAGGTTTGATAAAAGTGTTTTCTGAGATTTTTGTAAGAGTTAAACTCTCTGATCTCGTTCCTTCATGGATTTCGTTCCAGGTTGAAGAATTTGGGGGTTGCAGATAGGTTGGATGGAATAAAATTGTTTTATTCTCTGAATAGATAATGTCCAAGTCTCCTCCTCTCCAAACAATACACAAGGAAAGCAAAATACTATTCATTGTGTGTATGGTCACAAAGTTGCAATAGTTAATCTTTAAAAAGTAAGATACCTGTTATTTGTTCATGCAACTTACTTTGGTCGCTAGGCACGACGCGTTTCAGGATCAAGGTCCCATCTTCAGGTGTTGATCACTAGGGATACTTTCTGACCTTTATCTTAATTTTTTCGAAAGTGAATATTTATTTTCTAATAGTAATAAATACCGTAAAAACATCGTGTCCTATTACAGGTATGTCGATGATAGATTTATCGTCTTTGATGGCACATTAAGGCAAATTGAGCTTCTGAAAAACTACTTGAACAGTGTTATGAAACGCATACAATTCACACTAGAAACAGAGGAGAACAACCAACTGAATTTTCTTGATCTCACCATTATTAAATCCCAGGACTCTTTCAAATTTAAAATTTACAGAAAGACCACTACCACTGACACCACAATACACGCTCATTCGTATCACCCGTGGTCCCAGAAAATGCATTTGTCCATAGACTTCTTACTGTACCCTTAGAGCAAGATTGCAAGAGCGTGTACGATTTTTAATATTCCTCTGCGCTTTACAATCGGCAAATGATTAATTACAATTATTTAGCTTCAAAACAATATTATTAGTTATTGTTTTATTCATAATTCTATAACTTAAAATACAGTTCGGGAATTATTGGGGGTTGTAGAACCATGCAACCTAATAACTGGCCGCCACTGCAAAATACTATATACAATTAAACAATATGAAAATAGCATAAAACCTTTAGGACATTCCGTAAAGGATTTAGACGTTGAATCTAAATTATCAGTGTGAACTTCCAAGAAACATTATGTATTTAGCAGATGCGTAGAACCAGCTACTACCGTCCTACGGACAAGATATATGAGGTGTTGAAGGTGTGGCAAATTAACATCCATTTCAAACTGAACCAGTAATCAATTATGATTATCATAACCACCGCAACGCACAATAGCTATCAATGACGATAATAAGGCAACATGACGTTCCAATACATTAAACGTCATTAGATTCCTCGTGATAGATCAACTGTTACATAAACAATAATGTCAATTAACAGATAGTGCGACAAATCACTATGGTAACCGCAATTCGCGCCACCGACACAAACTCTCTAATTGTACAAAGCCGTTTGCATTACCTACCTCTGTTTCCTTAATTTTCACTCCATGTCTTACAATTGTTTTCTGCACTACAAAAAGTACAAAATTTTCAATATTAAAATTGTTTTCTTATTCTATCTGACTTTGAAT
Organism: Magicicada septendecula; assembly: GCA_034769895.1. Lineage (NCBI taxonomy): Eukaryota > Metazoa > Arthropoda > Insecta > Hemiptera > Cicadidae > Magicicada > Magicicada septendecula. The sequence goes on from CM068372.1 coordinate 143,608,081, forward strand.
ACGCTGATTTATTTTATACGCTGTATTCTGAGTTCACGATTTTGTTATTAAAAGTGTGTGCTATATATTAACTTACTTATGCTCACCATGTGTGTGATTTCTCATGCTTGGAGGTATACAAAACTGCAGCTTTTATCAGCCTAGTTCATAGAGTAAATAAAACAATAAAGACAAAGAAAGAAGCTATAATTAGGGAATAAAATTAACAGGAAGGAGTAATGGATTAACAGTCTACAAACATATTTAAAAAAAAAACAGCAGAAGATAGATAATAATGGCAACAACCAATATATATGAACCATTTTACATACACTGGAAAACAAGCATAACAATTAATTAATGTCTTCAGAAAGATACTGTAAAGGTATCTCTAAAAACTAACATCACGCTAATAGAAGACTAAAATGTCTAAGCTATAATTACAATAGACATAAAACAGCGGAATTTAAAAACTAAAATATAAACCGTGCAACAATTAATGTCCGTCAGACCGGAAGAGATGTCCAGAAACACTACAGTGGACACTTTAAAGCCACACATAGTGCATACAATACTCACACTATGTTCTACGTATACTAGGCTACAACCATGAATACCGCTAAATTATCGAAACCATTAAAACTAGAAACACCGAGAGGAAGGGACACAAAATGAATTTACTGGAAATTATACAAACAATTACTAAGATACAAAGCTATTGATATCGTCAAGGAAGGACAAACCGATCTGGAAGGACAAGGAACATTTAAGTCATTTTGCACATATTTAGTAGGCACTGATAGACAAAAATGGTTAATTCAACCAAATTCGTCCTTGTAAAAGGAGAAGGTAGATAAAAAAGGTATGACTTACGATTAAGTTTAAAAAATAATCGATAACTACAAAACCGTTTACAAACGTATCAAAATACGTGCATACATTTTTATGGTCACGTTTATTTGAAGAAACCTTGCATTCCTTTTCAAACTCGAGTTCCTGTCCGGTAACAGCGGATATCGTAGAGGTATTCAACCGAATCGTGAACAAAAGCAAACAGAGGAATTACTCTGTTCCACGCCACTATAGAAAACAATTTCCGATCTGACGATGAGCTGTAAAAGTTGAAAGCGCTAAATGGGGATTTTGTTCTATAGTAGTGTGCAACAATGTAATTTCTGTTTGTGATTATAACTACTAACACACCTTTATTGATTACAAAAAAAGCCGAAGAGGTAAATTTACCTTTTCCTATTCAATTAGGATATCCTATGTAATAAGACTCTTAATAGATCCTAACGGTACGTTTAAGAGCAATATCGAACAACCTATAAAACTATTATTTACCATCGGCACTGCTTCCACCTTGTGAGAAGTGGACCAGTCATTTCTCACCGTGTTTTGCGAATATGTGTTAACTTTCGGAAATGTTTTCCCAAGGAATAATACAATTTATGTAAATCACAATATTTGTACAAAAGAAATTAACATAAACGCATTGTTTTACATATGCAAAGGTTACGCACTACATAACATTCAATTTATTTAACTAAATTTAATCAGTATATCCGGAAACACAGAACAGAAACAAAACAGTCTTTCCTTAACTTTGTGAAATTCAAGCAATAAACGCAGAAACTATCCTTGTTATAGCTAAGAGCAGACTGGTTAGACGACACAACGGTTTCATTATATCAGCTTTAACAGTGCATCGCCACAAGTTTCGGTTTGCATGAAGGTTGTACAACAAACAGAGACTGTTTGTGTTACTGTTGTAGGATACTTCCTCAGCTTATCTCCTCTTACTTGAAAACTGTAATACATAATATGTATACATACGAGTGGGAACTTTGGTCGTAGGAGCAGTTTAGGAATATGCATGCTAACATGTAAAGATTTCCCAAAATCGGTATTTTCTTCTTAGCTTTTTGTTTTGACTTAAAGAGCGTTAAACTCATGATTATCTTCCTAGTATATCATTCTGTTCTTCTCATTTCTCAGCTATTTCATAAACATTTTAAAGTTCTTCAATGCACTTAGAAAACTATTATTTTTCTACAACGAAAACTGTACATTCTACTAAGCGGTGCTAAAAAAAACTTTAACTATTAAATTTGGAAACTGTGTTGAGATCTATACGCTATAGTACTTGGAGATAAAACGAAAAATTCTATAGTTAGTTATCATTGATATTACATAAAAAACTATATGTCCTATCAAAGAAATAATAAACTTTATATTTCTAAAAATATGTTTGTTACCATAAATCTATTCTTTCATTGCAAACGTTACTTAAATTATATAAAAAACAAAAACGCTAATTTCATTTAAAACATATCAGTTCGTTGAGTACAGTAGTAAAATTTATTATTTTCTTAATAATGTAAGTTGTATTACAGTCTATGATGAATTAAATCTTGTATGGTAAATGTTAATGTTGAATTAATGTTGTATATATCTGTTACAGTTACAGAAAAAACGTCTGCCATTCTGTATTTGTAAGATTTCACATTTGTTAAGTTCGTATTTAGACTGGATCATCTCTTATATAAGTTATCCACATCCTGTTGATGTTTATCATGAATATTTTCTATGCTCTTCAGAGATACAGCTATAAGTACTATTTATAATACAAAAGAGAGAAAAATGCAATTTCATTTAAAGTAGAAAAGGAAGCATGCAATCCTCATAAAATATGTAACACAATAATTATTAAATTCTCCTTTTATTACGTCTTTTTCAGAAAAAAGTTTACTTATTTTATTCAGATCATTATTACATTTTTCGATCAGATACGATCATATTATTTTGTTCTATCTAGAACATACTTTGCAAGCCTACTAAAAATATGAAATATGAAATACGTGTATAAATATATCATATACTGGGTTTCAGTAAATCAAATATTCAGTTAATTTAATTTAAATCTGTGTAGTAGTGCTTATGAGGTATCATCTTCTTATTAAATAAAAATCAATAACTGTATATACAATCATCGTCGAATACGCGCCTTAGATACCGATGGTCTCTACAGAGGTTTAAATCTTACATACGTCTACATTTCGTCTTTTAATTATCAAAAGTTTTTATTTTTACTAAACCACTCTGCTGGTTCTTTTCTTGTAGAAGAATTAATTTACGTTCTTCGTTCCTAAAGTTGTTATTATAAGCTTATATAGCACACAATCAGAAACATCTTCATTATAGGGATGCCATGGCAGAAAGTAACGTTTTTTTATATAAATATAAACTCGAAGTGTGTTGTTTGGATGACGGGTAAAGAAATGTTTATAATATATATTTTGGATCCCTCACTGTAGAACAAAATTTTCTCTAGAATTTCATAATGATAAGGAATTCTTCATTTTAAATGAAAACCGATTGGTTTAAAATATAATTATTAGTTTTAATTTGATTTGTTTAAAAATTCTTACTGATTCTCTTAGTTTGGCAATATAAAAATTCTTATAAGTTGCAAGAAGTATATAGCGAAATACGGTCAATATTGTTTAATATACAAACAGATACGTTTAAATAATGTTCATGTCAAAAGAGCAGGGTTGACTATCGGTTAGTTAGGTCTATACCGTAAAGTTTTTCTAGAAATAAGAAACGTTGTTATAAATCATAAAGGATAAAATTAATTTTAATTTAAAATAAGAAGGCTGATACGTTTAATATTATTTTAATAGAATCAATCACGGTTGCAAAACGATATCGATGTAAAAAGTAACTACAAAATGAGAAGTGTCTAGGATTGCATGGAAATAATAACTGGTTGTCGAATTTATCATGGAGTTTCCGATGTAAGGTAAATTGACTTGAGGCAACAAGTGTAAGGAACAAAAATAGTCCTGAACTTTTGTGAGAAAACGAATAGATTTTTGTGCAACATATGTTATCTGCAAGGATATTAAACACAGGACAATGAACCTTATTGTGTATGTAATATTTTATCGTAAAATGCTATTTTTGTTTCCATGTTTACAGTGCAAAATCGTTTTATCTGCTGCCCATTTTATGGTGCACTTTGTTGTTCTTGTGTCACTGTTTATACAGTACTGCGGTGGTAATACAGTTTACATTCAATAGTAGGCATACATCTATAAATGCGGCGCATTTAAATTAACGTTGTAAATTAAACGGCGATTGAAGTTTGTGTTAATGTTTACAAAGAACAAGTAATAGTTAAAGATGCATTGTTTCTTACTAACTGCACCCGTTTCGTACTGTTTAAAAACGATTGCGATCACACATACTGCGAGAACCGCAAGTAAATAAGCTACATATGGTGACCGTTAAGAGTTGGTAGCTCTATATTTATGATATATTACGGAATAACGTACGAACTATTACGAGACCGTATAGATCATGGTGTTACGCAGTGAACTAAATTACCAAATGCCAAAAGAAAGTTATAGAACATTTTTTTTATTAACACTCATAAACAAACACACTCTCGATATAATAGTTGTAACAGTACACTCTATGCTTGGCAAATAATGAATGTCACTAAGGTGCTGTACTTTACTATTCTTCGCTCTATAACTGGCTACAGATAACACTCACCTAACTTACACTGTTGTCGCCTGTTTATCAATTCGCGGAAGTCGTGCCAGACTGTGGATTGTACGGTTTTCAAGTAGTACCGAGCTCCTATCTGAATCTTCTGCCTTGTGGACCGGTTCAGAACGGGATTTTTCTCTTTACACGACCGTTCCAACGACTGTTGGCACTAGCTCACATTAGTACGGTATCTATCAAGACCTGGACTTACTTATAGGTACTGTATCTGCCAAGCCCGAGTATGTACTAGTTGTCTTGGGCCTTGCCAGTCGTACGTAAAATTTACGTGCTAGTCGCCGCACGGTGTCGTCTATGTAGTGAACAGCGGGTCCGCTTCTTAACAAACGAGGAGGTAACCGAAGGGTAACGTTGGTTGCCAGCCGAAGCGACCTGTCAAGAACGTTTTGCATCTTTCTTTTATGCATAGTGGCAAGATATCTCTAGACCGGGACGGCGTAGTGTTGATCGGCAACAATAACGCGTTGACGGTCATCTTACCCAGCTAGTCTAGTTGCCATGTTTTGGAAACAGGAAGCCCAGACTAGCCGACGCTCGCTTGATAACTATCTGGTGACTCCAGGGAGCCGACGGTCGAGATAAACGTGGAGGTACTTGACTTCAGGACTTCAGAAGTGTACTCCTTGCAGCCAGCCATACGTTTATGGGAAAGCACTGCCTGTTGAACACTGTAGAGGCTAGCAGGTGTTATTTTTTTAATTGTAGGCTTTACTGAATTTGCAAACATGTAGCGTTAGCGTTCAGGTAGTTTTGTTGGAAAGTCGTGCTGCTTGTTGGCTCAGCATTGCGTGGTGATACATGCGTCGCAAAGGCTACATATGTTTTCTACGACACAGTAACAGTATTGTAGTATCAGTATTGTTCTTTAATGTAAAAAAATCGTTCAAGACGGACATTTTAGAGGGCATCTTAATGTTACTAACCGTAGTCGTTTGAATTTTAGTAATATATTTTTCGGAATCGATCAGAAAGTTATTAGGTAATAGATTTGAATAGAAGAAAACAGATCTTAGAAAAAAACTGTTAGTTGTTTTTTGTGTTTCTTTTAATTTGTTAACAGCGTAGCGAGATTATATGCTGCAAGTAAAATAAACTACATACTCTTAATCAATAGTCTGTATCTACAGATAAAGTCGTTGGTGAACGATTGAGTCAACTAAGTAAATTAACTTACCTTGCCGAACCAGGTAGTAAAATAACAGAGCGGCGCTTAGTAGTAAAGTAAACACACACACCCGCACGCGCGCGCGCGCACGCACGCTGATACGCACATGCAAATAAACTTATAATGCACAACGTATAGAAAAGAAAGTTGTGCATTGCTTTCCTTTAGTTTTACCATTAAAGATATTGTATTAGACAACTCTATTAAGAATAGAAAACTAGTGTATTGCGATTATTTTTGTTGTCATATGTCCAATGTCCATATTGCTGATGCAACTGGCGAGTATTGGTTTCTCTAGTGATTAACAATGTTTTCACATCAAGATCTATGAGATTTCTTTTAAATTATTTTTAACAAGAACGTAGTTTTCGTTTTAAAACAACAGATAATTGGTATTTGATGCTCCAAATAAGTAAATAAAAATTACAGCATAAGTTTAATAAAACTAGTTAAATAACTAGTTTTGTACACATTAAAATACAGAACATTGGAAATAGTTATATGACTTTGGCGTTTATAAAACTGATCATATAAAATTTATTTTATATTGTTACCACGGTCTAGTGGTCGTCATATGGTACATGGAAAATAAAATACAAGACACCAATTAAGTCATTAATCACCAGCTTTATTTATCACAGTTAAACAGTTTGTAATCAACAAGAGAGTCTCTTAAAAAAAATCAAATAAAAATTGTTCAGACGCAATAAAAATGTCAACTAATATAAACACAATTGTATTACTATTGTCCCGCACACACATATAAAACACATAACACTTTACCACTTTGCCACATTACACTTCGAACCGCAATGTGTAAATTGCCCGACAATAACTGAACTGAGCACCGCTGACTGCCTATATTTATACCCCGCTGAAACACCAGAATATTCCATACTACGCGTCAAGAAAGGTACTAGAAAACACCAGAACATAATTGATTGCGGCCTCACACACAGCGCGCGCGGACTGGTGAAATCTGGATCATTCTCGGACGCGTCACAAGTGTCACGTAATTGACCTACATCTCAGAAGCAGCAATACGTACGCACACACATTACAGCTAGAAGAGCCGAGAAACACATAGATTGTTCTGTAATAGTGTAACATTTTTTCCGCATTACGTAAGAATATTCAAAACGAATATGAAAATTTACCGTATAATTTACGTTTCGCAGTTTGTAAATGTAAGATATAGAACAAATGAAAGGCTATAAATATATGAAAATATTAAAGAAACAATAGAAATTGAAAACTTACATAGTCTATACGTAACGAGTAGACAGAGAGGGGTAGAGAGAGAGAGAGAGAGAGAGAGAGAGAGAGAGAGAGAGAGAGAGAGAGAGAGAGAGAGAGAGAGAGAGAGAGAGAGAGAGAGAGAGAGAGAGAGAGAGAGGAGAGAAAGCGTTGGTCAGTCAGACAGTAAAGAATAGAATAAATTCAATGTAGAGTTGGCTTTGATTCACAATAGTAATTAGTTAGCAATGACCGTTGTTTTCTCTGTTCAAGAAACAGTTACGCTTGTTTCGTGCATAGCAGAAATCTATCTTCGTCTGTTTTAATTACTAAATATGTAAATTCTCTGCTGTCTCGTGTAAATAAGAAATTACTCATACGAACAGAAACAACTTTTATGAGTGATTTACTGAGCACGTAAATCATACGTGAAAACTGATAGCATACACAGAATGAGAGTTAAAATTAATTTAATAACAATATAAATTAAATACGTTGTAATTATTTCAAAGTAGAAGCTACATAATGCTTTATAATTTAACAGTGTTGTAGTCCACATTATTGTAACTTACACAAGACATCTAATATAGTGTGCAGTACGTGCTTTAGTATTTATGTACTAAAGATACATCTATATATAAAAAAGTACTGTAGTTGTCTTGATTTATCATCTCTTCTTTCACAGCACTACACTTAACTAAAAATGAACTTTTTTCATGTGAAAAACTTACTATTTTATCGGACGCGTTTCGGCTTAGTATCCGCCTTCTTCAGCTTTGGTAACAGACTGCCAGCATTTTGTAACGGTTGTGTGGAAGGTGAAGTGGGGGTGGTGTGTGGCGGAAGGGGATTGGCGCGGGGATTCAATTTATTGTTTGTTTTCTGTATAATTGTGTCAAAAAGTGTATGTGATTTATATTGTAATTGATCGTTGAGTATGTTGTTTGGTTGTGTTGTGTGGTGTTTATATATTTCATATTGTTCAGTTGTGTTGAGTTTTTGGCCTTTGGGTATGTAATGTAGAATTTCAAGATTAGTGTCTATGTTGGTGTAACTGTGGTTTTCTGTGTGTATGTGTGTGGCAAATGCAGAGTGTATATTGTTGTTGGTTAAAGCTTTTAAGTGTTCAGAATAACGGGATGAAAAAGATCTTCCCGTCTGGCCTATGTAGAAACTATTGCAGTCATTACAATTTAATTTGTAAACACCTGTTTTGTTATATTTGTCTATGTCTGTGTTTGTATTACTGATGTGTTTTTTGATGGTATTGGTTGTTCTGAATGCTATTTTGTATTTGTGTTTTCTGAATGTATTGGCGATTTTGTGTGTGTATGAGTTGTGGTATGTGAGTGTGATGTACTTATTGTGTTGTGTGTTGATGGTATTTAGTGTTTTGTTGTTTTTGTTTTTGATGCGTTTGTGTAGTATGTTTATTAAATTGGGGTTATAACCGTTTTTTATTGCTATGTATTTTATTGTGTTGAGTTCGTCGGTGTAATCTTGTTTATTTAAGGGTATTTTAGTTAGTCTATGGAGCATATGGTTGAAGGCCGCATATTTATGTTGTGTTGGGTGGTTTGATGTGTTGTGTATAACCATGTCGGTTGTGGTTGGTTTCCTGTATATTTTGTACGTGTGTGTATTGTTAGTTTTGTTAATTGTTAGGTCTAGAAAATTTATACTATTGTTTTGTTCAGTTTCCAGTGTAAATTTTAATTTGTGGTGTATAGTGTTTATGTATTTGTGGAAGTTTTCAACTTGTCTTGTGTTGCCTTTGAATAAAAGTAATATATCATCTACATACCTGTGCCAGTATATAATTTTGTTAGTGTATTTGTTGTTGTTTATTATGTGGTTCTGTTCAATGTTGTGTATATATATTTCTGCTAGTATTCCTGATATGGGGGATCCCATCGGGAGTCCTTCTGTTTGTGTGTATATTTTGTTATTGTATGTAAAGTAATTTTGTTCAGTTATTATTTTGGTAAGTGTGGTGATTTCTTGTATGTGTGTTTCAGGTGTGTTGTTTTGTCTGAGTAGTTGTTCTAGTGTTTGTATGGTTTCTTTGATGGGGACATTAGTGTATAAATTGGTTATATCAAAAGATGCCAGAGTTGAGTTATGTGGGATGTGTATGTGTTCAGTTTTCCTGACTAGGTCAATGTTGTTTTTGATAGAGGTGCTGTTGCTGAGTTTTATGTTTTCTCTGATTATTTTTTCTAGTTGTTTTGCTATTTTGTGGGAGGGGGCCTGTGTCCAACCCCCCTAAACTAAATGCATTACCAAAAATACATAAACCTAACATTCCAATCAGACCATTAATAAACAACACACAGGCCCCCTCCCACAAAATAGCAAAACAACTAGACAAAATAATCAGAGAAAACATAAAACTCAGCAACAGCACCTCTATCAAAAACAACATTGACCTAGTCAGGAAAACTGAACACATACACATCCCACATTTCAAAGGCAACACAAGACAAGTTGAAAACTTCCACAAATACATAAACACTATACACCACAAATTAAAATTTACACTGGAAACTGAACAAAACAATAGTATAAATTTTCTAGACCTAACAATTAACAAAACTAACAATACACACACGTACAAAATATACAGGAAACCAACCACAACCGACATGGTTATACACAACACATCAAACCACCCAACACAACATAAATATGCGGCCTTCAACCATATGCTCCATAGACTAACTAAAATACCCTTAAATAAACAAGATTACACCGACGAACTCAAAACAATAAAATACATAGCAATAAAAAACGGTTATAACCCCAATTTAATAAACATACTACACAAACGCATCAAAAACAAAAACAACAAAACACTAAATACCATCGACACACAACACAATAAGTACATCACACTCACATACCACAACTCATACACACACAAAATCGCCAATACATTCAGAAAACACAAATACAAAATAGCATTCAGAACAACCAATACCATCAAAAAACACATCAGTAATACAAACACAGACATAGACAAATATAACAAAACAGGTGTTTACAAATTAAATTGTAATGACTGCAATAGTTTCTACATAGGCCAGACGGGAAGATCTTTTTCATCCCGTTATTCTGAACACTTAAAAGCTTTAACCAATAACAATATACACTCTGCATTTGCCACACACATACACACAGAAAACCACAGTTACACCAACATAGACACTAATCTTGAAATTCTACATTACATACCCAAAGGCCAAAAACTCAACACAACTGAACAATATGAAATATATAAACACCACACAACACAACCAAACAACATACTCAACGATCAATTACAATATAAATCACATACACTTTTTGACACAATTATACAGAAAACAAACAATAAATTGAATCCCCGCGCCAATCCCCTTCCGCCACACACCACCCCCACTTCACCTTCCACACAACCGTTACAAAATGCTGGCAGTCTGTTACCAAAGCTGAAGAAGGCGGATACTAAGCCGAAACGCGTCCGATAAAATAGTAAGTTTTTCACATGAAAAAAGTTCATTTTTAGTTAAATAAAAAAGTACTTTTTCATTATACATTTTTATATTATAAGATTGCGATTATTCGTTCTTTTTAAAATATTTTTAAACTTATATTCTTAAATATGGGCAGGATTTACATTTTTTTATACTTTGTTAGAACTTTGTGATGAAATCTCTTTATCTGCTATCCAAGCCGAAAGATATTTTATATTCTCAAAGACGATTTTGTGTGCGTCCGTAAAACAAAAAACACAATTATGTAGTCTTAAGAATAAGAAATAGTTCAAATATATCATTTCTGTTGTAAAAAGGATCTCTTTATTTCTGCCCGTCTAATGGTCATAACACAGATCGGAGTCTGAGGCAGTAAAGAACAGATTGTTCTTAACAACAGACCATGTCCAACAAGCCCAAACGTTTTTCAAATAATATGGTTGACTCGGTCTGTGAAATTCTAATGAATTCTAATGAGACAGGGTACTGTCCTTACGTCAGTTATCTTAACGCATTCTTATCTGCAAATAAATACATGTACAGCGATGACAAGTGTTTGTTTTGCACAGACTTAAGGACAGTGTAATCACTAAAATGAAAATATGTTGTTAAATCCAATGTATGAAGTACAGCAATTTAAGATAAACTTGTCTTTTAGAGAACATTTTGATTTTTTGGTTTTGAAACTAGATTGTATCTTTACGTTTAATTGCCGAAGGTTTTTTTCACACCATACATACATACATACATACATACATACATACATCCTCGGCGCTACAGCCCAGTCCGGGCCCTGGCCTCCAAAAGAAATCTTCCCCACTGGTCTCTACTCCCGGCCAATGTCCACCAGTTTGCTGCACCCAGCCTCACTGCCTCCTTACCAACCTGGTCCAGCCATCTTGTACGCGGTCTTCCCCTCCTTCTCCTCCCCATCGGCAAATAATTCATCACTCTTTTTGGGATTCTATCCTCCGCCATTCTCTGCACATGACCAGCCCAACGCAATCTGATAATTTGTATGAGTTGCACGATCGGAAGATCTTTAAACCTTTCGTACAACTCTCGATTATGCAGTCGCCTCCAAATGTTGTTTTCCCTCACAGGGCCATAGATTCTCCTCAGTACCCTCCTCTCAAAAACGGATAGTCTCTGCTCATCTAGTTTTTTTAACACCCAGCATTCCGAGCCATACATCAGGACTGGTCTAATCAAGGTCTTGTATAGGGAGGCTTTTGTATCTTTTTTTTTCACACCATTTTGCCTTTAAATATTTGGTATAGGTATATATCTAATATTTTATGAAAGCTCTGACTAGAATTCAAAGTTTTCAATGCCAACCACTGGCCAAATTATTCATTTTTTAATGAACGAAAGTTGCAGTGATTTTGCATTCATTTATTTTGTTTCTGCTTTTGCTAAGCCAATTTTTAACAAAGTTGAGATACTGATGCTGTTATTGTACTGTTTCTGTTGCATCACTGTTTACTGCTAGGAAGGCAGAGTCCTCTAAAAGCAAAGCTGATACAGTCATATGTGAAACCAAAGTGCAGTGGAAGTACACGCAACCCCCGCCCTGAATAGACAAACGATTTCATTCTTGATATTAATTAAAATACGAGTTCGTATATATAATTTATAAAATTTTTTTTTTTTGGACGTATGATTTTAACAGAAATAATATGAACTGAGACATTTAGGTTTTATAGAGTAGTCAAGTCTGAATATGGGAACAGAAATAAGAGTAAAATAATTTTGCTACGTTAAGATAATAGATTATACTCCACCACTGCGTCACTATGTAATCCTTGGTACGTGTGCGCGACTTAATTACGTAACGTTCTCAGTCATTCTAGACACCCCTTCCAGACGTTAGTGGACTATTCTGCAAGCATCCGGGTCCACTGTGTCACTTCAATGGAAATTTTCCATCTGGAAAGTGACAGAATATTCTCTACTCTCAGAGGGATATAAATAATCTCCAGTGGCCGGCTAAGCAGTTCAGTTCAGGTAGACCTCACGATATTACGAGTGCACGTCGAAGTTATTGTTAATAAGTGATTACTGTGTTAATTAGTAAAAACTGTATTGCATTGCATTGTATGTGCGGGGTGTCTTTGCACCCGTGGCTTGACTGCAGCACATCTGGATCGAGTCAAATGGCTGCCAGTAGATAAACATAGTGCTGGTACTTGTCGTTTGGTAACCTAAAATTGGAGAAGGAAACCGCCAACCAATTAACTGAGAAAGCGGGGGAGAAAGAAAGAAAACTTTTTGATTTTTGTAGAACTGCCGCTGGTACCGATTCGAGCAACTGGTGTTGCCCGTCTCAAGTCCAGCCAGCAGGCGGCGTGAGGCGTCGGTCGCTGCCCGCGAAGCTGAGAGCCTCCGTGCCGGTGATCAAGGTAACAACAAAAAGCAGCTGACTCATCTACTAGGAGGCGGACAGGAAGGAGATAAGGACAGTTTTATTTTAGTGAACTTCTGGCTAAGGACCGATGTTTTTGTTTTTAAAGAGGATGGCTTTATGGCGTGTCATCAAGAATATAAACTGTAATAAGGTGACATTTATTGTTTTGCACTGGAAAAATTTAACTTTAATTATTTTATAAGAATTCCTTTATTGATTTATAACTGCTTTTTTGTGTCTAAAGTTTGTAATTAGTTTGTATTGGTGTCAGTTATTCTGTTTCCACTGTAAAACATGACGATCTGTGTACCCGTCGTACATAATAATGCATTCTTTAACAACTACCGAAGTTTTTAGGAGAGGAAGATAACGCTGCCTAGTTAAACCTTTTGGCTCATAAGGAAGGTAATGCGGGCGACACTATGTTTCCATCGCCTATTATTTATTATCACAGAATGTTGTCACAGGGACTCATGTCCACAGACTGAGTCACGGGGGTATTGAGAAACGCACCTTGATTTTACGGTTTCATGAAAACTGAACGCCGATCCTTTAGATTACTAGCCAGGTACTATACCAAGTAGTCTACTGCACCCCAAGATGGATAAAATGCATGGAGTAGACGCGTATTGTAAATCTAATAAAACAGTAAATACTTAAAAAATGTCCCCTCGTGACTGTACACGATACTTCTAATGACAAATTCTTTACTCTTGTTATTACTACACAGTGCAAATTGAATATGAATAATTCAAAGCAAATTACATATGCACTGGGCAATTCAGTAGACATTTTGTAGGACTGGAATAACCTTAAATTTGTAAGAATATGAAAACAGCATTTTATACTTACAATAAGCGACTCCTGTACAAATTGTCTTAATTTTTTTTTTTAAAACCTCAACATATATCCTAAGGTAGAACTTAATTTTAGATTATTATACACGCATATTAGGTACTTTTACAGTCTTAGATGGATTGTTTTACTAGTGTTTTACTTTACTAAAGTATCCAGTTTGTAGATTTGTTAATCAGAAAACGTTTGTTTTACTGTATGAATTTCTTTATTTCAAATAATTCTAACAGTTTCTTATTAAATTGTTTACTTAAATGTTTAATATAATTTGTTCTAATTCCGTCCATATTTAAGACAGAAATATCTTCTAACGACTATTTCTTAGGCTATCAAGCCGGAGTCAATATTATTAAAGACATTAAAAACCGGTCAATTAGTAACCAAACTTGCAGCAAGTATGCAAAATTCCTCAACGTTTGCCTGTCACCTTTACAACGTTTTTACTACTAAGGATGATCTATAGAGTCGAAACGTCTAATGACAATAGTACAAACAATCGACTACTGCCCAACAGCCCAAATTGGCTGTATTAATAATACTCTAACATGTTTACCAAAATTATCAGAAGGTTTCATAACCATTATTGACGAATTTTATTTACAATGAATTTTGTCTTCGTATTTACAGAACATTTTTTGTTGCTATTAGTTTCACACCTCATAATGAATGAGAAGTTCTAAATTTCGCTCATAGTGAACTCGTTTTGTTGTCTTTAGATTTCTTTTCACTTATTAATTGTACGTTCAGCGGCTACAAGTAGGCCTACTGGTTTTATCATTTCTATGTTGTTAGTCTCGAACTGATTGTTTAAACTTGTACACTGGACTGAATTGTTTTCCTCTTATTAATCTTCCGCATTCCAGTGCTTAGTAAACATTCACTTGTGTTATACTGAAACTGTGCTGAAAGTCTTGTTACGCATTTTACAAGCAAATACACAACTAACCATTATCACTGTGCGTAAACGCTAGGTTTGTGCGTTAACAGGTTTGTGGTTGCAATTTGATTAAGCGGACACCCATAGTAATTTGTAGCCTACTGCATTTGTCGTTTTAACAAATTAGACTGCAGACGATACAATAACCCTATTTTAAGAGTAAAATTTAAGTTAATCATATTTCTGCTCACAACTTGTTCTTACTAATTTAATTATCTAATAAATGTTTTTATTCAATTAGCAAAGATCATGTACAAATATTCTCAATAAACCGGTCTAATGCAGTTGTTAAACGTTTTCTAATATTGTAATAAATATTGCGTATACTGTTACAGCCGGAGTCATTACTAACGCTAAAAACTGCGTATACGCTACGGCCGGAGTCATTACTAACGCTAAATATTGCGTAACTTATACTGTTACGGCCGGAGTCATTACTAACGCAAAATACTGCGTACACTGTTACGGCCGGAGTCATTACTAACGCTAAATATTGCGTAACTTATACTGTTACGGCCGGAGTCATTACTAACGCTAAATATTGCGTAACTTATACTGTTACGGCCGGAGTCATTACTAACGTTAAATATTGCGTAAATTATACTGTTTCGGCCGGAGTCATTACTAACGCTAAATATTGTGTATACTGTTACGGCCGGAGTCATTATTAACGCTAAATATTGCGTAACTTATACTGTTACGGCCGGAGTCATTACTAACGCTAAACATTTACTAGAGTTTAAAATTTACGGACTATTAGGCCGTGGTAGATTGCTTTGTTATGGTGTTTTTTCACTAGACGTTCCGCCCACCCACCGAAGGCCTTATTCAACAACGAAAGTTAACAGTAGTTCGACAAGGGAAGGTTCGAAGGCTTCCGGTGGGTGGCCAAAACGTCTAGTGAATTAAAATTCCATAACAAAGCAATCAACCACGGCTTAATAACTCGGAAATTTTAAAAGCTTTTAATATTGTAATAAATAACTTTGATACACGTGAAAAGAAAACACCTTTTGAAAGTGGCGTATATTGTAATGCGTACATTTTCGTTCGAAGTCGTACAATTGCATATCAGATTTAATTTTATTTTCCTGTGTATGTGTGTAAGGGGAGCGCACGCGCGCGGGTTCATCTTTAGTAACGTATTTTAGTGCACTTGATTTTGTAATTTACACAACGTTTTAAAAATGTTAATAATTTTTAATGAGACAATGTTGCTGATATAAATTGATTTATACTGTAAGAGCTACAAAATTAATTTGAGGCACTGTAGATTTATTGTATGCTACTAACAAACTAGAACAAATTCTCATACAAAATAATACATCCATGTATCGACGTATGTAAGCCTATGTGGTAAACAAAAAGTGTTTATAATATATATAATAATTAACTGGATTTTCGTTTGTCTTCTTCGATATGTTTCTTCTTACAGAATTTCTCTAACTGTTTAATCCTACTTTGTTCACCAAGTAAATTAGGGAAATCTTTCATCTAACCTTCCGCCAAACTTGTTTGGCAATAAATTTTGTTGCAAAATACATTCCTTTCAACTGGTTTTGTGTGTTACATAAGCAGCCCTTGTTGTTATGTTCAATCTGTAATTTTATATTTTCTACAAAATATAATAAAGCTGCAATACAATCATTCTGTTTAAGGTAATGTGTCGTAATGTAGACCATCTAAAATATTTCTCTAATGGAAACATTTAAACAAGTACATGCATTATGTACAGTATATGTATTTCTTTAATCACAGGTGAGATCAATTCAATGTTTACGAGATTTTTTAGAATTCTTGTGTTTCACTAAATTATAAATATTTATTTGTAATACTACTGAGTACTCCTTTATTGTATACAGAGACTTTTAATATCTATACAATACGCTAAATATTTGTCTGCTTGAATAGTAGTACGACAAGATGTCCAACAGAAGGCGTAACTTATAATGAAAATGAGGTTATGTATGACAATTTTTCTTCTTCAGGTTTGCGTCTTTAAATTCGTGTTTTTAACGTTACCTTCTATTGGTCCTTGTAGAACATATGCCCCAAAACAAACTCCTGAATATTTGCAAAAATAATTTCTGAAAGTCAGTAGTAACTTGAATATTACTAACAACGTTCTTGAATTTTTCTTTATTATGTTCACAAGTCCGACAGAATCTTATCACTTTGCTAATGTAGGTGAATAAAAATAATTGTGTTGTAAAAGAATAAAATGTACAAAATAGGGAGTAGCCAAAGTATCTAGCTGGCTGCAACCATGTAGCATCTTTTACTGATTTCTGTGATGCGTCTCATTAACTGTTGCAAATGGCTGCTTACACATCAGGCATTATCAATTTAAATTTGTACTTTGCACAATTATTTAAAGAAGCCGGTGTGTAGATCCGAGGCTACTGCCGTGCAATATGAAAGGCTAAATGGTAACATCAGAATGCTTTAGTATCACATAGTTTATTTTGGAGTACCATTTAGAGTACATGGGTATAGTGGCAGCACACACTCACCATGTAATGTATCCTGTCTCCGGCTAGCAATGTGTTGAGGGCTACTATCCTGTCCCTTCATTGTGATAGGGGTGCCGCAATTATTTTGACGTATTAATTTAGATTTTTATAAACTACGAAATCTACTCTCTTTAACTTTTATTGCTGAGTGGAAAAGAATTGTTGAGTCAAGAGCCGAGTTAGACGAAAGTGAAGAATCATTTTTTC
Organism: Magicicada septendecula; assembly: GCA_034769895.1. Taxonomy (NCBI): domain Eukaryota; kingdom Metazoa; phylum Arthropoda; class Insecta; order Hemiptera; family Cicadidae; genus Magicicada; species Magicicada septendecula. The sequence goes on from CM068372.1 coordinate 143,625,476, forward strand.
CGTACAACCGCTAATGTCGAATCTCACTTCTGATTTAAATTTCCTCTCGAATTAATAGAAAGATTTGCAGTTACAATTAAACCCAGTACCTGCAAAACAAAAGTGTTGACCTCTTCATAAAAATTAACACTTTATCCAGCAATTCTTATTCATAATACTATAATCCAATACGTACTATTTACAGTCGTAGGTAGGGAACCTTCGTAATAACAATATAAGTAGGCCTACTCAATATTCTCAATCAAATAACATGTAAATAATCATTTAGCATGACATAGCAAAGAGACGGGTGAGTTTACTTCTAAAAAAAATTGCTATTACAACAGTAAGACAAACCTAAAGTCCATTCAAATTTCATCGAGCCGGAGAGACACTTTTCAATTTTCTGCTTATTACTCGAAACGTCATTAATATTGTCTGAGTTCCATCCATACCAATGCAACAGCCGTAGACATGATCGTAAAAATTATACTGTTCAGTTAATAACGTCCGACTCAGATAATTCTTATTCGATATCCTTCCAACACCCGCAGATATTCTAGTAAAACATTTACTGCGTAATTAATAACTTGAATGCATTCTGGAGATCAGTAAAGATGTTTTATTTCCTTACAGTAATTCTTGTCGTAATGTGTTCGTTTTATCTTGCCGTCTTAATATTTTGAAGTGTTTATTAAATACTAATATCCATAGCAAATTTAATGAATTTAATGACGTTTTAGTTATTGTGAATTGTTTATCGTTTATTCGTGTCTTGTCTAGGAGTTTGATAATACTGTTGTGACTGTCTCGATTTATTAAGATATACTGTATCGATTTATTAATACCGTAACATGGCACGTAAACATATGTATAAATTAGGGTAATATTTTTTTTTTATTTGTTGGAGTGGTAACATAAAATACATCTTTCCAGGGTTGATAATTAACTGTCATACGGGAGGGCTATAAATCCCTGTACTGAAAACTGGGGCGTCTGAAGTAACAAACGGTGTGATATGGACACGACGTGAACATAGCAAGCGGTAATGTGTAGGTCGTAAATGTCGGCCTCACGTCTGTTTGTACAGTAATTAGGTCTGCAACGTAAAAACATGGGAAAATGTATTGTTACAAACTGTGATAAATAAACTATGTAAATTTGAGACAGTCTCACGCAACAATTGAGTAAATCACGTTATTAAAAAGAACAAATTCGAAGCTTAGTAAGATGCACCTAAGTACTAAATATTTAATATTCAAGGTGGTATGTGATTCCTACGTTTAGGAGATAACTTTATAAATATTATAGACCACTGTTCAGAAAAAAGTAGTGCACAATAATTTACTTACAAACTTATAACATATATATTTGCAAGAATTGTAATTAAACAAAATTTTTGCAGTTATAACTCTAAAACTATTTTTATTTCAATTAAAATATTACCAGAGTAGAAAGTCTAAATTTGGGTTACCATTTATATTTTCCACCATATATCTATTTAAGTGAACTCAATTTCATAAAACTCATTGCAAATCATATATTCGAAGGTTTTCTGTTAGATTTCATCGTAATTTTGTTAAAACCTTGAATAATATATTCTAAACAATTTTTGAAAATAGTTTTGACAAAAGCAACGTTTCACGTTGTTTCCGCTAGACTGGAGCAGCTTACAGGGTCCGAAAGCATGCTAGCCTTAATAAAGACATACCCGAATTTTGCAGCTTCTCCTCTACTAACTGCTGTATTTACTTAAAATGCAGGACATAATATGTCTCGTCATGTTCTATATTATCACTACCGAACTGCTACAGGAAAACGTGCCCAGACCTATTTCCCAGACCAAATTAGAAACTACATACACAGCTGAGTTCTGAATACTAAGCGAACAAAAGAAATCATTAGGCAAAGGGTACAAAACACAGAGAGGACACCGAATACATAGAGGAACAGAACAGACACAGTATATCTGGATGCCGATGTATATAGATAATATTGTATAAACATGCAGACCTACAGCCTTTCTATACCAAAAGCTTACTTACCTCTATGAAAAGTCCTAATATTTTAATGGTAAACATAACTATTTTGAAATTAAAGACATTGCCCCACCACTAAAATACTACTAAACAAGAAAAAGGATGAAACAATGTCACTTTATTTCAATAATACACGCCAGTCTTCATAATTATTGTAATTATATAGGTAAGAAACCAAATGTAATGTGATTTGTAATGTGAAAACAAAGAAGACTCGACCTTCCACGGACCGTATGTATCTTGTGTTCTCCCAGTAGTTAATAACTGGAGTTCTACTGAGCACGTCAGTTTTGAAGGGATAAAACTGAATATCCTTACAGTACGTTGATGAATCCCCCGCAGTTACGGACAGATAGTCTCACATGTGATACAGCTATGTTACTAAAATGCACAAAAATTCTATTGTCGGGATCTGTCTACATATAGACAATACCCAAGTAATGAAAACATACAAGCATCAGTACGGCGGAATATTATTCCTGCTTAATTTAGGAATAACTATATATATATATATATATATATATATATGTGTGTGTGTGTGTGTGTGTGTGTGTGTGTGTGTGTGTGTGTGTGTCATGGTTACCTTTATTATTGCATAACACACGTACACGAACACATATTCACACAAAAAATGACATGTATAAGTAAGCCTATTAAATATTTGTGTACCTATACTGGTTGAATGCAGGCCCTCATGATAACAATAATTTGTTTCTAAATGTCGACACATATATTTTAAAATTGTATTTACTTAAATCATAAACTCATAAAAACCTTATACCATTCATTAAATTCGCGGACACTACTGAATTAAGGATAAATTCTAGCATCATGTGATCAACGGCCGACTCAGCGTTAACTGTGTATTTTCTATAATTTGTTGCGACTTCTTACTCTATGCTGTGTATAGATCTCGTTACAACCTCGACCACCAAGTGCGTAAGTGAATTATTAATATTGTTGACGCCTATTAACTGACCGTTATATTTATAGCCTACTGTAATTAATAAGTAAATCGCTTGCTTGCTGTTTACGAAAAGTTGCTACGACACGTGCTATGAAAATCTGAGCTCAAGTAACTTTCACTAACATTGTGTTCATAGAGTATCATATTTTTAATTAGGAGAAGCAGTGGTATAGGTGGCAGTTGTAGGGTGGCTTTTTCATGCATTCTTACTTATGTAAAGGACACCATTTCCTTAACGGTTGTAATTATCAGAGTCTGGTTTCATCATAAAACTATTTTTAATTAAGTAAAACCGTAAATTGTAATTACTACAGCTAATCCCACGTGAGACATGCAGTATAGCCTTCTACATCCCCATTAATGTTACAACCATTTGTGGCGGAAATACAATGATAGTTCCAGCGGTAGCACGTCCTCTGACCCTCAGCGGCTCAGAGAGGTACGTCTGCAATGAGGTAACTAAAACAGGAAACACTGTTTTAAAAGTTTTGACAAGTCATTCTCTCGTGTTTCCCAGTCATATGATATAATTAACAAAGATATACGATTGTTATTTAGGTTTATTGCAGCCAAAACACTATATCGCGCTAAGGGAAAATAGTTTAATGCACACTGCACTTTCGATAATAATAGACAGAAAGGATAATTTTGCTTTTCACACTTTTAAGATAATAAATTATTTTATGTTACATGACTCTGTCTTTATGTACTGTAACTCGTATTATTTTACTAATTTCCTTTAGCTACAAAAAATGTATATCTTCATTTTAATTAGAGGCAGCGATTCGACAATTAGTCATATTTACTAAATAAATGTCAACGTACTAAATTGCAATGACTAGATTTTTAATATTCACGTTTGAACATTGGAGTGACTAAATTTATATTAAATAAATAGGCATAAATATTGAGTGTTCATTGTAAAGTTGAGAATATAGATCAACACGTAACGGAGAGAATTGTCCCTCACTTTCATATAATGTTTTCCAATAAATTGGAAATTGCTGAAAAGTAATTATACATAGGCTATCATGTAAGTAAACATACACTCTTTAGTTTTCATGAGGACTTCTAATACTTTTTAACTTACATATTTCTACCCAATTAGGGCTCATACAACTCTTCTAATTAGAATACCAAGCACTCTCATATACTTACTATCACCACTGTACATGTAAATATATTTTCCTTGTTTGTTCACTACTTTTCACTTTTCTTTTTAGTTCCTTGAAAACAGCAATATCTGTCTTTAATCTTTTTATTTCTATAATGTCTTCTTTTCTTATTAATTAAATCCCTGTATTCTGCACGTTTAAATTAACCAGGACCTGACTTGAGGTTATAGCGCCCTAGGCTGCTAAATTTTTGCACCCCGCCCCCGCTATTTGCCTTATAACCTCTCAAACAACAAGTATGACGCACGATTTACTCATATATTATAGGCTATTTATTATTCAAGAACATGTGCGTTGTATAAACAAAAATTCGTCTTGTTTCCATTTCAATTACGTAAATTTATTTACTACAATAGCATGAACATATTGACAAATTATAATAAGTAACGAGAGTATTACAAAATACCCACACACTTTACTTAAACGTTTACGCTAAGTAAATCAAAACGCTAAAGACAAATGTTTCCCAGATAATTTTTATGTCCATTATTAATTGCTGAAACTTTTTGTTTATTCAAACGTTATTTTTATGTCTTTGCAGTTTTAAATCAATTAACTATTTCACTAAAAGAAATGCTTTGCGATTAAAAGAGATTTTGCGTTTGAAAAATATACACAATGCAACAAGAGTTAAAATAATTTTTTTCTTAAGTTTTTGCGCTCTCCCCAAAAAAAGTTTGTGCCCTAGGCTACAAACCTACTCAAACGGGGTCTGTGAGCAACTATTCGATGCAAAACCTATCGCCACCTAATGTAGTTTCCTATTATGTAAAAATTATTATTTTTTAATAAATCATCATTTGTTTTTGAATTTATCTTACGTGCTCGAATTTTGCTACATAATAGTCTCATACCTTTTAAAGTAAAGATTAAATTAACATAACTACTCTTAACTGTTACTTACTGTTCTAAAACAAATACAAGTAATGTAAATAAATTAAAACGTTTAACAAACTAATGATATGCTTTATGTAAAATTCTTCACATACTTTCCAACAGTGCAACAGGACGTTACAAATTTCGGATGTTTTTATTGTTATTTTCAATTTTATTTTCGTCAATATTAAACACTTCGCTTATCCTACTGTAATACATTCGTAGCAGTTTTATTGAAATTTGCATTTTCATTAGTAATAAAACAAACTCCTGTATAACCTCAAAATATTTGCTTACAATACTTTTCATACAATAGAAGATCGCCTTTCACTGTAAATAAAATTCTAAAGTAAATAAAACTAGATCCATTGGAATTTCCACTTTTTGTGGTTTTACAAGTATAAGAATAATATCATACCGTCAAGAGGTACAGAAACATGAGACTATTAATAAAACAGCATAAGAGTGAAGAAAACATAAGTTAGGGGAACAAGGAAAGAAGAATTCACTAAAGAAAACTACTCATATAATGTGTAACGCCCTCGTTATGGAAATGATACCGAACAGTAGGGCTAATTAATTAAAAATGTCAGTTCGTGTTTTACAATTTCTGCAACAACTAGTTACACAGAAAAGAGAAATTTTCCCTGCTTGAAATTTAATAATGAATAACTATGTTAATTTTGTTTTGGCTCACGCGAATAAGAAATGAATTATACGGAGGAGAACTCCCCTTCTAGTAGAATGACATAAGCTACACACCAATGAATAACTAACTCAACCAACAACACAGTCCGTATAAGAATAGTAATTAGTATCAAATTTATAATAACACTTCGTGCCAGCGTTAGATTAAACAATTAAATGTATTCTATAATTAGTTCGTATTTTTTAATGAAAAATTAGTGTATATAAATTTCATACACGTCCGATCGTTACCAAGGCTTACGATTTTTTCGTCGCATAAATTATTCAAACTATTTTCGTGTTTTTACTGAATATCTTTCCATGTTTGTAATTTCCTGTTACATGGTAGGAGACCATTTTCTTTGAAAGTATTTGAGGAAGTAAACATGGTACAATACGTATTTGTAAGCATTTGTATGTACATTTCTTGTTTGTTTACAATGCTTCTATTTCTTATAGAGTACTAAGTAATAAGTAAAGTATATTTATCGAGTGAATGTTCTTTGAAAGGATAAATAAATAATACTGAGTAACATTGTAACATTAACTTTTATTTGTTTTTATGATTGATATTTTATTCGATTTTTGTCAGTATGTTTGACTGTTTCAGAGAATTCAAAGTGTAGAATAGGTACGTTTTACTACTAAAAATATCAAAAATCATTATTAGTACTAAAAAAATTGTATTAAAAACGTCATAATTACTTTCATAAGCTTTAAATAGTTTTCATGTTGAAACATTAACGATATCTATTACTAAATATACAACTGCTGCTGCTAGCAGTGCTGATAATGTAAACCCTTTATTTACATTAAACAAAATCACAGTACCTTCAGTAATAAATATTGTATTCACTAGTTCGGATGTCTTCCTGAAATTCAATTTACAGTAGGTAATGAGCTCATTAAGGCGTTATTGTGTCTAGCGAGTAAGATAATTACAAACGAACAAAGAAAAAGGAGAAATAATGAGTAGAATTCACAAGTCAAAAGGCCCTTCAGCAAAAAGAAGTAGTTCTAAAATCTATCAAAGTACCAATCTTGATGTTCTGAAAAGCTTTATAAGAAACCTATATTTGAAGCTTTATACGTGCTGTAAAACGTGGACTCTGTGAAATGAAGAAGAGCGAGAACTCAATTTATCTGAGATATGGTGCTATCATCGTTCATGGTGAAAATCAGGTGGACTCATAATACGATAAGGAACGGGAAAGTCCGTGTAAGAATACGGAAGAAGAGAAATGTGTGGAAATTGATTTTAAAAAGGAAATGTAACATACTAGGCACTTATAGACACGTGTGGAGCTGATAAAACAATTACAGAGGATGATTCGAATTATGAAAGAGCCAGGGAAGGCCACAATTACCATATAGGCTACAAAACAAATTGTAAACATAGTAGAATATCCACTGGTTGTTGATAACCAGGTAGATTTTGCTAAGAGGTTATCTTGATGATCAGCGACTCTCAATTTTCGGCGACATGTCACTTCCGGGAAATTTGAATTAATTTTCTGATTCTGTTAAGACATGTTTATTTACATCATAAGGTTCTTTGTGGAGAGATATTATTTTGTAGAGTTTAAAACTTAATTAATACCTTGATTTGAATGTCAATTAAAACTTTTTCCAATGGAGGACATACGTAAGTTTCTAATCCTATAAAAAGAAGTAAAAATATTCTTGTAGTGAACACAGGGTCTTATGGAAACATCAAGTTTTTACATAAGCAGAACGCAAAGTAAGAATGGATTCTTTAAAGTTGTTCATATATCAGTAATGTTTAAATTAAAGCAGACAACTTTAAGTCGCAAATGTCATACGATAACATTATTCCTCTATTTAGATTTTAAGAATACTTAATAATGGGAAAACCTTTTATAGACGTAGTTAAAAATGTTTTGTGCCTAAAAGTGTTTTGTGATAGGTCACGGTATTCACCGCTTATTTTAATGCAGACGAAAATATTTATAGTCTTTACATTGAAAAATTGTTAAAATTATTCGTTTAATCTTCTAATTTTTTCAATTACTATTATTTTTTACAGTGTTGATAAAAGTCAGTAGAAAACTAGTTTAATTAACCAAATTTATTTTAATATTATCGGGTGAATAATTAGGCTTGTGGCACGAGACTATGGCAGTGACTTATGCAATGCAAATAAGGGACAGGAAGAAGTACGTGAATCGCTAACAGCAGCAATTACCTACGACAACTAGGGAAGATAAAGTTACCGGCTAATTACAGTTCCGAAGCAGACAGAGGGGTCAGCGCTTCCTCAGTGACTGACCTCCCCGCTTGCCGACACGCCCCAATGGGGAATACGCGTGAATTATCGGTGCTTTAACAACCTCTGAATGATACTAGTGTATTGTACACTAACTATGCAAACGAGGATCCACGTGCACACATCCTTCGATGGAGATTGTACTCGAGTTTCACTAACACACAAGATTCAGTAATTCCATTTATTAGCTTTTGTCTTTTTTATAACTTAGCGTTGAAATATTGTAAAACATTTTGTATGTTGTTTAACATAGGAAGTATAACAAACATATACAGTATGTTGTTTAACATAGAAAGTATAACAAACATATAAAGTATGTTGTTTAACATAGAAAGTATAACAAACATATAAAGTATGTTGTTTAACATACAAAGTATAACTAACATATAAAGTAAGTTGTTTAACATAGAAAGTATAACAAACATATAAAGTATGTTGTTTAACATACAAAGTATAACAAACACATAAACTATGTTGTTTAACATAGAAAGTATAACAAACATATAAAGTATGTTGTTTAACATACAAAGTATAACAAACATATAAAGTATGTTGTTTAACATACAAAGTATAACAAACATATAAAGTATGTTGTTTAACATATAAAGTCTAACAAGCATACAAAGTATGTTGTGTAACATAGAAAGTATAACAAACATATAAATGTTGTTTAAACGCAGTCGTAAAAGTATGTGGGTACAAATGGAATTGCATTTTTCCTTTTTTGTTTCTAATTTGGTTTTTGTTTCGTGGATTTTAAAAACAATTTTATTTAATTAATGAATACCATACTTTCTTTCCAGAATTAATAAAAATAACTTTCTTCTTGTTAAAATTGTTTTGGAATTTAAGACAGTTTTGTTGTGTAAACATCAAAAGTGTCTTCGATTCTACGACAGAATTCAATGTGTCTCTAGTAAGACATCAAAACGATAGTTTACATGCCTGGGTGGAAAAAAATTAGAGCTATATATCTTGAGTATTTTATACTGTTATGGTATATTTTTTTGTCAGGTTAAGATTAGTTTTTCACTTTCCTGTTCACAACCACAATTTTCTGTTAATCTTAGCATTGCTGTTGACTGGAAAAATATATGGTTATAAGTTCCAACCTTGCAACTGCTTTGTGAAAGTTTGTTTTCTCCCTTTCTTACGACTTAAAAAACCTTCTACGCAAGCAATCAAAGATAACTTAAATGTCTTTGTATAATTTTGGCTGCATATAAATACGTTTGAAGTTAGAATACGACTTCACGAAATATGGCCTTTTTTAGTGGATAATTAACGTTCGCCGACCGCCGTTATAAATCTCTGTGCCGAAAACGGGGGGAGCATGAAATAGCAAATGTAGTGATATGAGTTTGTTGTAAACACAGGAAGCGGTAATTAGTCAGTTGTGAATGTGTGTTATCTTTGTCTGGCCTCTGTTTGTATAATAATTACTTTTGTTTGGAATACAAAACAAAAGAATTTCATACGCTAATAAACAAAATATGTAAATGCGAGGCGGTCTCACGCAACGGTAGCGTAAATAATGCACAAACTAAGAACAAGGGCCTTACCTAAGTTAAAGACAGTACATTACAAGAATTCAAGTTCAGAGCGTTTGTTCCTTTTTAAAGGTAAATTACAAAGAGTGGTGTTTTAGTAATGGTGATTTTAGTAACAAAAAAGGGTGGGACAAAATTTTCTTCCATCAATCATGTTATATAATAACATTCATTTGTATAAACAGATTTTAAAACCTGATCCATCGTACAATATCCAACTCTTTGGTTGGAAAATAAGGATGTCAGTATTTTAAAACACTTTTATTTTAAATTGAAAAGTTTTGAAACAAAGAAAAAATATCGGTATGGAGAACCATACATGACTTCCATATTCTAAGATTTATATTTAAAATCATTTTCAGCCAAACAGCCAGGGAAGGAATTTTAACAAAAAAATACTTCTTTGTTGCCAATAACGTAGTACACATATAAAAAAAAATTATCCCCTCCCCCTTCAACTATAATTTTGATTTATAGAAAATTACCCCCAGCCCGTTCAACTAGCCTCTTCATTTATAGATATTTCATCTACGTTTCTACAGTGGATTATTAAGATCTTATCAGGATACTTTATCAAAATTAAGTACTTTACTCATGTTACAACAAAAAATGTTTCTGGTAAACTGCCCTTTCCCCGTAACCGATCTTCACCAAAATCAACAGACATTGAGTTCTCTATAGCTCAGGCACATATGTAAAAAATTATTTGATTCTGTTTGAATTTACGGCAGTTATGGTTCGTCATATAAAAAATTAGCCATGTTAAAACATAAAACATGAGATTTATAAAACATATCTAAGATTTATATTTAAAATCATTTTTGAAATAAAATATTTTCATAGAACCTACTAACGCTGGGGAAATCTGAGGAGCCAATCAGAGTTGGGCCTACCTGTCACTCTGCTGAATTTGGTGGAAAGCCCTGTCACTGTCGTCAAAGTATCAGCCTTGACAGGGTCCTCTTTTTCTGCAAAATGAGAGAGGAGGCTTGAGATGGAGTGAGTGACATGGTCCCCACCTCAATGAAGAACCCATTGTTTTATAAAAATATATTTAAATTTTGAAAACTGAAAATTCTTTTCTTGTTGTAAATATTTATATTTTATAATCAAAATGACTTTATCAAAAAACAAACATTATTTTTTTATAATAAGTACTTACATATGTTTCTTAATATGCTTACTTTTTCTTCAATGTTGATGATCATTTCCAAACATTCTGACAAAATTGTATCTACAGAAAAGTTAACATTCCCCAGGTTTCCATTTCTGCTAATTTCTCATTACACCTTCCACTGACGTATTATTAACCATTTCATAAACTATCGTATAATCTTTTCAGATTTTGTGGTACAAAATCTGAAATTTTCAGATTGCCTGGCAACAAAATTATTTTATTTTCAACAATTACCATTGTTTGAAAAAGTTTAAATGAATTTTCAAGTACTTTACTCTTGTTAAAACGTAAAAGGTTGCAGGTAAACTACCCCTTCCCCTTAACTGATCTTCACCAAATCTAAAGGCCTTGAGTCCTCTACAATTCACTGACGCATGCAAAAAATTATTTGATTCTGTTTGAATTTGCGGCAGTTATCGTTTGCCATAGAAAATACGCTTGATAAAAAACGTTGCAGGTAAACTGCCCCTTCCCCTCAACTGATCTTCACCAAAAACAATAGATCTTGAGTACTCTACAAATCAGGGCTGTATGCAGAAAATTATTTGATTCCGTTTGAATTTGCGGCTGTTATCGTTTGCCATAGAAAATACCCTTGTTAAAAAAACATTGTAGGTAAACTACCCCTTTCGCTTAACCGATCTTCACCAAAATCAGTAGACCTTGAGAACTCTACAATTCAGGGCTGTATGCGAAACATTATTTGATTCTGTTTGAATTTGCGGCTGTTATCGTTTGCCAAAAAAAAAAATTTCCCTTGATAAAAAAACCGTTGCAGGTAAACTACCCCTTCCCCTCAACCGATCTTCACCAAAAACAATAGGTCGCGAGCACTCTACAAATCATGGCTGTATGCAAAAAATTATTTGATTCTGTTTGAATTTGCGGCAGTTATCGTTTGCCATAGAAAATACGCTTGATAAAAAACGTTGCAGGTAAACTACCCCTTCCCCTCAACCGATCTTCACCAAAAACAACAGGTCTTGAGTACTCTACAAATCAGGGCTGTATGCAGACAAATATTTGATTCCGTTTGAATTTGCGGCTGTTATCGTTTGCCATAGAAAATACCCTTGTTAAAAAAACGTTGTAGGTAAACTACCCCTTTCCCTTAACCGATCTTCACCAAAAATAACAGGTCTTGAGAACTCTACAATTTAGGGCTGTATGCAAATAATCTTTTGATTCTGTTTGAATTTGCGGCTGTTATCGTTTGCTATAGGAAATACCCTTGTTAAAACATAAAACGTTACAGGTAAACTACCCCTTTCCCTTAACCGATCTTCACCAAAAACAAAAGGTCTTGAGAACTCTACAATTCAGGGCTGTATACGAAACATTATTTGATTCTGTTTGAATTTGCGGCTGTTATCGTTTGGCAAAAAAAAAAAATTTCCCTTGATAAAAAAAAACCGTTGCAGGTAAACTACCCCTTTCCCTCAACCGATCTTCACCAAAAACAATAGGTCGCGAGTTCTCTAGAAATCAGGGCTGTATGCAAAAAATTATTTGATTCTGTTTGAATTTGCGGCAGTTATCGTTTGCCATAGAAAAAAAATCTACAGACAGACAGACACACACACACACAGACAGACACACAGACACACACACACACACACAGACACTTTTCGGAAAACGACTTTTTTTCATGTTTTGAGTGTAGTAGAATCAGAATCTGCAATAATCTCGAACACGATTTTTTTTGCCATCACCATACTTCCATTCCTTAAGGAATATGGAAGTAATTAGGGATTGTAAACCCGCCTAGGTATATCAGAAACAGTTGTCTCAACAGGGATGTAAAAGAGTATCACAAGCGAGGTAGCTTCTAGATTACCTAATGAGCAACAATAGTACTGATGTAAACCTCCAGCCAGACAACATGCTAGTGATACGAACGTCCGAATAAATATAGTCCTTTGAGTTGAAATGCTGTCAGGATAAAATAAGGGTGCACAATGTTACATAATAAACGTGCACATATAATTCGTAAATGAAGTGAAGACATACTAACCATTGATCTCTGTCTTTCTCAGTTTCAGTGTACAGATCAGTGAGTTTGAAAGACAAAACAGGGCCATATGGATTAGAATCAATGCCTGAAATATATCAGAGACGAAATGGAACTTAGCAGAAAACAACGCAAGACATTAAGACATGGAATAGGAAGGTTGATGACCTTCGAAAGATAAGAGAGAATAAAGGAGACCACAAAAAAGTGGGCGTATGATATTAAACAGCACGCACATTCCTTATAATACATACATATACATATACATCAGAATACATATAGGTCACAATACATATAGGTTACATATAGGTCAAAATAGAATAATTGGTAAAGTACAAGGTGGACTTATATTGTAGTGTGCATCAGTATTCAATACATAGTAATTCGTTGCTAAGTTTATTATACAATATAAAAAATATTTTAGCAAAGGATATAAGTAATTAAATTTACCCAAGTAAAGTTACTATTGTCATATTAACACTTTATTATTAACAGGCGAGTTCCAAATAATGTCAAATGAGTTAAAAAATAAAAAATGAACGATAACCTCTCAGACTTATTATTTGTAGAATTCGTGGTTACATAGTGTAATAAGGTCTCGCGTCGTGTAAGAAATCTCTGCTTAACACGTTCGGACTTAAAAATAGCTCACAGTTGTACAAAATGCTGACTAGGTGCACAACGTTAAAAGTACTTACAATAATAATTTGTGTAACGTGTGTCGTGTGTCTTAGATTGTGAGTGATGGCAACGTACAGTGGTGATCCCCTGAGAGAGTACGCACATAAATAAATGTATATAATCAAAATGAAAATAAATAAATAAATAATATGTAAGTGCTTGTACACGGATTTAGCATTATCAAAGTTTAGTAGCCGTTAACAATTTTCCGTTCCCTTTCTTCATAACTAAACAACGCTAAGTGCACCATACACTCTCCTGTGTCTAGCTTCTGTGTAGTTTCGGGCCGGAGTGTGCAGGGGGAACAAAGTACTTTGAAGTGTATTACATCACCAAAATCTGTCTCTTCTGCAAACATTACCTGTTGTGTAATCTCTTTCTCTGTGATGTAGCGCAGCCATTGTATTAGCCAGGCTTCTGTAAACAAGTAGCTCTTATTTCTCGTATCCGCATAACTATCATCTTCATGGGGTTCATTCTATCCAGTAAACTTTTGTCATCCAATTTTGCATCGCGAAAGAATATCTTGACAACGCAAGCGGTAACTTCATGCCCAAATGCTAACACAAAACTGTAACGTAGTACTCCCTGAAGTACTGAGTTTCTGTATAACTGATGCTGATAGTTAATACTATTAAAGCATGAAATATTCACAAAATAATAAAAAATATATTCTTGTACAAAAAGTTTTATTATTATTAATTATATATATATATATATATATGTGTGTGTGTGTGTATGCAAGAAAAACTGAGCAAATAATAATGTAAATAAAAAGTAAACACTTTTTTTGTTTGTGTTGCCATCCTCCGAAAAAACTAAATAACAAAGTTAGCCACTGAGGCTCCAACAATTAGTTATATCTGTACAAAATCGTCCAGTTTTCAGTTAGAAACAAGACGGCTTTGTGTCTCAACTATAGTTTGATTAAAATTGGAATGGGATTTTGCGTGACGCAAGCGCGGGAGACGGCTTGGATTCGTCAAATCACCATTCTGGAAATTGGTGGGCGGTGCGAATTGTATTCAAGGGAACACGTGAACTTTCCATGTGATCTTCATGCGTGTAATTACTACTAGATTTAATGATTTTCAGTAGTTAAATTAAAGCAGTCTTTTTAGAAACCCCTTATTGGAATTACGTCATTTATATTAAATCCATATCGAAAAAATACTGATTTTAACGTTATCTATTTAAAAAAAATGTAAGTTAAAAGGAAGGTAATTACATTTTTTTGTTTAAGGAGAGACTCATTAGTTCGATTGACAGTAACAACAGTAAAATAAACAAATAATAAAGTTTTAGATTTATAATTAGTTTGATACCATAGTAGGTAGTTGCGTCATCCATAGTAATTAATCAATATATTAATTATGGTGTGTTGTGAACTACAGCGCGCGGCCCACAGGAAGTTAATGATAAAAAAACACTATTTCTTTCTTGTAAATGAGTTGTCCTAAAATTACAAAATCTCCAATAAAAATAAAATATGGAATTTTTGCTAAAACTTTCCTGCTGGATGTTTTCAACTGGCCAGAAAATAAAAAAAAAACTTTCTCGGTTACTACTTTTTGTATTTTGGTTTTTGTATAATTAAAAACATTTTCCTGTTATCATACGAATAAAAAAATATAAATTTTTTTTCAATTAGCCTCAAATTTATACTGTAGTATTTCCTGAACCTTCTTCACTGAAACCATATATACTTACATATTTCACATATACGTTAGAATATATTATTAGTAAAAGTACAAGAAAAGCGAAAGATAGTAATAACAGTCAAATTGTACGTTTGATATTGATGTGAGGCACGACACAGTCTGGTAAAAATGTTCCTGAATTCCAGTCCCATTCCAGTTTAAATCAAACTATAAAATTGTACGAAACTAGTTTGCATATGCTATCTTTAAGATTTACGCGAGCGTGGGCACGCATACACTTCCCAAATAATCCGAAGTAAACTTTAATTTTAATCGGTATATTGAACATTCTTCATAGCCTGCAAACATAGATTGCATTTTGTTGTTTTTGTAAAAACCTGTATGTAGATATTACTGTTAATTTCATTTTTTTATTTTTATTTTTTTAATCTACAAATTGACTTTCTTGTTCGCGAAATTGTATTTATCTTAATTTACTCGGATTTTGTAAAACGTTTCCTCTCTTTCTCTGTTTCCTCTATTACAAAGCTCACAACAATATCAAGATTATTCAGACTTCCAAGTAGAAGGAAGACAAAGTGGAATAAATACTAAATTTATTTATTGTCGCCAGTTTATTATTATTTATGTTCTCTAACTTTTTTAACTTGTTTGCTTTTTGGGAACAGTTTCCTATTACCGTACTGCATAATTCAAAACCAATTAAACGACATAATTTGTTCCAGTGTACACTAATTTTCTGCGTAGGCCTATTTCAAAGCGTTCGTTTTAGTAATTCGATCAAGCGAACACAATCAGAAATTGGTTGTGAATTTGTTACTGTGACAAATTCAACTGCAGCGCTAGTCACTAATATAATGTAATATTATAATTACTTATAATGTAATTATATAATGTAATCTGTTATAATTTGTTCATCTACTCGCTTCATGAATGTAATACGTAAGAATCATAGCAGCAATTGAGATAAGTGTTTTTCAATTGTCATAAAATATTTTCTTATAAGATTTGTCGTCTTCATTATAACGGCATTGGAATAAATAATGTGTATCAAATTTTATAATCAAACCAGAAATTCTGCACTTTTGATGTCACACTAGATTATCTCAATTTTATATTAGCCAATATAGGCTCCCGTCAGCTACAAGTATTTGGCCCCGTCATTGTGTCCCCACATAGCCAGACAAACAGCCGACACCAAAATTGGCTAAGTTTGAAGAAAATTTATTGTGACAATTTCGTGTGTAACCAAAAACCGAACAGTAACCGAAAATCATGTAATTTTTTCTCCGTCAGTGGTTAATGAAAGTGTTAAATTACAATTCTGTTAAATGGTTATTAATGAGAAAATCTATATTCTTTGTAATAGTAGAAAAAAATTAATTAGGACTTTATTTTATTTGATGAAAAGCATGTCTGATCACTTTCATTCTTCTCTAAAATATCTATTGTATTTTACGTTACTATCTGAAAAGACTCTGGATTACAAATATCGCTACTTAAGACCGAGGTAATGGCTTTTCGTGAAGCTAACCCCGTACGGGCAAAAATTATTATAGATTGTACTGCCCTGGAACAAGTCAGTAATTTTGAATACTTGGGCTATCGTGTGTTTTATAATACAAGCAATGAAAAAGTGAATAAGTTGCGTAAGTTCAACATTATGTGCGGGACATCAGGCGAATCTTAAGTCAACAAGTAAGAAAACACACCTAAAATCTAAAACGTCATAACCATTCCCACACTTCTTTATAGGTCTGAGAACGGGACTTTATCGAAAATGCCAGGCCAGTCGTAACCAAGCGGTTGAAATAAGATTTCTCAGGCACGTGGCAGGGTATACTCTCATTGATCATAGAAGAAACACAGACATACGGCAGGAACTGAATGTTATGAGCATACTCGTCAGGATTGCCCAGTATCGGCTGAATTGGTGCGAACAGCTTTGCCGAATGGATGACTGCCGTATCCCGAAACAACTATGGAACTATAAGCCGAAGGGACGGAGAGGTGTGAGACGTCCGAGAAAGCGCTGGAGTGACAGCTACAGACTTTGCTTGTTTGAGACCGGAACAAACCATCCTTGGTTTAATCCTTGTAGAAGATGATCATTTTAGTCACTATTTATCAGAGAATTACAACATATTGTACACTGATGAACAGTTACGTATGCATAAATAAAGGCGTAAACAGTACTGTGAATCAGATCGAGGATTTAATGAGTTCATCATCAGCCTGACTCTACAAACCTTGGTGGGTCTTGGCCTGCTCCAAGAGTCGATTCCAATCTTCCCTATTGCGTACCCTGGCTTTCCAGTTTTTTATGATCAGCTTTCTGAGGTCCTCCTCTATCTGGTCTTTGAATCTACTTTTTCTACTTTTACTTTATAGGCCTACTTTTTCTGGGGTCTTCCACCTTTTCTACTATCCATTGGTTTCTGGTAGAAAATATGTTTCGTAATCTGTCCTTCCTCCATTCTCTCTGTGTGTACAGCACGCTTTAGACTTTAATTTTGATTATCCTGACAATGTCCGACTCTTTGTAAAGATGGCATTTTTAACGAGTTACAGTTATATTAATTGTAGATCAATTTTTCTTTATTAACAACAAAAACATATCACTGGTTTCCGTTTCCGGTGGTTAAACATTTTTATTCCGTATTTATATTGAAGACGACAAATACGCGCTATCAAATTACAGAATAGTTTGACGTAAAAAAATAGTGTGACATATTACAATCTATTGCAGTAGATTGTAATGCACGATTAACATTGATTTTAAAGACTAAAGCGAGTAGCCATTCTAATTTGAGAAAGTGGTGTTTCCTACTTTAATTTCTTCTCTAGTCAGGGTGCATTCAAGAGGATAAATTATTTTTTCTAGTAGTTAGTCTATTTTATACATTTTAAAAAGAGGAAGTAGTGTCAAATTTGCTGCAACTACAATAAAATACGAGTCTTTACGCTGTCCGCAGAAGAAATAACAACTGTGTATGAACAGTCCGCAGTGCAAAAGGTTCAGGAAGAACTCGCCTAAACGTTGTTCTTGAGCACGAATGTCGTCGATGTTTAGCGTTGAGTGATCTTTTATTTCCGAAGGTTGTTTTGTTTGCAGTCACAAATAATTCTAAGCGCTCAGCATATACGTTTATGCTCTTTTCTAGTACCGTAATAACGACTTACTCTTAGCCGCTGTGTATCGCGAATCATCTGTCTGAAGCTCAAGTAATAACTGCATTAAAGTTTATGCTGTTGATAGTGTGTCTGGCGTAGTCAAACATGTTACGTACACAAAAGAACACACATTGTCCACAAACATAATACATTACCGTACCGCTACCAACGAACCTAAAATAATTACAACGCTGAGTTACACAGCACGCTGCATACAGTACAGTACAGTACGGTAGTGTTTATACAGTACGCTGAGTTTCTTGAATCCTGTCAAGGGTACTAGAGGTAATAAAATGACTTATTTTTTAAAAATACAGTAGAAATAAATTTGTTTATAAAACATACTGTTACGACGGTCTACTCGATCGTCGTAGGTACAGTGGAAACAAAATAAGTACAAGACACCAATTAAGTCACTAATCACACCTTTAATTGT
Source organism: Magicicada septendecula (assembly GCA_034769895.1). Classification (NCBI taxonomy): domain Eukaryota; kingdom Metazoa; phylum Arthropoda; class Insecta; order Hemiptera; family Cicadidae; genus Magicicada; species Magicicada septendecula. The sequence continues at coordinate 143,644,176 of CM068372.1, forward strand.
TACAGTAAAACAGTTCGTAATTAACAACACAGTCTCTACAACAAATCAAATGAAAATTGTTCACACGCAATAAAATGTCCACTAATATTAAAACTTAATTGTATTACAATTATACCGTCCAATTATAAAACGCAACACTTCACTAATAACTACTTGAACGTACAAATTAATAACTCGAACCGCTCTGGAAATATATAGCAGCTGTACTGACTTAACGTCGTTGAGTACCGGTATATTTACCGCTACAAATTACTAGATAATTCGATAGCGCTAGTGTAGTTACGACGTAATTACTTGCGGCCTTGGCACAGTCCGCACGGCTGGCGGCTTCGAGAAACTTCTCGTATATGCGTCTACAAGCACGTACGCCACACGCTTACATTCTGGATCTCTCTAGAACGTTCGATAAACACGTAGAATGTTCTGTGAAGTCGTAACAATACTTAATTTGAGGAACCGTCCGTATTAATTCAAAACAACGTGACGGATCCCTACGCAAAGTAACAGAATTGAAAATAACAAAACAAAATGTTAGCTATTAATATTATTACTACCCATTCGATTTACAAAAACGTTAAAATTATTTTTCCTCCATATTTACTTGTACACGTTGTGCTGTAAAATTTATAATAGTGATAGCCATAAGCAGTTTAGTCAATGATATATTTAATGTGGACATGTTTCTGCTAATTACAAAAACCATATAATTGACAATAATTAATGTACTCTTAAAGTGTAATGTAAAGAGTGATAGCACATTATGTCACCGTCGGATGAGATATGTCATTTCAGTAAGCTTAAATAAAACAAAAAATTTAATGGTTTACGGAATGGAGAATTTCTGTACAATTGGAGATAATATATGTACCAATATTTACTTCTAGTCTCCACTCTACTAATCGAGTCACATCGTTGATAACAAATTTAAGCTAACCAATAAAATTTAAATAGATTGTTTGCTCCGATTTTCAAAAATTCGTAATTCAGCCGTAATCCAGTAGAGAAAGCTATTTGAATGTACTTTGTTTGACGTCTCGTGTAATGGTGCAGCGAGATTTTCGAAAGTACCTATTAGATGTGTCTATATCCTAACGTTCAAGTTTTTAATATGCAATTGAGTATTATCATTCCTATATGATAGTGAAAGGACAGTGTTATAAAAGATTCCTGACATAACATTCATTGTCTCCTGAGTCTTCTTCCCTTAATATAATTTTCTTAAAATGTGCATAGGTATATCTGTATTGCATACAAATGAGGAATAGCCATTTCATGTTGTTACCATTTTTTTAATTAAACTGAACTACAATATAAAAAGGCATGTGAGTTAATATATAAGACTTAAAAAGCTTTAATAGATAATGGAATGATTTTGATCCACATAAATCAGATTCTGAATTCTCCTTCTTTTAGTTTAAACTAAGTGTTAGCAGATAGCACAATATCACGGTTACGCTCAGAAGTTTATATAATTAGTACGTCTATTAACATTTTGTATGTTGTGAAGTTCACAATAAAACGTGCTGCGTAATTGTTTGTAAGTAGCACATCCTAAAGTACTACCAATGACTGTGCACGAATCAAGTAACGTTGGTAGGTTTGGTTTCAACCTATGAGTATATAAAAATAGAGACAATGGAAAAGTTTTGTTAAACCCGCTACTATATGCTACAGTATACGCTGTACACTGTAGTGTTCGCTCTTAGTCGGACACTATATTCTGCTTCCGTTTTAAAAACAAGTCTTGATATACGCGGATGACCAGTGTAACAAGGTAAGACAGTGTTGTCTTACTGCGAGTAAAAAATTAAGAGAGTTCACAACAGTGTTACTGTATGGTATAACAAAGTCATACGATTAAAAACTAACAAACGTAATAACACCATTACTCAAGGCAAAGGTTGAGTACGAATGCCAAAAAATGAAAATAATTCACGTTAAAAATGATGGCAAAACAACAAGCGTACTAAACACAATAAATGATAAACAGTTAAACAATGTAGAAAATATAAATACTGTGATTAGTAGTAAGTAAAGATGGAAAAACAGTTGAAGAAAGTTTAAGAAACACGGAAGTAAAGTAAACAAAGTATGCTACGATATAAATAAAACATTCACAATTAAATGTGTATAATACTCTCTCAAACTCGTATTATTAAATAAATCAGAAAATTCGCCTTATAAACTGTATATTAGGCAATTCAATTTTATGGCCTATGGCCATCTAAAATCAAGAATAGCATAACTGAAAATGAGATATCTGAAAAGAGGAGTTTGTAGAACTCGACAGGGCAGAATCTAGAACAAAAGAGTAATAGATGAATTGGAACGATATCCACTGTTTGTAAAATAGAAACGAAATTTCTACAGTCAGATGGACGTAGGATAAAAATGAAAGTAGAAAGATAAACTAAAAAATTTTGTTGTTCAAAATGCGTTTAAAAAAATAAAGTGCCGACTTATAGTAAAATGAAAATACAATGTCAGGCATTTAACCAATATCAGAAGAAGAAACATCATTGCAGCAAAGTAAATGACATGAACGAGAAACCTATAAACACTACGGAGAGATGACCCAGGACCTATAAATAAATAGGAAAAAGAGAAGGGAAAAATATGAAGAAAAAATATCGCTGTTCTGAAGTAATATTATAGTGTACGAAAAATTAGTTTGTTCCTTCTGTTTGTCTAAAAAAAAAACGGTTTGCTAAAAGTAAACATACATGCACAGAAAGGGAAATACATATGTAAAGTATGCTAACATGTTAACTATTTAACGAATAAATTCTTTTTGAAAGCATCCGTGCCTGTGAATAATATTAAAAGTCAGTGGCAAGGACGCTTTATACACTGTAAGTATGTTGTTTACAACGTGTGTACTTTAGAACATATAGTATATTGGCGTTGTCCTTATCTGACTGCAACAAACAGCGACTTCTCCCCCAGCAGCTCCGTGTCTTCCACAGTTTTACCACTGGATTAATCCCTGTATTAAATATTATGCTTTTGATGGAGCGTCTGGCTTATTCATATTTTCGTACGAGCATTGTACGTCACTTAAACACGGTATCCACGGCCACAATGCTCCAGTGCAGTGTAATATAATATAACGACAGTATGTATGAGGAATGTTGAAAATCTTTCAAAGGAAAGTGAACGAGTAAAGAAATTGAACGATATACTATAATGAGGATGTTTAACAACAAAAATCTACATGTTTTGTGGGTATTCTGTTGTACTTCAAAACCGTACAAATTTTCAGGAAAGATAAACAAGGTATATACTGAAAGACTGGTTGTCAATAGTTTACATATTTTAAACTTGAGAAAAGTATTTACCGTATTCAGTAATGTAGTCGCTACAAACGGTATTGACCTTGTAACCAATGTGTTCCTGTACCAAGATTTTAATTATTCAATGTAAAATACATGTATGTCACACTTAGGAAAGTCGTAGCCGATTTATCCTTACAATTGCTATCGTAATACGTTGCATTTCTACTCTACGACACAAACTTAATAATTTTACATTCTGCGCCTGGATTCCTATCAAAGAGTAGAATCAACCTTTTTATTTACTCTCCATATAAAAACCGTTTGTTCTAGCGGAAAATATGTATATATTTTAGCGCCTGTGATACTAATGTTTAGGCACAGTGGCTTTACCAACATCAAACGCTGTCCTTCCACGTTTGCCTAGATCTTACAGAACCTACCTTTCCAGTAAGCTGTGCCTTAGGGTGGAATATAGAATATAAAGTTTTATGCTTTCCTCACATCGAAGTTAATACTATCCAATTTTCTCATCCATTTCTGACATCATTTCCTATCGTCACCTTCAACGCTGTAAATTACTACCTCCTCTTAAGTATGTACGTTGTTTTACCTACTCAATCTGAAAATAACTTTTTGCACTTGGAACGAATGGAAATAATTTCGATGGTGGTAAATCTTTTTTCTTGATATCATAAGTTTCTTGCTTTCAGACGTGGTGTTTTATCTTTAAGCCGTAGTCTTAGTTGACTATTGTTATTCTTATTTTTGGGCATTATAATAATTCGTTGGTCGCCTTTACTTTACAAAATATTACTACTTTTTCTACACAGTGGAGGAACGAATTCAATAAATACGAAATGCAATGTGGAAATTCACTGTAAAATAACTTGCCGGTATTTGAGAAAAAAATTCACTGTAAACATTTTCGTGAGCGTGAGTTTGTATAAACGTCAACAGAGAAGTAGCTATATACGTCCTGAACAAGTTGTTTATAACATGTGTACTTTGGACGAACATAGTAGGCCTATGTTGTCAGACTCTTATCTGGCTGCAAGCGAACATTCTTCTCCCTGTAGCGAATCCCTACAAGAGTTTTCGTCGCTAAATTAATCATTATGTTACGTTTTTGTGTATCCGACACAGTGTCTGGTGTATTCACTTAGCGATACACGCACAAAGAACACTAACCGTAATGCGTTGTTGCAGAATGCTGTACACCTAAAACAATATAATGTAATATAATGGCAATGCCAATGGATTGGGGAATGCGTTTGTATTATGTGTGTAGACACAGAGACGGGCATTTACAGACACCGCTATTAAAAAAAAATAAGAAAATGTAAAGACATTCCATTGCTTTGGTATTTTATAAAAATGCAGTAAAGTAACACAAAATCATTGTAAACAGATTAATTATTGGCAGCAAACGTTGTGCTCTAATTTATACTTAAAATGAAAAAAATATTTTCAAGGGAACATAAGAAAACGTTTTGAAGTGCTATAAACAAGGCTTATTTTAACCTACAATAACAATATTGTGCCAAACCACAAACAAGAGCAGCGAAACATTAACACTTCCAATTTGCTTTATAGAATACATGGATATAATAAGGGAAGGACATTTTTAAAGTTGATAACAATTAATGTTTTTTACATCCCTGCAGGGCAAGATATTAGTGGAAATTATGAGAGATATTCATAATCCTTAAACATACTAAACTAGTATAGAAAAATATATTGTTACCACGGTCTCTTGATTGCTGTATGGTACAGTGGAAAACAAATTGAAAACCCCAATTAAGTCACTGACCATCAGCTTTAATTTATCACAAATACAGTTTATAATCAACTTGTACAATAATCTGAGCAAAATTTGTTTACACGCAATAATAATGTCAACTAATAGAGTTCCGCATAACTATAACACAATAACACATCGCCACAATACTTGGAAAATTACTTGAATAAATCGCCACTTAAACTGACTTACCGTCGTTTTTTATACCCCGCTGAGATGCCAGAATAATCGGTCACTTTCTGGATGACGTATCGGGCAAACTGCGTATTAAAGGCGCTCTAGAATCCACTAGAAACAGTGTCGATGTCTCGCCTTGAAAACAGTGCGCTGACCGATGCAGTCTGGAACAACTGGATTGTTGACCATGATAAGTGTTACGTAATTGTGTTTCATCTCATATACGCACACAAACATTACAGCTGGGCTAACCGAGAAACACGTTGTACGACACACTCCATTGTTCGAGAATGTTCCTAGTTACGTAATAATATTAAAAATGTGCTAATTCTGTACTTCTCTGGTGGTGAAATTTGTATCAGGTCTGGTTTGTATTTGATCAGATACATGTATCTTATACTTATGAAATAGTTGGGGAGGTTACCATTTAATGTGTCACATTTAAAAAAAATAATTACGAATACGAAAATGCCTACATATAATTGTAAAATATTTAGATTTATCACCACTTTAAATCCACAATATCGGTCTTTTTTTGGTTAATATGCTTTACCTGTTACAACTGTTGTAAAAAACTAATCGTTGCTTTAGAATGCAATGCTCCTTGATCTGTGATTGTGTAACATAATCTTGAAAAATCACAACGACTATAACGGTATTAGATTTTACATTGCAACTAGACGTAAAGGAACACACAGGCTAATTATAAGGAGACCCTTTACCATAGTTTTATGCTATCCATCACAGGCAGACATCATCTGTAAGCAAGTGTCCTTAACTTCATTGAGCAGTCGACGTGGAAATCCCCACGGGTTGTGGGACAGCGGCCACACAGAAATCGTTTAAGTTTGGAATCAGTTTATTCTGACAGTTTTCGTCTGTAGTAGTCACTTATATTCCTTCACGCTTTACCCCCCCCCCCCCAAAGGGAGTACTTCTTTTCGTCTCTTTGCACTGATGCTTGTAAATAAAAGCGAGGAAACATGGACCACTATTCGGAAGAAATTTAAGGAGCATTGGATGATTTAAAAAAAAAACAAGAAATTATTTTATTTATAAAAAACCGGTGACTTGTTATCACAATAAAATCTCCTTCTTTTTGCTTGGTTACTACGCTAGTAAACAGAATAAAAGAAAATGTAGACCAATATTTCTTGAAACATTTAAGATTTTAAAAATAAATCATGCTTTTGTTTTTTAATTGCCCTTGATTGTATAATCTAACATTTAAATATATTTTACGTCATATGTAATAGTGTACAACGCTCATACAGATTCTTAATTTTGATTATTATGGCTTAGTAATGATTGGAAATGCGCAGCAGATTTATTAAAGACTAGTATACGTCATTACGTATCATCCGACGATACGTAATTAAATTCATTTCAAAATTATATATTATTTTTATGATACATTTTTCTTTATGTTATGCGCAAACAACTAACATAATTTCTGATATCCGTATTTAAGACTAAGCGATACCTTTTTATTATTTGAGCGTTCGTTGTTGATATTTACCTTACATTTTGTCTGGAAAATAGTTACATATTTGTTCATGTTTTTTCTTTAAATTCCTGTATGTTGTGTGAAGCGTACGATTAATAAAACACAGAATTAACAGTCGTTAAAAATAAATGTAACAAGCATTTCGAAAGTTTTGTATCGAAGTTCCTTAATACAAAGTGTCCGTATTGTTCAATACAAAATTCCTGAAACAAAGCCTACAAAGTGTGTTCCTAATATGAAACTTAAATAAGGAAAGATACAAAAAATATTGACTTTAATTATAAAATACTTTACAAAGTGTTGTATAAAATAACATCCCAACAGGTTTTATATAATACTTGTAAAACATGCCATGGAACAAGTTGATGTAAACAATAATAGAAGCTTATACTTTGCCCAAGCTTCCTTTACCTAAAGCAATATGATTTTTTACGACCTACATAAATAACCTTGCAGATGCACCTGCCGACGCAGACTCCACTAAGATACTAGTTTCTATATACTGCTTTTAAAGTATCCCCATGCCTGTGTGTTTTACGTACGACAGCAGACTGGCTGGACTTCAAAGAGTTGCTTCAAGACTTCCCCTTGTAAACGGTTCATTGTTTTGTAAAAGTGGTGGCTTTGTAATAAACATGGAATAATTTGTATCTAAGACCACTGAAGTTACGAAATTACATACCAATGACTTTTATGAACAATAAAGAAATTTTTTTCGTTAATTCTTGAAAGCAAAGACTTTGGAATATACATTTTTCATTTCCTTTAAACAGTGGCGTTTCCTGACCCGACGGGTAGGTCTAGCATCGACTCTAAGCACAATATAAGCACATATAAGTAAAATTCCAAAGCAAGAAAATTATTTAAAATTATTCAGCCATGCACTTTTTTGTGTCGTTATGAGAAAATTATACGTCAAGTGTAATAAGTATAAGAATTTAAAACGTGGCGTTTAGCAACTCAAAACCCTTTTCGAGAAATTTCTTACAAATTCGAATAACTGTTTTTAACATGATAAGAAACATATGACCAAGCGTATTTTCATCTGGGAGACTGCTAGCGCTCCTAGCGGCTTAAAGCACTACTAAAAAGTGCATGCTTTTTGCGTCTTTGAGACCCATGTGCTGTACGGTTTAGCATTCTACATTTGTACCAGCAAATCATCGTACTAGTAGGATAGATTGTTAGATGTTTGAGTGTTTATAACTATACCATAATGTAAAAAAGAAGGCTAGATAAGAAAAGCGTAGTTATGAAATTCTAAATAAATGCAATGATTTATGAAATCATGGCCAACTCATAGTTAGTGCACCGAAGTTTTTTGAAGTGACTGCCTTGTGGGCGGAGCTGTCAGTCAGTTGTTAAAACAGCGCTCAGAACCGGAAGTGAAATGATATTAATGACTTTGATCAAATCAGCATCAACACCATTTTGTGTGAAAGACGGGTGACGAATGTGCCAGCGATTTTCAAAAGATGAGAGTTTTTGGTGACAACAATAACGTTGGATACATAATCATTTATTTGGTTCCGCGTGGTTTTCTATAGACAAGCACTGCTTGCATTGCTTTCTCTTACTTAAATACGCCTATGGCTTTAAAAATATCTGATAAAAAATGGCAAAAATAAGAAGAAAACTACATCAAAGTATGAGCCATCTTCAGAAAATTGTAATATTACAAGTCACGAAACCTAAGTACACGCCTTCTGCTTATGAATAATACTGAACTCCATTCATTTCAATAGATAATATAATTGAATGTTATCAACAATGTTACCTGCAAGATAACACCTCCTTTGGGACCGTGTTGAAATTTGATACAGGAGAGTTTATAGTATAAAAAAATTACTATATACTAAGCAAAAAGCGATATAGTGACCATGTTGTTTTGGCGTTATGCATTAGACTTAGTCTATAAATACGTCATTATTATTTCTCTTCTACGCCGTCAGCTAATGACACGGATTAATGTAAATGTATACGGTCAACACCAACAACTGTCTCCGTGCAACAATTAATCTGACCCCGGATTACACGCGTTTTATTTTTGACAAGTCCCAGTGGAGCAACAAAATAACGACCAACTCGAATAACAAAAAAAAAAAAAACGGAATGTGTTACTCATCTCTCGAGTCCAGTTTAATAAATCCACTACTGCCCTTTTGCATGAGCCCATTTAACGTGTCTCGCTGTATTCATATTCGTGCACGTTTGTGTATTTATCCGTAGGCCTAAGTGTCAGTGATTGAGGGCACACGCCTGTACAGCGACTGAGAGAATTAATTAATAGATTTTATCTATAGATACTCGCATCTCTTGTATGATGTCATTTAATAAAAACTCCTTTCATTTGTGACAACACAGCTGTATGAAATAAAGTTGTACTATACCTACTGTTCTCTGTATTTAGCTGATACGCATTGTTACAGTAGCTGCACGAAGTACTGTAGCTCAATTGAATAAACACCGATTTTACAAGGAGTTTAAAACGACATGATAAGAATTTAAGCCATCACTACTCTTTATCGTTTTGTTAATTATATTCATAATATTCCTCCTTCATTTTACGAATTCACAGTTAACGAGGACACACAGAGTATCTCTCAACAGTCTTGATCATGTCTGGCTGTGCCATAAAATAACAGCTAGCATGATTACAATAACACTAATATGATACGGCTTTATGAATTTCTTTGGATTGTTTGGCCTCTTATTTTGCCTTGGTTTCGAGAAAATGGAATTTTTAAATTTAGTATTTTTTATAAGAAGAAAGCACCTAAGGGGATAAGTTTATATATCCTCCACAACATAAAATGGGAGTATTTAATTCCATGATTTACCGAATGCTTAGGATCCCATTAAATAACAAAGAAAGAAATATTATCCAACAAATAGCAATTAAAAATGGATACAAAATTAAAACTATTAATAAATTATAAAATAAAATTAAACAAAATCACTAATAAAATTCCCAAGAACACTACATTTAAACCTTCACCTATTAATAATAATGTAAAATATACAACCTTCACTTATTAGGGAAATATAACTCAAAAACTAAATAAAATATTTAAAGATACTAATTTAAAAATATCTTATAATACAGATAATACAGTTTTAATAAAACAAAACCTAAAACTAAATCCAATAGTCACAATAAAAATGGAATATACAAAATGTCCAGATTGCAATAAATTTTACGTGGGGCAGACAAAGAAAAAACTACTAGATAGATTCCTTCAACACCGCAATGCATACATAAAACCAAATATTTATAAATCTAATTTAGCCACACCTTGTCTAAATAATAGCCACCAATTTTCAAACATTAAAAATATAAAATTAATTAAAAACATACAACAAGGTCAAAAAATGAATATTTGGGAAAATCTTAATATTTACAAACACAATAACATTAATTTATTAATTAAAGAACAAACCCAAATAAAAACAAAACAAGACGATCAATTTAAAATTATAAATTTACTAAAAAATAAAAATGAATAAAATATAAACAACAAATATTTCAAATATGACCGAGAAAACAGCTGCTGAAGAAAATAAGCATCAAAACAATCGTTAACTAATCGACCTAAATCGATTATCAGTTATTTTACATTAAAATCGATACAAATTCGATTATTCGTTAATTTTTATATTAACAGAATTATTTCGATTTTTATTAATTTACTTACAAACCTCTGATGATACTGATATTTTTCAGTGAAACGTGCGTCAGGTGTTAAAAAGAAAATACGACATTTACATTACTTGCAGAAGAAACAAATTGAATAACATCACAACAAAATAATAACAATACACAATGTGTTCTCAAAGTAAGCGTTATAAACAACAACCAATAAACTAATACAGTTTCTTCCCTACATACTTAACAATAATCGTAATCATGCAGACTTATATAGGATATTTTATATGGTAATTAAGATTTTAGCAAAGGGATGGAAAATCAACTCTTTAAGGTCTCCAAACGAAGGAAACATTAATCCAATACAGACAATTTCCAGTATATAAAATTATTTATCCGCAAAGTAATGTTAATTTTTAAACAAACTGCTTAATATATTTAAGGTGTTTAACATATACTCCGTGGCATGTTTTTACTAACACCCAATTAATTGTTAAGTTGATTTTAATGAATCACATACCAGGTATACAAATACCGATATGGATCACATTTTAGGATCCAGACAATCTTGCCTTCCGATTTTATCTCCAGAAATTACATAAAATCGATAATAGATAAATATTTCCTTTATACTTCTACTATTTACTTCTATCACTCATAAAGTTTTTCTTTATACAAGTATCGGACATTTTAAGACTTAATAAATTGTAGTTCATTTCACGAGGAAGTATGAAGCAGTAAATACACACATATTTTTTGAAACAAGGTTCAATTAAAAACAAACTTACAAACTTTAAAATTTATTTCCTACGTTTTCTGCGTAGTAGTACTACGAAGAACTGAATATCTTCTTCTTCTTCTTCTTCTCCTCTTCAAGAATTAGGTAATATAAATCTGTTCCGGCATCTATCTCATCCTCGAATGACTCACGTGCCTTCTACCAAAATATAGTTCAGTGCTGTTTTCGCCAATCGATCCTTTGTCATCCTTTGCAGGTGATCCCACCAATGTCTTCTGTAAATTGAAATAATTTCATTTATGTCTTTTACTTCGAGTTTTGCTCTGAACTCTTAATTCCTTATTCTATCTTGCAATGTATAATTTAAAGTATTTTGAAGAAACTGCATTTAAGCACTATGAATCTTCCCGCTATTTTGTCACGACCCATGCCTCGCTCGCATAAATCAACGTGAGTATTGCAATTGTCTTATAAAGATCAATCCTTGTGTCTTGTTTATCTTCTCTCTTATATCATGTTCAGATGCATAGTTTACTGCACAGCCGAGATATCTGAAATGCTGTTGTTAATAACTATCTTAGTCCTCAATCGATATTTACCTTTAGAGGACATGGTTTTGATCTTTTTTACAGAAATTGTGACTGAGTACTCTCTTGCTACTTCTTGTAATTGAAACATAGCTTTTTGTAAATCATCCTCATTTTCTTGAATAAGAACTATGTCATACGCATATAGCAGGGAACCCATACAAATTGATTTGCTATGCTGTATTCCCGAAGTCACTCTGGATTTTCATGCTCTCAACATGTCGTCAATGTATATATTAAACAAGGTTGGGGAAACACAGCATCTCTGCCTAACTTCCTTATTTATTGGAATGTCACCTGAAACCCTACTATTCAGATCCAGCAACTGAATATTTACACCTTTATTAGGTTGATTAGATGTAAGTCACTAGAAGAAAAACATATTTAGCTGGTGACAAGGAACAAAATTTTACAAATTGCTGTCATTGGCTCCCTAATACAAACAGCTGTAGAACTGACAGCAAGAACCGCATTCATATTTAACTAATTTCGTTTCCGACCGCTTGTCTGACACCTATTGGAATTTAGATCAGATGGTCAATTAACGTACAGATAATTTCCTGTCGCTTTCAGGAGAAATGGCTTCAGTGTGACGTATTATAGCGTACAGTAAGAAATAAACAGTGTGCCTTCTCGGTCCCACCCTGCACGGTTTATTTTTGTTCAACATAAGCACTTCATGCTATCTGTGTGGTGCATAGGAGTAGCAAGAAGACGATGTCTGGAGGACGTGGAGGTGGAATTGGAAGGTTTTAGAGTCAGTAATAGGGTACGATTCGCGGTAAGAAGTTGAAAATGGAGGAACTAAGATCCCCGTAGGTATACAACATTTCAGAGAGAGGGTAGATTATACATTTTTTGTGTATTCACAGTTATAACTGTCTGCAATTTTTTCCTCCGATGCTCACGGCCGGTGGCGTAACTACGGGAGAGGGTCAATACATCAAACGCGATTAAAAATTTCTGTGAAATTGTATAGAGATAAATTAGCTTTCAGTTACGCCACTGTTCACGGTATACGTGTGTTGGATCGTACACACAATACGGACTAGTCTACTCTTTGACGTTTCTGTTATTCAAATAACAAGCTGTTACGTTGCTCAGACACCCGATACCGTAGCCTTTTGACCTACAGGAAGTGAAATGAAATACGCTTCTGATTACAGTAATAATAAAAATATTTTGTTTTTCAAGTAAACCTAAGTTCTGCATTTAATCATGATATTAGCGAACTATTTAATCTATATTTTTAAAGTTTACTGTAATACTTGTATCACTGATGTGACAATTCTATATTGTACTACAACTACATTTTCTACGATATCTACATATTGTATATTCTGTATCTTATATTTAGTTTTTCGTCGCCGTCGTTGTACCATACAGGTTTTATTAGTGATATATTATCAATGTGAGTTAATTAAATTCACGAAAGTCTAGATAATAGTTTGATGTATCAAATGGCGAGTTTCCTTTCAGTTCTCGGCACTCTCATATCCAGTAGACAAATGATTTCCCTAACATGTCCACATTTTCTTTGGTTTGTCACTGAGATTAAATAAACTTGGTGATTCCTGCGATTGTTACTTGATTGCTACTGGTGCGTAATTGACTACTGTACAAGCACCATTAGTCTTCTTGTATGTTTCAAAGGATTAAAAAAATATTGTCTCTTCCTGTAACTACTGTGCTGCATCGTACCTATAATACGAAGTGGCCTACTCTTTGACATTTCTGTTTTTCTAGTAACAAGCTGTTACGTTTAAGACATCCGATTCCGTAGCCTTTTGACATACAGGAAGTGAACATAAATACGCTTTTGATTACAATAGTATACAAAAATATTTTGTTTTTCAAGTCTATCCAAGTTCCTCATTTAATCATCATACGAGCAAACTATTTAATCTATATGTTTTAAATTCCATAGGCCTTCATAGGCCACCATATAATATATATTTAGTCTTTCGTACCCATTGCTTAGCATTTTCCATAGGTGGCTACAATAATTCCCTTTATTTCCTGTCACTGTTCTATTCTGACACATTAAATCAAATTTTTTCTTTATATTAGCGTTCCTTTGCTTGTCGAAGAGTGTATAGACTAAGGTAACCCTCAACACTCTAACGTCTGATGATTGTAACTTCTTCTCAATTTGTCTTCAGGTCTAAATGTCTCACTAGGGTTAATTATTACCAAAATACCTTTAATTTTGTAAAATGTCATAAGCGATGTCCATCACGCTTTATTCCTTTGCGTTGTACATGTCGTTTCTCAAAAGTTTCTAAATTTTACTAGAATTTAATTCTGTATTACCGTAATGATAAGTGATTTTATATCTCAAACAATGAAAGCTGTTAATCGAATACAATTCATAACCATCAAGACAAGTACAGTTATCAAATAATAAATCACTAAATAAATATTGTCACTAAATAATAAATAATAAAAAATAAGTATTGAAAATTCGTCAATATAGCACTTACACAACAGTGTCATGAAAGAAACTCCGTAGATCTTGAACTCAAGTCTTGCTAAATCGTTGTACAAGTTTTGGACTTAATTTAGCGAATCACTGAGTATTTCCACTAAACGCCTAACTCATAGAAGGGTCCGGGGAAAAACGATGGAAGTTAAAGAAACGAGTCGAGAAAAAGAGGTTTTAAACAGCTGGACCCGTATCGTTTTCCCCTATTTGCTAAATCTCCAGCATTAAATATCTCCAGACCCAAATTAACAGGAGTAGAGTATTAACTTTGTACTAACAGATGGCAGTACTATCTTAAAATTTTAATTTTCTTCACTATTTAGTTTTTTCACCTGATCCTTCTTATATCACATTTATTTGATATTCTGTAAAGCTGTAGAATTCTGATCTGTGAAATCCTTTCTGCCTACGAAATAATCAGATAGGAAAAGTGTCGATTTCATAATGACCGGGCTAAAAATTGTTAATGAAACTTAGGACTATTTTGCTGTTCCGTAATCAGTTGTTACTCTGATTTTAAAACCGTTTTGCGTAGCAAAATATTTGTTTGAGAAAAAATATTTCGTCTTACGTAGTAATCGAAAAAACTTTATGAAAAGTAAACTAATATGAAGAGAAACTCTGGGGGAGGGGGGAGGGCATGATGTACATTGCAAAAACATAAGGAGTCTTCAAGGAATAAATTCTTTTTAAAAGATTCCGTGCCTACGAATATTATCACAAGTCAGTGGTAAGGACATATTCTTCACCGTAACTATGTTGTTTACAACGTGTATGCACAGTACATTGTAAACATGTACAGCTCTTATCTGACTGCGAACAAGCAGCTCTCTCCTTGCCTTGTGCAGTTTTACCGCTGAATTAATCCCTGTATTACGTTTATACACTGTTGACGGAGCGTCTGGCTTATTCAGATTTCCGTACGTGCACAAAAACCAGTAACTGTATGTCACTTTAATACGCTCACTACTCACGGTAAACACTTTCCCGTAACGATGTAATTTAGTGTAACGACAGCCCATCTGTCCTACGTAGATTTATAACTAATTTTTGCAAAATAATTTGTTTCTTTGTTTTCTCGGTGTTTACTATACTGTACTATAATGTGATAAAACAGTTCAGGAAACAGAACGTTCTGAAAGTCTGGTTGTCAGTATGTTTACGGCTTCAAACCGGCGAGAATTATTTATCGTATTGAATATGTAGTAAATACAAGCGGTAGTGTCTTTATAACCAATGTATTTCAGCAGTAAGGTCTTAATAATTTCACTATAATACTAATGCATGACACACTTCTGGTGGTTATAGAATACCCACAGTTATTACTGGTCGCATAATGAACAATTTCTGCTATACGGCAGAAATAGGCTTCGTTTTTAGTAACAATTTTACATTCTACACCTCGATTCTTATCAAAGGATAGAGGTAATCTTTACACTATGCATGTAGTCACATTTTCATTTAGGTATGAAATAATTTATACGTCTGATCATATCGAAGCGAATCCTATCCAGTTGTGTTTCCATGTCTGCTGCCAGTTTTTATCGTAACATCGAATGGTGTTGATTCCACCTTTCCTTTTATATCTACGTTCTTAACGTACGAAATCTGTAAGTAACCGTTCGCTTCCATAATAATGCCATTTCTTAGGCTATCGAATCTTTCTCTCCAGCTGGTGAGTGTCCAACTACCATATCAATATATAACATATGAAACTAGTTTGACCATGGTCCTTTATGCACGTATTTATTTGGCTACTATTATTCCTATTTAAAGATATTGCAATAACGCTATTATCCGTTGCTTTAAGAACATTACCATTACGAGAAAGTTGAACGATTTTGATAAATGCAATGTGTAGTGTGGAAATTCACTGTAAAATAACGTGACGATGGTTTAAGTTAGGCCTACTACTAAGACGCACTGCTTGCATCACTTTTTTTTACCATAAAAGGCGACGTTTCGGCTATACAACAAACCGGTAGCCGTCTTCAGACAAAAACAAAACTAACGCGTCACATATAAAAGACAGCAGACAGAGAGTCAAAAGACACTTACGAATTTACACGATATATAGGTAACAAACAAAAATAAATAAATAAAATTTACCAACCATGAAATCTATGTCACCACACACGCACTGAATACACAACACAAGTTGCACAAATTCACATGAACACGCATGTCTCAAGGTCAACCGCAAACTGCAGTTCGTTTATTCAGTGCGTGTGTAGTGGCTTATGGTTGGTAAGTTTTATTTGTTTATTTGGTTGCTTGTTACATATAAATTGTGTAGGTAATTACTTGAGTGTGTTTTGAATCTCTGTCGGTTATTTGCCTTTAATTTGTGATGTTTTACTTTTTTGTCTGAAGACGGCTACCGGTTTGTTGTGTAACTGAAACGTTCCTTTTTAATAAAAAACATTAATTTAAAGACTTAAAGAAAACTAAAAACTTGTTTTCGTGATTTTCACTCGTCAATTTATTTAATAAATAATACACCATGACAGCTGTTTCGGCACACAGTGCCTTCTTCAGATGGTAAGAGCTGACTAGTTACGTACAATAAAATATCACATAAAGCCAGTGCTATGAGAACGATAATCGACTTAAATTCGAACAATAAACAATACACATTACATATACACAACTATATACAAATTAGAAAGGAACGTACATTTACTTATATAATTTCAAATTTAAAAGCGGAGAGCTATTTAAATCAGTTTGGTTGTTCAAAAGCAAACATAAATCTTTACGCTTATTAATTTCGAGGGCTTCAAGTAAATCAAGTTTTTTACCTTTTTCCAATACATGTAAAATTTTAAAGTTATCATTAAAATTATGATCTTTTTCCAACAAATGATTCGCATAATTAGATTTACCATCCTGATATCTCAAACTGTAATTGTGATCGTACATTCTTTTTGAAAACGACCTACCAGACTGGCCAATATAAATTTTGTCACAAGACCTACACAATAACTCATATACTCCTGACTTTTGGAGTTTCTCTACTTTACTCTTATTATTCTTAATATATCTACCAAGAGAAGATTTCGTCCCAAAAGCTATATTTATATGTTAAATATAAAAAACATTAACGAAAGAAGTCCGTCATAGTAGTAGGCCTAACGTCAGTAACCCATCACTGACGTCTTTTTAAAAAAGTGACGGTAGTTTGACTAATAAATTCGTTGTAGACACTTCCGTGAGTATGAATAACTTTAAACGTGTACTGAGAAGACTGTGTATTCATTCGCAACGTGTTGTTTATAACATGTGCATTTGAGCACGCATAGTATATTGTTAAACTCTTATCAGTCTGCAAACAAACCTTTTTTCTCCCTGTTTAACATCTCCCTCCTGTGTGCGACGTTTTGTGTCCCTGAATTAATCCTTGTATTAGTCTTTTATGCAGCCGACGGCGTGGCTGCTGTATTCGCTTCCCGATAAAAGCACAAAGAATACTCTTACCGTGTGTCTCTTTAATACGTTACCCCGACCACCGACCACCTATAACAATATAATGTAATAATACAATGACGATGGAAGTAGATTGTGGGGAGCGCTCGTTTTCTTTTATATACATACACACACAGGCACAACGTGTAAACGACGTTATATTTGAGAGCAAAAGAACTGAGGAAATTTTATTATGAATCTATAAAAGTTACTTTCCGATTTGTGTACAATTTCAGGAAAAAGTCATAAAATTATAAGGAATCGATAAAGAATGGGAAGAGGTTACCTACAGAAATTAATAAACTATTGCGTGTAATGAGTTTATATGGGACAAAGAAAGTGTTGTATTTTAAAGATAGTAAGTTGCTGGTAAATTCTTGAAAATACATTTTTCTTCTTCAGTTGCCGTTTCCATACCTTAGCTGCGTTGCATTGCGTCGGGTAGTGGGGCGTTTTTGCACCCATGGCTGATTGCAGTTTCCGGGACGTGCCCGATGGCTGCCAGATGAAAACAGTGCTGGACTTTCTATCAGATAGGTACCTAAATATCAGGAAGGACACGTCGGAAGTGTTTAAACAGCTTTATTTTATGTGGGGTTTATGTCATGGTAGCACTGCCACTGGTGGCGAGGCGAACGGCAGATGTCGCACGCGCCCCACCCAGTAGGCAGGCGCCTTGAGACGCCGGTCGTTCCCCCCGAGGCAGGGAACCTCCGTGCCGATGGCAAGCAGTAACAACTCCAAGCAGTGTGCCAACGTACTTGGGAAGCATAGCACTTAGAAGAAAGGTAACAAGTAAAATGAAATTGCTGGGGCTACTTAGAGAGCATCAAGAGAATTATGGGGGTTCGTATAAAATCGCCCAAGGACGTTTGACTCTTACAGGGGGTGGCTCAGACGTACTAATGGTTCGCAGGAAGGGAAAGGACGAGGTCGCTGAAGAAGGAAAGAGAGTTTCGGCGAGCGACCGGACAAAGTCAGCAAGTGTAGGAACTCAAAGACCTCCACGAATAACATCATTCTTCACTCCTTAGGTTGGCATTCATCATTGACTTTCTGGATGGTGTTGCCCGGAACAAGTCACATGATGCGCAAACAAACCACTCAGGCATGTTTCGCAACAACGATTTCCGTCTTGTTCTTATACCCCTTCTTCATTCAATTTTTCATGCAATACTACTTGAAGCATAGAGTACTTTGGCCCACGCACTGTATGAGCAAGACATAATAATTTCTAAATCTTAATTATCTAAACAACGTCCACTTCTTTCCCCATTCTTCTCAAAAGAGAACCTTAAGCACCCATGTAATTCTTTAAATAGCGTAAATTCTCGAACCCGTAAAATATAACAATTACTGCTACGAGTTAACGTTTGACTAATTCATGCCTTCTATTCCACAAAAAAAAGTCGATAAGACGTAACACCTCACTGAATGCATTTTAAGTTCAAGTCTCGACTACAGAACATTTATTTCATCTTGTAAAGCTGGCTTATGTCATTTAAATTCTGCTTTTAATTTTTATCGTATTATTATTTCAAGTCATAAAGTCTATAACTGGGCTCACTATGTAAAGTTAACTTGCTCTATACTTCTACCACTGACATTGAGAGTTTTTCTGTAATGAAGGTTCTTAAAAATCTCATGAATTTTGCCTTCTTGAATTCATGTTCCTCTCTTCATCCTACTACTTTATTTATCAGCTACTAAAGATTCACGATAATATTTGCTAATGTGTCGTCACAGTAATTCCGTGTAATCAATATGGCATATATTATTAATCTCGATTCCTTTAACTTTTTTCCAAACAACTTTTTAAAGCCTTTTGAAGGACTTCTTCAAAATACACGTTAGTTACAAAAATCTAAAATAACGTTTTAAAACAAAATATATAAATAATTTTTGAAAATAGATAATGGGCTTTCATCATCAAGGGTGATTATCCTTCAGTGAGTCTTTTGCATTCAGAAATTTCACGCACATGTAGAACAGCCAACGTTTTTATCGAAACGGCTATGGAATGTTAGGTGGTCACACTGAAATAAAGCAAAGCATTTAAATAAAAACTTACAACGAGGAAAGAATGTATATCTTCTCACAATCTGTACTAAATACGTAACTACATTTATTTATAAGTGTACGAAGACACAAAGTCGTGAGTTGTTTTCTTTCCTTTGTGACCAGAGGTGAAGTCTTCCTAAGGCAGACTTCTTGGTACGTTAAAAATTGTTTATTCCTAATACATAATGGTCTTCTTTATGGTATGTTGTAACGACATCTATTTAGTATTGATAGATAAAGTATTGTAAAAATTTTGTTTACACCTGATTACGACATCAGAATTTTAGAGGTCGAAACGTTGTATTTAGAATTATTTCTAAAACGATAGCTACTGTTAGAAATATTATAGTATGTGATAGCAGTAACAATAATAACAGTCTGCTATCGAGTTTTACTTGTAAGATTCGTCTAGAAATGTTGAATTGGAGTATAGGGGCAAGGTTAATAAATTAAAACTTTTCTGTATTACGGTAAATTTAATTTGGCAGTTATAATTGTTTTTTCTTAATGATAACAAATTCATAAAATCATTTATGCATAAAACGATTTATGCATAAAAGTGTTTATTCATATGCAAAAACGATAACCTCTGTAACTGCAATTAGCAATAATTTACCAGTCATTATTTGTTAATTATCGGATTATAATTAGATATGAAGAGTGTGATAAAATATATTAGGAATACAACGGGTTCCGCAAGATTGGTTGACTACTCGAGTGGTATCTACTTTTAAGAAATGAAAACGGAATGACTGTAATAAATATGGGGGAATTTATTCGGTCGGTACTGTCTATAAATTACCATATATGCAAGAATCATAAATTAACGTTTGCAAACTATTTCTGAACGTTTAATTTTTGAAGTACAAAACGGTTTCAGGAAGGGCAGATCTTGTACAGACGGTGTTTTATTATTATTTGCTTAACTGAGAAGCAAAAAAAGCATGTAACTTTCTTACACATGTAACGCATGTGACCCTAAGAAGGCATTTGACAGAAGATAGAATTTGATTAATATTATAAGAATAGACTATAAATAAATAAGAATAACCTACAATAAATTATAATAACTATCCAAGGTTTATATAAAGGAACAAGAATAGCTGTTAAAAATAATTTTAGTATCTCTCAACAGATAACTGTTAACCAGAGTGTTAGACAAAGAGTATATCACTCTTTTTAACATTTATATCAACTATCTAGTAAAAGAATGGAAACAGCTAGTAAACCCTGGTATTAAGATATCACGAGACAAGTATTTGAATGTGCTGTTGTTTTCTGATAACTTGCTTGTAATTCAGAATAAAGAATTTGCTTTACAACGATCAGTTTTTAAGCTCAATCACATTTTAAAGCAACGCAATATAAAAATCTATAATAAAAAAAGGGTATTAGCATTTCTAGGTAAAACACTAATAAGAACAAAAAATAATTAAAAATCAAATTATTCAAGAGCTGAGCCATTTTAACTAGCTGGAAAATGATAGTGGCTATGATAGGAGTTATAATATTGATGTTAAGTTCGTGACGAATCAACGAAACGTATATTTAAAAACAAGATCCGGCAAGTGACAAAATTAATATCTACAAAGTTATGGTAGTTCCTGTACTGTATTATGGGTGTGAATAACGGAGGACAACTAAGAAACAAGAAAGCGAAGTACAAACTTTGGAAATAGCGTTCTTAAAAGAATTTAAAAGATGTCCTAAATTTGATCAACGGAGTCATAAGGAGATTGCAAATTGTTATCTATCTTGAATGACACATTAGAAGGCTATATACGACGGTGGAAAAAGCACCTAGAAAGAATGTCACATTTACTGGCCAAGCAAGTCTGTAAATATAAACCTATTATAAATAGGTATGTGGGCACTCTAAGTAAGAGAAGGCTGAAGAACGCTTGAAGGCAGCACAGACGGCATATTGCCTCTACCGTGATGTGAAGACGATGGTGATGGTGGTGATGATGATGATGATATTGAGAATATGATAATTCTGTAATTTGTTCTCCTTTCCGCAGTGACATTTTCATCATGTCAACTGTTCAACGTCAAGTACATTATGTTCTATAAACTATGGTTTGGAGTCACTAAGAATTTGTTTCTAAAACTTAGGATGCGCTTATCCTTCGTAATTCATACAAAGTTTATGGTAGACTTCCATTGATTTAACATTAGCATGTGAGTATTTTAGCAATCCGCTTTACCCGATATAGCTGCTAATGACTAGATGCCACAACAGTTAATGCCTGTTTTACAATATTTGCTGATCTATGGTTACAAATCTAATGAAACCACGACGACTGTAATAGTATCAGATATACATTTCAAGGAGAGTAAAACAACATAGGGGAGAGTTATAAGGAGGAATTTTTATGTTGGCTTTATGGGACCCGTCACTGACAGCCATCAGCTACAGGCAATTGTCCGTAACTTCATTGACCAATCGATTTAAATACCCTACGGGGTGTAAGGGCTGTACCAAAATTGGCTAAGTTTAGAACCACTTTGCCCTGGCAACTTCAATCTGTAGCAGCCATTTATATTCGAGCATGGTTACCGGCGACGTTTTACTCCAACTAAAGGCTGACTTCTTTACGTTTCTCGGTTACTGATTCTAGTATGTAAATATTGCAAGACATATGGGTTACTATTCCTAAAATATTTAAAGTGCTGAAGCTAAAATAAAATTATATTTTATCTTATACCCAATAACACAAACACGGACAACATTTTAGTTTCTTATTTGCAACGATTTAAAAAAACTAAAAAGCAGGAGTTAAGAACAGGATAATGTTAAAAACGTTTACGTAACTTCATTAGGTTAAAGTGGTCGTTCATAGCTAATGAACTTCCATTCAGTTTAAAATTTTATTTTTTATTATAATTTAATCGTTGTTGTATTATACTCAAACAAGTAAAAAAGCTTAAAAACTTGTTTTTACGAGCCGTAAATAAATCGTGGTTATGTAATTTGAACGACGTTTTAGAATTTATTCCCTGTTCAATTGAAGAAAATTGTTTCATCTTTGTTTTGTATATTCTCACGTCTCCCTATGAAAATTTTATAAGAAGATAGAATTAATTAAAATGATGTGATAACAGTTGTAAAAAATAATACAAGAAGCGATCTGCAAATTTTTCTATTGAAATTTTTACGTTATTTCTTTGCTTCACTTATGTGGTTCCGTAACGATATAATAGAACACAAACGCCAACCAGTGCCAAGAAGTGGAGCTCATTATTACAAATTATATTCTTTTTGATATATGGAAAAGCGTCAAAATTAATAAGAATCCGTGTTAAATTATTACATATGTGGGAACTGAATTCACTACACACTTGCGCGCCGACACACATATACACACGCGCGCGCGCGCGCGCGCGCTCACACATATTTATACTCACCCAATCACACACTAACAGTATTAAAATTCCATACTAAGAGTAATTCAGTAACAAGCTACCAGCATGGAGCGCCTGTGGGAGGCCCGTTTGTTCTCAGTAAATAAGAATAAACCAATATGATCGCTCTAAATACAGGTGTTATTAAACAAATTTATTTTCGAAAGAAACAAATGCCGTACGTTCCCAGCTTATTATTATATTCATAGTCACAGTAACTGATGACGGGTATTTGTTCCGCACCTGTCGGCGCCCTATCTAGTTTCTGGAAGCAGTGATTGTTAATTTGCAGAGAATATTATACTGTCATTAATTATTTTTAGTTAATAGGAACAATTTTATACAAACAACAATATATTTTGATGATCGGTCATTAAGTAAAGTGTCTGGGTAATTGACCTTGGTCAGTAGTTTAAATTTCTTACAGCTGACTTTCGCAGAAGGCACTGGTACCGTTATCAGTGCGGAGAACTGGGTAGAATTATTCGAACTCTGGAAACAAGATTGCTGTAAACATTCATTCTATAGGGCTTCTACAGGGATCGCTGCACGATCCACTTGGTTGCCAAGTATAGCGTTATCTTCAGGCGCTCCTACCTCAGGGTCCGGTCCAGAACGGAATTTTGCAACTTACCGGACTGTTACAATGGCTTCTAGGGTTCTACTACTAGCTTACAATAGTACAGTATCTGCCGAGACCGTTTCCAAGACTCACCTGGACGTGCACAGTACCTGTCAAGGCAGGCTTGTACGTAAATGTTACGTGCAAGTCACAGCACAGTGTGGTAGGAAAATTGTACACCGTGTCCGTTTCTTAATAAGCAAGATGAGAATCGTCGGAGAACTTCGCCCGCTAGCCGAAGCATGCTGTCAGGAATGCTTTGCACCTTTCTCTTTATGCGGACGGGGAACCTTAGACGGTAGCCGGTAACAAATAGGCATTGACGATCAACTTACCCAGCTTACGGTTCACAGCCTTGCTGACAATCATTATAAACAATGAACCCACACGAATTGACGATCGCTTGGCAAACTCTCTTGCTTGGGAACCGCCATGTGAGCTGAAGATCGACGTTGACATCGAGATACTCGACTTCAGAAGACCACCGCAAGTACGTTCTCTCAAAACGCATTAGGCCTCGCGGTTTTTTCCGGCGCCTGGAATATAGCTCTTTGAACCCTGGTGTATACACTGGAGGTATATAATGGTAGGTTTGTAATAATTTTAGAATAAGAAAACTTATTCTGGATTTGGTACCGTCAAATAAATGAAAGTATAGATATTAATAAATTATGTAGAAGGTAAATAAATGGCTACTAACTTTTTTTAATCAAAAGTACTTTAATTAAATGTATTTTACTAGACTTGTATCATATAAATGGGTTATATACAGAAATACAAGGATTGTTTAATAGGAACATGTTTAGAGGCTGTAAAGCATTTTTTATTCAACGATTTTAAAAGAAGTCTCCATTAACATTAAGGCATAAGTCCCACTGTTACACTAATCTGTAGATTCCATGCTGGTAAAATTCTTGCGGCTGTTTGAGGAACCATTCGCTAACAGCAAACTCTATCTCAGCGTCCGATTTGAACCGCCGCGCCGTCCTTTTAGTAACATGTTATGCGCCGTCCTTTTCTTTAATAGGCCAAAAACATGTTAATCGCACGGGGAAAAGTCGGGACTGTAAGGTCGATGTTGTAAGACTTCCCACTTCATACGATCAAGCAGATCTTGAATCCTTGAATCGTCTGGGATACATGGGGTCCAGCATACAGAAGAATGACACCATTTGGGACCTTCCCGGCACGTTTATTCTTGATGCTGACCCGCAAGCGTTTTAAGGTGTGTGCATATCGCTCAGCGTTGATGTTGGCACCAGGTTCTTCAAAATCTAACAGCAGCACACCCTGATAATCCAAAAATAGATCACCATTACTGTCATGGCTGCGCAGGTCAAACGTATTTCTATTGAACAATCCTCTTAAAATTGAAATAACTAGAAAAATACAACAACGTTGTGAGTCTATTTACAGTGTTTGGAAACCAAACGTTTATCACCTACACCCTTACTCAGACCGTGCTGAAACCTTATGGTACCGTACAGTCTATCGTATAGAAAAACCAGTATATACCAACTGAAATGTCATACAGTTCTGACCACTTTGGGTGGGCATTAAACTTTGAACGTAATCGTAACTGCGTCAGTACCTAATTTTCCTCAGCGTCCTCAGCTAATGACCCGGATTAACGCAAATGTGTTTAGCCAATAGCAACAACAACAACAAC
Organism: Magicicada septendecula; assembly: GCA_034769895.1. NCBI lineage: Eukaryota > Metazoa > Arthropoda > Insecta > Hemiptera > Cicadidae > Magicicada > Magicicada septendecula. The sequence goes on from CM068372.1 coordinate 143,669,612, forward strand.
AACAACTGTTATTGGTAATAATCGTCAGAGTCTCGGTGCAACAATTAATCTGACCCCGGATTACACGGGCGTTATTTTTGACAAGTCCCAGTGGAGCAACAAAACAGCGGCCAACGCGAGTACTAAAAAAAGCAAAAATTTATTGCTCATCTCTCGAGTCCATTTTAACAAATCCATTACTGCCGTTTCGTGTGGGCTCGTCTGTACGTGTGTTTCTGTAGGTTTATATATGTGTACACATCCGTGACAGCGAATGATTGCGCGCAGGTCTGTAGAGTTTAGAGAGCATTTAGAAGATTATATCCGCAGATACTCGCATCCCTTTCATAACGTTATTTAATAAATACTACACACTTAGTTCGTGCCATGTCTGCTGTACATCTTGTCACATAAGAGATATTGTTGTTTGATCACCTGCATAAAAATGTGTGCCTCTTAACTGTAAAAACAAACACGGAAAGGAATTTACAACACGTTACAACAGATTAATATATCTATAATATCAATGGGCATTATTCATTTTCATCGTCATTGTGCCCTTTTGTCGAATTAGGTAAATGGACCTCTTCCGCTTCACCATTGTTTCAGTGAGCGTCCCACACTACGGCGTCTCTCACGGTTGTATAGATACAATATTCTCGGTATGGGGTTATAATTTATTCTAGACCTATTTTCTTCTAGATTTCACCGTTTGTCTTTCCGAGTCTCTGGCGCCTTAAATTCCTTGGTTCAGATATAGTAACCCCTACAGAAGAGTTCCTGGTTCTCATGGTTGGGGGTTTTGCGACTGGGCTAGTAACCTGCCCGTGTAAAAAACTATGACTAGAAAGTTGGCCTATTGATACTCTTAAATACACTTATCTTTATACTCTTTCCTCGTTAGCAAATTGGCAAAGAACATCGATCGTTGCAGGTTTGCGTATAATCCAACTGTCGTCTACCTGTAAAAAATAATGAAACGAATGGAATCATCTAGAATAGCCGAGAGCGTCCTCGATCCGTCCCCCGCCTAGTGTGACAGGTGTCAAGACCGCTTTCAAGTACGTTACAGTGAACTCTACAGAAGACTTGAACACGCATTAACAGCGTGCACATTGAAACTGGAAGATTTCTAGAAGGCGTGTGCTACCTATAAAAATCCATAGGAGTCGGTTTGTCAATTTAGTTGCGTTGAGCGATTTCTTTAGTGCGGATCAAGTGTTTGTAGCGAAGCGTTGTTGTGTTAAAATTAGTGCGGAATTATTTCTAGTTGACATTATTATTGAGTGTGACTATCTTGTTGATTACAAATTATCAATTGTGATAATTAAAGCTGGGTATTAGTGATTTCATTGGTGTCTTGTATATTGTTTATCACTGGACGACGATCAGTTAGACGGTCGTAACAATAATTTTAACATGATAATTATTGTCTCCCTAAATACCTTTCATTCATCAATTATCTGATAAAATCAGAATTATCTTGGCGTTATTTTGGTACTTTTTATAAAGGGAAACACGTTTTAAACTTCCAAGTTATTTAAAATTTCATTTTATTCTGAAATTTTTTTTGATAAATTTTCATTGAGATCAAATACGGCTTGGATGGTTTTAAATGTCATGTATGCCTTCGTGTAATTTGTAAACTAGAAACAAAGTAAGATCTGACTATTTCCTGAATACCGTGTTAGTGATTAGACTACTGCGATTAGACTACTCATTAATTGGAAGACTGACAACTATTTATTCGTAATTAAACACGAATATGACAAAATACAATGTGTACTCAAATTACACAGCTTAGATATGACTTAAACTAAATATATAAAGCCTTTTACAAAATATTAACAATATTCTAAATCACGAAAACTTTTAAAACGAATTTGTTCCTCTAGCTTCATCGGGCTTCTCAAACCGGATTGCGACGCACTAATCCGGTCCTGTATAATGTCATGACTCTTATTTAATACTTTTACAACTAAATGACATTTTATGTTGTTAGACAATTACAGTAAAATGAGTCTGAAGTTTTAAAATATTTTTTATTTATTTAGAAAAGGAAACAGAAGCAAATTATGTTCTCATATGTCATCCATCCATAAATTCAGCGGATTCCGACTTATTTTTTCTTTATTGCCTTTACATATATAAGAAAACAATCGTAACTACATTATTTTCTTTACATATTAACTGTATACATTTATTGTACGCTGAGAAATGCAATATGAAAGCTGTTTGAAAATTTCGTTATTCAGTGAAAAATCTGTTACACTGTTGACACCAGTGCTTTATCTATTTCTTGAACTAGGAAAAATAAAATAAAATATATTTCTCAGTGGAACAACTATAAAAAATAAATTTAGTTTTCAACTACAGGACTCCTCAAAGTTTTGGTAACGGTTCCTTAACCGTAAGAATTTTTGCTCTATGTTAATTTCATTATTTTTATTCTATTCTCACAATGGGTCTAATTGTATATATGTTGTATATATATTTTTGTAAAATTGGTTACTTGGTATTGTTTTAAAAATTAAAAGAAATTAATGCAGTAAAGCTGTCATGGTGTTCGAAACAAGTGTACGCATAGTATTTTAAATCGTGCAAGTATATTCGGAAACTTGAAATGCATACAAATAAGTACCAATGAATCGCAAATAGAATTGACTGTGTATCGTATAACTTGTAACGTATAACTACAACTTTGACTCGTATTTTCGTGTAAAATCTTCATTCATAAATATGATTATCTCTAAGATATTATACATTATGTTATCGATTTAACGGTAATATAATTTGTTTAACAGGTAAACTCGAAACAACTAGTAATGTGCGTATGAGTGAGTGAGTGAGTGAGTGAGTGAGTGAGTGGGTGAGTGAGTGAGTGGGTGAGTGAGTGAGTGAGTGAGTGAGTGAGAGAGAGAGAGAGAGAGAGAGAGAGAGAGACAGAGAGAGAGAGAGAGAGAGAGAGAGAGAGAGAGAGAGAGAGAGAGAGAGAGAGAGAGAGATTTGTTTGTATGTCAGTAACTGCTTGGCTAAAATCCAATGGATTGTTCCAAGATTTTCTCTTGTAAACATTTCATCCCTTTCATTACCCTCCCCCCGTTCTGTCTAGGAGATAGTCAACTCACATGTTTATTTGAATGCAACAAAACATAGCAGCTATCATCGTGAAAAGGATAAATTTATTGTTTTCAATGAGTTAGCAGAGAAAAGGCAGGTGAATTTCCTACTTGTTTCTTATGAATTACAAAAAATTATTTCATTTTACTTCCATGTTCCTTAAGGAAATGGAAGTATGGTGTTTCATTTGTTAACACTTACTCTGAACTGTTGGATCTGTCAGAATTTAGAATCACTAATTAAATTACAGCCAGTCACATTACGTCATAGGTTAGAATGATTTTGTACTGAATTTATTATGTTTTACAACCGACTCAGAAAGGGTAATCAGTGTCACTAATGGCTGATTGAAAAGTGACATGCACGATGTGCTTCCAGTGATGTACCTCCGTTACAAGAAACGTGACAGCGAATACTCTTTATAAATTACGACGTGTTGCTTTGAAATAGTCACTACAACCTAATAAACTCCGTCCAGTAAATCATGGGTTTGAAACGTTTGAGTCTAGGCACTTATCACCTCTAGATTGAAGCTCGTTGGCGAGGACGTTGGTATGATCACTGTAATTGGCGCGCTATTGCTTTATCTCTTCTATGACTGAACGTATTTGTAGACCTTTCTGGATTACATTGTTGGGCACATACCAGGGGGCGATCGTGATGGCTTTGAATAGTTTGTTCTGGAAGCGCTGGAGTATTTCAAGGTTGTAGGTATGGGTCGCTACCCACAGTTGCATGATATAGGTACAGGCAGGTTTTAAGACAGATTTATAAATTAACAGTTTGTTTTCTAAAAAGCCACCTGGAACTCCTGTAAGTTCACCAGTACTGTTTTTAAAGTTGTATATCAGGATGTTTCCTTTGCCTAAAAATGTGTTTTTGCAAAGTGAGTCGTAGGTCGATGTGCAGGCCCATATTTATGATACTTCACTTCGTTTACCTGCGGCAGCTTTTGTTGTCTTTGATTTTATTTAATTTTCTTTTTTTTTTAGTCAGAGCTCTATTGCATTCAGATGTTTTGGATCATACGTGAACATACGTAAATCATGTATGTTTCTGCTTGCCGGCAGATGGGGTGTATACAAAAGGTGTAGCACCAGTCCCAGTACACTCCCTTGGGGTACGTGCGATTTGATGGGATTTATGATCTTAATAAACCGAAGTTTAACTGTTTTGGTATAGCGGTCTAGTTTTAGAATATCTTAACAGTTTAGTTCTGCATACCAGTAAACATGTCAATGTAATTCCAGTAATTCCATGTTGATGGATTTTTTTGGATAGTACTGAGTTGTTTGAGAAATAATGATTCTACTATAAACACATGATATTCTAAATCATTCTTTTTCCCAAGAAACAGTATTTACGAACATATCGTTTTGGTGACAACATTGTGACGTAACTGTTTCGTGTATCGAAGGGATCATCGTTCCTTCAGTCTTCTGTCCTCTGATTAATCAACCAGTTGCTCCAGTATTTCACAAACCTTACATATTATACTTCCGTCAGTACATAAGGATACTTTTGTGCTAGAGAACTCAATTTGTAGTAGTCAATAATGACATTTGTTTGTCTTGCAATTATTATCCTGGATTTGTACAATGCAATGTTATCGTATTCTATGTTTATCCTCCTTATCATGTTTTAATCTGTCTTTATATTTCTTAACCAATCTTTTCTTGTCGTGACGTATTTTATGTTCTACTTACCACAGAAAATGAAATTGTAATTTCTTAACCGATTTTCAACAGATCTTCATAAAAATAAATGGTCATAATTGTTAGTAAATAGTCATATGTACTAATGCTTATAGTGTAGTAATAAATCAGAATGGCGTTTGTGCTACTAAATTTCTTTAATTTATTCTGGGTGCTTAAAAACGGAAAAAAATATTTCAAATAAAAGCATGCACATTAGACGTTTAAACGGATACAGCTTTACAATACAAACTGTGGGATATTAATTCTCGTAAATGCACTACAAACCGTAAATATAAAATAAAGTTGAAGCATCGTTGTACGTTTTCTAAACCTATAAAAGTATACTCACGTACTTTGGTCATACATAATATAAACAAATCTTTGTCATTACAGAAGAAAATCTAATGCTTGCACCTCAGCAAACTTTGTTACTTTGGGATGAATGGTCCATAAACATTTTCATGGTTGGCAACCGTAACTCTACTTGAGGTCATCGTTTTACCAATTTTTGTTGAATAACGCAAACGATTCATCGATATAGGCCTAAGCTGAGAAATATAATTAGCTACTCAATATGTGAAACTATGAAGGCAACACAACAATGCAAGATAATACTTGTACAGCATGTAATCGGGTTGATTACACAATTGCACCTGTTGAACGGGCACTAGAGAGCGAATCACAAATCAAATTTAACAACTTTTGTGTCCGAGAGAATGTCGTGATTCTGCATGCATACGCATCTACGGAGTAGGCTCGTGTCTACTGTAAAAATCTTAATTGTACAGATGTTGGATGGTAAGGAATTACAACACAATTGGGCAGTTAAGAAGCTTTCTCTAAGCATTTATATCTTAATTCTAATGCCCCAAAAGATTGTGTTTATTCTGTTTTAAATAATGTAATGTAATCTATTGATTTATTTAAATTCTCCCAATACAGCGTGGCGCAAAAGATACTTGACACTGGAACTCTAAACACGTACTGAATTTATGTATAGCTAGCCAACTTACAGTTATTATTACTTACAATTACTTTTTATGTTCAAACTGCTTTCGATTTTCAGAAATACATTTTTCAAGTCTCTGAAACGCTATTACACACTCTACGGCATAGTCTTCGATCACTGTCCAAATCATGAAATGCTTCCTCTATGTAATCTTTCAGTTGTTCAATGGTCTGAAGCTTTTTAAAATAAACAGAATCATTGACGATACCCCATACGAAAAAATCCATTCGCGTAATATCGGGCGAACATGAAGGCATTTCAATTTCTGCCCGTCGACCAATCACTCTACTGCCGAAAGCTTTGTTCAAATAATTGCGGACTGCAGTGGCGTAATGCGGTGGAGTGCCATTATGTTGGAAGTAAATTTCTTGAAAGCCTTCAACATTCGTCATGAGTACTCATACCACATAATTTTTAAGCGTGTCTAAATAATTATCTCCTGTTTCTTCAAAAAAGTACGGTCCGAGTACGCCAAAAGACGATATTCTCCCCAAACATTCACACCTGGTTGCTTGAGTTGTTTCTCTAACGAAAGATGTTGATTGACAGTATACCAGTAGGTGCAGTTATATCTATTAACTTGCCCATTCAACTGAAAATTGGCCTCATGAAACTACACAATTTTACCGAATAACTACGGATCATGTTTATGTTGGTCGAGCATCAATTCACAGAACTGAAGTCGTTGATCTCCGTCATCTTCCTCATGATGTAAACGTGGAATGTAAACTTTAAATTTTTACTTGTGCAAAATTCTTTGCACTGACCTTCGTGAAATATCCTGCAGCTCAGAAGTTAATCTTGTTGATTTTTGTGGACTTTGAGTCACAGCTAAACAAACGCGCAATTCATTTTCCTCTGTTTGGACTGTTCTTGGGCGGCCAGATCTTGGTGCATCCATCACAGATCCATGTTGTTTAAATTTATCTCGTAAGTCGTACTAAGCTTGTCTAGACGGTGGATTTGAATTGAAATATTCATTACGCCCATTAATAAGTTCAGTAGCACCACTTTTACAAAAATTGTCAAGAGCGAAAATGCTTTCTTCTTTCTGCATTGTAACTACGTAACACAGATAATCAACTCGCACTCAGTAGAATTACTCACTATGCAACTGACAGGTCTAGACAGGTGAGTTGTATTGCCATCCCTGTCAAGACGAAGTTATCGGTTTTGTAATGCCAACATTTTGGGCAAAAATTATTGTCCCAAATTTTGCTAGTGTAAATAAATTCAGTAGGTTTTTTTTAAACAAGTGTCAAGTAACTTTTGCACCACTCTGTATATTTAAATTATTATATTATTTACAATATATTACTTTCAATTTTAAATCTGTATAGAATGAATACCACTGTTAAATTTAATTTATATTCACAGTTTAAAATAATGTTAATCCGTTATATAAACCGATTTACACGATGATTTACTACTTGTTTGCACAGATGATGCAGATTATTGAAATAAATGACGTAGTGCAACAAATTAAATAAATAATTACCGATAAATTAACTAAGGCTACACAGTAATTAATGACGTTGAAACTGACCAAATTTAACAGTGTGACGTAATAACTTAATTATATCCCTCTATGTATAACAGTGTACAAGCAAACGCCAGCCATATTTCAAACACATGGTACACGTGGTTTGACCTATATTTATTTATTTGTTTGTTTAATGTTATGGTCCAGTTGTGCTGAGTTCGTTCGTTTGGTGAAAAATATGGCACACCCAATACCGTGTGCTTCCGAGCAGACCATTGTTTAGAATTTCGTCAAATGTAGGTTTTTGATAAACTGAATTGTCAATAATAAATAAGAGTGAAGTGCTTATGTCACACATACGTAACTTTCCTGCAGTATTTCTAATGGTTACTGCAATAACTAGTTCCAATCACCGAATCGTTCAAAATATGCCAAACCTAAACTAACAAGTAGAACCAATTATTGATAATGGAAATAGGAAACACGTTACAGTGTACTAAGTAATATTTTTGTATTCATTTCCAGAAACAAATTATTATTATTACCGAACGAATAATAAGTCAAAAAACGCATTGATCGCAAAATAAAAAGAGCACTGCGACATGCACGGACATATGTAAAATCCATTATGTTTTTGAAATCTTCTTCATAAGGATACATAAGTATATTTAGACCTGAGGATACTCATTGTAATATGAGTGAAACGTTGTCATACAAGACATTTTTGACGCGGTCCATACCGGAAGAAGATTTCAAAAACATAATGGACACCGGCCGCGGAAGCCTACGTGGGAACATATGTAAAATCCGTTGTTTTTCACTCCTCGTGCCAAACCTAAACTAAGAAGTGGAACCAATCATTGTTGGAAACACGTTATAATGTACTGAGTAATATTTTTGTATTCAGTTCTAAAATCAAATTATTATTATTATTATTACCGAACGAATAATAAGTCAAAAAACTCATCGATCTCAAAATAGAAAGAGCACTGGAACATGCACGGACATATGTAGAATCAGCTGTTTTCATTCCTCGTTTAGTTGCCTATTTTCAGCACAGAGTTAGTTATTGCGTCCCTTTCTGAGCAAGAAAAACTATGTGAAAATGTGCACATTATTATATTTACAAATGAATAAACTCCAAGGCATCGTGAACTGAACGTTTCCGCTATACCTGATTGCTGGTCAACAAAAGGTAGACATGTATCTACTGCATCGTAAGAGTAAATTGAATGTCTAATACTGTATTTCCCCGGCTACTCGAGTAGGATCGTGTGGTGTGAAGTAGAACGTTTCTTCTTTTATCTTGAACTTTGAAGCGGGTAGCTTGATTTACAGGCATTAAGCTAAACGCTCTAGCGGAAACGTTTAAGTGGGAGACCCTGTCTAGTTTGACAAGATTGTAATTGGCAAAGAGAGCATAAATAGATCATTTATAACCAACATTACTATTTTACTAGGTAAGAAATTAGTTTTAAAGTCATTGTACTGGTATCCGCGTCACAATTATTATAATTAAATTTTTAAAATTTTACCTTAATCCGTCTATGTGACCGCTTGGTTTCTGCCTTCTTACGCGTTTCGGATTAATTTAATCCATCATCAGAGAGTAAAAATTCGTCGGTTATGACTTCGTTAAAACATTAACAGTGACACTAAAAGAATTTATGTATATGTTCTACAAACACAGCGACGTACGCGGATGTGAGTGCGCACTCGACACCGGTTGACGACGTACTGCACAGTTTATTTTAGTTATCATGTTATCTATTGTTGTGTTGGGGCGTGTACTCTATGGTTATGTTATTTATAATCTTATCATATAGTGTACAGTATGTGATTTAAATGCCAATTGTTCGTTTAGTATATTATTAGGATTATTTCTGAAGGCCCGGTAAATTTCGAACTCTTCTACTGCATCCATATATCTTCCCTTTTTGCAAATGTGTAAGGGTTTGCAATTTGCCTCAAAATTTGTGTAATTATTATTTAATGAAACGAGATGTTTAGCGTAATTTGATTTATTTATATTTGAAATGCTCGTGGGTCAGTGTTCTTTATATCTTTCGAAAAAACCCTGCCAGTCTGACCAATGTAATGCATGTCGCAGTCATCACATATCATCTTGTATACGCCCGTTCTTTTTTCAATTGATGTTCGTGTGGCATTATTTAACATTTTTTGAATATTGTTATTTGTTCTAAATGTGATGTGGATGTTACGTTTTGGCAGATGTACCGGTATCAATTGCTTTTACCTGGTACAGGTATCGGGTAGCGTTGCCGACGTAATGACGTTTAATAGCAACCGACCACGGCCTATCAGACCGGTTTTTAGTCGTAGTTTTGATTTATTGACACCGGCCGTGCCAGGTTCAGACAAACGTTAGTGGATTTGATAAAAGAAAAATAATATTTTCTTTAATATCGATTTTTAATTATAAGCGGCGCTTACCTTAACGAGTCATAAAATAAATAAACGTCTCGCCACTAAATACGATTGATTCGGTACAAGATTTATTTCTGTCTCTGATTATTTGGCTTACCTGATTTTTCTTCCTCAGAAATTTCCCAAGTGCAAAACTGTTTATAAGAGAACTTGTAACTTCTTGGTGAAATGTTTAAATAAGTTTTATAAGTATAACAAAGACGAGGACATGCCTTATTTTCAACTTTTATACCTTATAAAAAGAGTTCCTTTTACTCAAGTACAGGAAAATTTGTTATGAAAATAATACTTATGGAAGTGCTATTAGCAGTTTATTGTTTCGATATGTTGATTATTTAATTAAGTGATGATTCAATGACATAACTAATTTTTTCACGCATTAAATGCTACAAATTTTGGACTAGAGAAAACACTTTTGTTGACAATAATGATTCAGATCTCTATAACAGTTTATTGTTTCGATATGTTGATTATTTAATTAAGTGATGAGTCAATGTAATAACTAATTTTTTCACGCATTAAATGCTACAAATTTTGGACTAAAGAAAACACTTTTGTTGACAATAATGATTCAGATCTCTACATAATAAATCTCGTTATGTAGGAAATCTGTTTAAGTCAACAAATCTCAGTTGACAAAGACAAGCAACGGGTATAATGAATTCCAAAAATGCAATTTCATATTCTAATTTAACAAATATACTTGATGTCAAATGTGCTTGTTTTATTTGTTTTATATCGGTGTGGGTGTGTGTGTGTGTGTGTGTGTGTGTGTGTGTGTGTGGCACAATTTCCAAAATATTGGGAATTTAATAGTTTAAACCCCCGTTTCTTTTTGTGCTTTCATTGATTCTCTTAATAAAAGCATACAGCCTTTATTTTACCAGTGGTAATATAATTCAGTTAACAGTTCAGTAACTATTTAGCCGACTGAGTGAAATTTTTTCATACTTAATGATAAAATTTTGCCACTTTTATATGATTGCCAATAAATAGAGGTGACAAACTATTCTGTTCACATTTAACCACTGTCATTAATACAGTCATTAAATTGTTTGGTAAAGATTTAAAAAATATATTTTGAATCATAAATAATTCAAAAGGACATATCCCGAAACGCCTCAGACAAAGAATCTATTAAGATAAGGAAACTCAAATTAGCAAAGGCCTTTAATTTGTAATTGCATTCTGATTAAAAATAAAATTTTTTCAATTTAAAATATTATATTTTCAAGGTAGATGTTAAATAACAACATTTTATGTAATTACTTATATATTTATTTAGAGTCGTAATTTAATTACCTTTTTAACGGTTAGGTGTAACTATTACATGTCGTTTAAAGTATTGCCTAGAGATAATGCGTTTTTTATTTATTTACTATTGGCGTCGTTACTTTATTAGGTCGTTATTATTAATAAGAAAGCTTCTCATTTTTCACCATCTTTTTCTTTGTGTACTGATTTAATACCAACAGCAATTTATTAAAATTGTAAATTGTAGTTCTTTTATACTTTATCATCCTTTGATAGATTAAAGCGCGCGTGTGTTTCGAAATCCACGTGGATATGACAAAAAGAAAATCACCCAACAGTCAATGGGGTTGGGGGAGTCGTTACTTCACATTATGTCGTTAAAGGTGGGTGGCAGCCTGGAATAACGCAGTGCAGTGACTGATAGCCTGTGTTCTTTTGTGCCCATAAGGGAAACCGAATACGCCAGACACACTGCCAACAGCGTAAAAACATAATACGGGGATTAATTCAGTGGCAAAGCAAGGGCAAAGCAAGGATGCTCAGGCTAGGAGAAGAGGGTTGTTTGTTCGTACCAAGATAAGAATGTTATACAATATAGTGGTGTGTGCTTCATGTGCACACGTTATAAAGAACATAACCGAGTTTGCTGCCGGCTTTTAATATCATTGCATGCACAGATACGTTTTAACATTTTTCATTACCCAAACTCCATCGCAATATCTTAGAAAAGATTATAATAATTTACCTTGTAGCTGGTCAATGGCTCATGTATAACAGATTTTTATATGATAATAATATTGACATCAATAATTTAATATTTTTAAAGGAAAGGAGTACTAACTCGAGGAAAGTAATTCTATCTACTGAATACAGTTTACTTCAGACAACATAAAAATTTTGTTTTGAATAACTTCGTTAGCCTAAAGCACGTTACATTTATTTTATAAGCTGATAAACCGAGTGTTTGCGTATATAGCAGTTGTGTATATTAGTATTTAAGTACCTTTAAATTTATTTTCCCAGCACATAAACAATCTTTTCTTTAATTGTAATTAACTACTGAATCTAACAGAACTACCTCGTGTATGTACCTCTAGTTTTAATATATTTCGTATCGTATAAATATGTAGGCCTATGTATGGATTGTATTTGAAAACAAATAAATGTCATTAATCGCTTTTTAGTGTACAACACACTTAATTCCTCAAATTTATTCAATACATATGCTCCTTCTCATTAAACATATTCTCATTCATTTTAATACAAACAACATATTCTCAGAATTTCAATTCAATTAAAAAAAAATACAAATGACAAATTCGTATTTAGGTAGATATTCAATGGAATTCAATAAATCAAATATAAAATTATTAAGAACTATGCCTATTTTATTCATTTGCTTACAATTGAAAATGTAATTTTCAAAATCTAGTACAGAATTTCCTAGTAGCTTATTTAAATACGATGGAAAAAACAATGACCACACAATACCCCTTACTGGGTTTCAGCAGGCGCACACTGGCAAGTCACCACCAAATTACAACAATACCTCGAACCTTTCTTCGCCTACTGTAATACTTGGCGAATACATGTAAACGCCGACAAAACCCAACTCTGTGTTTTCAACTCTACTGGACGCAACATGACTCATTTCTATAATACACCAGTCCGCGTAGGCCCAACATCAGTACGCCCGAAGCGTGATTACCAATATCTGGGCGTCACGCTTGACTCCAAACTTACCTGGCGACCACACATCAAAAGAACGACTACCATCGCCCGTAGCCCCCTCCGTTCTCTCAGAACCCTCAACCGACTAAACCACTGCTCCAGCGACTTACTAGGCCGCATCTACACTACCTGTATTCGACCCATCATCACGTATGCCCACCCAATTCTCCTTATCGCCTCCCCAGCCTACCTAGATCTCCACCGAATCACAGAACGACGAGCCTTAAGACTCATGTACCGCCGACCACGCCTCACGAAGACATCCAACGCAGCCCTGTATGCGCTAAACACCTGCTTCCCAGACCTAGATTCCTTCCTCGTTAAGGTCAACTGGAAGTATTCCCGAACAGCCTCCCGCCGCAGCTCCATACAGTCAATAGTCCCTTTAATTAATAGAAACACCAGCAACACAAGCAGACCTTCCTACTTACTAAATCGCCTCCTTACAATAGCCAATGGCACTCCCCCTCCCCCCCCCCCAAACGGCGTCAAAGACACAGACCCACTTAAACAATGCATACCATTCCCCCGCCGGTAGCGACTAGACACGCTAAAGCAGCCTAAATACTCAACACACTACTAAATTCCCCAACACTCTAAAATTCTAAGCTCTACCTTCGCTTCACCACACGAAAACACATACTCGAGTTCCTCACACTTACGTCCCCGCTTATAATCCACAAATCTGTTCCTTCCGCCTCCCTTGACGGCACCCTGTCGCCACCTAACAGCTCAGGCGACCAGCGTCACACGTCCCTGTCTTGCCCCCCCCCCCAAAAGAACATCGAAGAAGAAATAAACAAAGCACAATGAATGAATAAAGATGCCACCAAACAACTATAACGGCCACATCCATGCACCTCTCCCGCTCGCATATGGCTACCCACTACACCCACACACAATATAATTCACAAGCAATACTCACCCAACTTCGTGCCTCCACCTTCTCAACGGCCCGGTCAGCTGGCGTACGTCTCCCCACAATCCCATACCCACACGGCTGAAGGGAGCTAGTCTCCAAAATAGCACGAGTCCGACCATCGGTCGGTCTCAAACAACGGAAAAAAAACGACCACACAAACAGTACATCTTAAAAAAAAAGATAATTTAATTTAAATCTTTTTAATTATACAAAACCTACATATTTGATGTATCAGAAAGAGACTTTTATTTCTTATTTAACACCAATTGTTTTGTTTACAATACAGAATAGACGTTCTGGTGCATGTTTTACAGGAAGGAATTTAGTCCATTTGCCAAGACATGATGAAATCAAAGTAAAATGCTCTTTCTACTCAATATATCGGTACAGCGTGCTTACAAGTAACATATTGTTACGACGGTCTCACTGGTCGTCGTACGGTACAGTGAAAAACAAAATACAAGACGCCAATGAAATCACTAATAACCAGCTGTAAGTATCACAATTAATAATTCGCAATCAACTCGTACAATAATTCCAGTTAGATTTGTCCACACGCAATAATAATGTCAAATAGTATATTTCCACACGATTTATAACGCAATAAAACTTCACACAATACTTCGACAAACACTCGATCCGCGCTAAGGAAAATCTCTTAGGTAACTAACTTGACAACGCCAGACGCCCTTGATTTTAGAGGTCGCGCAGAGGTCCAGTATAGCTTTTCCTCCTTACTGCACGCCGGCATCTCAAGTATTCTTGAACACACTAGAACCTACTTGCAAGCAGCCTTGACTGCGGCAACACTGGACGCGGTGTGTGGAGAATGTTCTGGGCTTTTCGACAGGCTTCTCATTACAAGACTGAAATCAAAACCGAAATGACTCTTCAGCATCAAATGAAATAACAGAATGCACTCAATAAAATGATTAAATATTAGATGAGGAATATGAGACATACGATGTAAGTTACTTATTTTGTCTCTTTACTTGTTCATTCACAAATTTCGTTGATTAAAATTAGACTAATTGATTAACATGTAGAGGCAATTCTCACGGTTTTACTGCAACGCGAATATACGTGAATTGTGATTGTAACGTATAAAATAGTAAAACATTTACTTATATTTTTGTACGATTTATGAACACGGTGAATGTGTTTTTCTAAATGTACCCTTAATACATTACGTGTTAAAGTTTATAATACTTCAAAAGTTGTGTAACTGTTGTGCCCACGCCTGTATACTGTCAAAGCAGTCTTTAAAATGTTTCATAATCCTATGTCTAAATAATCTACAATTACGTATCACCAGTATTACCACTATGCATATAGCTTCAAATTATAGACGTATAATGGAGTAAGAGGTAAAAGGGAAGAGGTTAGGCCTGAAGTGAGCGACTCGTTATTGGATCCGTCATTGCCTGCCGTCAGCAACAGGCAATTGTCCGTAACTTCATTGACCAATTGATCTGAAATCCCGAAGGGGCGAGATCAGCCGCCGGCGCTGAAATTGGCGAAGTTTGGAACCAGTTTATTCTGGCCATTTCAATCTGTGCGGCCATTTATATTCGAGTAAGGTAATCGATTACGTCTCATCCAAGCGAAGGAAACATTTGTTTCTTTTCCTTGGTGACGTATGTTTACGCACAAATACAAGCGACAAAATACAATACAGGGTACGAGTTTTCAGCAGCAATAGAGAAAATTTGAAATGAATAAATAAGAAAAAAATACATTCATCCATTTCCTTTATACTTGTATAGGCATTGTCACAGATACGTCTACAGCCTATAACTTATAATACACGGGTACTAAATACATTATTTAATTGTCTTGCTTTACTGACCAATTATATTTTATGTTTAGTTTTAATTTTTTTACAGTGTTGTGCTTCATATAGTATTGAAATATTAAAAAAATTGACAATGCATAATTTTGTAATATTTCAAATGGTTTAGGATTTTCCGAATGATATAAAACAATTAAAATTTAAAGTTTAATTGAAACTGTAAATTATTTCAATAAATAAGGTCAAATATTATCATTAAAATTATAATCTTGTGTTTACTTTCTTAATATTAGCTTTTCCCAGGTCTTTGGATATCATCCTCGTACGTGTTTACATTGTGGTTTATTGTTTGTTTCATATAATGTTAAACGTTAAGAATGAATTTCAATACATATAAACATACATCATACATACATACAGTATATGTAATTTGTCGCGTCTAGAATTAAGTTAGGTATGAAGGTTAAGCCTTACGGAATAGAGTTTAGTACATATATAAATAATCCATATATTTTTTTTATTCAAAATAACGCTGAAAGTGAAGAACTTAAAGTAGAAATCACAATAGTCCATTAACATTTATAAAAAGCACACCGTTAATGAAACATTGAAGGGATTTTAAGCAGGTGTAACACAGCAAAGTATCCAAGCCGATAACAATGATTTGAACCCGTTAAAGTGTCAGGTTACGTAAAACACATGACGAGAATTACAATTGTGATAAATTCACAAAGCGTTGGCTATCCGCAAAATAAAAAACGCATGGATCTATAGATAATGTTTTATGAAGCTCGTAATGTATAGGAAATATGTAGGGTAAACTGATATGGACAATTCAGACTAATCGCACAGTAGGGTTAAATACGCGCTAAGGGAATAAATACCTCTAAACTTTCCTAACTAGTGAAACAATAATAGGATTTTGTTCTCATGGAAGCAGTGTATCCGAATGTGCAAAGAAAAAGCATCCATTTTAAATGAACATCCGGGCGCCTAAACACTAACGCATTGATTACTGCTACTGCTCGATAATGCTACTTGCTCTAATGTGTAGCTTGTTCTTCTACAGTGTTCTTGTTCCCGTTAGGAGTCACTCTAGCTCTAGCTGTTTTGGGTCATCCTTTTCTGGAAGCAAGCGTGTGAAATCTATATTATAATGACAAACCCCTTGTAGTATTAAGTCCATCAAGTTTAAATCATACTTCAAAAAGATTTTCCCAATTTCAAACGTTCTTGGGGTATGTAACGGATGACAGGTTTGAGATGTGACTCCTAGATTTCTAAACTGTAAACACATTTAGGAGCGAAAAACTCATTAGGAGCGTTTCACTAGATTAAAGTGTATTGGGCTACAGCCGTATCTTCTTCAGCCAGATTTCCCGGAAATTTTTATCATAAAAGCAGTGGGCGTAATCATTTTAGCGATATACTATTGTGTATCTTGATCACCAAGCCAAGTGCCGGTCTTTGGAAGACAGTTAGTAGAACGAATCCTATACTTGAAGCCAAAACTAACGCAATATGCATACACGAATGACCAGAATCTTAAAGCCGGGATGGATTGAGTCTAATAGATTACACGCATCAATAACAATTTTAATAACTTTTTGGTGAAAATTACATAATAACTCTTACCATTACCATAACTAATACCATTCCACACTTTCTTTAGCCTCATAACTAAATGTTTTGCATATTTTACCTGCAAATAGAGAATAAATTTATAATAAAGGTTACATTTTTATATTTTCACCGCCTTATTTAAAATAAAAAACATTAAGGATTATACTGTCGTGAGAAAAAGTTTTGTGACGCTGGGCAGAAGTTTTATTTATGCCGGCCGTAATTGTTATTACTGTAATTGTACTTGAACACCAACGTAACTACTAGTATTCAGCTTAATCTATTGGGCGTGAGGAAACTTTTGAGTACATGGGATCAAATCTCTTAGACCCATAAGATACGAATTTGGGATAACAATTCCTTTGAAATTTTTTCGTGAGTACTATAGTCTCCCTAGTAGAACCAATTCATTTGTTCCGATTACATGGTTTATACTCTCAGAGCGCATATTACCGTATATTGTCATACAAAGGTTTTGTAAAATATATAAAAACACTTGGTACGTTTCACAGATTTCATTTAACTCTGACAGCTGTTTCGACCTCTTAAGTCATTGTCAAAGAGAAATTATTAAGTAATTTCATATCTTTGATAATGACTTAAGAGGTCGAAACAGCTGTCAGAGTTAAATAAAATCTGTGAAACGTACCAAGTGTTTTTATATATTTTACAAAACCTTTGTATTAATATGTTTCACCAAATGCCCATACGAGTCATCAATTAGTATATTGTCATGCTCTTAAATGATTGCGAACAGACATCTCTCTCCTGCTTCATGTACAGACTATCACAGAAGTGATCCGTACATAAAGCTTTTATGTTATAGTAGTGTGTCTGGTGAGCTCAGTTTTCAATTCATGGAAAAAACGCATGATATTCTCAAATTCTCGTCGCTTTAAAACGTTATACGTATTTCACACACCTATAACTAGGCACTGTAAAGCAATGTCGGTGCAAGTAACTTGGGAGAATCGCCTTCGTATTCTTTTTTTTGTTCCCTTACACAAAAATCACACCCACATACACACATGAGGGCTCGAATAATGCAAGTAACGATAAAAGGCAGAAGACAAATTACATTATATGTACTTTCTACTAAAATTACAGAAGAACGTAGAAATAAAAATGGATATAGATATATTATAAAGAGTAAGAATAGTATTACTAAACACAAAAACACAAAAGGTAACAACTATACGTGTAAGAAATTACGAAGACATAAATTTAGTGAACACTTGGCTAACTATTCTACGCTCCAGAGATAGAAAATCAGTTAATAGTAAACTATTTAAATTATTAAAAGTTTAAATTATTTAAATCTTTTGAATAATTTGTAAACTTTTGGTACGTAATGAGGTACATCCATGTTACAAAATATTGTGTACCGGGTTACCTGATTTTAAGAATCATGGATAAACCTTTCTGTACGTCCGATGCATTAATTACATTATATTATAATATTATAATTACATTAATTACTTCATTGCCAGATTATTTCTATAGCAGTTTGTGTGTTTACTGTTTGTATGGAAGAAAGAAGGGATACAAAGTTAATTTTGTAATTATTTGCTTAGCGACTGTAACTCACTTTTTGCAGACACCGTCATGGGTTAATGTGTTCGTTTGTGTGAGTGTGAGTCTGTTTGTATGTGAGTGTGTATGTGTGTGTTGGAATTACAACTGTTCGTATAGCTAATTAAATTCTGATCGACGTAATTTAGGTTTATAGAGATCAAATACTAAAGAAATAAAATGGTCGCTAACTTTACTACGCAGGTCAAAGTAGGACCGTGGTCAGATGCGACGCAATCGTATAAAACCCGGTCAGTTGCAACCGAGCTAGAAATTTGAACCAGGTAAATTGCGATCAATTCCATTTTCATGTTATTATTATAATACTGTAATACAGGAATTACCGTTTAAATTCTATTCATTCCTAGCCTAACCTAACCTAACCTAACCTAACTTAACCTAACCTGACCTAACATAACCTAACCTATCCTAATCTAACCTAACCTAACAAAAATATTGGAAGACAGAGCATTATCTACAAATGCTTAACCAAATTTATTTTGAACGAGCAGTACCGCTGTACCAGTACAAAAATATGCGCGCGAGCGCGCACACACACACACACACACACACACACACACACACACACACACACACACACACACATACATAAGGCGACGGTTATGAAACTGTTGAGTGAGACGTACGAGACAGGCATACCTTCAGATTTCCCCTACAACGATTTCGTATGCTATTGATAATTTGCCTAAAGTAACGCGCTAAAAATCCGGGTCAGATTATCTTGCAGAACGACCGTGATAATTACTGTCTCTATTACCATCAACGTACTACTGCGATCGCTACTTTTTCACACCAATCCAGTGTGCCGTTTGTGAATGAATATGGGGTAATTGAAGCATTGTTACAGTGTTTGATTGTTAACAAACGTTCATTATTTGAAAATTATAATCAGCTTTCAATCTGTTGTCACTATTATTATAGTTATGTTAATAAAATGAACTGTCCAACTGTATATTGTATTTGCAGCTACAAAATCCTTTAACAGTTTTAAGCAAGCGAGAACTTGTGCACTGTGCTAATCAAGAAGGCAAGACCAAACTGGAGATCTGACAACATGAGTTTTTGTTTAATTCATTTATGTTATTACATAACATTACATACATTATATAGCGGAATATAAAATATATATGCTCAGTCAGTACTAACAAGGATACGAAATTAAATGGTAAAGAGAATTAATTAAACATTAGAACAAAATTTTCTTATTCGGAAAGGATACGGAGCTTGAAACTTTAGTACATCGGAATAGATGCCTCAGAAACACTACAATTTATCGTGCAACAATTTTTATACAGCAAGAGTATAAAAGTGTGTAGATACGTGTACTTTTGAAATATGATATACAGATATGTGTGCTTCATACATTGTGAATACAATTTCTGTATAATGGACTTGTAAGCGTTTGGCAACATTATAAATGGAAACTAATGATATTATACTGTATCGCATTGTATTGCTAATAAAGTTTCGCTTTTCTTTGTGTAAATCCTGTTTAATATATAAAAAATACTTGTTCTAATTGTTATTAAACATTAAAAATTATTTTACTTCAGCATTTTTAAACTTTCCAGTGACTAATAACCTACAATGTATAATGAATGTGCTAGTATTAGTTACGTAACACACAACGTTCTACAAGTATCTCAGCTATCCCAACAATATACTGTAATGTATGTGTGCGTACATATTGCTGCTGCTGCTTTGAGATGAAAGACAATTACGTGAATTACGTGAGACTTGTCATACGTCAACCATCGAGTCTTTTCCAGAGCGCGCGGTCAGCGTAATGACTACAAGGATACTTTTTCTAGTGGATTCCAGACCACCTGTTTGTTTAACACGTCATCCAGAATGACTGATTATTTAGGAATCTCAGCGAGGTATAAATATAAACATTCAGCGACGCTTAATTTCATTTCACGTCGGCGATTACTCAATTCAGTTTTTACTTCGGGCGATTACTCAGTCCGTTTAAGTTGCGATTTTTTCAAGTGAGGTTCGAAGTATTAAGGCAAAGTGTTATTGTGTGATTATTGTGCGGGACTCTATTACTTGACATTATTATTGGGTGTGGACAAATTTAATTTGTATTATTGTTGGAGTATAATCTTGTTGAATAACTGGTTGATTACAAAATATTAATTTTGATAATTAAACCTGGTGTTTAGTGACTTCATTGGTGTCTTGTATTTTGTTTTCCACTGCACCATGCGACGATCAGTAGACCGTCCTAACAATGTTATATAACATGAAGCAGTCAAAACAGGTTAGACTTTTAAAAGTTATAATGACTTTATTGGATTCGTCATACCCTGCCGACACTTGCAGTAAATTGTCCGTAACTTTATTGACCAGTTGGATCTGAAATCCCAACAGGCTGGGACAAGTTGCTGCACGGAAATTAGCTAAGTTTGTAATCACTTTATTCCGGCGACATCCACATGTACAGGCTTATATTTTTAGAACAGTCATTGCAACATTGAGAGCACACATTTGTGTTTTTTTTCGTAATTTACACGCATGGGAAAAGTAAAATGGTATAAACTAGTGTTTCTAGTAACAGGAATAAAAATATAGTTGATAGTAACCCCCCCAAAAAAGTAAATTTAACATTTTTGACCAATTACTTTACGACATCCAATTATATGAGAGTAAATTACAAACTGTTGTACTGGATAAAGTAATGTTGATGTGCTGAAAAAAATTTACAATTTTCTATCCACATCACTAAAATTTCATTGATAATAATATGCAATTATAAAAATTATTTTACAGAAAATAGTTTCGTAAGATATTCTAGAGAAACATATGAAGTTTTGGTGAAGTTCCTACCATTCTGCAGATAATTTACAAGAATTTATTTACAAAGTTATGCTGTATAAAACGACAATCTGACAAAAATAAAACCGATCAGGATCGATGTTAGTAATAGAAGTCTGGGGAATGCAAAAACAACTGCGGGACGAAGAACTATTGTCGTTTAAAATGGAACCTTATAAAACGTCGCTTTAAAACGTCTGTCGTCGTCTATTAATAATTGCTCCCGTTATGGTGAATTGTTATCTAACACAGGCCGTAAAATTATTCAGCTATAAAAGAAGTTGATAAACAATAAGAAATATTTCTGAGTACTACACCTTTTAGTCTTCTGGGTTACAAATACAAATATCGGTATGGAGAAACATACATTACTTCCATGTTCTATGATTTATATTTAAAATCATTTTCGAAATGAATTATTTCAATAGAAATTACTTCTTTCTTGAGCCTTAACCACAGTACTGTGGTGACTCACGTTAGCGCACTCGATTTTCACTGATGATGGAAGTCACTGGCGCTGCCGAAACGTCTGATTTTGGAGAAAACATTGGACTACGGCCAAACAACTCGAGAAGGAATTTTAACAACAAACTACTTCTTTGTTAACAATAACGTAGTACACATATAAAATTAATTATAAGTATTGTACACCTTGCTTAATCTTATTAGATTAGTTACATAGTTATTTTATACAAATTACATGTGTTACTCAATGTTTATATTATAACAAGATACATTTCCTAAACACTTTTTTTTCACAATATTCTGAACACTTATACCTTGCTTTTTAACATTAATAACTGTTATTTTCATTATTTTCACCTTTCTTACATTAGGTAGTTGGTAATTATGGATTTAATATTATTTTAATTGCTTTTTTTATAGGCTATTACTTATAGTCTGTAGTAAGATTACATATAATAACTGTTTAAGGTTCGCAGACCTCTATATAGTTTGATAGGCTCATAACATAACAAATGTTTTCTTACTTAATTACTAAGTAATAGGACCCTGAGTATCTTGCAGAGGGTTCATTCCCTAAAGACAAAAAGTCTGTCTATGAAATGTTCCTCTGTAAATACGTGCAGTTACACTGGCCAGCGATTCACAGGAAGCTGTCTACCTTTTCGGCTTGCACGCATTGTGTTGGTGTGGGTTTCGGCACTTTTCATTTAAAACCGTGCAAACATAAGGAAATAAACATGATTGAGGCCAGAAAAATTTTGCGAATTGTGTGTGTGTGTGTTCTGCCGGCCTTTTTATTGCGGTAATCACAATAATAAAGCTTTGGAAAAGTAAACATTACATAATTGAGATATGCTTGCCTGCCAGGAACGATATATTTTCACTCATACGTGATTTAAATTAAAATGAAAAATATAGAATTTTGTTAAAGTGAAATGAAATGTTTCCGTAGAAACTACTTCATTGTTGTCAGTAACGTAGTACACATATAAATTTTATAAAAATTTACCTTCTCCCTTCAACTACCCTTTTCATTTATAGATACTTCATCTACCTTTCTACAGTGGATTATTATGACCTTCTTTTAAGGATAATTTATTTATCAAAATTAAGCACTTTACTCTTGTTAAAACGTAAAACGTTGGAGGTAAACTACCCCTTCCCCTTAACCGATCTTCACCAAAAACAATATGCCTTGAGTCCTCTACAATTCATGACTGTATGTAAAAAATTATTTGATTCTGTTGAATTTGAGGCTGTTATCGTTTGCCATAAAAAAATTCTACACACACACACACACACATTTTGAAAAATGACTTTTTCATGTTTTTAGGGTAGTACAATAAGAATCTGCCGTTATCTCGAACACGATTTTTTTCTCAATGACCATACTTCCATTTCCTTATGGAACGTGGAAGTAAAAATTGATTATTTAAGTCTGTTATTCTCTAAAATTTTCGGATCGGGAAAGTCAATGTCATTGTTGGTGCCTGATGTTTTGACGGCTCAAGCGGTCTTATCATCAGACTAGGAACCGATGGTATGATGGTAAATGCCAAAAAGTCTGATAAAAAAGGAACCTTAACTGATTTAAGGTAACTAAGGTGACTACGGCCTAACAGCCTAAGATTTTTAGAAGATAACATGATTAGCTCATATCATGAAGGTCTGTGGAAGTATAGTATATACTTAAAATATAAGTAGTAAATCAGCTTCCATTATTTACATAACTTGATAAAGTTCAACTCTGCATGTCAATATCACGTGAAGGGCTCAGGAAATTGTTGTGCCTTCTAAAACGAATATTAATTCAATTAAGACCTCCAGTCATGTTGGTGATGAGTACTAGTCATCATCATCGTCTTCAGCAAGGATTAAACCAAAAATTGTTTGTTCAGGTTCCAAGTAGATAGACTAGAGCTAGTCACTCCAACGCTGCTTCTGACGCCCGCATCTTTCCGTCTTTTCGGCTAATAATTCCGTAGTTTTGAGGGATGCGGCAGTCATCCATTTGGTTGTGTTCCAATCATTTTAGCCGATATTGGCCAATTCTATCAAGTGTACTCATAATATTCAGCTCCTTTCGCATATCGACATTTCATTTACAATCGTGAATATTATCCAGC
The DNA here is from genome assembly GCA_034769895.1 of Magicicada septendecula. Classification (NCBI taxonomy): domain Eukaryota; kingdom Metazoa; phylum Arthropoda; class Insecta; order Hemiptera; family Cicadidae; genus Magicicada; species Magicicada septendecula. The sequence goes on from CM068372.1 coordinate 143,693,674, forward strand.
CACGTGCCTGAGAAATCTCATTTCGCCCGCTTTAATACGACCAGCTTGGGACTTCATTAGTTCAATTCTCAGACCCATAGAGAAGTGTGGTGACTATTATTTTGTATAACTTCAGGCGTCTTTCTTTCCTCGATGATTTTAGAGTTCTCCTGATGGTCCCACACATACGGTTCAACTTGTGCAACTTCTTCACCACATCATTGTTTGTAATTTAAGATACGGTACAGCCCAGATATTCATAATTACTGACCTGCTTCAAAGCAATACCATAATCAATGTTCGCTCATATGGGATCAGCTCCATGAAACACCAACATGTTGGTCTTCAATGTGGAGGTCTTTAATCCGAAATCCTTGCAGATTTGACTCAATGAGTGTACAGTAATTTGCAAGACGCTTCTCGAGTTCTACAGGATAGCTTGATCATCAGCAAACAACAACATGTTAGCTTCAGAGTTACCAACTATAAAAAGGTTGTGGAAGGTTCATCTGCCAATTGTGTATGCCATCATTTATATAGGCCTACCAATTATAAAAGGTGACAATTGGCACTCTTATTGTACTCCACAACTGATCAGGGTCACACTAAGAATTATGCTCCGTCTACCTGACTCAATTAAGATGTGTCATTTGTTTTCCACATAAAGACTTTGGATGGCTCTAGTGAGGTTTTGAGGGATCCCTTTCTTTGCCAATATTGCCCACAGCCTGCCGCTATTCATTCTATCATATGTCTTTCTAAAGGCTACTGGTCTCTAACTAAATTACCATCTTAACTTCCTATTAATATTATTCATGAAAATGACGGGAATGTTTTTGATTGTGACTGTACACAAAGCGCGGATGCAACCACGGTAAACCCTAAGTCGGTAGTTTGAGAAGTAAATTCGCTTTATAAGTTTACCGTGAGCACGATTATTATTACATAGAGGCAGCAATAACGTTTTGTTCGTTCTGACTCAGTTGTTTATAACCTGTGCACACATAGTATATTGTCATGCTCTTATCTGGCTGGGAACAAGCATCCCTCTCCCTGCGCCATCACAGTGCCGTACGTAGTCTCTTTATCGCTGAATTAATCCTTGTATTGAGTTTTTATACTCGAGACCATGCGTTTGGAGTATTCAGCTCCCCACATACATATAACTGTATGCCATTGTAATACTGATTCCCAGACCCTCTGCCACCCACCTATAACAATATAATGTAATGTAATGACGGCGCACACGTGGCTTGGGAAGAGTGGTCGTATTCTTTTATTTACTTATTCGCGCAGAAAACGAAGTGACGGCGTTAAAAGAGTTGTCAAAGAATCAAGATATTGCATTATGCTGTATATTGTGCGTTTTATAGAAAACAATGGGAAGGGGCAATGATAAGATTGACAAGAGGTGGCGTTTTGTGAATCAACATGTCAAATAGGGAAACTTAACTATTAGGTTAAGCGAACACTTTTAGCATGGTCGTGTACCGCGTTTATTCAGGTACCTGTTTACACGGTAAGTCATTAGACTCAAAGCTTTGTGTCTTTGTTATCCTAAAACATATTATGGAGTATTAGCTTTTAAAAGATTTGAGATTTGCAGCAAAGTTATATCTAGAAAATATTTCATTTTTCGTTTTAAATGATAATGTATTTATACACATAAATTAGGGCTTGGCAGTAGGAAACCCGTGTTTGCAAAATATTATTTATACATTTGCACAGGACAAACGTTCTGGAGGTGGTGTAAGTGTCATGATGTCTGTTGACACGTAACCAGGATATACCAAAAAGTTTACAATTTTCTGTCCACTTAGCATTAAACTTTTATTGTCCATCACACGTGATTACAAAAATTGTTTTATAGAAAATATTTTTATGAGCTATTCTTGAGAACCACGTGAAATTATTAGTTGCATTAAAAACATTATATCTGGCAGTTTTTGATGATGTTTACTTTTATTATGTGTAACTACACGTTCAGTGCCTTAAAGCCAATGATTCTCAGTGAGGAAAAACGATGCTGAAATAATGTTCTAAATTAATTGGGACTGTAGAATATATTTACTACAAATCTCTAGAAGGAGCCCGGGACGAAATTGCACTAACTAGAAGGAACCTACAAAAACAATTTGAGGCTTCTTAAGACAGTTAATGTCCCATGTGCCACTGCGTTGTATTACATATTTTTCAGAAATACATAATTTTCATATTTCGAAATTAATTGCTGGTTATTAAATAAATTTGTCTAAGCGAACCTGAAAAAACTAATCATATATATATATATATATATAGCTTATTTAAAGGTGAAGATAAGCCTTGTAGACTTTTCTAAGTCTAAAGAACCGGTCACTAATACAGACCTTAATCAAATGTTTAAATAACGATTAAAAGTTATAGGACTTTACAGTAATTTATAATTATTTTGTTGCTATATACATATAGATTGGATAGATAAGTAATAAAATTTATGAAGGTTATGAAGATTGATATTTATTAAAAATTATCTATATTAAATTCTTGAATGCTGTCAGTAACAATTACATAGATCAGTTTAAATTATTATCTTTAGCAAATAGAAATTATTTAATGTGTTTATAACTGTTACAAGTGTGTATAAATGGTGGATGTTGCTTGATGGATGTATTGCGCACTTATCTTCTTATACGTGATTGCGTTGATCCTAGATTCGGTGTCTCTGCAATCTTGTGTGGTATCACTTAACAGTACATTCGTTCAATACTATAATTATTTAGTTAATTGTAATTATATCAGTGTCCGTTTTTCGTATTATTAAGTATACTATTATTATTCCCATAATATATGATTTTAAATTGTCTATTGATCTCAGATTGGTACTTGAAAATGATAAGAACGACAGAGTTCAACGTGACACTGAAGCTCGGTGTACCTCGCACACAGAGGCAACGTCTGTCCTAGTCGACGTTTTCTGAAGAACTCGCAAATCTCTAACAAATTGCAAATCTGAGTAACATTTAAAATATTTTTAATAGCTGAAATTGCTTTCTACGCCGTAGCTAAAGATGTGATAATTAATAGCTCTGTTTAGGCTTTGCACAAAAACGTTAAATCATACTTGATTGTTATCTGCAAATTTTACTATTTCATTAAAATATTCAACATATAAAACTGTATGAAGGACATATTAGAATATGTTGACCGTTTATTCGACCTTAGAAAACTGTGGGGTTAAGTATGATTTATAATTTATAAACGTTTCATTTAATCCGTTACAAAATGTAGGAGTTATTCTCCTTAATGTTATTTATTCCCACACAAGCAGACTAGAGCACTCGTGCTCTAGGGATGCATTTATGTCGATATATGGACAATTTAGAAACAATTTGAGGTGTTTCACTTGTCAATCCTAAATCGAATACACTACTTACGCCTAATTAGCAAAGTTGAAAGTAGGGCGACGTGCAAAATGCAAAACGTATTTAACAATATGTCTTTCCCATCGCTCTGCAACAAAGTATTTTAAACGCTATATTATTATTATTTTATAAAAATATTTATTTGCTTGATATTTATAGAATTAAATGTAAAATACTATACTATTTTTTACACCTCCAATTTCTGCGTAGGCTGAGGATATGATATATTGTTGACATGTTCGAAAGATTCCATAGTCTTAGTGACAGTAGTATTAAGTATTCTTCAATCAATGCATACACGCTTTAAACGCGTGCGCAAGATTAGGTTTTTCTGAAAATGATAACTGTTCATGCTGAAATTTAATTATGTAGTTGAATATTTAAACTCAACGAAACAAAGTGATGCTTTTTTTTTATCAAACAATATTAAGCCGGGTTGTACAGTATCTGAGGGTATTATCTAAATGCTCAGCTACGCTCGTTAGTCGTGCGTGGACAATAACACTCACCCAGTCACAAAATCGTGGAACTGTTGAATGGGACTCGGGAGGCGGACAATAAATTTACAAGTTTTCCTGGATTTAGTTTGTACACTGAGCTTTGTTCGACTAAAATTACGCGCCCGTAATCCGGGTAAGATTAATTGTTGCAGAGCGACCCTCACGATTATCGTCAACAATTAAACGTTTCTGCGCTGCCATACTTTCGTAATAGCATTGTTTGGCAAGTATTGTTGGTTAATTAACAGTTATTAAAGTGTTCGATTATTGTCGGATGATTAGTATTGGAAGCATATTAAAAATGTTTTTAAATCTGTGAATTCTACTGTTGTATTACGGTGATAAGACAATAACGAGCTAAATTTCAGTTAAAGTTTTTAAACACATTGTGTATTACTTATAGGAGCTACCTTCCTCTCCGGTTAGTTTCAGTGCACACTGGTTGGAAGCATCCTTCTTCTTCTTCTCCTTCTTCTTCTTCTCCTTCTTCTTCTTAACTGGCGTTACAGCCTTTGGTGAGCTTTATCCTCCTGCGGTCGCGTGACAATTGATCTTTTTCTCAAAGTAGCAACAATATGTACGCTCACACACATTACAGCCGGGCTTCGCTGGGGCCAAGAAAGACATAGAATATTATGTAATAGCATAAAAATATAAAAATCTACAGTCCATAAAATTTTTATTAATTTTCCAGGTTATTATTATCTTAGTTGGAATACACTGTCTAATACAAAATCAGGCACTACCACAGAATGAAGTTTCCACGTTCTTGTGTAAAATAAACTACAGTCATTTTAAGGATGGTAATTTAAAAAGTCTACGCAAATCTGTTGTTTTGTTGAAGCCATGTTGACAATTACGTCGAATTGTCAAGTGTTTCTTGTAGGCCTACGTTGTTTTCCCTGATCAATGTGAAAATTTAGCTATTGTTAAAAATAATTATCAGTGTTCAGGGGCACCAGGTAATCTGGTTCCGATTACGCGCGCGCGTTGTTTTACAAAACAAAATCTCATGGGGAGAACGAATGCCGATCGACACAAATGCCAAAAAACTCCGCGGATTTATTGGGAGTCTCTCGAGTCCGGTTCAGCTGATCCATTACCGCTGTCCCGCGCGTGAGCATGCGTCATTGTGTTTGAGACCCCAGTGCTCACGAGTGGGCAACGTATTTTAACACTGGGCCGTAAATACCACAGGCAATCTGTTATTCACTGTTCATTGTTGTTAAACAAGCATCGCATTAATTATTATAATATGTTAATTATATTATTTAGATGGAAGGGGGTCTTTTATTAGATTGAATTAAACACATTTTTCGTTTGATGATGATGGTCGTGACACATAAATATTGCAATAAAAATTACATATTTTTGTTGTTGCAAATACCGTTATAGATGTTTAATATTTTTACTCCTCTTTTGTATGCGTGAGCAATATCAGAATTTAAATAAATAACTGGAAAAAATTATTCAAGTCTATTTATTTGTCAGGTCGAAAAGTGTTCTGGGATTCGGTAAATTCATGTACTAACAATACACAAAAATCCGAATCTTAAACTATTATTTTTTTATATTGCGCAAGTAACTAGTCTTGATTTAATAGCAGGCTTCCTGTATTGAAAGTGTTGAGTAGACACCGAAGTATCGTTGGCCAAGTGGTCAGCATTGTTTATTGTTTCCGAAGTGAAATGCTTTTTTGTATTTAAAATTTTGACACGATAAAACGAGTAGTGATATTTTTAATTTTCATAAAAGTATTTTAATGTCTTAGTCCTCTATATGGGTGTACGTGAGTGTGTGTGTGTGTGTGTGTGTGTGAGAGAGAGAGAGAGAGAGAGAGAGAGTGCGCTCGCGCGCAAACTAATGCCACTATTGACTCTGATGAATATTGGTACCCTTGATAACACGATACGGCCTATATCCATTCTTTTGATTTATGCATAGAAACGAACTCATAATGCTATATAAAGAGCACTTATATTTAATTCCAATTTCACTTAGGGCCTAAAGTATGAAATGTTAAGACGACTGCCAGGAAAGACCTATTTTATTAATGACAGGATGAAAGTATATATAATTAATAATCCCACTACAATCTCATGGTTTGTATCGGAAAGATGCAAGCAAAATGGTTTAAGAAAGATTGTAGCGTATAAAACCATTAGTTATTTTAGTTTTATTATACTAAAATTAAACTATTATACGGCAATGTACTTATTGCCGTTAATTCTGAAATTAAGAATTGGATAACATGTCCTTCCCGTGATATGGCTGGCACACGTTTCCTTTTCGATGTCATTTAGTTCAACGTATAACTTATCCGCATAATTGAGGGTCAATTCCACCAGTAACAAGTCGGATGTCTGCGTTGAGGGCAGGAAGTATTTGTGATTTATTGACATAAACATAAGATTTCACGAATATCAAAAGGAAGTCACAGCATGGTATAAAATTAGAAGGCCTGGGTTGCGCTGCATGAAATGAGACGAGAAGGAATCTTTAACTGCAACAAATGAATTCTTCTTTTCTCAGTGTGACACGTTAGCCGTTCTTCTAATACAGCATTTCATTCCAGCTTGATTGTCGAAAAATCTACAGGTTAAACAATCACCAAAAAACCCGAAATTCTCACAGGTTAGTTGCCTGTTGTTAAATAAAATGGCTTCTTGTAAATCTGTAGTGATTTATCTGATCCGAAAATGTTACAATTTATTTACTTACGTACCCAATTAGATGATAATGCTCCTTATCGCTGGAGATAATTTCCTCTAAAAAGTCTCCATCAAAAATACTTCTTGGCGGACACCGTTCCAAGATGCAGATACCACTGAGTATGGCCTCCGAAGGTGAGTACAAAACGTTTGTCAATTATGACAACTGTGGGTCACGGCCTAACAGCTCGGCGGGTAATAGTAATTTCAACTATGTTAAAGTCGGCTGTGAAAGCTTAAGAACTTTGCATAAAATACGTTTTGTTTTGCAACATCCGGTTGACAAATTCTTGACACTTCAAATTGTCTGTTGACTGTTGACTGATTAATTTTTTAGACATTCAGAGCAATACTAGTACGAGTACACACGAGGCATTTAATGTTTACAATATAACCTACTTCCTAGAATTTCGTAAATCGTTTCGGAACTTCTGACAAATTAGATGGATTTTTTGACTGAAATTTCACATCAGTTTGTGAACCGTCTTAGCATAACATTTTCTATACTTGTAACGAATTTTCATTAAAAGTCTATATAATGTAATTCCTTTGATGTTTCTCATCCCTTTTAGTTGCTACACGTATGTGTGTGCTTCGGAAGCTAGTGTATAAGAAGACAAGAGAAACAGCGGCCGAGTCATTATTTTACATTACCGTATGTTGTTAAAGGCGGGTGGCAGCCGTGGGCGACGCATTATAGTGACTGATAGCTCAGTTCTTTTGTGCACATAAAGGAAACTGAATACCCTATACACTATATTATCAACCGTATAAAAACATAATACGGAGATTGCTTTAGGGACAAAAAGACGAGGCTTCTCCAGCGAGCGATAATATCCTAGGAAAGGATTGTTTATTCATAGCAAGGTAACTGTGTAATAATATACTGTTAGTGTGTACAGAGAATACACGTTATAATCAACCTAGTAGAGACTTGCTATCGGCTTTTAATAACAGTGACGTGAGAAGAAACTTTTTAACGTTACTCAGATTTTGTGCTATTTTAAAGATATATTATATATGTTGTCTTCTTGACTGTTGCACGTTTTGCGTTTTTATTAAAAATGTAATATATTATGTACACGGGTCATATTATCAGTTGAATATTATAATTAAATGTTCAGATTTATCCCTTAAAAACGTCAACTTTGTAGTTAGGTAATATGGTCAATAATTATAAACCGAAAAACCAATATACGTATTATAACTCCAAATAGTTGGTTCAATCTCCTCCTCCTATGGCGCTACAGCCCAAGTCGGGCCCTGGCCTCCACCAATCTTCGCTTCCAATCTACTCTATCCATTGCATTCCTCCTCCAGTTTCTTATCCCCATGTCCTTCGCGTCCTCTGCAACGCCATCTTCTCACCTCTTCCTCGATCTGCCTCTAGGTCTCGAGGTCTCGTTCCCTCCCATCTACCCAGCAGAGCCCTTTTGGGTTTCCTGCCATCCTCCATTCTCATAACATGTCCGGCCCAACGCAATCTTTGCATTCTTATACATTTTGAGACTGGTATCTCTTTATATATTTGATACAATTCATTGTTGTATCTCAGTCTCCATGAGCCATTTTCCTGTATTGGACCTATAATGCGTCTGAGGATTTTCCTTTCAAAGGTGTCTCCTATGTCGGCTGTTTTCTGTGTGATTGTCCATGCTCACACCCGTAGCATAACACCGGTCTCATAACAGTCCTATATATTTCCATTTTTGTTTCCCTGTGCACATCCCCAGACCTAAATGAAGGTTCAATCTCATTAAACCTAACTATATAAGTACATGATCAGCTAGAGGCCATGCCTTGTCGAGTTACCCACGTCTCTCTCTCCATCGTAGTACGATAGGAAGTTCATCTCCTTTCCCATGCCTTTGAAGTACTCTTGGTTCCCATGCTCTTGGTTGTCCTCTTGGTTTTCCCCCAACACCTTTCCTTCAAATGTATTACTTAAGAATTGAATATATAAGTGCAATGAGAATAAATAATTACACTTTTGAATAACAATTTATCTTTAATTGTTTGCATACATAGACACATACACATGTATGTGGACACACAAGAGCAGACATAAACATTTATAACTTCATAAAAGTTTTGAAGATTAATGTAAATTTTTATCAGTGAGAAGTGCATATCAGCTTTTCAGTAAACGATTTGATAAATTTAATACCCAAACCTACTAAATGTATTTATTATTAAGTTTATTATAAAACAATACTTTAAATAGAAATATAAGTGAACATACTATAATATTAAATTTTTAGGTATCGATTGGTAAGGGAAGACAACAAACATGGTTTTAATAGAGGGAAAATTTGTGGGCTCAAGTATAAATGACTTTACTGGTGGAAATCGGCAGAATAAAGTGATTCCAAACTAAGCCAATTTCGGTGCTGGCCGCTTGTCTCACCCCGAGGGGATTTCAGAACCAACTGGTCAATGAAGTTACGGACTATCACCTGAAACTGACGGAGGGTGATGACGGACCCAATAAACCAATCATAAACTATCCGCTACAACTTCAGTTTTGTTTAACTTCTTCTTATATATTTGTGAATACTGCTGTGGTCACGCACGTGCACGTATAAGTTAACTCTCATCGACACGATTAAGTATAAAATACGACATATTCTGAAGAGGGTCTTTATAATAGTCATATGCTTGTCTATCCTAAACGTTTTGACTTTATGGACCGATGAAATATGATTTGCTTTAGCTTCAAAATTTAATACCTGTAAAATATGATATCAAAATTCATTCCCTTTAACTTGGCGTATTTTATTCAGCATATTTAAATGTACAACGGACAAAACACCAGGGTCGTCTACACATCACGTCATAAGCAAGGTACTGTCTGTTCCGCGTTCAAAGCTCCTCCAGCCGTCTCCTCAAACACATGTGTCCTGTAGGTTTTTATTTTCAGACTTGTTTGGCAAGTCTAGAATCTGGAAAGTTTTCTAAGTATTCTTTCTACCGTTTTTTATAATACTGTAATCTTCCATTCAAGTAATTAGCTTGCTAATCTTTTCTATCGCTTCATTCTTTATACGATCAAGTTTAGAACACCTTTTTGCTCTTCTTAAGAACACCATTCCGAGGGCCTGCATTTTACTTTATTGCTTCTTCGTTCCTATCCATAATTCACATTTATAGGACTGTACAGCGACCGCCATAACTTTGTATAGCTTTAATCTTGTATCTCGAAGTACCTTGTTTCTAAAAATACGATCACAGATTGTTTGGAACTTACATAACAACACCAATACCATAAATCTTATCAAAGCCAATATCATATTTGAAATAGTCAAAATAGCTCACCAAGTTACAAAATTTGGTCGTTAATTATTATTTTTCATCGTATTGGTTCCGTGTCTTGAAATGTCATTACCTTTGTTTTTGTAGTGGAGATTTTCATATTGTAATATTTCGAAATCTGACGAAGCTTAAAAACAGATATTGTAAAACAGCTTCTGTGTTTTGAACTACAAGCAATTCATCAGCAGACAACAGAACATTCAAATATTTGTCTCGCGATATCTTAATACCATGATTTACAAAATGTTTCCATTTAGATAAAACACAGATGTCTTAATCATTATACTCCTATTCTATGTTCCTTACTGGCACAATTTTCTTGCTGTGAAAGGTTTATTTTCGTAAACATTTTCTAGTTCTCAGTTGTCACGTATTAAAATAGGTTTACAAAAATATTCATATTTAATATACCAAAAGAAACGTCTTCTTTTAATGCAATAAACCATGTAATAAAAGTGATGACTGTAATGACGTAAATGTGAACAACGCAATGACTTCTAAGCACGTTCCTAACCTTATTTACTTATCCCTTAGTGCTACGGATCATATAGAACTCTCTCCAATTATATAACACTACATTCTACCCTACATTGTGTCTGCTGTTGTTACTGCACAACACTCAGCTTCTTCATGTCACTGTGATCAAATTCTGTCAGCGCTTTTCTCATTGAGCGACTAATCCGTAACGACCTCTACGTCCTTCGAAAAATGCCTAGCCCAATATATTTTCAGTATTCTCTCCATAGTCGCAGCCTGCGTTTTGTTTTTTATTTACTGTATGCATGTTTTGACCAATTTTACCAGCTTCTTATTAGTCCACATTGCCCAGGATCCTTTTCTTCTGGGCAAACTTTCATTTATCATCATCAACTCACGTTCATACGTTCTTCCTTTTCCTTGGTCATCCTCCTTTGCAGTTAGTCTTTACTCATACACACCATACTCTACGACACTGGTTTTTACACTTTTCCCTAGTAACATTGTTTATGTGTTTTGATGTGAGAAACCTTATCTCCGAGTTGTTTCAGGAGGACTATTACCAACAGTGTTAGCCTAAAGTTTAGTACAGATTGTTCTATATCCTGTTCTATCTAAATATCAAGAAATTTGAAAATAACACTCCCTACACCAGTAAGTATACATTTCTTCGCGAGTTCCATCAACCATTATACACTTTTCCCTAGTAACATTGTTTATGTGTTTTGATGTGAGAAACCTTATCTCCGAGTTGTTTCAGGAGGACTATTACATCAGTGTTAGCCTAAAGTTTAATACACATTGTTCTATATCCTGTTCTATTTAAATATCAAGAAATTTGAAAATAACACTCCCTACACCAGTAAGTATACATTTCTTCGCGAGTTCCATCAACCATTTTCTCTGCCTTTCATTTTCATTTAGTCCCAGTGTATTTAATTTTGCAGAGAAGTCAATGTGAAAATAATATTTTCTTCATCCGCTTAACACTAATCCTTGACGGCAAAAAATGATAATTTATATGAGGGATACACAGATTGTGTAACACTGAAATCTGCAACCACGGTACAACTATAACAACAATGTAGTAAACCGTTAGTATATCATTAGCCTAATACGACAGTCAGTGGAACGTATTTAACAAAATACTAATCAATTTTGAATATGAGTCATACGTGGTAATAAACACTACAATAACTCTTCAAAACCAGCTGAAATGATTTATCAGTGAATGCGCTGTAACAGTGCGAACGTACGTCCATTGCTGGTCATAATCGGCTCGGTCACTGTGCAACAATTAACCTACCCCGCATTAAACGCTAGTTGCTTTAGCAAACAAAATCCTTTATATAAGCTGACTGCAGATAAAGTTGTAGAAAATTGATGCCCGCCCCAATCGTCTCATTCAAATATTCCATTACAGTCGCCTCGTGTGCTCGTGTGTGATTGTATGCGCATGGTCTGTAAATGGTAGTGTGCTTTGTTCTCACACGACGAGCGAGTGTGATTAACCGTATTTTTACGACGGTCTCCCTGGGCATCGTATGGTACAGGGTAAAACAAAATACAAGATACCAATGAACTCACTAATCACCAGCTTAAATTAATCACGAATGCAGTTTATAATCAACTTGTACAAAATTTGTCCACACGCAATAGTAATGTCAGCTAATAGAGTCCCGCACAATTATAACACTTCGCTACAATACTTCGAACCTCACTTGAATAAATCGCCGCTTAAACTGAACTTAACTGGCCGTCGCTGGATGCTTATGTTTATACACGGCTGAGATTCCAGAATAATATGTCACTTTTCCGATGACGTGGTAAACAGGGGCTCTCGAGTCCACTAAAAACAGTCTCACTGCCTGGCTTTGACCACAGTGCCCGACCGTTGTGGTCTGGAATAGCCTCGATTTTGACGTATAAATAGTGTCACGTAATAGTGCTTTGTCTTTCATCACAAAGCAGTAATATGTACATAAATAAAATGTGTGCATATTACATAGTGTGTGTGCTGGAATAGACAATATTGTATATAATACGCAAAGGTCATAATCAAGGCTTAAGGTTACTTAATAATAGGAGCAACCCATTTACTTACAAAACACCAAATTTTGTTTGCTGTAAGTAGGCACGTAATTCTCCATGAATGTTATAATTGAACACTAACAACGACTTTTATATAAAATCGTATTTTCCGTCCCTTCGGAGTTATGTATTAGTCAAGACCATGTTCTCTTCCCGTCTAAGATATTAATGTGTAGAAGCGGTGACAGTAACATTCTCACTTGATGTCCATTTCATAGAAATTGATTTCATGTCCCATTTAAAGTGAATGTTTCTAGTTTTTTAAATAAACATATTTTTTAAAAACCGTTTACTTTATAACCCTTTCATTTTGTACATGAATTTAAACTGCATACATTATTATAGGGAAAATAGACCAAAAATCTAATTAAAATTAAAGTAGTCCGTCTAAAATATAAGAATTTGTAAGTGATAAAAAATGAGAGATAAAGTGTTTTATAATATATATGGCAACAGTACATCTGCGTACGTTACTGTGCATTGTCGTAATTAGTTAAAAAACTGCTAAATTAAAATAAATAATTATTATTGTCAATATCTCTATTGAAAGCTGTGAGTAACCAGGGAACTCGGACGCAGGTCGGTACAGGCATATCACGCCACACACCAGCTGAGATTGTGTATATTGTAGTTTATGTGTGTGTGTTTAAACCAGTAGAAACGGCGTGGCGTCACCCCTGAATAAGTGGGAATTAAATAACTAATTTATTTAAATTTTGTTAAGTGCGCGGAAGTTTTGATGAAACAAATTACGCCACGTTATTAATCATGTGCAAAATTTAGTGCGAAACAAACAATGCATTTGTATGCAGTATAAATAAAAGTGAATAATAATTAGAATAATCAAAGTATGAAAAAACTGTTAATTTACAATTATACATAAGAAAATTACCGATCATTTGAACATCGTGTAATCAAAAGACTTCGCCTGTTGCGAATAAAGTTAAAATGAGTACAAAAATAAACGAATCTGTAAAGGGACGCTTAACAAACTGTGACAATCCAAATCGTGTACAGAATTGTCGAAACATGATTTTTGCGCCCGACAGTATAAATAAGCAAGGATCGCAAGCCTCACTCTCAGTCTACTGGAACACATCTTCAGCCGAAGGCTATGTCCGACAGCGTACCATCCAAGATCAATACCCCAGCGGTATAGAGGAGCCATCGGGACTGGACCAGGAGGACCAGAAGACAATGGAGGATCGACGCTCATCAATAATAAGGTGACACAAAACAATATTACTCGTCAAAATGGTTCATGAAAAACATTAAAAAAAGAAAGAATATAAAAAATACAAAGAGATTATGAGAGACTCTGTGTACTAATTTTTTTAATATTAATAACTGTAAATTTTATATTGTTAAATTAGAGTAAGAGAATGTACAATTTTTATAATGAGTAAAATGATAAAAATAACAGTACTCGCAATATAATATAATACTCGCAAGATATATTTTCATTTATAATGAAATAATGACGTCATAACATAACTTGCAAAATCTTAATTATTTTTGAATATTATAATATACGGGTATTATTGATATTTTATTACTTTGATAGTTGATTGATATTTCTTTGATATTTGATTGATATTTACGTACACAAAGTAAATTACTGATTAAAAGAATTGTTTAAAATAAATGCTTTTTTTTTTAAATATCTGAGCAAGTCGAGAGCACATTTTTATATCATATAAACTTATATTTATTCATGTTTATGTTTACATGTAAATTTATATTTGTGTTTGATATTTATGAATATTTAGGTTAACGATATTTGTATAGTTACAATAATTATGTGTATGCTGAGCACACATAAAAGAGGAAAACACATTATGCGAATGATGCTGATTCGTAATTTAAAATTTTTATTTAATTAAATCATTTTTCATATTCAATACGATATAAGAAGTGTTATTATTAAAAAAAATCTTTATACGTTTACTCGTTATAATATATTCTTCATTTTTCAAAAATTAAGTACTAATGATTTGCATAGTAGTAAACAATTCCCCTAAACAACCAGTAAGCTCCTGAACTGTAGATCTCGGTCACTAATTTCAAGGAATACAATTGTTATTAGATAATAATAATAGATTTTACAATTTTCAGAAAATCCTGCAGACAATCCTAATAATAAAACACCCGAAGTAAACACAAAGTATTATAACAAAAAAAAAAGTTTGAACTATGCAAACTATTTTTTAATTTATTACTACAATGCCTCAGTGACAATTAATTGAATCCTAACTTTTACTGTATGTATTTTTCCATAAAAATCTATATAGCTATGTCTATCAATCACTTTTTATAAATAAATATAACTGGTAACAATATGTATTTTTTTCCAAACATACCTTACAAACGTTTTGAAGAGAGTCCAGAATGTCCAAAGGGTATTGAGAGATATTACCGTAATTTTGTCAAATTATGAATGTTAGCAAGTTTGTATTTTAAACATACTAATAACTTGGTAACCCATTTTGGCTTCACATTTTTCTTAATATTTTGTCTTTTATTTATGATTCGGTATCCCTGACGTTAAAAATGTTCAGAGAAAACACAATATTTCGATTCGGGTTAAGGTTTCCTTTGTGTAATACCAGGCACAGATATTTACAGCCCTGACTACAGTACTGTGGGCCTGACGTTAACAAACCCCGTTCAGGTAGTGTTGAATTTTTTGAATTTCACTGATGATGGCAGCCAGCGGTGCTGTCGAAACGTTTCGTTTGTCCGTAAACCGTAGACTACGGCCAAACAGCCCGGTAAACAATTTTAATACAAATGACAGCGACCGTGAAAGCCTTAGAACAATTTTATAGATATTTACAATTTATAATTTTCGATCGAATTTTAGCCAAGTTTGTAAAGCAATTACGGCAGAGAATTTTTTTGCGTAAACGGCACTGTAGCGGGCGTCAACTGTCAAGAGTGATGCATGGTATAGCCAAACGGCCGCCGTTAGACAATGATTTAAGAAGGACAACGCCTTGGCACATAACAGATGTTGGACATGGATGAACGACATAAGCGCAAGTGGCGACAATAACAAAGAAACAAAAGACGGTGTCAGTTCATCACAACTACCGACAAGGAGTGTACTAAGGGGACGCCAACATTTTCGACGTATACGTGTGAGTTAGCGGCTGCACATGGACATAACATTTTCCACAAAAGCAGTCTAAGAGCGGATGCAGTTAGGTACAAAGGAACTTATATAGCTGCACAGCGGGAAACTTGCTTACTGGCACGACATACGGAGCATCTTGTAAGGCTGCAGAACAGATGTTAGTTCCTGGAAGATGACCACCATCAGCGTGTGAACGTAACAAGGGAAGTCGAGGACAATACGGCGATTCGACACACCCGGGTTATGGTACACACATGTGCGGAAAGGAAATCGCTTAGAAAGGACACTTGGGAACGTAAGAACAATCACATAACAGACAACCGTGTAATTAGGTCCGTCGTCATACGGGGAGATGGTGTGGACAGCAAGACTTTTAGAGAGGGGTCTTGGTTGACCTATCAGGAGCAAGGAATTCGGCAAAGGCGGGTGTAAAGAAGACGTCAACATGGAGACAAGGGTGAAGAGCGAATGGGAAGTAGACTAGAGACCCCAGCCGGAGTATCCAGGAGGAGCCTTCGCAGAATCTGATGCGAGAAACCAATCATGACAGTGATTGTGGTAAGGGTATGACATCCGTGGAGGGAGTCGTGTTGCTGAAGTAATAAAATAAGGTGTTCGCAGAGAAGAAGAGTGCAGTCGATTTCCAATTTTCAAACAATTTAAGTCAGTCTATTTTAATCACAGTTCGGTCGATTTGGAGAGTTCAGTCTCAGTTCGGTCGTATTCTAAATTTTGTCAGTCAATTCTATTTCGGTATAAACCAGCCAAAGTCTTTCAGATGGACGGTAGCAAAGTGTATTGATACAAGCAAAGAGATCGTTCGGGAGTGTATCAGAGACTATGTAAAACTGTAGAACTAACCCGTGACCAAATACTATGACAATGTCGAGTTAAGTACGATCAGACTTTGTGATCATAAAATCTCGTTTTTATGAATCTAATGCGAGTGATAAGGTATTGACAATATCACATTACCGTGACATAAGTGACATGAAACAATATAGTAAGATTGTGCCACGTTCTTAACTCACTAAAATGCAATTAAAACCAATTATATTTGCATTGTGAATACAGTATAAATGGTACAATCGCTCTAGTTAAACGCAGCATAAACTATTGCACGCGTACATCAAAAGTGACAAAGAACCTACACGCAAAGTGTTTTAGACGATGAAGTCATATTCGAGTTAACGCAATTAGTCATTATCGTTCATGCGAGTATCCGGATAAAAGGTGGGACAAATAGTGTCGTGACGAAGTGTCAAGTGTAATTTAATTGGCGTATCTTCAGCCTGGATTTCTTCGTAGGATGAGAGGTACGACGCAGTTAATCACCGCAATTTGGATACAAACAACAAGTAAATTATTATCATTCATGTAACATTAGATTAGGTCGCCACTGTCCTGCCACTCAAAAAGAACTCGCCACTGAGTAGAATATACATTTATTTAATCGTAGAATATACATTTATTTAATTGTTGAATATACATATATTTAATTGCTCAAAAGTAACGCAAATTGAGAAATATGAATCCATAGAGTAGGATATATTGAAATTTATATGGTCATTAATTAATTAGTCTTTATTGATTTTGTAGATGTTCATAACGTAGAGATAATATAACAGCATTGTATATTTGATGTTGTCTAGAAACGCTAACTTTATTCAGTATTTAAATGATATTGATAACATATAATAAATTTGTATCGTTTATAAAAATTAAATTTGTATTGTTTACGAAAATTAATAGTGTCTGAGTCAGATGATTGTTATTCACCCAAAACACCTGTTACATATGGTGCTCCAGCACGCGGGGCGTATTATGGCTCAGTGATATCAGAGTGTATCATCAGATATGGCATGCCCGTCCTGGAGCAGTAAACAAGATCTGTAATAAAAACTTACATTTATGGAAACTCCTTTGAATAATTTTAACTAATTTATGCAAGTAGAGACAAACATAAAATATATTACAGTTGCATATGGTGTCCCAACACGTGACACGAGGAAGCAAATTCTAGTAGATAATTGTAACCAAGAGAAAATTTTTATACAATTAAAAATTCAATTAGATTATGTAATTAATAAATTTGCATAATACATGTATATTTGTACATGATGCCCAACGCGTGGTAATATATTATATATATGTACATTGCGCCCAAACGCGGGACAATAAGTAAAATTTATTTAATTAATTAATTTATGCAATTATTAAACCTGCATAAATATTACATTCGTATATGGCTCCCAAAGAACGTGGGGCATAACAAACTACATATACAGCCGTATATGGCGTCCAACTACAGGGCTAAATACACATAAGTACGACAAAGTTTGTACCGACAGCACTATCATAAATACAGATAAAAATTTATATAATTAATGGAATAATTAATTTATGCAAATAAATCTGCATGAGATATACATTTGTATAAGGCGCCCAACGCGATTGCACGAAGCGATTGCTCGAATAATTAATAAGAAATATTATAAGTGAGTAGGCTGAGGACAGGCAGTGGCTATAAACAATTGTTAGACAGTAAGTCAGTAGTAGAAATAGTCTTAGTTAAGCATACTTGAATGATTACGCGTAGTCACGCGAAAATGACAAACAATAATTCAGATAGTATGGAGTTCGACGTGAACAACCAGCTAGGCGTCGAAGGACGTGAGGAAGATACGACGCAGAGTGAAAACACCAGCGCCGACGAGACTACAAGGGCGGGGGGACAATCGTTAGTACCTCGCGAGATGAACTTCCAGTTATTGCTCGAGTTCATTAAACAACAGAATGAAGAAATGAGCGAAAAAATGAGCGAAAAAATGAGACAACAGAACGAAGAACAGATTGGAAAAATAAAAGTAGAATTGCAAGAACACACCAAGAAATGGGAAGAGAAAATTAGCGAGCTACAGAAAAAGAATGAACGTGGAATGAAAGAGTTGAAGAATGAATTAACAAGACATACCAAAGAAAGTAAAGAATTGAGAGAGAAGGACCGACAAGAATGGCAAGAAGCAATTAATAATACACAGAAGTCAGTAGACCAAATAAATAACAAACTAGACACACATATTCAAGAAACCAACAGCAGGAATGAAGAATTGAAAGGAGTTGTCATGAACAACGTAGAACGACTACGGACAGAACAAGGAGAAGCAGTAAACTCGTTAAAACAGAAGATCGTAGAAGTAGATGACAGACAACGGTCGGCTGTACAGAAAATCAGTGAGACAGATAAAGAGAAGGAGACACGGCTAGAAGAATTAAGAAACCACATCGCCAAAGTTAAAGAAGGCCAAGAACGACTACAGCGTCAATTAGCCAACGCAGAAGTCGGATCGACCGCAAGAACAGGTGGGCCGCATAACAACGAATTAAAATACAACGGCACAGACCGATATCCCATCGAATTTCTCAAAGAACTGACCGAAATCCAGAACACATTCTACCCAAGTGACGATGTCAAATGGATCGGTCGACATCTAGAAGCAGACGCCGCGATTTGGTGGAGGGTGATACGAGACCAAATCCGCAACTTTGATGAATTTAAAGACCTCTTCACACAAAAGTATTGGGGAGAAGAGAGACAGGACGCAGTCAGGGACAACCTAGAATTTGGTCGATTTAATTGGAAGGGCAATCTGAGCGCAATTCAATATATGGAGCGCAAGCTTCTTGAAAGTCGCCAATTAACGCCAGCTATCACTGATCGTCAGCTAATCAAAAAGATAGCGCGCCATTTTTGTAAGAATATTGAAATTGCTGTGGTGACAAGGGGGATTAATTCAATCCAACACCTTGAATCATTGATTGCAGAGTACGCCACGATTAATCAGCGAACAACTAGAGATAATGACTTTGTAGGGAGTCACGAGAAGGTGAATGCCCGAGGTGTGGGGGAAGCAACAAACACACCCCAACCATTTCACAATAAGGGTGTCAGCTGGAAGCAAAAACAACATTTGCCGAACAAAGAAAGTGAAAACGATCGCAACGTTAAGGGGTTTGGACGACACACTAACCGACAGCCCATAAATTCCTTAGAATTCGTAAACAACGGTGCGTCGACCTCGACTGGTAAGGGGAACGACGTAGATAGAGAAAAAAAAATTAACCCTACCATACAATGAGATAGCCGATATACTGACCAAGAACCGACTTCACGAAACCAACATACTATTACCAGATCTTAGAAATGAATTAACTTATGAAGATGAATTAAGATTCGAACAACGGATTTCTAAGTGTCCAGAAATATTAATTAAGTTCAATAAAAATATTACGGTCCTTGCCTTATTGGATACTGGGAGCGCGATAAATGCGTTGTCAGAAGAATGGTTCAACCAAAATAAACATTATTTAGAACCATATGAGGAATTAAGCATGACTAATACACTGATTATTAGTGCAGTAGGTAGTAAGTCTAAGCTTGTACGGAAGCAAATCTTATGTGACATTTACATTAGTGATATCAAGATAGACTGCGTATTTTTAATTATTCCAAATTTAATTAGAAATTGTATATTAGGTATTAGCTTTATGAAAGATGAAAAATGTTTGATTGACGGGGAAAAGGGAGTCGTCGAATTTAGAGGAAGAGAGGAAGAACAAAATGTCAGCATACCCATTATACACATGGAAGTAGTAGAAGCAGAAGAAGAGGATGAAATCGAGAAGAAAATAAACGCGAAAGTGGACAACATAACAGGTGTGGATGAGGAAACGTTAGAAGATCTGAGAGAAGTCTTAATGAATAATAAAAGTTTATTTCGGGAGAGTCCAGGGAGAATGGAATGCTATCAGCATGAATTTAAAGTAACGGACAACACGCCTTATTTCCAACGCGGGTGGCCAATTCCACTTGCATACAAGCAAAGAGTTGATGCCGAAATCAACAAAATGTTGAAACACGGTGTAATTGAGAGGGGAAATAGCCCATTTATTAATCCAATGGTCGCCGTAATAAAGAAAGACGGAAACGTCAGGCTGTGTTTGGACGCACGAAAAATCAATAGTGTTACCATTCCCGACTATGAAGGACCAACTCCTATCCAACAGATTTTAGCAAGGTGTGGTAGAATGAAGTACCTGTCCACAGTGGATTTAACCAGCAGTTTTTGGCAGGTGCCACTAAAGGAATGTTGTCGCGATTACACTGCTTTCATGTATGAGGGGAAATGTTATAGATATACAGTAACACCATTCGGATTAAGCACCAGTTCTGCTGCTCTGACGAGAGGACTAGACATGGCACTTGAAGACCCGGTGAAGGAAAACACAATCATCTATGTTGACGACTGTCTTTGTTACTCGAACGACGTCAAGACGCATCTGGTACATTTGAATTTATTATTAAGCAATCTACGCAGAGCAAACCTAACGATTAACCTCGATAAATCGCAATTCTTTCGTCAAGAAATCGCCTACCTAGGGTATCGCTTAACTACAGAAGGAGTTCAAGCAACAGAAGAAAAGGTTGCTGCGATCAGAAATTTCCCAGTTCCGAGAAACCAGAAGCAATTGAAAGGATTCTTAGGATTGACTAACTTTTATAATAGATTTAATGCTAAGTATGCAGAAACGATTCAACCATTACTGGATTTATTAAAAAAAAAATAAAAAGTTTATATGGACATCAGAACTAGATCGATGCTTCAAGGAAGTAAAGGATTTATTTATTGAAACGGTTATATTAAAATTTCCGAAAGTCAACCAACGATATTTTCTTCAATGCGATGCGAGTAAATACGCCTACGGTGGACAACTGTATCAGTTGGATGAAGAGGGGAATGTGGGTGTAATTGCCTACACGAGTAAAACTTTTAAGGGTGCGGAAAAGAACTATTTCACGACTGAAAAGGAACTCTTAAGCATTGTCAGATGTTTAGAGAAGTTTCGAATATATATCTTGGGTCAACCATTAACGATTATAACTGATAATAAAGCACTCACTTTCATGCATAAATGCCATCTAAACAACTCCAGGATAACTAGGTGGATCCTATCCATACAAGAATATAACTTTAACATCCTTCACTGTAAAGGTAAAGAGAATGTAGTGGCCGACATACTCAGCCGATATCCAGAAGATGCAACGGAAGAGGACCAAGTTGATGAGAACTTTGAATACCAGATAAATCAGGTAACTATAAAAATGAAGAAAGACGTATGTAGTATGATAAGAGACATAGGAAAATTCCAGAAGGAGGATACGAAGTTAGGATCTATTATAGGTAATCTAGATAATGGTAATTAAAATGATATGTGTAAGTTTTATAAGTATGTTGATAACAAATTGTATAGAAAGTGTAAGAACAAATGGAAATTATACGTGCCAGAGAGTATTACGGACATAATCATCTCCGAAATACACCAGATGTACGGCCATTTAGGAGGTAAGAAATGTACCAAACTGTTACAGGAGAGTTTCACATTTGACAAAATGTCAAGGAAAATTAAAGAGTACGTAAAAACTTGTGACAAATGTCAACGTTGCAAGGATAGCCAAAATAGGAATCTGTTTGGCGGAACGATACCAATTTTACCATCAGAGAAAGGAGAACTCATTAGCGGGGATTATTACGGACCGTTACCGGTATCGATGGGTGGCGTAAAATACATCTTCGTCATGGTTGATAACTTTACAAAATACGTGAAGTTATACACGTTGAGAAGGGCAACAACGGCCGCAACTATCAGGAGAGTCCGACAATACATCGAAGAAGTTGTAAAACCGAAAGCAATATTAACGGACAATGCGACGCAGTTCACATCGAAACAATGGGTGGAAGGATTGAGTGAACTTCAAATACAACCGAAGTACACTGCCATTCGCAACCCGTGCGCCAACCTTGCCGAACGTATTAATCGACAATTAGGAAACATGTTCCGTATATTCGTCGGCGAACAACACACTAAGTGGTCACGTTTCATTACAACAATCGAAAGCTGCATTAATGAAACGTATCACGACACCATTGAAGTAACACCATACGAAGCGCAGTTTGGTAGGAGACCAGCACGCGTTTGGGAAAAGTACTTAAACCAAGAAATACATGAACATAGCATAACGGACAACCGCCAAATCTTCGTGAAGATGAAGCTGAAGAGAGAGAAACACGCAAAGAAAATGAACGAGGATAACAAAATTACCAAATTTAAATTGGGAGATCTAGTATTGGTAAGGACATATTGCCAATCGGATGCCATGCAGAAGAAAATTGACAAATTTTGTGAATTATATTGTGGACCCTATAAGGTGAAACAGGTCTTAGGGGAAGCTACATATATCTTGGTTGAATGCAGCGATGAACAGAAAATACGCGGCAAATTTAACATAAGACAGTTGAAAGCATATCATTCCCGAAAGGAAAGAGATTAAAGAAAGAAATCAACGTGATAAATAATACATCAAATTATTTAAGGACAAGACGTGCGTTTATGTTACGTAAAGAAAGGAAAAGGCAAACTACTCAACGGCTAAGTGGGGAGAAGTTAGAGGAAAGCGTAACGCCTCTAACGGTAATAAAAAAACAAACCATTCAAGTTTGCTTAGCTAAGAGATAGAATTGTCTTTGTAAATAAATCAAGAACTATGTCATTGTGTTATAGTTAGTAGTGAAATCATAGACTAATTTGTAAAAATTTAAATTGTCTTGTTTCATGGTAAAATTTTGAATAATGTACGTGATAAGATAGTAATCGATAAGAGAAAGTAAACAAAGGTTTGTTACTTAATCATTTGAAATAATTAGCTATAAATTATTGGAATGTACAACAAGCAGTAATAAATTACAAGAATGTAAAATAGAAAAAAAAAAATCATTTATTATAGATTGTGTAATCGTAAAAACTTTAATGAGAATTATAGTGTGATAGTTGTTAAGTTCAAACAAAAGGGGAATGTAAATAAAGTTTTGTTCAATTGAAATGAGATTTTGTTGGGAAATTGTAGAATTTTAGGGGAAGAAAATTTTTTTTTGATACGTATAAGAAGTACAGTAGTAATGTTTATATGTGTAAAAATTTAGCGTAAATCAAATTGTAATATAATCTTTGGAAAACCTAACCAAGGATAATTAGAGTGAATAGGTTATCATTAATACTTAAGCTTATTGTGTTTTCTTTTGTTGTAACCAAGTTGGTCGAACGCTTGTCAACAAAATGTAAATTTTAGCCAATAGATTATTTAGGAGTAATGCATATAAATATTAAAAACCTAAACGAAAAAAAATGTGATAACTAGTTAGCAACAAAAGAATATTCTTTTACTTTATTTTCCTAAAAGGAAGGAATTTTGTAGATATAGAACATGTAAATGAATATTAACTTAACCATATAATTACTAGAAAATCTGTAAATGGATTCATAATCTCAAACAAGCGAGCAATAAATTCAGTATCAAGGTTATGAACGACAGTGGTGTAATAATGACAGACAGTGTTGAAAAAGGGGGAAGGAAAGGGTAAGTGACACTACACTCTTTCATGTGGAAGATGATCTTTAGTGACTACACTCTTTTCAATGAAGAATGACCATTGATGAAACTTCAGCAAGGGCATTAATTTGCGATTCCTTGATTCGGGACTCATCAATGAACCCAAATTGGGGACACTGTAAAGCAATTACGGCAGAGAATTTTTTTGCGTAAACGGCACTGTAGCGGGCGTCAACTGTCAAGAGTGATGCATGGTATAGCCAAACGGCCGCCGTTAGACAATGATTTAAGAAGGACAACGCCTTGGCACATAACAGATGTTGGACATGGATGAACGACATAAGCGCAAGTGGCGACAATAACAAAGAAACAAAAGACGGTGTCAGTTCATCACAACTACCGACAAGGAGTGTACTAAGGGGACGCCAACATTTTCGACGTATACGTGTGAGTTAGCGGCTGCACATGGACATAACATTTTCCACAAAAGCAGTCTAAGAGCGGATGCAGTTAGGTACAAAGGAACTTATATAGCTGCACAGCGGGAAACTTGCTTACTGGCACGACATACGGAGCATCTTGTAAGGCTGCAGAACAGATGTTAGTTCCTGGAAGATGACCACCATCAGCGTGTGAACGTAACAAGGGAAGTCGAGGACAATACGGCGATTCGACACACCCGGGTTATGGTACACACATGTGCGGAAAGGAAATCGCTTAGAAAGGACACTTGGGAACGTAAGAACAATCACATAACAGACAACCGTGTAATTAGGTCCGTCGTCATACGGGGAGATGGTGTGGACAGCAAGACTTTTAGAGAGGGGTCTTGGTTGACCTATCAGGAGCAAGGAATTCGGCAAAGGCGGGTGTAAAGAAGACGTCAACATGGAGACAAGGGTGAAGAGCGAATGGGAAGTAGACTAGAGACCCCAGCCGGAGTATCCAGGAGGAGCCTTCGCAGAATCTGATGCGAGAAACCAATCATGACAGTGATTGTGGTAAGGGTATGACATCCGTGGAGGGAGTCGTGTTGCTGAAGTAATAAAATAAGGTGTTCGCAGAGAAGAAGAGTGCAGTCGATTTCCAATTTTCAAACAATTTAAGTCAGTCTATTTTAATCACAGTTCGGTCGATTTGGAGAGTTCAGTCTCAGTTCGGTCGTATTCTAAATTTTGTCAGTCAATTCTATTTCGGTATAAACCAGCCAAAGTCTTTCAGATGGACGGTAGCAAAGTGTATTGATACAAGCAAAGAGATCGTTCGGGAGTGTATCAGAGACTATGTAAAACTGTAGAACTAACCCGTGACCAAATACTATGACAATGTCGAGTTAAGTACGATCAGACTTTGTGATCATAAAAATCTCGTTTTTATGAATCTAATGCGAGTGATAAGGTATTGACAATATCACATTACCGTGACATAAGTGACATGAAACAATATAGTAAGATTGTGCCACGTTCTTAACTCACTAAAATGCAATTAAAACCAATTATATTTGCATTGTGAATACAGTATAAATGGTACAATCGCTCTAGTTAAACGCAGCATAAACTATTGCACGCGTACATCAAAAGTGACAAAGAACCTACACGCAAAGTGTTTTAGACGATGAAGTCATATTCGAGTTAACGCAATTAGTCATTATCGTTCATGCGAGTATCCGGATAAAAGGTGGGACAAATAGTGTCGTGACGAAGTGTCAAGTGTAATTTAATTGGCGTATCTTCAGCCTGGATTTCTTCGTAGGATGAGAGGTACGACGCAGTTAATCACCGCAATTTGGATACAAACAACAAGTAAATTATTATCATTCATGTAACATTAGATTAGGTCGCCACTGTCCTGCCACTCAAAAAGAACTCGCCACTGAGTAGAATATACATTTATTTAATCGTAGAATATACATTTATTTAATTGTTGAATATACATATATTTAATTGCTCAAAAGTAACGCAAATTGAGAAATATGAATCCATAGAGTAGGATATATTGAAATTTATATGGTCATTAATTAATTAGTCTTTATTGATTTTGTAGATGTTCATAACGTAGAGATAATATAACAGCATTGTATATTTGATGTTGTCTAGAAACGCTAACTTTATTCAGTATTTAAATGATATTGATAACATATAATAAATTTGTATCGTTTATAAAAATTAAATTTGTATTGTTTACGAAAATTAATAGTGTCTGAGTCAGATGATTGTTATTCACCCAAAACACCTGTTACATATGGTGCTCCAGCACGCGGGGCGTATTATGGCTCAGTGATATCAGAGTGTATCATCAGATATGGCATGCCCGTCCTGGAGCAGTAAACAAGATCTGTAATAAAAACTTACATTTATGGAAACTCCTTTGAATAATTTTAACTAATTTATGCAAGTAGAGACAAACATAAAATATATTACAGTTGCATATGGTGTCCCAACACGTGACACGAGGAAGCAAATTCTAGTAGATAATTGTAACCAAGAGAAAATTTTTATACAATTAAAAATTCAATTAGATTATGTAATTAATAAATTTGCATAATACATGTATATTTGTACATGATGCCCAACGCGTGGTAATATATTATATATATGTACATTGCGCCCAAACGCGGGACAATAAGTAAAATTTATTTAATTAATTAATTTATGCAATTATTAAACCTGCATAAATATTACATTCGTATATGGCTCCCAAAGAACGTGGGGCATAACAAACTACATATACAGCCGTATATGGCGTCCAACTACAGGGCTAAATACACATAAGTACGACAAAGTTTGTACCGACAGCACTATCATAAATACAGATAAAAATTTATATAATTAATGGAATAATTAATTTATGCAAATAAATCTGCATGAGATATACATTTGTAAGTTGTTCAAATCTGAAAATTAAAAACTAAACACCGAATTTAGACTTTGATTACAATTTTTTTGAATTTGACTCCCAGTATTAATTTTTCCGATTTTATCAAAGTATTTTTGGGTCCCAGTACCCCGAAACCTGGAAATTTTTAATAAGGAAATTAAAATTTAGATTTCGCTTAAAATTCTCTTTATTTTGATATCCATTGTAGATTTATTCTATATTTCAAAATTTTTACTTCTCACTATGTATTTGGCCTACCTGTACTCTTATGGTTTAGTCTAGTCTCAAGGGGTCTGTTGGATAAAAATTTTGTCAAGTTTTACGAAGATCGATTGATGCGTTTAAAAGTTATCGTTAGACATACCCAATCGGTCGGGTAGACAGAAAGAGAGAGCTAGAGAGAGAGATAGAGTGACAGGGAGATAGTGTGAGAACGTGTTTTGCTTCTTCAATAGAGAAACCGGGTACTAAAAATTCACAAACATATTAAAATTATTTACATTATTGCTTCTTCTTCATCTTCATCATCATCATCATCATCATCATCATCTTCTTCTTCTTCTTCTTCTTCTTCTTCTTCTTCTTCTTCTTCTTCTTCTTCTTCTTCTCCTCCTCCTCCTCCTCCTCCTCCTCCTCCTCCTCCTCCTTCTTCTTCTTGTTCTTCTCTTCAAGGATTAGGTTATACAAACCTGTTCCGGCACTCATCTCATCCTCGGACGAGACATTATACTAATGTAACATTATAGCTTGTTACACTAATAACAGAAATTATGTACTAATAGATGCTGCTCTACTTTAAAAACTTTGATCCATAGGTAGACTTGCATAAGGTTCTCGCAAAACAACATATTATTTATATAACTTTTTACAAATAAAGTTAACCGCCCATAAAGTTACGTTTTCATAATGCATGTACGTTCCTTTTCTGCATACGTATATTTCTGTGATATCAGTTGAATCTTATACACAATGCAATTTCGTCATCTCTAACAATTTCCACTCCTCGCGCGCGCCAAGCAAGGTGTTGTGTACATAAACAAAAGTGTAATTACTGTTCCTAATCCAAATGTCATCGTTGTATTACATTATAGTGTTATATACTGGTCCCAGTCGGAGATGGCATATTAACTATACACTAGTGGTCGCCCAGTGGTCGAAATTCGACCGTAATTCATTAAATTTTTAAGTTTGGACGTTACTGAGGTTCTTTTGTGAAAGAGTATACCTCTATAATCATTGCATATAATTTTTTTGAATTTTGTTCTATTACGTCAGCTGCGAGCGTGTACAAATACGTCATTAGCGTGTGTTGTTTGCCTTAATTCCCTTCAATACCTATGAAATTTAAAATTTAATGTTAGTAACAGTTGAAAAAAACACAATTACAGCTTGTATTCGTATTTATTTTTTGATATAATTCATTGTCAGTTTTAATTTTTTCATGTTATTATTGAATCAAATAAACGCTAATAAAAATGAGACTTTACATTCATAGAAGTATAAGATACATTGTTTTCAATTCCAGTGGATTACATTTCATTTTTGGTAAGGTACAAAATTCGAAAACAGTTTGGAGATTATCTGCTACAAAGCTTATATAATTTTTAATTTTTTTTCTATGCATTAATTTTCGAGTTATTTGAAAAATATGAAAGATAGGAAAAATGAGGTTTAGCTTGGCTAAGCCATATTTAAAAAGCAATAACGCGTTTTTTGACATTTCCTTGGGTTTTTTTTATTGCCATACTGACCAGGTTTCGTCAAGGCTACACAGTTATTTTGCCTATCTTTTTTGAATTATATAAAATTTAAATAAAAAATTAATACAAAATAAAAAATTAAATAAAAGTACGTTCCTCGTATTTTTTCATATATTTTTCATTAAATCAAAAAAAACCGGGCGGTTAAAAAAATAAATGTTGTCCATTGAACTTAAAATAGTTTGAAAGTGAATTTAATGATTCAGAACTTCTGTGTAAACGATGTTTTTTGTAAAAATCCTTTCATCATTTGCTAAATGACCTTGGCCATTATATTCGGAATATAAAATCTCAAACCATAGAATGATCGAACTCTACTTCCTGCGACGTACAATTGACCATGTGTAAAAACTGGCTGCCTCAATAATATTCAAATTTTTTCGAATTTTTGTCCTTGAGACTTATTTATTGTCATCGCAAATGCAGGTATAATTGGAAATTGAGTTCTTTGAAAGTTAAATGGTAAAACAGTAACGGAATATGTTAAATTTATACGTGGAATCAAAATTCTCTTATTGCGTGCGGTTCCAGTTAAAACTTCGCAATCAATAGCATTACGATGCATACACTTGATGCGCATTATTGTTCCATTGACTAATGGTTGCTTTGTATTTAAGTTTCTGATCAGTAAAACGATGCAATTAACTTTCAATACTAACTTATGTGGTGGCAAACCACTAATAGTCAAAGAATTCAAAAACTCTAGTGGATAGTTATTGATTTCATTGTCATCTTCACAAATTATTTTATCGTAGCTATGATATGTTTTCTGTTCACCTGGTATTCGGTTAATTATATCAGTATTAATAAAAGTACAATCATCATTTTTAGGTGCTAAAATAACTGACTTCAATATGTTATCTGAGAGTATGTTTTCGGAAATATTTCCATACACCTCATTAATAATATTATTTTCATCTCCTATTAATTGCTGAGGTATTTCAATAATATTTTCACCAAACTGAGGGAATTGTGGGGCTTCATCATTACCAATTTTTTTCAAGAATTCGACAAATTCTATTTCACTTGGTAAGGCTCTCATATTTTGAGTAAACGTTACTTTATGAAAATAAACAAATTTATGCCAACTCGTGACACAATTTTCAATTAAAGTTGCACGTGATCCATGTGGGACAACTGGTAAGATTTGCCGAAAATCACCGCACAGAAGTATCGTTTTCCCTCCAAATGGTTTATGTTTATCATTTTCATCGCATAGATCCTGCAATAATCTATCTATGATTTTCAACACTTGCAGTGGGCACATAGAAATTTCATCAATAATTATCAATGATGATGAATTTATGTAACGTCCATAGTTACTATTTGCGGTAATATTCGCTACAGAATTTTCCAAAATGGGTATAGGCAATTTAAACACATTGTGTAAAGTTCTACCTCCAAGTAATAGAGTTGAAGCTATGCCACTGAACGCTGTTGCAATGCAACTAAGATTAAGCGAATTTAATTTGAGAATGATTGCTGTTTGTGTGAATGTTTTTCCACAGCCTGCATGAGCGGTTAAACAAAAAACATTAGATCCAGTATCATGATGCAAAACTTCACGAATCACACGATCAATTAGATTACGCTGTTCAATATTTGCAGTTCTACTCTATAGTTACGCTGTGCCCTCTATTCTCACATACATATCAACTATCCACTGCAGAAATAATTTTTGTGAATGGTGCAACATGCTAAAATCTTCTCTAATTGCAAGTCGATAGGCTGCATACTGAAGCATGGTTAATTTATTTCTGGGCGCTCTTGAATTAGATGTAGTTGGTACATTATGAGAAATATTGATATGCCACCCAGTATCACCATTTGGAAAAAGGAATGGATACGCTAAAGGATTTAATGATGAATCCAAAACAGAGATATTTTTAATGGTACCATTAACTTTTGAAAACGAAACCATATGTCGTTCAAAGGGTGGCTCACCATGAACTGTACTAAATATTACTGCTACATCAGTTTGAACTGCATCATTATAACGGCGTAGATTTAAATCACGATTTACTTTAATGAGCATACAAATTTCTTTATTTTGATTTTCAACTCTCTGACAATGATCTTTAATTGCAATGAATGACCGAACGAAAGGATTAATGCGTTCCAATTCAAGAGAGATTTCGCGCATTATATTGTTATTGCATGTTTAATTATAGTGTTCACGTAATCTATAATTGACAGCAGTGTCAACATCATAAAAATATAATTGCGCATAACATGGTGAGCGACCATATCCAGCAGTCATTGGACCTGATCTGTGATAAAAAACATCATGTATTTTAAAATGATACACTCCACGCGTAACTGTATCTGAAATTTTAGCTTCTGAGCTAACCATAGCAAATGATGAATTGTATTTACGAATGTTTTCAAAATAATTTTTTGACTTTCTTTTTATTGAAGGTTCATTTGAAGTAAGTCCATCATACAATGATTTAAAGTATTCATTTTGACTTAAGGCCGCTAATATTGCTTTACCCTTATGACAACATGAAGTGAATGCAGTCCTTTCACCTAAAGTGACCTCAGATTCGAAATGTTTTGCATTGCAAAACCTGCATTGTAAATGCATTAATCCACAATCAAAAGTATTAAAATTTCTTGGAATGACATTCAGTGCGCATTTAAATGTATCCCTCAAAATAATTTCATCATTTTGTATACTATTTACACTATTTAAATTTGCATTTGGTCTATTATCATTTTGAATTTCACGCGAATATATATTCCTTCTTCTTTGTCTCTCACTCCGACCCGTCAATGTTCTATTTCGAGGCATAATGGAAGTAGGTGCGAATATCTGAATGTAAAAAAAAAAACATGTAATGGAATTACTGAAACTAAGATTAGACAGGGTTTAATTTAAAAATAATAAAATGTACTCATTTTTTTGAAACCACCGATAATAATTAGGCGAGAGTATGTCAATTCAAATTGCTGCTACAAAATTTTCCTTTTGCAATAGGTGTATATTAAGCAAGCTGTATTTCACTTTCAACTGCACATTAATATATAAAACACAGATATCTAATATATAAAATATAAAATAAACGGTTTTTTGCCTTGACATACACTCCACAGGCTATTGAAAAAGGAACATTTGAAATCACACAAAATTCACAGCTCATTCAGTCAATCTGTCAGTATTAAGCAAGCTGTATTTCACTTTCAACTGCACATTAATATATAGAACACAGATATCTAATATACAAAATATAAAATAAACGCTTTTTTGCCTTGACATACACTCCACAGACTATTGTTGCCTGGCAACAAAATTATTTTATTTTTAACAATTACCATTGTTTGAAAAAGTTTAAATAAATTTTCAAGTGCAAATGAATGTTTCATTTTATTTAATTTAATGTATTTGTAACACATATTATATATAAATTTTAGCTTTCTGCACTCTTTCTCCATATAAACTTTAACTATGCCAAATCTCACACTCCTCCGTGCGCGCAATATGCTTAAAAAGGGGTACAAAGTTTTCTCTTCACGTATTAATATATAGAAGATATGGTAAATGCTATTGTTCTTTCATAGATATCAGAAAACACCAGACACCAATGTCGTTGCATAAAAACTGAATACAAGGACTAATTCAGCGATACAGTACCCGGTATGGGAGCGGACTGTCTGTTGGCTGCCAGATAAGACTACAAGAATACAGTATAAGCACTCGTGTTACAAACAGTAAAATCGGATTGAACAAAGTGGTTTTGCTGAACGATTTCAGATGTATTAAGAGAAACGTGAAATGTTCAAAAGCAAGTTTATTCCAAATATCTCGACCTTCGGATTACAGTGAATCACATTACGGTTTAATCAAAATTGATAGCTTTTTCTCTGTTAATATATTTACTATAATTGTAACAGTGGCATTAATATAATTAAACACGCTTGAGCAACATGAGTAAATATATTAACTCAGTTTACATTATGCTGAAATAAGCTGATGTCTTCTTCTGGCTCATTTGTGTAGTATTGGAGGGCATAGTAAAAATTACGCAATTATTTAAAACAATTGAACATGTAAATTATACATACATACATATATGTAAATTACCTATCAACAATGTGTTGAATGGAATATTAGATTTCATAAAAACCTTAACATTTTCAAGGGTGGTATTATTCGTTACAATTATGCTAACTCAAAATCCATTTCATATTACTTAAGAGATTCCGATTATAACTATCGTGGCCATTTTCAGTAAGACACTGATCTTAATTTATGACTTTTGACGTACAGCTTTTGACGAAAGTCAAGGCAGAGGACAATATGCCACACAAAAGGATCACCTGATTTACGATTAAATAAATTAATTTGTGTGACAGTTGTGTCAGCGCACCACAGCTTTCTATCACGGCAAACTTTAGTTAAATTTTAAGCTATTTATCAGTCGTAAGTATCAGCCGTGTAATTTTTACAGCACTTTGTACACGAACAGCCATTCAAACCGGCAAAATTGTATAGGCCGTAAATTTGAAAATGTAATACACAATTAGATTAGCATTTTAATGTACATGATTTGTAGGTAGTCTTAAATATAATATTCTAAGATAAATAAAAATGTCAACATCGTATAGGTATCTGAAGTTAATAGAGTATTGGCTGCCAACCACAAAGGAACCATAATGTACGAATTAATGTTATACGATTAATGTTACAAATGTAATGTACAATTGTAATGTTATACGATTGTTTGACAAAAAAAAAAAAAATACTCTTACAATGTTTTAACCCATACAAATACAAAGTTTTAACCCTTACAAATTAGTGCCTAAAGTCAATATTGTAACTTATTATTATTAATATAATAAAGCAGAATGTCATTAAATAAATCAAAGGTAACAAATTAATTTTCTTAGACTGAAGAAATTTATTTTATGTTAAAACTAACTTAATATTGTACTGTCTGTGCCTAAAGATAATAAAATCTAATAATATTCAAATAACCTTTGTGGGGTGACAAGAAAATTGAAGACCCGACTATCCTGAACACCTCATGTAGTACACTAAATGACGTACAATGTGTAAAATATAATAGAATCAATTGTATTAACTTTCTAATCAATTTATCTGAGTTTGATCCATTTTTTACTACATTTTTAGGTAGATTTTTACGCACTTCAACACACACTACGTCCACTTGATCGCGATCTAGTTTCTGTTTTCATATGTTAAGGAAGTTGAAAACTATTTTATAATCTGTTTGTATGACTGATATAAACAATTACCAGTAATGGCTACATAT
The DNA here is from genome assembly GCA_034769895.1 of Magicicada septendecula. Taxonomy (NCBI): domain Eukaryota; kingdom Metazoa; phylum Arthropoda; class Insecta; order Hemiptera; family Cicadidae; genus Magicicada; species Magicicada septendecula. The sequence continues at coordinate 143,727,640 of CM068372.1, forward strand.
AGTAATTGTTCTACATTAAAAAAGATTATTTATACCTCATACATATTCTTTATAAGTTTACTTGAGGTTTGAGGTTAGTCAGTGACATTTTACGTTTACCTTAAATTTTTACGTTTACCGCACACATTTTTAGTTCAATGTGTGCGGTAGATAACTTCATGCCACTTTGGGTTATAATCACATTTTATTCCGTTTGAACAAGTTTCTGCTACTGTAAGTAGCTAACATGTTAATAGTTACACAAAATACAAATTGTGTTAATAAAATTAGTGATTTTTTTTTATATTTGTTTACAGGTAAGTTCTGCACTTTCGACAGTTATTCAAACCGGAAAAGTCGCTTAAGACGTACGTTTGTGTGAGTTTATCAACTTCGTTCAGTCTGGTTCTACCTTTATACAACGCACCTAATTCTGCACACAAACTACAAGGTAAACACAATAAAAACAAATATGTGTTAATGCTAATTAATTCAACAGTATGTAAAAATTATGTATGATTAATTTTAATGTTCGTAATACAAGATTGAATCCAAAATTGAATTCGATTGGCTGATAAAGTAAACGAAAGAAGAGAAAACTATTTTATTATACAAAAAGATGGAGATCTATGTTACTTTTACATGCACTGCCATGTACATGCACTTATTTCATCGTTGGACTAAAGATTTTAGTCCCTTGTTCGAAAACGCTGCCAGGGTACCTATGCCTAGCAATTACGCCATTAATGAGACCACAATTAGTTTCAAAGTTCTAGGTAGTTAGCAACACCTTCATCTTGGAGACATAATGACATGCTCGGCAAGATGCAGTCCGAAAGAATAACAGTCTCGAATCTACCGCCAACATGACACGCACGGGGACAATTGTCCGCTAGCCTTGTTGTGAACTCCGAAGTGGGAGCTTTTCGAGTATGCGGCATCTGCCCTACACAACACGAAGGCACTGAAAAGGAATCGACCGCTTAATGAAGTCGTATCGAGGACCCGACGCTTTGTACAACAAAATGATACGTTGGTGACGGCTTGGAACGACCGCCGTCTAAGCGAGCCGTTTGTAAGGTGTTCCCGTACGGCCACCTGCAACGGCCGGTCGGATTCATTCCTCCCTTCCACAGACTGAGAGCATCATCGTCCGACACCAGGAATTTGCAATACAGTCTCAAAAGGACTTGCCAGACGATGGAACGTTTCACCACGTACATTACAGGCGGCAGGAAAGGCGATGACAGGCATTATGTCTCGTCGGGAATTCCTCAGCGGAAAATAAACAAAATATGACCAGGATTTGAGTGTAACAGTGAAAAAGGATGCTGATTCCTGCTGCACATGCGTGTGTTGCTATCGCCAGCAGTTTGTGAATATTGGATAATCGTAAGTTAATTTTGGGGAAAACCCTGGCGTTATTGTTTTCCGTTACTTGAAAGCATTTATTTGTTAACTCTGACACCTGTATCAAAAGTAAATTTTTAATTCATTGAAACCGTCAAAGCAAAATTGAAGTTGTAATATTGTATGTTTGTTTATTTCTACTTTTTTGTTTATTACGTTTTTAGCTTTTTCTACTAAAAAACACGATAGTGAACAAAGTGTAATTTAGAAGTATCTAAACAATGTGTTTGAGAATTATAGCTTTATTAAGAGTATAATATACATCCAGCTGCATTATAAACTTGTTTTTTTTTCTTAATCCACGTTACGTGACAAATGAAAGCTTGTATTCTCCCGGTGTTTACAAAAAAAAATGACAAAGGATTGAGTATACTAAACTAAAGGAAAATAAAATATTAATTATACATTACAATAAATATTGTTAAAAAAGTGACATTTAGTAACATTTACCATTTTCCTTTTCCTTCCGATAGGAAAGAAGCAAATGTGTGCTTAGCTTTGGTAAAATGTTATCGATTACCTTAGTGGAATATAAATGGCCGCAGAGATTGAAATGGCCAGAATAAACTGGTTCCAAACTTCGCCAATTTCAGCGCCGGCCGCTTATCTCGCCCCTTCGGGATTTCAGATCAATTGGCCAATGAAGTTACGGACAATTGCCTGTTGCTGACGGCAGGCAATGACGGATATAATAAAGTCTCTCACTTCAAGCCTACCCTCTTCTCTTTTACCTCTTGCTCTACCACAGAAATTGGGAAGTATATGCGTAGTAATAATACTGAAATAATATGTATATTTTTGAGATATACAGTAAGATTTAAAAACTGGTAACAGTATATACATTATTTCAGAAGTAATTCAAAGTTAATCACAGTTGTATATTTAAAATAAGACAGAATTATTAAAATATCAAAAATCGAAAATACCCAATGTTTAGCCAAATTTTTTACCAAATTTGTTAAAAAAAACTAGCAACATAAGGCACTCATTGCTATTATTTCCACTTTGATACCCGATCGTTGAACAGTAACATCATCAGACTAAACATGACTGATGTTGCTTACTCATGTTTGTGCTCGACATATGTCTGAAACAGATTAGAATATGTCACAATATCGTTTATATGCAATGATCATAATTAATCACGTAATTGCATTAAGTGCATAAACTAAAAAAAAATTCATAAAAAGTAGCTTGCCAGTAAGGAAAATAATAGAATACTTCACAGTTCATTAAAATTTTAAACTTTTGGTAACGACAGTTTGAGAAGAAAATCGTATAAACAATTATACTCGTAAACAATGGAAAGCACGTCTGCTATACCGTATGTGCTTTGAGAAAACAGTTTCATTTAAGTCTTATTTGACACTGTTATTAGAAAGATCGCGGACTATTCGTGACCGTGTGGGCGGCTGACACCCACCAGTCAGTACAGGTTTTTTCGGTGTAATTTGTACACCAGCAGGTCTACTAAGTTAAACACAGTCATGCACTAAAGAATTACTAACAAGAATAATAAATAAAATTTTTTACGTGAAATTTCTTAATGTAAATTTGTACTAATTTATTGTTGACATAGAGGAAAATGAAGAAAGTTGGGAAAATTAATCAATTTTTCTAATTGTAAAGTAAAAAACACTTGTATACTACAAACACTCTTGTAGTATTGTGCTACACATAATAGCAAAATAAACACTCGACATTTACGAGTTTACGCCGTTTAGTCAGCACTTGAAGGTAGGAAAATAATCATTACCAAAATCGTTAGTTATAATTAATTAAAACTTCCGGACTGAAAGGCTGTGCTCGAATGCTTGATGTAAAATCGCTAGACGTTTCGGCCACACCACCGAAACGTCTAGCGATTTTACATCAAGCATTCGACCACGGCCTTTCAGTCCGGAAGTTTTAATTAATTATAGTGACACCGGCCGTGAAAGCCTACGTACTAAAATAGTTAGTTGTTTATGTAGTTAGTAAACAACTGTAGAGCCTACTGTGTCTCTTCGTGTGCAACGTTTAACAGATCTCAAGAACTCATCTCCTATGACCGTGTCTTACAGTGACATAGATTCTAAAATCGCTAAGTTTAACTCAGTCTGTGGTGTCATACAAAGGGCAGTAAGTAGAAATAATAAAAAATTAGGCTCGACTAAAGTTTTATAGAATCATAGTATCGCCTACTAGCTTATATATTGTACGGGTCTGAGAATATATAATATACAGTAATAAAAATGTAATAGCATAATGCATGATGAGCAATATTAAAAATCCCGAGATGAGGTTACTGCATTGAAAGTAACATTGAGAGATGAGGTAACAAAAGTATTGAAAGAAAGAGGTTACTCGCACAAACGAAAAGTTGCAGAATTGAAATAAGTTTGGAATAAAAACGTTTTTAAATGATAGATTCGGTCAGTAAGTGAAAGTGCGGAGCAACTGACCACATAAGAACAGGTAAAAATGTCGTTTCGTCGCAATTGACCGAGACCGAAAATAAAACCACGAAAACGGAAAAAACGTAGACAACATAAAACAGGATTAGATATAAACACATTTTCACTGAATTATCTATTGGCTCTTTTACTTTTGAATACACGAAAAAATGCATAAAATATTATGAAGTTAAATAGCTTGCTATAAAATTACACTGTTTAGAGACTAAATTAACAAAAGTGTTTCAACATTTGGACGAGAAAAGGTAGCATATATGTTTGTACATTTGTATAAGTAGTGACAATGTTAAATTCGTTTAGTCTGCTAAATAGCAAATATGGCTTTCTATTAGCCATCAAACGTGTTTTTATTTTGTACCACTGGATTGAGTTACTGAGTATCTACAGAATGCTTGATACCAGGGTTCTACATAGGCGCACAGTATCACTAAATGGCAGTCACTCGCGCGCACGGTATCACTCACTGGTGCGAACGTTTCGTTGGGCCGGCAGTTAAGAATTTGTTGGTTTGTAGTCGTGAAACGGGCAATAAATTCGTATTTTCTGGTGTTTACGCTGGACGTTATTTAGTTTGTCCACCGAGATTTGCTGTCTGAAACAACGATTTTGTGATCCGGGTCAAATTAATAATTGTAGCACTGAGCGATGATACTCAACCATTGTTTTTTTGTTATCTCATTGACCTTACGAGTTATTAACTAGATAATGTCACAGACTGCATGTCCCGTACAAAGCTTAACATGCTTCCGACGTGCTCGCGTCAGTAAACAGCTTTAATATTAAATGAAAACCAAGCTTTCAGTTTATTGCGAACGATTTTTTCCAAGGCATTGAACGTAGCTGGCGTTGAAATAATGCAATATATGTTTATTTATAAGCTTACCGATAGGTTCGCATTAATCCAAAATGTATCTTCTAGCAAATGAACTGTTAAATTGAGTTTCATTATTTTGTGTACACATGTTTGTATACAATGTAGAAGTGAATAGTAAGAGGGAATACACATTACAATGTATTACTATAAAGAAGGGATAACTAATAGATGTAATGCAGCCTAGGGAGGGGCACACGAATTAATCACTCATAGTGTGATTGTCTAGTTAGTGTTTTTCAGCTTGGTCATACTTAGATTTTACATTTTTATTCAGACCACCTTCGCAACTCAATTACAGATTTTTCGTAGTTGTAGTCAAAAGTAGTTTCATTAAAATTAATTGTTTATTTTTTAATTTGTTTTGTTTTATTTAAATTGTTTTTACACTTCTGCCTCATGTTAAGAAAATCTATTAAAAGTTGTGATTGATAATGAAATATCTTTGTGCTTCTTTCACGTTCGTTTTAGTAGTTTCATGTGTGTGTGTGTGTGTGTGTGTGTGTGTGTGTGTGTGTGTGAGAGAGAGAGAGAGAGAGAGAGAGAGAGAGAGAGAGAGAGAGAGAGAGAGAGAGAGAGAGAGAGAGAGAGAGAGAGAGAGAGAGAGTGTGAGGGGGCTTACTGTTGTGAGTGTACGGCGGTAATCGAAACGAAGGAACAACCAGCTCTTTGCACTTGGAGTCGTTATTTTGATGTGGAGAGTGGCAGCTAGAGATAAAAATCACATTAACGGTAAGGACCAACTGTGTTGTTTTTTGTTTATAATTTGTTTTTATTTCCATCAACTTTTAAAAACTGGAAGAGTTCCATTCAAGGCGTAAATACTTACACAGTACGCCTGCAAAACTAATGAAATTTTATTATAAAAAAAACAACAGGATATAGTTACATTAAAATGGCAATTAGAATGAATAATATAGAAGGGCAACCACAAACTATTGGAATGCTAGGGTGGCGTCGGCGAGCTATAGGTGGAGACGACTGGAAGAAAGGTCCTGAAAGCGTCTATGGCCCACCAGGTTTGTGACGCCATGATGAGGTATATTCACAGAAATTTCAATTCTAGGCTGCAAAGTTCGGCTTTATTTCTAAGCCAGGTTTGTCTATGTCGTTTGTGAACGTATCGTTTAGTGCCCAGGCTGAAAATCTTGACCTTTGTTTTTATTAAAATACTAATTAAAGTGTCACATTATAAAGCCTGAAACGCTTTTAAACAAGTAGTTACATGACCGGGAGTTTTATAAGTTATCACAAAGATTTCTGTCACACTAAAATCTCTTTCTTGTTTCTCTTGTTAATATTACTGAAGAACATTGACATATTCAGTATTCATAATCCTGCTATACTTAGTTTCCCATGGTCTTTTTAAGTTCTCTTTTCTTTTAGACTTATAGAGACACATCAAATTAGTAGTAGATCCCCCCAGTCGTCTATCCGTGTCCAATTTGCTTTGGCTTCTCGAATCGTGTTTAAAATTATGTCCAACAGCATCATTTATTATCCCAAATTTTATAGGTTATCATTTGCATCTTATAGGAATTTGATTTGTTCTGCTCGACGAGTCTGTTGCGGTTAATAATCAACAATCATTAACGGGGGAGTTATTACCCGGTCGGATTGTGACCTGCTGAAGGATTGTGGCCTATCATCTCGCTAAAACATCTCTGATCATACACCGTTTTCAAAAATCTCAATCCAACTTTTTCTCCATTTCCCTGCAAAGCACCTGTCATCTTAAGTCTGCTTTTTTGCTACGTTTCTTTCGCTATCTGGATTATACACGAAGAGACGTTTTATATGTCTGAGTTTTACATCTTCGCAACATGGCCAGCTGATGGCAACTTTCTGAAACTGAACATCGTTGCATCATAGCTGCATCGTCTTTTCCAAAAATCTTCTTCATTTACTGGTTTGTGTATTGGTTTTACTATTTTTATGCCACATGTTCTCTAAGCGTTTCATTGATTCTGTTCAGAAATCATTTTATAAAACATAAAGTAGCACTGGGACAATTATTGTTTGGAAAGGGCGGAACGTATTAACTGAATGACATTTTACTTTTACTTACAAACTTACTTCTGTAATCCCATAAAGAATTATTGCTATAACTAATAAAATATTGTCAAACATAGCCGACGTAAATATTTTAACTAACAAGTCGTCATAGCCATTTCAATCGAACACTTAAAAATATTTATATTTTCGAGCAAAATATTAATCGCAAATGATAAGAGGAAATTGCCTCACATCATAGCTCTTTTATTATCCATCATTGAAACAATGAAGCTGTTTTACTAACACGAATAGTATCTTTTTTCGACTCGTAGCATGAATTGAATATATGTGAGGCGAATAGAGTAGTGGGAGGAGAATGAAAGAGATGAAGTGTTTACAGAGGAAATCCTGGAACACGTCTTTGGATTCCAGCCAAGCAGTTGCTGACATAGAAACACAACACACGGACACACGCTCAGTTGCGCGCAAGACGTATTGAATTAAATCTGTGTTACGAGCTGAATCAACAACATCGCTTACAATATTGTAAAAAGAATTCGACTTTACGTAAAAATAATAATTTATTTTTACTGTCATTTCTAAAAAAGTGCTAAAAGCACCTGTTGCTAAAAGAGAAACCTCTGGAAATGTACAACCTTGAAAACCTGTTGCTATCGTCCTTATTTACTGATATGTTATTTCACATTTTTATCTTCGATTCTCGGGTTATCTTTCTTGTTCCTATCTGTATCAGCTATTTTATTTTAAATTTTGACCATTTAAGTCATTCCTTTTACGGCTAAGTGTAAGTAAATCTGCTTAGCACTTAATAGAATGTGTACCTAATATGATACGCCTAATTATTAATGACAAAATTATCTTTAAATGTTTATGACAAATCATGATGTATAGTAGGAACATCAGGATGTGGGATTCATATTATTTGTAATTACGAACAAGACAAAACTCTAAGGTTTAGTACATAAATCAGTATTTTGGCTGGTATTAACATTCTCTACGCGAACAAGTAGGACGAGAATCAAGGATAGACAACAAGTTGAGGCATCAGTTAGGAGCGCGAGTATTAGAAGAATTTGGAGACTGGACAGCATATAAGATCGAATGGCATTAAGAAGTATAAAGCAGAAAAACACGCCATCAAAGCGAGTGAGTACCGAATAGTTATAGTCAGAATATACGGTTATAATTAATTTATACACCGTCAAAACCAAGCTTCTTAATATTATTTCAAATTGGAACCCAGCGTCTAAGAAAGGGATCGTATATAACATAGTGTTATTGTTGTAATAATTACGTAGAAAATTCGATATATTTCCAATCAATATTTAGTACTGACATGAGACGGCTCGGAGCCAACACCTTGTATTGTCCGTGCCTGAGAATGCGTGTGTGTGTTCAGATTAAACGGAACGACCTCGTGTTATCAAAAAATAATTTAAACTTGCCAAAAACAATTTGTGTTACACTTCTAGACGATGAGGGTCAAATGTGTTATCGAAGTTGGATTGTTATACACAACTAAGTGCATGCCATGTACAGCATTTATACGCCAAACTTATTACATTGAGGCAGCTCAATAAATTTGCATTATTTTTCACCTGTATGTACATATTACACACACAGAGTCAGTAAACACAAACACAGATTATAACTAAGTGGGATTTTCTGTGTTCTGTATAAATATGGAGGTACAAATAATTTATCTATTTCAAATGATTTCCGATTTTTCATCTCTCTCAGACTCAAAAAATATGGAGAGCGAGTTAGAAAGCGATACGTTACAGAAAAGGGAAGTTTAGAGAAAATGACTTAATTACTTATCATTTGTGTACAGGACTGAGTATAACAATAACAAATGAACGAGCGATTGACAGTTCAATAGCTAATACCTGAGATTATAAGTAGGCCAAAAGCAAGGACGTTGTCTACATATAACGGGTAGCCTGTTACTTAATACCTTGTGTATTGATGTCCATGAAGTTTTTGGTATACTTAGGAATTACTTTGCAGTACAAAGTGATCTCTTTATACACCGCTATACGCTTTATACAAAGTATTCTTTCTCTTCCTATATTCTTATCCCAAACGGAATTTTTTTTACTCCAAAAGTAGAAAAAAGTTAGCAACAAAAGTTCTGTTACAAGACCGTAATCGTCTGAAATATACTTTAAAGGGACTGAATTTTATCCAGCGAGAATATATAGATCTGTACTTATACCCTTACAACACCACATGCCTCTACTTTAAAAAGTAACATCAAAGTATCCTTCTGGAGTATAAGTAACAACTTTGAGGTAGGTGCGTTAATCGAAGGTGGAGATATTAAATACGATTTACTGTGGCAGGAAGAATTGGCTGGTTAGGGCGTGTGGACAAATTGGGTCCAAGTATACAATTGAAGGGAATCCTGTATGGTGAGTTATGAGGTGTGAAGCGAGTAAGAATTCAGAGAATGTAATGGTAGCATGATATGAAAGCGGATCTGGGAAGATGAAGACTGTTGACAGGAAGACGAATTGCGTGAAAGCCAATTTTAGACGCTATCAAGATACACGCGGTGATGTAGCAAGTTGAAAGAAGGATACGCAAGAAAAGTACACTTTAATAAGCATACCAGATGAAAGAAATAGAAGAGACGATTTTTATTCCCGAATACACAAATTAATTTTCTTACGCCAAGGAATCAGTTTGATCTACACCTGTATATTGTTACTAGAATAAGACACTTCAGTGTGTTTTAATTTAACTACAGCTGTGAGCAGATGATTTACATTCATAGTCGGTGGAATAAGGTAAGTACTAAGCTACTAGGTCTCGAAGCAATATATCGGTAATTTTTTTGTATTTAAAATAAATTTCCACGTGAAGAAAGCATTTAATTGCCAATGTCTCAACTTAAATATCAGAAAGAATATACTTTAATTTATACAGAATATTAGAGTATACTACAATTATTCTGGTTATATATTATTAAAAATTAGATATTACTTTTTGCCAGTGACCTATACCGGGCCCTTAACTAATTAAAAATTTTGTTCACGAACCGTTTTAAAAAGTTATAATTTTAATTACGTCTCCCACCAAAGTGTTCCGTGTTTTGTTATAAGAACCATTCAACCGCCATTAATCTGACCTAATAACAACAAAAGACTTGATGTTTTTTTAATACGTGTTTGCTTAACTTTGTAAAAGACTAATTGGAATATATTTTTAAAAATTCTTCTTTTGATCAAGGAAGTAAAAAAGAATTAATGAGATAAATTCATTGTAGCTAACTGTAATTATCTACAAATACTTTAAGGCTACTAATATAAGATAGAAGGAAAAAATCACGATGTAACCACATAATAAAAAATGATATATTAATGAATTGTACGTACTTTAAAAATTCTGTATGATAGGCGAACTTTAACTGATAGAACCTCATGCTGGTCTCCCGCAATCTTGTGATATTTTCTTGGCGTTTAGACCCCGACAATGCTTGGACGTCGTCAGAATCTGTAGACACGATTAGTCTGTAAGGTCAACAAAAAATGTTCAGGTTTACCAGAAAAAATTGTAATTATCTCTATCCGTAGAATTAGATTTTCAAAGAGATCAATGATTTTGTGTATATTTAACTTGGCTATTTATTTAAAGAACAGAAGAACGTAACATCCTTTGTTATTTCAGTACTGTTTATTTTTTAAATATTTAATTGTTAAGTAAAACTCTGTTTAGCTTTTTTTAGATTATCCTACAAAGCAACTAAACATTATACGACTGTGTAGTTATTTTCACTCCTCTTAAAGAATGTTTTATGTTCACTGTCTGGTAGACTTAGCAGGGTTTTTAAGCTACATAAACTTGAATTTAATTAAGTTGAGTGTAATAACGTATAAGTAAATGGTAAAATGTAAATTGGCTATCTACTGTAGATCTTGAAATCTGTGGAAAAAATGTACTTTCTTCAACAAAGGAGTGCACACACGAGATGAGCGTAAGATTGGAGGATGAGAGTAGTTAGTTTTTGCGAATCAGTAACAGGTGACGCACTGGAACCCTCCTGCTACAGCCGCAGTAGCTGTAGTTGCTGTAGCTGCACAACAGCACGATTTAATGAAATTTGTTGTAGAAATATTATTGTACACCGATAGCAAGGACAACGGGGGGAAAAGCCATGTTTCTTCTTGCCGAACATCTGACGCCACACACACACACACACACACACACACACACACACACACACACACACACACACACACACACACACACACACACACACACACACACACACACACACACACACACACAATCTCTCTACCTCACTCTTTCTTCCTCTCTCTCTCTCTCTCTCTCTCTCTCTCTCTCTCTCTCTCTCTCTCTCTCTCTCTCTCTCTCTCTCTCTCTCTCCGTCTTTTACTCGGTCACTGAACGAATACACTCGATTACAAATATAGATTTTACGGATATCTTTCCTCTTTTGTTTTCAGGCTATTTACAGAAAACAATTTTATACACAAGTAGAGTACTCTTGTTTATTTGCCTCTTACCGTTTTGGAGAAACTACAGAAATAATAGGTATTTTATGTATTAAATATGTTCGTTTCAATAAAATTTGTAACATAAAATAGAAGTTTTTCTCCGAATTCAGTTCTCCGGTAAAGAACGTCTAACCAATAAGAGCTGCCATAAGATTTCAATTAAATTCTGTGTTTGCCGCACCAAGCAGGTTTTTTAAATCCCGCTTACATTTTTACATTAAACTCTTCTGTTTCGTCACAGCAGACTACGTAATTGTAACTGGTAGTAATCGGATCATCGTTTGATACATTACATTACATCATATGCATTTAATTATGTTCAGTCGCATTTGATTACGAGACTTCCAAATGTGAATGCCGAAGAACATTCAACTTTACATTACAATATGGCAATGTCTGACAAAAGAACAATGATTTATATTTACTCATACTAAACACATATTCTATATTACAAATCCTAATACACGTGTGTGTTTAATTAATTACACCATTATAAATAACAAATCTGGTAATATATCTGAATTGTTTATTACACTGGAGTATTGGTTTTAACAATATGTCACCGTAAAATTTGTCAAAGACTCTATTCGTTTCGCGTAAGATAAATTCATTGGCTTTTGCTAACAAACAACATCTCAACCGTTAAGAGTTTTTTGAAATCAAAAAGAACTTTACGTTTGCATATTTTTTGGAAATATCAATTTTTGATTTGTTAGTCCGTCTTTTGTATGAAGTTTTTCCAACATAATACGATTCCTTCAAAGGAAACGACCAAGTAATGGTGTGCATAGGACAGCGTAGAGAAATTCCTTGAGATACGATGTAATTGACACGGTGTATTGTGTAAGTTGTTACAAGAAACATTTATTGATCCTTGTGAACAATGTATGCACTGTGTGTTGGATGTCACAGATGCAGTCTTCAACTGGTGTTTTAGTCAAAATTATTTTATCCTTGCAGAAATATTTCATTTATTTAATGTGTTATTTTGACTGAACCGAATGAAATTTTAAAATAACTGAGTCCCGTTACAAACTAACAATACGCATGTAGGTAGTGTATAGTTTCAATCGGGTCCGATAGAAAATCGTTCAATAGCCTCTGTTGCCAATGAAATTTTTTTCAATTATGACATGTTACGGTTAAGTGGGAAGACTGAAGGCAAGACCGGATAGTGAAAGACTTAATCAAATATAAATATTATAACGAACCCCTTTTACCTCGTATTCGTTATCAGTGTAAAAGTGTAAGAGTGTAATGTGTACTGTCAAGTCTTATCAGTCGTCGTCGCTCTGAAACGTACCTCACGCAGACTGCGTCCGTCGCGAACGTACGAATAACCAGTACCGAAGTCCTTACCTGTCCTATTTTGTATTTTTAATTCCCGAAAGGCGCCAAATTGTTTTTCATAAAACAAATAAAAGTTTCACAGTTCGATTGTCTCCTGTATACTGTAAAGAATAATTCGAAATACCTCGCTGACTGGCGGGAACTCGACTTTCGCTTGTCTTTTGGACGTGTTGCCAACATAAAATTTGAGCAAAGAATTCTATTCTCTGCTAAAGCACGTAATATACATAATACAATTTAAATAAACACAGGACAGCTAGTAAAGATTCGTACTGATTTATTTGATTCAATAATTCATTAATTTTTGATAATTGTCGTACAATAAATGTTATTATAACAAAGTTTAGCCTCGGCAATAAATTAGTTTTACTCAGCGGATATCAAAAGGTGGCAGCGCTCCAGTCGTAAGATGTCGTGATGGGTGACATGTGTATTTATTTACACAAGTTAATTTGCCAATGAGTTCTTTTAAGTACGAAAAAGGTTTAAAAAACAAGATGTCAAATAAAGTACACCACCTTACAATTGTGGTACTTAAATACTAAAAAGGTTTACATGAAAATTCAACTCTATTGTGTTAAAAGTGTGTGTCAGTTTTATCGGTTTCAAACATAGGTTATTTTACATTTACATACAGTGTTATTAAATATGATTCATTAATCCTTGAAAGAAATTGGTGTCCAAAGTTTAGAGTGAGAGTTATATATTGTGAAAAAAGTCAATCAGTTTGGTTCGTAATTATTTATAATTTATTTCGTACTTAACAAAACCATGTTGTTCGTGGTATGTATCATCAAGGTGTCTTCACTATCGAGTTAGTACTTTCGTTTGTTTTCAAAGATAGGGATGCTGTCTCCTTCTGGCGTCTGTTTCTTTTTACATCAAGTTTCTATTTAAAATTTTTGTTTTAATATTCGTTTATTGTTCCTCCTTGTGTTACTGCAACTATTGTTTACTTCTAGTCTTCAATTTACTTTCATTACAGTTTGATTTTCTTCGTTATTTGTCTTTAAAATGGTCCGCATCAATATAGCGTCTGTACCTCTGGATAGTTAATAATGGAACTCTCGTTACATAACGGTCAAAATTATAATTACGTTCTGTTGTTATGGTAACCAGCTTGACTCTGATTGGTTAAGTACATTTGAAACTATTGTTATAAATCCTGGTTTTCTGTTCAAAATGGATAAATATTTTATAATGGTCATTTTTCCTTGGGGATATTTCCAGTGCTTGAAATATTAACATAGATGTCCCTATTTCTTTCAAAGATCAATTTGACATCTCACAAGGCTGGTCTAGGCCATGCATTAATGTTTTTGTACAAAATTGATAATACTATGTTAATAAATATTTTACTTATTTATATTGTTTATCACAATTCACAAGACATGTTATTCTTGTTAGTTAATTGTAATTACACAATTTACTTGGTCTTATTATTTAAATACAGTTTTCAGTTGTTTACAATTGGTTTTCTGAAGTTAGACAGCTATATCATTTATAGGCCTAAACTGTAACATCTTATAATTTCTTATTTTGCTCTACATAAACATTGTTTATTAAGCATATATGGTCTGCTTATTTTCATTTCGCACTTATTGGTTTTTGAGTTACTTTGAAACTGTCTTAAAATCTGTTAGTGTTATTATACTTTTACAAAATTATTTCTTATCTGATATTTTGCTTTCTATTTATATTATAGTTATAACGTTGTTGCTTGTTAAATTTATGTCATTACTAATTTTATACCTACTCCCATTTCTCACACACCTCTGTAACACTTAAATCTATTAACAAAACAAAACATATAAAGAACTTAATGGTCTGTATATGGTTCAGCCATGTTTCTTCTCATTAAATATAATTATTATATTGCATGTCATTACTTAAAATGGTCCTGCTACTACTCTCTTTATACCTTCATTATTTACTTAAAAAATAGAAACATATTAATGTGAAATTATTTCTTCTTGTATATACTCCCTTAAACACTAAACCAATAACTTAACTTTCTTTAAATTAACATTAACAATTTTGGTGAGTATTATATCTACACCATCTATTCTATAAATATAAACATACTAGTTATTCTTTTAGTAATAGTATATGTTTTTCTATTTCTTACACCCACACCTATTCTGTTTCTTACAGTCTAACACAATTAATTATTTTCTTATTTACCATTTGGTTATGGTTTTGGTTTGTTACACTTGGTCACTATTCTTTTTCTTAATATTATAATTTGCTTATTTTAATATTCTCATCACTTCACTGTTTATTGCTATCACTCCCTACCTATCTCTCACTCATGGTTTTAATGATCTTTTAGATTTACATTTATAACTATTCTTTAGCATTTTGTGCCTTACTTTCTTATTATTATAGGTCTAAGGTTCTTAACAACATACTTTATTTAATAATAATTGTCTTACTTATTTTTTACGGCTAGTGTACTTTCTTTATTATTGTTTTATTCATTGTTAATTATATATTTTCTTTACTCATTTGTGTCTCTTATCATTGATTTGTCTTCTTAATGTCAGTAAATCCTTTCTCATCTTCTTGTCTTTATCGGGTAAAATCTCTGGGGTTGAGTCAAAGTCATTTGTTTGTCAGTCCAGTTTATTCTTTTAATTATTGTTCTTGTTTATAATTCTTCTTTCTTCTTTCTTAACTCCATTTTATAATTTTTCATTATTATTCATTAAATTATTTGATGGGTTATCATTTCTCTAATACTTATGGATACCATATATGATCTGATTTCTCCAACGTTATAATAAGAAACGGCAATTATGAACAGAGAGTTATAATCAATACGCAGAAACCTTAAAAGCTACGCAAAAGTATAGGCTGAATAAGCCACCTATTAGGAATTCAAAAATTTTTACCATTTAATTATTCTTCCAGTAGTAGTGGAAGATTTCAAAAGAAGGGTACTGAGGAAGACGTGTAGGTTAAAGAAGGTAGTTAGGGGGAAAAACATAAGATCGACAAACCAGTCAACAAGTAATCTGAAAACACGTGATGGGTCTTTAAGGCAAAGGCAATTAAGATTTTTGGACTACAGACAGTCAAGAACACAATATTTTCCTTAAATATACTTTTAATTGGAAGACTTAAAGTATGAACTACAATTTCAAAAAAAAAAAACAAGACATGGTACTGAAGGCTTTAAGAATGGTGAGGAAACAAAATGAAAAGTGGCTGACGAAGTTAGAACGCATAGAAGCTTGTAACAATGAATGGAGAGTAGGGATGGACATGCCTCATCACTTCCAATAATGTTAAAAGTCGTAAGACATCATTTAAAAAGAGTAAATAGCCTGAATGACAAAATTTTACACGTGGGTATAATACAAATTTCATAGTTTCCTATATTAGTTCAACTTTTTTTTTTAAAGTTCTAATGTTTCAATAGTTTACTTGCTATGTTTCTTTTATTCTTGCTGATCGCTGTAAGCGATTTTGGGAAGCCTGTCGCTGTTTAGCTGTCAGATTTATCGCAAATTCTTAGCCTTATTACTATCTAAGAATCCGTTTATTACATAATAGGTTCTGTTACGAGATTTCAAAAAGCGTTTTATCAACAAAGAAGCTGCCAAAGAGTTACAGTTTTCTGTGCCAGGAAAGATAAAATTGTATGAAAAGTGTAGTATTACATTTTTCGACTTTGTAAGCGATAGCCTTACAATATATCCAATGAAGTGTTATGAATGTTGTATAGTGTGTTACTCTATCACTGCATTATATTTTTGATGTTTAGTTACACACCATCGACTCTAAATTAATTGTCGCGTCCAAATTTATGGAACCATATTTATACGGAGGTTCCTGTAAATTACGGGTGAAAAATAAATATGTTAGCACAAGGGCATGTGTTATGCTGGGAATTGGGGTGACAAAATATGTGATATATAATCTTTGTTGTGACGTGTCGTCTCCACGCTGATTAATCTCCACGCGTTTTAATACGTAATTTAATCTTTATACGCAGTTGCTTACGAACCGTAAGCACGGGAAAACATTCCGGTAGATCGCGGTGTAGGCAATTCATAGCAGAAAATACGATGGTACATTAGCAACGATAACACACACACGCTAGTAAATAAAAGCAGTGAGTTCAACAGAGTGCTTACTTAATTCAGGTTTAGCGCTATCGGGTGATAGAGCAAGAGGGTTCGTTAATAACACAGGCCTCTGAACGTAACTCTGTTGAAATTGCTGAAAAATCGGTTTAGTCGTTTAAAAAATGGCAATCATTATTAATTTTCAGTTCAGTTCACCCTGCTTGCCGAATATATCTTTCCCTCATGTGTTAGTAGTTGGACGGCTTTAACTCGTGACGAAACATTACACTGAAGGATGATTTTTATAAGTTCTATTTAATGAGATCAGGCTCTCGCTTTTTAATATTAATAATCATTTGTAATTAACGCTTCCTTTAACATTAAATTGAAGTTATATTTCACATATAATCCTGACTTATTCGCTCCATTTAATATTCCTTCAATATTTCATTATTTATATTTCGCATGTTCTTAATTATATAATTTAATACAGTCATATTGGGGCTTCATTGATTCGTGAGT
Source organism: Magicicada septendecula (assembly GCA_034769895.1). NCBI lineage: Eukaryota > Metazoa > Arthropoda > Insecta > Hemiptera > Cicadidae > Magicicada > Magicicada septendecula. The sequence continues at coordinate 143,744,840 of CM068372.1, forward strand.
ATAGCGACTGGCTTTTAATCTATAGGTATTGGGTTGATTCCCGGGTGCATTATAAAATCAATATGCGTTTTGCAGCTCCCAAGCCGACTCGTGCTGTGGATACGTGCACTTGAGATAACATCCTGGGATAATAATCTGTGTAGAGGTGGTCGAACTACCTGCCGTGTATGGCGAACAGCTCATTAAAGACGGCCTACTTTGTGTAATATCTAGACAGTATAGGCGGTAAACGTATACGAGCCAACATTATTCTAAAATTATATTCTTAATATTACATTTAATGTCATATGTAATAGGTTACTTATACTTTAAATAGCAGAAGTTTTTGTTTGTTTAAAATGAAACAGTGTTACTTAGATTTTCTATCGTATTTGATTTCATACCAAAAATACTGTGACGTGAGATGCTTTGGACAAACTTATCTTCAGACCGGAGAAAATAAAAAATGAAAAAATAAAACAATCAGTCGCCTTATACGCGTTATTTGTGGTTTACTATATCCTATACTAACTAGCCAGTAACTAAATTAGTGGCAGTCATATCATCAATTGACGCCCTGTACTCTGATAACGATACCACGCAGGCATAGACTATAATGCCCAATTCAACGCGTAGCAATTTGTAGTGAATATTGTGTCTGTCCGCTATATAGGCCTGTATGAAGCAGAAAGTAGACTGGAAATATCCTCTTATTAAAATGTGCGTTTAACATGTTTTTTATACTTCTTCAACTACATTTTGATTTTAAAATTTAGGATCTACATAGCCAGTTTTTGCGGACAATCGTATTCACGATATTTTACGCGACACATGACATGGCGTAATTAGAATGAATCTAAACTTTCTCGTTTCTTGTTTATATATGAACTTAAGTATATTCTTATGATAAGAGAAACCATTAAGAACCCTCATGATTTCCTGCTCACAGAATCGAGTAATCCTTTTACAGCTACCATTTTTAATGTGTTGTCCCATTCAGATCTCCCATTGTAATAATCCCACTTCATTTTGCAGTTTCATAGAAGACGTGTTCAAGTTGGCACGAATGATAATAGGAGTAACACGTAAGTTATGTAGGGGACCCATATCAGCCCCTGAGAGATAAACAGACGTAACTCCAATTTTTTAATTAAAATTGAAATAATGCCATATTACAATTTCTTGCGTTGTATATTTTTATGTGGTGAAATGTGTGTATCTTCAACACGAGTAGTCAACACAGCAGTACAGTATGAAAAAGAAGTAAATCCAGTTGTGTAAATTGTAAAAAGCTGTAAAAGTAGCAAGAGTCAGAAATATTTATAAAAATATATAATTTTTTCCTTCACATAATTAGTAAGTACTGTAATAAAAGTGCATGTATTATTACAATAATAAATAAATATTATCAGAATAGGTGAAAATAAACCTACTCACAGTGTATTTATTTGAAGATATTATCACAATAAAGTATATGGGTTTACATTAACATAGTAAAACTAACAAATTACTCTTCTAATTATCTTTACTTTTTATTTACTTTGTACTAGTTGAAGTGGAGTTACCTCTCAGATGCTGATACTAACTGTAGAAATTAAAATCTTTTTTGGGTATTGCAAACACGAAAACATACTTTCTTTTCTGCCTATAATTAAAATTCAATTTCCATTCGATTTTGATTTTGTTCGCTTATATAACGTTTGTAGGCTTAATTTTTAAATACATTATTTTAGGAAATTATAATTTTTCACAAACAGAATTATCACTGTTGCACACCACTATAGAAAAATTATTCCGATTAGCGCTTTTAAGCTTCTCAGCTCATCGTCAGATCGGAAATGATCGGATTTCCGATCTGACGATGAGCTGAGAAACTTGAAAGCGCTAATCGGAAATTTCCGATGTGACGATGAGCTGAGAAGCTTGAAAGTGCTAATCGGAATAATTTTTCAATAGTGGTGTGTAACAGCGATAATTATGTTTGTGATTATAACCACTAACACAACGTTCTTAATTAAACTTATAATTTTTCAGTTACTAAATTTTAAGAACGACAATTCCCATATGCCTGGCCACTACCTCTTGGAAAATTGATACGTTTTCACACATTATACGTCTCTGCCCACAACTGGTTCTGTTTAGACTTAGACCTGTGTTAGACTTACAGCAGTGACGTTTCTGCTTATAAAAGTGACCTGTCAGAAAGAAGAATAATAGAAAGGATACATTAAAACTTACTGAAAGACTAAATTTTTGGTGACGACAGTTTGAACAATAAATGCGTATAAACATAAATAACGGTAAAATACAACAGTAAATGAACAACACGTCTTAGCTCTCTTGTTATAGCGTACGTGCTTTCAGAAAACATTTTTATTTTAATCTTATTCCACGTTTGTATAAGAAAGAACGTGGACTATCCATCACGCTTGGCGGCTGTAGCCCATCAAAACAATGGTGTGCCTCTGTTTGAAGCTTGTTAGGTGTGATTTGTACACCAGTAGCTAGCTAAACACAGGCGTACACGAATAAGTTATTATTAGGGACGATAAAGAGGAATTAATTTTATAATGAAGGGAGGTGACCTACCAAAATACCGCAGAGGAGTTGACTTTACTCTGCTGACCGGAACTCATAAATCGCCTAATTTTTGTAGTGATGACGAAGAAAAGATGAATACTACACACTGCTACACCAAAACAAAACATAGTGACAGAACTGTCCCGCGAGTCATCTTCAGGTATTAATCAAATTCAAGAAAATCGAGATGTTGCCGTACATTCTTGATTGACTCTGTAAAAATACAAAATTATTCGAATGTCCAATCAGTCGTTTTACAACGGAATAATTTGGCGTTTTTTATCGTTGTGAACTGCAGTGTTTACAGTGTATACTTGATTTCAATTGGTTTCACTTAATACCTTAGCAACTCTTGTTACTGTGATTAGTGCAACTACTTAAGAACAAATTATTTAATTTGAAAACAAAATTATCAATTTGACACGGAAAAAATTCAATGCATATATTTATTGTTTTTTCGCTGTCAAGAAAGTTATTTTTTGATATCACTAACACGCTTTGTTATTCTATCAATATAAACAGATACACAAGTGTGAGCGGGTGTGTGTTAAACTTTCATCAACTATTCTATAAAATGCTAAAATCCCTAAGTAACATAAAAGATAGATGTAAGGACTAACCGCTCTAATGGTCGTTCACAAACCACCATAGAAATAAAACTATAAACATACAGAACACGAAACAGCCTTGTAAATAAACACATTATTACGTCTCAATAATCTAGTGGTTCTATTTCCTTTCCAAACACGAAACGATGTATGCCAAAGTAAGAAGTTAAATAGCTTTCTAAAGAATGGCAAAATTTACAGATTACGTTACCAATAATGTTTCAACATTTTCATGAGAGAACGTAGCTTACGTTTGTATATTTATACAGTGACAATGTTTAAATTGTTTACTCTGTTAAATAAGAAGCATGGATTTCTATTAGCGATAGATCGGATTTATGTGTAAAGCTACTGGATACAAAACTGTGGTAGTAATCTACAGAATGCTTGATCCCACTTTACATGCGCGCTCGGTATGACTCAGTGACAGTGGATCACTCGCCCGCACGTTTATATTCGCTTTTTTGGTATTTACGATGGGCGGGACTTTGTGTGTTCACCGAGTTTGCTGTCTGAAACAACGCTCGCGTAATCCGGGACAAATTAATTGTAGCACTGAGCCCCTGACGATGATAATCAACAATTGATGTTTTTGTTTTCTCGTTGGCCTTCCATTATTACGAGTTATTGACAGCACAATGACACAGACTGCACATCCGTGCAAAGCTGAACATGCTTGCGACGTGGTCTCAGTAAACAGATTTAATATTGTAACATGACAAATGGTATGACATAAAACCATGTAAAATTTGCAAGAATAAATGAATGAGAAGCTGTACAATAAAAAAAAGTAATAAATAAAAGAATGATAGCATAACACTAAAGACTATATTTGAGAGACTCTAACTATGACTAACTATACCCAAATGTTTAGGTAAGGTGATGGAGAAAGATAAAAACAAAATAAAATGAACTACGAAAGAATATTCGAGACCAGATACCATATTCCCAGTAAATTATAATTTGTAATGACCATATAAAAGTACAAACTAATGAGTAGGGAATTATATAATAAGTAGTAAATAAAGATGTAATAAAATGATTGAAAGGGTGAATGAACCAATATAATAATAATAATAAAACAAGAAGTGATAAAGTGACAAATAAATAAAATAAAATGTTTATTATCAGTAGGTCAAGGGGAGAATGCTGATAAATGTAAGATGTTAAATTGCATTATTAGGAGATGATTTTAAAATAATAATAGGTCATTAACAAATACTAGGTTCATAATTATGGTTTGAAACTGTTCAGATATGTTGTAATATTTAATTATTTATGTTTATAAAGTTATTTGTAAAAGTTAAGACTAGTAGACAATACATAATCTCTTGTACTAAAGTTAGACCAAAAAAATTAGGTATTTTGTCTATAAGTAAAAGATTATATTGTTTTGTAAGGTTTAGAAACCAACATGTTGTATTTTAAATAATTATGTTAATTTGTTTATGTAGAAGGTGTTAAAATAACAAAATAAAGATCATTTGTTAGAATAAGTGTAGGCACAGAATTTCAGAAAGTGTAGTTATTATCAGGAAGGGATTTTTTTTTATTGTAACAAAATTGACGCCAACAAGGTGTGGCATAAATAACCCGAATTTATTTATTGTAACAATATTTACTAAAAAAACATACTTTCATTTTATCGCGAACGATTTCGTACAGGGCATAGAAATTAGATGTCTTTAAAACAATACAATATATTTTTATTTATAAGCTTACCGATAGCTCATACCTGGCAAAACTGATTTTTTAACAAGTCATTTGCTAAAATCAATCTAACAGTCATTTGCGATTATTCGTTTTCAATTATTTTTGTCAAGTACTGTTTGTACAAACTGATGGTAAGTTTAAAGAGCTTAAGGGGAGTCGTAAAGGTCAAAAATTAAAAACATTTTTGACATTTTTACTTTTTTACATATTGTGGATATATGGATCATTCTGGTTAGTTTGGTGTTTGTTTTATTAAAATATTCGAAAATTTACTATTTTAAATTAATTTTTAAAAACATTGGTGCATTCCTACTTTTAAGAATAACTTAGTGCAACATTTCACAAAATAGCACTTATCTTAGGAAGTATTTGATCTAGCAGGCTGTGGTTTGACTTGTTTTGTACAGAATTTCTATTTCATATGTTGGCTACACTGCACTAACCAAGATTGGGACAGTTGTTGTGGTAAATAATGTGTATGTTTGTCAACAAGAGTAACTTTTTCAAATTTTTGTGTTGTTTTGATGTTGGGTAATTATGATATTTATAGTCAATGCTGATATTGCGGTGAAATATTTTTTGTTCTATTCTTCTATGTTATATAAACACGAGAAAAATAATTTTAAACGGCGGTCAAACCTATTTACGGAGAAAAAATAAAATAAATACTCCCATAAGAACGCATGCAATTGTGAATGAGCGCCATATTGACTGAGAAATGACAGGTCCAGCTGTTGTTGACGCGTGACGTCACCGTGTGTACAAAACCAGTCGATCCGAATTTGACTGGAAAACATGTTGATGCTTTTTAAAAACAAAATTTACATGATTCTTACATGTTCAAATTTGCGTTGAGCCCATTAGTAACCTCACCCACGAGTCCGGGTCACCCACGTCCACAAAAAAATATTGCGATAATGGCTTCACTGATATCACTGTATACTATACCACCTATTTTTCGAATTGTTTCACTATAGTTTTGGATCACGAACATCACAATTCACAATAGCACCACTAACCTTTTACTTTTGAACATATTCACGCAGAGGAGGTACATCTGTTGTGACGCGATGTAAAACTATCGATGTTTATCATCGTGAAGAGTACATCGATGTTAAAAAAAATATCGGTATTAAAACATCGATGCTTTATACATGCTTGTAATATTACAAATAATTGGGGATGAATAATAAATAAAAATAATTGGTAAATAAGTAAAAATAATTAGAGAAGAATAATATACCCCTATACTTTACTCACTTACCTTATCAGAAGATTCTGAAAGTGAAAACCTCAACATTTAGGTAAAGGCGAGGTGACGTTAAAATAATTTAACTCATATTCATATTATTATTTATTATTATAATGATTATAAAGTGTTTGATTATATAGTGAACAAAACATACATAAAACCACCTACTTTAACAAAAACAGAAACCTCTTTAAATCAATGTCAGGTTTGTTTACTCCTAGTGAAAGTTTAAGTTAGTTTGGTAATTCTCAAAAAATATTTTTACCTTCTCCACTCTGTCCTAAGGTAGTGGTCGGCAGTGGAAACTGCTATCACAACTTCCTTAGCTGAAGAGGCGAACTGAAGCCGAAACAGAGACAAGCAAAAATAACCAGAGCGTAATGCTCAAAGTACAAGTTTGTGTTTGTCAAGCAATCTTTGTCAAACGGTAGTCCTTCAAAGCATTTAGTGAGAATTATTACCAAATTGCAATTTTGATACAAAACTCCTCAGTGCCAAACTTCGCTTGTACTTTCTCTTTCGACTTTGATTCGCGTACTTTGTTCAACATTTTTAAACTAGTATTCCCAAAGAGAGATAGACCAATAAATTTTCTTATTTTCTTTTAAACAGTAAAAGCTGAAAATCACAGTGTAAAGTAACATTGTTAATACTTTTCTAAAACTAATTTATCTAAAACTTTGTGGTAGTTATCGATAGTATGAAAATCGCAACTGAACCATCGATAGTAAACATTTCGAAAAACGCCGCGGTGACGTCACAACGATGTAACCAATGGCATTGGTTTGATGCAAATAACCCGCGAATTTATCGAAACCGCTTTATAAAGCTGATGCTTGATTGGTAGATACAAAAAAAAAGCGCGTTTGTACACCGTTAATTTTAAAGTTTTGCATATTCTCAAATGTGATTGGTTGATAATGTGTGTACGTGTCAGTAAACGGCGGCAACAGTACCGTGTATTCTCAGTTCCGTGTTGTAACGAACCTCGTAAGCTACGGTAATCGTGTATTTAGTTATTTTGTGAATTCAGTGTTTTCGTTTGTGTTATTGTGTGGTGTTATTATTAATTATTATTTCTGTTGTTTAGGGTTATTATTATAATATACAACCATATTACCATTATTAATTTAACTACCACATTATTTAACATTTTACACTGAAATGGCCTGCCATGATATTCAGTGCGGTGGGACGTCAGACGAATGCATTCGAATGACTGAGTCTGAGATTATTGACTTTTTAATTTCCCACGAGGTTATTAAAGGGTCAATAATTTGTCCTTCGTGTGGGTCCCTATTAGCACTGAATAGAGAGACATTATATTTTCGGTGTCACAATTTGCGAGAAGTGGTGGCTAAAAAGAAGAAGAGGAGATGTAACATACATTGGTCCGCACAAGAAGGTAGTTTCCTTTCAAAGACCCACCATCCTCTGACAACCTACTTTTACCTGGTCTGCCACATCCTTCATACCTCTCCGCCTCGACAACAGCTTCTCATGTGGAACTATCGTGTGAGCGACCATTTCGTCGTCGACTGGTACAGTTTTTGTCGAGAAGTTTTTATTTTCGACGCCCAGCGCACTTCAGCTAAGTTGGGGGGGGGGGCCTGGAAAGACTGTAGAAGTCGACGAAGCCAAATTTGGCCGTCGGAAATATAATCGGGGCAGGTTCATTGAAGGACAGTGGGTGTTCGGGGGAGTGGAACGCGGTTCTGGGAAGTGTTTTTTGGTACCAGTTGAGCGCCGGGATTCCGCTACTCTCCTCAAAACAATTGAGGAGTGGGCTCTTCCAGGCACCACTATAATCAGTGACTGCTGGGAAGCTTATAATTGCCTGGAAGATGCGGGGTTCGTTCACCAACGTGTGAATCACAAGCAAAACTTCGTGGACCCCGCTACCGGCGCTCACACAAACACCGTTGAGAGGGCATGGAGAGAAGTCCGCGGTGTTATCCCACGATTTGGCCGGAGACAACATCATTTCGTGGGATACCTGGCGGAATTCATGTTTAAGAGGCGCTACCCGCTGGGGGAAGGTCTTCGTCTCCATGCCTTCTTCAGAGCCACAGCCGAGTTGGGGGATATCCCCCAACACATTAAGGTAAGAGTTTCATCTTTTCATAATTATGGTAATGCATGCATTTTGATGTGAGCGCGCGCGCGTGTGCGTGTGAAATATTTCTTTTTCTATTTTTCTATGTTATATAAACACGGGAAAAATAGTTTTAAACGATGGTCGAACCTATTTACGAAAAAATAAATAAATTAATTACTCCCATAAGACGCCAAAGAACGCCATATTAACTGTGACAAATTACATTTAAAGATTTTTTAATTTTATTTAGTAGTAGAAAAACACGTGTTATTTTGGCGCGTAAACTTATGAATTGCAGCGATAGGTAATCCACGTAATGACGTCATAACTCGTAATTCGCTGTGCATTAGTGCGCCGTCGCTCCACTGCGGTGATCCCACTAACTACTCAGTTAATATGGCGCTCATTCACAATTGCATGCGTTCTTATGGGAGTATTTATTTTATTTTTTTTCTCCGTAAATAGGTTGGACCGCCGTTCAAAATTATTTTTCTCGTGTTTATATAACATAGAAGAATAGGAAAAGAAATATTTCACCGCAATATCAGCATTGACTACAAATATCATAATTACCTGATGTTGTTGTGGTGTATTGTGTGTCCATCTATATAATTTTCACAATGACTAAACCAAAGGGAATTTTTAAAAAAAGAAAGAACAAAGGTAGTCAACATTACAGAACAAATATAGTGTTACAAAATGAGGTTAGTTTGAACAGTGAAAACATAGTTGTAAATACTGAAAGTGTTACTACTCCTCCAAGTGCTTTAAAAAAAAAAAACTACAGAAAATAGAAGACAAATACTGTGAAACAGGTGAAAGTGAATTAGACATCAATATAATAATTAATTTTAAAATTTTGAATTCAGTTTTGTGTGATATAGTGTGTTGTAATATTTGTGGAGTGAAAATAACAATTTCTGAAGATGTGTCCCAACGGAATGGACTGGTTTGTAACCTGTCAATAAAATGTGTGAACTGTAAGAGCACAGAAACTTTCTGGACTTCAGAGAAAATTGAAAAAACAATCTTTTTGACACAAATTTGAGATATTACTATGGACTTCGATGCATAGGAAAAGGCTACTCAGCTGGTAGGGTTCTTTGTGGAATGCTCAACCTTTCTAACCCACCAACGAACACCATTCGTTTAGGCTACACATCTTTAGTTGGAAGTAGTGTGAAAACCTTTGCTGAAAAATCAATGAAAGCTGCTACAAGAGAAGCTGTAGTAGAGAATGAGGGAAACTCTGACATTGCCATATCCTTCGACGGATCCTGGCAAAAAAGAGGGTTCCAATCTAAGAATTCCTGTGGTCAGCCATTAGTGTCGACAATGGTAAAGTTGTAGATGTAGAGGTTGTTGGTATGTCAACCTTGGAACTTGGTGTGCTAGATGCTGTTATTACATTCAATGATGGCTATTCTGGGAGACTACAGGTTTTGGAGGACCTCGGACTTCAAATAGGATTCAATACCATGAAAAGCGTGACGGCCTTGGACAAAGAGCGAATCAAGAAAGCAGAGATAGCAGTGTCAAATATGACTAAAGAAGCAAGACCTAAAAGGAGGAGGGCAGCATTGGGTGACCAAGATAGAGAGAAAGATGAAGACTACCAACCAGGAGGGTTTTAAAGTATTTCTTCTGCAGTAGGAGTTTTTGTAGAAATTTTGTACTTTAAACGCGATTTACTCAAAACTACATTTTTCAACATAAATGACCCGTTTTCTCAGGAACTACTAAGTATATCTCCATGAAATTTTTACCACATACTTCACACAGTATAGTAATGTCGTGGATCCTCTTGTGCTGAATTTACTTAAATAGTTTATTAAAAAAAAAAGTGCTAAAATTTATGAAAAAAATAGAGGTGTATAAAAAAAATCATTACTTTTTTCCTAATCAATATTTTAAAGCGATTGAGGATCAGTGAATCCACAAGGAATCAATAAATATTGTTTAAAAAAATTATGTTTCTATACCTAACAGTTTCTGAGAAAACGAGGCATTTATATAGCTGTTTTAACATTGGTAAGATAGGGCTTTACGACTCCCCTTAAGGCTATGCCAAACAGCATCACTTTATATTCCAAATTTAATAGGTTATAATTTGATTGTTATGGAATTTAATTTTTCTGCTCGGTGTGTCTATTGCGGTAATAAGTATTATCATCGAGCTATTACCCGTCCAGATTGTGGCTTGCTGAAGACGATCTCATTTTGCTAAGTAATGTCTGATAATTATACCGTTTTCAAAATTTTCAGTCCAGCTCTCGTACTGCATCTCGCTGCATTAGATCTTGTCATCTCAGTTCTGGTTTCTTGCTAAGTTTTTTTTGCTATCAAGGTTATACACACGAAGAGAAGTTTTACAAATCTGAATGGTACATCTTCGGACCATTCCCAACTGATTTGTGCCATCCCATTTTTATTTATTTTATTATGATAATTTTCTGAAAGAGAGAATATATGACTTCGTACATCTTATTTTCCGAAAATCTTCTCATTTACCAGTTAAGATATTCTTTCTACTACGTTATGTTATATATTCTCTAGATGCTCAATTGCTCCTGGTCAGAATCCATGTTTTTGAAACATAAAAAACATGGGTAAAATTATTGTTTCGTAAAAACGCTACGTATTAGCTCACTTACAGTTTAGAGCCACATTCGGTTAAAATCCGAAGTAGTTCACTGACAGTCTGTTTTGTAATAATAAAATTTATTCCCATAAGGAATTACTAGATCTGATGAGATTTTGAAAAACTTACCCGCCGTAAATGTTTCAATTAACAAGTCGTCATAGCCATTACAGAGGGGTACCTAAAACTATTTGTATACGCGCGCAAAATGTTAATCGCATAGTAAAAGAAGTAACATTGTAAACAACAAGATAATAACAATTATATAATTGTTTTGTTATTGTGCGTCACCGAAACAATGAAGTCGTTTTACTCGTTATGATAGTATGTTTTGTCGACTTCGCAACATGAACTGAAAATACGTAAGACAGTGTAGTGGGAGGAGAATGAAAGAGATGAAGTGTTTACAGGAGAAACTCTTGAAACACGTCTTTGGATTCCTGCCAAGCAGTTGCTGACACAGAAACAGAACACGGACTCACACACTCAGTTGGACCCAAGCAGTATTGAATTAAATCTGTGAGTGAAATCTGTATTACAAGCTGAATCAACAACTTTCCTTACAATATTGTAAACGAAATTCGACTTTACGTGAAAAATATTTATCTTTACTGTTATCTTTAAAAAAGTGCAATGTACCTGTTGCTAAATGTGAAGCCTTTAAAACCTGTTGCTATTATCCTTTGTTTGACATGTTATTTAATTTAACCTACATTTTCTTGTTATCCTTCTTGTTGTTTGTATGAGCTTTTTAATTTATATTTTGACCATTTCCACCTTCGGTTGTATGGCTAGTGTAATTCTGCTTAGCCCCTAATAGGAAATGTAAATAAGAATGTAATTAACAATAGCAAGCTTAGTTGAAAAACTTTATAACATATCATGATGTCTAATAGGAACAAACACATCCTATTAGACGTACACACTATTGCAAATACACACTTACCTCTGTTGCCTTGTTCCATTCATATTATTTTGAATTAAAATATGATAGACACATCTCAAAGGTTAATAAAAAGACAAATACATATGTTAATATTATGGCTGGTTAATATTATACCCACCTAAGGCATTATTATGTCATAATTATGTGTACAGTAATTACACACTAAACTTACTACATTATGACAGGTAAATAAATTTGTATTATTTCACACACACACACACACACACACACACACACACACACACACACACACACACACACACACACACACACACACACACACACACACATCGAAATCAATTGCAGTATTTTGATTTAATACAGTTTATGGAAAAACAAACTAATTACTCTGCTTCTGATGAACTGAGTACAACTTAAAATAATCTAGAGTTTTATCTCTTATAATCTACTAGGTTTACATCAAATCTTTCTGTATAAGTTCTTTTGTCTCTTTACTTTATAAGTTTATTAACGTATATCGCAGAAAATAGTCGCTTCCTTTATGATGACTGTAGGTCGAGATGTTGATGATCCAGCCTGGAATACAGCTGCGGGTCGTTCACTCAGGATACGTGTATAGGCTTCGCTCTGGATACAGATGAAATCTCCTCCAGGTGTCCGGCGTTCAGGGTTGTTCTCGGGTTAAACGATTCTATAAATTGTAGCTAATTAATTTTCACGTTATATAAATTTTCACTGCAACTTTGTGTACTGAGCTAACACATAATCAGTCGACTTCTAGTGTCCTTGATCCCTATACGGATATCTTCCACTTTCCCGGGTAACGTTATTTAAAAATTTAATTTTACGATATCAGTAACAAGCGAGCCTTTTAACTTATGTTCGTACGCCTTAGTAAACCAAACGTCCGCACGTTTTCGAGTTCACAAAGAGACTGTGTGTATGACAAGAAATTAGAATTTTACTAAAACTTTGCCCCATTTCTCGTACGCTGATTGGTTAATTTGTAACTGTTCTCTGTGTTTGAAGCCAAAGTTATTCTTGTATTAAAGTGTTCGAAAGCAATTTGTGGCTTGTCCAAAAAACCAGTATGATTTTACGACATATCTAGAGGATCATAAAACTTTTTTTATTAAAATCTCTTATGTTGGTTCTTTACATTACTAACAAATGCTGACATTTGATAGGTCTTTATATTAAACGTATTCTGGTACAAGGTAGAAGTCTCAGCTTATAGTTCCATTTATAGCAAGAGTTATTAAAATTAATACGTTTTTCATTATAATCCAGTATTATAATTAGATATTCTTGCACACGAGCACTTACAATATGCCTCCGCATCGTTTCGCACTATTTTACATCACCAACTGTTTTTTCACTGTCTAAAAATTACTAAAATCTAACAATTTGAACATATCTCTTATCGTCTAGAATACAATGTCCGAACCTGCAGTCTTTGTTTCCTATTTGTATCGGCCATCTGAAGACCACATGCCAATTTTAATTCTTTAATCCTTGTTCTTTTCTTTTTCTCTAATATTCCTTCATATTTTTACTATGTCTCTTCTTCCTGTCTTCAGTCCGCAGCTTCAACCTGCGTTTTTCTCTCTCCTACCCTAGGTTCCTTTCTTTTTTAACACTTTTGGAAGAAAACGTTTTCTTCCAATTGATCCTTCTGCGGTTATATTACTTTTTCTAAATCCTTTTTGACTTCTTTAATCCAATTTGATGTTGACTTCTTTCCCCACAGATATTTGAAGATCAGTTTCGTTGACCTGTTGTTGTCCGTTCTATATAAATGTCCAAAAAATAATAGTCTTCCTTTTCTCACTGTTTCTGTTATATTTTCTATACGTTGATATATTTCATCATTACTTCTTAAATTCCAACCTTCTTAAAATTTTTGTGGGCCTAATATTTTCCTAATAATTCGTCTTTCCAATATTTTTAGTTTGTCTAAATTATAATTTAGTGCTAGACATTTACTTGTATATAGGCATTCTGGCATCACTTATAACATCTTAACTAGTGTTATAACGTAGGGAACCCGCGTTAATTGGTTATGCCAATTGTACAGGCTGCCTTTCGTTGTGACGAGCTGAAAATTAATCACAACAAATAAAACAATTCTTATATCAGGATATTGGGAAGGGGAGACTGTTGATTTATGCACTCAGTTTACTCGGTACTCAGATGACATCTCTTTATTACATTATGAGATAAAGTTCTCTATTTAAAGTTCTCAACATATATAGTTTACAGTATAATTATGTATATATTACTCTTTCATAAGGGCCCTCAAAATATGATGTACATCTATTTAATTTATTCCACGGATCCGGGATTGAATATATATTAAGTTAATAATGGTCGCCTTGCCATATACAATATTGAAAATTGAGCCATTTGAAGAATGGACTTTATTAATCTTTCAAAACAAGAAAACTTTTAGTTTAAACATTTACTATTTTGCTATAACCAGTGTTATTAGATTACAGACTACATGTTACATATACTGTCTGTCTTTTAAAGTCTTAAAAGTGGTGAGTTAAATTGTCTTTTGTGGGTAAATATTTTAGTAACTCATAACCATGGAAGACAAGCCTCCATGTCACCTGGTTTTCAGTATTTGCTGCACAATTGGTTCTTCGGTCCTCGTGCGTTTCCTGAAGATCTGTCGTTGCCGTAGTATCCGGTGACGGTGAAGTTCCTGAAGTCTGTTATATCATTCGGGCTGAAGTACTCTCATCTTTGGCGACTGTAGTAATTCTTGTAGGATACTCTCATCTTAGACGACTGTTGTAATTCTTGTAGTTATAATAAATAAATAGAAAGTTTGTTTCACAGTAATACACTTCACATGATTATAGATTAGTTGAATATCACCATCATGTTTGTAGTAATGTATGAATTACATAGTTTGTTATTTATTCATTGAGAGAGAGATGTCATCGCCGCACAAATTTAGTTATTTAAATATTCATTGAACCAACCATTCACATAATTATACACGCGTCGCGAAACAACGCTGTACGCAGCTTACGGCGTGAGCGCTCCATTGCAAGTGGGCAAAAATAGTAAGGGGGAGAGTAGTAATCTGGCGACAATTACTAGTCAACATAAAAGTAGTTCCATGTTTCTAATTTAATTAAAGGACTAAAGTTTGATTAAATAATTAAATAGAGATATTCTTAGTTACAGACGTTACCAAAGTACATTACAGTGGTCTTATTTAATTATTTAAATAATAACAAAATTTACAATTATATTTAGTTTGTTTAGGGGTCAGAAAACAAGTTAATTCTGGTCAGTGCCTGTATATGCAGGATTAATAAACAAGCTTTACCCTTTCTGTACAATTGTATTCCCTTTTATTTTATTATTAGACTTTTTATTAAATATTATTATTATTTAATGATAGCAATAAGATTTAGTTTAAAATGTGAGATTTTATTAAAATTTTAAAATTTCTCAGCTTGTACATAAACAATTTAATTAATTAACATATTTTTATTAATGAAATCGTCACATACTCCGCCGCTTAAGACACAGCCTCCGGCTTATTTGTTAGGAATGTACCGGGAGTATGTTTGGGGATTTCCGTGTGAAATTATTTATTATTACTCTTATTTATTATTAGTACACGGTTTTTTTTTATTTTTTTTTTAATTCTCTATAAATGATCTTGTTCTCATTTAAATGTTCTCCTTCGTGAAATTCCCTTTTTCTCATTTCTTACAATGCTAACTTATATTTTAATTCTTAATACTAATTTCTCTAATTTTACGTAACTCACAATGTCGTGGCCCGACTGACATAGGCTTACTCTAACTACACAAGTTAGCTTTCAGCACGCACTCTTTTAGTGATCTCTTGGCACCTTTCTGCTTCATCATTACAACTTTCAGTCGGCGCCGTTGTGACTTGTTACATTACATATATATATAATTCTCTCTTGATTATATACCATAAACGTATTTCTAATGTAATCTAAAGAGGATTCCATACTCCACTTTAGATTACTGTTACTTGAGAGAAGCGGAATCTCACGAAGATAATTCTATTTATCTCTTTAACAATAACTAAACAAACTATGCGGAAGGGGAGACACTTTACACAACTCATTGTAATACACAGGGGTGGTTTTCAATTGTTTACACTATCACCGGTTTATCACAATAGGGAGGGTGGCTGCTTACTACATTTCTTAACACGCTTTATTGTTCTCTTACAGGCCACAACTGGTTGTTCACTATTCAATTATACTTTTATTATTATTTACCTTTCTCTTACTTACTGCTACACGTTACACAAATTTGTTTAACTTAAGATTTATTCAGCCTTATTATTCAAGCAATTATTATTCACTTATTATTACTTTGGGGGGTTTAAAAAAACTTACCTAGAATTATTTCCTATCGACTTACCATATTTATTTAGGACACTTTATTTACTTTGTTTTTTTTTTTTTTATTTGGCTCAGTTTACACGTTTACTGTTTTGGGACATGGGGTTTAATACTTTATCTAACAAGGGAGGGTTAACTGAGTCATTTATTCATTTGAAATTTAAGTAATAATATTATTTGCTCTACTATACTATACACAATTATCGCCTACACAGTTTAGTACATGGTAAACATTAATTAACAGTTATTATTAAACATTTGCATTAGTTTCTATTTAAGCGATCAGCTGTTACGCTGGAATGTAGGTCAGACTAGTTTTAAACAATGGCATTGTTTTGCTTACAAAGGGGGACTCAACTAGAGGGTGAATGCATTGTCTAACTTAACTTGAGGGAGAGCAACTATGACAGTTTTAAACAATCGGCAACAGGAAATTTACATGTCCGAGTTTGTCGTCAAATTGACACGTTGAAGAATGAAACTTTTAGACAAGCACCTACATGGTTTTGTTTACATGGGACAATATGTTAATATTACTTTACACATATTATATTTACAAATAAAGTCACCCATACTATATTACTATAATAATAATTATTATTTTTATCTTATTTAAAATTCTGACACATATTAAAATACATGAGTGAATAGATCAAGAGCTTGTGTGTGTGGGAAATCGGGACACAATTACTTCTTTCTTTTCTCTTAAGCAAATTAGCAAATTAATTAGCAGCAGCAGAGTGGCGCAATTTATAACATCTTAACTTGTGTTATAACGTAGGGAACCCGCGTTAATTGGTTATGCCAATTGTACAGGCTGCCTTTCGTTGTGACGAGCTGAAAATTAATCACAACAAATAAAACAATTCTTATATCAGGATATTGGGAAGGGGAGACTGTTGATTTATGCACTCAGTTTACTCGGTACTCAGATGACAACTCTTTATTACATTATGAGATAAAGTTCTCTATTTAAAGTTCTCAACATATATAGTTTACAGTATAATTATATATATATATATTACCCTTTCATAAGGGCCCTCAAAATATGATGTACATCTATTTAATTTATTCCACGGATCCGGGATTGAATATATATTAAGTTAATAATGGTCGCCTTGCCATATACAATATTGAAAATTGAGCCATTTGAAGAATGGACTTTATTAATCTTTCAAAACAAGAAAACTTTTAGTTTAAACATTTACTATTTTGCTATAACCAGTGTTATTAGATTACAGACTACATGTTACATATACTGTCTGTCTTTTAAAGTCTTAAAAGTGGTGAGTTAAATTGTCTTTTGTGGGTAAATATTTTAGTAACTCATAACCATGGAAGACAAGCCTCCATGTCACCTGGTTTTCAGTATTTGCTGCACAATTGGTTCTTCGGTCCTCGTGCGTTTCCTGAAGATCTGTCGTTGCCGTAGTATCCGGTGACGGTGAAGTTCCTGAAGTCTGTTATATCATTCGGGCTGAAGTACTCTCATCTTTGGCGACTGTAGTAATTCTTGTAGGATACTCTCATCTTAGACGACTGTTGTAATTCTTGTAGTTATAATAAATAAATAGAAAGTTTGTTTCACAGTAATACACTTCACATGATTATAGATTAGTTGAATATCACCATCATGTTTGTAGTAATGTATGAATTACATAGTTTGTTATTTATTCATTGAGAGAGAGATGTCATCGCCGCACAAATTTAGTTATTTAAATATTCATTGAACCAACCATTCACATAATTATACACGCGTCGCGAAACAACGCTGTACGCAGCTTACGGCGTGAGCGCTCCATTGCAAGTGGGCAAAAATAGTAAGGGGGAGAGTAGTAATCTGGCGACAATTACTAGTCAACATAAAAGTAGTTCCATGTTTCTAATTTAATTAAAGGACTAAAGTTTGATTAAATAATTAAATAGAGATATTCTTAGTTACAGACGTTACCAAAGTACATTACAGTGGTCTTATTTAATTATTTAAATAATAACAAAATTTACAATTATATTTAGTTTGTTTAGGGGTCAGAAAACAAGTTAATTCTGGTCAGTGCCTGTATATGCAGGATTAATAAACAAGCTTTACCCTTTCTGTACAATTGTATTCCCTTTTATTTTATTATTAGACTTTTTATTAAATATTATTATTATTTAATGATAGCAATAAGATTTAGTTTAAAATGTGAGATTTTATTAAAATTTTAAAATTTCTCAGCTTATACATTAACAATTTAATTAATTAACATATTTTTATTAATGAAATCGTCACACACTATTGTACTGTAATGCCTTATTTTCGCATTTTTCGATCAGCACTTTCTATTGTAAATACGATACGTATCTTTAGTTATATCATGTGCCTTTTCCATTTTATGAATCCTTTCTTCTATAGCAGATTTTTCAAACCATTCTCTTGAATTATTTTTCCTAGATACTTAAATTTTCTAACCCTCTCTATTCGACCAACATCTGTTAGCAAGAATTTTGGCGCATTTTTAATGTTCGTGAGAAATTTGTTTTTTTTTTCTGCAGAAATTCGTAAGCCTGTTCTACTGGCTATGTCCTTCAAAAAATTAACTTGTGTTACTGTAGATGTCAGATGTTTAGAATGTATAGCAAAGTCATCTGGGAATGGCAAACAGTTTATTTCTGTATGTTTCTTCCCAAAATTATTGTAGATATTTTGCATTCCTTTAATTTTTCATCCCAGATTTTCACTACATTCTCCAGGACACAGTTGAAAAGAATTGGGGATAAACCATTACCATGTCTTACACCTGTACTTATACCTGCAGTCTATATTTATACACATTTTCATTTCAACATGCTATCATATGCTCAGAGTCCCAGTACTAATTTATGTGTATATTCTACTCATTGCGATATATACATGTTATACACGCGCCGCGTGCACGCGCACACACACACACAGAGTCAGTAAACACAAACACAAATCATATGCAAATGAGGTTTTCACCACTCTGTACTTATATGGAGGTAAATATAATTTATCTTTTCCAAAATAATTTTTGATTTTTCATCTCTCACAGACGCTAAAAGGGACAGATTGAGCTAAAAAGCGATATGTCATAGCTTAGACAGCAAAGCTTAAAGAAATTAAGATAATTAAAATCTGTGTACACAACTGAGTATAATAATGACAAATGGGCTATTATAGATTAAATATCTGACATGTGAGTATGTAAAAAAGCCATAAGCAAGGATGTCGTCCACATACAATTGGTAGCGTGTTACCTAATACTATTGGTATAGAAGTCCGTGCTTTTTTGTTACACTTGGGAATTACTTTGCCACACAAAATATTCTTTATACACCGATATACACTTTATATAAAGTAGTTTTATCTCTCTCCAAGTCAATGGTATATGAAGAATGCGTCACAATGAGGAGCTATACAAGCCGCGTAAAGACAATAATCTGGCCACCACCATCCGACTGCATATATTGCAATGGACATTTCTGCACATTTATCATTAATGTGGAAGCCAACCGAATAGCTAGGAAGGTACTGTTTAGTCAAATCGAGGGTAGAAGGCCTGACGGAAGACCCAAGACATGCTGGATTGATGCAGTGGGGAGGGATGCTGACAATTTACTTAAAATAAAACGATGGACATCGATCGGCAAGGACAGGGAAAATGGAGGCGGATGATTATGGAGGCTAAGGCTGGACTTCGAACTGCGACGCCATAGAAGAAGAAGTTTCCTCTCTCTTCGTATCATCTTTTACCAGTAAAAGCATGTCAAATTCTAACGGAATTTTTTTCACCACGGGAATAGAAAAAATATCAGCAATAAGAGTTCGGTTACAAATCCCATGATCATCTAAAGTATTGTATAAAGAGACTGAAATGTGTACAGTAGAAATATATAGATGTGAACGTATGCCCATACAACGACAGGTATCTCCACTTTAAAAAGTTTTGAACAAATAATAACACAAAACTTATGAACCTATAAAAGAAGGATAAATTAAGAAGATAAAGGGCAACTGTGAGATAGATGCATTAATCGAAGGTGGAGACATTAGGTACGATTTATTATGGCAGGAAAGATTGGCTGTGAAGACAACGGGTCGAGTTAGGAAAGCGACGAGACTGTCGTAAGCTGAATTAAGAAGAGTGAAGCGAGTAAAAAGAACGAGAATGTGATGGCAGCAAGAGATGGAAGCGGATATGGGAAGATGAAGACGCCTCACATAAAGAGAAGTAAGTAGAGGTGAATTGTGAACGAAATAAAGATCTATGCGGGACTGTAGCGAACTGAAGGAAGAATAAGATTGTTTTGTATGTAAGAAAAGTACATTTTAATAAGTACACTAGATGAATTAAACAAGAGGGACGATTTATATTCACAAGTATACAAATATATTTTTTTTTGCTAGAATGTTAGTTTTTAAATAATATAAAACAGTTTTATTTACACAAGGCAGTTACTCCGTAAATTATGAGAGGAACTGTTTTGGGTTTTCAAGTACAACCTTATGTCAAAAATATCATCGTGGTTCGACGAAATTGTTTAATTTACACATGAACATACATAGTAAGACAGACATAAATAATAAATTTATCCTGAAACACATATAACGTAGGCCTACCACAGAAACAGTACATTACATAGGTATTTTTTTTAATTAAAAATAACTATCCAGGTAAAGAAAGACTTTATTATCAATGTCTCAAATTAAATGTAAGAAAGAATATACTTTCATTTATACAGACTATCAGAGTATGCTACAATTATATGGATCCTATGCTACTAAACCTTTTTCCAGTGGCCTGTACTGAGCTTCTAAATAATTAAACATTTAGTTTCTTGAACAGTTTGAAAAAAGTCATAATTTTAGTTATATCTCACACCGAACTGTTCGTGTTTTGTTACCAAAACCATTCAACCGCCATTAGTCTAACCTCATAAGAACAAAAGACTCGGTGTTTTTTAATTACGCTTTCGGTTAACTTTGGATAAGACTAATTGGAATATGGTAATAGAAAATTCATCTTTTGACCACGGAAGTAAAAAGAAATAGTGAGATAAATCTATTGTAGAAAAATTTAATTATCCTGAAAATATTTTAAAAATACTAATTTAAGGTGTCTGTAATGCATTTTGGTAAAAAAATTCGATTTTTATTTTTTCGTTCCAAAATGTTTTATGGAATATCTACTTTAATTTTATGTTAATTTTAAATTTATCGGACAACTAAAAAAATGTGGTACTATTTTTTATAGATGATTATGTTAGGGATAAACTCAGTCTAATATGTCACCCATTCGAGATTATACATATTTCGGTTTGTTTAGTACACAGAACTATTTCTTTTCGTTCTTATTTTCCTTTGTATTTATGCTACATACATAGATGAGCTTAAATCCTACATTTAGAGACCTAAGTCAAATCCGTAGTGAGTCAGTAAACAACATAATTTGGTCGCGTATTCCTAAAACTGTTTTGTTTCCCTGCAAACATTGAATTTTGGTGTTTATGATGCAGTTTCATGCTTTAATAGAGGTTACGTAACCAGGTGCTTAGTGTTGAAACAACTAGGCATGTCCGTAAAAAAGAACTGTGCTGAAATTATGTTGGGTATTGATATGAAACAAGTGCGGAGAGCTGAACAAGCAACTGCAGAACTACAGACAGAAGCCCGGCAAAAGAGAGCAATGGCAAAAAGGAAGCTGGAAGAAGAATTTCAAGCTTCTGAAGACCCAGATAAACCTTCATATGCATCAGGACTTTATTAGGCAATGCACACAAATTCATTATATTGATGATTAATCTTCAATTCCTGTTTTCGGAAAATTTTTATTTGTCACACAA
This sequence comes from Magicicada septendecula, assembly GCA_034769895.1. Lineage (NCBI taxonomy): Eukaryota > Metazoa > Arthropoda > Insecta > Hemiptera > Cicadidae > Magicicada > Magicicada septendecula. The sequence continues at coordinate 143,766,870 of CM068372.1, forward strand.
AAGACCCATTATCTCTAGAACTACTAGAGATACAGAGCTCACATTTTCACTACATGCGAAAGATGCGAAAGGGTACAAATTTTAACATAGGTAGTTTTTGATACAATGTGCTTGTCATGAGAAAAAAATTATAATATGCAATTTTTTTAAAGCGTTGAATATTGCATTGGATTAAAATTTCTAAAATGGCTCAACGTAAGCATATCCTAAAACCCTTATTTTAAAATTTCTATTGAGGCCGAATCAATCAATGGTAAAAGTTTCAAACAGCTCAGTTAATTACCGTTTGAGAAAACGGGTCATGAATTCTTGTAAATTAACATGGGCGAAATAGGGCTTACAAACGCCCCTTAAGTAAATTTAATAAATCACGTTATGAAGTATGTAATACAAATATTATGTAGCAATAAATTCTACATACTTTAAAATTCGTATATGATAGGCGAACTTTATCTGCTAAAACCTGCAGCTGGTCTCCCTCAGTGATTGTAATTATTTCTTCGCGACCAAACATCCTAGGTCGTCCTCAGAAACTGAGAGCGAGTTCTCTAATAGGTTGTTTAACAAAAGATTTCAGTGACCTCTTTTAGCGTCTAAGGTCGACAAATATTTTTAAGTTTTACCAGAAAAAATTTGTAATTACCTTTGCGCATAAAATTTGTTTTTCTTAAAAGATCAGTGGTTTTGTGAGCATTTTGTTTGGAAAATAATATACCCCCGTGAGTTTTAACAGAATAATTCCATTTGTGTTACTTGCATACTGTGTGTTGCTTTGATTATTCAATTATTTATAAATAATTTTGGAGGCGTTTAGCATATTTAGTTTACCGTTACAAAACAACTGAATATTATAGCACTCTGTAGGTATTTTCATTCATCTTAAAGAGTGTTTTAAATTTACTATGTTGCAGAATTTTAAGCTACGAAAATTTGAATTTAATTAAGTTAAGCGTAGACCTAATAATATATAAATAAATTGTAAAATGTAAATTAACTATCTAGACATTGAAAAATTGTGAAAAAATTGTCATTCTTCAACAGAGGTCCCCTATCGGGAGAAGTACACGCACGAGATGATCGTAAGATTGGAGGATGAGTGTAGTTAGTTTTTGCGAATCAGTAACAGGTGACGCATCGGATCCCTCCTGCTACAGCCGCAGTAGCTGCACAACAGCACGATTTAATGAAATTTGTTGTAGAAATATTAGTGTACACCGATAGCGTGGAGGACAACGGGGGCAAAACCATGTTTCTTGTTGCCGAACATCTGAAGCCACACACACACACACACACACACACACACACACACACACACACACACACACACACACACACACACACACACACACACACACACACACACACACACACACACACACACTCAATCTCTCTCTACCTCTCTCTCTCGCCGTCTCTTTTATTAGGTCACTGAACGAATACACTCGACTACAAATATAGATTTTACTTACTTATTTGTTTGCGTACCGTATCACTTATTATATGATATATAATTACCTTAATATCCACTTTAGCGATACACAGTTTCGTCACTGATGACGCGTTTCGGGACTAAGTCCCATCCCAGTATTTATTTTGACTTGACCAGTATCATGGTCATGATTTTAATATTTTAATTTATTAATTATGTATCTGAGGATGGGACTTAGTCCCGAAACGCGTCATCAGTGACGAAACTGTGTATCGCTAAAGTGGATATTAAGGTAATTATATATCATAGATTTTACGACTATGTTTTCTCTTTTGTTTTCATGCTATTAACAAAAGCAAATATTTATACATCAGCGCTTTTTGCCGTTTGCCTCTTACAGTGTGGCAGGAACTACAGAAATATTTACTTTATATTTTAAATATGATGCTTTAAATAAAAATTACAATTCAAAAAAGTAGTTGTCCTTCGTCTTCAGTAATAAGAGTCGCGGTAAATTGTAATTAAATTCTGTGTTTGCCCCACGAGGCACTTTTATAAAACCTGCTTACATTTTTACACAGACGTCTTCTCTCCGTCATCACCCCCAACACCTACGTAAACTGGCAGTCATCGGGCCATCGTTTGATATATTACGTTACAGCATAACGATATGTATACAATTATTTTCTGCCGGATTTGAGTACGAGACTTCGAAATTTGAATGCCTAGCGACAATCCCTCTTACAATATAATATATCAAAATCATCATCATCATCTGCAAGGATTAAACCAAGGATGGTTTGTTCCGCTCTCAAACAGGCAAAGACTAGAGCTGGTTGCTCCAGCGCTTCCTCGGACGTCCCACACCCCTCCGTCCCATCGGCTTATAGTCCTATAGTTGATTGGGGATGCGGCAGTCATCCATTCGGCAAAGATGCTCCCACCAATTCAGCCGATACTGGGGAATCGCGTCGAGTATACTCGTAACATTCAGTTCCTGCCGTATACCTGTGTTTCTTCTATGATCATGAAGAGTATGCCCTGCCATGTGCTTGAGAAATCTTATTTCAGCCGCTTGGATGCGACTGGCCTGTCGTTCCGATAAAGTTCCGCTCTCAGACCCCATAAAGAAGTGTGGAATAGCCATCACCTTGTAGAATTTTAGGCGTGTTTCTTTACATGCTGACTTAAGAGTTCGCCAGATGGTCCCGCACATAAGGTTGAGCTTATGCAACGTATTCACAACGTCGTTGCTTCTATTATAAGACTGTATCGAAATGTATCAAAATCTGACAATAATTTATAAACATTATTCAGTTTTACTGATATAAACAAATATTGCCTCTAACAAATCCTCCTACTTTGTATATCCGTTTAATGAATTATACCATTACAAATGAAGAATTTATTATACCTTAATTTTTTTGTTACAATAAATAATTTTTTTTAATAATAACGTGCGGTTACATCAAATTTGTCTCAGAAGAGTCGACATGACAAACAACAATGACGTCAATAGGTTTTTTTTTTTTTTTAAGGCAAGAAAAATAATTATGCCCAACATGGTTGTGGAAATACCAACTTTTATTAGTTGCTCCATGTTTAGCATGCTTTTTGCCGAAACAATACAAGTAGTGCAAAGAAGCTCAACAAGTAATAGTGTTAATTTTAATTATATATAGCGCTAAATTACATAATAAATGCCTTTTTTAATAAACAGATAGCCGACCGAAAGTTTCAGATTTAATTGCTACAAGAAATTAGTAGTATTGCAAAGGGATGCAACAATGATCTTCTTTTAACACTAGTCGTATAGCAAGTATAGCACAGCGTTGAGTAATTCTTTGGAGTACAAAGTAAATTAAAGAAACACGTTGTCGAAGTTATTACAAGAAAAAATTAACTTCTTTAAGCATTCTGTGTTGGATATCACAGATATAGGCTACGGATCGTATATTCGACAAAATAATTTTATACTTGCAAAAACACGTGATTATTGTAATGTGATAATTCTAATGACCTAACTACATAAATGTTTGAAATAAGACTTACATCGTAACAGTAATTATGTAGGTTGTGTACAGTTTCTAGCTCCGGTTTCTATTGAGTTATTTTCAATTGTGACGTATTACGGGCCAAACTAAAGGCGAGATAGGATAGTTGTAGTATTGAGGAAATTTAAATATGTAACGTCAAAAATTACGAATTGCAATTAATTATAAACAGTAGGTTACGCACAGTCAAAGCTCAAAGTCCTTAGAAGCTACGCTAAAGTGTAGGCTTAATAAGGCATTCTTGTCAGAAATGCAAAGCTTTGTAATATTTAGGGAATTATATAGGCCTACGATTACAAAAAAAGAATACGCTTAATATATACACTTAGTAGAGTGTAAAAAACAATTATTCTTCCAATACCGGCGTATTAAATACAGACAATATACTAATTAAAGTAGATAAAGTAAGACTAAAAATCTATAAAAGAAGGTTTAAGGTAGACGTGTACACGGTAGAAAGAATGAGGAGGAAAGAAACAAAAGTTCAACAAAGTAAATGGAAAGCAGGAGTCGAGTCTTTAAAAAAAACGCCGTTAAAATGGTTGAATTGTAAACAGTTTATGACAAAATATTTTTCTTTTCCCTTAAAAATATTTTCGAGGGAAGCCTAAAGGCAGCTAAAGGCACATCAAAGATGAGGTAGAAAGACCAAGTCTCCGGTGGTCTTGAAAGCTCCACGAGTCGTGAGAAAATAAAAAATAGTGAGAAGTGGAGAAAAGTGGCTGACGAAGCTAGAATACGAAGAAACCTATGACCATGATAGGAAAGTAGTGACATGACGAAGGGTAGATAACCTTAGTGATATTAAATTTTCACATATATAGAATGTAATTTCCCAGTTTCTTAGATGAGTTCAGGTTTTTCCAAAACATTTTAATAGTTTACCTTTTATATTTTATTCCATTTCTTTCTATGTTCTGTATATTTGAAGAAACGCATTATTATTGACACATCTAAAATTATAAGCGAACGGTATTGACGCAGTTTCCTGATCGTTGTAGATATTTGAAAGCCACTCGTTATTGTGTTAACAGATATAAGCAAATTGTCAACACTATTACTGTATAAGAAAATACAGATTAGGTTTTGTTACGAGATTAAGCCTATTCAGAACCGTTGTATTAAACAGAAACTGTAAAGAGGTAGGCCTATAGTTTTCTATGTCAGAAAGGATAAAATTGTATGAAAAGCGGAGTATTACAATTTTTGAAATTGCATGTGACATACAATCAGTATGCACTAAAGTGTTATGAATGTTGTAGTCTGTTACCCTGTTGCAGCATTATATTTTCGATGTTTACTTAGACACCATCACCACTGAATTAATTGTCTCATCCACATCTGTGGAGCCATATTGACATGGAGGCTGCTGCAAATTACGGATAAAAAGGAATATGTTAGCACAAGGGCTTGTGTTATGCTGAAAATTGGGGTGACAAAATACGTGATATATAATCTTTATTATAACGTGTTGACGGTGCTTATTTAGCTTCACTCGTTTTAACGTGTAATTTATTTCTTTTAGGCATTTGCTTACTAACCGTTAGCACGGGAAACGTTCCGGCAGATCACGGTACAGGCAACTGATAACAGAAATTACGATGGCACTTAAGCACCGATAACACACACAAACGGTAGTAAATAAAAGCAGTTAATACAACAGAGTCCATACTTTATTCGGGTTTAGGCCTATCGAGTGATAGAGCAAGAGGGTTAGTTAATAACGCGACCCCTGAACGTAATTTCGTTGAAATTGCTGAAAAATCGGTTTAGTCGTTTAAAAAATGGCAACCATTATTAATATTCAGTTCAGTTCATCCTGCTTGCCATATATATCTTCCCCTCGTCGTGTGTTAGTAGTTGGATCGCTTTAACTTGTGACGAAACATTAAACTGAAGGACCATTTATATACGCTCCCTTTATCTAGAAAAGGCTTTAACTATTTTTAATATTAAAAAACATTAATTATTAGCCCTTCCTTTAACATTTCATTTAAGTTATATTTCACATATAGACCTTACGTAAATATATATATATATATATATATTATTACAGTTATATTGCAGGGGTAGTAGACAAGTAGGTATAACGTCTGGCTATTGATCTACAGAATCCCGATTCCCGTGTGTACCATAAAATCAAAGTGAAATTTTCAGTCTTCATGTCGGCTCAGTCTATGGAAATACGTACTTGGGATAACAATGGGCGTGTGGAGTAAAAAATGCGTAGCTCAAGTCTACTGCTGGTCGAATTAGCTGTCTCGTGAACTTCCCTGTCTAATTCCTAGAATGTTAAGGTTGTAAAAAAGGTTGGACAACATAGTCAGTCTTTTTGGAACAATAGTATTTACGATATGTTACGCAATGCATGACACGCCTTTTGAAATAAAGTTACTTAGCTGTGTCACGGAAAGGAAGAGCGTACGTTCTATTTGTTTTTGTGTAAGTATGTTTCTTTCAATTACATTATTCTGCTTTTTACTATTTGTGTTCCCCAGTAGTAAGGCATACTAGTAATGTGATGATAGCAACACTAGGGGAGGGGGGAGTTTGTTAAATGGAAAGCGAATTGGTGGACGGAAGAGAGACCAGATGGTACGCGTATGCGACGTCAGGAAATGGAGAATCTAGTCCTGGATAGGGAAGCATGGAGGAAGGGTAAGTCATTCCCTTGGGCAGAAAACACATGGTGATGATGGTGTCCCAGTCAGTGGTATGTATAAGTTAAACACAGAAAGGTTAAACTATAAACAAAAATACTTTCTCAAAGTAACATGAGACTTTTTATATCAGGATTCCCAAATCTAAATGATTACCAACCTTGTAACAACAGGAAACATCGTACAGTCCCATATAATCATATACTTAAATATAGTAGTTGGAATGTCTATACTGTCGACTCTACACTCAATACGAGTTACAAAAATTTTGATATCGTATAAAAGTCTAATTATAAATTATGTTGATGCGTTTGGACATTTAAAATCAATATTTTTCAAGCGTCTTTGAATAGTCTACGTACAACAGAAAGCTGTTGTTCCCACACGAAGCGTTGTAAACTGTTCACTCCTTTCCACATTTAACAAAGGACGGACACAGCCGTAATGGGGTGGGTCCGTGATGGGGATAAAAATTACCCAAATCCATTAATCTCACCTAAAACCCTTGTGTTATTTAATGAATAAAAATTTAATCATTAGATTTTTGTGCGTACTCAGAGCTGGCAGTAATTATTTCCCACCGTACGTACCTATTAATTTGACATTTTATAAAGGTAATGTGGGCTGTGGACGAGATGGTAGCCCATTTATATTCATTAAATCGTATTTGATATCATAGTGCGCGATAAAAGAGAAGGTAATCCGACAAGGAAAATTATGTAATTAAATAGTCGCTGTCCATAACCCTTCGAATGTACCAAAATATATTTCAAATTTAGTACTTGCTTCGACTCTAAAGCCTTGCTTCTAAGAAATTCTTGTCTATTTCCTACTTACTGTACTACAGATCAAAATGCATTCTGTAATTTTTGTGAAGAAAGCTAACCATGTGCATTATGTATACTAGCATAACAATGATATTAGTTACGTACAAGGGTTTTGTTTTATATAATTGTAAATAGTTTGTGAGTATAGATTTTTTAAACGTTTATATTTTTCCCCCTGTTTTAACATTAAAATATATGTGATCATTGTACAAATATGTAAGGTCGATTAATAGTTTTCTACAAGATAATCTACTCATATTTTTGCGCCTTCGTGTTTAATAGAAGATAACTAACGTCATATTTAATTTACGATATATCCCCCCCGCTTCCGAGTCGCTACCTTTCAAATCTTTCTGCACTGATCACCGTACAGAAAAAATCAGTTTCCCTACAAGTTTTCCATGTCAGTTTACTGCACCTTACATTGTGGATTTATTGCACGAAGAAATCGCTCATTTATTCTAACTCTTAATGAATCCACTCTGGGACCTCTACTTGATAACTGACAATGACACTCCTGTCAAAGAAATTTTGCTATTCGCAATAGGTAGTAAATTTATAAATTTATTAGTACTTTATATTGTTTGTAGTAATTTTGATGTTCTTGTAGTTTCTTTGAGTCACTGAATATTATGTTTTTTCTTAACATAATAATATAATAATAAACCTTGTCTACAAGTAAACCGTATAATTAACTGCATTTTATGTACGTTTTGAAGAGATAATATACATCGTCAGAAGTTTAAATATAACTAACGAATAATCCGTATATGATTTAAATCGGTTATTCCTTTACATATTTTTTAAGCAAGTTCATTATTGGTTTATGTATATTTAAGCCTCTGTCGATGCATTAAGATGCATTAAGATTACTAAATTCTTTTACTTATAAGTTATTGTTACGACGGTCTCACTGATCGTCGAATGGTACAGTGGAAACAAAATACAAGACACCATTGAAATCACTATTTACTAGCTTTAATTAATCAAAAATAACAGTTTGTAATCTACAAGTTATTCAACAAGATTATACTCGTACAATAATTGTAGTTAAATGTCTCCACATGCAATAATCATGTCAGGTAATAGAGTTCCGCACTAATTATGACAGTAAACACTTTTCACTAAACCTCAACAATGACTGGATCCGCACTAAGGACATCCCTTAACATAACTAACTGACAAAACCAGACGTTCTTGCTTTTATAGGTCGCGCAGGGTTCCAGAATAACTTTCTATCCTTACTGCGGCGTTCCAGCTTAATGCGTATTTCAAGTGCGTAAACATTCTGGAAGGTACTTAGGTTTACCTTGTGAAATGCTATATCTGCTCGACTAGTGTAGAAATGGGTGGAAGGGCGCTTTCAACTTATCGAGACGGTTCCATCGTTAAAATATTATGTAATACACAATTCGTAATATAATAACTTGTACTCTGTTTCCCAGCTATGTGTTACACAAAAAGTATATTGGCAACTATGTATTTGTGTATTAATAATTTGAACGATCAAAAATATGTTCTCTAATAGAACGTGTGGAGGCACCGCAAGTCGTGCTCATGCTGTATGCATTCATCATTTATTCTTTATCGACACTTCCTTGAAAATGGAATAACACAGACCAAACTCCATGCGAAAGGTTATAGGTAATCAATAAACGATATTACATTGCTGCTTTGACTCTGATAACGCAAACCCTAAAAGAAAGATCAATCATTATAATACACTTCATTTTTATAAATGCCGTTGCGCTGTCAGAATACAGAGTTTGAGAGTTTGCTAAAAATATTTCGTCGATATATTTATATAAAAAGTCAATCGTTGCCCATAATAGGTTGAATTTTTCAATTTTGTAAAGCCATTACACCTGCTCACTCAGATGGCTTACACCATACATCATACTTTTCCTACGACACAGAATACATTACAAAGTCTACACAATTTTTCAAATCATATAGCCTATCTAAGCTGTGTCCTTACGTCCAATTTGTGGCTTATAATCTCTACTTCCTAGTTTAAATGTTGTTATTTCAAATAAAGTGTATTCTCTTGACATTTACAGTCACGGAGACACGAAACGTTCATTATTGTTATAATTATTTATGATTAAAAACGTTTTATTCCGCTGTAAGCGCTAGACATACAAATTATTTGCAATTTACACTGCTTTTAATGTGAGTTTGAATTCAAGGGTTTTATGCTGGGAACTTTTAATAAACTACTATGTGCTGTTTGCAAATATTTCATATGTATTTTTTAGTGCAAGCTAAAGGGTGTTCTGGTTGAATGGCATAGAAAGACGCCAGAGAGGAGTACAATTAGAATATACCAAGAAAGCTACGCATGAGGTGATTGAACTAATTTAACAGGGCAGCTGAACGCTTAAAGAAAATAAGGGTTGTTCTGATTAAAGGGCATAGAAAAACACCCGAGAGAGATTTACCAAGAAAGCTACAGCAGAGGTGAATTAACTAATTAACAGGGCAACTGGATGTTAGAGAATACAAGGGTTGTTCTGTCTAAATGGCATATAAAAACGCCAGAAAGGTTTACGAGTCTGATAATCGGACAGACCGCGGCAGAGGTGGTTGATCCACAGCCAGAAATAAGGAGGGAACAAACGTGTCCTATTAGAAAACAGCTTTAAAGGTAGCCGGGTTCCAGGAGTGAATTTACCTAGAAGAAAGCAATTTACCAATTAAAACGGATCAAAGAAAAATGTAGGAAAACTAGTGGGCAAATATGTGTATTGAATATATACAAAGAACTGAGGCGAGATCAGAGAGTCTACGTTAACCTTTTGGAAGTCTTGGTTTAAAAACGGAAAGAGTCGGTAGTCAAGTTTCGGGAAGTCTATTGTAAATTTTCGGAGTCTCCGATGAAAGTTCAGATAGTTTACTTAACATTTCCGTAGAGTCAACATGAGTAAATACCGGTAGTTTGTGAAAATTTAAAAATCTATTCTAAATTTTCTTAGACTCAAAATGAACGGACAGTTTGTGTAACGGAGTTATATATCGAGAAACTGAGAACTCGAGTTTTATTAGTTTGTAACTCGTAAATACAAACAATCGAATCGTATCATGTGCTACTAACGATATAAGCTATTGAAACGGAATAAGTCGTTTGCGAACTGTAAGTTATTGTAACGAGAGTAGCCGTTGTGAACTAGTGAACAGTACTTACGCTAATGTAAATATCGGTAGAAGCCAGATATACTTAGTGAGAGTGAAGTGATTAAAAGTGTTCATCAGTCATCCACTACGAGAGTGAACCACACTATGAGTCATCGAAACGATCCTATATGCAAGGGAGTCAGGAGAGGATCTACAGCTAATCAGGGGACCTAATGAGATGGAGATGGGCTCACAGTACATCAGCCCGCCGTAGACAAGAATACTCTTACCAACAGTAAAATTGTATGTAGTAATTACTAATTTACAATACACCTGTCTGTCCTAAAAGAACTTACGTATGAATTACATATTAAAACTTGAAGTAATCTGATACGAATATAAAAGCGAACTAAGCACTTTCAATTAAGAATATTTATTCGTATATTAAAATGAATCCATTTGGAATAAAAGTATTTTGTAATATAAGTAATTAGATGTTAATGTTATTCATGCTTATTTACAAAATTTAAGGAACCCTGAGATATAGAGACTTTAACATATAAATTGTTTATCGGTAAAATCATGTTTAAAATAATTCATGATAATAATATGTTAAAAGCCATTGAGAATCGATATTAAGGAAGCTAATTTAAATGTAATAAATATGTTGGTTAGACTGATAAATGTGTCATTGTTTTATTGCTTAAAGATTAACCTTATGGGTTATACAACACTATTACTTGAGATAGTTTTTTTTTTAACACCAACAAAATAATTAAAGAAATTAATTATTGTTACATTTGACGTAACAACGCTGGGCAAAACAATTATAGTTACATTTGGCACCACAACTTGGGGTTAGTAACGTTAAATTGGCACCACAACTTCGGGCATAAGAAAGTAATGTTAAATTTTATAGTTATACAACTCATTGCTGAGTCTTGACCTCCTCCAGAAGCATTCTCCAGACGTCTTGATCTGAATCCGGTGTAGCTTTGGCCTGCTTTTCTTTCTTCTTCCATACAGCTGCATTGTCAAGACTTTCCCCGGTATTCATCCCTATCTTCCTCATAAAGTGCCCGGCCCAATTCAACCTTGTTAATTTAAAATACTTAATAATATTTACATCCCTAAAGAATTAATATAATTATATATTATAACTTATTTGCCATATACTGGACCATAAATTTTCCGTAATAAGTTTCTCATTATCTACATCCGTCTGTGTTCTTTGAAAGTTGTGAGTAAATTAAATTAATTTCCCTATTATAGAGTACCTGCCTATAGATGGGTAAGTCATATGGAGGGGCTGGTTATGGGTGTTATTTATGGGCAACAACTAAGAAACAAGACATTAAAATACATGCGAAATGGGGTTCTTACGAGGGGTTAAAAGATAGCAAAGTTTGATTATATAAAGTATGTGGCTGTAAGAGAAGACTTACAAGTTTTTAACTTGAATGACAAATTAAAAGATTACAAAAAACGGTGGAAATGGCACTTCAAAAGAAAGTCAGATTTCATACTGGCTAAACAAGTCTGGAAGTACAAACCTGTAGGATACAGGTGTGGGGGAAGACCCAGGGAGAGATGGCTGGAGGGTCTTTGAAGGCGGAACAGGCAGAACCTTGCCTATGCCGTGTTTCGAAGAAGGTGATGATGTTTATTTCGAAAGTTAAAAAACGTGTTTCATTTATTTTGTTGATGTTCTATGTTTCTACTCTATATGTCAAGACCTTATCAAAGTTTTAAAGAAGGTACAATTTTTTTAAATTTATTTACTTGTTGTAGTTACAAAATATACGATTATTTTGAAATGTCCCTGTTTATTGCAGTTTAGTTTGAAATATTAGCTGCTGGTATTGGGGTAAAGGGTTATGTAAGGTAGTCCTGATTGCGCATACTGGAATACTGGGAAAGAAAAGAAAAATGTTTAAGCTGTTAAAGGGGACGGAACCATTGTCTAGTCTGTCTATAGCCCTAATGTAAAATATTCGATTAGGTGATACAATTTCTGCTTTAACATATGTGTAATAATTCATAATCGACTTAAATGAACTGTTTGTGAACAATTTGATGCAATTTTACACAAGGAAATATACAGTAACAAATAGGTAAATAATTATCATGATATAACAACCCATCATGACCATACGTATTATCATGACTATTCATTGGCCTTACCAGAAGACGGCAGAGTAGGTTACTGTTTGGAAAACCAAGTACAGATCAGACAAAGATTGTTCTTTTCACCGTAAACGTTCTTCTACATGCTATGTAAGAAAACAGCGCATTAGAAAGCAATTTTTGCCTAAATAAAATTTAAGATACTATTGATAACACACCAATACCAAGAAGAAGTAAATACCTTACCTTTAAGTAATACAAATTGGACACTAAACCTGTCAATACAGCTGATAAAAATATAACACTGGATATAATGAAGTTACTGTAAGTGAAGTTAGTAAAGCCAGAACAAGGCAGAACAAATTTGCGAATTACATTAAAGAGCGAATCTAAAAGAAGCAAGCACGATTTGTTATAAACAAAGTATATAACTGTGCAGATCAGTAAAACTACTTGGACTCGAAACAAATTCTGTATTTCTCGATACAGTTTATAGAATATTATCGTTTCCTACAGTCGAACCATGCCAATGCTATATTTCTCGATACAGTTTATAGAATATTATCGTTTCCTACAGTCCGATCAAACCAATGGCTAAGAGAACATCCACAAAATTCAGAAGAAACACCTGGCCAGGATACATTCATGGAACAGAACTAGAGATGGTAGGAAGGCCGTGTGAAACATGCCCAGACTTCGCGAATGAAAGACATAAGTCCAGTTAACTTTAATATCTAGGAAAAAGGAAGTAATAGTTACATAATAATAGATTTAACGTCACCAGCAAACTAAACATAAAGGTGAAAAAAATTAAGGTTATGTGGTATAGTTTGTTTCCCAAATTATATCTAGTAAACTATTTACATCGACTCTTCGGGCGTGCACACCGCATTACAAACTGCTCCCTCGTAAGCTTTGTGTACTGTAACTAATACTTACATTGCTATCGTTTCATTGACAATTTCCGTAAACTTAATGTCCACACAATTAATTACTTTTTCATTAAAATAAATGTACTTTGCTTTCATCACAATTATGCTAGAAAAAAATTATAAAACGCGAGCACTGAATAGGCACAAATAGTTGATGTCCATTAGTACTCATTAAATACAAGTATATGACGGGCTTTTGATGGAAAGGTAATATATTTCAAAATGTTGTCTATTACAAAGCATTTAGTATAACAGGTATAATAGTGCCCATGATTGGTTAAATACTTGTGTAAAGAATTTTGTTCAACCCGGGATCTATTTTCCTGGGTGAATCTTGGCTGGTTACAGCCTAACGTACAACCTACGATAAAACAAATTCTCGCAACACATTCACGCGCGCAAACACCTCTCCACATACACAATTGCATTTATTTATCACATACGGAAGACTGATTACTGATTTTTAAATAGTTATTGATATTATTAATAATATAATTTCTTATTGCAAAAAAATTTTTAAATTATAATAGTCTTATAATTCACCTAATCGAATATTTTACACTAGGGCTGTAGACAGACTACACAGTGGTTCCGTCCACTTTAACATCTTAAAATTTTTTCTTTTGTTTCCAAGTATTCGAGTATGCGCAATCAGGACTAAGTACAATTGGCGCCACCTATCAAGCCATTTAAATATTCCTTCATATTCTATGATTTTATTAAGGTATCCCAGTGCTTTCTCAAACAGTACATGAAATGTCTACTGTGATATCTTAAAACCTATAGCGTTTTTCCTTTTTAGGCTTTGTTGCTTCATTCAGCAGATTTTATAGTTTATCTAGTTTGAATTTTGAATTGTTCAGAGCAGTCAAAAAAAAAAAATATCTGCGAAATATTCTTTCAGTATTGCTAATAAGTATCGGCAAATGTAACCAGGTTTCTTACGACTCCATTTGCTCTGTTTTCCCTAACCCATTAATTCGACTTAATTTAAGATCAAGATCTTACTTTCTGATGATGTCTTTCCACTATCCTTGATAGGCATTTACTTAGTTTATACACGAATAACTATTAATTATTAATTTCTTTGTAGCTTCCATTACCTGTTTATAGTATAATGAAATGAACCTCTGCTATAACTACAAATGCATCGCTATAGACAAATCTTTGTTTCTTTTCTCCACGCTTTTGGCCTATGTAACTAATAACTTAGAAGTTTACTCCAAACTTCTATCTATCGCAGAGATACACTTTGATGATATCTCAAATGCTTGAAATAAACCAATACGTTACCAGTCTACCGGTACTTGAAAACATGCAGCCTTATTCAAATATGAACCAAATTATTGTATTCATACCAATTCTTGTTAATAACATTTAAATTTGTTTTTGTGTCTTCAACATTTAATGTCGCCTAACATATTAGGTGGGCATAATAAATTAAAAATTAATAGTCATTCCCTCGAATGTGGGTCACTAAGTAGGCCTATATTACTGCGAGCAAGGAACTTCGGATTAAAGAAATAAATATGTTAGCAGCGTTAAACGTTTTATGTTAGGAATTGGGGTAAAAATATGTTGTTTTTTCAGTATTTTAGGAGCAGTTCATAATTTAATCTTTATCGACACTTCCTCGTAACGTGCGTAACAGAGACAAAATTGCCTGCAAAGACTTATAGGCAATCAATAAACGAAATTACAATGCTGCTCTCGCCCTGATAACGCAGCCACTATAAAGAAGAATCAATCATTACAATACACTTCATATTTCCATGTGACTTTAATGCTGCCGAGTGATAAAGTTTGCGGGTTTGCTGAGAACGTTCCGTTAATGCGTTTTTCCTAAATCACTTTCTATCAGTAGTCGTCTGAGCTGTACTTGTGTTTTAATTAAATTAAGCTAAAATAAATTACAAGTAAATATTCATAACCTTTTATAATTATTGAGCTAAAGTATTTTTATTCTCCGTTCCTTTGCAGCAAACATCTAAATTAAAATAATTTGGATTGTTTTCTTCTTTTAACTAAAAGATTTTGTAGCTACTAGAAAAAATAAGTCAACATAAATTTAAAATAAACGTCAATTTTATTAAATCCTTAAATTCGTAGGATTTTTTGTCAATCAATGAATTTTTCAGTGAAGGGTTTGTGAGGATCGGTCAATAATATAAACACAAAGTTTAACTTAAACTCATATACACATACACGTTCACACAAATATTTGTTCTGTTGTGTCTGACATTTCTTTTGTATTCATACACAGGTCCTGATGATGACAATTATTAAACACTGTCGAAACATCCACACAAATAAGTTAAAATTTGTGTTTATATTTTTGACGGATCCTCACAAACACTTCACTTAAAAAAGTAAATTTTATTGAAAAAAAAAACAGTTTGTGTGATGAGTGTTTTAATTACAGTGGCAGTGTAAGTTTTGTTATTTAATTATTGTTATTGTCCACATGTTTTCCCTTACATGATGTCTTGGAACCCTCTGGAACCATAAAGCATAAATTACATGTAACCGCTAGTTAGAGTATACCTGCCATAATGATTAGGCCTATATGCAACAAAGTTAACTGAAGATTTTTTAAAAAACTAAAACACAGCATGTTGTGTTTAAGTGCTGAGAAAGTACAAGTATACTGTTTGAACAAAAGGTCAAATTAATAAATGAATTATTTTTAATTATCTTATATGTGGCATTACTTATGATTATACAAATATGTTATTACTAAATTGGTTACGTACGTTTACATATATAGAATCGTAAATAATTATCGTAAAACCTACGTAAAACCTATCGTAAAACCTGGTGTTAAGTTTTACAGCAGTACGACAGAGCATTCACTATTCTGTCGTACTGTAATTGTATTGAATCTTCGGTGAGTTTCGGCAGGCGGACCTTACATTCTGTATCCTGATATGAGCCCTTCGCACAGTGGGGAAAGTTTTAAACAGCTGAGTCGAGATAGTAGTGACATGTTTTACAGTACATAGTAAAATGGAAGAAACTGGGTTTAAGATCAGCACTAGATAAACCGTTAAGACTACCTTTTACGGATTAAGTACTCCTACGGAAAACCTGATAGTCAAAATTTATTGAATCTAACAAAAAAGTTCTGAGTAACACACAATCGGCTTATCGATACACGAAAGAAGAAGAAGAAGAAGAAGAAGAAGAAGAAGAAGAAGAAGAAGAAGAAGAAGAAGAAGAAGAAG
The DNA here is from genome assembly GCA_034769895.1 of Magicicada septendecula. NCBI lineage: Eukaryota > Metazoa > Arthropoda > Insecta > Hemiptera > Cicadidae > Magicicada > Magicicada septendecula. The sequence goes on from CM068372.1 coordinate 143,783,237, forward strand.
AAGAAGAAGAAGAAGAAGAAGAAGAAGAAGAAGAAATAAAATCATGAATGCAAAATATAAAATGAACTAAACTAAATATAATCTGAATGTAAAATATAAAATTAACTGAATTAAATATAATCTGAATGTAAAATATAAAATAAACAAAACTAAATAACAGCTTTTAATAAAAGGGATAGACAGAATTCAGTTTGTTCATTTGTTAAATGTTTGTTATTTTTTATTGCTTTTTTAATTTCTCATGCTTTTACTTCGTAATCATAGACAGCCTACACCTAATATCATGTAACTGGAACTGTCACATAATATTTAGTTTAATCTTTACAAGTACATAATTTTACATGGAAGTGAGGAATACTATTAAAACACTAAAACACTATTAAAACACTCCAGTTCAGTCAATCAGATAAGTATTAGCAAGACTTAACAGGTGAATTGAAATCTACTGAGTGTACGTTAGGTTTACAGTTCGTGAGATGTTTAATGCTGACGATAGCCAGAAACTCACTTAGTGTAGAACCTATGACCTTTCCGAGACTATTATATTACGATAATATTTTCATCAAGTACGCATACGAGTTAACAACACTCGTGGCAGTGCATCCACATTGTAAATCATTTCAACGAAAAGTGCTTGATTTTATGCTTCGACTGATTTGCCTTGCAAATATTGAATTCACTTGGCGCAATGAAACGGTCACGGGCGAGTGTGGGAAGGGAATTAGGTAAAGGTCAAGCAGTAAGTCACTGGAAAGGCACAGCTGGACGCTGTCGGTCCGCGTTTGGCCCTGCTGCTGTTTCATTGATTTCCCCTACTGTTCTGTTGCTTTGTGCCTTGCCCGCTTCTTCACTTCCAGAGTGCTTTCAGCTGTGCACACATCACACTAACATGAAACTAGAACAGAATATAAAATGTGTGCTCCACTCCTGAGTACTTTGTATTTAAACTAATTAGATATTCCATACGTTAAACTATATAATTTTAAGTATCTTCTACAGTCGAATTAAAATATCGTTATAGTGGTTACCATTTTATGTGAAATCCACGCACTTTGATCTCTTCCTGTAACCGGAAAAATGTAATCACTTTCCAGACGATCTCTTCGCTTTGGCTACATGATGGCAAAAAGCGAGTGTTATCTTTTGCTTAATGACAAAGCACATATAAATTATAAGCAAAACAATTATAAATTATACAAATATACGTCTGTGAAAGATTCTGTAAACATACCCAAGACGGTTCTATGCACATAGATAGTCGAGCGAGTACAATAGGCTTATTGTATCTATGGACATTTTAATTATCCGGTGGCATAATTTATGATAAATAGTAACAAAAGTAATAATAACATAATAATGATGGTTATGGTAATGATAGTGACAGTAGTGACAAGAAGAAGAATATTTACCACAATTCCTTAAGCTGACGAGACAACCAACTTGTACGTCATAGTGATGTTCACAGATCGGTTAATAATGCAACTTTGAATGTTTTGAACATTTCTGCGTTTTTCACAGGCTGATCAATTATTCTAACCGCATCAAGTAAAAACTCGTGCCCTTACGTCGCCAGCGTGTGAATTATTTGACAGCGGTTTAGTGGAAAGTCATACCTGTTCACTATAATATGGGGACGTATGTACTTGGTGAATATTATCGTATGTTTGACAACTGTAAACTTCGAAAATTTTTGAATGCTTTTTTTTGTTTCGTTTGATGAAACTGTTTGTACAGTTGAAAGTAACACATTCTCCGTTGTTCACTTATACTGAAACGACTGAAACTTCTCGAACAATGGCGAGTGTCGTTCTACAAGTTTCTCCGCTAGCCGAGCAGGTGCGTGTTTCTGCCAAGTACTCAAGTAACATCTAGAGTTTTCGAGTACTCGTTGACGCATATTGTGGAACATTCTTTTGGAACACCTGCAGGCTATATATAGACGAAAGCTGCCGCTTAGAAGTTTGTTTACGTTGGGCGTTTTGTCAAGTGATATCAAGTGGTTGTTGTGTTTTAATTAGTGCGGAATTCTTTATAGTTGACATTATTATTGCGTATGGAGAAATTTAATGTACAGTGTTGACGTATTGTACGAGTTGATTAAAAATTTTTATTTGCGATTAATTAAAGCTGGTGATTAGTGACTTCATTGGTGTATGTATTTTGTTTCCACTGTACCATACGGCGATCAGTGAGACCGTCGTAACAAAATATTCTACTGTCTAAAGACGACGATCCGTGGCACACGTTTTACTATGCCATTGAAAGCAGAAATGTGACTCAGGTGATATTAGATCGATTAATTGGTAATTGCAACCCTTATAAAGTGGCTTGCAGAGGAATATTCAAAATGATTTATTTAGTTCTGTGCTATGACTTGTAAGTTACAACCAAGCTAAAACAATACCGAGGTGTCATACAATAACTACGTAAAAACAGGAAGTCATCTAATAAATTGAAATTTATTACGATGAATGTTTCTTTTTGTATCGGCTATCTGAGGACCACATGCCAGTTTCAATTCTTTATTCCTTGTTCTTTTCTTTTTCTCCAATACTCTTTCATCTTTTCACTATGCCTCTTCTTCCTGTCTTCAGTCCACTTTAAACCTGCGTTTTTCTCTCTCCTACCCTAGACTCCTTCCATTTTTAATACTTTTGCCCAAAAAACGTCTCTTTCAATTTCTTCTTCTGCGTTTATATTATTTTTTCTAAATCCTTTTTGACTTCTTTCCTCACATATATTTGAAGATCTGTTTTGCTAACCTATTGTCGTCCATCCTATATAAATCAGGAAAACTGAGACATCGAACTTCCAGATAAACAACGCTCCCATTCAGCAAACTCTCAGCAGAGAAAGCACAGCCAACATGGTTCCCACCATCCGAAATGAAGTGAGACCAGCAGAAGAAGGAGTAGACGTATTTACTATAACATGACACAAGATTGCTTTCTACACGTCGCCGGACTTTATATTTCACGTTATTAATTCAGTGAGCTGTCACGATTCTTACACAATGAACTACACATTTGATGTCAACAAACGGTCCCGTATGTTCAACAAAGCCATTTGCTAGTACTGTGTAGCACTTTATTCTTAAAATCGTACTTAGCTTTGAACTCAGTGACGGAAGACTATTTGTAATCACAATAATCATAATAAAACCCCAACCAATCTTCTAGCAGTTGCTTTCCTGCTAACGTCGAAGTCAAATATTTGAATTTATTTTATGTTAGCAGTTGCACGTCAACAACTAAAAAAGTTGTGCGTCTATGTGTTGTAGCACGTCATATATAAAGTTGTGCGTTTATGTGTTGTAGCACGTCATAAATAAAGTTGTGCGTTTATGAGTTGTAGCACGTCATAAATAAAGTTGTGCGTTTATGTGTTGTGGCACATCATAAATAAAGTTGTGCGTTTATGTGTTGTGGCACATCATAAATAAAGTTGTGCGTTTATGTGTTGTGGCACGTCATAAATAAAGTTGTGCGTTTATGTGTTGTGGCACATTATAAATAAAGTTGTGCGTTTATGAGTTGTAGCACGTCATAAATAAAGTTGTGCGTTTATGTGTTGTGGCACGTCATAAATAAAGTTGTGCGTTTATGAGTTGTAGCACGTCATAAATAAAGTTGTGCGTTTATGTGTTGTGGCACGTCATAAATAAAGTTGTGCGTTTATGAGTTGTAGCACGTCATAAATAAAGTTGTGCGTTTATGTGTTGTGGCACGTCATAAATAAAGTTGTGCGTTTATGTGTTCCAGCACGTCATAAATAAAAACGTATTCGCCTATAATTCCTGTGTAAAGGTGGTTAATTTTCATCGGAAATATATTTGACGTAATAACTGAATTACATTGAATTATTGTATAGTACAATCATTATAATATTATACTTGTAGTACTATAACTGTATCTGTAACCGTAACTGTAATTGTACTATAATATAATCATTATGGTTTACTGAGTAAAGTGGTGCATGAGTATCAGAGCAACCAATCTATGTGAGCCTTGCTACGGAGGGCCCTGTAATTCTACATGCTTCATGTGGCAGACGCATTACATTGAAACCAAAGTTTCTAAAAAAAAATGTATATTTACTAAGGAAATCGGGTCTTAACTACGTGGATCGAGTGCCTTAGTAATCGATATTAAACCGCCTTGTATGTATATACATATTACAATATAATTTCTACTTGACGTACAAAGAATATTGTTAAATAATTTCATCTACTTAATTAAAATTCATATTTAAATTTGCAGTCATTAAAATGAAACAAATATTTATTAATGTATACTCTTAGTTGTCTGGAAATGTGTTTGAAACAAATACTTTGAAACAAAAAGTAATATTGTTTTAACTTTGTTTGTTTTTGGGAATCTGAGAATTAACGACAATCCGTTTTAATTTGTACGAATGTGAGTTGCATGTGAACATATAGTGTCTGTGTGTGTGTGCGCACGCGAGCGCGCTAAAACTAAGAAGTTCGTTTGTTGTCTTAAAACAGTATAATTCGTCTTAATTCTATAGAGAGTTATCCAGTCCTACGTTTGCTTGCCAAGTAATTTCAACAAAATTCTACTCGCTCTACAACAGGAGTAACAAAACTACAAGAAAAACAAGTTAGGCTACTACAGTCACAGAAACTTTAATATATATAATATTTACATTTTTTTATTATCAGGAGAGTTACATGCATTGTATATGCCTCACATATTAAGTATAGTGGGAAATCCTGGATGTGCCTCTTAATTTTGGTGGATGTGGTAGGTCACTGTACCACGTTCCTTCCACCTACTGCGAGGTCTAATGAATTTGTCTTTATTTAACAAGTGTATTATTAAAATTGTCGTTAAAGATTTATCTGGTGTTCATTTACTTATTCCTCCGTAATGAATTCGCAAGCCGTGTGATCGTCGTAACGGTGTTGTTTGGAATGTAATTGCACTCAGCTCGTGTTGTCGCGTAATGATTATACAACATTAATTCAGGAAGTTATTAAGGTAATTTTATAACTCGAAGTAGGGACAGTGCATTTATATTCATTAAATTGTATTTAATGTGATGTTGTTCCTGCAGTGGGGACACAAATGGTTTAGGGGGGCACAGTAAGGGGAAGAGCGAACGCAAAGTGTTGAAATATATGAGTAAATAATCTGCAGTACACGTTGTGTGCAGTGTTATGAGTGTTGTGCGGATCCCCACAGGGGTCGTACATTTTAATTCACTATAAATCTTTGACCGTATTATAAATCGCTGGCCAACCTTTCTACCAAGCAGATTCCGTATATACTGAAATACCATCAAAGTACTGTAGTTTCCACATGAAAGGTTTATATTACGGCGTGTTAATAAGACTGCGAATAGTAGACAGTTTTAGACTAATGAAAAGTCAATTACGTTTTACTAACCAGTAATTTAATTTTGTATAATTTAGTTTTTTACAGGACTTCGAATTATCCAAATTCAAATTATCCTGGTTCTACTGTAATACATTTAGAATCCTTCAGTATTACAATTTATTTATTATTTGCTACAATCATTACAATCAGTGTAGAAGAGCGACAGTCACTTAACTGACTGTAACAAATAATGTATATTTCCCGACTTTATTGATAATAAGTGAATAATGCAGTTAACATGAAGTGATATTAAATAAGGCACTTACAAACAAATATCTTCAACCAATTAGAAATTCATCATACTGATGTATATCGTATTTCTATGCTAAACAAGGAGAAACTATTTACATCAATATTGCACCTAAATGATATACCTTAATTTTCTGCAAATGGGGCAGAAATACATAAAAGAAAACAAAACCGCTCCTGGGACGGTAAAAATAAGTAACTGTGTTATGTCATTAAGTTAATTTTAATTAACTGTTTATTGAAAGTACGACACAGTTTATGAGATGATATGTGAAAAACATGTTGCTGTTTCAGATAATTATACTTAATACTTAACAAAATGTTTAAATATAGCCGTGTACATGTAGGCTAATCTATCATGCTCACCGTTCACTAGATTTTCCGTTTGTGTCGTATTTTACCTGAGAAGTTTTTAACTATAATTATCCGTCAATTAAACCATGTATACCATGGCGTATGATTATTAAGTTTTCATTTTTGTATTTAACCTATAAATTCATGTATCACTATATAAATCAAAAACTTTTCTTATTAAGAAAATAAAATTTAAAACCAAAAATAAAATTATCAGCGACATGTGTACGTCAATAAAAAAACTTAGAAGTATCATAACCTACTATAAAAATAGTCCTGACTTACGGTATTATTGTAAATGAATTTATATCAATCACACGTGCTAAGTAGTTTCTATATAACATTTTCCTCACTCCACTGTTCAAAAGTATATTTCTCTTTCAAAAAGATTGTTTTTTAGAAATTAACAACTATTTTTGAGCGGTGAAATGCACGGAGTCAACAAAAGAGTTTCTCCCACTGAAATTACAGCAACAGTGAAGAGAGGTCGTAGAGGCATAGATCTCGATAACAGTTTGCTATCTCACTCACGGACTATCTCTCTTTGTCATGAATTGTTGCTTCACAACGACACTTCATTCAATGTTCTCCCCAGCCTTGTTGCAGCACACCTGAACACTATGAAAGACTGCATTTTTGAGTATGTGCCAAATTAATGAAAACTGTTGGGTTCACAACGAGGCGTTTTTCCACTGCGCAGCTCAAAGTCGTTTCCAAAATCTATCGCGAGGTCTACAATAATGCATTAACGTTGTCTCTAAAGCTTTGCTTAGGCTTGTTAAGGTTGTTGCAAGTTGCTGCCGTAGTAAATAAATTGTATTATTAAGTAGTGCCACATTAGAGGCGGTGAAAGGTAGCATGGTTCAGACTGAAAAACAGTGTGGTTTGCTGTAAATCCAAACATGTGTAAACAATTTTCACAACTGTGAATGCTACGTTATGAGTGTCAGGAGGACTGGAAAAGACTCCTCAGTAACCGTATATTAAAACAAAATAAATATTTATCTAGGGATGAACTACTAAACACGTGCATTAAAAAGATCTTGAAAATTATTGCATTCTAATCATTATATTTTTGGAAGTTTAAACGAATGACTACTCTTTAACCACAAATTTAACTTCCTTTGACGTTCATAAAGAGACAAAAAACTAATAATAACCCTAACTACTGTTAGAATTAACAAGAACCTCACATAAACATACTATCGAATGTTTTAAACGGCAATGGAAAAATATTTAAACAGGTATTTCTGCTTACCGTAAATGAAAATTGTCTTTTAAAAACAGATAAGGAATTAAAGGAAAGCTGGAAACTATAAAAACGTCTATAAGTATTATTTACGTAGAACATCAGGCCTGATACGGCAGTAGGCTTGCGATTAAGTAACATGTGACGCTCAATTCCTTCGTCTTTACATCAGCAACGTTAGTCGTAAGAGAACGTCATTTAATAAAATCTGTAGAAAGGGGATGATCTGAAACCAATAGTTCCAAGGACAACGTCGAGAGGGAGTGCGTGGCGCAATTGTGCATTTGGACGAAAGGAAACATGCACGAACGCGAAGCCTACAAGTACTCACAGAGACTATTAAGAAAACAGCAATTTATTTACACTGAATTTAGAAAATTCTAAAAATGCATTTCAATTTTACATTTTATAAGAAACATGAAAGTATTTACTTCTATTAATTATGTAATACTAGAGGAATGCCAAAAACGGAGACTGTACTATTACTACTGAATACCAGGATGTGCTTTCCCCAAGACTGAAGTATTCCGTGTGTTCTTGGAAGAAGAATACAAGAGGGTGACATAAATAAATAAAAACTCTGATAAACCATCGATAGCTAAAGAAGGAACGGACGGCGTTCCCACAATTAGAGGAATAATGGCAGTGCTATAAAAATAAAGTATACAAATTAAACCGGATCAGACAACTTCAGAATTTTACTCAAAAGTTATTAAATTGGTGGAGTAAATTATAGTTGACTCGGGACCTTCGGCCACCGACTTTCCGGTCTTTAGTACTATTTGCAACGGTCTTCGGTAAATTATTGAAAATGTGAAATCCTTCATTCTCCAAATCGAATGTATAAAAAAGCTGATCTGTTGTTATTTTCAGTCCTAAGCTTTGTAAAATTTCAGGAGATCAATGATGTGCTGGAATACATTAGTATTCATCAAGAGAAATCGACGCAGGGCTTAATTTATGTACGGAAATATTTTGATATTTTGACACAGAAAAAAACTCAGCAAGATAAGCAAACAACAAATACGTTTTAAAACTGTAGTTTTGTGTACTGTACGTTACAGAAATTTTTGTCTGTTCTTGTATTTTTTATATTTAAACTGCTTTGCTCCCTGAACTGCAGAACGTGCCCACTATTTATTACAATGTACATTAATTACTACATAAATTTCAATACTAGATAAAATTTCAATTATAGGAAAAATTACAAAACTCCCGATTTCTCTGCTTTTTCTTTAGTAAAATAACAATTGTATGCCATATACAATAAAAATTAAAAGTTTGAAACCTTCTAATTTGTTTTAAAATTCAATTAGACTAAACCCCTGTTGGTTTCTTAAAATTTTCAAGTTTTATTAATTTTTTATGGGTCATAGGTTTCATAAACTTTAAGTTTTGAAACACCGATCACTAAATTTAGATGTTACTTAAATTTTACTTTAATTTAATACCCTACATAAATTTTGTTCAATTATATCAAATTTTTTACCTACTTTTTGGACCATGACTTTAAAAACTTCTACATTTTTAAAAACATCGGTATGGGGAACCATACATCACTTCCATGTTCTAAGATCTATATTTAAAATCATATTCGAAATGAAATATTTCATTAGAAACTACTTCTTTCTACTTATTGCTTCAGCCTTAACCACAGTACTGTGGTCACTAACATTATACCACCTGACGTTTTCGCACTCGATTTTCACTGATGATGGCAGTCGATGGCACTGCCGAAAAGTCTGGTTTTGCAGAAAACATTGGACTACGGCTAAACAGCCCGGGAAGGAATTTTAACAAAGAACTACTTCTTTGTAGCCGATAACGTAGTACACATATAAAAAATTCTCCCCTCCCCCTTCAACTATAATTTCCATTAACAGAAAATTACCCCCAACTCGTTCACCTAACCTCTTCATTTATAGATATTTCATCTACGTTTCTACAGTGGATTATTATGAGCTACTTATCAGGATACTTTATTTATCAAAATTAAGTAGTTTACCCTTGTTAAAACATAAAACGTTGCCGGTAAACTACCCCTTCCTCTAAACCGATCTTCACCAAAATCAATAGACCTTCAGTCCTCTACAATGCAGGGATGCATGCAAAAAAATATTTGATTCTGTTTGAATGTGCAGCAGTTATCGTTCGTCATGGAAACATTTCTCTTGTTATAACATAAAATGTTGCAGGTAAACTACCCCTTTTCCTTAACCGATCTTCACAAAAATCAATAGGCCTTGAGTTATCTACAATTCTGGAACGTATGCAAAAAATTATTTGATTATCTTTGAATTTACGGCAGTTATCTGTCGTCAAACAAATTACCCTTCTTAAAACATACAATGTTACTAGTAAACTACCCCATTCCCTTAACCGATCTTCAACAAAATAAGCAGACCTTGAGTCCTCTTTAATTCAAAAAGGTATGCAAAAACGTAGTTGCTTCTGTTTGAATTTACGGCAGTTATCGTTCGTCATATAACAAATTACCCTTGTTAAAACATAAAATGTTGCTGAATGAACAAGACACTTAGATTGTGGTTGGAATTCCCCTCTCTTTTGATACTCCACATAGGTTTTTCTCGAGTTTTTCTGAACTTTACCTCCCTACATTTCCATATTTTTGCTTCTCACGCTCTTATTTATAGAGAGATCAGTCTCAAAACAGTAAGGTTCGGCAGGATAAGAGTATGAACAAAAGTATGAGCAAGCCAAGTTTTACAAAAATTGGTTGATTCGTTCAAAAGTTACCGTGGAACACCACTGACAGATGGATTCATATAGACAGACAGACAAATAAACGGTCGAGTCAGAACTGAGACATCGCTTCGCTCCTCTGCCTTAATTGAATTTAGAGACAAACAGCTCAGATAAACATTTGAACCAAGCCTTTAAATAAAAATGTCGTTCACAGGTAGCCTTTGCCATAAAATTCTACAGCATTCTGTAAATATATTTTGATTTTTTTACACACCACACTGACACATTTATTTAAAATTTTCGTGTAATTGGGTTAAGTTTAAAATAATCTTTTTAATTTTAATGTATACCAAATACATAAACGCAGATTTTAGTACTTTATGAAACACTATTAAAACTATAATAGGGCGCGTTTGTCATCTCTCAGGTCGACTCAGCCTGTGGAAATGAGTGCCTGGGATAACAATTGGCTGCTCAAGTTAGTGCTTGGTACACTAACACTACCTTCCTTGTATGCCGAACTGCTCAAATAAGTCCTACACGGCCTATCTCCTAGACAGTTTGGACGGTAAACAAAGGGTAAAATACTATTAATGTTAACAAAACAACAATGTTATCGAAAGGCACGTATTGTCTGCAGACAAAATGATTTACTGTCAGTTCCCAGTTTACTCGGTTTTTTGTTAACCTGGTAGTCCTAGCGCCCCATTAGGCTAGATAGTATCAAGTATACTGTGCCTAATAAAGATGATATAAACTTTTGCTCAAAATAAGCAGTACATTAAGTGATGTAAAGTTGGAATTAAATGCCTCATTCATAAAAATGGATTCATCATTAACTATTCGATATTACACCCTTAAAGAGATAGTTTTAAATATTCTTGTGAGACATATGTAGTTCTTAGGTATTCCATTAGAGAATGTAGTCAGTCAGTATCAAAGCGAATTTTGACTTTAATAACTACAAGTTTACTATTAACAAAATGTTTACAATATACGAAGATTTTATAAAAAAGCTGGACACTAGAAACTGGTAGATATTTACGTAGAAGAATTGCACCACAGAGATAAGACAAAGAGAGAGAAAGACAAACTAAACAGAGAGCAATCAGATAGCTAGATAGATAGATAGATAGAGGAGAGAGAGAGAGAGAGAGAGAGAGAGAGAGAGAGAGAGAGAGAGAGAGAGAGAGAGAGAGAGAGAGAGAGAGAGAGAGAGGCATACAGACAAATAGAGAGTGAGGGGCGGAGAGAGGGTGAATGAAAATGAAGGCCAAAAAGTTATTTTCGCGCCTCTGAAATCGGATGCGAATAGCAACGTGGATGTGATACCAGAAACCTGATTAAAAGAGTAAATTATCTTCTTATGTTGACAATTACCTTCTGTCCTATCACACACTACGCGAATTACCATTTCCGGTTCCAAACGAATACAGTCACTTCACCAACGCTTCATAGGTCTTCTATACTTACTGGTCCCATAGGCTTATATATTCGAAACTTTCTTAGGTAACCTGCCATCCTATTCAGAATAGAAATATATCTCACTGTGTTTTCTGCAATAAGTTTTCTTGGTGTCTGGGACAGGTCATGCATTTTAATTTGATTGTTAGACTTATGTTATTGCATCTATCGATAGTACGTCCTTCAACACGTGCTGCGCTCTGCCGACTGCTATTCACCCCTTTTTCCTCGCTTCCCACGTCCCATTGCCGGAATTCCAGCCCCTGTCTCGTTGCTTTATTATAAAGCCCAACTTTTACGCTTTCCGTTAGTTAATTGCTTTAACGGTAAACAGTGTGTAGTGCGTTAATTTGTTGACAACAGCTCGCGAGTGTAAAGTGCAACTTGTCTCGGTTACAACTACAAGAAGGAGATTCCTGTGTCCACGTCGCCACGATTATGAAGGACATAACCTCGTCTACACGCTAGCTAGCAGGTATCTTTCCATCAGGAGCACGTGTAAGTCTCGTCATCTTACCTGGTTACTATTATAAACAGTTACGAGTGCCGATTCCCCTAAATTTCAATCGGCTGGTCCTCCGGACTCTTGTCGCAAATGGAGACAAGCATTACTTACTCTACTCCTTTAACTGTACAAGACAGTTGGATATTGAAGGAAAAGTATAAAATAATAAAAAAATAAAATAAAATATAAAGTAAAATATTTTGGTAATATTGAAGATAAATCAAATATTTGTGATCTTAGTTACGATAATAGACGATGGTTAGGAAACCCTACTCAGGAAATACCTGTAATTGTAAAAATATCATAATCAATAATTTTTTCTTCAATACAAAACGTTCATTTAGTAAAGTATGTGCTGTGTGATTACATTTAATACTCACATTATAAACTTTAATTTTTTACAAAAAAAATAATGTTTCCATCTTTTAAAAATTAATCTAATTTTATTTTTGAATAATTAAAAAACACTCAATAAGGATGAAAACCAAAACTGAATAAAATTACAAGCAAAGGATACAAAAAAAAAGTAAAAAAAGTAAAGCGTGTCCCATTGAGTTCAATAGCCGTATAAATAGCGACGCATAATACTCTACTTAAATTTGAATTAAACTGCAATAAAAAGTGCAATAAAGATTTAGAGAGCGGGTTGCGTAGTGGCCCCATGTGTGCACTAGGACAGGCACCCCTTAGTGTATTGCTCCACCATATCCGCGTATCCAGCTCAGCGGTTTAAGTATGAGCAGAGTTTGCTTTCAAAACAGTTTGCATTTCGGTAACACGTTATAGATATTTATTTCTATATTAAAATATTTGTACTAATGATACTAGTTAGCACATTTTATACCTAGCAGTTACTTTCCCACTGTTCTATATAAACACATTTTATTTGCACTGGACGGCCCAAAAATATTAAAAAGTAGTATTTTTAGTTCTACTGTACACCTACACAATTTTTATTTCACGTAAACACTAATTGTCTGCGGTCGGTAAGCTAATATTCATTTACATTTAATGGAGATGAATCCGTTTTTACTGTATTATTATCACTAAAACTGGTGGATGATTGCTTTCACAGAAAACAAATGGTGATCTGTTACTTAAATATTACAAACTATGTTTATAGCCTACCACTCCCACATTTATGTTAAACTTGAAATTTATATAAAGTTACAAGAGTAACAAATATTTGTATAGCCATGCGCTTACAAATGTCACTTTACAAAAAATATTTAGACTACAAGTATTTAATCATAGTTTTGTATTAAAAAAAGCAACTTAAGCTACTATTAACTTAAAAGTGAAAACATATTTTGCATTTAGGTGTATTCCGTGTCATACTAGTGATTTTCAGCTTAGTATCAGTTGATTACCAAATTAGTCCATGCTTTGTAGGTATAACCTACGAAGACGTTTTAATGTTTTCAGTGTTTACAATGGTACGTAGAAGCAAAGAGATTTAATTTAATCTTTTGGTACAATAATGTACCGAAACTAGAACAAATAAAGCAATCAATTTATTTAATCGATTTGACAATTTTATTAATCCCTTTATTCAAACTTATTCCGAATTTTCCGTTCTAGTTTTACAAGTACAATAATGCAATGTATATACTATTACACTTTATAACATTAGTGAAGTAATAGTAAAACATAATTGCTTAGTTCCACATCACAGTACTCACATGCCACTCTGTAGCGCTGCACCGCCTACTAAGCTGGTGAAGAACAACATTCCTAGTTTACAAACTCTGCGTGGTGTGATCATAATTGACAAAATATTGTTTTCTCTAATCTTAAATAAACATGTTTTAATAACATTGTCAACTATTAGTATGCCTCATAGACATTAACAATATATTATATTTCAATAGTAGATGTATTTATAAATGCTTCTACAGAAAGGTATACGAGTGAAATATACTCCCGAAAATACATGTACTTGTTGTTTATGTGTAAAAATCGGTATGCTTTTTTGTAAATTTATTCTGCTTTGATTTTTGTTAGTAATTTTATTTTTTATTTTCCAGGTGAGTACTACGTTGGCCTTATCCATAAATCTGGACTAACGGTAAGCTTACTATATCCATGCAATCATGTAAGTAGTTTGATTGAGATTATTTACTCTGCTGGTATTCTAAGCAGTTAATGACTACACATTCTTTAGTGATCCTTCGAGTCATGTAAACATGATGAGTACCTAAACGTTTAATAACAAATTAGGTGCTCTTAGTATAGTACGGCTGACTTATGGCAGCTGACGTACAGTACGCAAAACCTAGTTTCTCAATGTTTGAGTCATCGTAATAATTTACGTTCTATCACTTGAACATCGTTTTTCTGTGCTGTAAGTAAATAATTATTTAACCAAAGGCCTTCAACTATGTCTCTGCTATTCTTGTTGTTCGTTAAATAACAACATAAACGTAACTATTGCTATGAGATACATTTAATAATTGCGCGATTTTGAAGACAAAATTGAATGTTCCTGTACAAGCTAAGCGTTATGTAAGAGTCACGTGCATGAAGCAATCTAGAATGGATGAGGAATAATAACAGCAGTTCTGCATTGTGGTGTTAATATGTAATGACTACCGCAGTATCTGTAATAGAACCTACAAATCAGTATGTGTGTTGCGGTTCAAGAGCTATAGTTACTTACTATAAGTAATCATAAGTAAAATAATTTTGTTTGGTAAAGTTTCATGAAAATTGTTACAGGACTATATGGAATTTAACAAATATTTCAACAAACGCTAATTTATATACATGTATTATTTGTGTTTGTTAGAGTAAATACCTTATGTTTGAAGTATTAATATTCGAAAGGAATCTTCAAAAGGTTCAGTGCTTTAAATACGCATACTTAATAAAAGAGAAATGCAACAGTTAGTTGAACTATCCGTAGACTTGAATGCACGTGCCCCGTATACGCTTTCGCTTACTATAGTACCAGAAAAAAGTATCTTATTATTAGTACGTTTCATTACACGCTGATAAGATAAATGGTTCTGTAAGAAGTGAATCAAGATATACGTTTTTGCACTGATACGAGTATTAACGTACCGTCACGTTACCGTCGTTAACATTGACCAAATATATGGTCAACGTTAATATTGACCGTCGTTAACAAAGCAACCGTTATATGTATTAAATTAAATTTTAATTAGTAGTTGCATCCTTTGCTTAGCTGCTTTGTTGCCACGTTTCTGCCACTTAAACCAAGTCATATATAGACAACAGAATGACGACGACAGGACGATCGGTTTAATTGAAGGCGGTAAGTTTCAGTTAATGTATTACTAATACTGGAAAAGGCGGACTGACTGTGGCCAACGCAATAATCTTTTTGGTTCGGAGAGGCGGTTTCACAAAGCTAAGTCCACATATTACTTCATCAGACATTGCAAATATATTGTTTTTACTGTAATAGTTTTATAACCTCAGTATTCCATACTATCATCTACTTTCAGGCCAAATAATTTGCCGGTAAGTATATGTATATTTAATCGTATGTCGCCAAGAACTAATAAATAGAACATAATTTTACTTGCATAAAAGTAAGCGAAAACTATAGGCCTGCATATGAATTCCTACATATCTTGACGCAGGTGTTCGAAATGTAATAATACTATTACCGATAAATAATAAAACTGATTACCATAGATCTGAAATCAGACAATATTTACTTAATTGGCAAAGAGCATAATTTTATTTCTGTTTGTCACAGACAAATATAAAATATGCAAGCTAAAGGGACTTAAGTATAAATAGTATAAATGCTATAAATACTAAATATAAATCAAATTATAAATAGGTTCACGTACTAATGTTTGTTGCCTTGAGTTCAGACTACGATTTTCCGGCCTTGAGCAGATACAAAATCACGAATAAACATTTAAACATAATGAGATAGTGTTGTACAAGAATAATATATACTTACTTGTCTAGAAGATTCATACTTACTTATATATACGTATCATATTCGTATTCATACGTTGAGTGTATGTAATGGCTTCCATTTCTTGTGACGAATCTCATCGGTGTTCTAAAAAAACCAATTTTGTCAGGCAAAGTTTCCAGAGTTTCAATGTGTGATATCTTTTCAGTAGTCATGTGATTAATGCGCCATAACTGGGGAATTGGATTACACTAGTACAACGGTGTAACATACCAAAGAAAATCCAACTATTAGTCTGTTGTACTAAGGACTGAATATGTGGAATCACTTGATGGTTTTTGGTCAAGTGATTGTACAAGGTAACACGGAACTTAGAATTGGAGAGAAATTAGGAATTTAAGTATAACTGTTTCAAGAAATGTTGTTTCCGGTATTTCCTTTTGTTACAGCGATAGCAGATTTTAAAGTGGACACATTGAGCTTTTTTAGAAATATTATGAAAATTAATTTACAATTACTGTTTGGGTGTGACAAGTGTTCTAACGTAAAAGACAGAAATGTGGTTTTACTTATATATAAACTATAAAAATACAGAGTAGTACCAAGTGATTGTTTACATTCCGGTGAGTGAGAAACATGTTAAAGAAAACGTCCCTCTTTCGTTGTAAAATATTCAAAATAAAACTATGGATTACTTACTCTTGAGGGGAGGGATTGATATTTATGCGCACGAAAGGAAAAACGAATAAAGATGTAATCAAAATGCAAATGCGTTTAGAAGTATAAACTTCCCACTGTTGAAACACTCATCTCTGGTGGGTTTTTGGAAATATGCAGGAGGATTTCGTGTACACAGGAGAACAATCCAGTGCAATCCACGTGACTAGTGCAATCTATATATTTCATTGCAGTCATATTCAAAATGAAAATTTTGGTTTGTTGTTTCGGTTTACAATATGGTTTTTGCGCACTGGAATTCGTTTTCCATGTCTTACATTCCTAATTATCTGCTCTTTTCTGCCTTTTTTTTTTACATTTTAGGGAGCTCTCACGGAAGATCAATTGCACAATAAAATCCGTGTTTACATATTTTTAAGAGAAATATGAAGTAAATTTTCTCATAAACTTAGCAGAAATTATAATCACATTCTCGTGCAATTAAAAGTATACATGGATAAGTAAGCTTATGTGTGTGCAGTATACCCTTGTTATATGAAGTAATTTCCATTTACGTAAGTTTGTTTAGTTTTTAATTTACGTATTAAATGTAGGCCTATTTAAAGCTGTGCCATAGACACGGAAAGCACACATTCACTGAAAGAAAGGCAGTTTTTAATGTTGTTTTATGTGTAGTATTATGTTTATTTATTTGCATGAATGAAAACGGCAAAGTCAACGTGTACTACATATTGGACGAGACGATAGACAAATCAATAAAAAGAATTTGTTTATCCAAGAGATACTTGTATTGCACCTTTCTTTGATACTCATAGATTCTCAGCTTATCACAAATGAGCTGAAGACTGAAAATATTGTTGCTAAGAAAATATTCTCGTGTTAGCGTATAAGGATTACTAAGAGTAAAGTGGTGGAATTTTGTCACTTCAAGTGCGCCATATGTTACGGTGTTGCCTACCTGGCAACATGTAAAATTACTGTCTATAAAGTACTAAGAAATAAACGAATTTCGTTAATGGATCCGTTTCTTAAAATAACACTAGGCTATAATAATAATAATGGCTCCCATGTGTACCACCGAAGCAGCTTAGGAGTAAGGCAGAGTAGGCTGCCATATGCGAGCCGTACGGCATACAAGGAAGGCAGTGTGGCCAGCACTACGCTTCAGCCGCCAATTATTATCCCCAGGATGGTATTGCACTAGGATATAATTGTACCAAATCGCTCTCTCATAACTGAATAAGCAATGCTTTGACTTGATCGTTTGGCATTTGTCTAGTCTGCTCATTTGTTTATTTAGGGTGTGTCTCACAATCACCTTTAAATGTTTCAACCGATTTTTGTAAAACTTGGCATACGTGTCCATACGTTTACCTTACAGAATTCTGTTGTTTTTGAGTTTGATCGCTCTAAAATTAGATAGGTGGGAGTGTGGGTAGTATAGTGGTAAACATTCTGAAAATATCGCTAACGCCCATGTGGGGTGTTAAAGGGAATTTAAAGTACAATCTTAACCTAAATTTAAAGTGCGAATTTTGGTAAATTAATAAATATTTTACGTCAGTGCCCAAAAAGTAGGTGAAAAGTTTGATAAAATTACAAAAATTCATGTAGGGTATCAAATTAAAGAGAATGTGAACCAACATCTGAAACGTAGTATTACGTTTTGGAAATTTGAAAATGTTGTAACCTCAGAGCCCAGAAAGGTGATAAAACTTTTTTTTTAATTGTGAAAATCCAATGGAATATCAGACTAAAAGTAATTGTAAATCCTTACTAAATCCTAATATTTCG
Source organism: Magicicada septendecula (assembly GCA_034769895.1). Classification (NCBI taxonomy): domain Eukaryota; kingdom Metazoa; phylum Arthropoda; class Insecta; order Hemiptera; family Cicadidae; genus Magicicada; species Magicicada septendecula. The sequence continues at coordinate 143,801,533 of CM068372.1, forward strand.
AATTTTTAGTGACTATTGTATGTTTGTATAGTTAACCATTGCTGAAGAAACAGTAGTGAAATCAGGATTTTTGTAATTTTTCCTACAATTGAAAAATTATCTAATATCTAAATTTATGTAACGGTAAATGTACTTCCTTCAAAATAACAAGCGAGTTCCGCAGCTCAGGAAGCATACTAGTAAATACTTAATGGAGATTTTGAAGTTAAGTACGTTATGAAGGCAAAATTAATATAAAAACAGACACTTAAATATACCAGGAAAAGTCAAAACGGAATGAATAAACAAACTAATGGCGTATCAAAAATACCTGTTAAAATTCTGAACGGCGAAAAGGTGGCGCAGCAGAAACTAGGTGGAACAGACTCCACGCCGTATGAAGTTCACTCGTCGTTCGGTAATCTGGATTCAACTCAGCCCCCGACTACATAATGTTAAGCCAAATCCAGTTTGGCTGACGATGCCTACACACAGCAACACTCTGCCCACCTTGAAACTCGTCACTGTACTAGATTGCATGAAGGCTGCCTTGAGTGTGGTGTGAGCTGTACCATAGGAAAAGGCAGCAAAAGATCATGATGATGGTGAAGTAATATAATTACAAATATACGGCGGTCCTATCTAGCACACCTAGGCTAGATAAGTACCAACGGCACTATTCTACTACTCACGCACTCACGCACGCGCAAAAATCCCTCTCCAACGAGCGTCTCGCCATGGCACGTCGTTAATTGGCTGTGGTGAAACATAAGATGCACCACAAGCAAAGGACGCAACAGGCCGTACGCCTACTCCTTGAAGGGAGAAGAAAAATGAGAAAAATTTAATGAATACTCCTTGAAAAGAAAATACAAGTGACTAAAACTATAATTGCTGGCTATATGTTGGGTTAGGTTAGGTTATGTTTGGTTAGGTTAGTTTATGTTAGATTAGGTTACATAACTCGTCGTTCCTTTTAGGCCCATGTGAGATAAAAATAATACAAAAGACCGATATTCTGTTAATACACTACGTTGACGAAATTACATAGGCCTATAACTTTCATATCCATTGTCGGTCAGTATCCAAGTCTCTTCGAATTCATTTTGGGTACGATAGAATGTATTGTTATTCTATCCTGTAACTTTGTTTGTTTCTATAATAAAGCGCTTATATAGGTAACTACATAACTATAAGTAATACACATAATTAGCATAACATGACATGATTTACTATCGCTTTTTCTAGAAAGGATCTGACCTTGGTGCGCGCAGTGGAACTATAGGCTCTTTTATATTAAATTTTCCAACGCTTCCACTGAGTGACATATTTTTGGTGTTAAATCACGTGTCTCTAAACTTGCTAGGAAAAGCAAAGAAAGTCACATGGCGCAATAATTATTAATTTTGGTTTACCCAGTTCTAATTATAATGTACTTTTTTCGATGTAGAACTATAGGACTATATAAATACAGTGTTTTATACTACAGTATAAATTGCTTCTTATTCTTATGTATTGAATGTCATTATTTGAATGATATATTTTATGCAGATTGGCCGATATCAATCTTCTTTGGCTTACCAATGTACCCCTACTTACACTCATGTCTATCCGACCTCATTTCTCTGAATTGAATACGCTCCAAATGTTGCCATGTTAGTAACTATATGAAGGAGCCACTAAGCTACTTATATCGTTCTATCGAATACTGATAACCTAGCTATTCCCGAGAAACCCATATACTATACAAGGGAACATAATGATGTTTGTTCTTGCAGAGAATAAAGCATATTCTAATTTGCAATCGCGTATGTAACGCACTTTAATATTGAGCCTACATAGTTGTTGGTATGTAGCAATGAGAGACTAAACTTTTGAAAGAAAGCAACGAATAATTCCCAAAAATATATTTTTGCTAGTAATCAAATATTTTCTCGTCAGGCTAAATACGTAAAGAAAATTCAGAATTACACGTTATTAAATTTACGAAGAACAAAGAAGTGCTCCGACAGGAGTACACACCGTAACGGATTGCTCTGCTTATAGAATCAATTAACATTTAATAAAATATATATTGGTAGACCCACACAAACAACTTTGTACAGTCAAAGAACTCAGTTAAGCTTTAGAGTTTTTGCTTCCTACAAACTAAATTTCATCTACAATCGTCGAGTCACTTATAAAGTGATTATACTATACTAGAATCTAATTTTCCCCATTTTTGGACATCTATTAGTTTTAACAAATTTATTCTTTCTTATTTATATGTATTACTTATAGTTGTTAAATCCTAATTTAATATTTAATAACATTTTTAATAATAAGCAATCATTTCATTCCTATCAATAAAACAATATAGACCTACTATGTTATGTTGCCAAAAACACTTAAAACATACTACATAGTTCATTCTCAGTAACATCATTGTTATCCTTGTGCGCTCCCAAAATTATCTGTCCTTACTTTCACTACTCATTTTGTCTCGGGAAAGTGCCCTTGTTTTCACTAATATTATCAAATTGTTTATTACCCTAAAATAAAAGATGTTATGTTAATTTTGTTAATTCCTACAACGCAAACAGGTAACTACATTTGTATTAATTAAATTGTAATTAATAATTTAATAATTTACCCCAAGTCAGCGAAGGTACAACGCAACATGGGACAGGCTGAACAAAGGGGAGAAGAGACATATGAGTAAATAATTTGCATAACAGCGTACGCGATGTTATGAGTGCCACGAGACCTGAGAAACTCGCATAGGGGTCGTATATAGGAATTCGCCATAAATCTTGACCCACAGCAAAATCAACGGTGAAAATGCCGAATATTCCCCCTTTGAATACACAGACCGACCAAGCAAAAACAATGTCCTCTAAATCTTTGTAGTAGATAATAATTGGTCATCTTGAATGCCACAACATCGTTGTATTAATTTATAATTTTTTCGGTAACTACAATTTTTATGCTGCAAGTTACAATTGGAAATTGCGCAACGATTGAAATAACTTGAAATCGATATCTACATCTGTGATTCTTTTAATTGATAATCTGCAGTTCAAACATTGGTCTCTTTGAACTTTGGAGTGGTACGTGGTAGATTACTGTTCGATATTAGGTCGTAGGAAATAGAATTATAATCTGAAAAGCAATTTAAAAATTATCAGTAGTTTTAATTAATTTTAAAAGTCAAAACAATTAATTATTATTTTAATAATTTGAGCTGCGTTGTGTTTATAAGAATGAAATTTGTAACACTGAAACATTACTTTGAAAATAAAGTTTCTTCAAAGGAAGGAAATGTTTCAAGTACAATTAATATGAAAAGTTAATGGTCAAAATCTAATAGGCTATAGATTACTTTATACTTAAATTTTTAATATTATAAAATATGAGTAACCTTTCAATCATTAAAGTAAAATGTGAATTTTTACTTATTAAACCTAATAATTTAAAAATAATTTACATTTAATTCGTCGTTAATTTAATTAGTTGTAAATTTAGTAACTGATTTAATTAGTCGTTAATTGTAAAAAGACGCGTAATCTTTCAGCGACAATATTTTGACTGTCAAGAGAGGCTGGATCAGCCTAATTATTTTAAATCTTACGTTCATTTCGTTAATTTATTTCAATATGTTTTTATTGACATGTTTTTGTGAGGTCAGAGTTCATTGCGGAACTTACTACTTTGTACGGAACCAAATTGTACTAATCTTACAGCTAATTTTATGTGAAGAGCTTGGTTTCAAATACACCAATCTCAAGCCTTTGACTGATATTTTTCAATTCTTAGTAGCCTACATATTTTTCAATTTGCTAACATGTCCCTTATACATCAATACTGTAGGTTCATAATTTTTTATTATTATTTCCTTAAATTCGAACTTTATTGTCTACTGACAGATCTGCCTGATGGTTAGTTTTGGTTTCCTTCTTCCTTGCCCGCTGTTCGATGCCGATTTTTGTTGTTTTTATCCCTAAATATTTAGTTCATTTTTACGGAGTTTATGTTTCTATTAGCTCCTATGTTTTAAATGTAAGGATTGTCCTGGTTGTGAAAGTTAACTATCTGCGACATAAGTGGATACATCTTTGATTAAACTTTAAACATTGAACTGGCACGATTTACGTCAACGCTGTCAAAATAGTTCCTTATCAAACTAATAAAAATTCATAGGCACTAAACCATTTAATTGTGTTATACAACCTTTTTAATTAACAAATTTCATCTGAGTTATTAAAATATAAGTTACAAATGTAATTTTAAAAATTAAAATATTTTAAAAATGTTTAAATGTAAAAATTAAAACTATTCAAATGTAAATCAAATTTCTTTAAAGGAGAAAATATTTTACAGGACCTTGAAAGCTCTTTAGCTGGATAACAGGGCAGTTATTTTAGTTATGTTTTCGTGTGTCCTTTTCTGTTCAGACCTGCAACAAGGTAAAATGTTAAAAGAAATGTGCAAGACGGAGCATTGTTGTCTTATTCTTTACGTAAAACAGAACAATTCTACTAGCTCATTCGTATATTCTAATTAAACACATCAATAATTGATAAGACAATTACAATATGAATAATAAGAAATATTATTTGATAATTACAAAATTAATTTTTGTATGCCACACAAGTATTTAGCTGTTGTAATTACATTTTACTGACCGACTCATCAGCAGCTATGAAGGTAAAATGCGCTGAAAGAAGGATGGGGTTGTGTTGATAGAACTGGGTGAAGGCCAAGCACTACCAGTATAGCCGGTAACAAATTGCCATAGAAACTCTCCACTGGCTACAGTCTGTACTGACTGAATTGCTTTCCAATACTGCTGATATATTCTTTGTCTGACCCTTCAGCCGCTTTTCCTTCGTTACCGTCTCCGCTGTAGTTACAAAACTAAACGATTCATTGCATGTAATGGAAATATTCCCGCCTACACGTATTAACTTATATACAGAACCAAATTCCAAATCTCCAATATTTATCAGCAGAGAAAGAGAGCGGGGGAGTGAGGGGGGAGAGAGAGAGAGAGAAGGAGAGAGAGAGAGATAAAGAGAGAGAGAGGGAGAGAGGGAGAGAATTTTATAGTTTTAAATACACTCCCATGTGTATTTGTAATCGTGTCATAATTTTTATTATTCGATGACCCCAGAAGAAAGGGAGTGAATCCATTTTGCTAAATATTCTAGAAAGGCAAACTTCTCCATTTGTAATATCATGGCCTATTATATTTTTAAAGAGCGCTTCTAGCACCATATCTCAAATTACTTCAGCTTCCACCATTTCCTGAGTCACCGGAATTTACTGTTCACAAACATATAAGGCTAGGTACGTATTTTTAAAAACACACTTTTCATAATTTAAAAACTATTACTTTCGGAATTTAATTTCATTTTATTTTTGCTGAATATGCATTCTTATTGGGCAATTCTGCTTCCCACTTCTATTATAATCCGGTAATTTTTAGTGAAGTTTTTTCCTAAATAAGTAAATTAATCTTCTTCATCAAAAAGTTCATTACCCACACAACTTCATATTTAAAGTTTTCATTCTTTGTCGCAGGCTATTACTTTTTTTAGATTAAGTTATTTTTATATTGTGTACATCCTTTGTATTCTTATCCATCCTAATTTAACATGACCTCAATGTTTTCTTCGCTCTCAGCTAGAGTAACACTGTCGTGAGCATAACTTAACCTACCTATTCTTCCATGCTTTATTCAATTATGTCAATAATATTATATACAAATAAAACTTTAATGATCGTGGAAACTTAGTTTTAAAAAACAGTAACCAGATTTCGTCGCGAAACCGTGTGGCCCCGCTTTAATATCCTTCAGTCATTTATGGAGCGTAGTTTCAGTTTTATTCAACACTTCACTTATCAGTTTACAAAATAAACGTAATAAAATCCAAAAACAAACAAGACTGCTCTAACTACTGTGCAATTACGCTGAAACTACGTTGTAAACACAAGAGCTGTATCAGCTGTTAACAAGTCATAAAGTAATAAAATTATGGTTATAGAAACTGAAACTAAAGAGCACAGCATTGTATCGCATACTGATTTCGTGCCAAAAAAAACAGAGATTCGTCCATAACGTGATAGAAGAACGAACTCATGGTCCGAGGCATTACTCTGGATCCACCTACTAGACGACACTTCATTCCCCGACCATTTCGTTCTGACCGAAATTTAACACTTGTGAATATTCGATAATAAAGTAGTAAATTGTATCGGTTTAAAATAAGAGACAAAAGCATTATACGAACTAGATATCTCTGTATTTCATTACCGTGGTGACTTGACACTGTCTGCCAAGTTATGGCCGCTTTTCTTTAGTTATGAAGACGGTGGCTAAAGTGCAACGACATCTGTATTTATTATGAGGAAAGTAATACATAATTAGTATTTGTGATAAGTATATTGTCATTTGCATACCATTACCTTGGCTTTCTTTTGGACTTTTATTTGCCAAAACAACGCTGGTTAATGTCTATAGTGTACAAAATTGTAAAAGCACATACACAATTATTATTGAACTTACTTATACACCTATAAGTCCGAAGAGTATGATTATTTCTACCCGATTATGTACAAGAATTGCTAAAAAGAATGTGAGTGAAGAAACACTCACAGGGGGTTGTTTGTGAGTTACACAATTGGGAAACAGGTGACGCGCAGCTCTCTGTCAGCAGTAACGATACACGTAGAGCGACACGATTTAATGAAATTTGTAGCGAAGAACGATTACAAACCAATAGTGCCAAGGACAAGGTCGTATGAGAGAGTGTTGTCTTATACAGCCTTCAAGTTTGAAGGCGTTTACGAATGGAAGGGTACAAACTTGTAAGTACGAGTAAATATTGCTGCACATTAAAAATACAATCTACAAATTTTAGACATTTAAGTTGAACAACCTGAAATTGTACTTTAAAATTTTGTATGTCGATACGCAGTATTTTCCATATTTATCTGGTTAGTTTACTTTAAAAAAACATATTAAACTAGTTGTTTACAATTCCATACAAAAAATTAATAAGTAACACTATGTATTAGTTAATATATTTTAATTAGTATTATTAAATTAAGTATTATAACAATCAGTAGTTAACTAAGTTATCGCAATAAATTTTAAAATACTTAACTGTCTTTCTACAATTCAAATATTACATCAACACTAAGAAATGTCAAACTTTATAATCATTGCCTTTAGAAAATTTTCTTGAAGGGTTCTACTTTATACTGTCCACAGTAATATTCTCGAACTTACTAACAGCTCTGAAGTTTAACTTTATGATGAAACCTTTGAAGAGTAATGTATATAAACAACTGAAATCCTTTCACCACATCTGTATATCTACAACGTCACGAGAAATGCTAAAAATTGTGTAAACAGGTGGACTTTGGGAGGTCTGAGTAGTAATTTAGACACGTAACAGACAAAATGTTTTTCGTTAATATTATAAAAGAACAGTACACAGAAATAACAATATTGTAAGTAGACGAGTAGTGAATATAGATAGACTGCATTAAACTTTCAACTATATCGTTTGACTATCGTTTTATTAGATATACTAAAATACAAGTATACATCCCTATGATGTGATTACGAGATAAGATCTAGGGTCAGAAACAGAGGCGTTAAATCGTACATTCAAATTCCAGTGTGCTGTAGAATGAAAGACAACATCCCAAAGTTGCAACATTTTCTATCGCAAACATTTAAGTGCATTTAAATGCTTTTTAAAAAGGAAGAATTTTGTTGAAACATATTTCAGAATTAAAGGATGTTAGAAAACAATGATTTCTCCCAACTGTCAAATCGATTCTAAAAGCAGTTATATCGTAGCGTTCAGCAAAATGGGTCAGAACACGAAGAAGAGCCAATCATCGATTTCGTGGAGACTCCAATAAAGTTATCGTAATATAATAAGGCATGTAGTAGAAACAATCTTAATTTTCAGGGATAAGGGAAACATTTTTTAAGGGTAAATTATAAACGAGAGTTAATGGGATGATGCTCTAGAATTTTACGTTAACATTAACAAAAGAATTGGTGGCGTATAACACAATAATATTTTACATATTATATAAGAGAAAGAGGTTGATTGGGTACGGACATGTTAGTACGGCAACTAGGAATAGATAAATATAAAGAGGAAAGGATTAGAGACACAAGAATCTGAAGGAGATGTTTTCCCCGAGAAGGTTATCGTGAAGAGATGATGATTGTACTTCAGTACTGACAGTATAGAAAAGCGGAAAATCTTAGTAATGAAATTAGGAAGACAGAGATCTGTGGTTACAGCAGTTGTTATAAGAAGATCGCTATAGCTGTAGCAATCTTTTTTCGGGTAAATTTAAGTCTAAATAAAAGTATTTATTTACTCGTCATACCTTAACATTAATTGGGAAAGTTATTATTGTAACAATTTTACGAAATCTTACTAAATAACTTGTACATTTTGCAGCACGTAAATATATTTGTCGCTTCTTATTGCGGTAAAACTTACCACTGAATACAAAAACAGATATTAAAATTGAAATCTAACTTACCTTGCCGTGTGTAGTGTGCGTATAAACGAAACGTATAATTTTGTAATTTAAATTTGAATCAAACTGCAATAAAATGCGTAATAAACATTTAGGAAGTAGATTGCGATTGTCCCCTTCTGTTCATTAAACAAGGAAACCCCGCTACATATTCAACATCATCCCTTACATTCAAATGTAACATGAAATCGGAGCGAAAAATTGCAATTTTTGTTATACATAATATTCCTGAGTCAAAATTGTATACTCCTTGTTGGGACGAAAAACGTCTTAACACTTACACGGTCATTGTTTAATATTCCTATTATTACTATTATTTTTGTTTTGCATACCCAACTTTGCGTAGAGACCCAGATGAAGTCCGAAAACATGGTGGGGGGGGATCGGGTTACTGATGATCATGTCCTACTCCTTATGAAAGTGACGAATAGAGCTAAAAGACGATAAGAAGTAGCGATGGAAAGTTCCCCGAGTTGGCTGGGGGGGATAGGAGCTTGTAAACAGAAGATAGCATTAGCATTGACTTGACTCATTTCTCCTATTTAATGGTAAAAAATTAAAAACTACATTTGTGGAATAACGTGTATCCTTGATGATGGCAATGACGACGACGACTTTTTGAATTTTGAACTTTTGTAAGTTCTCAATTCGTGAGATAATTATAATGAATTATGTTTGTTATATATGCAACGTATTAAGCAAACAGTTTGTCTAATACGATAATGCAAAGACCTATAACTGACTCATTAACATTTAGCCGTTAATGAAAACATGTACCAGTTAATAAAATAGATGTAGACTGCATCACAAAACAAGTCCAATTATTTTACAACGAAACCTGTTGAAACATATCAATACTTCTTAACAATTCTATCTAGTAACTTCAAATAATTAATTAATTTTTGCTTTAAGAATGTAACTGTTATATCTAGGAATAAGATCAAAATATGAATGAAGACAAAAAAACGTATTTAAGTCAATAATCTTCTAACTAAATCACATATTATTTAATTTTTTTAGTAGCAAATTATTTGTAATGTAAGACTGTAAAAATACGTACTACCCATAAATATGTAGTCCGTACTTTTTGTCTGTAAATTATGTCCTGATTCAGAGCGTCTAAACCAAACAATATTCTATCAGTCACAAAATACATTTTGCCACAGAAATACTACTCAATAAATCTTTGTGCCTGCCTACGCACAGTCTAATTCCCCTAAAACTTTACGTTTTTTCTGGACCAAACCCTTCTAGTTTCCACTAAATTTGAATATTGTTTAACATTTGGTTGCATTTTCTTTCCAATATTTCATACATGTCTCCCTCAACAGATGTTTCGGCAGGATTTATATAGTTCCTGACTGGAAATGTTATCCCTTTTATGGAAATGCGAAATATTATTTGCAGAAATACGTTTCCGTAAATCAATCTTAGCAACTGTTATAAACATGTAGTTTATAAATGTTTGAGGAATGAATCACTGTTAAATGACATGTGTTGTTAGTGTTTGTCAATTTATATCTGTAATTATATCAGTTTTTAGCCTTATTGAAGTCTATACATTTACAAGGTCTCTGCACTTATCTTCGTAAAAACGTAAATATTTTGATAAATTTGATATTATGTATATCACTACGGTGACAATTATATTTTTAAATCAATACTGTTTGCGTGCCTGATAACACACCCAACTTTCAATATGGAGAATTTATTTCAGGTCTGGAACATATCTAAAATCTGTATAGATTACACAAGATGCTGCAAATCATTGAAAGTCCCTTTGATAGTTTTGAAAAGTCAATGACGAGCTATGACTTGTCAAAGTATTATTAAGTGTTGTGACCAATAATTGTAACTAAACACTGCCCCATTCTATCTACTATGGTTAGAGGTGAAACTTTAAATGCTCAAAAGGAGGCGATTACTCCATAACAAACTAATGGCAGGCCAGGCTCTGCAAATGTGAAGAAGGCCGTTGGAGACAAAACAGGACCTGGTCTACCGGGTTAGAGGGGAGGGTTGTTCTATGTGCTGGCAAACCATACGCGTAAAATTACATTAGCCATCAGTTAATTAAAATGTAGTCTCTTCAATGTTCGAGGCTTTGAACATGCCTCCGATCAGCCATCCATTGTGATTCCCCCAATCAAACCAAGTAGCTACAGCGTTTGGACTGAGTGTATGAAAACTTAGTACCAAGGAAAGCTTTTCCATACACACTCAAAGAAAAGATGTTATAAAACCACATAAGACACTACTAGACTTTGAGAATTGGAAGACATCAGCCTACTTAATACCTCGAATTTAGAAGAATACAAAATCTTTTGTAAAAAGTAAGGATGAAGTGTGACAAAATTAAGGCAGAGAATTGAGCGACATAGTTCTTTTTTTTAGAAACAAATGTTGCTATTTTTCTTTCTTAAACCGCTGAGAATATTCAGTCTCCGCAGTTGTAAATAGTAATTTCAATCTCATTATGTATTTCTTGTCAATTATTATATAATTAACTAATTTATCGTTTTATTTTTAGCCGTATAAATCTCTAATACTTTATGGTACACTTCCAACAAAGCTGTAATCAAGTGTGGAAGCTCAAGTGTACACTGCATATTCTCAGAAAAGTAAGAGAATATAATAAATTAGAAAACTTATTCAGTACACCGTTGCGTCGCAGTTGTAAAGCCCAAATGGAATTTAGGCTGGCCTAAGATTACGGGGGTTGGGAAATGAACTGACACGCGAGAAAGGAAAATGAATAAGGACGTAATCAAAATGCAAATGCGATTATAAGGATAAACTTTCTTCGCTACGTTATCATGTTCCGGACTGTTCTTTCATATACCCAAAAGGATTTTGTAGCCCTTCTGTAAACATGGAGAAACTTTGTACAATAATTTTTTAGTTTTAATCTTGGTTACAGTTTCATTTTGCTTGCATTTTAATTTAAGTCAACAAGTGCAAGAAATTGTAATTACTAATTTTTTATTCAGAAATAACCCAAATTATGAGGCAAAGTTAACGATATATTATTAAACATGTATAAAACATATTTAAAAATATTATTAATAAACATAATACAATCTAAGTTTGATATTTGTATAATTTTCTTTTGTTTTCATGGCTTGTTTTATCAAGTCCTTTTGTTTTATTTTCAAGTTCTTTCTCTCAAGGAGAGGAGAATACTAGGATCGTTCTGGGCACCATCGCCAATAAGCTCATGTTATTGTTGTACCAGTCTGGGCCTGAAAATATCTAATCACAGTCATTGGAGTTGCATATTTAATACCAATTTATTTTTCAAGGATAAGTGTCTTATAACTTAGCGTTTATTAAACCCTTCCATTTGCCATTAAATCCCAAGAATTTGCAATTCATGATTTCACTCGGGGGCAATAGATATTATTTTCACATATCCTAATAGGCCCTAAAAGCGATACCATGAACAATAACAAATCTAACTTTTACTGAATAGGGTCTTTTTCTTTTCTACTCTAATAACGGTACACTAAAAAGAAGTCAACTCATTCTATTGATTATATTACTGACAGTAGTGAAAATCTAATATCACTATTATTATCTTTCAGATTTGCTTCCTGATTGTTTTACAAGAGGAAGAAGGTAGCTTTTTTTTTAGTTGCAATGCTTTTATTATGATACAGCTTTGCAGATGTGCAGTAAGGAGAGGTAATATATAAGCGGGGTAGGATAACCCATGTCTACAGAAGCGTGTACAGCGTTGTTGTGGGTGTTACCGAAGCAGTCTGTATTCCTGCAGGGTAGGTAAACACATGTAGCAATATATCGTTGCTGCTTCTAAGTAACATAAACAAAATTTACCCATGGACAGTTTATCCTTCCAAGAATTAGGTTTTATACAACTCTTACAGCGTAGGAGGTTCAGACGTTAGTAGTACACAGAATTTATGTAATTGTCTTCATATACATTTCATAATAAATGTGTATAGCAAGATAAAGGCGGACATGGGTAAAGGCGGACAGGAGTAGAGAAGATTTTTATGTAGAGTAATCAAAATGCTAATGTGTTTTATACGGTACCCTTGCACTCCCGGTTTGGTTTCGTCCCTCCCTGACAGCCGTCCTTAAACGAACAACCAGTTGGAAATGTACAGATTCAAATTTAAAAAAAGGATAACGTTTTTGAGAGATGGGACAGGCGTAACACGTCCTTAAAGTAATCTCAGTAATGTGTTAGCAAATGGATATTCGTTATTTAGACACGAGTATAACTATTTTTTGCATTGGGATATTACACAGACTTTCAGGACTTTCAAAGTTGCCTATTACTACTCGTCCAACGACTTCCGTCAGTTCTTTGCCTTTAAGGCTTATATTTCGATTCTAAACTTGCGGAAATGTTCCTATTAGTGTGACTAGCACGTATTTTTTTTATTTCGACCGGTATGCCGCTATACAGCTGTCCACGATATTCTAGATTCCCAGTCTGGTGATCCACACTCCTCAACCCATGCAAAAGAGTACGATCTTAACTTCCGGAGAATTATATCTTTGACGCCTCATTATTCTTCCTGAATTTCCTGCCAATTTTCAACTTTTACATGCACATAATGGGATAGGTTTCGCCTAGATATTCTTTTCGTATTCATCCCAACATTGTGCTTTAGCGTTCTGTGAAAAGTACCGCATATCATCCGAAATTTGCTGAGTTTGCTGTGAACACATATATCAAAGCCGTAATATTGTTCCAAGGGAAGCAAAATAATTTGTCTGCTCTAATAATGTGTTTCTAATGACATTCTTACATTATTCAGGTTCTAGCATTTCATCGACAATGCTTTTATTCGGTAACGAAAAGTATGTAATTTTTCAAAAATCGTCAATTAATGTAACAGTTGCAAAACATTTTTTTCTGAGGTACCATACTAACACATGTCTATATATGAAAACACATCTGTAAAACTATATACACGCATTTTTGAGTGATTCTAAGTATTCATGTCTTTAATATATATTCCAGAAATTCTAAACCTCTTCTCGTAAACTTAGTTTCTTATCTTTTTCCTATCAGTTTTGGCAAAATAACTGTTTCTTAAGCATTCTTTAAGCCGTTTCTGATTTTGTGTATTTTAACTTTCTAATCAGAGTAGAACTGAACAAAAAATAAGAAAAAAACATGATGCCCCTCTAAGTAGGAGAAATTTAGAGAATGTCGAAAACGTTTAGATAGATGCTATACACGACGCAGGGGATATGGTATGATTTATTAATTCCAGAAGAAAGGGGTGGTTAATGACGAGAGTGCTTCGAGAGAGGCAATCACCGAGAATCTTGTATGGTGAAGTGGAAGGGGTAGGACGCGTAGGAAATAGAGAAGGCAATGACCGAAAGAGGGGAATGACGATATAAGAAGGATGAGAATTGGGAGTTGGAAATGGGGATTAGGAAAAAAGAGGAAAATAGAGGTAGTCAAGGGCTGTAGCACTTTCGAGGAAGAATAAATATTTGTATAGAAGCGACATTGGCTAAATTATGGGATCGAACGTCATTTACAATCACTTCATTTTTGTCGTTTATTATCATTCCGGGATCTTACCTTTAAACACATTTTTACAAGCTCAGTTTCGTAGAGGCTAAAAACTCTAACATGATTTTATGTAATGCCAAAGATACAATCCACGACCTTTAAATTAGTAGCCAAGTGCCTGCTAGAGTTCGAAATTTTCAAACTGTTTGCATTTAGGTATATTCATTGGTTATTAACATCGACTTCTATAACAAAATTCTTTTCTTCTTTCTACACATTGAGCGATAACACTCTTTGCCTGCTTCTATTCCGTACAGTTTGTCCCATCTCTTCCACACGCTTTCACATTTCTTCGTCTAGAGGCCTACATTTCAGCCTCTAGAAATATGGTAGTACAATCAGAATCAGCCTTTATCTCGAACACGGTTTTTTCGCCATCACCATACTTCCATTTCCTTGCGGAAAATAGAAGTAAAAAATCTACGTATGTGTTGAAACACTTAGTTAAATAAATTGATTTTATACACAGACGTTTTAACGGTGCATGTGTTTTACTGTTACAAGAAGTTATGAGACTTTTACAGAAACTCATGAGTACGAATTTTCTCTTTTTAACATACATAAGACAATAATAGGCAACTTGCAACTAGGAACCAATTATTACCTTCATTAGATTAACTAAGTCGAATAGCTCAAAGGGCGTTGAAAATTACTTTAAAAGCACAATACTCTTACGACGGTTACATCGATCGTCTTCTTTTTTCAGTGGAAAACGTATAATTAACACCTATGAAGCCACAAATTAAAACTCTAATTTGACAAAAATAATAATTAGACATTAGGAAAGGTATTCTTATAAAATAATTCAAGTTATATCGTCCAGCACACAAAAAAAGTCAGCTTCTTCAGTATTGACTAACTAACACAGTAATCACATTATAGAAATCCGCAACCATCACTTGATCTGTACTGAATAATTGCCAGCTGTAACTGAAACTGGGCCGCTTCGGATACAGTATTAATATCCAACTTGCAGTTCGAATCCCCTAACCCATCCGCCTTGCATTGTAGTCAGATAGCGAGCCTGGATGCTGGTAGAGTATTCAAGTAAACGTCTAGAAGAAGCGTCGGCATCTCACGTTACCTAGGAAAGTCGTTACGCAATTCTGCCTCGTAGAATGATCTGTAAACGTCTGGAACAACGTCGGGCGTTGCAATGAGCCACGAGTCATGTAGGCGCTCAGCGAAGCGATACTATTTACTTCCTAAGCGTTGCAATATATACGTCTACAGAATGTATAAAGTTATACAGTGTAAAAAGACCTACCGTATACTCCTTCGACAATCGCTACAAACAATTAAAAAGTATACCATAATAAATATTATAAGCGCAAGAATACACGTGATAGATGTAATATATGTAGAAGAAGTAAGCTGCAATCATATCAGATGAGTTATTTAACTACGTTCCTTAACATTAATACGATAGCCTTGTTCTTCATTTAAACAATTTTACAAACACTTATTTAAATAGCATTGACTTTTAAAAAACAAATAGAACGTTTACATAATGCCTAAATACGTAAACAGAATTACCTAATAGCAAATGTGTTACATCATGTAAACGTGTGTGGCAGGCGTAGATTTGGAGTACAATGCGCGAAAGAAAAAGAAACTGTTCTATCAAAATTGAATTGGTAGAGCGGGGACCGCCTGAGTTTCTGCAGACAAAAACATTTCATGTAGATAAGGTATCACTATTTGTATGCGTTGTCATATTTATATTTGGTATATAAAAAGAAATATTTATAGAGCTTAAAAACAAAGCCAAGGAAGTTGGGCTAGCCATAAATACTGATAAAACCAAAATGCTTATACAAACAAGAAGGGACCAGGTTCATAACAACATTGAGATAGAGGAGGACACAATTGAAGTGGTGGACAATTTCACGTATCTCGGACTGAATCTAGGCAAAGACTGGATCAGAGGAGCCGGAGATCCAAAGACGGACCACCATGGCTAACAAGGCATACTTCGCATTGCTGCCATCATTTAGGTCTGGGGATGTGCAAAGGGAAACAAAAATGAAAATATATAGGACTGTCATCAGACCGGTGTTATGCTACGGGTGTGAGGCATGGACAGTCACACAGAAAACAGTCGACATAGTAGACACCTTTGAAAGGAAAATCCTCAGACTCATTATAGGCCCAATAGAAGAAAATGGGTCATAGAGACTGAGATACAACAACGAACTTTATCAAATATATAAAGAGATACCAGTCTCAAAATTTATAAGAATACAAAGATTGCGTTGGGCCGGACATGTTATGAGAATGGAAGATGGCAGGAACCCCAAGAGGGCTTTGCTGGGTACATGGGAGGGAACGAGACCTAGAGGTAGACCGAGGAAGAGGTGGGAAGATGGCGTTGCAGTGGACGAGAGAGACATAGGTATAAGAATCTGGAGCAGGGTTGCAGTGGATAGAGTGGATTGGAGGCGGAGACTGGTGGAGGCCAGGGCCCGACTTGGGCTGTAGCGCCATAGGAGGAGGAGGAGTCATTGGGTGATAAGGGAAATCTCTCTAAAAGAATCAATCAGTAAAACGACTTTGCAGCCTGTTTACATTTTCTCGTATCACGCAATTTTTTTCAACTAGAAATATGTTTTATCTCATATTTGTTACTACTAATTATTATCACAGCGCTTTGTATTGAATAAATATGTGTGAAAGTGAGAAAAATATAATTTTATTACGTATTCAAAGAAGAGTAAGGGAATAGCAAATCAGTGTATGTCGTTACAGATCCTCATAGTATGCATTCTTCATACCATGACTATGATAAATTGTTATGAATAATTAATATCCTCCTTCTCCTGCGTCTCATCCACATTCTCCTTCTTCTCCTACAACTTCTATGAAGCTACACTTCGAAGTCGAGCCTTGACTTCTTCTATCACCACTCTCTCCACTCTCCATTACTGGCGAAGGGGTTTCATCCTTTCACTTCTAGAACACCCGTCTCGCGTCTGCGGGGACATATCTCCACCTTTTCTTGGGGGGCCTGACGGTCTTTGGGCCAGAGGCTACCTATTAATGAATTCACCTTTTTGCTTTTATATATTGTTGTCAAAGAAGTAACATTACGTAATTTATTCACCGTGTAGCGGCAGTCGTGGCGTAGTGGCTAGCGTGTAACGCTACGCTGTCGGCGCGGGTTCGAGTCCCGCCGGGGCAATCTGATTTAGAAACGACCGTTCCCCCTCGTAAGGCAAAGGAAAGCCAGCGAGAGGTATCCTGGCTAGTATAAACTCTCCCCAACTATACCGTTTGGATCCGGCGTTAAACTGTAGGTCCCATATACCTGTAAGAGACTCCGTAACACAGGCAGCATGGGTATATGCGGGGATTGTACAAAACCAATCGAAAGACTGAAGGACCGTGTCTTTCAGCGTTTGTTCTTTTACACTACGATTTCTAAAAAAAACTCAAATAATCTTGTAAATCCGTAAATGTTAGTTTACCTTTCGTTAAATAATAATTAATTGTAAACACTGAGAATTAATTGTTACGACGGTCTCACGGATTATTGTGTTGGACAGTAGAAACAGAATAACTGACACCAATGACTAATTACAACTTTAATTATACACAAACAACAGTTAGAAATCAACAAATGCATTTATATATAACAATTCGAGTTAAAGTTGTCCAACCCACAACAATAAATGTCACCTCATTACAGAGTTGAACTAATTAACACAATAAATACTAAACAATAAACCACAACGATAATTTCGAACGGCACTTGAAATATCACCAGGTAAACTTCGACAGCAAATCTGGAATTACAAAAACTGCTAAAAATGTTACCTCTTTTAGAATCTGGACAAGATTAAGATATCTGGCGCATATTCAATATTTTAAGAGGGTTTGACTAAAAAGTAGGAAAAATTAAAATCATAAATGAAGATTTTTCAAGAAACATACAAGAATTTTAAAACCTGTTGTTGAAGGGAAAAAATTTCGACAATTTCAATTTTCAGCTGAATAATAAAAAGTTAAAAACTAGACGTCTAGAGTTTATACTTGGAAAGGACATTAGTGCTGGTGGAAGGGTGGGTAGGGTGACGGCTGCGAGTTTTGGGAAACTGTAACACGTGACGCACAGCCCTTTCAATGCCACCAGTAGCAATAGTTGTAGAACAACACGAATTTAATGAAATTTTTGACAGAGGGATGATTGCAAACCAATAGTTTCAAGGACAAGGTCGAGTGGGGAAGGGAAATGGGACAACCTCAAAACCAAGCGGAGTTAGCGTCGAATGCCATTATCGCTTAGAACGAATACGTGAATGTGTGTAATGGTAGCCATCAAATAAACACACACTCGTGGTACAACCATTTGGGAACCGTGAGTTCAAACAGAATTGAAAATCTGTTTGAACGGTATATTCATTTAAATTCTCAACGTTGTTATACAATCGGCAGTTTCTGACACTATTTTCTAAATTTCTTTCTGCAGGTATATTTATAGTATCTAAAAGTTAATTGATCGTTTAAAATGAAATTTTTAAATAACACAGATCAGTTTTCATTTCATTTTCATCAAGATCTGTCATATATTTCTATTTCTTATTTTTCTTTGTACCCTATTATAGACACAAGAAAGTGTAGGTAATATAGTAAAAGTAAACAAATTTTCTCGTTTTACAAAACGTCGCTATTTTCTCCTCATTACTGGGGGTATATGAAATATAAGCGTAACATAGTACGTATTGTAATGTTATTTTGTGGTGTGTTGTTGAGTTATAAAACTGTTGAGTTGTTTTCTTATTCACTCCATCATTAAAATTCATAAACACTACAGCATTTGTGTTTTGTAAACAAACTCTTTTTTTCTTGTATTTTGTTGTCCATGACGTGTCCGTTACTTCACTAGTCATAATTAATTCACTACCGACTCGGAACACTAAACGAACAGTCACAATTCAAATCACACGCATTATTCGAACATATCACACCCCACACACACAACATCGATCCTGCAAAAGTCGATACCATCGCCAAGAACAAGACGGACAATGCTCCCAACGGCAGCCTCTGAAGAAGCTTTTTAAAATCAAAAACTTTTACGTTTTTACACATAAAAACTTTGTGTTCTGAGTCGGTAGTGAATTAATTACAACTAAACTCTTTTTGTAAACTAAGGTGACTTTTTAAATTTTGGAGCTTGTTTAGTTATCATTAGTTACACACACTCTACTTACACTTTATCAATTTTTTCTTCACTAATAATATATCAATTCTAAGCCATTTAATGTTTCTTCTATATTTAAACCCAAGCGAATCCTTAAGACTCGGCATTAGAAATCTACTAACTACTAATTTTAATTCATCATATATTGTAATTAACAAGAGACGTCAATCTTTAGTTGTATGCCGACTTGTATAAGCTGTCCAGTGTAGCCAGTAAGCTAAGAGTTATTTACTTCTTTCACTGTAAATTAAATATTTTCTTATTGCTCATTCTTTATTAGTACATGCATTATATATATTTATTGTATATATTTATAAATACATCCTAATTTAGTTTATTACTTTTTGAATCACACACACACACACATATAATAAATGTACACGGAAATGCATATATTGTTTACACGTAGTTCCTGTTGGTTCAGAAATTCAACACGTGTCGTCAATTCCAATGGCGTTAAAGTGTTTAGCGTTAGAAACTGAAGTGTATCCAGTAATCAGACAAATACTTTATACGTGTTACTGAGGAGATGTTAAACAGTTCCAAACAGTGCTAATGTCTGTATCATAATTATATTTATTTGCATTTTCCCTTCTGTATAAAGTCTTTTTTTCCAGTTTATTCCGTTGAATAAGTTATCCCACACTTTTCGTTTACGTAATCTATAAATGAAGATAAATCCCGATGTCTCAAACAATTTATTCTAATTTTGTTGAAAATGGCATTATAGTACAATTTCTGCATCGAAGTCTTAACAATCCGTATCAACATGCCAACCTGATCTAATGTAGGTGTAGTCCTACTACACCGAGTTCAAAACTTTTTCTACTCTCATTAAACAACTCTTTTACATACATTATTCTCCTGAATATGTAAAACCTATGTAAATTCAAACAAGGTATAGCCAAAAAATGTGAAAGAGAACCTTTAAGTAAAAGCATGCAAAATGGGCGGTCTTAAAACAGGAACGCAAAATATTGTGCTTCATTTTGAATAAACTGCAATAAAAACTGTAATAAAGATACGGGGAACGGGTTACATGAGTGTCCCCATGTGTACGCTACATCGAGGAAATCCCTTAACATGGGTTCATGTAGAATCAACACAAAAAAAGACGGTAGACCCAGTTTAGTTAGAAAACTCATTTGCATTATTGTACAAGGAAGGGATTGTTTCCTGATATAACATTTTCTTTTTCTGTAAATATTCACTTAACCTAGATTACAAAAACATTAAATCATTCCATTTTAAACATAATATACTGAAGTTAAAAGAATAACAATTAATATATTTCCCATTAATGTATAGTGATGATTATTACTTTTGTTATTATTTTTATAGATATTTATTTACACATTTACATAAACATTGACCACTTTATTTTCTATGAAGAGATGTCTTTTCCTGATGAATCGCTCTCTGTTACTTTTTGTTTTCTGGTATTTACTTATCAGGTCGCTGCAACATCATCTGTCATTAGTGACCACAAAAATTATAAAAATTAATTTATAAATCATACAAATGTGGTTACACAGATGGTGTAAAATTCCATAATAAACTAGAAGATGATAAGCAAAGATAAACACTGCAACAGAATAGACAAGAATCTGTACGACATAAAAGCTACATTAGCTATTAGTGTTTTCTGATATTATAGAGTCTTTACGAGTCTTGGCAGACTGCAGTAGCATGTTCCGCCCCTCTTTGTCATTTGTCGTCTATTACTAATGCATGCGAAAATACTTAAAATTCTCAAATACGTCCGCCCCCTGTTGCGCTGGAAATGAGAAAACTGAAAGGAACGTTCATACCAGTATTATCTACTCGCACTATTTAACTTCATAATTTTCTAATTGCAACCTTAAAAAAATATGTAATAAATGTACATTGATTAAATTTTGTATTTTATTTTGTTTTAGCGTTATTCATAGGGTAAATTAAATTTGTTCTCAAACTGTTTGTTACCATAGATGATGTATTGGGCAAGCGTGATCATCGAACACGACCAACATTACCGAGTTAACGAGCTGACATTAGGGGGGCTCGGGTTACATAAATTTCCTTCGAGACCGAAATATGCAAGGAGGAGTTACAAGGTTTGTAACTAAGTTTGTAAGTCTGGCGTTTGTGTCCCACGGGCGACATAAAGGTGGGCGGGAGCCTAATACAGTTAGTGTACACCACCCAACCTTAATAAAGACAAATTTGAGCTCAAAGAAAAGGTGCCAAATATGTCATATGAATGCGATTAAAATTCCATATTGGTGAGGAAGGCAAACTGTGATAATACTAAAAGTAACGGTGTAAAGGTGTAAAATATTTAACAATAAATGTAAACTAAGAAACTCAGCTAACAAATTCAGAAATCAAGAATACTATTTGACAATACTATTTTTTACGGATCATCACGTTTAAACAGTGGAAATAAAGTAATTGAATACACGGAAATCAAAAATTAAAACATTAATTACAACTTAAATAAACAAAATAATAACAAACACCAGCCTTAAAACAATTCATGAAGTTTACTTTAATGTAACAAACAACAAATTTCGCCTCATTAAACACTGTCGAAAAAATAGTGTAAGTCATTAATTACAAAAATCGTACATCGTAATTCACAATAATCGCTTTACACTAAGCTATTGTAATACAAACGCACCGAATCTTAAGTCACAACAACGACTACTCTCATGTCTGAATGACTTTGTCTTGCACTATACACCTCAAAATGCAACTGGCTTACCGTCCGCTTTGAAATCATCTCTTTTATTCTTAGCATCTTGGCGTAGTACATGACAGGATTGACCAGGATACCAGTAATCGACAACAATCTGGAAGACACGTCTGTAAATATTGAAGACGTTTGACAACGTTGCGTAATCCTGCCGCTCACACCACGCGTGAAAAGCGCTAACCATGTCATCTACCCAATAAAGAAAAATAGATTTTAAATGTAAAATTTTGATTGTGGTTTTATGTGAACAATTCCTTTTCACATTCACAAATTAAAACATTTATCCTAAAACTGACTGATCCTAAAAAGATGGACTACGTCGAAATATTAATACTGCCGAATATTTTAATATGACTGTATTTTCCAGCAAGCAAAGTTTGTTAACAGAAAATATTACTAGGCCTATATTTGAACATATTGTAGACTATTTCTTTGACATATTTACTATTAATAAAAAAAATAATATAAACATTTTAAAATATCAAATACATATTTTGAAATATTATATCAATTCATGTCATATATATTAATTGGCATATAGTCATACGTTTTTACGTACTAGCGTGTAACTGATGGTATCGATTACACTGCGTTCACTGTCAGTACTAACACCGATCACATCGTGTTGTCGCAGATTTCGTGGGGTTTCGAATGCTGATTTAGTACACAGTAATTCTATTCTACAGTAATGTGATCTTGTCTTTGATAACCGTGTACTCAGTACCACCTATAAAGGCGTCCTCTAAACACATACACGTCAGAGCGATCAGAAATCATTAGTGAAGTGAACATAGGTAATTTTTAATAATACGTATTATTATTGTCTATACAGGGGCTTTGTCCCTCATGCCGGACGCCTAGGACTATTAGATAGTATATATGTTGAAGTATTTTACGTTTTTGAAATTACTGTTATTGGAGTATTTATTCGCATTCACGTATTCACTATAACCCAATACTTGTTGCTAACACTGTAAATTTAAAACTTAATTAATGAAAAACAGTTTACTTTTCTAGACGGATGGTACCTCGAGTACTAGGTAACATTGAACATATTACAATACAAGGACAAAACCGGTGCATAAATTGTTATAAATTCGTGTGTTTTTGTCACAGAATATATAGCTTTGGTATACGGAAGAGAGTAATGAAGAATAAATAAGTGGTGGTAGGACCATCAAAGTTTAAGTTATATTAACAATAAATGTGTCTGACGATCCTAGCCCCGTATTCAAACACGTAGAAATGTTTATTTTTCACGTTTTTGCAAGAACGAAAATATTGCAGTTTTAGTAAATGTAACACAAAACGGTTTAGTAAAGTTGGTAGTACTGAATTTAGTTATATACGAGCTATATGCCATCTTTCCATTACGTACAACAGGAAAAAATTTTAAGTTAAACAAAATGTAAGTGAGGGTTATTCAACCCTCAGAAACGCAAGACATTTCTCACCGCAAAAGCTTTTAAATTCACTATTTCCTCACATTTTTTAAGATACTGACCAGCTGTTGCCTTTTGTGTGTGTGTACGCGAGTGTGTAACATAACATAATATATACATATGACATAATTTTGTTTTATAGGTGAAAAAGTAACTTTTTCTAGCAAACGTATTTAGTTTTTAGTTACTGACCTGTAAGAACAATAAGTAGAGGTCAGGCATTTACACACACAAATACACAACTATGCCTAAAAAATATTTTCTTCAGCTGGACTAGAAGGGAGATACTCAGACGTATATACACTGTAACAAATTAAAAAAGTATTGTTGTATACTGTTAATAAAATTTTTATTATTTATTTTTTTATATATATTTTTTCTTGTTTTATTTTTAATTAATTTAGTATTAAATATTTTAAACTGTTTCGTTGTATTTGGAACTTCTTATTAATTGTTTTTGTCGAATTATATCCTTTTATGTAATTAGAATTCTTGTATTAGTTAATAGGATTGTCTCCAGGAACAATCGATTGGTGATCTTTCCTTATTTGTAGGTTATCTTCCTTTAACGTTGTTAAATTCTGGTAGTTATGTCTCAACTAAGGTGTTATATTATTCTATTTATAAGTCAGGAATAAATAGAATTCAAATTATAATATTCAATGATTTTTATTAACAATTAGTAAAGTAATCGATTTTATATCGATTGATGAATCGACTCTCTCAGGGCAAATCAATAGATTGTACAAATTATTTATTCTCGGGTTCTTTGAACAGTTATTTTATATATAGTCAGAGAAAAGGACATAGTATAGAAAGTATAATATTACAAATTACAAGCTTATTAATTAAAATACAAACATATCATTCAATATATAATGATTAATAAAGAAATTTTTCGAACCATTCGAAGATATACTGGCCGTGGCGCTTGGAATTATGGGAACTCAAAGATGGCCGTTCCGTAGTCAGATGTGGGTGGACGAATGCACCTCGAAGAATCTGCTTCAAATAAATGTTGCTTTTCCAATGGTTTCTCGTTCCTGCAGTTGTGATTATTCCTTCTGGTGTTAGTGGAATAGTCCTGGTTCAGTGTTTGTGATTCACTTCGATAAAATGTGTTGGATAATGTTATAATTCACTTTAGTCAGTAAGGTCGACAATTGCACCGTTCGTTTCTTTATTCTGAATTATTGGTTTTAAAAGGTTTAAATTATTAATTCGCTTAGTTTCTGTTCTGTGTTAATTTAGTTTAATGCTGGTATTTTTTAATTCCACTGAATTTAAAGTTTAAATGAAATTTTACGAAACTCGCGATTTTCACCGTAGACTAGGCTTGTCGAATGAACGCCGTACTTGTCTTCGCTATTAGGTTAATATTTAGCCAAAATCACGTTCAAGCGTGCTCGACAGAGTCTAATAATCAACTGTTCTAACTTCCTTCGTCATCTAAAAACGTCTTAGCCAATTTAATATGAGCAATACATTGTTTCAAATCTTTTTTGGCTTGCGTTACGTGTATGAAAATGACATTATATTACTGAATATATTTTTGCTATTATTTAATTCTATTAAATACTAAATACATAATCTCTTTCTTTAGTTCATTCTGCTTGATTTGATACCAAATAAGATATTTTTACAAAGTTTTTTATCTAAAATGCTATATTTACTTCATTTTTTAAAAAGTAGGCTTTAAAATTTACTTCCTGTTCTTCTCAAAATGTTTGCCATTTTATATGTTATATTTATGATTGTACTAAATCTCAGATTGAAATAAAAGGTTTATCTTCCCTTAATTTCTTGTAATTTAATTAATTGGTTATCTTTTTAAATATTATTCATTAATTTGTGACTCCCCACTTTGAATTTTTTGTTATTACATTTGCATTTTTTCCAATAATTCTTACTATCTTTTTACAATATCTTTCTTAATTTATATGATTCTGTGACTGATTTACCTTATATAAAATTCATCAGTTTAACTATTTTACTGTACTTAATTCATCAATTAAAATGTTGTTTAGATTTACCATTTGGCCTAGATTTTATCTGTTTTTACATACAAAGTTTTTGAATAATACAATTTGTTTATACCCCTTCTGACTTTCTATTCTAATATAATATTAATTAACATTTTCTTACTTTAACAATAGAACATTTAGTACATAATTCATACTATTTATCCATAACAAATATTTGAAATTAACAATGGCATTTAAACTCAGACATTTTAATCTTGATTATTACTATTAACACATAATAAATATTTCATAATAAAAGAATGGTATTTAACTCTGACATTTCAGTCTTGAGTTACCTGAACTTATTATAAACAAAACATATCTGTCCTTCCATCATTTACACTATTTCTTATAACTAATTTTATTTTCAGTCTAGCTGTTTTTGTTTGGTTTTTGGGTATTTATTTGGTCACTTCACTTTTTTATTGGCCTGCTCTAGTTTTATTACTGTCGTTCTAATGAATGCTGTATATAAAGAGTGGCAGTTATTTAGAAACACTTGTATCTTATTTGTCATTATAATACGCTACTAAATTATTCCTTGACACAACATAAAAACTTTAAAGTTGTATAAATGCACAATTTACTTAGTTTATGAACTCCAACATTGACACATTAAGTTTATTTAATATAATATAAAAACTTGCACTGGTCCCCTTTTATTCTTTGATTTTATTTCTAATCAGTTTTATAGTCTTATTAAAATCAAGAAATTTATTTATAGAGGATAATGAAGGTTTCCTTTTCATTATATAATTAATTCACGTTGGTTCACTTTTAATTCTACTTTATACACTTTTTGTTTACATCTATTTTACATGGTTTTCTAAATTTGGGTTTTTGTTATACTTTCACTGGTTAGTTTTTACTTTCTTTTGGGGTTTCGTTTTTGTTTCTTTCAAGAGCATTTCTTCTTATCGTGGATGTTGTCTTGTTCTTGTTTCTTCCTTAATTACTCCTATCCTCCTTGTTTCTTATAAAAGCATTTCCTTTTATTGCGGATGTTGTCTTGTTCTGGTTTCTTCCTTACTTACTCCTGTCCTACCTGGGTATTTCCTTACTTTACTTTTCGTTTTTTGGTTTATTTTGATTATTTATATTCATAGTATATCTGGTTTTAATGAAATTCTTACTTCAAACTCTGATTGTGCTTTACGGTGGTTCTTAATTAATCTTTAATGGTTGCTTTCTTGGATTTAAAATTGTTTTTATTTTATTTTATGATCTTTCTTTCCATTCAGAACTATGGGCATTATCTGTCATGCTACAACACACGCGCATGTGGCTGACGATATCAGTGTTGCTTTAAGATATGTCAGTATTTTGGAACCGCTTGTAGAGCGGACAGGACTGCTGTAAGATTCGATGCCACCAGTGCGTGTGGGTAGATAACGTAGGAAATCAGTAACAAAACGCAGCTCTTTAGAGGTTTTTGCTGTCATGGAAAGAATTATTGTGAGCTATATCGTCATTGTCGTCATTGAAGTATGGTTACTTTTTCATTTTTGGGATTGCGTGTTGAGAAACTCACATAAAGTTGTCCTCACCCATACATAAACCAATATTACATTAGGTAATGTTTCTAGAAATTAGACTTGCACATTAGCAACCATGTTAACGTATAATGATGTCAGGTGTTTTAAATATATATGCATGTGCCTCCACTTTATTCTATAGAGGTACATGGAGAACATTAGAAATTAGAGTATAATGTGAATATTAAAAAATTTGCTTTTTCTTGTCAGTTGAAAAACAACAGGAAACGTACCAAGGAAGAATGAAGATAATAAAGCTGAGTAAGCACGAAAATAGCGAATTTGTGTTGGTATAATAATATGCTAGTCAAATATTTATGTTGCTGGATTGAAGAACAGTAAACGTTCAAATTTGGAAGCCAAACTGAAATAATGATGAACGTTTTGTGAGGAGACGCTGAGTAGACTGGTAACTTTCTATACTGCGCATACGGAAAACTATGTGATTGTATTTAGAAGAAAACCAACTTCGACTATATGTAATCATTTTTACATAGTGGAAAGATTAGGAGTGCGGGAAAAGACCCAGTCTGTAATAATTTCATATTTTTGACAGTTTAATGCAATTAGTTTACGGTTATAAGCTTGTTGTATTTCTCAGACACAATTTATTAGGGCAACCAACTAACCTCTAAGAAAATATTGTATGAATGTATTCAGCAAGCAAAAGACAGACTTTTATCGGATTTCCGTCTTTTTGTTCAAATTGCCTAAATCTGTAGTAACATTTCCACATCTCAGATCCAATTACTAGAGGCTATTACAATGGTTCGACATTAAATTATATAAAAAGTGTGTGGCTTAAAAAATTACGAGCCACCTGACTAAAACAAATTTATTTGATAACATGCAAATGTAGTTTGAAAAATTAAAGCTCCATTCCTACTCTGTTTTTATTTACAAATATATACTGGTCCTGAGGTGAGCTAAAGTCTTCTTATTGTAGTCCTCACATATGAAACATCACATGAAGGTGTTCTGAAAAACTGTATTATTTCCTTTACTCAAATTTGCTTAGTCCAATTTAAACAAATTGGAATGTGGTTCGGTTACAACTTGGTTTTTAATTCATTAAAAGTAAAGTAATATCATTACAAGAGAACCAGTGTTCTTCTATTTATCCAATTAACAGACAAGTATTGCTGACAGGCCTTTAACTAAACTATCAGTTATAAACATTTTTATTATTAACATTTGTTACGTTTCAAGCGTAGGCCTACTCTCCTTACGTCTTGTGTGTCTGCGTATGTGTTTTAAAATACTCACATTTTCAGCACTATGTACAGACAGTCCTATTCATGTAAACAAATACTTCCAATATTAAAGAATTCATAAACAATAATTGTGAATATTGTAACGTAGCGGTTATTTAGAGTGTGTCTCCCCGATCCTTAAATAGTACTTTACTTAATGGAAACTTTGTTTTATTTTCCCCACGTTGTTAGCGTCAATCTGTAACGTAGCGGTTGTATCAGAGGTTTCCGCCTTCTCTCCAAGAGTGTATTGCAATTACGGGTTTAGTTAATTCAGCCCCACTGTTGTAAGCGCCAATCTGTAACGTAGCGGTTATTTAGCGAAACGTCCGTCTTATTCAAGCCCCAATGTTGGGTTCGCCAATTTGTAACGTTACGGTTTTTTAGAGGTACCAGCAAAACGTCTGTCTTGTTTACAGTCTCAGATCGGTCAGAACACCCCTCCGCAGTCGCCACTTATGAATTATAAGGACCGAAGTTTAAATAAAGTTGTTGGTAATGTTACTCAAACAAAGCAGAAATCGAGTGTGTGTGATTTGGGTCAAGTAGGGAAGTTGTTTAGCCTTATTTTGAAGAGAGAGCAAGTACCGTTTGTTTACACTCGGTTTAGACGATTTCTAAATTTTTTTCAAAGGTTCGCCGTGAATTAAATCAGCTGATTTTGAGACGAGTCTCCAAACATAGGTCAACCAGACGACACTGTGGCAGAATATGACCCGGTGGATCGACCTCTTCTATTTTGTTCTGAAACCTACTACAACTACCCACTACAAAAAAGGAAACACATTTTTATTATTCAATATCATTTTTTCAATAATATTTATTATTTATATTATTGGTTTTTTCCCTTCCGCCAAAATACAAATATTACAATCGATATTTTCATTCTAGTACATGATCGACTTCACTGAGTAACAAGGAATTGTCATAAAAAATATACAGTTTTGAACGATTTTTTTTTTTTACAATTTTATCTTTTGTTTAAACATCAATCAACATATAATTCTTTGAGTTATTTTCCCCAGGGTTAAGGGTAAGTTCTTTTTGTTATGAGATGGTCAGAAATGGATAATTATACTACGCTTTACAAATATAGAAAAAATATTCAAAAATTTGTTTATTTCACTTAGTACGTAGTTCCGGAAATGTCCGTAAGAGAGCAGATGGCGTTTGTTTTTATTAAAACATGTGGTTACTTTTAATCGTTTATGGACTACACGACCATTCCGTTTGAGGTTTCTTCTTTAAATATTAAAAGAAATGTTTATATTACCTCTCGTCTTGAAGTTCTTACTTGTGTGAAGCCGTTTCTCAGGTGGAGTTAGTATTTGGTGATAATTTCACCACCGTCCGGCAAATATTATCTCGTTAAAGCTCGAACTCTGCTAGGCTAGGCCTACTCGTCCTGGTTGATTTTTTTTTTTCACTTTTATTATAGAGTATAGCAAGTTAACTTTGATAACTAAGGTAGTAGTACATCATGTTTATACTGTTCTTTAATTTTGTAACAATTTTGTGCTTTTCAAAAGGTTTCAAAAGGATATTTTAATGAAATTTTTATCTCATCATTTTTGTCAACTGGACTGGTTTTAATTTCAAATTCGATTAACAATACTTGTTATTTACGTCACTCTTAGTAACCCATAATTTTTATATATCTCTTTATTGGTTCTGCTATTTACTTTTTAGTATATAGGCAGTTTGTAATTATTATAAATTTATTTTTGATTTACAGAAAAATAATTCTTTTTAATTTTGGTTTCTTTCCCAATTTGATTTACATAATCGTTTTCTGTTTATTTTCTTATAACTTTGGATATAAGTATTTAATATTTTTATTAACTTTAAATGAATTTATATATTATTTATTAATCTCTTATAGTATTCTTACACTGGACTATTTTCTTCTGCCATTTCCCTCATACAGTATTATTTCAATTTTCATTATCATCTGATATTTAAATCTTTTAAGTTTTTAACACAAACCGTGGGTTATCTTATACAATAAAACCATTATTTTATAAAATATAAAATTAACATAGGTACTACACAATATAAATCCTACAATAACTAAACACAATACATAATTAGTTAGTAGCATCATGGTCTACTATTATAGTTTATAATTCTCACATTTACAGTACAATTCTGTAAGAAGTTCCCTTCACCTTCACATATTACCTCATTGGGTACACTATAACTCACTTGTCACTATATATCACTTTAATTATTTATAATGTTTAGTGATAAAACTTAATTTTGAGCTCGTTATAGTTTACCCATTTCTGACCTTTATGGTATTATAAGAGTTATCATTTATTGGGACCGGGTTATGTACCGTTACATAAAGCCCCCCCCCCACTAGAACAAATTTATTTTGGTTTTACTCGTTTATTAAAATAAATTGTTGATTGTTTCAATTCTCCTAATATTCTTGGTTTTTTTCTTCGTAATAGTGTTTCATTTCCGACTGGTTATACACTCCCTTTATTCTATTATTGTTAATTGTTTTTAATTCATAAGTATTATTCCGCTTCACCTTGGTTATGAGGTAAGGTCCAGTATAAAGTAACAGTACCTTCCGAGCAATATCCTCTATAGAACTGGGTAGCTGTCTATTTTTGATTAATACCTTATCTCCCATCTGGTATGTATCCAATCTTCTCTTTTTTACTTGATCCCTTTTTTGTTGAAGTTCCACTTTATACAACACTCTGTTGTGCATTTCCACTTTGTCGAACTCTACTCTCTCTCCTGGAGTAAAATTTATCAACGAGGTAATTTCTCTTGGTGGTGGTTTATCAAACATTACCTGATAAGGGCTAGTTCCGATAGTGTCATGGTATGACCAATTAAGGAAAGTCTCTGCTGGTTCGATGTATTGGCTCCAGTTTTTATGTTCTTGGTGACAGTATGTACGTAGAATTCTGCCAACTTCCCTTAATACACCTTCAGCAGGATTACTACTAGGGTGGTACACTGATGTTTTGTAGGTCCTTATTTGCCATTTTCTCAATTCTTCTTTCCACTTTTTACCCCGAAATTGCGTTCCATGATCTGTTATAACTGTTTCCGGTTTTCCCACCTCAGGTAAGTATTTTTGAATGATTACTTCTAGAATTTTCTTCGTTGTGGCTCTACTGATAGCGTAGAGTTTTGTATATTTCGTATAATGATCAAAGATAATGATTATATATTTATATTTATGTCTCGCTCCACTTCGGGGAAAAGGTCCACATATATCCAAAAATGTCTTTTCAAGTTTATTATTAGATTTTATTGCAACCATTGCTCCCGTTCTCTTCTCATTATTTACTTTTACTAGCTGGCATATGTTACAGTTTTTTACTATTATTCTAACTCTCTTATTCATAGCTTTCACGTAACAGTGTTCAAATAGAACTTTAATAACTTTGAGTGATCCCATGTGACCATATCTTTCGTGGTAATCCTTAATCAGGGCTACTTCTGATGCTTCCGGCACATACATCTTCCATACATGATCCTTAATGGTAGGACGAATAAAAAGTGTTTCTTCATAAACACAGAAAAATTTCATTATTATAGGGTCATTTTGTAATATTCGTTCCTTAATTTTTGTTAATTTAGTGTCCCTTTGCTGATCGATTTTTATTTTATTAATGATATCTTGTAACTCCTTTTTCATCTTAATAATGTAATATATTTTTCCAGTACTTTCTGGTTCTATTTCACAAGTTCCTTTTTCTAGATTAATCCGTGATAATCGGTCTGCTATTACATTCTTCTTACCCGGAATATAATCCCAGTCTAAATTATACTCTTGAAGTATTAATACCCATCTTGTGAGTCTGCCGTGGTTAAGTTTGCAATTTTTCAAAAACGAAATTGATCTATGATCAGTTCTGATGGTTACTGGGTATCCCAATATAAATGTTCGAAATTTTATACATGAGAACACAACACTCAGCAGTTCCTTTTCAGTTACTGTATAATTCCTCTCACAACTACTCAGTACTCTGCTTGCAAAACTGATGACCCCATGATTTCCTTCCTCATCTTCCTGATATAGCTCACTTCCAAGGCTAATGTTACTAGCATCACAATTTATGAAAAAACGTTTATTAAAATTTGCGAGATGTAACATGATGCTGTCAAGAAATTTATTTTTTACTATCTGAAAATTATTATCTTCACTTTCTGCCCATTTCCACTTGTTTTTCTTTGAAAGTAAACATTGGAATTTGGCTGTTACTTCTGAATAATTCTGTTGAAATTTCCTATAATAGTTGCATATCCCCAAAAAGGATTGTAATTGTTTCAAGTTTTTTGGTTTAGGAAAATCTTGGATAGCCTTTATTTTTTCAGGAGATGGTTTAATTCCAGTAGCAGATAAAATGAACCCTAAAAATGGTAGTTCATGTGTGATAAATTTAGATTTATCCAGTTTTAAAGTTATATTATGTTGCAAGAGTTTATTTAATACTGTTTCCACTCGGTTACAATGCTCCTCCCAAGTACAAGACGTAATTAATATGTCATCCACATATATGGTAGTAAAATCTAAAACTTCCTTACCTAAAATTTGGTCCATGCATTGGATGAACACGGCCACAGAATTTACCAATCCAAAAGGCAAACGCTTAAAATGATAATTTCGTCCTTCGAATATGAAAGCAACATATTGTCTGCTGTTAGGGTGCAACTCTATTTGCCAATATCCACAGACTGCATCCCAAGTACTCATGTACTTGCATCCATAGAATTTTTTTCATTATTTCTTCAATCTCACCTGGAGACGTGCGATCGTTAATGAGCATTTTATTCAACTCCCGAGCATCAAGACATAGTCTGACTTGACCATCTTTCTTCGGTATAGCTACCAATGGGCTGGTATACGGAGAACTACTTCTTTCAATTATGTCTTCTAATATCATTCTTTGAATTTCTTTCCTTGCTGCCTCTTTCAAAGCTTGAGCAGTAGGGTATGACCGTTTATTAAAATTTACATTTTCCTTGAACTTTAGTTCACGCAAGAAGTTTTTTGCTTTTCCTGGTGATTCTGAGAATACTGATTTATATTTATTATAAATTTTTATAAGCTGTTGTTTTTGTTCTACACTAATTATTTCCGGTGCCTGCCTATTCTGAAACTCAATTATCTCTTCTATCTTCTCTTGCCAAATCTTTGATTCTGTTACTTCTGTGTTTTTACCTAGGGTTAATCTATTATCCTCCCTAACAAAAAATGAGCTCGGACACTGAGGGGCACTTTGGCTACCAATTATCTCAGCCGTTAACTCACCATTTTCTGTGCTCAAGGTTACTATACCCCTGGCCAGATTTATAATTGCAGTGTGTCGCCGTAGCATATCACACCCTATTAACACCCTAAACGGTAGCCCTTTTGCTACTAAAAATCCCATAGGTATTCCTATTCCATTAGTGGTAACATTCAAAGACACTTGTTTCCTGATTGTTTTATTTTGTTTCCCGGTAGCACCAACAATTGTTAAATTATTAATTGGTAAAGTAGGTATTCTCTCAGTAGTTTGCTCAGTAATACGATCTAGTTCTAATTGTTCGATAATTGAAATATTGGCTCCTGTATCAATCATGGCCTCTGCTGACACTCCATTTAATTTTATTTGTATATAGACTATGTCATTGTTTGGTGACGACTCTTTAATTGCTGTTTCTTCCATTAACTCTGACTGTATATTTTTTTTAAAATTATTTCTGATAATGGTTATTGGTTTGTTTAATTTATTATTATAATTGGGTTTGTGGTAAATTCTGTGCCCGGTTGTTTCTAGCAGTGACTGGCAATCACATCTTCTCACTGCTGGTACCCGTTTCCCCTATTTCCATCATTATTATTATTCGATTCAACATTTTCATTATGTTGAATATTGCTTATTGGTCTCCTTTCCTCATCACTATTTCTGAATCTAGGTTGCTCTTCACTCCTACTCCTTTGTGGACCTTCTTCTCGGTGATAAGAATCGTGTCTGTAATTCCGACTGTTATAATTCGGCCATCTTCCTCGATATCTATTATTAAAATAATTGTTATTAGCGTGTACATAATTTACTCTAGGTCGATTCTCTCTTGGTGGTTCATTCTTTCGCTCCTCAGTATTCCCTGACCTCCATCTACTTCTCCTATAATAAGATTCCTGCTCATAATTTTCTAGTAGCGCCTCCATGCCTCCAATAGTTTTTATTTGTCCACTTAATCGGGCACTGATGATCTTCTCTTCGAAATGATACGCAATCTTGGTCACTAGACACTCTTCCGGGATCTTTGGGTCTAAATACTTTGCTATACACACCTTCCCCAGAAAGTAAGCCGTAGGTGTTTGTCCCATTGTACGGTCATACCTACCATGACAAATATCGTCCCGAATAATGTTTTGTACTGACTCCGACCAGTACTTAAGTTTGAACATTGTTTTGAAACCCCCATAATCACACACCTCGTTCCTGATTACCGTCCACCAATTATCATTGATGTTTTTAAAAGACTCATCTAATATACCTTTGATCATATTCCATCGATTCTCCTTCGATCTATTCAAAATTTCGTCTACTCTCCCTAAAAATTCGAGTGGGTTCCTGCGATAATCCCGAAAGTTTACACCTTCCTTACTATCTTGAAAAACATGATGACTGTTGCATGCAGATCTAGAACTTATTCTATCTATGTCACCTTGAAAATTGGTTTGTATTTGTTGCAAATTATCTAATTTCTCTGCTTGGCTGTTACACTGATTTTTTACATTCTCTGCTGTTTTATTAAACTCCGAAAATCTACAGTTTAGACTGCCTTTGGTACTATCTAACTGGTCATTGTTTTCTTGGCGTATGGCCATTACACGAACTTGATTATTTTGTTCCTCCTTTTCCATTCGGGCGTCGATTCCTGTTTGAATTAGTTCCATTTTTTCTTCTGTTTTATCCAACCTTTGATTGGTTTCTATTAATTTCTTCTCTGCCTCTTCCTTATATTCATCTACTCTTTGGCTAAGCGTATTACTGACCAGTTCAATTTTACTCTCAAGATTTTCTATTAATTCCTTATTGAAATTCTCCATTTTACCCTCAAATTGTTTTAAATTTTCTTCATTTATTTTCTCAATTTGTTTTAAACTGTCCCTCAAGGTTTCATTCTGTTTCCTTGAGTTCTCTTCCTGTTTCTTAAAATTCTCATCTATTTTGTCAAATTTTTCGCTCAAGGTTTCATTTTCTTTCCTTGAGTTTTCCTTATTTTCCTACTCCATTTTGTCTATTTTATTTTTTGTTTGCTTATTATCTTCCTGAATTTTGTTATTCCCTTCCATTATAATTCTTAACATCTCCTGTATGCTCATGTCTTCTTTTTGGGTGGGTTTATTTGGTTGGTCCCCTTGGGCATCATCTTCAATTATTTCCGTTTCCGGATCCATAACTACTTCGGTTTCTTCTTTATCGCCTGTCTGTTGGTCCATTTCACTGTCCGTGACTAATTCTATTTCTTGTTCCTGTCCACCTTCTTCCTTCTCCTTTTCTTCCGCCCTCTTCTTCCATCTGCCTCGCGTATTATGCATTTCTTGTTTTCTCATAACTGCCGACGATAGTTAGATTTTTTGGGTATATTAATTTATTAAATATACCAAAATTCTTTTCTAATTACAGCCCTTTTACGTTGAGCGCCAATCTGTAACGTAGCGGTTATTTAGAGTGTGTCTCCCCGATCCTTAAATAGTACTTTACTTAATGGAAACTTTGTTTTATTTTCCCCACGTTGTTAGCGTCAATCTGTAACGTAGCGGTTGTATCAGAGGTTTCCGCCTTCTCTCCAAGAGTGTATTGCAATTACGGGTTTAGTTAATTCAGCCCCACTGTTGTAAGCGCCAATCTGTAACGTAGCGGTTATTTAGCGAAACGTCCGTCTTATTCAAGCCCCAATGTTGGGTTCGCCAATTTGTAACGTTACGGTTTTTTAGAGGTACCAGCAAAACGTCTGTCTTGTTTACAGTCTCAGATCGGTCAGAACACCCCTCCGCAGTCGCCACTTATGAATTATAAGGACCGAAGTTTAAATAAAGTTGTTGGTAATGTTACTCAAACAAAGCAGAAATCGAGTGTGTGTGATTTGGGTCAAGTAGGGAAGTTGTTTAGCCTTATTTTGAAGAGAGAGCAAGTACCGTTTGTTTACACTCGGTTTAGACGATTTCTAAATTTTTTTCAAAGGTTCGCCGTGAATTAAATCAGCTGATTTTGAGACGAGTCTCCAAACATAGGTCAACCAGACGACACTGTGGCAGAATATGACCCGGTGGATCGACCTCTTCTATTTTGTTCTGAAACCTACTACAACTACCCACTACAAAAAAGGAAACACATTTTTATTATTCAATATCATTTTTTCAATAATATTTATTATTTATATTATTGGTTTTTTCCCTTCCGCCAAAATACAAATATTACAATCGATATTTTCATTCTAGTACATGATCGACTTCATTGAGTAATAAGGAATTGTCATAAAAAATATACAGTTTTGAACGATTTTTTTTTTACAATTTTATCTTTTGTTTAAACATCAATCAACATATAATTCTTTGAGTTATTTTCCCCAGGGTTAAGGGTAAGTTCTTTTTGTTATGAGATGGTCAGAAATGGATAATTATACTACGCTTTACAAATATAGAAAAAATATTCAAAAATTTGTTTATTTCACTTAGTACGTAGTTCCGGAAATGTCCGTAAGAGAGCAGATGGCGTTTGTTTTTATTAAAACATGTGGTTACTTTTAATCGTTTATGGACTACACGACCATTCCGTTTGAGGTTTCTTCTTTAAATATTAAAAGAAATGTTTATATTACCTCTCGTCTTGAAGTTCTTACTTGTGTGAAGCCGTTTCTCAGGTGGAGTTAGCATTTTGGTGATAATTTCACCACCGTCCGGCAAATATTATCTCGTTAAAGCTCGAACTCTGCTAGGCTAGGCCTACTCGTCCTGGTTGATTTTTTTTTCACTTTTATTATAGAGTATAGCAAGTTAACTTTGATAACTAAGGTAGTAGTACATCATGTTTATACTGTTCTTTAATTTTGTAAAAATTTTGTGCTTTTCAAAAGGTTTCAAAAGGATATTTTAATAAAATTTTTATCTCATAATTTTTGTCAACTGGACTGGTTTTAATTTCAAATTCGATTAACAATACTTGTTATTTACGTCACTCTTAGTAACCCATAATTTTTATATATCTTTTTATTGGTTCTGCTATTTACTTTTTAGTATATAGGCAGTTTGTAATTATTATAAATTTATTTTTGATTTACAGAAAAATAATTCTTTTTAATTTTGGTTTCTTTCCCAATTTGATTTACATAATCGTTTTCTGTTTATTTTCTTATAACTTTGGATATAAGTATTTAATATTTTTATTAACTTTAAATGAATTTATATATTATTTATTAATCTCTTATAGTATTCTTACACTGGACTATTTTCTTCTGCCATTTCCCTCATACAGTATTATTTTACTATTTCTTTTATGAATTTGCTAACTGCTATAATTTTTTATTGTTCGACTAAGCTTTTCGTCATTACTGACATCTTCAGGTCTTAAACAACTGTTTAGGTTGTTTAAGACCTGAAGATGTCAGTAATGACGAAAAGCTTAGTCGAACAATAAAAAATTATAGCAGTTAGCAAATTCATAAAAGAAATAGTAAAGATGGCTGCTAATTTAAACAATACGAAGAGTATTATTTTAATTTTCATTATCATCTGATATTTAAATCTTTTAAGTTTTTAACACAAACCCTGGGTTATCTTATACAATAAAACCATTATTTTATAAAATATAAAATTAACATAGGTACTACACAATATAAATCCTACAATAACTAAACACAATACATAATTAGTTAGTAGCATCATGGTCTACTATTATAGTTTATAATTCTCACATTTACAGTACAATTCTGTAAGAAGTTCCCTTCACCTTCACATATTACCTCATTGGGTACACTATAACTCACTTGTCACTGTATATCACTTTAATTATTTATAATGTTTAGTGATAAAATTTAATTTTGAGCTCGTTATAGTTTACCCATTTCTGACCTTTATGGTATTATAAGAGTTATCATTTATTGGGACCGGGTTATGTACCGTTACAATATGCATGTATTAACTCAACATTTAATATGTTTATGGAATATTTAAAATATGATAATAGGAGGAAGCTCAGTTAAACCAACTTAACCTACACTAAAATTATGTTATTACTCTTACTAAATTTTTTTGTTTATTACTTTTATTATTTTTAGATTTATTATTCGTCTTAACCAGTAGTTATCATTTATTTACTGAAGTCCATTATCTAATGTACTATTTGTAATCTATTATAACACTTTAATGCAATAATATATATGCATGTGTGAATTATATAACATAACAATGATGTTACGTGTAATCGTAATAACAAGAATGCTAATACTTTTTCCAAATATTTACATTATTTATTTAACAACCTCTTTACTTGTTTCGGAAATAACAAAAATATTTATTATTCATCGCTTGTGCGATCTTATGCGTGTGACTTCTGATGAACAATTTACATTTAAACAGTTTATACAGAAATCGTATTATCTACTCTTACCTATCAATTATTTTTGCTCTCGGCTTACTCATTCAGTGTGGTCATCTTTGCAATTGCTTATTAATTTATTTCAACAATGATTTTACTTTTATTTCAATTCCTTTAATCTTACTTGGCTTTAATACTTTTCTACTGCATATGCATTTTACTTTTATCTTTAAAGACTTTATTAATTACTTTAATTTACTTCGATTTCAATCAGATATTGCACCTATAGCATTTACGTTATCTTCAAATCCTAATTGCTATATATGAGATATTATTCTAAATTAACAATCTGCCTTTACACTACTATGTACAATTTAATTATTTTTATCAACAGTTCGAATGTCTTTCATTCTAGTTTTAATTATTCTCTTTCAATTGTCGGTAATTAATATGGTTTTTATCACCTCGTTTGATGTGGTAAATTATCGGTGTGTCCTCCTCCGGTCTTCGTGTCCTCGTCCGTGTCCTTCGTCTCCTCAGTGTCCTCGGGTCCTCTTCCAGGATTCCACTGCATGTACTGCTTACTAGTTGTCTCTCCTCACATCATGGGCTGTAGGTGTGTCCATAGAACCTCTGCATATGCGCTCTGCTACTCTGCTTTGACTTCCAGTTCGTCCTGTGACTCTTACAGTAGATTCAAGACAGCGTTGTTGACTGACATAGCCTCCAGCGGCAACGGTTGAATTAAGAAGAAGAAGCTTCATTAGCGCGACCTGGTATTTATAGCCACATCGTGCAAAACTCCTGTCTGAGCAATATCGGTCTTGTCAGAGTTTGTCGAAAGCGTCCTTTCTCCCACTCTCGTTTGATTCATTAATTTCGCTTGACTTCGCAAATTGCGAAGTCTGTTTTACACTACACTCTGCTCAATCGATCGCTAATTTTCATATGTCTATTATATGTAACTTACACTTTTTATTATAATTATTCAGGGAGTTATTCACTTTTTTATTCATTGTAATTTCACTTTACGTCACTTTTAAACGGTTTTTTAACCCTTTGCGCATATTTATAAAATACATACTTTGGTTAATTTAGTTTTACAATATTGTACATAG
This sequence comes from Magicicada septendecula, assembly GCA_034769895.1. Classification (NCBI taxonomy): domain Eukaryota; kingdom Metazoa; phylum Arthropoda; class Insecta; order Hemiptera; family Cicadidae; genus Magicicada; species Magicicada septendecula. Next base: position 143,841,508 of record CM068372.1, read on the forward strand.
TTTTCTTATAATTAAAATAATACTTAATTACTAACATCAATTGAATAGGGGTGGTTACTGTCCAGGAGCAGACAGGTTTCACACACACAAACAAAGTACACATGTACACACAGCTAGCGCCAGGTGGCCAGATATGCGTGTACATGCCTGAACAGGGTGCGTTCCCTATTTTTTAAACAATCCAGTTTGCAATCTGAATCATGTCTATCAACTATAGATTTATTTATTTTTATTAATTCTTTTAATTATTTTGGCAATGCACAGTACCATATATGGTTGTACTGTCGCAGTATATTATCTAATGTAATATACCTTTGGGCGATGATAGATTATTGGTTACAACAACAATAAAGATTTGTTTCGGGAAGTCGGGACGTTAAGCATGTTAGCAGATAGTACTTACTAGCTTTGTGGGCAAGTGCTAATACAGATACAGATAATAATACTAATCTCAAAACTATTGAGATTCTGGATGTTAATAATTTGCTTTAATATGTCATTTCAGATTAAAGTAAATAGTCTTAAATTATTTTACATTTTTACATAGACATTTATTTCAATATCGTTAAAATACAAATTCACATGACTTTTTTTAAATGTTTATATGCAGTTAACTACCTTTAGTGCGAAAATATGAAGACTACTATGACCCGTGAGGTCAATAGCTCTATATTTGACCTCAATATTATCCAATACTCACCATTCCTGTTAAATATTTTATCCATTATTGGGAATGCACACGAGATTGTATTGCAGTGTGAAATGATTAGGAGAGACGATGTGGATGTAAATAACAATATTTACAACAGTTTAGTTAATGGTTAAAGCAAAGTGAGAATCGATGTGGATGTAAATAACAATATTTACAATAGTTTAGTTAATGGTTAAAGCAAAGTGAGAATCCAGCTACATCGGGTGTGCTAAATTGGTATCCACTAAGAGTGGAACCCTGATGACACCAAAACAGATTATTGTATATTATTCATAATTATTTAGTTTAATGAAAACAAAACATATCATTTATATCCAGACCGTGAGAAATAAAAAATTTAAGCTGATAAGTCAGTGTTCATTAATTATTCTTCTAGGGTAGCAACCCATAGGCTGGTTGGCAGCAGCTCGCCATTCTTCATAATTCTCTGCTTTTCTTTTCAACTCACAATATGATGTGCAGTTCATATTGATCTTATGCTGTTTCATGTAGTCTAAACGGGGTCGACCCCTGTGATTCTTCCCTTCAATTGTTCCTTCTCTTAACCAACCCATTGTGTCGTAGTATATGCGTTATAAACTTACCTCTTCTGCCTTTTAAATTTCGCAGAAAGCTCTTCTCCTCCTGAGCTCTTCTAAAGACTTCCTCATTCGTTATCTTCTCCCTCCAGCTTATCTTGAATATTCTTCTGTAGTACCAGGTCTCAAATGCTTGTAGTCTTTTCTTGTCACTTTCTCCAATTGTCCAAGATTTACTAACGTATAGGAAAACACTCCACACGTATGTCTTTACGAGATTGTTCCTTATTTTTAGGCTGATAGTGCTTGAAGTGAAGAGGTTTTTTGGTTTGTTGAAAGAAATTTTAGCCTGGTTAATTCTGCTTACAATTTCTTACTGCTACGTCCATCACTTGTGATTTTACTTCCTAGAAAGTTATATTCTTTAACTGCCTGCAGAACATTATTTCCAAGAGTTATTCTGACTGGATCTTCTTCATTCTGACTACAGACTAGGACTTTGATCTTTTGTTCATTTATTTTCATATTGAATTAATTCTTCATTACTTGATCCATTGTGTCAGGGATATTTGTTAAATAATAATAGTTTAATAATTGTTGTTGTAACATTACGATATAATAAGATTGTTGACAAGGGAGATGTCAGTTTCAAGTATCGTTGAACAGGAAAGTGGCTCAGTTTTAAAACGTAACTATGGCTGACTTCGGATCCAAGAAGCACAAATGGAAATTTGGATTAATTATTCATTAATCATTACCTTCAACCTTATGTCGTACTTTATATTTGTAAACTCGTTTATAAACTAGCTTTTTAACAGTTCAAAGAAGGCTCTCTAAGATGAAAAGAGATTTTTCCAGTTATCACAGCGACTTTATCATCATATTTTTCTTCTTCCGTTTTGTATTAAGTCTCTGGCTTGTTGTGTTTAATCAGTGCTTTACTAAGTGCCTGTCTACCTTAATTAATTTTAGATATTCTGAACTACGTTTCTATTTGTTTCTACTATTTGATCACTCTTTAATAGGTCTCAGTCGTAAATTAAATATGATAACACATTCCAAGTGTTAATAGTCACTCCTGTTTCACTTACTGATAAGAATAAGATTGTTTTAAATAACAAATTTGGTCGGTTTTATGTGTATGCAGGTTTATTCATGTTTATATAGAAACTCTTGCAAGCTACGTTTTTGCGAGAAAGAAGAATAACTGATTTGTGCTTCTCCTACTGCATATTTTTCCTTACTGTACATAAGCCTTGTAGTGGCGATAAACATTTAAGTAAATTACAAAAATTTTTATAAGACTGAGACATCATACCATTTTCCTAACTACTTTTCCCCGTTTGCTAAAATCAACAGCTATTTAAACATTTAAACTGACGAAGACGTCTTTAATTCAAAACAGGTAATTAAAATTCAAAGAACAGCCCAACTACCGTTTTTGTTGAAATATACAAGTGATAATAAATTAAAACATATGATAATGTGGTTTAATTTGAATTAATTTGCAATAAAAATGCAATAAACGTTTAGACAACAGTTTGTATAGAGGGCATCCATGTTTCTTTTTAAAAAGGCAAGTCCTTTGGATATTCTACAACTACAACAGTACAAGCAAAATCACCATACTAAGTGGACAACATTGCTTTGAAAATTTAATCTTGTGTTAACGCCCAGCATATTACATCACATTTTAACCTTCTACCCTTGAGAAAAATCGGTATTTAGTATGTATATATACACTACAGAATTCGTACATTACGTAGTCTTGAGTCTTTACTAATTCTGGAAAGAGAAGATGTAAATTTGAAACAAGAAAAAAGTCAAGATTTCTTGAATATATGGCATTTCATCGCAAGATGTTTGAATACTTATTGCAGAGAACATTGGTTCACGTTAACAGAAAAAGAAATATTTACGACTTTGCTGTAAAAATATGAAACCAATAGATGTCGCTTGAAAGGGCTTAATAGTAACTAGAAGTCATTTTAATAATTCAGGAACATTAAACAATCTCAGTATACGACTACTTCTTTCTAAATGTAACATTTTGTTATTTATTTGATAAGTGTACAAATTAACCCTCTGTCTTATTAAATAAATTTTAACTAACAGTGTTATACGGAACAGTGGATCACATAAAATATTCGTTCGAAAATAAACCAGATATGTGAGCCCATAAATCTTTACCACTTGTGTTGAATATGAAATCCGAATAACTCCCACGAGAGTCTATTGTCTTTTTTTAGACATACCCTTCCGGTTTCCGCTGTATTTTAATGTTGTTTAGCATTTGACTTCGTTTTATTCCTGCGTATTTCATACGCATCTCCCTTCAGCAGATGTTTTAGCCCGATTTATGTGCTGCATGGCTATAGCTGTTCCATTTCCTTTATGGGAAAATGATGGTTGTAACAGATAGTGCATTTACGTGGGACTCAATCTTTAGTCAATGATAATATAAAATATATTTGGTAATATGTATTTGGTATAATAGTATGAACTTTTCTATTAGTCAGCTGAAATATTGGAATAATTATGAATTTTCATTTATAAAAATTAAACTACGGTCTGGATTATGATGAAACCGTCCAGGTTAAAACTGTGTATTTGAAATTATAATAAGTTATCCTTAGTAGTACTTGCAAAGTTTTAACCTTTCTTTCGAGCTTTTCTGGCTCATGAAGCCAAGTGAGAGCAATGAGTTACTTCACTATACTCTTCCCTTCCCATAACAAATTCTTTCGTTTTACCTTCTTCACCCCTTCTTGAATAGTACTCATTCATTTCACCCTACCACGCTCTCAACCTCTGAGTACCCAGTCACTTCGTATTTCCATCTTGGAATTGCTCTTCCTTTGGTTGCTTCCATTTGTTATCTTGTTTAAAAGTTTCACGTCTGTTTTCTTTTGTTTTTTTAATATACCTCACAGTACCTCGCTTTATTTCTTCCGTTAATATATCTTTTCCTTATTCACTATTTTTTCAAACTGTCAATTGAGAGCCTTCCACACACGCATTCATCTGCACTGTTCATTCCATACACTAAAATTCTTCTCTAATATTCTCAGCTTTTCTTTCGTCACTTCGTGAACGTACATATATTGCCTTTCCAGCATATGCGACTAAATGTTAAATTTCAAATTAAATGTAGATTTAACATGCACCTTGCCCATAAGTCATAGTTTTGAAAACATATTTTTACTTCCATATTCCTTAAGGAGATGGCAAAAAAAATCGTGTTCGAGATTATTGCAGATTCTGATTGTACTATACTCAAAACAAGAAAAAAAGTCGTTTTTCGAAAAGTGTCTGTGTGTCTGTCTGTCTGTCTGTGTGTCTATGGATTTTTTTTCTATGGCAAACGATAACAGCCGCAAATTAAAACAGAATCAAAAGATTATTTGGATACAGCCCTGATTTGTAGAGTACTCACGACCTATTGTTTTTGGTGAAGATCGGTTGAGGGAAAGGGCTAGTTTACCAGCAACTGTTTTTTTTATCAAGGGTAATTTTTTTTTTTGGCAAACGATAACAGCCGCAAATTCAAACAGAATCAAATAATGTTTCGCATACAGCCCTGAATTATGGAGTTCTCAAGACCTATTGTTTTTGGTGAAGATCGGTTAAGGGAAAGGGGTAGTTTACCCGCAACGTTTTATGTTTTAACAAGGGTACTTTCTATGGCAAACGATAACAGCCGCAAATTCAAACAGAATCAAATAATTTTTTGCATACACCCCTAAATTGTAGAGTTCTCAAGACCTGTTTTTTTGGTAAAGATCAGTTAAGGGAAAGGGGTAGTTTACCGGCAACGTTTTATGTTTTAACAAGGGTAATTTTTTTATTATGAACGATAACTGCCGCATATTCAAACATAATCATTTAATTTTTTCATACATCACTGAATTGTAGAGAACTCGAGGCCTTTTCATTTTGGTGAAGATCGGTTAAAGGGAAGGGGTAGTTTACCTGCAACCTTTTACGTTTTAACAACAGTAAAGTACTTGAAAATTCATTTAAACTTTTTCAAACAATGGTAATTGTTAAAAATAAAATAATTTTGTTGCCAGGCAATAAAATTATAATTTTTTCATTGTAATGTAAATCATGTATGAGAGAAAATATATCGTTCGTGGCAGGCAAGCATATCTCAGTCATGTAATTATAAATAGGGATTGTAAATTGTAAATATTGTAATTGTAATTGTAATTGTAAATATAAATATCTACGTTTCCATTTTATTATTATGACTACCGCAATAAAAAGGCAGGGAAGACACACACACACACACACACACACACACACACACACACACACACACACACACACACACAAAATTCGCGGTATTTCTTACATTTTCACGCTTTTTAAATGGAAAGTGCCGAAACCCATACCAACATAACGCGTGCAAGCCGAAAAAGTGTCCAGCGTGGATAGCGATTTGCTTGCTGTGGATCGCTGGGCAGTGTAACTGCACGTGTTTACAGAGAAACGATTCATAGACAGACTTTTCGTCTTTAGGGAATGAACCCTCTGCAAGATGCTGAGGGTCCATAAGTGACGTCGGAGCGCTCCTTCTTTTCCGCGTGTTTGTTCTGTGAAACGTACACTGTAGATGTACACCTTTACTCTAAGCAACGCTCAATAGGAAATGTTGAAAATTTTTGTCCACGGTGTACCCTCATACACACTAAACTTGCTCTGATGTTTTAATTACGGACATCATAATATTAAAACTTTGGAAACTTGAACACTACTTAATGGAGATCAATCATTAACTTATACAAGCCATTACTTTTTTGCATATTTTTTATATATATGTGTACAACGTTATCGGCAACAAAGAAGTAGTTTTTGTTAAAATTCCTTCCCGGGATTTTGGCTGTAGTCCAATGTTTTCTACAAAACCAGACGTTTCGGCAATGCCATCGACTTCCATCATCAGTGAAAATCGAGTGCGATAACGTGAGGTGGTATACGTTAGTGACCACAGTACTGTGATTAAGGCTGAAGCAGTAAGTAGAAAGAAGTAGTTTCTATGGTAATATTTCATTTCGAAAATGATTTTAAATATAAATCTTAGAATATGGAAGTCATGTATGGTTCTCCATACCGATTTTTTATGTGTTACTCTTTCTTGAACGCGTAGACCCGTCCGTAGACGCATGCAACAAGTACAGAAGTAGTGACATTTTAAAAGTGTATTAAAAAACTATGATCTCTGTGCGGGATGTATGTGATTTCAACATTTAACGTAAACTTGTAATGGAATGTCAAGTGATGCATACTGGAGACTGAAGATATCTCCTTAATCGCGTTTAAAAAACAAATGAACGTTAACACGTGACAGTGCAATTAAGAGCTAGAAATATAAGAATAGGTAGTAACTAGGTGCTCTAATAATATAAAAATAAAATAAATTTTTTACTTAGTACTACATAATTTTATGTAAATATGTAATACCAAAATTTTAATAATCTTGAATGCAAATAAATATATTAGAATTTTGTCACTTACGTTCACAAAGAAAACACATTTTAGGTATAATAATTCTTTCAAAGAAATAAATTATCATCGCGTCTGGGTCGCTGTTCGATTTCCAAACTTCTCCTACATTGCGCCCTATCGCTACACCGGTCTTCAGTTAAATTCCGCTCACTCAGCGCTTGTTGCTTGTTTTCACTCCACATCCAAGGAAGTCGCCTTATTTTCCTTAGACCTGTAGCAGTTTATTAAAATATTATATGTTTTGTAACAGTCACAAATATTATGTGTTAGTCACGTAACAAGTCAAAATATTCATAGATTGTTATACACGTACTGTATTTTTGTTTGTCAGCAAATAAATACGTCTTTTATCTCCATCTCATCTTTTCCGCTATATGAATATGAATACAATCTTCTAGTTCCTCCACGACTGTACGTTTATCTGTTTCAGCAATGATATTAGTATTCATGTTGTGTGTATTATTGCTGTCAATACCACTTGCTGTATGGTGGCTCTAATTCCTTGTAAACTTCATGGTGTCATTGCCCCTTGTTCTTCTTTGTAGCCATTGTCGTTAATGACTCGATCCGTCCATGTTCCAAGCCTTTTGTCTGGTGCCTTTACAGGATAGCTTTTTGCAAGGTATATGTTGCATGGATAATCGCCTCAACTACCAACTTAGAGGACCAGAGTATCCCTTTCAGCCTGGCAAATACCTCACAAAGGAATGTCCTTTAAGGGAGACGCTACCAGTAGCTAAGCTACAGCCAGCATAGCCTTCGAGGTTTTCAGAGCTCGCTAGCCGTATCGGGCAGTCAAGGGTATTGATGGAGAGAAGGAATAAATCACCGTATATTATATTATGTGGAAAATAACAGACTATTGACAGAGATGGACAAATGACAAACGCGACATTCTATTTCTTTTGGAAAACAAGAAGGGAAAATAACAGGTAAAAGCTTTGCTGAAGTTTTACAGAGAATAGTCAGCGGCAATAATATAAAAGTCAGCATCATAGCTCGTCCTAAGTCCTGCTACGAAATCATAAACTATTTACGACCACCGTGTCCCTGGTCAATTTAAATTTCTTTTTCCTCCCGGTGTATATTTTAAAACTTTTATAAACATTCTTTTCTCACCGAACTTATATTTCGTCCCCATTTTCCCTCTGTTTACAACTATCGTCACTTATAGTATAACTATTTACAGTACTTCACTCGTCGTCATGGCTTAGCGAATTTTCTCTGTGTAGAAAGCACAGTCTCTTCAGAAACCACTTACTTGTTTACTGTATTTTACTGTCGTCCTTCTCCATGTTGATTAAATTTTCGGTGCTACACAAAAGTATCCGGAACGGCCAAGGCTTTACGAAACTTAATATTTTTGTATTCTACCGTGTTTCACTGTCATTTAGTGCTGATTATAATGATTATATTATGTTATTCGTTTCGTTATCGTAATCAAACCTCGTGTAACAACCCGATAACGCAAAATGAGAAAGTCTTTATTGAAAGAAAGAGAAGAATTATTGAAGACCTTTTATCTCATTAGACACTCTCAGAAGAGCACAAATTTGACTTACTTTAGACACATTTTAAGATTTTATTGTGGACACGTTTAAGATGCCCGATACACTAATATACATCACCTTGTTTGATTGTGACAATATGAGCAAATAACAACAGACATATGGAGGGTCCAGCAGGATCCCAGAACGTACGAGATAAGAACTTATATATACAAACCTTGTCGTCAAAGTAAAATATAAAATTGAACAGTCAAATAAATGAATACTACTTTTATTTTAACGCATTTTTGTATAACATGTACTTTTAAAAGAGTGTTTTGTTCTAGCCAAGTAAAATCGTAATTCGGTTATCCATAAAAACGTATGCTATTTTCGTTTTGACCTAAAGTGAAGAAAGCAAATTTTTGAAAAATTACTTTGTAAATTCATTTGCGATTATTGCTATATATTTTAACGAAGTCATATATAAAACGAACATTACATAGTGTCAGCTGATAGCTCAATTCAACGAACATGCGCAAGGTAACGTGTGTGTAAATTATTTTAACTAAACCTAGCAATATGGGCAATGTCTCAGAGCTATCTGTAAGATCTTCAGTGTACCCAAACTCAGAACGTTGTCTAATTTGTTCACGTGTTGAGTTTATAATTCTTTTCCACTTTCGTTTACTTCTTTATTATCTATTATGCTCTTATACCTGCTGCAAAAATTATAAGTGTAGTTATAATCAGTTTCTGAATTAAAAATATGTGGTAAGTAAGAGTTATTTATATTAATAAGTGAGTCTAATTTGTTAAAGTTTGCTGATAAATTTTAAATTTATTAGTTCTTGCGAGTGAGCCGTTGGTCATGATAAGAAAGGGATGTGGCAAGATTCAGAGTGCTGAAATGTAGTTTCTTCGAAGTACTTTAAACTATACATTGCTAAATAGAATAAGGAACGAGCAGAACCCGAAGTAGAGGACGTAGATGAAATTATTTTAGATTACAGAAGACAATGGTTGGAACATCTGCACAGGATGAGAGAGATCGATTGCCGAAAGCATCACCGAACTATAAAGCCACTGGTAGAAGAGTCGTGGGTCATCCGAGGATGAGATGGGTGCCGGAACAGGTTTATACTATCTAATCTTTAAGTGAAGAAGAAGAAGAAGAAGAAGAAGAAGAAGAAGAAGAAGAAGAAGAAGAAGAAGAAGAAGAAGAAGAAGAAGAAGAAGAAGAAGAAGAAGAAGAAGAAGAAGAAGAAGAAGAAGAAGAAGAAGAAGAAGAAGAAGAAGAAGAAGAAGAAGAAGAAGAAGAAGAAGAAGAAGAAGAATTCTTGCTGTTGTTGTTCGTTAAGTCAAAGATTTTATTTTTGACTACCTATTAAAATGTAGTTTTACAGAGACAACTACCAATCATGTTTGGTTGTTTTTAATCAATTGGTTTGGTTAGGTTAGGTTAGGTTTTTTTAAAACAAACATTGTTTCTACACATTTTTAAAGGCTGTATTCTCTAATATACGCACTTTAAAATATAAAACAATGCGTACTCAAAAACAGAACTGGAGACTTCAATTGCTATCAATTTCAAATCACTTCAAGAAACAAGGAATGGAAATTTTTTTTACATTTATTTAAATAGTTACTAAAACCAAAAACCTATTAACGGTGCTACTGGATATTCAGCGAAATATTTTTCGGTCAACAAAGTATAAATTTTAAGTTACATTTTATTTTATTTTATTGTTTGCTATCATAATGAATTAAAATTATAAAACTTCATATTTGTAGAAACGAGAGTTTACTTAGCACTTAGCGTGAGGTCGCAAACACGGACGTTTGCGATTACCTTTGTGTTACAAAACGATGATCAAATCTACACTCACGGTAACCTGGATACGAAACAATGATTGAATGTAATCCGATAATTGCCTGGTCTAGCTTGTTATTGTCTGCTCATACAATCCCGATAACTGACTTGTGGTATTGAGTACCGTACATACCTCCTACATCACTGGAAAAAATGTAATGTCGGTTTCACTCACTCAGTTTATGAATGTGTAGAGATTTAAAAAATCAGAAACCGAGTAGGTGTGGTTTTTATGCTAAGTTATTGAATCGTTATCGCTTAAATAATCGCAAGAGTTTTACTTTGTTTTTGCGTAAACACTGATAATCTGGGACACGATATATATTTTATATAAAGAAACTAGACGTAATTATTACGTCTGTGTAGGCCTAATAGATTTGCACATAGAAGGATTCATTTTTATATTAAATAAGACGTCTTAATTTTAATAAAAATATATTTTGAATACTTTACAATATACTATGAAAGAGTTTACAGTATAATATAGTTAGTGTCTAGGAAGCTTCTTCATCTTTTACTTCCCTTTTATTTCAAGAATTATGCACGCCAGGCCTGTTACCGATGTAACAATTTAAGTGAGGGATGTAATTCCTACACCTCGTTAACAATGAGAGATTTATATGAAGGAAGACAACACTTCTACGAATAATTAACTTGAAGTTAGCTCTGTAAAAGATGACTAAGTGATAGACGGATTATGCCGAAGTCCGATTTCGAGTGTAACGCCATTGCTACGGATGATGACGATGATGATGATCATGGTCCCTTTGACAGTGAACTGCCCTGTTATTAAATCCTCCTTCCTTGTGTGAAACTCACAAATAATAATGATATAATAATGAAATAATTAAATATTTAAAAATCCTCTAATTTGGCTTTTACTGATTTTCTCCTATCTGAAATGTTTTGTTGATATCAATTACATTCATAATTAACGCTTGGTACTGTCAACCCTTTCTTATTACGTAGCTGCAATGGTATTGTAGTTAAAACAGATTCAGAAATGGGAACACATTAACATTTCATTTGTAGTGCAGAGTCATCCTGTAGATTACAATTTGAAGAAAGCGTATTCGTGTCTCTCCCAAACTGAACGTCAGTGGAACAATTCATTCCGCCTTTTAATTAACAATAGTAAGAGTGTAGTTTTGAGTTTTAAGAATAAAGAGTTTTATGTTACTACATAAATACATTTTAATTTGATAAAATGTTGATGATTTTGTTTATTATTTTGTTTGTTAGTGTTTAATAGACGACATAATTTTATCGAACTGTTTTATATATCGACTTAGCCAAACTGAATATTAGGTTGACATACTAAACTTCAAAACTAAACTTAAACTAATTGGTATGTTCTTGCAAACTTCTAATTTTAAAGAAGAAGGAATCAAAACTAGTAAGCTCGTGTACAGAACACAATACTGTGATAAGTAAGTTTCAGTTGGTGTCATAATTTGGTTAATTCTGGTACTTTGCTAATATTTTCATTTTGTTTTCCAGGTATGTGATCTCATAGTGTTCAACTTGATCCACTTTCGCTAATGGCAAGCCGACTGTAAGTTTATTACTGTTTACAAACGTATAAATTTTTGGACACCATTTATTGTCGTTCCATTAATTTTCAATTCACTATGATTCATGCCTTTTCATGATGATTTGCATATCTAATGACTGCACACAGAAGATTATCATCTGAGTCCAATGTTGATGTTCGACTTTCATCTTGATAGAGCAAACTCATTTGTTGACATTTTTTTAAAGGTTTGTTTTTCTTCAGCATATTTATAGATGATTTTCTAACATTTTTAGATGTTGTAATAAGAAAAAAAAATTTAACCCCCATTACTTAAGGTATTTGAATGCCCATTAAAATAAGAAACAAACAACGAAGAAAGGCAATCAAATGAACAAGAAAACATCAGAAAGTCATAGGAATAAAGTAACAAATATGACGCAAATGAACTCAATATTAGGAGCGCCATATGATCAGCGGGTAAATTGTTAAAAGAAAGTCGTTGAGGAGAAGTAGAAGCGTAGTGAATGAAAAATAAATTAACTGATGATAAGAAGTACACAGCACAGTAGCAATGATAAAGTATCAGTCTGCACAAAATTATTCTAAATATACTGTACAATATATTGTGTTTGTCTCAAAGCTAGCTACCAGAACTCAAGTTGTACTAATAAATTCATTCATAGGTACGAAATATGACAGTTTTTACTGTACAAACTCTGTACAGTGTTGAAGATTGCACCAATCACAGTGTAGAGACGGGAAGCAATCTTGAAAATCTTGAAATTAATGCGAGTAATGTAACTTGTTTTGATAATACCTATAATCGGTAGTCATGGCAAATGAGTTAATTATTAGGAGTTTATTAAAACGTTATTACTTGTTGTAATTACATGTGCATGTATTTTTGGGGAATACTTAGGGGTTGTACTCTATTTTAAATTAGTAATAGTTATTTTTGTATTTAACTTTTATACACTATATGATAAAGTATAAGATGAAAGCGAAGCTTATTTAGTAGAAACTTCGGACTATAAAAATTGCATCTAAATGACGATTGTTTTGATGTTATTATTCATTTCATGTTTTACAAGTAGAATTTTCATGTCATTACCATCACCACCATCATAACCAACATTATTATAACATAAATACTTACTTATCTCCGATCGTTTTCTATCTGGCGTAAGTATCCCAATATAATTATAAATTAAATGAACTAATAATTAGATAATATACATTAAATGAATAACTTTAATGTTGAAGGGGCTGTAACTTTACCTTATTTTTGTTGTACTGTTTTACTTGCATTTTATGGAGTTTAGGAACATAGCCTTAACTTGGTGTTATAGATAAATGACAATTAATTATTCTAATCTTAAATTTTCAGGGTAAATGCTTTAATCTCTGAAAGATAAAATTAGAGATTTATTTATTATATATGCGAGGTTAGTTAATAAGAAAACGATAAATACAGACGCACTGAACAAAGTAAATTTTAGAGTAAATGACACACACACACACACACACACACACACACATACACAAACGTAGTTCTAGGTCAATATATGTTGTGTTGACGAAATATATTGAACACAATATAAAATACAATTTTTCGTATTATTTATATAATAATAATGTAGTTGTTGGCTAATTTGCCGCCACATGTTTAATGAAATTTAAAATTTACAAAACTGTATTGTTACTATTGTAACGTAACTGTTACCGGTGTGTTGATTAACCGTTCAATTGTTTTTAAATTTTAATTGAAGTTTAATTTTAGTTTTATTATTTTTATTGATTTATTCAAATCAAATCAATCGTTCATTGAATCCAATGTAAATATATCCGATGAATGCACTGGAAGTTAGTTAGCGAAGTCTTTTATACTTCGGTTAATTTATTTTAATTTGTTATTCTTCCGTCGACTAGGCGACTTGGTGACGTAGATTCCTCGCTGAAAGCATAAATATTTGGTAAGAAATGATCACTTACTTGTAGTGAGTCTTGCCGATCTTGCGGGGTCGATGTAGCAATCTAATCTGTAGATTGACTTACCGTATTCAAATTCGCCGCTGCGTGTTGGGCTATCCAATAAGAGCCGTTCACCTGTTCTGAAAACCCTAGTCTACTGAAATGAACTAACTGACTCCGTTTCCTCGTGTAAAATGATAATTTATTCTTTTTAACACTTCTCTTTAATGATCTAAATTATCATTAACCATTTTAGTTCAAAATTAAATAACATTAGTTGTTTGTTTCATAAAAATTGTCTCAGGGTTGTAAAACTGATCTACAACGTCAGTGTGTGATTAAAATGCTTTTTAGTTAAATAAATTAATTCATATGTGGGTTCTTTTAGCTTACAGAATACCAAATGATTTACTAGAACTCTTACTCTACCGTTATTAGGCAGTTTGAGGATGATTACACTCACTCATCTCTTAATATTTAAAATTTAAATTATAATCATGCCTGCTTTGGACATTTTAGGTTAACTAAATTATTAGTCAACCGACAATAAATGATTTAAAGAACGTTTGTTAACGTTAAAATAACTCTTGATAAAACATTTAAAATGTGAACAATAAAATAATATGTTGAAACAGTTTTGTTGAATGAATCATCTGAATCATCATTTGACTCTATAAAAGGTAATTGCTTAGTTGTAAGTATTTATATAGCTTAACAACCTTAGTTTCTTATGCATAATAGACATAAATATTTGAATAGTAATAGTAGTAGACTCTCCCTAAATTACAAAACATAAATAACATTTGCATTTTACATTAACTTTCGTTAATTGCTTCAGACAGTCGACAATTCTCAATCGCTTATGAATGCTTGTTACTCTGATCTAGGTTTATTAAACAACAACATCAATCAGGTGTGGTTATATCACACTCAGTATTTATACATAATAAATGATTAATTGTTTCCAAAATTCTTAATAATAGAATATTAAAATTAAGTTGAGGATTGTCATTAGTACTGTTGATTGAATAATATTAATAATGCAACATAATCTACATACTTTATTTATACACATTATTAGAATGTGGTTCGATTATATCCTATTTTCAAATTCTTAACTAATTTTGAGAAAATCACTGTACTCGCTTTTTTAAATCCCGGAATTGCTATGGATTATACACTTAGCAATCCTTATTAACTCACTGTTACACTTAAAACATCTTAAATACTAGTGTAGTTATGTTGGCACAAATTTAGGTTATGTTGCTTTGTTGACAACGGTGACGCGCACAAATTATGTAAACAGCTGTTTCCTTGCGGTGTCGAGTAGCCGTCTGCTCTCCTCTAAAGTTGATTAAAAAGTGTCTCCAAATGGCATCTCAACCTGCCGTTCCGTCCTGTGATCGTTGTAAAATTGGCTAATTTCTTGGATCTGATTGGTTGACGATCTTTAATTTGATGCACATACCCCCTCCGCGCAATATTTTAATTCTTGTTCTTAGCGTGGGGAGTCTGGGTTTGAGAGTATAAACATTTGCTCGAATTGACACAAATATTTTATAATTGTAATAACTTTCTTATTATAGCATATATTTTAAATCTGAGCTTAACACTTGGCTCTTTATTTAGAGTCCACTTATGGTGTGCTTCCGTTCATTATTAAGGGAGTTAATGTTTGAGATTATCACATTACACTATTCACTATTAATTGTATTTATTCTTAAATTAAAACTATTTAATGGCAATCATATCTCCTTGTGAGCATGCCTTCCAAGTCCTTCAGCACTTCTCACTTATTTGTTACTTAAATTTAGTGACAAAATATAGTTCACATGCTACCATTGATTTAGCCTAAGAGTCTATTAATTGTATTTACAAATTATTTATTATAAAAGGTATCTGGGTAACTTCTGTATTGCCCCAGTTGTAAACATTGAGTTGTTACAATTATTGTTTGTCTTTGTTTGTTGGAATATATTGTTATTTCTTGGTATTTTTGTCATTAACATGACCTCTATATGGCACTATGAAGTGTACCTTTAATTTAACTCTTATCTCTTATTTGGGAATGTAGTGTCTTTTCAGACCATTATTTAGTTTAGAATAGTTTACTAGTAGTAGTATATTGATAGTTAGTCTTGTGTTTTTAACACACTAGTCTGTCCCTTAGCGTATAGCATTGGATAATAGTAGTTACATCTGGTGTCATATGACAGGTGTTCTTATTTATTCTTATACACATTATGTCTTTGCTTATAATTCTTTATGCTATTACAATATAATAGTGATGTATATCTTACTTATGACATAGGTATCCTTCTGTTATTCCTATTTAGCATTACAATGTGGTTTTGTCCATGTTTCACATAGTGAATCTCATTTTGCCTGGTTTTGTTCACTTTCTTTACTTGAATTCTTAGATAAAGATTACTCTTGGTATCTGATATTGGTATTGGTAGAAACCTTATTACTTCTACTTGATTTGGGGTACAAAATATTTTAGTTTAGATATGTTTTACCTACTATTATATATGAAATTAGGTGGAAAGTACCTGTATCGAGGTTATGTGGTTTTATTATTTGTAGCAACAATGGGTGTATTGGGTTGATAAAAATTTACATTTTTTAACCTTGTTTTTTCAAGTCTAATGTTATTAATGACAACTGGTAATTCATTATTTAGTTCCTTTTTCTATCTTACATGATTTTTTGATTACTTGACTAACAATTATTATAATTATGAGACAATTTTAATTCTTCTTTATATTACTTTGATGCTGTGTATAATATGTCATTATGCTTTTATTTACAGCTTCTTTTATGTTAAAATTATTGTTACTTCCACTCTTTGTCTAATATAGGATGTCCTACTTATTTACAAGATTATTATTTTATATGGGTCGTCTAAGTTAGTCACTTATTGTCTATATATTCAATCTTTAAGTTCTTCAGTTATTATTTATACGGGTAAGATGTTAATCTATAGTTGACTGGCTCTTGGAATCTATATTATATGCCATGGTTGTTATGTGTCTTTCTCGTAGTATGTTTCTTCCTTGTTTTCATTTGTTCCTTACTGACCGAAACTATTGGGTTACTGGTTCATGTGGTATTGTCACTGTTTGCTGTATCTTCTTTCTTCTTATAATGTTATTATATTTTTTATTTACCATTACATTTTATTAACTCCTGTGTTGTGATTTTATTCTTCTTGATGAGTTGCTCATGTAGTTTCATTCTTGGCATTTCAGATTAAATACTTGGTCTGTCTTGTTGCCTCAATTATTATTACATGTGTTAATATTATGGTTACTTAAATATTGGGTTCATATGTCTTGTTACACTATTAATATTAAATGATACTAATCATATGAATGCTAATCATAAAAATCATATGGTAACTGTGAACTTAAATAACATTTAAAGAAATTATTAAATGTTGTGGTAATTAACCTATTGTGGTAAAATATGGTAAATTGAAAATAAGTATTTCACTAATAAGCTCTCTGAACTGCCGAACTCGCTTCAATGTTTTAAACGATTACTAATATAATCAGATAATAAAATTTCATTCTTTAAAATTGTATGTAAAGTTCAGCTTGGTAAGCATGATTCTTAGCGTTAGCCGAGAAATTCCATGAGAGGTGGTGACCTTACGTAGGTACCAAGGTTAATGGAGGATGTTTTGCTGTACCTCAGAAAGTAAAAAAAAATACAAATACCCAACCTATTCTTTTAATTTTAGAATAAAGTGACAAGTGTAAAGCAGACAATCACTATAATTTTATTATTATTAAGAATAAAATAAACACTAAAAATTGCAAACACTACGTTAGTTAAATTTAAAAACAAAGTACCTAAATGGCATATAGGCATAATTTAGTCTTATTTTTTAATGTTATTTCTTTTATAAATATGTATGGCTCTGTAAAATTGTTTTCACAGTTATTTGTGACTTTTAAAGATGTGTAAAAATTTGGCCAACGTAGATTTAAAAACTTTAAGGCAGCTCAAAGTTTGTAAGGGACGTTGAGAGATATTGATTTTGTCAAATAACTAAAGACAGCAAATTTATATTTTGAATACAATTCGTAATAATTTAGTGTTCAATATAGACTTTTACAAACTCTAAAGAAAGTTTATTATTATTTTTTGAATCGTAACACCAAAAAAAATTAAGTGTAAACTTTATTTCAGTGTAGAAGACATACTACACAACAATTGGACCTTGGATTAAATTTGTTCAGTCTTTCCTGGGCCTTGATAGCCTAAACGTTTGAAATTTCGAAACCAGAACACCATATTTAGTTTACGGTTTAAACTTTCGTTAATTTAACACCCCATATTGTTTCAGTTTTTCAAAATTTTGACCTTTTATTTTTCTCCTTATCCTGTGTTTTTGAATGCATAAATCTCAAAAACAATAGAGCCCTGTGAGGTAAAGGTATGGACACGCATACCAAGTTTTCATAACCTTGGTTGTTGTATTCAAATATTATCGTGAGACGCAAATAGACAGATAGAGAGATGGATAAAGAGGTAGACAACTGTCACACAGTCAGGTTAAAACTGAGAACTCTCTTCACTCGTTCAAGACTGTTGGACTTCCCCTCTCCTTTTTTTTCTTTAATGGTAATGGATCTCTCAAGGTTTTTGTTAGGTTATTATAAAATCTCTTATAAATTGATTCCAATTAAACCGGCTAGATTTGAAGTGTTGTAAGTTTATATAGTTTTGAAGTACTTTATGTTTTTCAGTACCTATTATTAAAAGTCTACATAAAATCTATTCCTGTGCACACACACACACACACACACACACACATAAATATTTATTGTATCCGCAAACATATTTAACATTATTTAAAATTTTCAAAACCTTACAATTTTTAAAGACCTAAGCAACTTTCACCACTATCATTCTAACCTCAGTTGATGATTACATAGACATGTAAACACAATGGCACACATGCAAAATAGTTTAACTGATACGGCGGTTTCAAGCAAAATAAAGAACACAGTAGAGACGGAAACAATCCCCACGTGCTACACTCGTAGTGCCACGCCACTGTCGTAAACCATTCCGCATTGGATTAAGCGAATTTCTCTTTTACAGCGGGGATAGAAAGTGATGCATGCAAAAGTAAAATGAATAAAGACATAATCAAAATGCAAATGCGTTTAGACGGATAAACTTTCCCCCGTTGAATCACCCATGTTCTGGTTTGCTGTTGGAAATACGCGAAGCGATTTTCATGTTGTACTGTGCACATGGGGGCAATCTTCTTCAGCCGTTGTCTGAATCTTTATTACACTTTTATTGTAGTCTTATTCAAATTAAAACTCTGTTTATTCTTTGTCTTTACAAAAGGCACTTTGCTCACACAACTCTGATTTGTTCTCTTTTAAATTTTATATTTGTTTATTTTCCTTTCCATTTCGTCGTTTTCTCCTTCTTTGTTTAATCAAAATGTCTGTTTATAATTTACAAATCAATCACAAACTAAAAAAAAATTCCTTCAGAGCAAATATTTAAGATAGTTCTAGAACTTTTTATTTGGTGATTAAGGTGAACTTTATTTCAACAGGTTGTTGATGAACATTCTTTAGAATTTGTTTCAAGGTGTCCATGTGGAAGGATATGATTGAACAATGCGCAAGTACCTCCACATAAATTTCGATGCGAGTTTGTGTATTGTATTTTATCACTGCATAGTGCTTACTGACTTCGGATATGTGGCAAGAATTTTAGGGGTGCTTTTTACTATTTGACTGTTTTGTTTGTGAAAAACGACAGGAATGTTTAAAGTAAATTGAACGATATATTTTGTATTCAGTAATTTGTGCTTGATTTCTACGTGAGCCATGAACGCACGGCTCTAAGTGTTTTCATTAACTGGTCAACTTCACTTTTAATTTGCTCTTTTAAGCGTGCAATTGTCTCTTTTATAGTTGCGACTAAATCTTGCAAGCTGCTACAGTCTCCTCTACTTCAGATTTTTAATTTGACATCACTTCTTCCACACTCGAGACAGATTTTTCTACTTCAGCTATTTTTAATGTCACTGATTCTTGTACCTCTGACATTCTAGTAACTTGGTTACGACGATCTCATGGATCGTCATATTATACAGTAGAGAAAATAGAAACACCATTGAAGTCACCAATTACCAGCTTTAATTAGTCACAATTAACAATGTGAAATCAACAAGGTACTCTCATATAATTTATAAAATACAAAATATGAAAGAAGACCACTTGTTCAGTAATGTGCTAGTTTTGCTTTGTTAAAGAGAACCATTAATTTTAGAAATTGAGATAATAAAAGTAAAAAAACAATTTTTAATAAGTGTTTATTGACAAAAAATGTATGAAATATTGTAGAAATTTACTGAAAAGTTGTCGTGGAAGTTTGTGGTTTTAGTTGGCAGTAACATAATAATGTTAACAAGGTGTACACTATAATTTCAAAATAATATTAACCCCGTGTAACCTGTTAATAGAAAGAAATATTGATCAAGAACTTTTTTTTGACGTAACGTTGTAAGTCACTGATAATAGTAGAGTTTTATATAAAATTGATTACAGTACATAAATATGTTATCAGAGGTAATTTAGAATGCTATTAAACACTTAATTTTATAAAAGGTTTGGGAATATTTGTTTGCGTTAATCTTAGCCTATTTACCTTAAAAGCGCTTCGATATTGCAATTTCAGAGGTGAACTGGATAATATGTAACAAGGGTAGTATAAAAGACTCAGTAGAACGGTGAGTAGTTGTAGGGCGGACTGGATTCCCTCGGGGTTAGTATATTTACGTGGCAGTATATTGTTCTTAGCATTATAATCTGGGCAAAGTAAACGAAATTCATGAGGACAGTTTATTTCTTTAGGCGCCTGGTAGCTCTCGTTGTATATGATTCTACTAGTAACACACGTAGTACGAGCAATCTATGTAATTCTATACCTTCATAATAAATACCTTTGGTTAGGTGTGGGAGGACGGGCCTTGTCTAAGGAGTTATCAAAATGCAAATGTGTTTAGCAGGTTAAGCTAACCCTCGCCTTTCCCTCCTTTCCTTCTGTCACAATTTTCCTGCCCTTGTACTGAAAACACATAGAACTACTTTTCCATGCCTACGTACACAACAAAGAATCTCTATTAAAATTCAAATTTTATGCAAATATTTGAGACTTGGTATGTGACGTCATGGCTTTTGTCAATAATTTTAAGACAGTAAAAGTAACCCTTTCATTTTCAACCGTTCATAAGGAGACAATGCCATTAGTTGAGACACTTAATTATACATAACAGCTAAATAATGTGTAGTATTACAAATAACAATTAAAGAAAAATACTAATGAAACTCTGTAGAATAATGCTAATCCTAAAAGGACATAGTGAAAGACATAATGCTAATGCTAATGTAAATCTATAGGGCACAGGTAAGTGGGTAGATCTAGGAAGAGGTTGCTGGAGGATCTTCAAAGGCGGAACAGGAAGCGTCTTGCCTATTCCGTCATGTGCATATGACGATGACGATGTTAATGAAGAGCTAATAAACAGTTTCCTTGTTCAATCAGCTGTAGAAATACTGGTTTCTCAGTAAACAGAGGGAAATCGGGAGGACGAGCCAAAGGAATTCATTAGGTCTAACTGGCCTCCTCCTTAGCTCCATACTAACGTTTCAAAAGAATTGGAATTTGTGATTAGAAAAGGTAATGATTTCTCTAGCAAACCTATTGTAAATTAGATAAAGTAAAATTCCTGCCAGCATCAAGCTTATGTTAAAATAACTACGATGTTTTATCGCATTAAACAAACAATAAAAAACATAGGAAGCTTGTAAAAATTTTAAAAGTGAAGTATTTCCTATTGCAGTAGATGTGAATTATTTCTTTATTTACTAATATAAAAATGTAATTTTTTATAATTATGCTGTCTTATAATTTTTAGAGACATTAATTATCTTTTCAGAGACAAAATGTTTCTTTAAATATTTATTTTTATATCATTTAATCAAAATATCTTATACCAAAAGAGTGTCATACCTCCTTTTGTAAACTGTAAAATAAATTTACATTAATTCTTAGACATATAGTCACCAATTAATACTATACATTAATTAATAAAGCATATTCCATAAACTTTATCCCATTTTTTAATAAAATGTGAGTAATTCTGTTAACTTCCTTCTGTTTACCAAGTTATATGCTAGTAAACTCAAAGTCAATATAATGAATACAAATTTGTTCCACTCTGCGTATATCTCGCCAGTACCTTTGTCTCACTCCGGTTTTTCTCTTCCTTTCTAGAACTTCTCTCATTGCGTTTTACTAAGTGTCCCTTAGATAGTCTTCCTCTCTTCGTCTGTATTCTCATCTTGGTCTACTATATTGTCTTCGTTTGTATGATATCTCTATTCTATTTAAGTTTATCTACTTAAGTGTATCTGTTCTATTGTTCTGAAATATCAGCTGCATGTCCGAACGTTTTGTTTTTATTTTTAATTACGTATTATTTCATTTGCCCTTTTATGGAAAGTTACTTAAAATTTGCATACTAAGCACAGCTCTTCAAATGGGAATTATGGACGTTGGTAATTCCTAAAAGCTTTTTGAGTCATGAAACACACTGGACGGATAACATCATCGATAAAACAGGCACGGAAAGATTGTTATTAAATATTCTCCAAAACAGGCAAGACCAATGGATGAATCATGGACTAATAATATTTCATAGCTTACGTTGTATAGCCACAAAAGCTTGAAAATCATTGGGAAGCTTGGCAACAGTTTCTGAAACAAGTAGTAGTTAATTAAAAGCGAAGGGGTAACAGTGAGTACTCAGAAGCTAAAATCTAATTGTAACTAAGATGGATTGAGAGCTGTCATCAAATTAAAGTAAAATCAAGTAATGAAGTGATGCTTTCTTTTATCCTACTTAACGCGTTAATATGTTGAGGATCCTCATATTCAATCACAATTGTAAAGAGTAAAATACAGTGGAATTTATATTACTATATTACAATACTACTTATAACAAGATTCGTTGACATGATACTTCACATTAAAGGCCAGTGACAGAATTTAAACAACAGTTTATTAACACGTATTGGAGTATTTTTTAAACCTCGACAGAAATAAATTGAATACAACAGTCTGTAATACGTTCTATTGGCGTTATCAGGCCCGCTTTGTAAGATACGGGAATGTATGGTCGCACGCTGCGGTGCCAAATCAGGACCACCTGTAACGAGGAATGAGCCGCTGTTGCAGACAAAATGTATTACGACACAAAAAATTCGTTACCGCCTGTGCCTGCGTTGATAACGAGAATCAATCAGTGGAAACAACAACGCTATTCCCATTTATCCCGTCGCGAGACAGTTTTATCAACAAAAAAGTGTAATACTTGGTTTGTTTTTATTTTCAATTTAATTTATTGAAATATGTACACCATTTCTTGTACGGTTTTTATGTAATTGCACTTGATCATTACAGATACTACATAACAACTGTATTACACTGTAACTTAATAAGAAATAAGCTATTTAAGCTAAAATCGTAGTTCTACATATTGGGTTCCGAAAAGGTGCAATAGGAATTCCAAATAAAGTGAAGGATGGTACAGAAATTTGCAAAATATCTATAACCAATGTGACACAAATATGAAATATCAGCACATTTGTGAATACTTGGATCAAACGTTAATTTAATCGTCGCGTTTAAAATTTCATTTTACCGTATCACAAAGTTAAAACGAGCTGGCGCACAACCGTTTATATGAATATTGTTACAGCATTAAAGAACAATCTACGTGTTTCGCGAATGTTCCAGTGGAATCCGGCTGTAATGTATGTGCGTGCGTGATTCTCGACACGCGTTAGCTAGAGTGTGCAAGAAGTATCGCGGCCGGGTGCACTGTGTGCAGGGTCGCAACCAATTACGTTGTTAATACGTAGGATGGATGTTTCTGGATTTTCGGCGGGGTTGACCTACAACAAGTACTCAGCGACGCTCAGTTCCGGTTTGAGTTGCGATTTATTTGAGTTCGGTTCGTAGTATTGTAGCGAAGTGTTGTGTTTTATATTTGTGCCGGACAATATTGTATTACAATTGTGTTTTATATTAGTTGACATTTTATTGAGTGTAAACAATTTTTATTTGTTTTGTTGTAAGAGACTATCTTGTTGATTACAAACTGTTTAATTGTGATAATTAAAGTTGGTGATTAATAACTTAATTGGTGTCTTGTATTTTATTTTCCACTGTACCATACGACGATCAGCTATATCGTCGTAACAATATTATTAAGGTATAATATAATGCAACGGTTTTGACAGTACGTCTTTTGCAACAAAATGAATGGAGACTGAACATTCACTCAAAGGCAAGAAAACAGGAAAGTATCACGAAGGTTACTGTTTTTTGATGGGTAGGAACTTCAGAAGATCACGTTGATGATGCCTGTTTTTAAGGAATGACGACTGACCAAGTAGTGCAGTGTAATAAATCTGGCACAATTTCAAAATTTGTATACAAAGAAATTTAGACGACGTTTATTTCGAAGTCGTTCACAGAAAAGTTGGGAAATAAATATCGTTGATGGTAATGAGAATAATGGATTACTTAACTTCTGTACCACAGCGTATTACTCATGACTTTAAGATTTTCTCCGGTGGAAAAACATTGATTGGTTACATGAAAATCATTCACTGAGGAGAGGAGTCTGAGATATCAATGATGGGTTTTTCAAAAAATGTGTACGTTTCAATATAGGCTACGTTAATATCGTTCTTGTAACTTTTAATTACGCGCGGTCCGCCGTACAGTTGTAACAATAATGTAAATGTAAATAAAGATGACTTTTTTTTTTTGTAAAACCGTTGAGGAACTGAGGGTGCTGTAAACCGGCACTGGTTCTTTCATTTATTAATTCTTGTTAAGGTTACCTGCGTTATCAGGCCAAACGCAGGCTATGGAGTGCATTTGTGCATGATTACAACTACCCCGTCAGATATAAAGACTGCCGCAAAACGGCTATATAAGTATCCCTTTTTCAGCTTATAAAAGATAGTATTACCCGTACGAATTTACTCCAAAAACTTGTCGTATGTCTGTGGTAATGTTCTGTACAATGTAGCTATAAGAAAATATGAATAGTGTAGCGACAATATACGCCCGTACTGCGGCGTACCGAGCATTGAAATCATAGAGTTAAATATAAACAATACAAATATTTTATCTGCATAATACTTCATTCCCTGATCTCCCTTCGTTCATTCTAGTAGTCTCAATCCGCCACCTACATCAGACCGATTCGGCTTATACAATGCATGTTGTTGTACATCATGCGCGAAAGCTACCTTTTGTGTGCTGTGTTGTGATTTCTGGGTACGTTAGTGTTAGCTCTAAAGTGCCGAGTCGCTTTGCTCTTGTTGTGGTGGCTTACTGATCTGCTATCACGTTTTAACTTGTCACAGAATTTACTCTTTGTTTTTTTTTATGTTCATGTGCTTATTGTAGTGCTAAATATTCGCACCCTGCCGAAAGAATTCGCATTAAACGATACATTATTTATACAGCAAAAAAGTGTTTTAATATAACTATTTTACCTGAATAGACGAACACGACCACAGGCTTATCCAGTTAGCTTGACCAGAGGTGTTACTCTGAAAATGCAATTTATCAGCTTGAATTAAAGGCGCATCCACTTTTAATTAAAAATACAGCATATTGCTAACGTTAATTATCTATGAATTATATGCACACTTTCATCATCATCATCATCATCTTCACGGATTAAACCAAGGATGGTTTGTTACGTTCTCAAATAGGGAAAGATTAGAGCTGGTCATTCCAGCGCTTCTCGGACGTTCCACACCGCTTCGTCCCCTCGGCTTATAGTTCCAGAGTTGTTTGGAGATGCGGCAGTCATCCATTTGGCAAAGATGTTCCCACCAAATCAGCCGGCAATCCAGCCACCAAATCAGGATACTGGGCAATCCTGTCGAGTATAATCATAATATTCAGTTTCTGCCGTATATCTGTGTTTCTTGTACGATCATGGAGAGTATACACTGACACGTGTGTGAGAAATCTAATTTCAGCCACTTGGATGCGGCTGGCCTGGCCTTTCGTTAAAGTCCAATTCCAGACCCATAAAGAAGTGTGGAAAGACCCATGACCTTGTAGAAGTTTTGGCGTGTTCCTTTTCTTGCTGACTTAAGTGTTCGCATAATGGTCCCGCACATACGTTTCAACTTATGCAACTTACTCACAACGTCGTTGCATGCATTATAAGTCACACAATATGCACTCTTTGAAAATAAAATTTGCCTCTTCTAAGACAAATGTGTATATGTGCCTTAGATCATCGTCATACCTTAGAAGAGAATCGAGTATTTTGTATTTCTATATGTCCAGCACATTACACGACTTGTGAATGCCCAAGAAAAAATCTGGGTTTCATGTTACATTTGTTTTTATAAAAAAATATAAATAAATATTTCTACGGCTAGTTTTTACAAGTTACTGTAGCAGCGTAGTCCCCGGTATTTTACTGTCTTGTTTAACTAAATCAACTAGCAACCCGCAAGTCTAAAGTGTTCTTAGCGAATCGCGTTTCTCTTCTTGGGATTACAGTACAAGGCAAGATAAATAACATCGTGAATACAATAAACCTGCAAGAATCCAGACCGCTCTACTAACTGTAATAATTGTGTTACTAGTGTGCCTTAGTTGTTTCACTTGTATAGCCTTATTGTATTGTTCTATTTCCTGTCTTCCATAAGTTAAGAACTACATGAAATCATGTAAAAGCACTTTGACGTAGACGAAGATCACTCTTTTTGCTGAGAGTGTCCTGTTTACAAGACGAAATTTATTTCGCCGATTCCTTTGTCTGTGAATTCGTTTTATTTTAATGTGACGTCTTTAACAACGGCGTCTTACCAAGAGAAAGATTTAACGAGTTGATTTCCAAACATGTATCACCGTAAAACCTAATTTTAAAAACAACGTTTTGAACAATGAAAATCAGTTTCCGCCAGGAGCTGTACACGGTAACAATTAATAGAGGCACAATGAATAAAAACTTTTTAAATTGTACAACAAACTTGGTTACATTATAACAAGAAAAGCAAAGTAAAATCACGTTACTTTAGTCACCAATATTCTTCACAGCCAGGAAGACTGTACTAGACAACACGAGTCAGTATCAGCTACATTGTGTTCGTGTTAAGTTTTACAATGGTAAAAATCGGGTAAATGACTTGTAATATTTATTTACAAGATGGCAACACGCCATCAAATATTAAGTATAACAATGGCATCACAAAGTCTTTTACTCTTCAGAAAGTGCCTGGAGCATTAAGATAAAATCACATTTACAAACGTTACCAGATAACATATTAAACACAATTTTTTAGTAAGTGCTTAACCTCAGATATTTAAGAAAATATGTGTTACGCGCCACATCTAATACATAGACTAATAAAATTAGAGCAAAAGAGATACGACCATTATTTTGTGAGAAACAGCATAATGTACGCATAGATTATATGCTTATCATTTATATGAGATAATCGTAGATTGATCCAGTATATAATTATGTTTTGTGTATTAAGTCAAAAGTTTATACACAACTATCATACAGTAAATAAATTAGTAACAAAGGATTCATTTCAGTTACTTGAACTTGATGGTGAAGGCTTTACTTTCCTGCAATATGGGTGCACATTGCAAATAGTCTGGCAAGCACCCCTTTAATAATTTTTTGAAGCAGAGTGCAAGAGAAGCAAATGTTTTGCGCGTGGGTAGTAGTAGTAAGTCTCGCGTAAGGAATGCATTGCTCTACTTCTACTGTAGTTTTAATTGAAGTGTAATGCAACAAATGTAATCAACAAAACTTCTATGCAGTTCATGTGAATCTGTTATACGTATCTGTTACACTAGCTCGTGAATATTGTTATAAGAATCACATAAATCGTAAATTCTTAAAAGTGGAAAAAATGACGAAACAACAAGTAATTAATAATCATGTCGACTACAGCATGTCGTGGTGCGCACCACCGATATCGCGTGTGTCTCAAGTTTAGATATTTTATGTGTGTTTTTTATGTTTATATTATATTTATTGTTGTGTGTAAGATTGTATATACAGTGTTTTTAATATTTTAACGATCGACGAACTTCAACAAGGGATATTCCTGATGATGAGGCATATGTCCCGAAACGCGTTGAATTAAATATAGAGAAAAGGCCACCAGACGGACAAAAAAAGGTAAACTATTTTACTAATTATTAATTAATAATCGCATTATTTTAGACACGCCTATAAAACTTTGGATTTTTCCAAAAAACCATTTAAACTGCTAACGCTCTATAGACTTAGAAAGACCATGTTTAACATACGGAGGTGAAAACTCAATTCTGACAAAACTTTTGAAAATCAAATTACAGGGAATGGAAAACCTGTTCTTGAGAATAGTGCGGGGTATCAGTACACGTGACAGAAACTGGACGATATGGTTAAAATCGATCTGGAAATTAAAACAGTTCATCAATATGAGGGGAGAATAATAATTATTTAAAAGTCATAAGTAAAATTTATAAGTTTATATTTATTAGTGAAATTTATGATTAATATTAAAATCTTTTAACGATGATAAAGTACGTCCAAAGATATGACATTTTTCAATAACAAATATAAAATAAATTTTTTAAATAGACTATTTATTACTAAAGATTACCGTTTATTTATAGTTTCAAAATAATCTTATTCAATTTTATATTAATTCAAACTATTTATAATATTAATATATCATATTAATATGATATTTTTGTATCACATTTTCAAATTTTTCATATTTTATATTTATTACCTATCCGTTATCGAAGAAAATGTTTTATTTTATTAAATAAATAAGATTTCTGATTATTATTGAGTAGTAAAGATAATTTGACAGATATACTGAGTAATTTGCAAAAAGTTTGTTTAAATGTGTTACGACGAGAAGAACGAAGCGATATTAGACATTGAAACGTTTTAATCACAGTAGAAACAAAAAGAAAAAGAATGATATACATGAATTAAATCGAGTTATGTGGCATGGTTGCTTGTGAGGTTCTCATTATGACATTACAATAAACTGAAGCTTATAAGCTAGGACTGTTATTACTGTGGGAGCGTACAACTCATACCTCTCCCTACGGAAAACTCCGAGTGGAAACAATATACATTCCTCAGGGTTAATCGCGTCTGTATTAGTGCTATATCTATTATTAGTTTGCTGTTATGAATTGACTAGATTAGAGAGGATAATTTATGCATCACGCAACAGCCCACCTATTTTCACTGAAGTGCTTTAATGTGGTTTGGTAGTAATAGAGCAATAAGAAGAGGAGCAAAGAGGACAAATAAATAATTTGAATGAAACACTGGTTGCAGTGTTATAGGTGTTATGAGGATTGCCGGCGTTCCCAGAGGAGTCGTCTGTTTGCATACAAAATAATCCTGTTTAATACTATAATCTGAGGCAAACGAGGCAGCGCACATTGCGCCGTGTTTATAAACGTTACAAAGGCAAACACGGTTTTATCAACAAGCTGATTCATATATTTAGGATTGCGTATGAATTCCTATGTATAGTTTCTGACATCGTACACCATTCATATTAGTATCTGTTTTACCACTGGTATGTTCGTTTATGCCTTCGTTATTTCAGATAACAGTAACTGCTCCCAAAATAATCAAAATGAATTTATAATGACGTGTTCTCACAGTACAGTATAATTCGATCAATAAGAGAAGGAATGACTAAGGAATATAATACTAAGTAGTATCCTTCAGAGAACAATAAACGAAAGGAATAGGGAGAGCAGTGTGAGGGAAAGGTAGAGAGAGTGTGGGGAAAGGTATGATGAGGACGGTCGGGAATATAGAGAGCTGCAGGTAAGAGCACTGGAATTAAGAACCATTTTTAGACCTCAATGTTAGTGAAACGTTTTCGTAAGAGTTCAGTAAAAAATTTGTGAATCCTCACACACGAACTGAGAAAAATACTTCCAAGTGAGCAGTGCGTTACGCGTGGCCAGAGTAAACAATAGCCTCGTAAATTTCTAATGGGCATTAACCTATCTTCACCACTCTTGCAGTACAGTCAATTTTTAGCAGTTGACATCGTATCACCTTGAGGTTAATTTGTGTTCAAGTTTAGCTGGACCCAAATTTGTAGTCTCAACTGACTTTTGCGTTTTTTTATTCTGTTGGGCAGATGGAGGAAAATCGCAACATACTTGCTGTGCATAGCGGAAAAGATAAAATTAATCTAATCTAACAAACATTTTCCGATTAATGAAGAAAGTTGTGTTAGTGGTTAAACTCACAAGCAGAATTATCAAGGTTGCACACCACTATATAAAAATATTCCGATTAGCGCTTTCAAGCTTCACAGCTCATCGTCAGATCGGAAATGAACAAATAACTTAAAAATAAACCCTTCACCCCCAGCCAACCACACCCTGCTCACACACAACAAGCTATAATTCAATACCCCTTCCTCCCCTCTGAGCCCTGTCCTTCCATCTGGACAGTTACATATTTTTCTAGCAAATTCCTTGTGTTTCAGTGTTGTGTGTGTGTGTGTGTGTGTGTGTGTGTGTGTGTGTGTGTGTGTGTGTGTGTGTGTGTGTGTGTGTGTGTGTGTGTGTGCATTCCTTTTAAACCTACCGTCTTTCTCCCCCACATCTGGGCCAGTCACACGCCCTTATTTAAAAATATCCAATTAGTCCTCTGGAATTTAATTCTTAATCTTATCTATCTGTCCTAACACAACTTTCTTCATTAATCTGCTATTAAGATGTGCAATCGACGACAGGTAATGGACAACAACAATGAGGTAATAAACGACAACAATAAGGTAAGTAAAGTTTTTAAATGTCTTAAGTTAAAAGTTAAATTGAAGAGGGTTTTAAGTAAATTATGGTTTAATAAACAATGTCTGGAGAATAATGTCATCCCAAAATACGCGCAAGTTAAAATTAAAAATAAGAACAGAGTAGCCAAAACAGTAAAAGAACAAAGCGAGAAAATTAGAAATAAAGTCACTTTACGCCTTAATCAATAGATATAATAGGGAGTTATATGACAGACATATAGAATTGTTAAGAATATACTCGTATGTAGAGTTAGGAGAAATATTATATAATTTTGGTTTGGGGTAAGTAGAAAATAAATTTGAAAAGAAAAATAAAAAAATGGTAGATATGTTAAATAAATTAATAAGAAAGAACGGAGTGAAAAAGGAACACCTCTTTAAGAATAACTATGAAAAAAGAGTGGTAAACCTTACAGAGGTAACTTTCAATACAGAAGAAACAGAAATGTTAGCAAGAGGCTTAAAATACGCGCCGCCACCAGAATTAAATCAAGGAAAAACGATTATTGACTTCGAAAGCATAATACAAAAACTAGGAAATGAAAATGATAAAATAAGAATAAGGTGGGAAGTAGGGATTGTAGTAGATAAAATATTTAAGAAAAATTTGTATAATTCAAAAATGAACAAAAAATCAAATCAACTGTAACTAAACTAAAGAATAAAATAAAAAAGAATGATATTATAGTTACGAAGGCAGAAAAAGGAAATACAATGGTACTACTGAGAAAGGACGAATACATAAAGAAAACAGAAGACTTTATAAGGGAAGGACCATATGAAGAAATAAAGTATGATTATACAAGTAAGTGCCAGTCAAGGATGAAACAAATGATGAAGCAGATAACATTTATAGAAGAAAATAAGAAAAAGTATTTATTGGAAAGTAATCCAACAGCACCAACTTTTAAAAGTCAGGTTAAGATACATAAAGAAAGAAAACCAATTAGACCGATTGTTCCTTTTATTAATGCACCTATTTATAAATTATCAAAGGAAATTAGCAGAGTACTGAAAGAGAAATATGAATTTGGGACAAAATACAACATAGAGAATAATGTAAAATTGATAGAAAAATTAGAAAATATTAGAATTAATGAAAATACAAAATTGATATCACTGGATGTTAAGGACATGTTTACCAATATCACAGTAAATAAAGTTATTAAGTTAATAAACGATAATAATATGGAAGAATACAGGTATAAAAAGCAATTGATTAAATTCATTAAAGAATGTGTATATCAGAACTATTTTAGGTTTAATAACAAGTTTTATATACAGAAAAAAGGATTACCTATGGGGTCTACATTATCCCCTATTCTTGCAGAAATATATATGAATGATTTTGAAAAGCAATTAATAAATTCCACTAAGTATAAAGACAATATAAAATTATGGACTAGATACGTTGACGATGTATTAGTAATTTGGGAAGGAAGCATAGAAGAAGTGCATGAGTTTATAAATGAGGTAAATAATAAGGATAAAAACTTACAATTTAAAGAAGAGATTGGAGGTAAGAAAATAAATTACTTAGATTTAAACATAAAAATTAAAGATAATGAGAAACTACAGTTTGGGATAGAATCGTATTCTGATATAATTGAACCAAGAGAGTCCTACCACCCTTATAGATATAAAATGGCGGCAATCAATTCATTTTGCTATAGAGCTCAGAAGTGTTTAAAAGAGACCGAATCAAAAGATAGGGAGTTTAAATCGATAAAGGGAATTGTAAGGAATAATAACTATAACACCAACATAGTGGATAAAGTTATGAAAAGGGTTAACATACAAAAAGCTAAACTAGAACCAGAACAAAAGAATTATGCAGGCTCATTGACATACATAGGTTCACATACTCGAAAAATTATAAAATGTTTTAGTAAATACGGAGTAGATATAGCTATAAAAAATGTGAAACGGTATTTGATAAGATAAGGAATAAAAATATAGAAAAAATACCAGTTTTACAGAAAAGCGGAATTTATAAATTAAAATGTAAAGACTGCAACAAAGTGAACCTAGGGGAGACAGGACGAAAATTCGTATGCAGGTTGTCTGACCACAAACGTGGAGAAGGTAATAGAACAACGAATTCGTTATATGCAAGACATTTCATAGAAGACAACCATAAGTTTGTTAATCCTTTGGAAGACTACAAAATTGTAAAAGTAGTAAATAACACTTAGTAGTGAAAGGAAACTTAGGGAGGAGTTAGAAATATTGAAATAAAGAGAAAAAGGGCTAGACAATTTAATTAATAATAAAATTAAATTTGATAATGAAGAAATATTTTATAACATAATTAAGAAATAAATGATAGAGGACAGATAGATAAGATTAAGAATTAAATTTCAGAGGACTAATAGGATATTTTCAAATAAGGGTGTGTGACTGGCCCAGATGTGAGGGAGAAAGACAGTAGGTTTAAAAGAAATGCACACACACACAACACTGAAACACAAGGAATTTGCTAGAAAAATATGTAACTGTCCAGATGGAGTGACAGGGCTCAGAGGGGAGGAAGGGACATTGAATTATAGCTTGTTGTGTGTGAGCATGGTGTGGTGGGGTGGGGGTGAAGGGTTTATTTTTAAGTTATTTGTTCATTTCCGATCTGACGATAAGCTGTGAAGCTTGAAAGAGCTAATAGGAATATTTTTATATAGTGGTGTGCAAAAGTGATAATTCTGCTTGCAAACATTTTC
Source organism: Magicicada septendecula (assembly GCA_034769895.1). Classification (NCBI taxonomy): domain Eukaryota; kingdom Metazoa; phylum Arthropoda; class Insecta; order Hemiptera; family Cicadidae; genus Magicicada; species Magicicada septendecula. The sequence goes on from CM068372.1 coordinate 143,874,753, forward strand.
AATCTAAATTATGTCGTATAAAAAATACGGAGGAACAATGTAGAATATGTGCTAGAAACAAATACCTATACAGCTAAATTTTTACACTTGCGGATATGACTAATTTTTCTCTCGTGGATGGAAGGCACAGTTATAGCCAGATTCCGGAGTAGGTCTTGAGCGGTAAATCTACCTCGTCTACCTCGAACGCTGTCAAAAAGTAACGCAAAATAGTGTCTCAATTAAAGACGAATAAAATTTATTCACAATGGCGTAGAGGAGCAAACACATGCAGTCAACACATTGACGAGAAATGACACGCCAACGATACAAGAAATACCTCACATTTAGTTATAAAACTTCGTAAGTTATCCTGAGAACCACACTTGGCACTAAATAAAACTGATTCGAAGACAATGAAAATATTTCTTGCAGTTGGAATCTTAAGTATCTTATTCATTCAGTGAGTCTACATCTAACGTAATGTAGCCTATTACTTAACATAACGTACTGCAAAAAAAAATTATTTTTTATTATTAACCTACAATAATCGTTAACTCTGTCGAGTATGTAAGAGGGTTGTTTTTAACTCAGATTATAAACCGTAAGTGAATTGTGTAGGTGTATACAGTTGTGTGTGAGTATGTGAGTGTGTGTGTGTGCGTGTGTGTGTTGGACAGAGTAGAAACTAAGCTTGGCTTTCATCCAAAACACGGTACAGTGTTCTCTTCAGTAAATACACGGAACCATTATTTGTTTGCTTCCCGGAGTGCCTTCAATGTATTCAATTCATGACCTCGTTCAGAAACAACGCAACACCAACCTCCATGTACCACAATGGAAAAAAAATAACAGAGTGACAATTGAATTCAAACTGTATATTGGATTGTAACGAGTTTGCTTTTGTCTCTATTCTCTCGTATATTTCGGAACATTAGAAAGCAAGTAAACTTTTACTGAAGGAACAAAATGATAGAGAAATACTAATAAGAAACACAAATAGAGACACAAAGCCGACAGTGGAGAAGGCCACAATTGTACATCAGAGTAAACATAAATGAAAAATATAAGAGAGAGGAATAAAGAAGTCATAAAAAATAGTTGTAGACAATAAAAACACATATTAAATAACAATTTCCACAAAAAGTCATTAATAAATTAAAGAAAAATAAGTTAAACAACAATTTGAAGCTCGAAAATTTATGAAAATAATTAGTAAACATTTTTAAACATAATTGTTTGAATCTTGTTTGAGTCTATATCTTGATGAGCACGAACGGAGACAGATACAAAAAACCTCCAAAATTGAACATTGACAATAAAGAGAGAAAGTAGAAAGTTGATTTACTTAAAGTGAACAAGGTATTATTACAAAATAAAATAATTTAAAAGATAAATCATTTAGTTTCAATTTAATCAGAAGAAACTAATTTGTGAAAGCGATGGCAGTGAGGAGACGCGATTTGATGAATCTACCGTTGAACGGTGTGTACGTTGAACACCTGAGTACTGTCAACCTTTGTTCATGAAATACAGTATGTTTTAAAAAAGAATCATGAAATTTGATGAAGCGATTCAAAAGTTATGCCTGTTTGAATATGGAAGTTTTCTTTGACGGAAGCTGTCAAAATAGAGAGGTGCAATCTATTTTTCAAGAGCATATTTTGATAAGAATTTGTGTTAAAAATAACAATTGTTGCACATCAGTGCATTCAGAAAAACCTCAGCTTTTAATCAGCGCTAAAAATAAAAATTTGAATTTTTTTCCCCTCTCCGTGTCCTCTTAAGTACTGCACGGACACAGTACAAACGTATAGACCTGCCTACGATGTAACAAAAGGGGACGTGTAACCTGGTACCGTCGAAAGGCCTCGATACCAACATGTTTGTCAACGAGGTAATCCCGTCTTCAGCACTTAGGTTTTCTAAATTAAATTAATAATGTTTTGGTTATGACTAGGGAAGAACAGAATTTACACATCCGAACGTGGAAAGGGATGCAAGCAACTGTAAATAAATAATTTGGACGGATCACTGATTGCATTGTTGTGGACGTTGAGGAACGTTGATGCTCCCACAAGAGTCGTCTGTGCTCGTGTAAAATACTCCTGTTTAATACTGAAATCTCAGCAAATAAAGTAAACACTTCGTGAGCGCCATAAAATAAAAAGCATAATTTGCAAGTATTTTATACATTTTGTATTACGTAATAATACCAACACAATTTGACTGCAGTATGAGTATTTAGTTATAGTTTTACTACAGTTATACTATGCTAACAATAATATGGTTATAGTTTAAGTAGTTTTATTTGAAAAATTATTTACAAAATTTACCTTTGTTACGTTTTTCAGTGTCATAAAAAGAGGCTCTCTATTCCTATGACATTTGGTGAGAAGTTACTATTATCATCCATAAATATGTCTTGACAAAGATGATTAAATTAAATCGTTAATTTATTTTGTGGATATTACCAAAATATTAACATTAAAGTGTCTTTTAACAATTTAATCAAATAGACTATATTATATGTTTGAAATATTCATCCGGTAGGAAGAGCGTTGAAAATGTCTTGTAAGACAACATTTCATCCACATTGCAACGGGTGTCCTCAGATAACATAGACCTGGGGATACTCGTTGTAACATGGGTGAAACGTTGTCTGACAAAAATATTCGATGCGGTCCATACCATATAACAAGACTTCAAATAAAGAACTGACACAAGCCGCTGAAGCCTACGTGAGAATGTAAGTGGAGCAGATTTTCAGGACTACGTTGGCACCTTTCCAGCATTCCTGCTAATCATTGTAAACTAGGTTTTGTCTCTTTAAACCATTCTTATTGGCATCCCTGTTTCTATATTCCCAACTACTACGTACTTGTCCTAAAATAATTCCCATGACGGACTTTCAGGGGCTATTTCCTACGTTTCTGTTATAAGGTTAGTAAATTTGTGAGATTTATTATTTTTTGTTAATTTTAGCTTTTATTGCAATCTGTTTAGAGGAAGGGCATGTTAATGTGGGATACTATAATTATATTATATGTATACGAATGAAAGAAATATCTTTCACTTGGACAAACGACGCTTCTGACAGCTACACAACTGGTCAATAAAGCAGTTAGTATTTTCAAGGACTCTAGTGCTGGGGTCAGAAAATCCTGACCCTTATAGGATAGCTACACGATACTTTATTCTCCTCATGTATATATGTATTCTGAATGTCTGGTATAGTTTGTACTGTTTTGTCGTTATTTTGCTGATTTATCTTACTTCTATATTGCAGTTCTTCTTTCAAATTATTATAGTAGCAATTTAAAGCCACTAAAAACTAAATAACAAGTATTCCACTTTTATAAACTTCAACGTATTAAATTATTAATCTCTCACAACCTACTAAATATCATGAAAACTGTGTGTGTAAATTATACAGTTTATTTTTAATATTTATATATTTGTTCACACCTGTTTTGATAATTACTGATCGTGTTGATATGTACTCTATGTTATACTTATTAAAGTTAGCACATACGGAGTGATCAAAATAAAACATATTTAATGAAAGTAACTTTATATTACATTTATTTTAATAACAAGATATTTATACCTTAAGACGTTAATTACTTGGTACGTGTATTATTTATCAAAAAGATCAAATTACTTTACTTAACATAGATTATATAGATTAATAAATGCTTCCATACTATACTAAGTTTTAATGAAGTTACAACCTCTTTGAGTGTGGACAAAACGTTTTAAAGTATGCAAATTGTTCAAACGCGTCCAATGTACTGACTAAAAACTTAAACAAACTCACAAACCTACGTCACCCTTACCAACTCATCTTATAGTCTTTATAAACACACTGTGTATGTGTGTATGGGGTGGGGGTGCGCGCGCGCGAAGTTATTGTTGCACGGAAATGGAAAGACGATGGAGAAAATTACTGGCGTGTATCCAGACTCTCTGCTGTAAACACTTCAACTCTTTTGTTTGCTTGCTTCTCCGTGTGACCTCAATTTATATTCAATTCATGACTTCCTACTAAACCAACAAAATACACTTAGTAGGATTGTTATTGCTGTTTTGGAGAGAGGAACAATACTGAACCCTGAGAAGTTACTCCCACGGCTTGAATTTCGTTCAACCACTTTTGTCTCCACTCAACAAAGAGTAATAAACGTTTGTTACATCCAAGTAAAAGTTATCCGTGATATGATTTTGTACTTTTATGTTATTGGTTATATTGTAACGTATACATATTATATATAAGAACAACGTTGTTTTCCTTACAAATTCCCAGCGACACTGACATCAAAATTGTTTCTATTTAATAAAGGTCATCCTGATTGGCCAAATCTAATTAATTTATTAAATTAATACATCTATATCATGTTAGTTAGCAAAAGATCTACTGCATACAAACTTATATCTTGTTCTTTTTCCTTTTTTTTTTGGTAACTCATTTAACATAGTATACTCATGGTATGCATACACAATACATGAGAATTCTAATTTTTAAAATTGGTTGTATTCTCGCTGAGTATTTATCAACATTAATATTTTAGTAGTCGCTACTTTTATTTTCAGTCGTATTCAGACTTGTGCTATCATTATTTGTTATGTTCATATTTCAACGTTTGTTCACTGCTTTTATTATTAGTTCTGTACTTGTTTAAATTTGTAATCGAATTCATATTGTATTATAGATTATAAGTTCATTTTTTGTTTTTATAATGCAAGTAGATAAATCTATACAGTTATTACTACCAGTTGACTTTATTTGAATGTAATTAATATATTGAGTTGACGACGGTAAACACACAATTTTTACGGACGGCATTTTCACCGGTGCGTTAATCTTTTAAAATAAATGAAAAATGAAGTGTTGGAGGGTAAAACGATGACAGTAAAAAAAACCTACAATTTAAAATAGTAGTTCTGTATGTTACTATAAACATAATACTCCTATATCATCATCATCATCATCTTTTTCTCAACAGGTTCAGGCTTTAGCGGCCTTTTCCAACTCCACAGCTTATCTTTCCTTAAGTCTACAAACTTTCCTTCTGCCTCTACGGTTGTAATCTTTCGCCATCTTCGGTATTCTACTTTCTTCCATTCCATTCTATTGGTGTGTTGAATCCAATTTCTTCTGTATCCTTTAATCCTTTCATTAACTACAAACATATATAAACCAATTCTTATCTCTTCATTTCTTATACGATCTTGTCTATTACACCTTTTAACTTATCTCTGAAATTTCATTTCTGCTGTTAGTAACTTCTGTTCATCTGTTTTCTTTATGACCCATTTTTCAAACCCATACAGTAGTTTAGGTATTGCCATTGCTTTATGAAATTATATTCTAATTATAATTAGTTATAAATAAGTATAAGGGCCGAAGTTATGGGACATATTAAAAAAAAAAAGTATACCACACCTAGGTCAGGCCATAAAGAGTTTTTATAGAGACTCTTATAAAGTCGCGATAATCATAGACGACGGAGAAGAATCTATCCCGATTGAAACAAACCAAGGAGTAAGACAAGATTGTTGTCTGTTACCATTTTTTTTTTTAACCTTTATCTAGATGATCTCCTCAAAAAATGGAAAGAACAATACCCTGACGGTATAAAAATCCATCAAAATAAAAGCTTGAAAACCATTGTCTTCGCGGATGACCAAGCTACATTCGCCACTTCAGAAGACAATCTCCATCAAGCAGTATACATTTTACATAAAATAGGGAAAGAATGTAACTGTAACATATCTGAATCAAAAATAAAACTAATGGCCTTTATAGGAGATGAACCGGTTCGGACCAATATGTGCAGAGACAACACATACATATAACAAGTAAGAGATTTCAACTATCTTGGACGTGACATTACTTATGTTCAAGATAGAGATATACACCTATATACTACTGTTAATTTGATATAGGAAAAATGATTTGGTGTCAATGGACATTTAGTCTTGTCAATGGACAAATATTAGAAAAGTCAATGGACATTTGGTGTTGAAGTTTTAGAGAGGGGGAGAGGGATGATAAGGGTCCACCTAGTCAGTGCAAGCACTTACAACAGTTCTCGGTTGTTTGAAGTTAGTTGTATTCTAACGTACTTTATTTCAAAGTAATAATTTTATATTTTATCATTGTTTTGTTAAAAATAAATTTAAAAATATGTACTTCTGTAAAATAGACATTTTCACCTCAAGCAAAAACCTAAATTGGATAGAATATGTGAAGAAAAAAAACAATCTTTTAATCCAAAGCCGTCAGTTAGACACTACCTGTCATTGCCTAAGATTGAAATGTTGTAACTTCCTTACAATAAAGATAAAAAGTTTATGATACAGTTTTTGTAGGCTTACGTATAAATAAACATTCCAAACTCCCTAATTTTGTTTTGTTCATACTTTTATTACTATTAAATATTTCTCAGCGACTTATATAAATGCACAGACTATTTTCAAGTTGCCATTAAACACAGCCATAATACGTCTATCATCATATGGTATCCAATACAATAACTAGAGTGGTATGTATTTAACTAAAATTGACAAAACTAAAAATTGACAGAAACAAAATCAACTTCAATTACAGCATATTCAATAAAAGAATAACTGTAGTTGCTTTTACATTGTCTGTACAACAAAAACGTATATGTCTACACTTTACTTACGACTCATGCATAAACTTCATCATGCATGCGCCTTCCCTCTTACATGCGCTCATGTCCGCGTGAGCGCGTACACATACACACACACTATGCAAAAGCATGGTAGAAACTGGAAGAATATTTTATATCACTCTGCTAACAAACGCTTGTCTTTATAACAAAGAAATAATAATTTTAAATATTATTTGTGATCAAGATAAAGGTATAGCAAATAAAGTGACAAATTTCACAAGAATATGTGGAACGATTTGGAGAACGTTGGGAAATAAATGTAGAAAAGATAGCCAAATAAAATTTTATAAAACAATCGCAGTACCTACACTATTGTATGGTTCTGAAACTTGAGACATAAAGAAAAAAAGACTAACAGAAGATACAAACAGCAAAAATGAAATTTCTGAGATCAGTTAAAAGGTGTAATAGACGAGATCATATAACACTTGAAGAGATAGTGGGTGGTTTAGATATGTTTGCAGTTAATGAAAGGATTAAAGAATACAAGAGAAAATAGATTCAACCACATCATCAATAGAATGGAATGGAAGAAAGTAGAATACCGAGATGGAGAGAGATTACAACCGTAGAGGCAGAAGAAAAGTTGGTAGACCTAAGTGAAGGTAGACTGTAGAATAGGAACAGGCCGCTAAAGCCTAAAACCTTAAGAAGATGATGATGATGATGATGATGATGATGATAATTTTAAATAAATTATAATTAAAATAACAGTAATAATTTAAATGATTACACTCATTTATATTGCAAGTATTATTTATTTTTACAAAATAAATTTTGGTTGAATTGAATCCAAGGCATCGGAGTATCTTCTCAGGGTTTCGTATTGTTCCTTCCTCCAAAACAGCAATAATAATCGTAGTAAGTGTATTATGTTGGTTTAGCAGGAAGTCATGAATTGAATATAAATTGATGTCACACTGAGAAGCAAGCAAACAAAAGAGTTGAAGTGTTTACAGTAGTCTGGCAGGATACAGACCAATACTTTCCACTATTATCTTTCTATTTCTACGCTACAATACGTTTACACCCAAAAAAGCACGCGCGCACGCGCTTAAATACATGGTATGAACTGATCTAAATGTTTTTCTATCAGTATGCTAATATGCTAACAAACGTTTATTTTTATAATTACTAAATAATAAATGTAAATAAATTATAATTAAAATAACTGTAATTGTTTAAATAATTACAAACATTTATAATTAACTGATTATTTATTTTAATTTAGAAAATAAACAGCACCTTGTAAGGCTTAACTTGAAACTTAATAATGGACAATAATGACGCATCGTTTTCCCTACAATGAACAAGATGTTTTTTAAATTATTTTGAATAGAAATGTTAAAAGATGTTATAAGTTTGTAAACTATATGTATGTTGATATATAGTAGTCTAATATTACCAAAAATAACAAACATATTTCATAAAAAATAACTGTAATTCAAACGTTTGAAAGTTTAAAAGCTGTTTTTCTTGTCATGTTTTTTTTATCGGCCATCTGAGGACCACATGCCAATTTCAATTCTTTATTCCTTGTTCTTTTCTTTTTTTCCAATATTCTTTCATCTTTTTACTATGTCTCTTCTTCCTGTCTTCAGTCGACTTTGAACCTGCGTTTTTCTCTCTCCTACCCTGGACTCCTTCCATTTTTAACACTTTTGCCCAAAAAACTTTTCTTTCAATTGCTTCTTCTGCATTTATATTATTTTTTTCTAAATACTTTCTGACTTCTTTAATCCAACTTGATGTTGACTTCTTTCCCCACAGATATTTGAAGATCTGCTTTGTTAACCTATTGTTGTCCCCAAATTTGTCACTACTTATTGCCACTCTGTTAAATACTTCGTTCTTGACGAGGCCTATCGGTGTCTCCAACATCTTCAGGTCTTAAGCGACCTGAAGTTTAAGGTCTGAAGATTGTGGAGACACCAAAAGGCCTCGTCAGGAACGAAGTATTTAGCAGTTTGGCAATAAGTAGTGACAAAGTCGGTGTTAAGATGGCTGCTAATAAAACTAACAAACCTAACCTTCCATTCTATACAAATGTCCAAAAATTAGTAGTCTTCTTTATCTCACTGATTCTGTTATATTTTCCATGTTTTGATATATTTCATCATTACTTCTTAATTTCCAACCTTCAGAAGTTTTTCGTAGGCCTAATATTTTCCTAATAATTCATCATCCCACACTTGATATGTTTTTATTTTTACTCTTATAATTTTCTTACCGAACCTTCAAATAAGTTGAATAATATGTTCTATATGTAGTAAAACTAACTATTTGGATATTTTTTCTTTATACACATTTTATAAATTTGTACTGTTAATTAACTAGCTTACACTTTGCCAATGTACTGAGCTCTAATAACCTTTGAAACTAACCTGTACAGAAAATGACCAGGCGTAATACATAAGAGGAGATAGAAAAGTGCGATAGTTACGTAATAGATTAGGCCAGTAAACACGGATCACGAACGTAACCAAGGCGACAGTTTACTTACGTTCATTAAACCGCGTTCAACGTTATACGTCAGCGAGTGAAGCGATGGGTAGAGCAGCAGGCGTGTTGAGACATACGAGTAAACAATTTGCATTACACGATGCAACCGGCGTTGTGGAGAGCGGCGTTGTACGGGGCGTGTATATATCCACGCAGGGGTTGTATATTCGTATTCACAATAAATCGCGTCTGGCTGGCGCTACAATCTCGGCCCTATATCCGTGCACACAACGAAAACCCGCGAACACAAAGTAAGCATTCCTTTCTGTGCCTCCACTGACGTCGAGCGTTACAAATGCCTACGTATACACTTTTCTCGACGAGATGCGTGATTTACTGTATTTATCATGGATAGAATAGCAACACTTCATGGATAGGATTTCTCCTGTTCCGGCCTCATGACTCCCGCCATCTTGTGACTGGCCTGCCTACAGATCTTCTTCCAACCGGCTCATACTCATAAGCCAACTTTGGAAAGCGGGTATTGTCCATTCTTTCTATATGTTGTTTCTATAATTCTGAATGAGTTCATTTAGAGAAACCGTATCAAGCTCTCGTCTAATATACTTGTTTCTTATATGATCGAGTCGCGTATATCCGTTTCCCAATTTCAAATACATCATTTCTGCAGCCTGTATTTGGTACCAGTCCATCTTCCTTACAGTCCAGATCTCGCATCAATACAGCAGTGCTGGTACTGCCATTGTCTTATAGAATTTGATACACGTACCTTGTCTAGCTTTCCTTTTCAGTGTCCTAATTTTCCACATATAGTTTGGGACCTGCCTAGTTTATCACTGAAATCAGCACTACTTCTATAAGAAAGACTACAACCAAGGTAATTGAATGTAGACACCAGTTCTATAAGCTGGTCATTTAACACAATTTTAGATCGAATTGGGTATTTTCCACAACAAGCCATAACCTTTGTTTTTGCAGTTGAAATTTCAAATTATTTAAGCCTTATTTATCTGTTAGAGACCATATAAATTTTTATTACAGTGAATTCTCATTAGCCTAGATTACAGCCATATCATCTGCAAAGAGTGAAGTATTTATGAACATATTTACGTGCATATTTAGTGAAGTACAGTCATTTAACTTGATGCCTGAAGAGATCCCATCATTAAGTCTTCTAAGCAGATCGCCAACGAATGTGCTGTATTTATTATAAAGTAAAATCGTCCACGCTACCAGGGATCCGACATTGTCCTTCTACACTTTGTCTGTTTCGACTTCAAATGCTATCTTTCCATCACCTCCAAAGTCTTCCAATAAATTTTCGCTCTACAATTCTGTTTTGTAACGCTGCTTTTGTAATTCACTTCATAGGCATTGTATTTATACGCAAACGGCACTTCCTCCAACACGTGGCTACAGTCTACATTACACTCCTGACTCACAGGCTAAAACCACATTCCTCATTCTGTCTTGTAGAATATAATCCATAACTTTCTGCAAAAAAGACGTCTTCGATTCCTCAATTCATCTTCTTTGCTTTCCTGTAAATGCGCAACTGTCCCACCAGGACAGTTCGATATGTCTGGCGATGGTTTTGTAAAATTTCGCCTCTGTCTACATCATAATATTAGGCTTCACTGTTCTGTAGACAGTTCCGATAATCAAAATAGTTGATCCTGTTGTCGATATTTCTGTCATAGACATAACTAATATCGATCTAAAGGTATTAAATATGTTTACTGATTTTACACTTTCATAATATGTTTACTCTTTCTGTAGTATTATTTTTAAAACCTATTTGATTTCTTGCACTTTACCTTTTATGGAAATTTGTATCTTTAGCAAACGTTCCAGCTCGTTATATCACATGCGTAGTTTTGAAACACCTCATAATTTGACTGTTACGTTTGACTGATACTTAAAACTTGGCTCACAGCTAATTAGTAAAAACAAATTTTAGTTACGTAAATATGTTGCAGTATAGTCAGATGTAATCTTTCACAGCGAAATTTATAAAATCACAGGTTCGTTTTTTAGGGCTTTCCTCAAATTTTGTATGCAGTATTTGCACCTATTTTGTATTACAATATAGGTCTAAATCAACAACAAAACTCTAAACAGAAATAATTCTATCTAAATAGAAAGTGTCTATTATGCTCTATCAAACAATCATTTTACAAATGTTTCATTTTTTTGCTTTAAATTTTTTTACTAAGACTGTATTACAAGTATATTCTAATTTAATTATAAAGAACTTATTGTCAAACTATGAAAGGAAAAATACTAGACTGAGGAAGATTAATGTAAAAGTAATAAAACTGACATTTAAATAGGACACATTTTTTATATACACCGTTTACATACTGGTATTTTATTTACCGTATGAACAAACAGGACTCAAAGCGTTAAGTTTGATAAATAAAATCAATTCAGTCATACAGACATAAAATTCCTAGTCATAATTTTTTGTACCATTATGCCTAACGTAATGTGTACCAGTAATGATATTGTTACGACGCGACGGTCTACTTGATCGTCGTAGGTACAGTGGAAAACAAAATACAAGACACCAATTAAGTCACTAATCTCTAGCTTTAATTTCACAGTTAAACAGTTCTTAATTATCAACACTGTCTCTTACAACAAATCAAATAAAAATTGTTCACACGCAATAAAATGTCAGCTAATATAAAACACAATTGTATTACAATTATACCGTCCGATTATAAAACACAACACTCATTAATAACCACTTGAACACACAGAGTAATATTACCCGATAATAACTCGAACCGCACCTAATTTATCGTAACTATAACTGAAAACTAAGGCCGCTGATGCCTTGTATTTACACAACGCTCACAGACCAGAATATTCCAAAATGCGCGTTAGCGCCAGTGTGTACTACGTAATTAATCGTGGCCTTGACACAGTCCGCGCGACTTGGCGGCTTCCAGAAAAGGCTCGCGAATGCGTCGCAAATCACGTACGCTACACAGATTCCGCTGGATTCATCTGGAACATTCGATAAACCCGTAGATTGTTCTGTGATGTCGTAACAATATTATATTCTAAATTGTTACATATATTTACGCAACGCTAGTGTCAGTACCCTGACGCAAAATACAAATAAATAAATCGTCCCTAATTCCTATGAACTTAGACTGCGGTCAACCAGCAAAGTTCTGTTTCATGGGATGCGCTGTGGAAATCTTGAGGGATGCGAATGTTTTAGTTAGCGATCCAACAGGAATTCTTTCACGTCACTATTGCACGCCCTGTAATGGTACTGTGTTGCCACGTTGTTAACCAGATAAACACGTGAACAGTTTTGCAACGTGCAGCGCTCGGTAAATGTAATGATTCCCGTGTACAGTAGGCAACGTCGCAGAGGAATGTCAGAATCGCGTACTGTATAGCTGTACTATACAGTATTAAGTGTACAGTATAGTAAATCCTACATCCTGTGAACAGGATTTTTACAGCTATCGCTGCCTATTACGAAACATTTGCACATATCGACTCTATTTGTGACCGAATATTTATAATGAATGATCCGATAAGGTGGAATAGTAATCTGCTAATATGTATTAGCAGTTGTGCGTGAAACAATCGCGCCGTCTGGATGTCAGTGCGATAGATTAGGCACAAGGAATCTGTGAATGAACTGTTTGAAAACAAACTCATTTCGCAGAATCGTACATTAGATAGATGTGATAAGTCCTGAAATGTGGAAAAGCCTGTTGGTAATCAACACTAACTCAAAAAAAGTATTTCTTGCCATTTTTAATAACGGGTCTAAATTTGCACCTTAATATAACGTAGAAAAATATGTAAACATGTTAACAAAATATAATGACTAGACTCGAGCCGTTCATTAAGCAATTCTGACGATTGGTGTATGTGGTGGGAGTATAAGCATGTATATGTATCTCCGGCATTGACATTACAGGAATTAGTTTACTTCACCATAACAACGGCCTGTAACGGTACTGTGATGCCACGTTCTTACTCAGATGAACACGTGGTCAGTTTACACCGTGCAGTGCTTCCCGCGTTCATTTGGCAACGTCGCAGCGAAATGTCAGAATCGTTTACTATGTAATATAAATCGAATTTATTCGACTGTCGCTGCCTTTCTCTTCTCAGACAAATCCCTAGTCGTCTCCATTTCCCCTTCCCTGTCTCCCAAATGATGTTTCCCGTTTGCCCATTGTCCCGTACACTTCATTCTTGTTTGTCTTCTTCTTTCCAAATGACTCCAGTCCATAACTCTTCCTATCCTGACATCCATCTACCATCCCACCTCTTCTTACGTTTTCAAGCAACATAAGTCTTTTGTCTTCAGTACAACTGAGCACAGTTTTTCTAACTTCATTCACCTTATTATTTCATCATTAATAATCTAGTACATTACTTGAAGATTTACAGCTTCGACTTCAGTAAGCCGTTATCGTTGCTGTATTTTTCCTTGATCCGATTTCTTCATGGCCTAGTTTACGCTCCGTAGTAATTACACTAAACACCATGTATTTAAATATCATTTTTTGGTATATCTTGTTGTACTGCACCTGTTCCACAGTATGCCACTGTGCTTCCCTGTTTGTTGTAATCAATTGTTTGTCTCTTCTTCCTTTGCCACGTGCTTTGTTAGTAAACACTGGATATCTAAGTTTCTTAACCTCTTTAACTTCTTGCTCATCAACCACTTCTAGATTTTGTACCTTGTCTGCTGCTTTTGCCAATTACTCTGTTGTTTCACGATTTATTTTTGGCCCATATTTCTTGTAATTTCCTTAACAATTTAATTCGAGATAGTCCTTATCGGGCGCAATGACCACCTGATCGTTGGCCACGATCAGAGTATAAATTCATACGTCTAACCTTGGTAATCTCATTCCTTTACATTTACTTTTCCAAGTTTTATTATTAGTAGAACATTGATACTGATACCAAGTTTTATATTTAAGAATGGAAAGTAAAAACAAGAGTATAAGGGAAAAGTATTCGCTGAGTAGATGTTCGTGAAGTGTTCGTTAAAGCAAATTTACCACCGATATGCGTGTGCGCGCGCGCGCGCGTGTTTAATGTTTTTAAAGACGAATGCGCTATTTTATATTTAATGGCGGGTAGGAAGGGAGTATACAGCAGGGGAGGAAAAGTAGGCAACATATTATTTAATCTTTTATCAGAATTTCGTTGCCACCGGTATAACACTGACAAAGGTGCAGGCAAAGATGTATAGGGGGTAATAAATAGAATTCCATCGCCTGCTTTGCGCTGATAAGGGACGCAAGAATCAATCACTACACCGCACAGCCTGTTTATACATTTTTTTACATCCACCGGGAATAAAAGTTTATTAGAAAATTTAAGGAAATTTAATAAGTTGTGTTTACGATTAATACGGCGCGAGTAATTTTAGAGGCTATCATTCGCTAAAAATAAAAAACAAAGGGTTTTTTTAAAGTCTCGGCGTTATTGAAAGACGACGTCGATATTTTTAAATCAGTAGACCTGTAACTGGGGAAAGCAACACAAAATCGTAGGAGTAAAGAGAAAGTGGTTGGTACTGATAAGCTAATTCACGTGTCGGAAACAAATAGTGTCGTTCAAGATTTTAATTAAAGATTATAATTAACTAAATTTTGTATGTTTTTTAATTATAGTATCACCAATTTTAATTATTTCTACACGTATATTATATTATTTTGTATCGTTTTAATTATAGATATAGTAAAATGTCAAAGAAAATAGTACAATAACTTAAGAAATTTTGCAAGGAGAAATCTAATGTAGAAAGTTTATTCTTCCGTACTTTATTAAATATTTTGCTGTCTGATTGAACTGGCGTTTGTAAGGGTTATTTGTAGAACTACTGTTCGTTTGGTGTTGTATTTATAATACTGATTACCCAAAAATAACGTTAAATTAAAACGAATTTGTAATAACATATATACGACCTTTTGAAACGTAGGTAATATTGTAACTAAAACATAGGTAAACCCCATATTACAAAAATGGAATCTGTAGCAAGTAGGATTGTACCGGGGTTTGAATTTTCCCGGCGCGGTGAAAGCGATCAGTGCCGCCAACGCGCGTAGCAGCTGCGCTCGCCACAGCTAACTCTATTATTAACATGTGATTGCCAAGGCCGTGTCTGCACCACGGCGACGCGATCTAGTAAACCAGTCAACCGTGTTAGCTGCTTGCTGGACGCAGCTGTTAGTAAGCAGGTTACGAAGGGGTTTTATCGGCAAATCGGAACAGGTCGCTTTTATGCCGGATAGTGGGATCGACTAATCCACTATCCGGCATCATTCTCATTCCTGTACCAACCTTCAAGGAGAGTGTCCGATGGTCTGGCGGCGGCCCAGGGTTAAGTGCTTCGTAGATCTTTCCACATGACTTCGTAATCGAGTAAAGGGCTTTCAGGGTCCACGCACCACCCGGGAGAAAGGGTAAGCAGAGGTAGTGACATCAAAACCGGTCACTATCCGCAGAGCAGTGCACCAGGATGCTCCCCGAAGCCGTCAGGCCCAGAAATACTCATCCTACAGGATACCGAAGGACCCACATCTGCCCGGAATGAGACTCGCTGGAGATTCACCACACTCTAGGGACCGTCTGCAGCACTCATGGCACACTGGACAGCATGGTACCCTTTGAGTTCGTCAACAAAAGTACAGGTGGGAGCGTTCTAATTATTATCCTTCAGTCAACAACAACTCAATAGACTGGCCCCCTGGTGTTCACGTTAAACATCTTGTTAATTCTCTTAAAGAAAATGGTACAAGAACTCCAGCTGTTTTAAAAAACTTGTAACTGAATATTTTGTAATAACATAAATTAATGTTCTTAAGGAAGATGGTACATAATTATAACAGTGTGTTACATGTTAGCACTAATAAAAAATTGTTACTTGTTACAAGAGTGTTGATTGCAAATCCTGTCACTCTGTTTGGGCTCCAGCACACTTTTCGCTTCCTCTAGGCCAAGTAGCCTAGTTATTAAATTTTGCGTAACGGCCTAAGTGGTCGTTACAAGATAAACTACTCATTAAATAATTATCACAGAAAATCGGTAAAAAATACAAATATTCGGGCATTAGGATATCGGCAAAAGCTACAAAAATTTACGAAGTGAAAAAACAAAAAAAATATGAAGCATCCCAAGATGTACTATAAGAGCGGAAGAAGTGAAGAACACAACGTACGACAAATTAGTTCCTGTGTACATACTGATTTGTACATACAAAAAACATTTATACCAGGACAGACAGTCCAAAAATCTACAAGAAATGTTAATTTATACCAGTGCTTTATTTGCGGTACCTGTTAAAATGACTCGAAAAATATAAAAATGTCTATTCAATATATAGGAAGGAAATAAAACGCTTAAAGAATGTGAGATGACGATGAATAGGACGCAGTGAAATATGGCTTCATTTCTCGATTTTCATTTCATTAAAGAAGTCATATTATACCCTAATGAATGTGAGATACGTCTGATAATAGAGCAAACTATAGAAACAGAAGATACCCACCAAAACTTGAAAAAACATTTTCTCCTTCAACAAAAATAAAATATTGCGCACGAGGTGCTCTGGTATGAAAATGCGCGTTCAAGGTAGAATATAAAACTCTTAAGTTTGACTTTTCATTTTTGTATTCATTTATCTCATTTTTATTCACAGTATCAACATTATCAGATGTGCTCTCTTCCCGTGTGGCTGGTCGCCGGAATTAACGCCGTATCCATTCGGTCTTTCTTAAATTGAGTTTTCGTCGTTATTACACATATCATCCCACATTTTATGTCACCCAGGAGTTTGAGCCTCTCGTCTAGTTCACTTACATCATGTCGCCGTCTAGTTGCCCTCTAAAACCGTTGCTAGTGGGTCCATACGTCGTCGGAACGGTTTCTCTTTCTCCTGTTAATAACCGTAGAATCTTCTACCTTCCTACACTCTTTGAGTTTTCCTTCATTCTGTATTTCTTCCAACCACCTTCATTCTTCCAGTCGCCGCCAAATCTATATTTTCACTTTCTCATTTTTAATATTTTTCTCGCTCGCTATAACGTTGACTCAGAATGAAAACACTCAATATGAAACCAGTCTCTTCCCTAGACACAAATTCCGTTCTGAGACACAAAATTCCTCTGCACATTGTAGAAAAGTTCATTTATATAAAATAAGTACAACATTCGGTCATGTAGTCATAATGCTATATTTATTCATTAACATACATTTACACATTTACTTCCCCACATTTTAACCAATGGACTTGTTTAAGTTGGCTCATTAAGACTTATACAACCTACATTCTTTTTTTTATGATATATATTTTCTTCTAGTCATTTATCCAAATACAAAACAATGAGATAAATCAAATTATTCTGCCTGCAAAGACGTAAGATGGTGTTTTCCTTATACAATCTTACTCAAACTCTATATATTAATATTAAAATGTGGAAGTAAATGGAATATTTGTAGATATTATAACCTGTGAATATTTTACTGGAGTTTTAAGTGTTTACCGTTTCCATCTAATTTGGATGTTTGAAAAATAGATAAATGCTCTGCATTTTGAGTTTATACCACTTGCCGTGGTACAGGTTCCTCGAAATACTTGTTGCCTTGATACAAGTAACGGTTACCCTTCGGAATAAAAGTGTCTTGTGCCGGCGCGGAGCCGGCCGTTACAAAATATTTTAGAACAGTTTCATTTTATTGTAACATAACGTGAAGCACTCGCGACCTTTGTTCGGCGGTGTGAGGGGGAGCGGCATTGTGTGCCGTTGCGCGCGCAGCTCTACTATATGCAGTTACGATTGTGTGCCGGTGTCCGGCAGTCAACGCTTGCCTCTGCTAGAAGAATTGTCCCCCGTCTCCTCTCTTCGTATCGTTCTACGCAGTAACTTCTTCTTATGCTTTGCTAAGCGTAAATTGGCTCCCGGGTTCTCGCACTAAGCCGGTTTCCTGGTCCGCTGTGGGCTGAACATCTGCCCAAGCTGTGAACCATGTCAAGACCGCCTACGAAGAGGGAGATGGAGACGGAATCACTATGTTGCACTCGCCAGCACTTATGAGGTGACATTTATGCTTTTTCTTTTTTGGGGGCCGAACCGGCAGTGTGCCTGTTTTATGTGAATAACTTAGAAGCCAGGGGACCACGTGTCCAGACTGTCTATTGGGAAGTGAACTGTGATCATGACTCTGAACACTCTCGATAAAAAATTACTGAACTTTTTATAACCGTTTTCTATAACACTAAATGCTATGACTGTAAGTGCGTGCTGCACTGCGGGAGCGCGCCAGCCATTTCACTCTTGTACCATTTTACAGTTGTATCTCTTTTCGCTTTTACTCATTACACAAATTTAGGTTACGGCCCTGTAGCCCTGTTCCGGCTGGAACAGTGGTGTATAAAAAAAAAATTATATTGACTGTGGTTTCACATTTAAGGGTTGGGGGCTTTCCTGAAGTTTTTTTGGGGACGTTTTAAGGGTTTACAAAAGGGCACTTAGTTTCTTGGACACGCGCTGGGGCATTATCAGACAGGCTGATGTCCTGTCAAGTTCTGTCAACTACATGTGGGCGCGCTCCCACAGATGCCAGAGCTCAACCACCTTATTGTATTCTTTTTTAATTATTTTCTACAGTTATCTGAGGCTAATAGAAACCATTTACTAATGTTATTGAATTATTTTAGCTGATTTGCCCCTTGCACAAGGGCTAAACTGATTGTTTTCTTAACTGGCATACACACATGGGTTGACTTCCCACGTATAGAACTTGCTGTTTAATTTTGAATATAACACTGGTTTTCATCATTTTCCTTTTTTTGGGTAAATTAAATTTATATATTGTCAAAATCTTCTGAAATTGTAAAGCCTCAAGTAATTAATTTCTGTCTATTAAGGTACATAAGGATTTAATTCCTTTTGGAATTTTGTGAAGTCACTGCTGTCTAGAATTTTATGAACACTGTCTGAAAGTAGGTGATGAGTTTTGTTAATATTACTTAATGCTGCGAACGGAACTAAGGTTCACACACTCATCATGGGTCATTGATAAACGGAATGCTAGACAAATGGGTGGTCCGGTTTCATTTATGCTTCATGAATTATTCGTCTTTAAAGGGGTTTGGCGTTTATGTTATCCTACTGAACGGGTTGCCGACGGGCGTATATTTTATCACTGCCGGGGCATAAGATGATAATTGCTTTACCCGGTGGGTGGGTGCATTACAGGGGCATGCGTGTTGAAAATAAATGATTGTGAGTCTGTGTACCTTGTGTTCTGTGTGTGTTGTTATGTGTCCAGCTAGCCACACGATGGAGAAAATTTTACATTTACGTTGTGCATTTCATATTTTATATATGTATCTACATTACCTTATATGCAATTATATACACTTGTTCTGATGCACACTGGATTTATGTATGCTTGTTGTGATGTAACATTTTTATATTATATATATGTATATACATTTACGTTGTGCACCCTTATGCACACTTATGCTGATGTACACTTAATTTATACATGCTTGCCATGATGTACCTTTTGGTAGTTTTTTTATATAGATACATATATTTATCTTGTACACTTGTATGAATTCCAGAGATATAAATAAATCTGTTATGGTTATATTATGGCTGAGTTCATTGCAAGTCCCGTCATACTGGACCCAGCATAATTTTGCTTCTCTAGGCTCCTGCCTAGTTCTAAATAACTTGTAACCTCTCTTTCAAAACCAACAAGCAAGGAGATAGAAATTTAAAAAGAAATAAAATAAATACTAAAAGCATAGAGAGGTTACAGTCTCTTATCAGTCGTAATTAATATTTTATGCCGGACCAGTATAGTTACGCTGACATGTTTCTCCGCATCACTAAACAATTACAACACCGACAGCAGAATTATGACGACACGACGGGCCGGCTCCATTGAAAAAAACAAGCTGTCATTGATTCCGGCAAAACCTCGCGTCAACGTGAACTGAAAACGGTAATCTCATCTTAATAACCATGTAGTCCGATTGGTGCACAGTCACAGTGTCGGGAAATGGCGCAGTTTTAAGAACACATTGTTACTTCGAAGGTTTCCGACTGTCATATTTTTGGCTGAGACAGTATTACTGTTTCATTATCACGTATAGCGTGGACATCATTTCTCAGATTGTGCCGAGACTGTGTCGATGTTAAATTATGGGTGGTGTTTTTGTGTTTTTTGTGTGTTTTAACTAGTTGACGACCCCTTTTTGGTGAATTTGATGTTTTTATAGTATTGAAACCTGATGATGAGGATTTATCCTCGAAACGCGTCGTTTTAAGGAAAAAACCAAATAAGTCACAAGACGGACGTTAATACAGGTAATTGCCTAATATTAATTCTAAATATTTCTCAGCCGTCTAACAGAGTTTCCACTTTTTCCTGGTGCAGACTGCTTGTTTTTAACTTTACTATCTAACTTAGTTGTATATTGCTTAGATGTTTTGCTAGAAAAGGACAACGTTATTCTTCGCTTTCCAAGAGCGAATATTTTCAAAATATCCCAGACATGTTTATAAATTCTTGTGACGTCTTATAATATGAATCGTGATGTCTTGACTTTACTGCTCGATGATTAGTCAACGTTTACAAATGGAAATGGAAATGAGTTAAACAAGGGTTAGACGGGAGTCAAGTAGATCCAATAATGAAACGGAACTGGTGATCACGTCTTGAATATATTTTATGTCGCGTCGGTGGCATGAATTCTGGTATATTCGGGAAGCGAGTTACTCAAACGTTAATGTAATTCCCCTTGTTATCGTAGCTAATATGATGTAAGGCGGTGTACCAAGAAGGGGTTCTGAGATAATGATTACATTAGTTTTCAGGTATAAATTTCCTTCACGGCCCGAGTATGCATGAGAAGCTAGGTAGGTAACTAAGTTTGTATGCTCGGCGTTTGTGTCCCACGGGGGATGTAAGGGGTTGGCGGTGGTCTAATGTGTCGCCTGTTCAGGACAGCGTGCACTCACTTAGCGTACAACCCCAACCTTTAATGAAGACTAATCTTACTTGGAAGGAGGAGATATGTCGATTATCTTACCCACAGTTGCTCTGAGAAACCCCTTCTTACTTACCAGGAAAGATCGCTGCACATTGATATTAATGAAATATGATCATAATTTACAAGTGAATGTATTATAAGGCAATGCGTAATAGAAGACTTGAATAGTAGTAAGGGATAATGGATGAGATGGGACGGGGTAGATAGAAAACCTCACCAAGACGCACAAACTCACGTCGGCTTCGTGCGTAGAATCATTTTACTAAAAGTCTATAATTAGTCTACATTTTCAGAATAACATCATAAGAAACTCTTATGACTTTATTGAGACTCTTATTATTTTAGCCTCGTTTCTGAATGTTATCATTATTTTATCTTGTAAACTATTTAAAAGCATTACACAAATCACTACATTATTATTTCGCTACGTAATGCGTTTAATGCCAACGTAAACAATTTAAGAAATTTCAATGTTTCTTCCTATTACCTATCTACTTCTCAGTTTATAAAATTTATAATTTCATTCTTTTACATTTTATACAACAATATAGTAACTTTTAATTCTAGTTCTCAGTTGTTGAATGTATTAATTAAATGTATATATTAAGTTTATAATATATTTAAATTGTAAAGCTTACGATAAACATTCTTATGTACAATTATGATATCATCATCATCTTCTTCTTAACGGTTTTAGGCTTTAGCGGCCTGTTCCTATTCCACAGTCCATCTTTTCTTAGCTCTACCAACTTTTCTTCTGCCTCTAGGGTTGTAAGCTTTCACCATCTTCGGTATTCTACTTTCATCCATTCTAATCTCTTCAGTTCTTACATGATATTATCTATTACATCTTTTAACTGATATCAGAAATACAACTACGTTATATAATATTATATATACATATTAAACTTTCACTATGAACACTTACTTTTGGTTTAGTTACCCAGACGTTTCGACGTAGTATTCGTCTTCCTCAGTGGGATTTAAATACTGAATGTCTGTACAGTAACGGTTATGGGCTGTAGGTGTGTGTGGTGGGGGTTGCTGGTGGGAGGGAATTGGCGCTGGCATTCGAATTTTGTATTGGAATCAGTGTATCGAAAAGTATGTGTGATAATGTAATTGTTCGTTTAATATGTTGTTTGATTGTTTAACGAACCATTACATTATAGATGACACATACTTTTCGATACACTGATTCCAACACAAAATTCGAATCCCAGCGCCAATTCCCTCTCACCAGCAACCCCCACCACACACACCTACAGCCCATAACCGTTACTGTACAGACATTCAGTATTTAAATCCCACTGAGGAAGACGAATACTACGTCGAAACGTCTGGGTAACAAAACCAAAAAGTAAGTGTTCATAGTTAAAGTTTAATATATATATAGTATTATATAAAAAAGTGAACGAAGAGGATGTATCAACAAGATAATTATAACTACGTTATGTTAAACATTTTCTCCATGATATATAAAACATTATTTGAATATGTCATAATAACTCCTGCTAATTCACTTTATTAAATTGCAGCTTATTACTAGAATTTTAGGCGACAAGTGTAATGAAAACGTGTTGAAGGCACCTTATTTTGGATTATCTTAGAACGTTTTGAGTATAGTTACTCAAAATATGATTAACAAGTAGTCTAAGTTGTGCAAACAACTATGTATTTTAAAACTTAATCTCTTAAATTTCTAACATTTATTTTTGTAATAGTCATTCAAAACTTTAAAAAAATTTCCTCCTCCTCCTCCTCCTCCTCCTCCTATGGCGCTACAGCCCGAGTCGGGCACTGACTTCCACCAATCTCCGCCTCCAATCTATTCTATCCATTGCAGCCCTCCTCCAGTTTCTTATCCCCATGTCCCTCGCGTCATCTCCAACGCCATCATCCCACCTCTTCCTCGGTCTGCTCTAGATCTCGTTCCCTCCCATGTACCCAGCAGAGCCCTTTTGGGGTTCCTGTCATCGTCCATTCTCATAATATGTCCGCCCCAACGCAATCTTTGCATTCTTATATAAATTTTGAGACTGGTATCTCTCTATATATTTAATACAGTTCATTGTTGTATCTCAGTCTCCATGAGCCATTTTCTTGTATTGGGCCTATAATGCGTCTGTAGAATTTTCCTTTCAAAGATGTCTACTATTTCGGCTGTTTTCTGTGTGATTGTCCATGCCTCACACCCGTAGCATAACACCGCTCTGATAACATTCCTATATATTTTCATTTTTTCCCCCGTGCACATCCCCAGACCTAAATGATGGCAACAATGCAAAGTATGCCTTGCCTGCCATGGTGGCCCGTCTTTGGATCTCCGGCTCCTCTGATCCAGACTTTACTAGGTTCACTCCGAGATACGTGAAATTGTCCACCACTTCAATTGTGTCCCTCCTCTATCTCAATGTTGTTATGAACCTGGTTCTTTCTTGTTTGAATAAGCATTTTTGTTTTATCTATATTTATGGCTAGCCGAACTTCCTTGGCTTTGTTTTTAAGCTCCAGAAATATTTCTTTAGCTGCCGCGATCCGTCTTGACATGATGTTAATGTCATCTGCATATGCGGCTATCTGTTCAGTTTTATTTGTTAACAGATTGGAGCTATTTATTGATAAGCCTCTAATTACATATTCCAATGCAATATTAAATAGTGTTGGGGCTAACCCATCTCCTTGCTTTAGTCCTTATGTGATATTTATGGGCTCAGTTATTTGGCTATCCACTTTTACTTGGGCTTAGTCTGCTGCATGGTCACTTTCGTTAATCTTACCAGCTTGCCTGGTATTCCAAACTCATGCATTATGGTGTAGAGTTTGTCTCTATTAATAGAATCATACGCTTGCCTAAAGTCCACATAAATTTGGTACACACCAATATTACTTATTGTACAAAAATTGTACTTATCACATAAAAAAATGTACTTATTATAAATTCGAATTAATAGTTTTTTTTTAAATTTCGTTAATAAGAACTAAAGCTTGCATGATTATGAAATCAATCACAAACTTGTTACTGTTCCTATTATCTATAACTGATTTTATAATTTGTTAAAAATTTGTAATTGACAGCATTCACTCAATGTTTTGTAGCTATTGACTTTCATTTTACATAAACAAGGAAGCGAAATTTATTTGTTATGAACATTTTCTGACGTTGCGGTATGACAGAAATGAGGCAGAGTCTTTCGCAGATGTGATTTAAAACAACAATTTAGTAGGCCTACACTCTTTTGGATACAATCTTTTTCTACTGTAGTGCTTGAATCTATTGTAAATTACAGATTCGTTTTAATACAAATAAAAATTATACATACGATACTACGTAAAAACTTAAGTCCTTATGTTTCAGCTACGTGAAACGTCTGATGTTCTGAAAAAATATATAGGTTCTGAAGGATTATTAAGGAATGTCCTCATTAAGGTATATACTCTTAACTAAGAAGTATTTAATGTATTTAGAGTACACGTACATATTATGTGCAAAATACAAGTACATCAAACTGGATGGTAAGTTAAGCCACGAAAAGATCTGATGCTAAAAATTCCAGGTCAGATTGGAACTGGATTGTGGGTGCACGTTGCTAAACTCACGGAACCTACAATTAGTCTATGTGGTAAATTATTACCAACATAATATTACAGTGTATTAACCAAGTAGCATTAGTGTAGGATGTGCAGTAATTAATACTAACATTACATCATACTGTAGGACTATATTATAGTTTTGGGTTTTTACCCACTAACTCTAAACAGTATGGTAATTAAATATGCATTTCACGTGAGAGGTCATATCTTCTTTTTTTAACTTAAAAATTAAATAATTTTAGTATAAATAGTGCAGAATATAACCAATACGGCAGGCTGAAACGATGCAAGCAAATAATATGTTCTCAAAAAACACAAATATTGGATTGTGTTTTAACTGTGAGGAATTATAAGAAAAAGAATAACTAGAGTCAAAAAGTTACATTGACTCATAATACAAAAGAAAGCAATAAATCATAATGGCGAGAGCAATATTTTATTACCTGTTCGAACTTGATTTAAGATTGAATAAAGAATGCAACAGACCAATTTTCATCAAAGAGATAAACTGACCTCCAAACTGCGTGATATACCATTACTAAAACAATTTAAATATCAGTATTGATCATAGTGGTATAGTTATGAAATTATAAAGAAAAGAAGAGATTATAACATATGCTTAAGGTATAAATAAAATTAGGGCAAAATATTATAAAAACAGTTAGAGGAATTTACAACTGTGTTAAGTAAAATGCTAGAAAAGTAGGATCAGAATATAAGTATAGACAGTATATATAAGTATAGAAAAATCCAAGGCCTTGATGATGAAGTCAACAGAACAGAAATAAAAATATGTGAAAACAGAATACGGGGTCATCTGTGAGGGTGTAGGTTGTAAAATATTTGCAATTGCACCACGTTGTTGGCGACAAATATAAAATTTGGGTTATAGCTCCACGGTTTGGTGCGCCAAATATAACTTATTTACTGGATGCCCCTCGTGTTCGGGTGTCAATTGTGACTATTATTTAAATTTTAAGTATAAAATGCTGGGCGCCAGAGATAATTAGGAATCTCAGGGTGTTGTTAATAACAAACTCTTATGTTCAGATGCTAATTAAACAATACTACATTTACCATTTGAATACATTTAAATATATAACATATAATATCATCATCATTTCAATTTGACAGATTAATTACTTCTCAATCGCTACTAACTTCTTATCCCTATTTAATCATTACAAGAAATTCATGAATACATTTAATATCATTTACCATTTATGAATGCCGAATTAGTCCATTGACTATTCTTTAAAATTTATGAGATTAATTACACATTGAATATTTTTCATCATTAATAAGTGATTAATGAACACATGAAATATTATTTATCATTAATAAGAGATTAATGAACACATGAAATATTATTTACCATTAATAAGAGATTAATGAACACATTAAATATTATTTATCATTAACAAGTTACTCCTGAAACTAGAAATCTCCTACTTTCTCAACATACTGTAAATTAACTTTGATCAATGACATGACTTAAGATCTAACATTTCAGAAATATCAAACTACCATTCAAAATTTATATTAAATATTTAAACTGTGTACTCTTATTCTATGTCGTAAGATATAAAATACTCTTCAGCATCTGAACAACTCGTAGGTTCTTTAGAATGAAACGGGTTAAAATTAGGTAGACAAATATATTACATGCAATTATTTGATTACAACATTTAATTTGATACGGTTACTTGAATTTGATTATCCATTTCTCCGTCTTGCTCGTTCCACACTTTACACATCACAGCACAATTGATATTACTCTGCTTTTGTTTTATTCACACGCAATCGCGATAACCATTCATCTCCACGTCCTCCGAAACTTTGACTTTTCATACGGTCTCGCACATAATAAATAAAACTTCTTCGCTCTAGATGCAGCGTACAGGATAAATAATACTACTTGACTGAATGAATTTGTTATCGACTGTCTTAGCTTGCTTAATGGTGTTTAAGACATAACTTCTATCTCTCTCTCTAATAACAACTAGCAAAATTGCCACTAACAAGCTTCCACGGACTGACTGATTCTCCGACTCTTGATTTCTGACTGCCGATTGACGATTGACTAATTTACTGAGCGACTGAGTAACTAACTAACCCCCTAAGTTCCTTCATCAGTTACTTTTATAGTTTCAACTAGACTTCCCTTACTGCCGCTACTCTTAAGATTACCGTCATTGGCTAAAATTCGAACGTGTTGCCGGTAAGTTTGAACTTGTTCTGTAAACACTCGAAATAACTTCCCGCGTAGAGGTGACGCTTTCTGTGATTGGCGAAGCCTTATAAACGCGCATTTCTTGCCGCTAAACCGTTATCTCGTTAAAAAGAGAAATCTGCCTTCTCGCACCACCCCCGTTATGACTTATCCCTCTTTGTATTTTAAAGGCCGAAAACACCCTAAATCGAACGGTACAGCATATTTTTTGCTGTTTTTTCAAACAAAGCGTTTTATATCTTTACGACTTAGAAAGTTGTACATACAATACAACTCTACACTGGCTAGGCGCCGACGTGTCGGCTCGCTAACACACCTCTTACTTATATAATAACTACTCGGTACAATGCTCATCTGTATATCTACTTACTAACATTACTAAAATTAATATTAATAGTCTACATCGAAATATGTAATTGATATAAGTGTGTTTTACTATACAACTATCTGTAACCGTTAGTGTTACGTTACAAGGTAATAAGATATATGGTAATAAAAAATTCCAGACACAGAATATATGACACAGGTAGGGAATGGGAAAGAAAATTATTCAAAAATAATAAAGGAAATGGGAACATAACACATACCGTGAAATTGTTAAGTCCAAGTTGAGCAGCAGAATAGAAAGCTGACACTACATAAGGCCTGTAGTCTAACTATGGATGTAAATCTTGAACATTTACAGGTGGTGTAGGAAAGATATTTTCAAAAGTAAGGTGCTACGAAATATTCCCAATTAAATTAATGAGTCTTGTAGGATATGCTTTAATCGTAACCTAAAAGAGGCCTGAACCTTGATAAACAGTTGTAAAGTGACAGATACTTAGCAGGGCACAGAAAGGAATAGAGAAGGAGAGAATTCCAAGTAAAGCTAAGAAGAGGCAATTTCTGGGACGGTAGATAAAGGGAAAGTGAGGAATGGACACGGTGCAGAGATTACGCCATAAAGGTAGAAGTAATAGAATTACCGAGTGTCATTAATTGGCAGCAGTCATAGAGTAGATGTGTTCAGAGGAGGATGTTAAGAGAGTCTGGATTTTTGTGTCACAAGAAGAATAAAAATAGAATTCAATGATTTAAAAGTCATCAACATCATCATCTATACAGCATAGAAAAGTGCTGCCTGATCCGCCTTCAAAGATTCTCCAGCCATTTCTTACTCGTTCTACCAAAACAACTGTGTCCTATAGGTTTATGCTTCCAAACTTGTTTGGCCAGTCACGAATCTGATATTCTTTATAAGTGTTCTTTCCACCGTTGCTCGATATTTTAATCTTTCATTCGAGTTAAAAATTATTTTCTTATGGCCTCATTCTTTATGTGATTAAGTTTAAAACACTTTTGAACTCCTCTTAAGAAATATCATTTTCAGAACCTGTATTTTACTTTCTTCTTTCTTGGTTTTCGTCCATTATCCACACCCATAGGACAGTAAGAGGATTGCCATAACTTTTTAAAGCTTTCCGCTTGTGTCTCGAACAAGTGCTGTCTTGTTTCTAATAATAGGATTGTTTGTCCCGCAGATCGTCTAGAACTTACCTAACATCAATATCACAAATTTTATCGTAGCCAATATCATTTTCGAAATAATTAAAATAGCTCACCTCTTCAACAGTTTGTGATTTAAACGTGTGATATGATACTTATTGTTCTATGCGACTAATTATTATATTCTAGACAGTCGCAGGATAGTTTCTCGCAGTAGCGCGATTATTCAGGAGTTGTGTGCTGCGATTGACAGAAGTATAGTCGGACCCAGTTGTTTTTGATACAGGTTACAATTCTGCAATGAGACTGAACACAGTGAAGTGATATTAACAATATATTTGTTCTTGTCGACGATTTAATGCACTTAATAACTAGGAAATGTATAATGCAATTGTTATTAATAATGATGAAAAGTGAGTAACTACGAATTGTATTTGCGGAGAAGAATATTGAGCTAGTGATGTGAATAAAAGTATTGTAACTGTGTGAGTGTAAAGTATGAGTTAAATAAAAACTGCGAAACTTTTAATAATATATAAAAATATTAAAACGTTTTTATATATTTTAAAAAACCTTTGTATTAATATGTTTCACCAAGTGCCCAACGAGTTATCAATTAATATCATGAAAATTATGGTGGTTATGCTACTTATGATTGCCTTATGATTATTTTACTGTACTCAGTGATGTTATAGTTTTACCATACTTTTGAAAACGTTGCTTTCCAAGTTACAATTTTTATATGTGCACTATTTACACTAAACGTTCAGCGGTGCAGTGAAGGGGTTATGGGGGTTAAAACCATCCCCACAGCCAAAAAGAAAGGGTAAATGTAAAAGTAAAAAAGACTGTGCCGATAGGGATATAGTCGAATAGAAATAATAAAATATACTGTAATTTATAAGAGTTGAAAAGTAATAAAATACATGTTTTTAATTAAATTATAATAGGATGCCTGTGTGACTACAAGTTATTTAATGCACTAAAGTTACACTAGTGCAGATGTAAAGAAAAAACAGAAAATACATTTTAATGCTCCGAATACGTTAAGTTTTTTAAGCCATTCTTGAACCGTGCACAAATTATTGAGGGTAAGAAAAATAAAACAAATTAACTATAATCAAATAATTATTTCTTGTTTTAGTACATATAATATTATAGATTAATTTCATGCTTTTAGCCATATCGTCCTAGCAAAATTTATACGCAATTTGATTAGTAATTTATTTTCACCTAATAAGCGAGTCCCATGGATCTGCTGTTTGATTTAGCACAAACAACGGCGCAGTAAATAAAATAGTTTAGCTTAATTGCGTGCGTGCGTGCGTGCGTGCGGCCGTGAAACGGTGAATAATGAGAGCAATTAATTCGGATTGGTCGGCGGACGTGTGTGTGTAATAACGCGGTCGAGTTAAGAACAACGGGGATGTCTAAGCGCGCGCGCCTACGTGCGGCGGTATTCTGAGAGATGTGAGACGCGAGGT
The DNA here is from genome assembly GCA_034769895.1 of Magicicada septendecula. Lineage (NCBI taxonomy): Eukaryota > Metazoa > Arthropoda > Insecta > Hemiptera > Cicadidae > Magicicada > Magicicada septendecula. The sequence goes on from CM068372.1 coordinate 143,904,759, forward strand.
ATGCAGCAATTACGCGAAATAATAGTCGACGACGGGGGCAAGTGTGCTGCACTGGGAAGGGGTCGGGTTCACTTTAAGACAGGTTCCTTTGACGCATCCCTCGTCTGGGTAAGTTTTGTCGTTTTAGAACAAGAAAAAAAGTATAGAAAATGTTTGCATACCGATCACTCTCAAATGTGCTCTAATTAAAGATTGGTTTAAAGTGCAATATTTTAAATAACATCTTATATTCTTTTGCGCTTTGATTGTCGAGTCTACATTTACGCACGCTTAAACTTATTTTTCGTCCTAAGTATAAAAACTCGTCGGCATATTGGAATAAGAGAATTAACTCTACCAAAATATATACTGGAGACCTGATTTTTTTTTTTTTTTTTTGATTACAAAATCAACGTCCAATTATGATAAATACAAGCACTATTTACGACGATCACAAGGCTCGTTGTGTTGTTCAGTGAAAAGAGAATAACTGACACCAATGGAGTCACTAATTGCAAACTTTAACAGGAAACAAGCAACAGTTAGAAGTCAGCATAGGCACTCTAATACGATACTTCAAGCTAAAGGTATCCAACAAACAACAAAAAATATCAGGTTATTACAGTTTCATTCTAATTAACACGATAATCACTTTCCAAAGAACCGCAACAAGCACTTCGATCCGCACTTGAAAAAATCCAGGTGTAACTCAACCAGTGCTTCGAAAATCGCCATATTTATACTTTTCACTCTTGCATTATTGCAACATAGCGGGCCTGGATTCCAATCGTATAGTCAAGTAACGTCTCGAAGGGGCATCTAGCATGACCTACAATGTTAAGTAATTCTGGCGCGCAGAATTATCTCAAAACCTCTGGAACAGCTTCGGGCGTTGCCGCATGCTAAGAGTGACGTAGAAACTTTTGTAATTTTCCAGCTCAACGTAACAATATTAAAACTAAGGTGTATTAGAGTCTTCAATGTGATATGGTCAGATGTCCTGTATTTCCTATCAGTTATTTGCCTCGGAACACCATCTGCTTATCTACAGTCTTAAACTGCAGATAATAACAAGTGCGTATTAAGTCATTGCAAATGTCTTCATTTATAATGTAAACTCTTGTATTTCAGTCTCTAAGACCACGTAAAAATTCCAGTTTTGCAATTTGCACCTTAATCTGTTATTTTCCACGTCTCACAAACACATGGCTGAGTTTGAGCTACTATTGTCATTCCGTTAGTAAGAGCTGAAAGTATTGGACAAACTATATATGAATAACGGGTTGTTGGTAGGCGTCAGAAATAGCTGCAAGTGGTAGATTCGCAACTCATCGCCACTCGGCAGTAAGGAATAACTGACGCTGCACCCTTAAACCTCAGTAAAGTAAGCGATTCGCCTCAGACCGAGGCCTTAAATGTGACACGTAAAAAAATTATTCAAATAGAAACAATTTTCCTAAAACTTATCTTCTTCTTCTTATTCTTCTACACTTCAGGGATTAGGCGATGTGTCCGTTCCAACTTTACATTATCAGATCTATTTCTTTCTTGGTCTTCCTACATCCCTTCTTCTAGAAGGCTTGTACATGTTTACAATTAATGGTATTCTAATCGTTGTTAAGGGTGTCAACTTACACTACAGCGCTGTTAAGTGGTTACACTATGTTCCGATACCACCTCAGATAGTTAATCAGAGCTGAGCTGTACAAAGTACACAAATATCTATGTTCTATTCTAGACACATTACTGCAACGTTTCCGCTGCATTGCCTAAAAAATTACTTAATTAATAAAATGTTAAAAATAATCAGCTATTAAACACGACTAATCAGTAATTATATATTCATAATTTTGATTAATTAATCATTAAATTTATATATTTATTCGTCTTTGTGAATTAGAAAACTCTCCACGCTTATATAGGAAAAAAAACACATGAATATAGGTTATACTATACTTAACGTATTTAGTTGAGGATTGTTGCCGCTTTTATAACCTAACGTGTAAATCACTTTACAATTTACTGAAACATCCCCCAATTTTTTTTTTTTTTTTTTTTTTGGGGGTGTTACTTAATTATTAGTCGCGTGGCCTAGATGGAAAAAGATGCGCTGAGCCCATCGTGACAGGACTTGCAATAAAACACTTGTTTAAGAGCAACAACATTTTTATTAGTGCTTCGTTAATTCCAGTTGTTTCTTTTATAAACATTAAACAATTTTTTTTTAAGATTATAATTTTCAAGCTATTTTCAATTAACCTCATTTCATAGACACTAGGATATTGTTAACTTGTACGAATAACATCTGATAATATAATTAACAAATAAATTATTAAAACAGTATAACGAGCACCAACAAATTATTTTCATTTTGCAATCACTAGAAATTCTCAATTTGCACTAACAACGTTTGACAATTTACTAATGTCAAATTTTAGTAATTTGAAATTACTAAAGCTATATATCAAGGAGGTACAAGTTGTTCATTGTATAAATGCAAGAATTTTCAAATATAGTTTTTTAAGTTATTTCCAAGTTACTTTCATTTATCGACATTAAATATTGGCAAGTAATAATAATAACAGGTAACAATATGATCAAGTACTGCAATCACTGCAATACAGACATTAAATTTCTCGAGTTATTAAATTAAATCTATATACCGTTACTAAGTTATTTTCAAGTTATAGCTTTAAAGGTAGTTTCAAATTATTTTCATTTTATGGATACAAGAAATTTCAATTTATACTAATGACATCTAATAATAAAGTTAACCCATGAAATTACGAAAGCGATATAACAGGTAGATACAAGTTGTTCATTGTATAGATACTAAAATTTTCAAGTGAAGTTTTTTTAAGTTATTTTCAAATTGCCTGCATTTTTAAGAGATTAAAATTTTTAAGTTATAATAATAATAACATTTAACAACACGAATAACAATGTTTTATAAAATGTTTTATAAGCAGAGTCCCAATAATAATAAACACAATAATCACATCATGCACCATGTCTGCACAGGACACGTCACGAGAAATGTTAACCCTTAAGTGTACGAGTCTACTCTTGCTAATCGAGTCTTTCGTGTGCAGCTTACAACTGTTGGAGTGCTGTGAGTGTGGTTAATAAAAATATCGGTATGGAGAACCATACATAACTTCCATGTTTTCTAAGATTTATATTTAAAGTCATTTACGAAATGAAATGTTTCCATAGAAACTACTTCTTTCCACTTATTGCTTCAGCCTTAACCACAATACTGTGGTCACTAACGTGTACCACCACACGTTATCGCACTCGATTTTCACTGATGATGGCAGTCGACGGTACTGCCGAAACGTTTTGCAGAAAACATTGGAATACGGCCAAACAGCCCGGGAAGGAATTTTAACAACAAACTACTACTTTGTTGCCGATAACGTAGTACACATATAAAAATTTTCCCCCCTTCAACTATAATTTTCATTTATAGAAAATTACCCCCACCCGGTTCAACTAGCCTCTTCATCTACGTTTCTACAGTGGATTATTAAGATCTTCTTATCAGGATACTTTATTTATCAAAATTAAGTACTTTACTCTTACTATAACAAAAAATGTTTCAGGTAAACTGCCCTTTCCCCGTAACCGATCTTCACCAAAATCAATAGGCCTTGAGTCTTCTACAACTCAGGCACATATGTAAACAGTTATTTGATTCTGTTTGAATTTACGGCAGTTATCGTGCGTCATGAAAATATTTCTCTTGTTACGGCATAAAGTGTTGCCGGTAAACTACCCCTTTCCCTTAACCGATCTTCACCAAAATCAATAGGCCTTGAGTACTCTATAACTTTGGGATGTATGCAAAAACTTATTTGATTATGTTTGAATTGACGGCAGTTATTGCTCGTCATAAAAAAATTACCCATGTTAAAACATAAAATGTTGCCGATAAACTACCCCTTTCCCAAAACTGACCTTCAACAAAAACAATAGATCTTGAGAAATCTACAATTCAGGGCCGTATGCAAAACATTATTTGATTATGTTTGAATTTGCTGCTGTTATCGTTTGCAATAGAAAATGCCCTTGTTAAAACAAAAAACGTTGCTGGTAAACTACCGCTTTCCCTTAACCGATCTACACCAAAAGTAATAGGTATTGAGAACTCTACTAGTCAGATTTGCATGCAAAAAATTATTTGACTATGTTTGAATTTGCGGCTGTTATAGTTTGCCAAAAAAAATTACCCTTGTTAAAACATAAAATGTTGCAGGTAAACTACCCCTTTCCCTTAACCGATCTTCACCAAAAACTACAGGTCTCGAGAAGTCTACAATTCAGGGCTGTATGCAACAAATTATTTGATTCTGTTTGAATTTGCGGCTGTTATCGTTTCCATAAAAAATACCCTTGTTAAAACATAATACGTTGCTGGTAAACTACCCCTTTCCCTTAACCGATCTTTACCAAAAACAATAGGTCTTGAGAACACTACAATTTAGAGCTGTATGCAAAACATTATTTGAGTCTGATTGAACTTGCAGCTGTTATCGTTTGCCATATTAAAAAATTACCCTTGATTAAAAAAAAAACGTTGCTGGTAAACTACCCTTTTCCCGTAACCGATCTTCACCAAAAACAACAGGTCTTGATTACACTGCAAATCAGGACTCTATGAAAAAAATTCTTTGATCCTGTTTGAATTTGCGGCTTTTATCGTTTGCCATAGAAAAAATCTACAGACAAGTAGACACACACACACACACACACACACACACACACATTTCGAAAAATGACTATTTTTCATGTTTTGAGGGTAGTACAATCTGAATCTGCAATAATCTCGAGCACGATTTTTTTGCCATCACCATACTTCCATTTTATTACGGAACATGGAAGTAAAAAATTACCCATGTTAAACAATAAAACGTTGCAGGTAAACTACCCCTTTCCCTAACCCGATCTTCAACAAAAACAATAAGTCTTGAGAACTCTACAATTCAGGGGAGTATGCAAAAAATTATTTGATTCTGTTTGAACTAGCGGCTGTTATCGTTTGCCATAGAAAATACCCTTGTTGAAACATAAAACGTTGCAGGCAAACTACCCCTTTCCATTAACCGATCTTCACCAAAAACAACAGGTCTTGATTACTCTGCAAATCAGGACTCTATGAAAAAAATTCTTTGATTCTGTTTAAATTTGCGGCTTTTATCGTTTGCCATAGAAAAAATCTACAGACAAGTAGACACACAGACACAGACAGGCACACACACACACACACACACACACACACACACACACATTTCGAAAAATGACTTTTTTTCATGTTTTGAGGGTAGTACAATCAGAATCTGCAATAATCTCGAACACGATTTTTTTGCCATCACCATACTTCCATTTTATTATGGAACATGGAAGTAAAAAATTACCCATGATAAACAATACAACGTTGCAGGTAAACTACCCCTTTCCCTAACCCGATCTTCAACAAAAACAGTAAGTCTTGAGAACTCTACAATTCAGGGGATTATGCAAAAAATTATTTGATTCTGTTTGAATTTGCGGCTGTTATCGTTTGCCATAGAAGATACCCTTGTTGAAACATAAAACGTTGCTGGTAAACTACCCCTTTCCCTTAACCGATCTTCACCAAAAACAAAAGGTCGTGAGAACTCTATAATTCAAGACTGTATGCAAAACATTATTTGATTCTGTTTGAATTCGCGGCTGTTATCGTTTGCCATAGAAAAAAATTACCCTTGATTAAAAAAAAAACGTTGCTGGTAAACTGCCCCTTCCCCTTAACCGATCTTCACCAAAAACAACAGGCCTTGAGTACTCTATAAATCAGGACTGTATGCAAAAAATTCTTTGATTCTGTTTGAATTTGCGGCTGTTATCGTTTGCCATAGAAAATACCCTTGTTGAAACATAAAACGTTGGTGGTAAACTACCCCTTTCCCTTAACCGATCTTCACCAAAAACAAAAGGTCTTGAGAACTCTATAATTCAAGACTGTATGCAAAACATTATTTGATTCTGTTTGAATTCGCGGCTGTTATCGTTTGCCATAGAAAAAAATTACCCTTGATTAAAAAAAAAACGTTGCTGGTAAACTACCCCTTTCCCTTAACCGATCTTCACCAAAAACAACAGGCCTTGAGTACTCTATAAATCAGGACTGTATGCAAAAAATTCTTTGATTCTGTTTGAATTTGCGGCTGTTATCGTTTGGCATAAAAAAAATCTACAACACAGACACTTTTCGAAAAATGCCTTTTTTTAATGTTTTGAGTGTAGTACAATCAGAATCTGCAATAATATCGAACACGATTTTATTTGCCATCACCATATGGAAGTAAAAAGAATCCTCCCACCTGCTCTTTCCTGACACATATGATAGAACTTGCTATGTAATGCTGGAGGAGAGTGATGGTGCTGAACGCAAGGGCGAGCTTCCCCGGGTGGTGCAATTCCTTCTCTGCAGAGGTCCCGTTGGGTCTAAGTTGTTCTGACGGCGTTGGGGACCTTGTTGCTCAGCTCTGCGGATGGGATACATGTAATTACCCCACCCTGGCGATCCCTTTACCTCCCGACTATGCGGGGAACTCTGTAAAAATTCCATTTGTAAATCGCAGTCAAAAAAGGACACCTTAAACCCCCAAATCTTTCTCGCCCCGTAAACCCTGATCACGCACACACACTATTATAATTTCATTCCACTACAGCTTGTCATTAGCAACAGCAAAGCTCACCTTTTCAAACAATTTAAACTAGGCCCTAACTATTGAATTTCAGTTCCATTATAATTATATTATTACAACTTATCCAATCTATCTGCCTTTAAATATTCGCTGTTTTTCATTTAGTTTTAAATTCACATTTTAATTACAGCCACGTGCTCTCTGCTAGAACTAACATGGCAAAATCGAGTCACACACACACACTATTATCAACGAAATATACACGCCAGCCCTTATTAAATTAACCTTAATAATATTAATACCTCAGTACTTTGGGTCACCTGAAGCACTTTATAAATACACCAAGTCATTATAATATGTTTACGCATGCTCACCGTCAAACAAACGCCCTGCCGGAGTATCGAAAAGGAAAATCGCGTGTACAGAAAATTTTCAGCGTATTGTCGAGAGCAGTGGCGAAGTTACCTGGAGGCAATTGAGGCAATGCCTACCCTAAAAAATTCTGTGGAATAAAAATTATAAATACGTATGAAGTATGTAACGTAAAGATTATACATTGTTACTGTAATTGTCGAATTTACTAATTACTTGCTTTACTCAGCGACCGCTAGACGGTGACAAGTGACAGCAGACATAGTTTAAAGCGAATGAGGCAACGTGAACCTGCCTCAGCGTTTTTTGTATACATCGTATGTAAGCAATGTGTTGGCCGAGACTTGGCAGTGCGGGGAGCGGGGGTTGACCAGCGCTCCACACACTGTAGCGTTGAGGCATGTCTCACTGCTGTTGGCGAGTTTTAAAGCGCGCTGTGTTGTTTAAAATCGTGTTTATTTTGTGCGGTTATTAAAAGTGTGCCTGTGATTCCGGTGAACTAATAAACGATCAACACTGTCATTTAAATTATTTGTGACATTAAACATATATATAGAAACTAATCAAGTTATAAATTTGGAAGTTCAATTAGTTGTTTTATTGTGTATGAATATAAGTGTGTCGCCCGAAATGAGTGAACGCGGTCCTTTTAATACTTTGTCAGGTCTTTTAAACTTATTAAAAAGTAAGCCGTTTTCTTCTTGGAGTTACAAAGAAAAATGTGGTGTTAAAAACAAGAGATTTACGCCTAATTTAGAAATTAAACATTTTGATGGTAAAGTATCTAGAAAATTTCAGTTTTCTTGGTACGAGCGACATTCGTGGTTGACAGGCTGTTCCGAAACCAACAGACTTTTTTGTTATACATGTATCTTGTTTTCTGGTGAAAAAGAATGGATTTTATATGGAGTGACGGTAACAAAAAACTTTCTTAGAAAGGCAGACAAACACCAGAATTCAAATAAACATATTCAAAATGAAGAGCGGTACCGTTTGCTGGGACGCGTGAGGATTGAACATACTCTCTCTGAAGGGGCTAGAATTCAAGCTGTTAAACATAATGAAGTCGTGAAACAAAATAGGCTTGTTGTTGAAAGACTTGTTGATATTGTGTATTTTCTCGGGAAACAGGAGCTTGGATTTCGAGGTAATTTCGAAGGGGAAGACTCAGTCAACCGGGGTAATTATTTAGAATTGTTAGATCTTCTTTCTAAGCAGGAGCAGTACATTCGAGATCATCTCCAGTCTACGTCAGGATTTAAAGGTACATCAAACGATATTCAGAATGAATTAGTTGAATCTGTAACTGATATAATTCAAGAGAAGATTAAGGCGGAGTTAGATTCTTGCGATTTTATTGGAATTCAGGGAGATGAAACTTTAGACGTATCAAGTAGATCTCAAGTCAGCATAATTTTTAGATTTTGTTCAAAAGAAGGTCCAATAAAAAGGTTCATTGGGTTTTATGATGTTTCAGTAGAGAAGTTTGCATCAGGCTTATCAGAATTAATTGTTAACGTTTTAAAAAAGTGGGGTGTAACTGAGAAGGTAGTCTGTCAAACATATGATTGAGCCTCTGTAATGGCTGGAAAGCATGGAGGTGTTCAGCACTTTGTAAAACAGACTTGCCCAAGAGCATTATTTCTACATTGCTGTGCTCACAAGTTAAACCTCGTACTTCTTCATTGCACTAAAACAATAAAATCGGTTAGGCTCTTCATTCACAATCTGACAGCATTTCACACATTTTTTTGTAGATCCTCAAAGAGATCACAGCTTTTAGAATCTAGAGGATTTAAACTTCCACAAGCATCCACTACTCGTTGGAACTTTCATTTCAGAGCAGTTCATACCATCTTTTCCCACTATGGTGACTTGAGACAAATTTTTGAGGACATTACAGAGAATGATGAAGGGTGGGATAGTGATTCGTACAATTCTGCTATTGGATTGCTTAGCATACTCAAAAAGGCCCATTTCATTTAAATACTTTGCTTTTATAGGGAAATATTCGTTTATACTGACCATCTCTTTTCTCTACTGCAACACAAAACTATCTCCGATATAATTCTGTGCAACACTGAAATTAAGAAAACTACTGCTATCCTCAAGGACATGAGATCAGAAAACACTGTGTCGTCTTGTATTGAAAAATGTCACCAAATAAGCAGCGAGGTAAATATAGATGACAGTAACAGGAAACTGCTGAAAACGTTAACTTATGAAGTTCTTGACACTTTGATTATGCAGCTGGAGTTACGAAAGTATCCATTGATTAGTGATTAGTGATTAGTATCCGTTGATTAGTGATTTCGAAAGTATCCAGTTTGTTGAGTTGTTGGATCGAAATCACTTCATTTCTTACAAAGAGATTTTTCCTTCTTCTAAACTGAACAGCCTTATAAATAAATACCCTTTTTTCAATAGTGAAAGACTGGAAAATGAATTAAAAAACATTTACTCAGATACTGGAAAACATTTGTTCCCTCAAAGACTTTTACATTTTATAATTCTTAATGACTTAGAACCAGTGTACGTGGAAGTTTCAAAATTAATTCGTTTGATTTTAACGTTTCCTGTTACCACGGCTTTTTCAGAAAGGAGTATGAGTACTTTGAAAAGAATAAAAAACTACTTGCGCAATACGATGACTAATGAAAGACTTAACTCTCTTAGCAACATTGCTATTGAAAAAAAATTTGTGAAGGAATTGATGAGTGACCAGTTGTTCAAAACCGTGTAGTTGACAATTTTGCAAGCAAGAAAACTCGCCGTGTTGAACTACTCTGAAAAAAAATTTAAGGTAAGACTTTTGCCTACCCATTCATTGGTAGACTAGCTTCGCCACTGGTCGAGAGTTACAAACAGCTGATATCCGCCGACTTGATTTCGCAGTCGTGCACCGCAGCGGTATACCAGTCAAGGTCGATACACAACTATCAAGGTCGATAGCAGAGCTCGACTGCACAACCTTTGGTCCTGATATTCAGCCGGCATTTTCGGCGCGAAATATGGCCGGGGCATTCAACTTACATTTTGCCACGGCACATTACTCAAGGACGAAGAAGAACATAAGAGTTGTTGAGAATTAACAAGAGAATTATTGCTCGCTACTAAGTCTAATTTTACCTCTCTTTCAATTCCTGAGCCACAATTCTATTTTCGGCTATATTTAACCTAAATTCCATATAGAGAAGGTTAGTCACGGAAACATAGAGACAAAGAAGGAAGGGGAAACGCGGAAGATTAAGGTTTAAACTAAAATCGCTGTTTTACAGTTAACCATTTTCACATGAACACTGGTGTATTCACCGTTAGAAAATGGAATTTGCCTGTCATAGTTTTTTTGAAAACAAAGTAATTCTCTTGTAACAAAGTATTACATGTAATATTACACGTAATATTTTCTGACCGGTATTTCAACTTTCTGCGTAACGCAGATGGAATACACAGAATGCGAAAATAAATTTAAACGATTGGGATTTCACAAAAATATTAATAAAATGCTAATATTACAACAAACCCTTGTGCTCGAAACACTCGCAAACTCCACCATTCCCGGGTTCTAACGAGTTTACTACACATCAATATCATTCTTCAAACCAACGATTTTCAAATACTATTAAATTAAGTTTTGGTTTTTTTTTTTGTATGAGCCACTGTAAACTACGTTTGGTTAAACTGTTTCTTCCCTTTTTCTCCTCTTCCTTCCTCCATTCCCATATCCATTCTTAATCAATGTCTCTCACTCCTTTCGTCAGTCCAGATGGCACCTGTCTTCTTTTTGGGGTTTTCCTGAAAATCTTGTGAAATTTCCTTTTTACTGGTAAGCGTTTTCCAATGTCTTGTTGAGTAATCTGGAGCTCTCCTATGTCTTTTTCTGTTTCTTTGAACCACGTATTGCGCATTTTGAGCTTTCTGAAATACCGTAGTTAAAAAGTTTCTCTTTTAGTCTGTCAGGAATCTTTCTTTGAATACGTCCAAAGAAAGTAATTCTTCTTTTTCTAATTACGTCGTTGATATTACCTCAACATGTGTGTACAGCTTGTTATTGTTGCGTCTTCTATAATGTTCTCTATCTTTTATTGGTTCCAAAACTTAACTTAATATTTTTCTCCCCGTGACATCCAGTTCTTCATCATCATTTTTTTTTTGTTCAGTCAGACACTCAGCTGTATAAAGTGCTTCCGGGAGAATTAAATTGAGTCTCTTATTGTTTTTTCTTTTAATCTCTTCATGACGTAAATTCCTCCATGGAAAGACAGTAATCTTTCAAAACACGGAAAATTAAATTACTAAACGTTAATGACATCGTTGTGTACAGTACGTCTCAATTGCTAACGGTCAGTAGCATACATAAGCACGTAATATGCAGAGTCCCAGTTTTAGTGTTGTCGTTATTACATATCCAAATGCTAATCGCATTGTCTTACATGAGGCCTTCATGTACTACGCGATCATGCTTTTTATGTACCTATTAGTCTTGACGCTCTGCTGAACTTCCAATTTATTTTGTAAAAGTAAAACTATAATTTACAATAGTTATAAGTCAGTATAAGTCTGTATATTCGTATTCTCTTATTATTTCTTTAATTTCCTCAAAAAAGCTTCCAAACAATGCGATTACAGTCCGTTTTCAGAATCTTAGTTTGGAGCATACGAAATTTTGAGAAGGAATGAAGATTATAGTACAGTGAGCAGAAGTAAATAATATAATGACGTCACCCAAAGTGATGTATTAGCACAAAGCGACTGAAGACAATTGTGATGTGGAAGTAACTACAACATAAATAAGGAAATCGTGTCAGGAGGAGGGAAGGAATAGCAGATTCAACAGCAAAGGAAGAGACATATGAGGGGTATATGTGAGGGGCATGTGTTAATGAGAGGTATATGTAATGTATAGTGGTATAGTGCAGAGACTGTAAAATACATGAAATATGATACAGGCAGATATGAAGTGATATGAAACTCAACGGAAGTTACCTTGTAGTTCTCCAAAAAGTGGATTCTTTGGCTTCAGACAAAACGGATATTGTGAATTGTGTCGCTTGTTGTCAGTTGTTTAGAGGGAGGGGCTCTCTAAAATGTCGATGATCAGTGCTACTAAATGATGCTAAAACGTATGCGTAGTTTTAAAACTTTACAGCATTTATTAAAATATAAAATGGTGTTTAATAATACAATTGTTTTCTGTATACAATTGATTTTTCTGACAAACGTCAGCTCTACAGAAAAGAACGCACCAACTTTGTAGCATGAATTATAATTAATTTGGCTCCTAGACATAAACTTGTCGCACTTAAATATAATTTTCATTTAAAGAGAGCTGCTTCCTACACAAATATATTGTAATTTAAATGAAATACATGCATTTGAATTTAAAAAAAAGATACTAGTTGTCTGATTAATAAAAAAAAAAAAAGCAACGCGGTTTTTAACATCGAGAGAATAGCGTCTACCAGCAATTTATACTTAAAATATATTTTATATCATTAAAATATGTATCACAGATTTTTTTATACGAAACTGTGATTTAAATTACAGGATTGCATATAGATCTAAATAACAAAGCAATGACTGGACAATTCAGTTAAGTGTATGTGTGTGTGCGAGTGCGCGCGCGTCGTCTGTCTACAGGATGTCTGTCTAACTGTCTGTATGTCTGTCTGTCTGTATATAACTTGTTAATTTGATCCCAAACAAACGAAATTATTTTTAAAACGCTATTTATTAAAACGTCAGGAAAACTACAGGACACCTTATCTTTTCCTAGAATGTTTGCACTTTGTTGTCACTTTATTGCATGTTAAAGCAGATTAAATATTTTAAAGTTTCTGTAAAACAAATTAAAACATTTTTATAGGATCTCATTTTTTACTTCCAATTACAATTTTAAACAATATTTTGCGTAAATTTAAAATGAGTTTTACTGCAACGCTTCAGATTGAAAAAAATGTTTAATAACAAAACCTAAATAGAAATATGATATGAGAATATTATTTTACGATTATAGGTACCAGTTATTTATAGAGTATGTTGTTAATTACGTAAAAGGAATAATGGTAACAAGTACTTGCAACTTGAAGGAAAAAATACAACTTGTTGACCATTGTTTAGTCACTAAACATGATTTAGTACTTTTATTATGTTGTTTCAGTTTACTAGAGTCACGATGGAAGTAAACAAAACGAGTGAATTAAATAAAATTGTATAAATCGCTTTTCTCCTTTAACTAAGAATTGAGTCCAATTAGTAAACAATTTTAGTAAAAAAATTAGTTAATAATTATTAGCCGAAAATAAAATCTTGATACTGAAAAGGAAACTTAAACACAAGAAAATTTACACATAATTGTGAACTCACCGTTAGATACCTAAGTTTTACGCTTGAAAACCACTTTTACGATAGTTTGCTGATATTATATTATATATTAAAATAAGTATCATAAGATTTGAAGTACATCTCTCAAATGGAGTAGTGTGACAGACAGAGGGACAAACGAAAAATAAGAAAGCCTGTGAAAGAGGGTTTAAAGAGAATGCAGAAGACTCTAAAGCAGAAAAAAGAAGATGTTGTTAAACTTTTAAGGTAAACTATAAGGTACCTATATGGTAACTATATACCTATAAGGTAAACTCGAAAAGTACTAAATGAAGTTTGCTATAAAGAAAATATACTTAAAAAAAGATATCGAGAAAAATTAATAAATATAAATATAAAGCGTTGAAAGTAACGAAAAACTAAAGCTGTGTTTACGCCCACGACAATAGTAGAAAACACAACTTTGAGCAAAACGTTCAGTGCCACGAAATTCCTAATTTTGTTCAAAGGTACTTTTAATCAATAAAATCTTGTTTACTAGTATGGATGTCAAACACATTGTTTAATGTAGGGAAAGTAAAGTTAACCGCTTTTCTTACTCTCAAACGCAGACTTTATATCAATGACGCAGACGTGAACACGAATCGCCTACATGCCCTGCCAGTTTAGGTTCTGTGAACATCGACTCAAGTCGCGACCCACTGCCTAGTCGCGACTGGTATACCTGAGACATACCACGGGGCATCCGCGATAGCTCGTAAGATGTTTTTGATAGGAATCGCTGTATGATTGCTATGTTAGATTTAGTGGCGCAGCCACAAATTTCTATTCCCTAAATCCATAAACGTTTATGGGTCACAACCATTTAAATAATAAAAGGATAATTTACAAATCGTTCATAATAAAGTTGAAGGTATTAAAACCTGATCGTAATTCAAACTACTATAAAGTTACAAAAAATATGATTATGATGATTAAGTTAAGTCGTTTTACTACAGAAAGAATTTTTAATAACGTACAGAATGTTACAAATATTGACAATAGCGGTCTGCAGAAAACAAGTAGTATATCTACTTATATATAATTAAGCTAAATGGAGCTGGTAGATTTGCAGTGAACATTTCGGATTTTCACATTACTCTGTATAAACAAAGACGTTTAAAATTTGTAGTGCCTACCACTTAACATTGTTTATAATAAATTGACACAAATTTCCGTTTCCTGCTGTTTTTGTGTCTTTATTTTTTTTCTTTCTGTTTCATCGTTTCGTTTTTTTACAATGGACACAATTTATAAAATTAATAACTCAGGTAGAGGACTAACTAACTCATCTTCTTCTCCCTCTAGATACTAAATAGTCACAGTTACTACACATTATACGTAAAAAAATCTCAGGTTTATAACGCGTTCGATTCCCTATACAAAACATCTCTTTATCTTTTATAATTTCTTTATCTTTGATTTATTTGTACATATATTTTTTACTAATTTTGATAAACTTATATCCTGTTCTGATCTGCTAATCCGAAATCAAGTAAACCGTTTCTTGAGGTTGACTGTACAAATACAGATTAATCAATAAGGTACTTGGTAGACTGACTGCGAGACTGTAACATTTTGATATCACGAAACTTACTTTTGAGGAAAGTGTGTGTGTGTGTGTGTGTGTGTGTGTGTGTGTGTGTGTGTGTGTGTGTGTGTGTGTGTGTGTGTGTGTGTGTGTGTGTGTGTGTGTGTGTGTGTGTGTGTGTGTGTGTGTGTGTGAGCACGCGCTCGCATGTCTGTATGTCTATCTCTGTGTGCGCAATCATATGTCTGCGTGTATGCACGCGCTAGTAAAACGTTATATAATAATTTCGTTGTTTTTTTTTAAACAACGTTGTCACCACTTTTATTATGCGAATAACAGACGATCAGATCCTGTTATTATGTGACCCACTGTTCTTGCAGATCAACAGATTGATAATTAGGTGAATATTTTGTATGCTATTATATACATGTGTGTGTGTGTGTGTGCGCGCGCGCGCGCGCGCGTGAAGCTCTTTCGTAATAAATTTCTTTCAACCGTCAACACAACTAAAATAATATTTAGTTAAAGCAACACAAACAGATCATTACTTGCCTGAACGCAGAACCAATCAGCCCTTGTGTCGGATCTGCAAACCTTTATGATCCCACCCCCAGGACCTACTAACAAGTTGTAACACGTTCCATTTAGAAACAATATTGCGGCGCTCCCTTCCCTTTGTTCCCAGTCGCCTTTGTAATCGCTATATTGCTATTGTGTTTGACAAAGTCAATTATTATTGGTTTTCGTTTGTTCAAATATACAATGAAACGAAACAATTGATTTTTAACATAATTGTACAAAATACGCATTTTAAAACCAGTTTTCTTGTTTCTTGTGTGTTGGTTTTCTTATGCCTGTGTGATTTAATTAATAAGTGTATGTAGTGTATTAATCTTCTTCTTCTTCTCTTCAAGGATTGGGTTATATAAACCTGTTCCGGCACCCATTTTATCCTCGGATGACCCAGGTCTTTTCTACCAGTGGTTTTCTAGTTCAGTGCCGCTTTCGGCAATCGATCCTCTGTCATCCTTTGCAGATGATTCCACCATTGTACAGTGGTATCATTGTGATGCACCCTGCTGAGTTTGTGTTACATCTACAGCTCTCTGGGCCACGCGTCAAGAAGTATGGCGTAGTTGAAGGCGCTTGCAGAACACTGGCTCGACGCCTTGTACCATCACTGCCAACCTTGTCACCACCCCACAGACCGAATGACGTACACGCCACGCAAGTTGCCTCTCTCGTGGGCGTAAGAACTTTATTACACAAAGAGGTAAATTAAAAAAAAAGCTAAAGAGTTAAAATTAAAATTAATGTAGTTAGCAAATTAAAAATAGTAAACAAAGGATTTATAAACAAAAATTCTAAACTTACAATGGAATAATTTTGTGGAAATGAAAATATAGAGAATACAATTTGGTGATTGGTTAAAAATGAAATTTAAGTACACTGATTTTTGCTGAATGCTGTCAGATTTTGATCTTTGTGTTTTGGCATGGTACGGTTGAGCGCACATTATATATACAATTGGTGAATTTTATATACAGATTAAAAAGAGAATTCGTGGTATGTAGAGTGACAGAAAAAGGTTTTTTTACGGTAAGACAAAGCCAAAGAGACTGCGAAGATAATCACTGTAAAATGAAGAATAGAATTTAATAAAATTTAAACATGCATGCAGGGGTGAATCTAAGATATCAAGTATAATAGAGTCAAATGAAGATAATTTACTAATTTACTCTGTAACTTTATTTAAATGGACTAAATATACATTTTTATTATGTAGTGTATTGTTTGTTGTACAGTGTATGAATTATAATTTTGAACATATATATAGCGATAACAAATATCTCTCTCTCTCTCTCTCTTCCTTTACTAGGTATAACGTTTTCTGATGTATTTCAATGACACTGGATCTTACCTTACAATTAATAATGACTATGGACAAAAATCTGGCCAGAGTAAAATTCCAAAATTACCCCTTAGAACAACAATTTAAGTTAAATCATATATTTTGGTACTTAAAAAATTTGTCGCCCCGGGTAACTCATATCATCACCTCCCCCCCCCCCCAAACTGTAAAGCCCCAAAGTGTACAGCTCCATAGCCTACAGCTCCAAAAATGCACTCAACAAATAAATAGTATATGCTATCGTTATTTTCATCTTAAATCATTAAATACCCACTATATACACACTGTCACTCGTCACACGTACAGAAACATAAACATGTGTACATACTCATTTTTACTCTCTCTTTATCGACTTTCTTTTCTTTCCTATCATACTCCTTTTTTCATGAAAATGGTGAATTTCATTTAATGTTGAACTTGTCCTTTCAGTATACTTCAACTAGTAAGTCGTCGGTTAATTTGATACAATGACCGTTACATTGCACTAATACGTCATCGAGCGCGCGCGCGCGTGTGTGTGTGTGTGTGTGTGAATACTTTGAAGACTTGAAGTTTTGAATACTTTTGCTGTTATTTTAAACTAGGTCAATTCCGACACTACCGACATGCCTGAGCTTGATGTTACAATAAAGATAACACCAACGTCTCCTCTCACCCTTTGCCAATCGACAGATTGTTATGTAGCCGTAATTTCTGCGTTCACGTACGGCGTCAATAGTAAATTTTGTTTCAATTATCAGCACAATCGACGCAGATTAATTTCATTTATACAACACAAATAAATCATTACCCTGGCAATACGTGAAGCCAACCGCCCCTCGTATTGGGCGTGGAACCCCCTTTATGATCTCGCCTCACCTGCTAACAAGCTTCAAACCCGTTCCATTAGAAACAATATCGCTGCGCTCCCAAACCCCTTTGTTCGCACAATGACCTTTGTAATTGTTATATCGCTATTGTGTTCGACAAAGACAATTATTATTGACTTCCGCTCGTTCAGCCATACCTGGAAAGGGAACGACTGGTTTTTCTGTTATGGAAAGAAATGATTTATTGGATGTGAGTTTGGGCGTATGTGGCGGTTACGAGTGTTGTCAGTACTTCGTTACATTTTGTATGTAACAAATACATTTTAAGTTTAAATCATATATAATTATATATTGTATATGTTGTTAAGTGCCATGCCGTTTTAAGCTTCACTTTTAATAGTCGACGTAACATTACAACTGAAAAAATATGTATTGTGTAGTGACTGCTATCATATGCGTGCGCAGAGGGATTACAGTGGGGGACCAGTATACCGGGGGACATGCAATACCCTCAGTAAAACGGTCTATACAATTAACATTAAAAAACAAAACAGGTTTAATTAAAAACGTATTATTTTCACTATCCTTTCTCATCTTTTAATTTTCCGAATTTGGCTTTTTTGTAAACCAATGGAGGGAACAAGTTCCCTCTGGTCCCTCCTATGCGCACGCCTGTGACTGCTATATAGTGCTGTCTTGTGTTTGCACGTCGAAATAAATTAAATGTGTACATTAAAGAGCTAGCTACCGAAAACTTTGCTAGAAATGAAACGTTTTGCCTGAACAAGAACGGATTTACAAATTCGCTGAACGGTGATGAGGATATTAAAGACACTGCGTTTGTCAAAGTACAAGATTTGTCTTTATTTATGTCAGTTGTAGCTGTAAATGATACTTGGATTTAAATGCAAAAAGACAAAAAACTGACAACAGGTTTCCATTAACTTACATCACCAACGTAAACGTGTACAGTCATTATATGGTTTCTCTTGAAATGATAACAATTTAGGTCTAAATGAATTAAAAAATTTAACCTCTTTGCTCTAGTAAGCTGCCTGACCTGGACAGCTTGCCCACTACTATGAACAAAACACACTTATCACTAGATAAATCAGGTTAATAAAGGTTATTTTGTAAGCAGTGTTCTTCGTATGTAGGCTATGTTTCTTAGCGTTAGCCGACAAACACAAATAAGGAGGTGGCCATAATTAATGGCATACAATAATTAATAGAAGTTTGGCTCTGTCTTAAAAAATAAGAAGAAAAAAGTAAAAGAAAATTGAAATATCTGACTACTCTATCACTTTTGATAGTAAAATCACACTTGTAAAGCATATCAACGTTACAATTTTCTTTGTCTGTGATCCTTCGCATTCCTATCAGGTCTTTGAATACGTTTTACGTAAGGACTCCAGGAAGCGTAGCAGTAAGGTATTTAATGGAAAAGATGCACAACACTCTGAGAGTAAGACACCATAAAAATCATAATTTGTCAGAAAAAGGATCACTTACAAAAGGTAAATATTATTGAAGTATTACATAAATAAATGAAAGTCATTAATCGCAAATTATAACAAAAAAATCCTGAAGGACGTTATACCTTTAAATAACGATATCCTTTGAATTTCTAATTTTGTTATGTACAAGTGATAATTACTATTTTAGATAACTAAACACAAGATAATATACCGGTACAAATTTTTATACCAGAACGACACATTTAATTACTGAAATTGCTTCTTCACTGAAACAATAATTAAAACAAAAGTTTACTTCTTTGTTCTCATTCTGTTCTCTGAGTGTACGTAAACGAATAGTTGCTCGTGTTTTGCCCATCATTATCTGTTTACGTGTGCTGTGTTGTGCAAGTATTTTTATACGACAAGTTAAAACAATTAGTGTAGTTTTTCTGTATTAAAACTACTACCCTGAGTAGTTTCTAATGCTCACTAAGAACGTGTATCTTTGGAAGACAATATGTAATTTGTATATTCATTCAACATTGCTCCTAAATGTGTTGTCTACCGTTTAACTCCAATTACACTTGACATTTCTATTAGATGTTGCTCTTTTTAATGATGCAATGTTCAACGTACGAGAGGAACTTTATATTTACATAGGAAAAAATTATATTTACACTGATATATCAAGACAGACAAATTGAGTTACTTGATGCATAGATAAAATTGTTCATAAGTTTACAAATATTTAATGTTGTGAAACAAAAGCTACAAGCTGACCTTCCTAGATATGTTTACAAAATTATGAAAAGGCATGATCTGACTTTCTCTTAGCCGTAGCACAAAACAGAGTTTACATATATACTTGTATACCACAAGTTTGTGGTATACAAGTTTGTATACCTCAGTTTGTGTATGTGTACGTGTGTGACCAGGGGTATTACAATACAGAAGAAAGAAGCGGAAATAGTGAATTGGACGAAGAGATAAAACTCCGCTGTTCCCCCCCCCCCCCAGATGGTGTCATGATGAAGAACGTTGTCTATTCATAGAAGAACTCATTCAGTTTTAAGGCTTTTAGATCTATCCTACTCACAGAATGTGCTAATAAGAATGCAACCTATTACTCCATCCAACAACAAAGAAATTTTAAATAATGACATTTCCCGTAGACTAAGTCACTTCTAATGTCAAATATAATTCCAACGCAAGTAATGTATTTTATTTTATCGTGTGCTTAATTTTCCACTTACAAAGTATTTTTTTATTATCTATCCTTTTTTTAATTCTTGTCTGACTCTTTAATAGAAAGGAAATATGTCTAGGAAATAGAAATACTTCTAGAAATAGTAAAAGAACTGATAATAATTTTATCCTGAATTAGTAACCATGTCGTTTAAGCTGACAAGTCATAAAGTAGAGATGTGTGTCGGTGTTTAATCAGTCATGGAACTCTAACCACTGTCTTCATACGGTCAGCCGAATGTTATTACCGCATTGACGTAAGTTTGCCGAAATTATAAACCTAAGGAAGAATATTGTAATGAATCAATACGTGGCTTCGCTCGTATTTATTTTGAAAAAATTTATTATATATTTTTTTTAATTTATATATTTATTACTTAATTTTGCTATTATATTCGTGTATATTTTAATTCGTTTATTTAATTTTTTATCAACTTATATCACTTTGCGTAATTTGAATTATGATTCTGCGTTAATAGGATTGTCTCCAGGAACAATCGATTTGTGGTCTTTCTTTATTCGAAGTGTGTCCTCCTTTAAAGTTGTTGATTTCAGCTGTTCTAGTAGTCATGTATCAAATATTGTTTTATATTATTCTATTTATAAGTTTATAAATAAATAGAATCCAAACTTATAACATTCAATGGTTTTTATTGACAAAATATGAAATAATCAATTTTATATCGATTGATGAATCGACTCTCTCAAGGCGAGCGAATTCTTTTATACAAATTATTAATATAAATTCTCAGGTTCTTTAAACTGTTATGTTAGAATCGCCAGAGAAAGGGCAAAGTCTAGAAAGTATAACACTTACAATTACAAGCTTAATTATCTAAAAATACAAAGATATCATTTTATATATAATGTTTAGTAAAGTAAGTTGTTCGAACCAATCGTTGTGATGACGAGTCTAGCGGTGAACTGCATAGGATCATGGGATTGCAAAGATGGCTGCTTCGTATCGCAGATGTCGACGGCTGCTACACTTCAAAGAATTCTCTGCAAATAAAAGTTGTTTTTCCAAGATTTCCTCGTCCCAGCAATCGTGATTATTTCCTCTGGTGATAGTGTAATTGTACTGGATCAGTGTTCAGTGATTTATTTCGGTAATTGGCGTTAAAAAATGTTTTTATTTCACTTCATACCATAAGCTCGATAAAGGCAAATTTTGTCTTTATATTCCGAATTATAGTTTATGTGTGTTAATTCGGTTATTGCACCCTTTACTGTTCAATATTAGTTCACTTTTACATTTAGACTGGTTTAATTCACTGAATTTAATAGTTATTTAAGGTTTTGTTAAAATTCGCGATTTTACATAGAATAGGCTTGGCTGATTTTCGCCATCTTTTTTCTTCCTTCGTTATATGTGAATAATTCGCGAGCTCTCGTTCTGATGTGAACCATTCAACGTCTAATAATCAACTGTTTTTTTTCTTCTTCATCGAAAACGTCTTAGCCAATTTAATATTAAAAAGACATTGTTTTAAATCTCTATCATTTCCGCTTACATGGTTGACTTTTACATTATATGAATGAATACATTTTTACTATTATTTAATTTTATTAAATACCTAACACATATTCTCTTTTTTTAGTTAATTCTACTTTATTTAATACCAATTCTGATACTTTTACAGTGTTTTCCATCTCAAAATGTCCTATTTACCGTATTTTGTACAGGTAGCCCTAATATTTTACTTCCTGTCATTTTAAATGGTTTACAATCTTTATGAAGTTATTTGTTATTGAACAAGATCCTTGATTGAAATAAAATGTTTATTTTTCCTTAATTCCTTGTAATTTTATGAATTAGTTATCTTTTTTACATTATATCTTTAATTTAAAACTTCCCCTTAGGTTACAGTGTTATTACACTTGCATTTTTTCTAATATTCCTTTATACATTTCTTCAATATTCTTATAACGTATTGGTACTGTTAGAATACATTGTGTTGGATTTACATTATACTTTTTCATCAATTTACTTAATTTATTTAACTTATACATCAATTATAAGGTTGTTGAGATTCACCATTTTTCCAGATTTTAGATTTGTTCACATATAACGTTTTATGACTAATACAGCTTGCTTATACCCCTTCTGACTTTTTGTTCTTATACCATCTTAATTAAAATTCTTCTACTTAACTAAATTAACATTTAGTATTGAATTAATACTATCAACATATAACAAATATTTGAAAACAAAAGAGTTGTACTAAAACTCAGACATTTCAGTCTTGATTAATACTAGTAAACATATAATGAATATCTTATAATAAAAGAATTGTATTAAATCTCAGACGTTTAGCCTTGATTAATTCTATTAAACATAATAAATATTTTGGAATAATAAAAAACATAATACTCTATTTCCAACATTTAAGTATAGAGTTAATTGACCTTAATAAAAACAATACATCTGTTCCTTCATTATTTAAAGTATTTCTTAAAATTAAATTTTGTGCAGTCTTGGCTGCTTTATTTTATTTTGGGGATGTACCCTTTGTCACTTCACTGATTTATTGCCTGCTCTTATTTTCATTTTAATAAATGTTATTAGATAAAGAGTGGCCCTCACTTAGAAACATTTTTATACACTGTTTTCATAATAACATTCTACCAAATATTATTTCTGTATTCAATATAAAACTTTAAAGTTGTATAAAGGCACAAATTTACTTAGTTTATGAACTTAAACATTGACACATGAAATTTATTTAATATAATAAAATAACTTGCACTGGTATTCTTTGATCTTATCTCTAATCAGTTTTATAGTCTTATAAGATCAAGAATCTTATTTATAGAGGATTATGAAGATTTGTTTTTTCCATTATATAAATAATTTCATTGGTTCACTTTTAATTCAACCTTTAGACACTTTTGTTTATATCTACTTTACATATATTTTTATTTTTTGGTGTTATACTTTCATTAGTTAATTATACTCTCTTTTGGGGTTTCGTTTTCTCTTATTACTGGGTTTGCTTTGGGTATTTCCCTACTTTATTTTATTCTACTACGTAGTTTCTTCCAATTTCAGTCCTGTTATTAGGGATGTCGGTTTGTTCTGGGTATTGCCTTACTTACTCCTATCCTACCTGGGTACTTTTTTACTTTATCTTGGCTTTTGTATTATTTTTTATCACTCATCATATGTTGCATAATTGGTTTTAATTGAGATACTTTCTTCAGACTATAAATGGTACTTTACGGTGGTTCTTAATTGCTTTTTATTGTATCCTTCTTTGATTTCATTTTAATTTTAATTTATTTATGATCATTATTTCGTTCATTATAATGTGGATAATCTGTCATGCTACAATATAAATCAAATATTTAAGTGACCAGTAATGAATTACATTTGCAACGATAATGGTAGGTTGTCGTAAAGTGATAAATAATGAACAAAAGAAGACAGAGAAATGACTGAGTGCTGTGTAAAGGTAAGGTGAATGACCGCGTATAGAATTTAAATGCCATTAACAATAAGTTAATTCTTCTTATTCTTCAATAAGAATTATATTTGCGTTCACGCGCGTGTTCGTGGTAATAACTGAAGAGACAGTGAAAGTGAACAGACGAACCGACGGTCTTTAAAAAAAATAACGCATCTCATCACCAGAATAAATTAAGTGTGAAATGGTTGTTGACCTCTCTCACTTTATTGAAAATAATTTATAGAAATGTAATTGATGTTTAAAAATTATGCATATTTAATTCGAATAAAATTAAAGGTTCTCCAAAATAGCTCGTTCTGTTCTGTTTTTGCTCTCCGCGTTTCTTTTTCGACGAAAAATGTTTTAACCTAAACTAATTAAATGAGATATTATATTAATAAAGCAACTCGTTACGTAGATATTTTTAGTAATCTGAAATGCAGAAAAAGAACCTTGCAAACCTTTATTCTATGTTGAATGGAACTTCACCTCGGTTTCTTGACGTAAACGGACTTGAAGGTGAATGAAATCTACTTGAAGCAAACTTTTTTCTTGAACCTATTGACATTAAATAAGTAAATTCATTTATTTCATAACTAAGCTGGGCGTTTAAACAGACCACGTCTGGCTTGGCACTGAGGTAAAGTACGTACGTTTTATTAATGACTACTTATCTTCAGTAGTAAAAATTTTAGAAAAAATAATTATAATTTTTAAATATATTAAACATCCAACGCTTTAATTTTCTTTTCTTACTGCTTTTAAATTGCCTGGACGTGATTTACATTTTATTGAATATGAAAAGTAAGTTGAACATTTTAAAATCTCGTGTAAACAAAAGGTGTCACATTTCAACAAAACTTATTCTGCTTAGTGAATGTGAATGAAATATTCAGTATTCATGAAGTTTCCTTCGGAAGCAATTACGTTACTAAGGAGCGCTGTGAAAAATACTATAAAGTGAGTACTGTAAATAAGCAAAAACCTAACTGTACTGTACAAAATACACATTACTCTTTAGAAAAGTAAAAACAGTTTTAAGTTCTAGGGAAACATTCCTTCTAATCCTAACGCTAAGCCTAACATTCCTATATTCT
Organism: Magicicada septendecula; assembly: GCA_034769895.1. Classification (NCBI taxonomy): domain Eukaryota; kingdom Metazoa; phylum Arthropoda; class Insecta; order Hemiptera; family Cicadidae; genus Magicicada; species Magicicada septendecula. The sequence continues at coordinate 143,929,668 of CM068372.1, forward strand.
TAACGCTGTACTAGAAATTGCGCTTAACGATAATGACTTCCGCATTTCTAGTAAACACAAACAAAAATTAGAAGAAAATATAGACTACAGAAGTATGACTTGCCGCCTAGCAATTCCTTGAATTACGAGTAATCATTCGTTTTAGTGAAATTAAGTAAACTTAGTTAGAATTGCTTTTGAGTACACATTGAATAAAATTTGCTGTATAATATACTTACAAAAACTAATAAGATTATTAAGTATTCTCTGCGAAGTGAAACCGCCCAAGGCACACAGAGGAGAAAAAAATAATAATGATATGGCTGTTGCGAAGAAAGTGGAATTTAGAGATATCGCAGAAATGTGGTATATATACATAATAAATATAATATACAGAATATAAAGAAAAACGTATAAATAGAAACATAACAGAATATATAATATTGAAAAGGAAATATTAATAAAATATATATAGTAATAAATATAATTATTTAGTTAATCGAGTTGAAGAAAACTAACCTGACCGCATGTAAAATCTGTACAATGAATATAAGAAAACAAAATCATGCTTCCTTGCGGAGATATGTTAAGTACAGAGGACAAGTGTGAACAGAACTCAAAGTACGGCAAAATTTCTAACGTTGTTCTTTCACCCAAAGTTATTATTAAATAATAAGACCTTGACAGTGTCAACGACGCACACTTTAACTTTAGTTGTCGCTCAGATTTGTTTCTGTCAAACAGACATTATTCAAGTTGTCGTTTAGAGACTCTGCCACCTGCTGTTAATACTCCGAAATGAGTTTCCTTCTACGGAATAAAACAATGTCGTTTCAGATACTTCAAACGTTCTCAAAGGCCGGAAAACTTGTATGACGAAAACCGGCACCTTCAACAGTAAGTAGGAAATTTAAATTTTGTAACCTATTGCGAGAAATTACTTTCAATTCTTAATTGTAGGTTTTATTCTTATTTCCGTATGTTAATGAGATTGTTTACTGTTGGGGGTCTTTTTTAGCCAGACTGGTTTTGGCTATATACTCCGTTTTTTTACGATTGTCTTGTCTTTCCAACGTTCGCTTTGACTACCCAAGGTGTATGTCATTATTAACAGAATTATCACTGTTGCACACCACTATAAAGAAAAATTATTCCGATTAGAGCTTTCAAGTTTCACAGCTCATCGTCACATCGAAAAATCTGACGATTTGAAAGCGCTAATCGGAATAATTTTTCTATAGTGGTGTGTAACAGTGATAATTCTGTTTGTGATTATAAACACTAACACATCTTCATAATTAAATTGATGTCATTATTGTTTTTACGTATCCACTGTATCTGTGTGTTATACATTTTATAACATCTACACCCCGTTAACCATATACACACTTTTCACAGTAACCTTCTAATAATCCGGGATGATCGGCACATGAGTGGTGACGAACTATCGAATACGCCTGACATTAGTGAATGCCAACGTAAAATCATCATCAACATCATCACCTTTAGCAAGGCTTAAACCTAAATGGTTTGAATGGTTTGTTCCGGTTCCAAACAGATAGCCTAGACCAGTTCACTCCACTGTTTCTTTGGACGTCTTACAACTCTCCGTCACTTCGGCTGATAATCCAATTGTTGTTTTGGGATACGGCTGACATCCCCTCGACTAAGACGTTCCAACGGTTTTATCCGATACTGGACAATCCTCTGGAGTAAATATTCATATCTGCATTTTTCTTCTACGATGTTTAAGAATACACCCTTCATGTGCCTGAGAAACCTCATTTCCGTCTCTGGAATTCGACTGGCCTGGGATTTCGTTACAGTCCAATCCTCAGACCCACAGAGAAGTGTCGGGAGTGCCATTACCTTGTACATCTTCAGTCGGGCTGTTTGCTCGTTGATTTTAGAGTTCTCCTTATCGTCCCGCACACATTGTTGAACTTATGTAACTTATTCACCACCTCATTTTTTGTAATATAAGACAAATTATAGCCCAGATATTAGAAATTGCTGAGCTGTTCCAGAACAGTACCATTACAACAATTTTTGGTCGTATGGGATCAGCTCCATGAAAGCCATCACCTTGATCTTTAATGTGCAGATCTGTAATTCGAAATCATTGTAGATTCGACTCAATGAATATAGAGCTATCTGCAAGCTGGTTTCCTTGTTCGAGGATAGTGCATTCATCGGCAAACAACAACGTGTCAGTTGCAAAATGATCGGTCATAGAATGGTCTGGAAATATTTTCTGCCTATTGTGTAAGACAGGGTTTATATGTAAATTAAAAAGAGAAGGAGGTAATGGCCAACTTGTCGTACTCCACAATTGATTAGGCCCACACGAGGAGTTGTCCTCGGTTTTCCTGTCTCAATTAAGATTTTGTTATCCTACATAAAGACATTGTATGGCTCTAATGAAGTGTTTCGATATCCCTTTCTTTGCCATTATTGCCCACAGTCTGCTCCTATTCGCTCTATCATTTATAATTATATCCACCAGCCTCCGACGATACAGACATATTCTTTAAAACGTAAGTCTGATTAAAATAAACCGATAAAAATAACAACGTTCTACTTACTGACTTCATTAAATTTAATAATGCATATAATATACAAAATAAATATATAATGTTGTTACGACGGTCTTCTGATAGTCGTATGGTACAGTGAAAAACAAAATACAAGACACCAATTCAGTCACTATTAACCAGTTTTAATTTTCACAATTAACAGTTTGTAATCAACAAGATAGTCTCTTACAACAAATTACAACAAATAAGTCTTATTACAAAAAATTGCTCACACGCAATAGTAATCTCTACTAATAGAGTCTCGAAGAATTATAAAACACTTATTTCGGTGCCACAATACTTCGAACCGCACTGGTATAAATCGCGACTCAAACTGAACTAAGCGCCGTTGAAGTCTTGTATATATACCCCGCTGAGATTCCAGCATATTCCATAATATGCGTGTACTAGAAAACACTAGAACGTAATTTATTGCGATCTTGAAAATAGGGCGCGCGGACCGGTATGATCTGGAAAAGTCTCATTGCCGATGCGTGACAAGTGTCAAGTAATTGTCTTTCATCTCAAAGTAACAACAATACGTACGCACACACACACATTACACCTGAACTCCGCTGGAATAGCCGAGAAACACGTAGCATGTTTGTAATGTCGTAACAATCTATATTTGTTACTCTTCTAAACAAAGTGTTATTCTTTCAGCTAAACGCATGTAGTGTTCAAAATACTCTTTAAAAAAAAAAGTATATTTATATTCCTAAGTTTTGAATTTCTTAGACGACGAGATTCTTCTCAACGTAATTAAAGAAAAATTTAATGTCTCTATAAATAATATACTTCTATGAGTTCTGCCGTCAGATGTAGTAAAACGGAGTCTCCGTCATTAATTCATAAACAGTGCACCGTGACCTCTTCTCTCTCCGTAAGTACAATTGAAGTTAAATAAAACTGTAATTTGCTGTAAACTCCTTCTCATTCCACTGACACTAAAGGAAATAAAATCTGTTTAGTTCATAAAAGAGCAGCAGCTGCTGGTATCTATAATAAATTGAAGTACATTTTTACATGTTAAATATTACACTACACGCATAGAACAATAAGGAACTTTATTCATTTCACTATTAATAGTGTAAATCACACGGACATGATTTGCATTTACTGCGTTGTAAATTAGTTAAAAATCGCTTAATTTTTATTATATGTCCAATAAATGTCACATAAGTTTCAAAACAATAAATATTCATGTTTTTGATTTATGTGTGCATCGAATGTTGTACAGAATAACGATCTTCTGAGAAACATTCTTTATTTGTTATACTAGTTTAAAAATTATATTAAAAATTGAGTGATGTGAAATTACGAACACAATTGCAGGAATGGTAAAATATGTTACATTATCGTACGTATACTTTTTACGCGTATATAATGTACACAATGAAAATGATTAATTTTTCCAAGCTGTAACTTAATTTGTAATAGTTTCTATTGAAAGGTTTAAAATGTGTTTTCTATATTTTCCTAATGATAATGGTTAGTAGTTACAAGAAATACTGATTGGGATTTTAGTATATACAAGAAGTGACCATGAATTGTGAATGAAATGTAGGACACTATATCTTTATTAAAGGTTATAAACGTTAGAAGAAATAAAAGATTTGTGAGTCAAGTACTCAAGCATGACATCTTTCTGGAGAACTTTCTTCATTATAATTTATTGGGGAAAAGATAGCGGAAGCAGCCTAGTTTGCCGTCTTGCACTATAGTCTGTAGTTCTTATATCGAGATTAAGAGATCTATATGGCACAGAAATACGAAGCTCACCGACAAGGCTTTGCTTTTAGGAATGAGTAAACAAGAAAGAATTAATAATATTATTTATTAATATTCATAAGTGCGAGTGTAGAAAAATTACGCGTCTAACAAATAGGGTCATTACATGTTGGAAATATTCTACGTAGAGGGAGGCTCTGTTACAGTAGAAAGTACCGCAAGAAAAACCAAAATGTGTAATACAGATGAAAATAAATGAGAAAGAGCTAAGAGCATAGTATGGAAATTTGCGGAGCCAAGGACCATCATCGATTTAGATACAAAGACATACAAAGAAGAATGAGTATTCTGTGTCTATGTGTGTGTGTGTGTGTGTGTGTGTGTGTGTTTGCGCGCGCGCGCACTTGTGTGAGGTCAGAGAAGAAAGCGACAGAGAATATAAAGAATGGTTGGAAGACAAGCATTGAACAATTATTTAAAAGTATAGAACCAGGTAGTAAGTTAAATGTGGACATAACATATGCTTGTTAACAAAATGCATCTTACATTATAGATAAGAGGAAAACCAAAATAACGTTATTTAAAACAAACAAAATTATTAACTTTTAAGTTTGTACGTTCATTTGTAGGCCCAAGTCTCTGTTAAACAATAGGACCTTGATTTTACCAGTGTAGAAAACTTTAGCGCCGGTCGACGAGATCCGCGCTCAATTTTCTTTCTGTCAAAAAGTTTTTGTTCCAGCTGGCACCTTGTCGTATCGAATCTTTGTACCCCTCTTTTACGCCGACATAACGAGTTTTTTCTGCAAAATAAAACATTGCCTGTCTCTCTATATACTACAAACATTTACTCTGGCATTCAACAAAGCGTAACCGACTTCGAAAATAAAATGAATTATTATTTTTTAAGCTAAATGTACGAACGTCGTTCGTCCACCTATGTAGTAATATAGTTATAGCGGATGTTTGTACTGTAGCGTAAATTGATACCTGATGGTACGCTGTATTTATGAAAGTTAGCGTGATTCTACATATGTGCCAGTGTTTTACGAAGTCGTGTTATTCTTGGAAACATTATTGGCCGGGTTGTCAGGTCGTGGCATTAAATTTATGTTGATATACATTTCGGGATCACCGTTAGGCCATCATCAGTATCGGTAACAAATGGCTAATACCCCAGTATGAAGTAGACACTGTGAGGTAGAGGTCCTGGTCTCTACCTTATCACTGGATTGAATTGGCTGGACACCGTGCCATTTGTTACCGATACTGATGGTGGCATCCGATGGTGATGCCGAAACGTCTGTCAACATAAACTTTAGACCACCGCCTAACAGGCCCTCCAATAATGTTTCCAACTGTGTAGACGCCGCCCCGGCCACGAAAGCCTGAGGAACTCTATTCTTGTTATTTTGTTTGCGAGTGATAACTAAACAAGGCTGCAGCTATGATGTTTTCATTCCGAGCGCAACTTCATACTTTCCACTGTATTGCTTATATGCCTAAAGTGTCATAATATCGTACTATTTCATATCATATCCCATCACTATAATAACACTACTTTTAAATCTGGTGTGCACACATTAATACTAAAATTTGGGGAGAAAATATTCTTTTCTTCCACTACAAACTGAACTTCGTTTTGGATTTTATTTTTGTTTTATTATTTAGTTATTTACACACTTTTCACTTAGTTTTTTACTTCAAGTCATTTTACTAACTATTCCCCGACATAATTAGAAATTAGGTAAAAAGCGGCCTTCCATTAATTAACAAACAAAATTCTTTATATTCTTCTACTTTAGTACTAATCCCTTTTTCAGCCTCTTCAATACTTACGTTTTCACTTTCTTCAAATTGAAATTGTTTGAAAACATCAGTGCTTGTAGGCCTAACTGAATTTTCATTCGGGGTATTGACGGTTTATTTATTGTTTTCCCGAAGTGAAAGAATTTTTTTAAACAAACTTTAGGAAAGTCTTTTGGACGGTCTCTTATAGAAAGAAATTCATCAGATTTTTAAGTATGTACACTCTCTCTCTCTCTCCCTCTGTTAGCATGTTTGGCCCATTTAACTGCTTGTCATTTTTTCCAATGTAATGTACTGCTATGCAACATCTGTGTATGTGTGTCTGCGCCGATCCGTACGTATTATTTTGCTTCATTCGTCGTCAACACAATTGTCGCGAATTATTTTCCATTTATGTAGCGTAAATAAATTATAACTTTCTAAAATGCAAAGCCAATCAGACCCTGTTTGGACCTAGAGCTATCAATGATCGCGCGCTTCACAATCTAAAAACCCTTCACATTACAAACAATGAGGCTGCGCCCTCCGATCGTTTGTTCCGAGTCGACTTTGTAATTGGTACATTGCTATTGTCTTTTTAGAGAGAAAATTATTATTTGATTTTATTATACACCAACAATTCTATCTGTCATTATTGATCTTTTGAAAAATTCCAAGAAATAATTACTTGCCAGAAATTGCTTGTGTATCCTCTATGTCTTTGTTTAGTGTACAGATTATGTGTGGGTGTTATATAGGCAGACTGTATGTTTGTGACTTGCGTTTTATTTCTATACTGTAAATGAAGTATAAAACTTATGGTTGTGCTTCTGTTCAAGTTTTTTTTTATTACATTGAATTAGTGGAAAATAAGAGATATTTATAGAAGTCTTTCAGTTTTCACTGTTATCCGTTCTTCAGTAATTAAGAGGAGCTGCTTCTATATGAATATAATGTCTTCATAATTTATGAAAAGTAAGTGTGTTCACTACGATTTTGTAAAACGTTTATAAAACAATCTGTAGACTCAGATGTTTCCTCTTACTTTTCAAATGAAACAAAGATTATTATTTCTATGTTTGCAATTTTAGTAGTTGATATATTACAGTAATAACTCAATATGAAAAAAAGTGCAGAAGAGTTAACAAAAATTATTTTATGTTGTACATTATGATTTTGACTTATCTGCTATGGTTTTTTGGCAAATATTTCTGGTCGCCTTCTCCGTAGGGTGTTATAAAAAGAGTAAAAAATTTCACCCTATAAACCGTATAAATTATAAAATACATTATTTCTATAATTTTTGAGCAAACTTTATGTTACAAAGCAAATGAGGTGTTATAAACTTTATGTGAGCAAAGTTCGTTTTAAAGTTAGTTACACAGTTTTATTGTATTCTTCATACCCGTTTGGGATTGAGACAAAAGCATACTCGTTATTAATTTACCATAATATGTATTAAAACATAATACTACAACTGCTGCTGTGTTAATGGAATCTTACAATGTGATGTATTGTAATTTAAATATTTGAGTAAGTACGAAGTGTATTTAAATAAATTTCCTGTTTAAATCGTAATCGAAATCTGTTTAAACGTTTTTAAAATTTGCTTTAAAATAGTTTCATTAATATATAGAAACTTTCACGTCTGAACTTACTATTCGTTGTCACTTCCCCAAACGTTTCGAGGTGATGTTCCTCTTCCTCAGTACTCCCACTGAGGAAGAGGAACATCACCTCGAAACGTTTGGGGAAGTGACTACTCCCACGGAGGAAGAGGAACATCACCTCGAAACGTTTGGGGAAGTGACAACGAATAGTAAGTTCATACGTGAAAGTTTCTATATATTAATAAATTTAATAAAGTGAACGAAGAGGATGAATCAACAAGATAATTAAAATATTTTTACTTAAAGTATGAAATAATCAGTCTAGTTGAGCAAATTTACTAACTAATATAAACAATCGTTAAATACCACACAATCGTCAAATTATACAAATCAACAGACCGCATTGAATAGAACCTACCTTACTTCTTACTCCCTACTTTCTTTCTGTTTCACTGAAGTACGGTAACGCATTGAACCACATGTAAATATTACATTTACGTGTGTAGCTGTATAACGTTGTCTTATTTCGTAAGTTCATACTTTTCAAACTTGAGATATTCATTTAATATTTTAATTTTATCTCGTGTTTACTATATCTGTCGTTAAATGCACTGTACTGAGACAAGTTGAATTTATTTATTTGGTCGGAAAGCAGGAGTTGTAGAAGAACAAATTAAACTGGCAGACAAAAAATGTTATAAATAAAAATTCACTGTAAGTATATTTAAACACTGCTCACGTACGTAACACTATTTTCATCAAAACATTCGGCGACGTAGTTTCAAAGGTAGCTCCGTTCATTGTATGTTATGAAATAACGAGACCTTCAAAGTGTCAATGAACGCCGTCCTTTGACGTTTCTGCTAAGTTCCGTCTCTATAGAAAGTTTTTATTCAAGTTGGCTACCATTGTCGCCCGCTGTAATGAGTTTGTTTCTGCAAAAACAAAACAGTTTGTTGTTCAGACGTTCACCCGCGCTCGTGACCTTGAGTAACCGTCTGTGTCATTGTCACGTAATCAAAACTAAACATGAACTTTGAAACTGGACAAGTCTGATCCGTTAGAGACAGGGATCCTATACTCATTTAAGTAACTGCTCTTTACAATTTGTAATTAGTAGTATTCAGTTTAGCTCAATAATTAATTTAGTTCAATACATTTTGTAAACATTTACGTTTTTAAAAATAAGAATAATTATATGCCAAAAAAAATTGATTTTTGCTCTTTAAAATGATTGTTTTTCTTCTACTACTGAAAACTGTATAATTTTCTTAATGTTTAAACAGGTGTTCAATGTTTAAGTCAGTGCTCATGGATGTTAATGGTAACTTAATGGTAACATAACTTCGAGCGCTGCCATGCCGAGACTCGAACGGAAAGAAGATGCGTCAAATTTTACGCACAAATCGTTGCAGTTAGGAAACATGTAGAATGATTACATTTGGGATGCACTTAGGATACTCTTATTGTAAATGTTTTTGGAACAGTGTATGTTCTACCGTACCAACTTATGTGTTGAGGAGAAGAACAGAGTATGCTCTGTAAATTAGATCCCCTAATTTATTAACATTTTCTTCTTCCACACTGAAGTAGGTGTTAACTTCTGTTCCAGTTTCTTAAACCTTATATACATTGTGAATTGAAATTGATATTATTTACAGATATTTTAAGATGACTTAAAGCTCTAACCATCTTCTCTGGGCCTTCCTACATTACGGCTACCCAGTGGAGCATAAAAATTTGCAGCCTTTGGTGTAGAGTTCTCTTTTCCAGTACGAAGGGCATGTTCCCTCCATCTATTCTCATGTTCATAAATTTTTCAAACAACTGTGACACCTTAGGTTCAGTCCGTGTATTCTCAATGCCAGGTTTTCTAATCGTGAGCATGATTTGGCCGTTCTTAAAAACGTAATTTCTGTCGCAACAACTTTAATAATTTCCGCATTTCCCAGATTTAATAACTCTGCACCATACAGCAGAGTAGGTACTACCATAACCTTGTAAAAGTTAATTTTGGTTATCCCTATAAATTTATTTTCAATGTTCTATGGATCATCCTACAGATGGGTCTAAATTTACTCATCTTGTTCTTCACATCTCAGTCTAAACCCCACGGAATATTACATCCCAAAATACTGGAAACCCCGTTTGTGCTCCAAACAGTAGTCGTCTGTCAACAGCTTACATCCGCACGGAGAACAGCCATGTAATGCCATCACTTTGGTCGCCAGGAAACTTGTCACCTTACTCTCCTGGCTCATTCGGCGCAGCTAAAATACATCTCCTTGTAATTCATCTTTCGTTTCTTGTAGAATACAGTACTTTGATCACCTGCGAAGGGCATAGACTTCACAGAAACACCCTCACTTAACTTCATCCACCGGTAATCAATACATTTCCCTTTTCAAATGAAATGTTTGTTAGGGCTGGCTTGCGGCGGTAATTTTTTAACGTATTTATTGAATTTATGGGGATATTCAGAGAAACGAGTTTTCTAACGCAATTTTTGCCAACCTTCAGTACCAATTATATTATTCAATTTAAAAGTGTTTTGTTTTGTTTATTGGATAGTCAATTTAGTAACATGCAAATTTTTATTTAGCTTAAACAATTGTAAAGTAAAACATTCACCAACTGAATTATGTATCTACCGAAGACTTATACGTAAGTGCTTCTTCTAAAAAGGCTATTCAGATAAGTTTCAGGATAACTAGAAATTCGTAGAATTTTATTACGAAACTAATTGATTTTTATTGAAAGATGAATAAAACAAATAGCTAATCCTGTGAATGTCTACTTTATTTATAAGATAAGTAGAGATAAACAAGAACGTAATTCTTTTTTAACGAGTAGGACTTCTGAGAGAGGTAAGCGCACTTCATTTGTCTAACAGCTAAACTACCAAACAACAAGACAGAACGTATACGTTTACACTACTAGAAAAATTAAAATTTTTTAAAAATAATCAAAATTGTGAAGTACACACAAGGAAATAATTACATACTTTAAAAAAATTGTTAATTTACTATCTTATGGTTAATACAATAGACTATTAAAATTTAAGTAAATTCGTTTAAAATTTGTAATTTTTAGTAATAGAAATTATGTATAAATTATTTTAATTAAAACCTGCCATGATTTTAAAAATCCATTTCCATACACAGAAATTTTTATTCAAACTGTTAGATGTAAAAAGAAATCTACTATTAAGTCGTAAAATATATATCACTCGGATTCATGCAGCATAACCTGGCTCAGTTGATCTCAATTCTCAGTTGAAGCACGTTTCTTCCTGAAACTATTGACATTAAAAAATTTATCTTTAATTCAAAACGAACGCTGACTGCCACTGTTTAAAATACAGCACATCTGGCTGGCTAGGTGCGGAACTCTCTAAGCTAACATCGTACAATTGTTTTTGTTATTGACTTTCCATCTGCAATAAGCGAGACTGAATTTTAAAATATTAATTATTATTTACAGAGTAAGTTAAGGAAGTCGTTGATTTTTAATTATCAGTGCTCGGACGTGATTTGCATTTTGTTGTATAAAAAGTAGGTTATGAACACAATACTTATAAGCTAAATTGACAATATTATAGAGAAATGTTGGGAAGTAACCTACTTTTATATTATGAAATCATCATCGTCGTTACTTTTATATACATCGTTGAAAACACCGTCTAATCAGAACTTAACTCAGATTCTTTGTTCAGCTAACTACAAACAAATAATTCTTTAGTAGATTCACGCTACAGAAATAAATTATGTGTTAGAGACATAAAACCTTGACTATAAATATGACGTAATTTAAATATAAACACGTTTAATGTATTATAATTAAAGAATTCATTATAATTCTAAGTACACAAGATTATTATAATTTACATAACACCAAATTATTTAATATATATATATTCTTACAACAGATTGACGCTCCATTATGACAATATGGAAATTTAAATCATTTTTGCGAGATTATGCATTAAATTTGAAGGGCAGCGGAGAACATGATAGCGTCCAAAACTTGTAACAGGATTCAGAAGATTTTCAGGAAAACAATTTCCAAGTAATGTATATCATCGTCATTTATATCATAAAATTTCTGACTACTAACATTATAATTTTTTTTGTAAAACGTGCTTAAGGTGTCAACAAAGTTTACAAGCAGAAGAAAATTATTATTAATATATTGTTATTACTATTTTAATTATGTGTTGAAACAATACAAATGATAATATAATAGTAAAAATGTTAAACAATGAAACACGAGTTTCATCAGATATTTTAGAGGGGAATAAAGTTTCTAAACCGTTCAGAGTTATTATTAACTATAAGGACCTTCGCAATGTCAATGACGCAAACTTGAACCCCCCCCCCCCCCGGGGCGTAGACATCTGTGCTCAATTCTGTTTATTCAAGTTGACACTCGCTGCCGCGTAGAATCGCTGTCACCCGCTGTTACCTCAACGTAATGAGTTTGTTTCTACAAAATAAAACAACGTCTCTCTCTGTCTCTCCCCGCGCATTTATAATTTTCCCTCAGACTTCAAGTTTTGTACAGTACTTGTGCAAACAGGACGTATTGTTCTTGAAGACACAATTGTGAAACACGTTTCGCCTGTATACCTATTAATGTACTCGTTGTAGCAATCTGCTAATTTACCGACACAGTGTTCACTTGTATAGTAGTATTCTTTATGATGAATGTTTCTAAAACTTTAGATGCTGTGATCTCTCCTGCAGTATTGTGTTTAACGGTCGGCGCAGGAAATTCGTATTGCTTTTGGTGTATGTGTTTCAGGCATTTTATAGAATGCCTATGAATTTCATACAATATCTGAATCCAGCCGGCAAAGTATGAAAAAAAAACACATTCATACATTGGCTAGGCATTGTGTACAACGCCTAACGTCTTGTAGGTAATGTATAGAAGACAATGTGTGCTCTATGGTTTCATGTTCTGAAAAGTGTGTAGAGTGCTGCAGAGATCCGGATCCGGACAAGAGTTCGTAAAATGTGTGTGCAAGATTAAATGTCAAAAAAAATTTAACTGTGTAAACAATGAAAGACAGTGTACTTCAAAATGTTACAGCTCGCTGTCTTGTAATAAGTAAAGTAGGTATATTCCATACATTTGGAATTAATAAACACCAATAATATCTAATGAATTTTTTTAACCGGATTGGTTAAAAAAGTTCGTATGCAGTACAATTTTAATAAAATAGTATCTGAACACAATTAAGAAGAGACTATATAATATCGAATTGTCATCAAAGTCCTTCTTTGTGTAAAATCAAACAATTGTTTGTGATTCTGTCATAAAATAGTAAGCTTATTTTATACTTTGCCTAAAGAATCACTGGCATTATATAGAATGTCTAGGCAATGTACAGAATATCTGGGAAAATTAAAAAACCATTTAAAAAGTATTCTATTCTTTACTTTGCTAAAAACTCCAGGCAGTGTATGAAATGCCCAGGTATTCTGTAAAATGCCTGGATTACGTACTTTGCCGGTAACATATGTACTCGACCAACCACCGACATTTCTACACAGGACGATGTCTTCTTCTATGTTGTTCTGACTACTCGTTTCACCAGTCCATGACCATCATAGCCCAGTTGTCTTCCCCTTCTGTCTGTTTCCACTGGGAAAATTTACGTGACAATGTTTGATTTTCATGTGGAGTTCATGACTGAACCGTCTCAGACCTCCCATCGTACGTGTTATCGACCGTTGGACACTCGTTTTACTTCTACTTCCCTCATTCGTAATACGGTGTTATCCACGGGAAATTAGATATCTTGGTTGTACTGTACAGACACTACAGTTACAGACCCTATGATGTTAACAACCCTTAGCTAAAAAAAACACACATGTTTAGCTCAGTGTTAACAAGAAATTCTGTTTTACAACAAAATTGGACTAACCGTTTAGTTTAGACGATTGATAACCGTCTGTGAATTACTAAAAATATTCTTTCTTTATTCACCCGTATACGAATATACCCTACCACACTGCCATCGCGCCCGTATATCTGCTTCACCCTCCACTTGCCTAATATTATTATTATTATATTTTAAGTTACTGTTAGAAATGAAATACAAATAAATTTTCAAAACATTGTGTTCCTATTATGTTTATGTTTGTTTAAAACAAAAAACATACAAAAGTACATAAAGGAGTGAAAACAGTTAAGTCTTTGCTTGTTAACGTTGAAGTAAGTTAAACAAAAATATAGGTTAAAAGGAATGTTGAACGGAAATATTAAAATTGTTAAATATTTATAAACATAATATTGAAATGATAACAATAATTAAAAAATGTTAAACATATAATTATTCTTGAATGTAAGGCGACTATACGTGGTATGCTTAGATTTTAGGGGAAAATTGAATTTTCTGAACTGCCAAAATGTAAAGAAAACTATCAGATTACAAAATAAGCCTATCTAGCATTTGCATATTATGGGGAATTATCTTTAAAAAAATACAAATAAATGAATTATTCTGCATGGGAATTAATACTACGAACACCTAAGAATTTTTTTTCATACATTGCCGAAAGTAAATTAGATTTTACTTAAGATAAAAAGACCATTGAGCATTCGTAGTGATTATTGATTTATACCATTATTGTTACTGAACAAAGCGAATCCTTGTGAATAAAGTGTAATAATATACACGTGCTGGTCACGTGTATGCAACACATACTACACAGACTACATATAATTTTAATAATTTTACTTATTTACAAACAGTGTAAATTTCAATATAAGTATATAATATTAAATTTATACATATAATGCTTACAGTCGTAGTACAGAATTTAATAACATTAACACACATAAATATACAAGTAAATAAAAAATTGTAAGTATGTTTGTGTAGATGTATGTTGAAGTCTCTTTTAAAGTCTTCATTGTATGGTTCCCCACACAAATCTTCATGCGAAATCTGACGAGCATGGTTGGAAGGAAGAATTGTGTGTACGTCGCCCTTGTAAAAATGTGTAAACATTGTACAAACCTCTAGATTTATGTAAAATAAGTCTTTTGTCATGATTGCGCTGACGATTCACACGAACCTCATTTTTTTACATTTTACATCATTTGCTGTTGAATATTTCTCCCTTGTCTCCTTTGCAAACTGTCTTCGGGTAATTATCTTGCACATACTGGCGAGTTTTCGGTTGTATGTGTCTTTTGGTGATTTTGAATTTTATCCTAAGTATCGGGAAAGCTCGTTTGGTCTTCAGAAAGACCTTGTATATGTTTTACCGTAGAATGAAAAACCTCCGTCTGCTCTATAAGAACCAAAAGAGAAACACGCGGGAAACCACTTCAAACAATCAAATTAAGTACTGTAAATCACTCACACGTAACTAATACTTGTATGTAATGGCAAAAGTAAACGAAATACAAAGAAATGCTTTAATTGTTTTATGATGTACATATGTACGATGTATGTATATAGATGTAGAAGAAAACGAAATTTAAATGAAAAAATTGTAATAGACAAGTGGTTGATATAACTATATGAACATTATACCTGTAAGGATACGAATAAAATTATGAATAAAAGTAAGAAAAACGCCTATTAAAACAACACAGTCCACTGATACTGGTGCGTTAGTTGAGATGAAAGACAAATAAGTACCGTTCTTGAAGATTCCAGACTGCCGTTCTACGTGTTTCTCGACTAGCCTAACGCGTACAGTCGGGACGTTGCAGTCAAGGTCGCGCTTTTGACCTAATCTCCAGATTGTCCCACCGTCTGTAACTACCCACATTATGCTCACAGTGCCGCCCGGAATATAGAAGCTTATTCTGCAACGTCTTCGGAGTATATATAGCGTCATCAGTCGACTTAGAAGTCAGTTACAGTTGGCAATTTATTTAGTGAGGATAAAATGATTAACGCATAGTAGTGAAACGTGATTATTGTGTTAATTTGTGCAGAAATGTAATAAGGTGACATTTATTGTTGTGCTTTGGACAATTTTAACTTGAGTCGTGCTTTGGCACTTGTATGAGAGTCCCTTTGAAGATTTCAAGATGTTGTTTGTGCCTAATTAAAATTGGTAGTTAGTGACTTCATTGTTACTTTGTTTCCACTGTACAATACGACGATCGGTGAGACCGTCGTAACAATATGGAAAGTTCATGGTTATGGGATCTATGTTATAATTACTATATAATATGTTAAATGTTAATGTTATAATTATGATGTTATATATTATATCCGCTTTATAGGATATAGTAATATCCATTAGGATATTGTCTCTCAAATAATTTCTTTGACAAACGTTTCCCTACCCAATTTCTCTCCTTTCTTATTCTTAATGGCTGTCGATTGATTTCTTTTCCATTCTGCGCCGTTTGTAGCCAGTAACCGCCGCAGCAGTATACATGTGTGGGTATAGTCTAGTCTTGGCTTGTAGCTGCGTTTTCGATTTGAATAAATAATTCATACAGAGAGAAGCTTAACACACCGCATGCAACTAGTGACAATGTTAAGCTATGCAAATGTTGGTCGGAATACTAAATAACACAGAGTTCGCCGCCCAGCCGTCGCGTCCTCGCTCGCACAACTTAGTGCATATAATACACATTATTACATACAGTGTTTGTTTTGAAAGTAACCATTGAAACAAAATGTCACAATTCAGTAGAAAATGTAGTAAACACACTACATCGTAGTCCTCATCATTATAAATGTTGAAAAATTCTTGTTAGTTTCGCCTTCGCGTACCTTAATCCACCGTCCCTCCTAAACCCTTATATTATTTTTTAGATACCACGAGAATCGTCTATGTACATTTTGCGCTGTCTATTCGTAAAGGATGATCTCAGCAGATATTTTCATCGAGTTACAAAAGTAAATGTAAATTAAATACTAAATTAAATTCTTCTGTATGTAGAGCATATCCTAAAGTATGTTTTGGTTAAAATTCAAAGTTTCCAACTGTGATTACTTATCTATGATCATCTTTAGAGGGTAAAAATGTTATCTCAACTCCTGCAAAATGCTGAAATACAGAAGATCTCTTTAAATAGTCAGAAAAAATATTAAACATAAACCTACAACAAAAATTAAGAGACCAACATTTTTCATTACTATTTTATAATGTGGAAATTGATTGTGAGTAATAATTGTCCGCGCCAAATTATTAACATTTAAGTCTCAGCAAAAGAGTTTAGATATCCGGGCTATTGGGTCGTGGTCTGTTGCTTTAATATGTCATTTTATAGATGTTTTGCCACCCACCGGATCAAACATTTTTATGGCATTCTTAAAAGGAATTAAAAGGTGTTCTAAACTTGACCGTTGTTCTTGTTACTATTATTATTTAAATTATTATTATTATTATTATTATTAGTAGTAGTAGTAGTAGTAGTCGTAATAGTAGTCGTAATAGTAGTAGTAGTAGTAGTAGTAGTAGTAGTAGTAGTAGTAGTAGTAGTAGTAGTAGTAGTTGGATCGAGCACTTTATTCATTTCAACTTGAATTTTACGTTTTCTATCTGGTTTAAATTTAAATAAACGTTTGGTAAATTGGCAATAAAATACGGACATTAATGTAGAGGCTGCTTGTTGAATTTTAGTTTACAGATTTAACCATTCCTTGAAAATCATCAGGACTATGTGTACAAGTGCTGCAAGAAATCTAAGAAGTCAGTTTTCACTTTTTGATTTTTGAGTTTCCAGAGATGATGTAAATTTTTTCAAGATTCTAAAGCTGTAGTAGCGAGGATACTAATGTGTGTGTGTGTGTGTGTGTGTGTGTGTGTGTGTGTGTGTGAAGAGGCAACGAGCAGACGCTGTTGATTGCTAGCCATTGTCAGACACATACGTCGACACAATCGCGCCCATCTGCAACATTCCATGTACATGAGCTTACAGCTTGTAAGTAGTTTGTCACAATACCTTACAGGTCTAACTGTACAGCCTTTCTCACGACGAGCATAACTCAAATGTGCAGAATAGACAAAGAAACTTATTACGTATTTTATCAAACTTAATTATTTGACAAAGGTTTTTAAAAATATATAAACACTTGGTACGTTTCACAGATTTTATTTAACTCTGACAGATGTTTCGACTTCTTAAGTCATTGTCAAAGAGATGAGACTTAAGAAGACCGTAAATGACTTAAGAAGTCAAAACAGCTGTCAGAGTTAAACAAAATCAGTGAAAAGTACCAAGTGTTTATACATTTTTAAAAACCTTTGTATTAATATGTTTCACCAAGTGCCCAACGAGTTATAAATTAATTACTTATTTGAAATGTACATTACGTGTCAATTTGATTAGGAAACTTAAAAAAAAATTGAACTAATTTATTAAGTTTTCGCTCTTCGCATTATTTATCCACAATTCGTTTTTCAGATACACCGAGTGTGACTTCCGTGTATTGTTGTAGGAAAGAAATTAGTTTTATTTCCCTTTGGCATTCAACGTGTGGGAGAAAATAGTTGCAACAGAGTTTCAAATAAATTAACAGTTCTGGATATTATCCTACCATAGCGGAATGATATGATAATTTTATAGATAAGAGTCTACACTTCCACCTTCTCCTTAATTTGTACACAGAAGGGACTCTTAAGTAAGTCGGAGATAGATTTAGAGTTAGGTCGGGATTAATAATACATCATTTAAGAACAGATAACAGATTTGCTCAGATTTGTAAGTAAAGGATACCTTAAAGCCATTCTAATGAAATGGGTCAGATAATGAGAAAAGACTTTATTATGTACATAAGTATGTAGAAAGAAACGTAATGCTTCATGACAAGCATAAATGCAAATTACTAGACTATAAAGAAATAACCCTACTTTTCGTAACTATTAATAAAACCACTAGATATGATTGGAGTAAAATATAAATAAAAAGTAGAATTGAACAAGCAAAAAGCGCCTTAAAAAGTAGAAATTAACTAGCTAAAGTGATTAGGAAATTAGTCTCAAACAATATTTAATTCAAGATAAGGCTTTTAAAGTCGTTATGTTTGTAGTATAACTTTATAATGCTGTAAAACTTGAACTCTGCGAGTCGAAGAAAAAAAAAACAATTCATTTGAAATATGGTGTATGGAAGCAAATGGGAATCAGGTGGACTGATAACCGATAGGATCTTAAGTGAATGAGATTGACGAAAGTGTTTAAAAACACATTGTGAAAGAAAAGTGCAAGTTATTGGGAATTCAGCGAGACCTGAAAAACTCCTGAAAACGATACTATAGGAGCATGTGGATCAGAAAACAGAGGAAGAAAATAGTTATTTATTTGGAACAGATAACAGAATATGTAGGGATGCAGACGGGATCATGATGATGATGGGGTGATAAAGAGTTGAAGGTAAAGTTGACGAGACATGAGGAATATAGAACTGCTTCCAACCAATCTTCTGCTTGATACAAGGCGATGAATATGATGAGTAATGCAATAAAGACTCATTAAAAAAAGAGAAAACTTAGAACCTTGACCTCACCGTGTATACTAAATGGAAGGACAGTAGAACGAAGTCAGTATGGAGGCCAGAAACATAAAGATAAATTAAAAACAATGGTTGGATCCTTATGCGGTGTTGATGTACAGGTCAAATGTACCTTCGGTTTTTGATTTATTGAGTTAACAAAATTTGACAAATACTTAAATTAAGTATTTTTAGTTCACAGTTGATGTAAAGTTGTATTGTTTGTAGTTGTTTTCTGTAAAAATCTTTTGTCATATGATAAAATTCAAGCATTCCCTCTTATCGATAAGGATAACATCAAATATACGATTTTGCTTTGTTTTTGCTTTGCTTTGGTTTCTTCCAATGGACGCCTAATACTGTTTGAACTCTTGACATTTCGCAATTACATAACAAAATATGTACAAGCTATCGCTTGGTCGCTCCGCCGACGCCCTTACAGCGATGCTCATTACTTTAACGAGGCGTGTGTCCTGTCATTGTTGGTTGCGTGCAAAATCAAATATTTACTCGAAGTCAGAATTTAACGTATTACACTCGTTTATGGAAAACTATGGAAGTAAAAACTGTTGTGTTACAAAACAACGCTCAGGTTTCGTTCCTATAACAGTGATCACAACGTTTATATGCGTGGTGACACTCCCTCGACTGCACGAACGACTGAAACCCGAGCAGCCGCGTCCGGCTACGCTTGTTACGGTCTCTGCCGCTTTAAACGTTAATTCCGTTACGATTTCGTTTATCACCCCTTATGGATTACAACGAATTCTACTTGTCAACGTATCAGTACAAACACGAACGTTGAAACCTGTTACTGACATCGTTGATCCAAACGTTGCGATAATATTATACCCCGGAATTAGTAACCGTTTTCCGCCCGTCGAATATAAATTATTAATCTCATGTTGTCGGACATTTCATTATATACTGGCGGGATCATAATAGGTATTTTCGATAGTTACGTGCTTCACCGTGATTAGTGAAAAACTTTCTGATAATTTTGTCTTCATGCAAGTTACTGCCACACGTAATGCCTACATGTTGTTACGACGGTCTACTGATCGTCTTATGGTACAGTGGAAAACAAATACAAGACAACAACGCAATAGGTTGTAAACAACAAGATAGTATCTTACAACAAATCAAATAAAAATTGTTCACACGCAATAAAAATGTCAAATAGTATAACACAATTGTATTACAATTGTCCCGCACAAATATAAAACACATAACACTCTGCCACAATACTTCAAACTGCACCTGAATATATCGCAACTCAAACTGAACCGAGCGTCGCTGCGTGCTTGTATTTATACCTCGCTGAGGTTCCAGAATAATCCATACTACGCGTCAAGAACGCTACTAGAAAACACTAAAGAGTAATTGCTTGCCGCCTTGAACACAGTGTGCGCGGACTGGTGAAATCTGGATCAGTCTCGGCTACGGACGTGTGACAAGTGTCATCTAATTGTCCTTCATGTCAAAGTAATAGCAATATGTACGCACACACACATTGTAGCCGGCTTCCACTGAAATAGACGAAAAACATGTAGAATGTTCTATAATGGTGTACAATACTATAGTTATGCTCACCTAATTACGTGTAAACGCATACTGCATAAAGGATGCAGTTATACAAACGTCATTACTGTTATATTTAATTCTATAGACTTACATGAAACTAACTAAGTATTGTGAAGACTATAATGTGTAGTAGAATGTGTTTTGTTTGTTGCACGCTTCCTCTGCGTTCGCTGGGGCCCAGAAGCGCATCACACAGAATATACCCAAAAGAACATAGTATATCACAAAACCAACCAAAACACTTATTACTATTTATATCTCTCTACACCTAATAACATACTATCCAAATATACTTAAAGCTTAACATAATTCATAAAATGGGGGGTGGGTCTGAGTAAAAAATTTGAAACGCCAGTTAGTGAACAGAGTCGAACCTGACCCGTATATTTTCAAATGATACGAGCCTCGAAACCTAGCGAAATTACAAAACAGTCAGCCAAAGTTAATCCAAGTTAATCAATCAGCACTGAGTTAACCCAACTCCCAAAAAGCTAAATGTCGAAAAGACTAAATACTGAATAAATTGTAAAATAAATAGACCCTACTAAAATTCAATAATTTTACAATTACAACTTGGATAACGAATTACTGGATATGAAACGGTTTCACAGATCAATACTGGTTTACATTAAATGGTGTTTAACATACAAGCGGTGATCGGTTTATGAAAATTCTGACACTGTGTTGTTTCACAAAATATTCGCAAAAGGTTCTGGTTTATGTCACTTAAAGTGAGGAAACTAATTCAGCACTCTTTTCCTTATTAATTGCAGTATGACTTTCACTGGAAGCTGTTAACTGTTAAATATTACTTGACACTCCAGCGAGGTTCACTCACGGCCTGCCGTAGCTGGTCATATTTACCTTGGTAAACGAGGCTTCTTACATAGTGTGTTGAAAGGACGGCTCTGTTCACAAAGGCGGTCTGGTGTTCGACTGACGAGATTTAACCAGGCAAACGGCTCCGTTAGTAAAGAGAACGACGTGACGTCAGGCGTCGGGCAAAGTACGATTCGTCGATTCGGTCGAAGCCGAATAATCGCAACATGTTAAATATATCTGAAATTGTAACTTGCATACTAATTATAAAAAAAGTTGAGCATAGATAACTGTTGAATATTCTGTAATACTTTATTTCCATAAATCGCAGTGCCATGTGTCTTAACTTCTGTGCTTACAATGATAAAAAACGTTGCGGTTTCCCGTCCATTCCACTCCCTGCTGTTCATAGTTACTGCAAAAAGGTCGTAAGACGTAACATGCTAATCCTCAGACTAGCCGTGGCTTGTGGTTGCATTTTCAATGTACAGTAACGAACATTAATGTACACAGAGCTTACCACAAACTGAATGCAAATAGTAACGACACGACTTTAGACTATGCAAATGTCGGTCAGGATATTCAGCTCAGAGTCTCGTCGTCAGTCGAAGATGACATCGTATATTGTGTAAGGTTTATTTTGAGGCGATAAGTAACAATAGGCTAATAATTACCGTGAAAATGTTACAAAATTTGTTGACGTGTCATATTTACGTGTGGAACACGTTCGTACGCTTTCCGGAGCTTCGCGACGTCAACCTGACGGAGGCGCAGTAGCCTAATTGAAAAGCTAGCCATAGAATACCGCGGCAGTAGCTAATTCTTTGGTGAAATGGCCAAGTGTTACAGCCCAAGACAACGAAAGAATATTTTAAACGAATTTTATCTTTAACATTGGATAAAATTGTCCTGAATACTGATAGCAGCGTGTTAATTCCAATGCTATTTTTGAAAGAATAACTTCATATACGACACTATGGTGCTCGGTTCACTCCTGTACACCTCGCACTCCTAGGGTAGTAAACTGATTCAACGTGTAACGAAATAGATAAAACGAGAAAAGCAGTTTTCCAGGTAAATCAAAGCTTTTTTCCCCACGCAGCTACCTAAAACATCCCCGCTGCCACAAATATGTATTCTTTAACCAAAACATATTATTTTTTAAAATATGAGCATATTTTAAGTATGTAAATACTATTACAAGCATAATGTAGTCTAATATTAAAATAATTTTATTTATGATAAAAGGAAACGTACTCACATGCTGAGATATGGAGCTGAATAGTTTTGAAATACTTTTCTTGTATTTAGTTGGTTATTTTTTAATGTTTAATATGATACGCCGTATTTTCATAATATTCATTAACTTATCGTATCTACTTATCACATAGCGTCGTCGTAATTTGGGGGTTGGAACACTTGCCCGGAGTGACACTTGCACGGAGTGACATTTGCCCGGAGCCCTCCCCTCCACATAATGGTATTTGGTGAGTCAGAAGTAAGACTGTGACACTTGCCCGGAACTAACATTAGTATCTTAAAACTGTTCAAAACGTATCCTCTTTCAATTTTGGAAGGGTTGAATTCAGTGTCATAGTGCAATAGGCTATTACTTTTATTTTATGAATTTTAAGAGACTTTTAGCCGACTGCGTCGTTTCTAGGGAACACCACGGGGAGGTAGTCTCTTATCGTTCCCCATATATTTTTT
This sequence comes from Magicicada septendecula, assembly GCA_034769895.1. Lineage (NCBI taxonomy): Eukaryota > Metazoa > Arthropoda > Insecta > Hemiptera > Cicadidae > Magicicada > Magicicada septendecula. The sequence continues at coordinate 143,952,943 of CM068372.1, forward strand.
TCACTTTATGTGAATTAATCAATTTTTTTTAAATGCTGAATTAGAATATTTACATATTTAAAATATTTACAAATCTTTCCTGGTGAGAGTCTACTTCTCTAACCTATAGGCATTCCCTTTACTTTAACTTCTGGACATAAGCAACACCATCAAGGAAAGACCTTAGTTTGCCATCTAGTTCCAGTTTTTTCAAGGCCTCTGAAATGGTTTCATCACTCTTCACTGCTGCTTTTTTCCTCTTCTTCCCGTTAATATTCAGGGCTATTCTATCAAAAAAGTGGCCGGAATACTCTGCGTCCTCTCGTAGAGTCTTAAGCAGTGAATATACATTTGGATGAGACCTCGAAATTAAACTATTAATTCTTTGATTCCACCCTTCAGAAACATTGTTTGTCCGGTGCCGTCTTCCGCAACAGTTCCACACTTTCCTTTGGATATGCTCATTCTCAAGCCACTGATCGACGACGTAGTCATAGAACACCCGCAGTTTCTCGTCTTCAGGTGTGCTTTCCTGTATACTTAGCCAAGCATCATCAATCAGTTCTAGCGGAATATGCGCGAGGGCAGAACACATTCGAATGTGAAGTCGAATCTCTTCATTTTTTTTTTGTACGCAGGAGCATGGCCACAATCTTGTACGGAGAGTCCATAAACATTGGTTAAAATGGTAGTTGCAACCAAATATTTCAGCTTCAGGAAACAGAGTTTTAGCTGATTTAATGATTGCCAGTTCAAAGTCCATTGTAAGTGTCACAGGATTCCATCCAGGTACGCTGTTTTTCACTGCTTTGAAAAAACGATCATATGTTTCTCGTTTCGTATTTGGCAACAACGCGTAGACTGCTTGGAATAGTGTTGGTTTCTTTCCAAGAACTTCCCAGATCGGCGTGGATGATAAATAACTGCCCAAACTGTTTGTTTGAACTCTTGAAGGTTCCGTCGACGAAGAATGAAGAACAACTTGTCAATGCAGATTTTCCTTTTTCGCTGGCGAACACCAATATTCTGTCTTTAGGCCCTCTGTTGTCGTCTTCAAGTAGAAAATTTTTACCGTCATTCATAAGTAGATCATTTTCCTCTAATCGTATTCCTTCAGAGTTGACTGGGTCCTTTGTAGGCCCCACAGTTTTTCTTCGAATGCGATGTAATTATTGTTTGGCACTTATGTGTGATGGTAGTGAAGTCACAGGGTCATATCCTCGATTAAAGAGCGGGCCTACTTCTTCGGCGAAAACTTTTTAAATCGTATTATCTGTTTCCCTTGCACGCTTCTTTGCATTAACAACACTTTTCCTCACTTCAGTTGCCGCTTCGTCCGGAATACAAACATGAGATGCTTCGCCTACGATAGTATTATTTTTCGTTGATATTCTGCCTTTACATTTACTTTTCTTATAATCAACACATTGCGAATAAGTCACATCTTCTTTGTTGGTATAGTCAACACCCCCTCCATTGCTCCTGTATTCCTATAACCAGTCCGACTCACCCCCTACCGGACTCCGTGCAAGTGTCACTGACAAAAATACACATAATTAGTCATTTCCTGGAATGCTTAGGGCTCTGGGTAAATGTCAACAAATTCCATCTCCGTGCAAATGTCACTCCGTGCAAGTGCACGGACTTCGTAATGTTTGTCTTTACAACGCTATCGTTCCATCGTTACAACTAAAAGGTTTCGTCGAAATTCTTTGAATGTTTAGGTGCATAAATAGAGAGGGTGAGAGGGAGAGAGAGGGAGAGTGAGAGGGGGTGAGAGGGAGAGAGAGGGTGAGAGGGTGAGAGAGAGAGAGAGAGAGGGGGAGAGAGGGGGAGAGAGGGGGAGAGAGGGAGAGAGAGGGAGGGGGAGAGAGAGAGAGAGAGAGAGAGAGAGAGAGAGAGAGAGAGAGAGAGAGAGAGAGAGAGAGAGAGAGAGAGAGAGAGAGAGAGAGAGAGAGAGAGAGAGAGAGAGAGATTTGCCTTTTTTTCCAACATTTCACTTATTTATGTAAGCAAAATTTATTTCGCTTCACTGAGAGAATATTCAAAGGTAAACGTCTTCATAATTGTTAAAAATATTATTATAATATTTTAAGTAAACTAAGTTTTAAGGAAAAGTAAATCTTTGTATGCACATATTTTTGTATATGCGCTAATTTTCTATAGGATATATTTCATGCGCTCTAATTTTCGATTCCATACTTTTATCTTTTCTTATATTTCTTTTTGCACTCCATAAATTAAAATCTATATTTTTATGTGATTGGGTTTTCCGTACCCTTAGTAATTCATTGTTAAATAAATATGTCTTATTCGTTTACATGGTCAAAATACATCAACCATACAAAAAGATTCTGAAGCTGACTGACTTTGTAAAGTGACTGCTTAATGTGCAGGATTTCCATTCCAATAACGTTTATTATCCTAATTAATTTACAAAACTTCTCAATTGTTTAATTCATAAAAACAATTTTAAGTCAATGTCACCTATTTTAGTGTATATACTGTACTGTACATGCATTTGCTATGTCCAGCATTGCACCAGTTATACTGACTATATTGCCTATTTAAATGGTCTTTTCATATGGTGTGGTACTCTGTTATCTGTTCATTTATTGAAAATATACTCAGTTCCTTCCTGATATCATAATTCCTATTACAATGTCTTAACGCATATCCTGCAATTGAAAGCAACAATGTCATCCCTGCAGCCTGGAAACGTGTAAATCATTTTTTGTTAACGTACATGTCTCACTACTACATAACAGAGTGGGAACAGCCATTACTCTTACCAATTTTTTCACTTAATTAATTACGAAATATTTCACTTAATTAATTTTAATTAAACGTCAAACTTTTTTTTGTATCGGCCGTCTAAGGACACACGCACACACACACACACACACACACACACACACACACACACACATATATATACATCGGTTCATAACGTTATCCTACGTCTTCCGATCCCTAGTCTCCATTGGTCTCAATCTAATCAAGATTCTTCTTCTAAATCCCGGTCTCCCATTGGCCGGTTGATGGCTTCTCTCCAACTCAACCTAGGTCTTCCTCTTTGCCTACGACCGTATGGTGTCCATCTCAAAATTTGCTTGGGGAGTCGATTATCCGGCATTCTTTGTACTTGCCAAACCATCTTAGCTTCTTTGTTTTTGTGTCGTCGACAATAGAGTACTGTACCCCCATTATCTCCCGGATTGTGACGTTTCTTGTTTTTTCTAGTTTTGACCTCCCTGCCGCTCTTCGCCAATAATCCATTTCAGTAGCTTCCAACAACTTTTCTGTTCTTTGTATTATTGGCCATATTTCAAACCCGTATGACGTAGGACCGCATTCTAAGGAACGTATTTCACGTACGTATTCTAAGGACACATGCCAATTTCAATCCTTTACTCTTTGTTCTTTTCTTTTTCTCCAATATTCTTTCATCTTTCCACTGTGTCTCTTCTTCCTGTCTTCAGTCCACTTTAACCTGGGGTTTTCTCTCTCCTAACCTGGACTACTTCCATTTTTAACACATTTGCCTGAAAAACATCTCTTTCAATCGCTTCTTCTGTGTGTATATTATTTTTCTCTAAATCTTTTTGGACTTCTTTAATCCAACTTGAGGTTAACTTCTTCTCCCACAGATATTTAAAGATTTGCTTTGTCAACCTATTGTCGTCCATTCTACATAAATGTAGAAAAAATAATAATTTTCTTTTTCTGATTGTTTCTGTTATATTTTCTATACTCTGATATATTTCATCATTACTTCTTAATTTCCAACCTTCTGAAGTTTTCGTGTGCCTAATATTTTCTTAATAATTCGTCTTTCCAATATTTCGAGTTTGTTCGAATTATAACTCAATGCTTAACATTCACTTGCATATAGACATTCTGGCTTCACTACTGTACTGCAATGCCTTATTTTCGCATTTTTAGATATGCCCTTTTTATTGTAAATATCTTTAGTTATATCATACCATAACTTTAGTTATTATTATTGTTACATTTTTTTCTCTCACTAATGTTTTTTGTATGTTTGACCAACATAACTCGTGTAACTCGTGTAAAATTATTTACGACAGTTTCATACTACTATAATTATTTTGATGTTATGCCATTATTTTTTTACATTTCATCTAAATTATGTTTTTAAGTATAACGTTACGGCGTTGCTAAGTTTTACTGCAACTCAATCAATTATAGTTCAAACTTTTGGCGTGACGCTGTTATAAACAGACGTTATTTACATGGCATCAGGTGATCAATCCGTCGACGCTCTTATAACGACGAGCTCATTACTGTAACGAAGCGTCCGTGTCTGCCTACGCTTTTGTTTAATAGTCTATGCGTCGCAGGCGAAATCTATTATTTATTTACAGTGCGACAGTACGTGACCTATTGCACACCTTTAGCGAAAAAAAGTGCAAAAATAAAACACAGACTCTCTAACGAAACGAACTGTAGGTTGTGTAACGACAATATTGATAACGTTTGGGTACCCCGGGCCGATTACACGTACCGACCGACGTAAACCGACCAAAACGAATCCACGTCCGGCTACGTTTGTCACGGTTTGTGCTGTTTCAAACGTTAATTCGGTCACGATTTCGTTTGTCATGTCGTTATGGATTACAGCGAATTTCGCTTGTCAACACGAACTCCCGATCCCGATCCCGCACTCTTGATCCGAGCGCCACGATAATACACAGGAAAACGATAATTATTATCCGGTCCCGTCGGATATGAAGTAATTGTTAATTGCGTACGTTTGGATGTATCATTTTATAGGGGAGATGTCCCGACATAGTGCTTTCCGTGGTTTTGTTATCCGGCCCGATTTGAGATAACACTTCGCGATAATTTTGGCATCATATTAAAGATTACAACGAATTTACTTGTCTGTTCGCACGTGCACACACGCACACCGAAAAACTTTAACAGACAATGTTGATCCATGCGTTATGATAATATACGCGAAACACAACAAATAATAATTGTATAATTAGTGACGCATTTGGTATGAATTATTAATCGCCTAGCGTCGACGATATGATAAAAACGTGCGGGGTTACTGTAATTAATTACAGCACCGTGCTGTGTGGCTGTGTGTATTTCCGGTCACACAATATATTTGCTGTCATTTATATCGTACAGTAAGATATTATCAGACAAAAGCATAATTGCAGATATTTTATAATTTGCGCAGTCATTAGCGACCGTTCTTACTTTCTGTGCCATCTTCCGTAAATATTCTTGTCTTTTGAAATAAACCCTGATAGTGCAGAGTGTTGAGAATCCTGTGGATTGGTCACGAGATAAATGGCTAACGTTAAGAGAACTGGACAATAACGTTTAAATCAGTACAATAGCAAATATTAACGATAAAGATTAAGCTGCTTGAGAACATAAGGTGATATGACGCTACGTAAATAATTATGCAAATAAAGGGGACGGGACAAGTCATAAAGATAGGACATGGAGCAGACCTTTTCCAGTTAACTGTCATAATTTGCAGCTTCACAGTACCCGCAAGCTTGGGGATCCATGGGGATTGCAACAGACAGAGAGGTGGAACTGGAAAATTTTTATCAATCCTCAAAGAACTCATGACTCACAATGGTGAATCGTAACAACCTTTCGAAGTAATTTTAATGGGAAAAAATTCTTTCCCATTCATCTAATTTCAAATACCACTCTCTTGAATTTCATTCTATTTCAACTGAATTTTATTTTTAAGAGTACTTAGGTTAGTTAAGGTTGATTCCATTTATTATTTTAAAATACATATTTATCAGCGTTTCAGTATTTTAGATAAGACGTTGCACTAAATGTGCCCGTATGACGAACCTAATATTCAAACCCCGAAGTTCAAACTAGGTTATACAAATTTATACTACAATAGACGTTTGTTAAGTTACTGTATACAATTTTAATATAGACGTATTGTCTTACCTGAACGTCATAAATAAAATCAGGTACAAAGAAATCTGAACAAATTCTGGAAAAAGAGGGAATAAAGAATTTAGTAAAATCTAGGAAAATTTAATTACCAGAGGATATGAATTGAAAACATCCTTCGTTCCAACTATAAAAACATCCGATCAAAGTGATATTTAAAAAAAATGAATGGGATAAGGTGAGGAGACAAGCGTGGAATATCGTTTGGTAACCTTAGGTAGAAGTAAATCAATGGTGGCGACAGTATCTGTAGTTTTGATTAAATGGGAGTACTGAATTGCAGAAGAACACAATATGAAAAACACACTAAGCCATAAGAAATGTTGCACCAACGATGTAAACCAGTGGTTCTAAACCTTTTTTATTCACGGACGTACGAGTAGGCAACAATTCCGCCCCCTCTCCTATCACTAACACCAGGTATGACTGGATGCACAGTCCCTATGCTGTATCTATAGAATTAACCATCGACCTCCCTCTGGAGAAAGAACAACTTCGGCAGACAGAATAATTCATCTCCCATATGGTGAACTATCACTTCCCAATTTCTGGGTGTTAGCGAATAAAGATTACCCTGTAACAGCAACGGAAGCAGTTACATTTTTCTACTACCTGCTTGTGCGAGCCGGACTTTACGGCGCTAGCAATCATAAAAAATAATAAACAAGAGATACGTCTCTTAGCTGAGTAGGAAATGAGTCTGTGTTTATCTTCAATTCCACCACGAATTAAATGTTTGTGGAAGAAACGACAAGTTTAACTTCTTCTCATCAATAAAGCAAATCTTGTATTGAAAGTCATAAACCAATAAGTCCCATGGAGGAATGTGCTTAAACTCTTGAATATTTTTCTGTTATTTCTTTTCCGAAATTAATATTGAGTAAAATTTATATTAATGACTTTCACCAACAGTGTCACAAAGTCTCCGAAGTTTCCCGGCACACTCATTGAGAACCACTGACGTAAACTTTAGTAGACAAATAAATTGTTTTGAGACGACTGAGTGAGGTTTCGACCGACACGTGTACAATAAAAACAGGTAGTACTGAAGCGTGAATATCGTTGTAAATTACGTAGCACTAAATTGTAAATAAAACGCATTAATCGTAGGAATTTTTTCTATTTGTCTACACCCTATTTACTACTAAAATAGTGGCAAGTAGACTGCTTCTCGGGTAGCAGTGGTTGGATATCGTGACATATCTATGCATTTTAACATTCCACTTAATTACACTTGTAATTTTCACCCCTATTAATCATTTTCACCCTATGAGTTCTCATAGTTTCATATTCTTTCGTTCTCAATATTTCTTTTACGCAGTCGGGTTTATTTGTTATTTGTTTTCTATTCTGTTTCACTCTAATCTGCTTGTCCTGTAGTTGGGCGGTCTGTCTTGCACCAGCGTTTTATAAATGACGGTACATTAATAGTTCATGCGACAAAGAGCTTGCCACAGAAATATGCAACTACAGACTATACGGATTTGTAAATATTGATTAGAGTATCTAAATAACAGTGTTATTACACGTCCGTCATCGCTAATACCCCCCTATGTCTAACAATATATACCGTACAGCGTACACTTAGAAGTTTTATATTTAATGAATAATTTTTATTTTTCATAACAAACATTCAATAACAGACGTCTGTCCTTATTGTACCGATAAAATGGTTTTGGATACACAGAATAGCCTGCGGATATTGAGATAGACGCCATACAAGGGAAAATGTAGGGCCAACACTATGTTTCGCCACCCCTATTATTACATTAGGTCAGAGAAGTAACAAGGGAAGGGATCAAGGTGATAAATCCCCGTTCCCATAGCAACTAAAAATATCAGTAAATTTCCATCTTAACCAAGGCTTATTTCTAAGCCAGTTGCTTGTGTTACAATAAGGCTTATAAGTAATTATATAAATAATTGTATTAAAAGAATCTTGAATGTCTCATTTGTCGTGAGGAAAATGGTGAGTCCAACATCCAATCTAGTTCCATCCACCACCACAGAAGATATTCACCCCCACCCAAAATGGAGAAACTCGTGGTTAGGCTACTGTCGTAGGTACTCATTTCTTGAGGCACGTCCATGGGTCTACTAAGTAACCACGCCAGGCCACTATACCGTTATTCCTGTTCCTATTAAATACCGTTCACTATACTGTTATACCGTTTAGTATTAAATTTGTCAATTTTCAAGGGAGAGCCTAATGGACGCCATAAAAATTCACTATAGGTTTGAAACACTGAGGCAGTAGCATACTTATAGTTTGAAGAGTAGTGGAAAGATAGCAGCATGATAGAAAACCGTTAAACAATGCTGTCATTAGGAATACGGCGGTTCCACTTGTAACACTCACCAAAGAAAAAGAGCAAACTGTTATTCGTCTTTTGTTTAGTAGAGAGGTGAAATCCATTCAAACCCATCAGAGAATAAAAGTTCAGTATGGTGGTGCACGTCCGAAGGGTGCAGTAAGTATGCAGACGGTGTAAATTCTATGGCGGTTTCTCCTCGACCAAATCAGGCATACCGAGTAGTGACATCACAGACCATTGCAACAGTTGGAACCATCGTGAAGGAAAATCGGCACGTAACAATGTATGGAATAGCTGCCTGTATGGATGTCTGTTACGGATCAGCACACCATAACATCCGTTATGTTCTGCGGTTCAATACAGTTTCTGCGAGATGGATGCCACGTTAGTCTACTGCGGAATATCTTAATGTCTTCAGATGGTTTATATCAACCGCAGTTGACTCAACTTCACATACTACACTTTCAAGGGAAATGAAACTAGACAGCCTGTAGGGTAAACTAGTGAAGAAACGTAAATTTTTAGTAGCTACTATAAGATTCTAATACTTGGCTAAGCCACGGGTTTATAAGTCTGTCTATACGCATGATCTATTATGTCCGTAACTTATACAAAATTAAGGCTCCAAAAGGGCAGCTTTCTGTGAAAGAGCAGTACGTTGTAAGCTCAAAAATACACAGCATGTTTCAGGTGGTTGAGATTGTGTGACAATAGTGTGCAATCAACGGTGTCTGCCGGTACCTTCTTCACATGCGTGTGTGCGCGTGGGCGCGCGCGCACACACCCACACCAGGCTCAGTGATTTTATTTGTGTCTACAGCTTCAGAATCGCAAATAGAAATTTACATGTCACTGGAAACACGTAAAGTACTTCGAATCAACTACGGAGATTTTGTTAGTTACGAGTAGATGTCATATATTTTGTGAACACAACTCGCTGGTTCATCTATTTGGATCTATTAAACTCTAACTCTATCGTTAGTATGTATTCGACATATCAACCTGATCTGTGTTATTATCTTTTATGCTTGAAATAATCATTTCTATGCCTATGGCTACATTTGTATTGCAGTTTAATTAGGTTCAGCCATCAGCCAGCCATGTTGCTGTTTTGTTTGTTTTTGTGTTTTGTTGTTGGTCTATACGTTGTTGTGTTTTGTTGAAGGGTATATACTGTGATAATCATGATGACGTACATGTCAGAGAACATGTTGGTATCATTAGTAACTGCACACAATAAATTATTACTTTATATAATTCTTCTGCGCCTGTTCAATAATCATTAATTTTGTCTATATCTAACACATACTGATAATATCTTCGATAGCCCACTAACGACTTTTCCAAAAAAAATTATCATTATGATTGGCTTCTATGTTAAATGTAAATTTCCTTCTTTTTTCGACTGAAAGAAATAAGATAATAACTCCTTTCCGTAAGTACCATTTTCTTGGATATCAAAAGTTTATATAGTCAGTAGAAGCATGTCAGATCGACGTACTTGGACTTAAGAAGTCCAAACACGTAAAACCACGCGGATTTTGTTTCATAACATATAGACATTTTACGTTTAGTTTGTAGTTTGTTGTTTATATAATTGTAGCTCACTAGACTGTCCTGCTTAGTTGAAACATACCGGGTCACCAGATCCTCTAGATATCACTCCTCACGTCCTAATGTGTCTCATGCCCCCCATAATCGCTCCTCTTCTGCGGATAAATAAGGTTTACTTTTATCTCTAATATTAAGACTTTTTGCAAAACTGACATTCAGCCGTAACCTCAAACCTATAATCAATGTGGAATATAAAAGTGACCTGCAAAATATATAAAACATTATGTAGTCTAGGACATCTTGGGCAGACTTTATGAGTGTGAATCCGCTGATTTATCATTGGTAAATACACTATTTAAACAAGTGGTATGTCCGTACATTTCTCTTATGTCTGATCTGTAACCAAATCTACGTGCATAGCTAACAATATATTAATTATCCTGGCGTATCTTGTTAGATTGATGACCATCTTCAAATGCACCCGCATTTTTTTTTGGTGTTTAATTTCAGTAGTATATCTTTATTTTTTTGCAATCAGCAATATTATGAATCTAGGTTTTTACTTTATCAGACTGCTAAACAGTCTAAAGTTATGGGTCGCATAAAAAGGAATTACAAAGGCCTTTAAATAGCAGTATACGTGTTACCCTAGCTGCCCAGTTATAGAACTAATGTAAATCTTTACGACGCCTTAAACAGCACCAAGCTTGTCGTGTAACGTTGGGTAGCAAGTAGGCACGATGTTTTTCTTTTGACATTACAGGACTGTACTGATCGATATACGTAAATAGAGCATGGCTGCAGTTAGTTTATTCAGTTGCGCCAATTGTTCGTGAAAGCGATTACAGTGCGTATAGTGTGGTCATATAACTGTGCGGGTATAGGTAGCAGGGTATCAAATACAAACAACGTGGTGGTCTTTATTATTTCAGTATATAGTTGTTTTGCATATCTCTGCAACCAGAAGAACTATTGTGACATATATGATTGTATTATAGAATCTTAATAAAAATTTTGACTTTCCTGGCATTTAAAGATTTATTCTGATGTTTCTAAAACTATACTCCAATCAACAAGACTAATAAAATGAATTTTCAGGTTAAATATGTAATCAGATCAAACTACATTCAGTTATTATGGTTTATATTTTCTTAAGCACTGTTCTCGGAGAGTGCCTAATACCCTCGGCTGCACATGGAGTTCGTGGAAACCTTTAAACACGGTTCCGTCGCGATCAACCGAAGGGGAGAAAGCCTCCTATTAAATAGGATCTGGCATGCTGTGCTCCGAAGCCAATCAGATAATACTTGATACTGATTGTTTGATGCTGCTTTCCAGTTTAGATCGTTATGGTACAATAGTTTGTAAATGTGGTATTGTACAAGGTCAGCCGTGTGGGCTGAAGCAGATAGTCTCTACCTCAACTCTGAGATGAATTGGCGGACACCGTGTCAATCTACACACTGATGATGGCCTCCCATGGTGGCGCCGAAACTTTTGTCAAACACGACAAACGTGGACCACGGCTTAACACCCTGGTTGATAATAATAATGTCAACAAGATTAAACAGCGTTTTAGATAATTACACATACAACAAACATTTTTATTCCTTTATTTTCTCTGATATTTTAACGTTGAAAATGTTTATAAGGACGTGTCGCACATTTGCGGCCGATCGCTGGTGCGTTATCGAAAATGGGAACCGGTGAGTTTCCATATAAACTACTTCTTTGTTGTCAATAACGTAGTACACATATAAAACTTTGCTTATGAATGCGACTACATTTAACTTATAATCTGTAAATTGGTAAATGAAGAATTAATTCATTGATTGGTGAATGAAGAATGAATTCATTGATTGGTGAATGAACATAAATATATATAATTTTTAGATTTACTGAAGCATTTTCAATGCCCTTCTCTGTGCATTGCATTTGTGCAATCCCTGTAAATGTTTTACAACGCTGGTCTGTCGGATAAAATTGGCAAACATTTTTAAATTTTGTATAGAATACACAACACTTGCCCTTTTTACTGCAATCTTTATGTACGTCTCGAAATTGCCACTGTAGACCTATGTTTCATCTTGTTCATTTTACATTTTTAAATCTGTTGTGTGTTTAATCGCTTACAGATAGTATTAAATTGTGTGTATTTTGGTGTTATATTTATGTAATAATTTTTGTTTGCTGATGGGCTTTGTAAATTTACTTTCGATTGGTATCTTAAATAGCCGATTCTTTTTCACGACACGATAACTTGATTATTATTCAAACCTTCAGCAAACAGTAAAATTGTATACAGAGTATTTACACTGTATTATTCTATGACTACGCCGACGCCTATAAACGACGCTCATTACAGTAATGAAGGGAATTACTGTAGAATAGAACATTACAGTAAAATAGAAGGGATCTGTACCGCCTACCTTGTTGTCGAATAGTAGCCTATATGCGTCGCATGTGAAATCTATTATTTACCATATGTCAGGCTTTAACTTATTACACGATTCTATTAAAATAACGAAAGGAGAAAACAAATTGTGTAATAAAACGAAGTGCAGGTTCTGTCACGATAACGGTAGCGATTATGGTGTGTGTGTGTGTCGCGGCAGATAGAATGCACGCACGCACATACACCGACCGGCGCATTACGCATGGTCTCTCTCGAGTTGAATATTAATTCGGCCACGATTACGTCTGTCATCTCGTTATGGATTACAATGAATTTCACTTGTCAACGTACCGGTACATAGCCTACACGCAAAACGAAACCTGTTACCGGCATTGCTGATCCATGCATCACGATAACATGCGAGAAACACGACGAATAACTGTGTAATTTGTTATGCAACTTGACGTCCGGTATGAATTATTTAAATGCCGTATTGTCGTTTATGCGTTCGGGCTTCGGCGTAATTAGTAATTAGTTGCTGTTGTTTTCTAGGTTCCCTTCTATAATTACTATAACATTCCATGCCAACGTTGTCGCGCAAGTAGATAGCCTACTCTTTTGAGTACCGTGCTGAAAAAGTATAACCTACTACTCTAAAGTTAGGTTGTCCCATCCAAATATTTTCTCATAGGTATATGGGGGGTCTTCGGTTCAACAGAGGCTTCATTCGGTTAGTTAGATGTGTTTAATCGAGAAAGTTACCACATATTGGCTTGCCATTGCCTTATGAGGGGAGAGTGACTTTCGACAAAATGGGAAGAAAGTAAGTCAGACCGATGCCGAAATTGTCCCTTATAATTTTTCAGATTTTCTTGGTATCAGCCTTTATACAGTCTTTCAGAATACTGACGTTTTTAGGCCGTGTATATAAGAAACTTAAGGATTCTAGTTTGTTGGATAAATTGAGAACTGTGGTTATACGAGGAAATCTGGTACTCAAGACTCTCAAGGATAACATAGAAACGTGTCAGGGGAAATGCAGACAGCATACAGAGAGATGCCCACGGGATTCTAGAAGCAGTGTTACAACCTAGGCGTATCGAGCAAAAAAGTATTGAGAGACCTTAGAGGGAAGCTAGGTTTTGATGTGGGAACAGCCAAAGTGACTTATTCCCTGGTGGAATGGAAGAAGAAGAAAATGTATCATTTTCTAGTTTTGTTTTTCGTTTCTTGTGTACCTGTGGATAATATGTTCTTCGTGCAAAGGGACCTAAGTAAAAGATTTTATAGGAAATTTTAGATTCTGCTTAAGAAACTAAAGTGTACTACATTAAAGTAAGTAACTTATTGTGGATTAAATCATGTACAAGATAGTGATGAGCGTAAGTTTTTACGGAGAGACAGGTCACAGGGTCTCCATTTTGGTAGTGAGACGGTTGTGGGAACTGGCTTAAATGACTGGGTCTCATGATGTGGTTTCTTCTACGTTTGGTCACTCATTCCGTTGACAGTCTACCAGGCAACAGCAACCGACTAGGTTATATTCGTTCTTTCAGTCATTCCTGCTCAGTCATTCCTGCCAATAAAATTAATCAAGTTTGCAACGAAGAAATGTAAGAAGTTTTCTAGACATGTTGTTTCCGTAATCAACTTCTTGCACATCACAGTTTCAGCCAACACTGGTTTTTGTGTGTACACAGTTACTGACGCAGGCCAGCTTACAGAAGAAAAACAAAACGCTAAATATGATTATATTCTTTAAAAAAGCTCTGACCCTAATTTTACCTTTTTTTTATCTTCTCTTTGTGAAAGTCATATACGTAAAATGCTAAATAGTAGGTCTATTTAACGTTATACGCATATTTCACTGGATTGCATATTTCTGAAACACTAAGCTTTATTCGTTTGGAAGGTTTTCGTCATGCAAGATTACAGTTTGCAGATAATATTAGGAACATTACTCTTTCATTTACAAAGAAATGCTATTTGAGCTACATGCGATGTCATGTCTTGCGGCATTTATGGTTAGCTGCCAGAATTTTAAGATACTATCTAAGTAGTTTATTATTTTTGAATCATGTTATTATATGAAACTGAATAATTAATTAATTCTTTATTAGGAAACAATGTCAACATAAGTGTACGTTAAATGCTCACTTAAATATATTACTCAAATATCAATAACAATGCAATTATAAAACACACAAACAATAATGTATGTTTATATCGTTTGTAAAGTATTGCTTATTGCTACAAGTATCGCGCAGATCGTGGTCATTAAACAGTGGAAATATAATATAACACCACAGAAATCATTACAAAATTTCATAAACGTTTGAATACACTAAGCACCATTTTACAACAATTTATCTAAATTTACTATGTGCATTAATCAATACTAAAACAAAATATTAAAACTCAACGTTTACAAATGTTTGTATTTAGCAATTAATGCTCAACACTTTACACTAAATACCGCTGTCAAATTACAAGTACCTACTGACTCCGGAAATTCAAACTGACCGGCCACGCTCAAATTACCACTATTTATACTCAATCAAGGGCGCCTCTTTTAGTAACGTTACGAGGTCGTTCAACGATGATTTAGATGGTCCTTGAATAATAATCGGTTGGTCGGAGGGGCAGTGAGAAACTGCAATGTTTAGCCGACCACGCGAACGTCGTTGCATGACTATAACATACCCGGCTACTTCGCAAAATGAACAATACACAGTCAGTATCCTCATAACGGTAAACGTTTTTTGCGTACCGGCCATCTGAGGACCACATGCCAATTTCAGTTCTTTATTCCTTGTTCTTTTCTTTTTCTCCAATATTCTTTCATATTTTTACTGTGTCTCTTCTTCCTGTCTTGAGTCCACTTTAAACCTTCGTTTTTCTCTCTCCTACACTGAACTCTTTCCATTTTTAAAACATGTGCCCGAGAAACTTGTCTTTCAATTGCTTCTTCTCCGTTTATATTATTCTTCCCTAAATCCTTTTTGATTTCTTTAATCCAACTTGATGTTGACTTCTTTGCCCACAGATATCTGAAGATCTGTTTTGTTAACCTATTGTCATCCATTCTATATAACTGTCGAAAAAATTCTAGTCTTCTTTTATCACTGTTTTTGTTATATTTTCAATACTTTGATAGCCTATATTTCAACATCACTTCTTAATTTCCAAACTTCTGAAGTTTTTCGTGGGCCTAATATTTTCCTAATAATTCGTCTTTCCAATATTTCTAGTTTACCTAAATTATAATTCAATGCTAGACATTCACTTGCATATAGGCGTTCTGGCCTCACTACTGTACTGTAATGCCTTATTTTCGCATTTTCAGATATGCACTTTTTATTGTAAATATCTTAAGTTATACCATACGCTCTTTCCATTTTAAGAATCCTTTCTTCTATAGGAGATTTTTTTAAATTATTTTCTTGAATTATTTCCCCTAGATAGTTCAACCCTCTCTATTCGACCAATATCTGTTAGCAGGAAGTTTGGCGCATTTTAATGTTTCTGAGAAATTTGTTGTTTTCTGCAGAAATTCTTAAACCTGTTCTATTGGCTATGTCCTCTAGAAAATTAACTTCTGTTACTGCAGATGTCAAATGTTCAGAAAGTATAGCAAAGTTATCTGCGAATGCCAGACAGTTTATTTCAATATGTTTGTTCCTTCTTCTTAACATGATTCGTGATATTTTACATTCCTTTAATTTTTCATTCCAAATTCTCACCACTTTCACCAGGACACAGTTGAAAAGAATTGGGGATAAACCACCACCCTGTCTTACACCTGTATTTGCTTTTGAAAGGTTGAGATATTTCTCCCCTGAATTTTATTTTTGAGACAGTGTCCGTAAGGGTTTCACGGATTTGATTTGTGAATTTAGATTTAACACCAAATTCTCGGATTATTTAATCTATAGTTTTTCTATCAACAGAATCAAAGGTTTTTTTTTGAAATCAACAAAGGTTACTACAATCTTCTTTGAATTCAGTAGCCTGTCACGGATTATTGACTTCGGAGTGGATATTTGTTCTGCACAGGATCTGCCCTTCCTAAAGCCACCCTGATATTCACCCAAATGGCTATCCGTTAGAGTCCAATGGCTACTCTGTTCAACAGAATCTTTAAAAATATTTTATACGCAGCTGGGAGTAAATATAATCTTCTGTAGTTGTTAACCTCTTTCTTATCACCCTCTTTATTCCATGGATGTATTAGGCCATTCTTCTGGAATTTTTCTGTTTTTCAAATTTCTTCAAAAATAAATTTTTGATCGTATTAACTTATTTTATTAATTTTTTTTTTTTATTACGTCTACATTCTGTATCGAACCGAAAGAGAATTTTTACAGATTACCTTTACTATTCCTGTTTGCAGTCGTTGTTGTCCATTGCTGCAACTTTACTAATTATTAAATTTTAATTGTTTAATTTTTAAATCTCAAAATCGAGTATCTCATCACTTGATAAGAAAATATTTCATACGTCATTATCATTCCCAAAATACTGTAATAAATAATTAATTATTGTTACGTGGTGTTGACAAGTGGGGTAACTTTGGTGTTGATAGCGTGAGTTCAAGTGGATGTTTCCGTTACGGTCTAGTTGTTACTTAATATTAGGATTACTTCCTGAAGTTTCAGTGTTCGTATTAAATCTACTGTAACGTCTGGTTAATGGCACTCAGATGTATTCTTAATTCGGGGTTGGGGGGGGGGGAGCAAAGTCATCTAACTTTAAAACATTTTTTGTTCACTGGGGAAATTCTGTTTTCTACTTGGCATTAGACTTTTGTAAAAGCCTCAAACGTCATTAAAACACCTCCAAGCAATCATGAAATATGTTTTCCCTGTTCACAAAGATGTACACGCCAAATCATCATATACATGCATGTTAATCTTCTAATAAAGGCCGAATTTTTTTTAAGATTCGATTTTAAATATATATTCAACTGGAAATTTTATTTGGAAAGCGTAGGCCTATACGAAAGTAAATTTCTACAAAATAAGACCTATGATTAAATGAACAGAATGTTTATCAAAAGATAGGCCAGTTCTAACGAAACTCTAACTAGCGATTAAGCATTTTTCTGTTTTTAAAACATCGTACCTCCGTCGACATGCATTTCTGCTTTCAGGCCAACATGCGTAGAGTCGATGGTTGCCTTATAATCTGCGTATGTTAAATATTTTTTTATTTAAACGCCTTAAGTTCTAGTACTCTAATACTTAATAGTTCAATAAATACTACTATTTTAAAGTAACGGTTATAAACTCTTAAAACTGGTAATATTTAGGAATTTAGTTATTTGCAGCATCATTTTACAGATTAGTTGTGTAGCAAATAAGATCACGTTTTTGTTTTTTCTGCTTTTGAGGGAAGTCAGTGTTAAATGTAACACTCAAAGACATTTAATTACAAATCCGCTTAATTGTAAAACTATTATTAGTTATTATTAACAAAAACATTTATGTTACTAATAAATATTGCTAAATTTTTGAAACATTTAAGAGACTTAATAGTTTCAGAAGTTATCACTAATGAACAATAATTAAACTTAATTTAATCTAACAATAGACATACAATTCCCAAATGGAAGGCAGGATCCCAGAAGATGAGAATTGTTCCAACATAAAGCTGTGGTCGATAAATTTCAGCAAACCCCAAAAACAAGAAGAGGAATAAAACAGAGGCGGAGGGTCGATGTTTTTGTGCGAAGGGCCTATTCTATCAACAGAAACTGTGATCGATCTGTATAAAATATAGTTTTGTTTGTACAATATCACGGGGATTTATGCTGTCTTCAGGTTTCTTTTAACTCCCTAATTACGTTCTCTTTCAATTCTGCTGCCTGCAAGGTTCCCTGGCTAAAAAAGATGAAATCCTCTTGGTCTCTTTTAGTAGCCCGTAATTTGAACCGACTATAATCTAGGAATAGATGTCATTTTGTAGTAATAACGACACCCTGCTCAGACATCACATTATTTTCAACTCCATTTACCTTTATTCTTGATACTGTGTCGCTTGCTTATTGAAACTTGTTTGTTTAACTAATAAACCACGTGTCACTCTTGAATACGTTTTACTAATGTAACAAAAGTTTAGCCTGAAAAACGTGAAAAAAATTAATTAGAATTCAATAAAATAAAAATTTATGAAACAATGTTAATTGCGTGGTAAAATAAGAGAATGTCATGCACAGTAATCAGAAAAGATTGAGTGATTCAAGTGTATATACATTACATTAATTTAGGTATTACGATCACCGATCTAAGTAGTAATTTTACCTCAGTTTTTACATAACAATTATGATTATAACAAGACTAACAAGTTACATGCAGAGGAGCAGTGATAATATCATCAACTGAAAAAATGTCATCATCGATTCAACTCTCTCCGAGAAAAATTTGCTTACATCACAATGATGAAAAATGTTTCATAAAGGTGTAACGCGTCATACACATTGCCAAACATACTGCTTTTCACAGTACACACGTTCTGTTCTAATCGATGTTGTCTCTTCCAGCTTACGTTGATGTCCGTAGGCATTAATGTTAAAGTTAAATAAAATCTTCACGACGTATTATAACAAATGTTATTCGCTTTAAATAATTACAATTTATATTTCGCTTAAAATAAATTCCCTTGCGCCTATCAGTTGTTAGCTTACACCCTAGCACAGACCAACCATTGAGTTTTGTTGGCATTGGTGTCCGCGACAAACTACGTCGCCATTACCAAATGGCAAGACAAAATGCTTCCTAACTTATAAAACCGTATAAATTTCTGCGGTTTTCGTTAACCGTTAATCACATCACATCGCAAGCGTATAGACACTGATTAGATACGGACTACAAATGTATTATATGTCTGACGTAATTATATGCAATATCTCACACGTAATGACTGACCTTAATTAACATACCTACGTCACGATGTGTGTTATTAGTACAAGATTGAGGACAGATACATATCAACAATATTGTATTCAAATTATGTCACATACGATTACGTGCATGTATGCCCGATTAAATGCAACGCGGGTGAAATGTGTATGACCTGTGTACTTAGAAAATTAAGATAAAATCGTTTACTTCAGGGATTATGCATTTATTATACCTGTTCCGGCCTCATAGATCTGTTATGTCCTTCTTATGTTTGAAAGTCCTGGGCTTCATTTACATCTTACTATATACTGTCGAGTTTTTTGGTAATAGTTTCATCTGGCTGCCAATTTAAATGGCATTCCCATTAATAGAAAATAAACTGTATAACACTTTGTAATTTGTTTGTGTTTCAAACAGAGTATAATGTTTTTGATTAGATTTTTACATCAATTAAGTTATTGATAGTTTCAAATAAACAAAAAATTTAAATATGTTTAATAGTGAAATTTCTGCAGCTATTAACTCTGCAGTTGTCGAATCCGTTTGTTCAACTAATTAATATTCATGTGCGGACTGCTGTTAAGCAAAATTAAGTAGTGTTGTAAATAAACAAATTATTGTTAAATAAATAAAGGTGTTTAATACAGTGTAGAGCATACTAATACCAGAGTAAGACGTATTAATTTAAATTTTTTATGAAATACTTTCATGAGATAACACACTCATAACAGGAGTAGCCTATGTTACAAGCCACGATATGTATCATCTGTCTTCAGGGAATGTGTAAGAATGGCATCATTCAAAGACAAACAATAGTTGTGAGGATGGTATTTATACGCCCAGTAAAATTTCAGTTTGTTTCTGTTTGTTGCTAACATGACTATTATCTATTGTAAAGGAGACGCCCTGGTGGGATCCTTTAACTTCCTAGAGAAAACGTGGGTGTATTTGAAGTTCTAAATATCTAGAAATAAACAAGAGTAGGCCTATAGCTCTTTAGGGTACCGATCAAATTACAGCAAGGCTGTTGTAGTAAGAGTATCAAGAGCAGGAGTAGTAAAGAATAGGAGTTAAAGTTTTATAAATGACGTTATGAAAGCGAAATCTATTCAGTTATTCAGAATGATAATAGAGAAATAAACAGCAGCAAAGATTTATGAATTAAATGTTGTACGAAAGTAGACATTAAAAGCAAACAATATGAAGAAGAGAATTATTTTTGATTCATAATAAGTAGTAATTACTTATGTTGTGGAGTGAGTAGTCATGAGTGTAAAGTGTTTATCATGCAAAGATTTGTATATTTCCTAGTAGGACAGACAGGAAGAGATGCAATCATGAGTGGGCCTATATCGGATAACAAACTGCCTTACACTGTAATTATAACGTACAGGGCACATGACTTTAGAACGACAACGGAAACAATGCCACGAGTTATTACAAGACGGAAAAGACAATATCTAAGGTCGACGGCAGGCGTGCTAAAAATACTACAATTCTTTACAACGCGTTATTCATAACATACAGTAAGAATCACTAAGAATGCAATTTTATAGAACTTCAGTTATTAACAAATAATAGCTTGTTATTACTCATTGCGTGACTATTTATTATCTGACTCTCTGATTTAACAGGAAATACTACACATTTCTCTATGGGCTAAGAGGTTTTCCCCAAACGTTTCCCGACCATAGCTCTGTCCACTGCAATAGATTGTAGAATCTTTTCCTGCTTATAGCACTAATCATCATATTGTTTTCTGTGAGTCTTTATCTGGGAATTGCACAAGCTCGATTTAAACCTGTTTCAGTGTATTCTATTAACGTATCTTTATATGCAGCTGGTGCTGTCCTCAAGTAACCTATTCTCTTTCAATTTTCCCGAGTCCTTCAAACTCTCGTAAGTTGTAGAAATCTGAAGATAAAAAACATATTCAGAAGTAACAATATGGATAAAACACGCCGTGTAAAGTGTGTAATTACGCGTAATCAGGATTACACTCCTGCTAAGATATAATATTACTAGGTAATTTTTTTACATACTGTGTACTTATATTTACTGCTTGGGCTTAGAAATTGTAAAATTTAAAATATTTTTTATTATCTGTTTCAGGTACGCTAAACAGCAAATCACGAATTTCAGAACGCTTTGTGTGATTCCCCGAACGCTTCGTATTATACGTAAGCTTATTGAATGTACAATTTTTATAATATTCAGAAATGAGAGTTCCAAATTAATTCTATTTCCTTATAGAATATTACGTTATTAAAAATGTACAGCTAATAAGTAAATTAATAATAATGCATTACTGAAATAATATTTGAGTGTCATAAAAATATTTATTTTTTAAATACTATTAAAAAAATATTTTAAATCTTCTGGTTTCACATGCTTAAACAAGGATATCTGAAGAAATTTCAGAAAAGTGACTCTGAAGTCCATTTGTTAGTTGTTTATTATCGGGACTGAATACTGCCTAGTTTTAAAATGAATTAACGTATATCAGCGTCACTTAATTACTGGCTTTAGGTATTATATAGGCTATACGATGTTAAGCGTGTCATGAACTTACCGATAAATAAATACAATAGTTTTTCGAGTTGCTGCAGTAATTCTTAATAGTTACTGTATTATGTTTTTAAGTAAACCTATTACAATGTCTGCCTCGTTAATAAATGTAAATATAAGTAAAAAATCAAAATTTTGAAAAATCGTTAAATCAGGAAAATTATTGTCCTAAGACATTAGGTTTTAATTTAGTGATTAAATTGGAATTTTGTCCTGCACATTCCTCTCTATATGTGTAAGCAAGCATCCATATTCTCTGAAACAAACTCGACGTTAATCTAAAATAAGTTTTCATTCCACTACTTCATTCAATCAATATTCGAAACCTCGACGATGGCGAAAATGTACAAGTTAATTTTGAAACGAGTGATACGGGGTTGGCTAGACATGGGCGTATTTCTGAGTACGATCCTTTGGGGTTTGTACGCCCTAACACTCTACTCATATTATCACCACCACTGTGCCACGAGGGATGGTATTCTTGTTTATGACTTATTTGTTACGCGTGCGTTGTTTTAGCGCAGGCTTAACATACAATGTTGACAGTGATGCAGATATTATAATTATTTAAAATTCAATCAACTCTTGCAAAATGAGGAAAAATAACTTGTTCACAATAATTATTTCTTTTTAATAATATTTTCGTGTTCTTGTAGTAACATATAAATGACAAATTAAAAAATAATATGGAAGAAATGTATAGTCACCTGTTACATACAGGAACATACAGGAAAGAAGCATATAATAAATTACCTTATTTCAAATCCGTCCTGTGACTTCGTTGCATTGTTTTTGTTGTTACGCGTTTCGGGAACTATGTCCCATCATCAGACGTATCACTCAGGAAGAGATCGCACCGAGTCGGACACGTGTGTTTAAATAATGCACTTTTATGAATTTTAATATTTGACGATCTCTTCCTGAGTGATACGTCTGATGATGGGACATAGTTCCCGAAACGCGTAACAACAAAAACAACGCAACGAAGTCACAGGACGGATTTGAAATAAGGTAATTTATTATCAATAACGTGACTTGGACCATAATCAATAATGTTTAAAGAAGCATATATTAACCAGGAAAGAATACATTCTCTCAGGTATCAAATCTTTACAAATTGATTATACAACAGTTGTAGTATTATACAACAGGAATCATCTATATTAGTTTTCAAATATTACAAGGGAAAATGAGAAAATAATATTTTAATATGTAAACGCTGAAGTTACCCGACTCCTGGATAACGCAGACATAGAGTGGAAGCAGGAAGAAAAAAAAAATCTACCCAACTTCGTTAAATGTCCAGTTATTAGGTAGTTAGTGCTTCAGACAGGTGAAATTTAGTGGTCACTGATAACTTACTACACATTGTCATGTGTGCTGCAGTCTAGTCTGGAAGTTCTATAAAACATGCCATCTCTAAAACATGCCATGAATTTATTTTTAAGTCTTTCTGACCTTCATCCAATCACTACTGTAGTATTAACTCTACTTATATTATTAGTTATTAATAATATCATAAGCTATTAATTCATAAGTTTTATAAAAGAGCTGAATAGAAGACCCACTACTTGTATGTATGTATGGACACATCTATGTAGAACTAAGCCTATACAATACTATTTGAGTATACTAGGCTATTTCTTCTCTTTTTTACATAATAATTATGTATTTCTTTTGTAATTTATGTTCTTAACCCAAGTAGTTCTTTCTACTGAACCGATATTTAGCTCCGATCAAGTTACTCACTACGTGTTCCATATTTGCTAAATAAATTCCTGTAGCCCAACAAACAGCCGTGCTGTCCCAAATATCTTCATTCTTGAGTGGGCGAAACACTCAGCAATTCACAAAAAAATTCTTACTTCAGATCCAGTTCACTGCAGCTTGATCATATATCGATTATTTAATTGGCGTGATGATTCAATTACTAAAATAATTTAAATTTATGTTTTTGAAATTAAGTATTCCATTTCATTGCTTGCGTGATGATTTTCATTCCATTAAAACTGCCATATTTCAACAGTACACAAACGCATAGCTCGCTTCATCGAGCCGACTCATAGCACGTTGTCATTATTTTTAACGAGTCGCCCGCACTGAAGCTGTTGTTTATGCCTTTCACTTCCGTCGGCGCGCGATTGAGCTCTACGCGTTTGTACGAACAATTTGTCACGAGCGATGGTTTTGCGTGTATCATACCTCGGTTTGAAAAAATAAAATGTG
Source organism: Magicicada septendecula (assembly GCA_034769895.1). NCBI lineage: Eukaryota > Metazoa > Arthropoda > Insecta > Hemiptera > Cicadidae > Magicicada > Magicicada septendecula. The sequence goes on from CM068372.1 coordinate 143,976,849, forward strand.
TAGCAAAAGAAAATATCACCTTTGTGCGTACACATCGCATTCACAGTGATAGTCCGATGGGACCAACTTTCGTCATACAACCACTGCCACCACACTCGACACGTTGACTGATACATTATCAAATGTGTCTGTTTCACGTATTCATTTAATAGTTATCGTGTTTGTTTCGTTAATTGTCTATTACGCCAAAGAATAAAACCAACATGCGCACACCTACATCTCAGTATATCATTTAAATTTACCACAACTCAGTGGAAAATGTATATTTGCTAATTTCTGAACGTTACCATAATACTATACCAAAACTCCTGTTTCCGTTAGTAACTTCTTTTACCTCAGTAATCTTTGTGCCTCCAGACATCGGATGGTATAGAGCCTTAATCCATCAACTCCATCCATCCTAACCATATATGAAACTTTTATTCTGGAGACTTTATCTACATTTCTGTACCAATTCCTCGATATAAGTCTACATCTGATATGCCATTCTCATTCTGATATGCGGTATAGGCTACCGCAACGTTTCTGAACCTCAGGTTGTACTTCTAGGAACTATTTTACTTTCCTTCCTTCATCCACAATATTTGTACGCCCAGATACTATAATCGCCTATTAGCCCTAGTAAATCCATCACAGGCTTTATAACCGGTGCTCGTCTGATCATCCCATTTCTCTAACGATCGCTCCTTGTTTTCTCCATTATTTTACTTAAACATAACATCCCTGTTGATGTTATTTTTCTTGAGTGTTTAAGTACAGTCTAACGTTATGCTCTGTAATATGTAACTGGTAGTGGGTACACACATTCTGAGCGAAGTTTGAGTTTCTCGCCTACTTACTTTTCCTTATAAGAGCATTTATTGCGTAATATACGACTTTTGATTTTCTTGACGATTTGGTGTGGTAACTCTCGATATATTCTCCCATCTCTACCAAAAGACACAAAAATATATCAGCATTATTGTTAATTTCTAACCTGTTACATCAAAACACAAATAGTGACTTATTTTCACTTATTTCCATAAATAATGAAGTCATTATACGTCTGAGCGAGAAGGCTTTATTAACATTCAGAATTCATGGGACCAAATTATCTTACGAAACTTCTGGTTTCGAAGTTGGAATTCCAAACGCATATCATTTACTGCCTTGCAATTTTCAATCCATTGCGACTCAAGTGTCTGTTACTGCTAGGTGTATATCACTGTGTACCTTCTACAATTCGCCATTTTTTCGTTGAGGTATTTGACAGGAATCTCGTGCTATGCTCTGTTAATTAAACATCGACGTAAATCTGGGATTTTTCTACTGATGAATCAATATTTACGATGCTTTAGTAAGATTCTCCTTCACAGTAATAGTACAGTGAATAATTGTAGCTATTCATTGCAAGCTGTTTATTAGTCAAGTAGATTTAAAAGTAACGTTTTGTCCAAGCAGTGTTTGACAAACGGTGACTGACGAGATGGTGCTGAGACGAGACGATGCTTTCGATAATTATGAACAGGATTAAATGTTTCTTAGTGATAGTAAAGTTCTGAAATTCTATCTAAAACTCGTGCTCATGTTTTCTTGTTACGTTCACTACGTCATACTATCGCTCCGGAATTGGAATGAGTACAAGCAGCGTTTGAAGAGAGTCGTGGCCCATTAACACCGTAAGTACATCGTTGCGGTTTGCCATGTTTAATTCACATTGTGACATATGCTAAAAGTGTAAGGGATTGTTAAGTAGGTCGTAGTAAGGAATTCTTTCAGTGCTACTTTTACAATCGTATGTCCTTTCAATTTTAATAATCTTTTAGCGTTTACTCAAACTTTAACGGCTTCATTGAAATCAAAACGTAAAACCTGCCAATAACGTTTTAGAGAGTAAATGTATTAAAGAGAAGCAAAAGTCCGTGAAACATTTAAAATCTAGAGCCGGAAAGAAAACTGTTACTCTGTTGATAATGTTTCATGAACTGCCATATTATTAGTCATGCCTACATGTATAAACGCCTTCAAAACTTTTTGTTTCTTTAATGCAAATCCACTAAAAAAGGAAACGATGCTATCAACTCAGTCCTACAATTTTCTATCATGTCAAGTTTTTTAAATGTGTAGTCATAAATTAATTAAAATTTAAGACGTAATCGTAAGCATGCAGTTATGAATTTAGTTTTAGCTTAATCTATTGTTCGTATGACAAAGTTGAAAATTTAAAATCTGGGTTTCTAAATATCCTGTTAGTTTTGGTTCAAAAAAGGAACTCGTGTGTTTCAGCACCGAAATTTTAATTCTAAAACCGGTGTCCTTATAAGTTTTAGCAAGTCCCCACGGTACTGTCACGGTTTCTTTGTCTTTAAATTTCAGTAGGCCTGCGCTCATATGGCTGGGACACGTATCCCGTATGAATGTTACGAGGATGCCCAAAACTGTATTAAGTGGAACGATATTGGGCAAAAAAGAAGAGGCAGGCCTCGAAGAAGATGGCAGCAGGATGTGGAAGAAGATCTGAGAAAGATGGGCATTAGGAACTGGAGACTGAGGGCAATGGACAGAGATGAGTGGAGACGGGTCGTAGCGGAAGCCAGGGCTCACCATGGGCTGTAGTGCTGGAGAGTAGTAGTAGTAGTAGTAGTAGTAGTAGTAGTAGTAGGCCTGCGCTCATATATTTATGTGCACCTGTTTTCGCATGTTACACGCTTGGGCTGAAAAGTGAAATGTCACAACACCTCGTGTGTCACGTGTGATAGGTAATGTACACATAACAGTCACGATGACAAGTCCCCAAGGTACGCGCGCTGGACACGCACACTGACTACTCACGAACAGCTGACATGATTTCCGCGGCCGTTGACTGGTGGTGCGTTATCGCCACGATTTTGTCGCCTGTATTAAATTCACCGCTGCCTTGTTTGTTCCTATAGAATACATGCCAAGCGAGTATGATAAAAATGTGTTATGCCCAAAAAAGTGCACGCCAGTTTGGACACGTAAAATGAAAACGGACAGCCTGTTATTACGCGAGACATGTTTGATAATCTAATTCCCGGTATGTATGCAATGACATTTGTTATTCTGTCCACTGCGATTATATTTTGAGAAACCGGCATAGTTAATCGCCTTAGAATGTATTAAACATAGTGAATAAGTTCTTACGAATTCTGTCTAGGGTGAATTATTTACTGCACATATAATAATTATTATTATATTATAATAAATAATATAAATATTTTTAGACATTCTAAGTAGGCTACAGAAGCTCTAAAATGTACAATCTGTCGATGAGAATAAACATTTATAGTACACATATTGTATGCAGTATACATATAGTATACAAATTTAAATAAACAGATTTGTTGCGTTTTACATTGTGGATACAACGACGTTTTTTAGAGTTACTTTTTAATTTTATTAACACATAATAGTAATTAATACATTAAAATTGAAAGTTTTATTAAACTGTTAAATAAGTGTGAAAATTACTCAATTTTAGGGGGGTTTAAATGCGTATCGTACACGCATCAATTTTTTTGTCAGTTTTTAATTCCCGAAAGCAATAGAACTTCCTTCACAGTAATAACAGAAGCTTGGGGAGGTCGGTTGATTTGATGGCGAGGGGATGACGGCAGTGGTTGCGCGTAGTTGTGTCAGTTAATATTACTTTTCGAACTTTCAATCCCTCGTATGAAATCTGTGTGATGTTTTTGAAACGTCTGGCTAATGGCTGGCTGTGGTATATTCCCAAAGCAGTGGCAAAGTCATCTAACTTTTAAAACTGTTTCGGCACACTGGGGAAATTATTATTTTTTCAGTCTGCAACCATTAAGAAGTCCCCAGCAGCTCCAATAATGAGACGTGCAGTTCTGTGTTTAGTTAATAACATCGTTTAGAATTTAATCTAAGTGAGAATTTATTGATATGTATACCTGACCCACCCTATTTACATGTTAATATTTTTTTTTTTAGTCAATCAAAAAGAGTGCCTCTAATATAGATGAGTTAATAGGATAAAATACAAGTTAATAAGATGGAATTTTATTATTTTAGATACTAAGTTTTTAAACTAATATTAGAAGAATATATTCAAGTAAATATACGTATAGGGTTAAAAGGTGCATTCAATTTTGTTTCTTCAAGTACTGATAACTATTAAACCCTACTGGTTACAAATGGTTAGAGATTTTACCATCAACATAGCAAACAGAAACCTGTGAATAACTGTAAAAGATTGTTTTTTAACATATCTCAATTGTGCTTAGAATTGTTTATTTGTATTTTCTCTTCTTCTTGTTTTTGAGCTTTGCTGAAATTGATCGACCACAGCTTTATGTTGGAACAATTCCCATGTTCTAGGATTCTGCTTTTCATTTCGGAATTGTATGTCTATTGTTAGGTTAAATTAAAGTTTAATTATTATTCATTGATAACTATTAATTTTGTTAAATTTTTCAAAACTTTATTAATATTTACTAGTAACATAAATGTTATTTTTAATGTTATGGATGGTTAGTGAGGATCGGTCAATAATACAAATTTTAGTTATTTTGCGTCGACGTTTCGACAACATTTATTGTCATCTTCAGGACCTGTGTATGAAATACAATAGAAATATCAAACATAACGAAACAATTAAATATTTGGGTGAACGTGTTGGTGATGTGAGTGTGTGCGTGCGTATGTATGTATCATTTTATATGTGAAGACTTATGATAGTTTGTTTACATCTTCAAATTATCTTTAAGAAAGCGAGCAAATTATAGTATGAGAGAACTTAATTTATACAGTATTACAATTTAAATTACTAAATGTAATGTTATTTTAATTAATTAAACAAACAGTAATCAACAATTGGATATTAGATTGGTACATAAATTGTTTATACCTACAACATTACCTGTGTATGTATTTCATACACAGGCACTGAAGATGACAAAAAATATTGTCGAAATGTCGACGCAAAATAACTAAAATTTGTATTATTGACCGATCCTCACTAACCATCCACTAAAACATTCATTGATTGACGGTCACTAAAAATTTAAGGAGTTATTTTTAATAATAATTAATAATAATTTTACACTTGAGCGAACTCGTAGTTAAATGTATTCGACTGTTATATTTAAAACTGACTTCCCTTATAAAATAGAAAAAACAAACAGTGACCTTATTTGGTACACAACTAATTTGTTAAATGTTGCTGCAAATAATTTAATTCCTAAATACTACCAATTTTAAAAGTTTATAACCTTTACTTTAAAATACTAGTCTTTATTCAACAATTAATTATTAGAACACATTCGAAGTTAAATATTTTAAATAAAGCATATTTAAGCTACGCGGAGCATATGGAAAACTAATCACAAGTATTAGCGACAAAGCCAAGATTATAAACATTACCATATAGGTGGCTCCGCTCCGAATTAGTGGGCTCATACTGGAGCGTCACTGAATTTTTGAAACAAGTCAGGAGACAGTAGCCGTCACGTTATCACTGATACATCATTGCTAACAGTGGAAATCACGTCAACTGGCGGATTATCACGTTAATGCAATGTGTACATTACCGCGGAGATAGAATATTTTGTGTGTAAACGCTGTATTTTTTTGACCAATGTGCGTTCCCACACAAACCTCAACGGTGACAAATTACACGTGTGTATGCAAATAGCCCGAACGAGTGGCAATGGCGAGTGAGACAGATAAACAGCAGCGACAGATTCAACACTGTAAAAAATTGTGACCACATTGCATGGGCCCTGGTCAGATGATAAAGTGAAATGAGATTTTACTATTAAAACGTGAATCGATATTGCAACAGAAAAAATAAAATCGAAACGATAGTCGACAAAAATAAAATAAAAAATATGGCAAAGGACGTACGGCTTACTATTAACCAGAAAATACAACGATATGAACCAAAGATTTTATTGTGACTTTTGCACATTACAAATACTGAGAAAGTGACATCATTTCACAAAACGATTCTAGAGCTAAAAGTAACAAAAAACTGCCATATAAACGAAGATCTGGATTCGCTTTGTTCTAAAATATTACGTTTTTAAAAAACTTGGCCGGTGTTCGAAAGGTAAAACGGTTCAATGTAAAAGTTCATGGAACACAAAGTATGGGTAAATTTTAGTAGTCTCATATGCTGTTTAACTTTAAGTATAGACATAGGTTGTAGATCTCTGTCACTAGTTCTAGCGGTTGTTAAGAAAATTACTGGAAACTGCAAGTAATTCAAATCGGAAAATGTAATTTTTAGACTTCGTATAAGTATACTTCTTAAATTGAAGCAAAAATACTATTTTTAGATTATTTAATTCTAAAAGACGTGATGAATATGACGCTAGTTAAATGGATATACAAGTACAGATATTTTTTGCTTCATTTTAGGCCAAGATTTACATTTCATTAAATCTAAACATTTTTTTGCATCGTGCATCCTGAAACTTTTACCTAGTATTATCAACTTGAAATATCTCTCAAATGAATTGTTTAAAAATGTTATTATACATTTTTTTTGTTAACAAATTAAGAACGCTTTGGCACACCAAACTAAAACGTTATGCTTTCTGACTACAGTTCTTTGCACTTTTCACCAGTCTTCTTAATAACTTTTGTAAAAGCTAGCCAAACAGCATGTGGGACTATTAATTGTTCCCGTATTATGTGTTATTGGGATTTTTAATTGGAGAAAGTGACAAGAAAAGACTCCTAGCATTTGAGACCTGGTGCTATAGAAGAATATTCAAGATAAGCTGGAGGGAGAAGATAACGAATGGGGAAGTCTTAAGGAGACTTCATGAGGAGAAGAACGTTTTACGAAATTTAAAAGGCAGAAGAGCTACGTTTATAGGGCATATACTACGACACAATGGGTTGGTTAAGAGAATAATATAAGGGACAATTGAAGGGAAGAATCACAGATGACGACCCCGTTTAGAGTACATGAAACAGCTTATGGCCGATATGAACTGCACATCATATTGTGAGTTAAAAGGAACAGCAGAGAAGCGTGAAGAATGGCGAGCTGCTGCCAACCAGCCTATGGGCTGCTAACCTAGGAGAAGATTTTTAAATTGCATACTTTTGCCTTCAGAACGGAAACACGGGAAACACTTTCAATAAGCTATAACTCGAGAACGTAGGATTTCTGGACTTAACTTTATATGACATATTTTCTTATTTTTGCTGTAGTCACCTCATGAAATAGTGACTTCCCTGTATGTGTGGTGGTCCTTAAATACAAAAAACGGATAACTATATCAAGGATGGTTTTTGGCGTCAAGAACAGAACGAAAGTGAGTAAAAAGGACATGCGATTTAGCAGACCGAGGTTGAAATAAAAAAGTGAATAACTTTTAACGGAAAGAGTCAGTTATAAAGACGAAAAATTAGGAACTTTTCGACGTGAACGTAGTGGGGCTTAATGTGTAAAGAAACAGTGAATAGGGGAATCCGTTGAGTTATATTGGTAAATAAAGATGAAGAGCTTGAAAAAATGGTAAGTTTCAAAATTAGTGATAATGAAGCAGGAAACACCCTAGATGGCGCCTAGATGGCGTAAATACACGTTACAATTAAGAGACTCAACTCGTAACGCAAGTTTTTACGTCAAACTGGGTAAAAACGTTCAGTAATTGTGATGCAGTGTGAAGTAAATACTCAACATAACCTAAACAAGCTTAGTTTTATTGTTTGCTGTAATTAGGAGTTTGAATGATAATCTTTACGTTAATTTACCACGTTAAAATATTTCAAGACGATACTTTGCATTTTATATTTTGTAAAAAATGATGGTCTTCATTTCGTCAAATTATGCGATGCTAAAAGAATCTAGAAGAAATTTGAATGGAAAATGATTGAGTAGTTATTTTGACTAAGATTTAGTTTTTATTTATGTGAAAAATTGTATGAGCAAGACAGATTTCCTACATAGGTCTCAAGGTTACGATCTCATACGAACAGAATTACCTATGAGACAGAGTGCCATGTCTGTAATCAAAGTCATTATATTCTTCAAGGAAATTCAACGTGTTGTACATTTAATCCAAATAGAATCGATTAATCTGCGATCCCGCATTTATTGTCTATTAGCCTACATTTTCAATTAGAAGCAATATTATTCCAGTTTTATAATGTGACAGTAATAACATTAAAGGACATTTAAACTGAGGCAGGTGGTTTAAATAACATTGAGTTCCGTATAAGTAAATAGAGATGTGAAACATATTGTTAAATTGAATGAGTGGATATTTATTCCGTTCTAATATAGCCTACGACTTTTGTTAACAACGATTTTATTTTCATAACATTCAGTGCAGTACCGTACCAAACATATACAAATAACATTTTTCACTGTAAGCTCGTATGCTTGAGTTAGTAGTGTGTGCGCTCTCAAGTACATGTATTAGCATTTTCTTTCAAAAATACTATCGAATGGAAATAGATTATTTGCTGATCAGTCCCGAAAGACGAAATCCCGAAAGGCTATGATATCTTCTGCTTGCATCAGAAACGTAATTAGAACAAAAGAGACCAGAATTCAAACTACGCAAACGAAGTTTCTTCGGTACATCGGTGGAAGTATGAGAAAAGATCGCCTTCGTTAGCCCCTCTCTCTCTCTCTCTCTCTCTCTCTCTCTCTCTCTCTCTCTCTCTCTCTCTCCTATGGCACTACAGCCCTTGTTGGGCCCTGCCCTCCCTCAATTTTTTCCAACATTCTCTTCTGTCGGTAGCCATCCTCCTCCAGGAACCCACTTTCAGTACTTCTTTCGCATCCTCCCATCTTCTCCACTGGCCTTTTTCCGTTGATTCTGGTATCCAATAGTTTTCGTGGTATTCTGTCTTCCCCCATCCTGGCTACATGACCAGCCCACCTTAGTTTTATGTATTGTGTTAGCGGTGGTTCTTTATACATTTGATACAATTCAAAGTTATATCTTATTCTCCAGCCGTGTACGTCATTAACTGGTCCCAGGATTCTTCGTAATATTTTTCTTTCAAAGATATCGAGAGTGTTTCCTGCTTTGGAGTTCAGGATACACGTTTCGCAGCCGTAGGTTAGGGTGGGTCTTATTATTGATTTGTATATCCTTAGTTTCGTGTTTCTGTGGATAGCTTTGGATCTAAAGATACTTGATGTGGCGAAATAGGCTTTATTGGCTTGGACTATCCTGTTTCGGATTTCGGCTTCTTCTGTGCCGTTTTTTTCTAATATGGTTCCAAAGTATTTAAAGTTGTCCACTTTTCGATATTGTCGATTGTTCCGTAGTTTGTCTTCTAGTCTGCACTAATATTTTTGTTTTATCTATGCTGATTTTGAGGCCTATATTGCTAGCATTTTCTTTGAGCTCAAAATACGTTTCCTCTGCTGCATTTTTTGTCCAACACATTATGTTGATGTCGTCCTTGTAGGGAGCTAATTGGGCCGATTTGTTTGTCAGTAGCGCCTACGCTATTTCTTCCTAACGGCAGTTTTCTCATTACATATTCTTGATCTAGATTAAACAAGGTTGGGGGCAGCCCGTCTCCTTGTTTTAACCCTCGATTGATTATAAATCTTTCTGTCATGTGTCCTTGTATTCGTACCTGAGCTTCTGTATTAGCCATTGTCAAGTTTATCATTGTTACCAGTTTCACTGGTATGTCGAATTCGTGATAGTGTATCCTTACCTATCGAATCGTAGGCTTGTCTAAAATCAACAGAAATATTATAGACTCCTATATCTTCCCACGCTTTATTCTGAACTTGTCTAACTGTATATATTTGGTCTATGGTGGCTCTTCCTTTTCTGAAGCCGGACTGATATTTGCCGATAATCTCTTCAGAATATAGCTGTACTCTTTGATTATGTATGTGAAACTTTTATATCCGGAGCATAGCAGAGAGATTCCTGTGTAGTTCTGGCAAGATAACGCGTCCCCTTTTTCATGTATAGGACATATGACGGTTTTCCTCCATTCTTCAGGGATTTGTTCTGTACGCCATACAGTGAGTATTAAGGCGTGCGGTTGCGGTTGTTCTACGAGTTTTTCCCGCCCCACTTAAATAGTTCAGAGGGAATTCGTTACGCCCTCAATATTCGTGAAATCAGTGATCGTATTTCCCGAAGTTGGACAAAGTGGACTGTTGAGAAACCAATCAAAGAAACGTTTAAAGACATGTTGGTAGACCATGCAAGTAGATCTTGTGAAAAAGACCAGATCTTTACGTTTACTCGTTGAATGTTTAAAAAGGAAGAAGTAAGAAACATCCGTGATAATTCGACACAACATTAGCGCCTGTCGAAGTCATGTCAGTTGGCCGCAAACGACAGGCGTGAGACATTGTCGTACACGGTCCCGTCGCCATTGTCACTACCAACGCGATGTGTGGAGATGATATTCTGTTTTCCGGCACGCTTTATTTTCCAGCCGAGGTATGCGAAACGTGATAAATTACTCGTACAAAAGCGAGCGCGCTCCGACGGGAAGTGAAACGAATAAACTAGAGCGACAGTACCGGCGACTCGGTAGAAATAACGATACCGTCGTACGAGCTCGATACAGTGAGACACACATTTTTGTGTTGAAATATGTGAGAATATATTTGAAAATCATAAGCAACAGATTATTTTTAATTCAGGGTGTTGTTGGACCCACGTTTTCCTGAATTGTTAAAAAGTTTTTCAAAATGTCGGTCATTTTGACATTTTGTCTTAATAGCTGACCATTCCACCACAACAAAACTGTTTTAGGCTTTAAATGACCGTGTCACTGTATCGTCTTAAATTATCAATATACAAAAATTTTAAATCGTTTAATTACTATATTTTTTAGATTAAAAATATTGAGAATGCTCTCTGTGCAAAATGTAACTCTTAAAAATTACACCGGATTATTAGAGAGGATTCCCTAAATTTTGTAAAAGACAATATTTTATTCTCTTTTGTAAGAATATGGTTTTTTTCTTCTAAGAATTTAAATAGCTTACTACTTGTGAGTCATATACTATTTTATTTACACTACACTGAATAACTGCATTCGGCGATAAAGATCAACCTCGTACGTGCATTCAGTAGGACACGTATCTTTGTTAAACCGTTTTCCTGGGAGCTTCCGATTCCCACTTGATCATACACTACCACCACCCCTCCCTCCTTCAATCAGACATTTAAATTCTTTCGGTTCAAATCTAAATTTGAAGCTGCCGTAACTCGTGAAAAACAATTGTCAGGAATATAAACAGTATCTGTAGAAGTACACAAAGTGTTTATTTACTAAATTCAAGGATATATTACGTTACAGAACCCGAGGTACTAGAGTTGTTAGTAGCCCGACTGAACACTACGGAACAAGATCAGCTATGACGTACGAGGATAGAAGCTATAGTTGTTTTCTATAGCTCGTTTCCCAACAGACCGTTGTCGCGCCACCAATCGTAAATTTTTCTACTTCTTAAATGTACGTATTTTTCTTACAATCAATACTCATTTGACTGAAACTTTAAATCGTCTAAACACCATTAACTCATAGTCCTACGGCAGGTCCGTAGTTGGTTTCTGATCATTGTTTTCGTCGGCTAAAATTTTACTTTCTCTCTTTACGAACGGTTCCATAATAGTCCGAATGTTTAATGTAATGTAATATGTTGAACGAAAAACAAGAACGTCATTTTCCTACTTCGTCATCATCAACTTCTTCGTGTTATATTTCCGTCCACTGCTAGTTATCTATATTCCTCATATCCCAATTGATGCGAGGTATCCCCCTATATTTTTGATATTTGTCACTCTATACGATGTGGACAAACCTCAGCTCTGCCATCTACTTCTTGTCTCCATTACCCGATTTAGCTTAAAATTTTGTATAACGATTTGTTTGTAATTGTCTATCTTGTAGGTGACTGTGACAATTGAGATTTCTATAAAAATAAAGTTTCATATTTATTCGTACGTCTAAATGCGCAGATTATGACGTCGAGAGTTTCAATGGAAATTCATTTTTCCATTAATAAATAAGTAATTAATTCTTATCACAGCTTACAAAAACTAAAATTTCAAATGTTGTATCAATTTTAACTATTACGGTTACAAACGGCTGTGTGGCAAAATTAATAAGAATTTAACAAAAAGGTTGGGCAAGTGTTATGTGTGGAGCGTTGCTTTATATGGTGCAGAGGCATGGAACTGAGGAAGGAGGATGAGGAAAGATTAGAATCTTTTGAGATGTATGGTTGGTGAGTAATGAAAAAAGTCAGGTGGCTTGATACAGTAAGAAATAATGAAGTTTTAAGGAGAATAGGAGAAGAGAGAAGAATCCTGAAGGTAATAGAAAAAATGGAAAGGAATTGGTTAGGTCGTTGTTTAAGAAGAGACTGCTTGCCTACAACTGCCATGGGGGGTGTCACAGAAGGATAAAAAAGAAGAGGGCGTAGATGAATGAAGTTAATAGATACCATTAAAATCATAGCGTGTTACGAAGAAACGTAAAGGCTGGCATGGGATAGGAGAGTTTGGAGAGCTTTTACCATTTGAAGACCTGACTTAGGGCAGAACACCAAATATGGTTACGAGTTATTAACTAAAAATTAACTAAACATTGTTTTCAGGTTTCCTGAAGAAAAGGACTAAATTGTAAAAGGCAAATACGTGTTACTTAGTTTAGTTTACTGTAGTACTAGTAAGGGTTTCGTGTTTATCGATTTGTTGTTGTTTTTGCAGCAAACATAATTTACATATTTCAACACTGGAGTTAAACACAGTATATCGTGCGTCCGGAACTGATGCAACGGCTTCATTATTTTTTACCATTCGTTGGCGCTGTCACTGTTATTTATGCCTTCACGTCGCGTAGTGTCTCTCTCTCTCTCTCTCTCTCTCTCTCTCTCTCTCTCTCTCTCTCTCTCTCTCTCTCTCTCCCTCTCTATCTCTCTCTGTCGCTATTTGCATTTATAGGTGTAATTTGTCATCAGCACTGTGTTTTGTACGTAGCACGCTCCGGACGAAAAATCAAACGTGTCGCGAAACAAAACATCACCTCTCTGCGGTAATGTACACATCGCATTAACGGTGATAATCCCGTGCACACACCAAGCTCGCCTGATTTCCGCCGATAGTCGTGTCAGCGATACCGTAACGCTTTTACTGGTGCACTGTTATCGCTGTATCGCGTTATATCATAGTTTAATACTAGAGTTATTTCCCGACTCGTTCACAACTGAAATTTCAATATATGGCTGGCGAACTTTCTCTACCACTACTATCTATCTGTCTACCCGTCTGTCTACCTCTTTTCCTATCTCTCTCTCTCTCTCTCTCTCTCTCTTTCTCTCTCTCTCTCTCTCTCTCCCTCCCTCTGTCTCTACCCCTCCCCGCCCCTCTCTCACTCTCTCACTCTCTCTCTCTCTCTCTCTCTCTCTCTCTCTATACCCATCTATCTATTTATCTTTTATTTTTTCCCTCTTAACACGCGAGCGCATAAATTCTTAACACACAAAAGAAACTTTTCCTAATCAGACAAAAATTATAATTTCAAATGAAATTAACTAAACGTTTATTACTTGTAGAGTTTGTGGACTCCGAATGAGAACAACGGTATGAATGAATCAAGCCCAGTCGGCAGTAGAACTTGCAGCTCATTATCGACAGTGTCTAATTTTTTGTGGCTAAATTAAGAACGTATAATGTTGAATATATAAATGCTAGTTAAACAATGATAATTAGTAAATTTTTTACTGTGATAGACCGGGCGTGCATGTGTGCTGGAAGAAGTGATAAAAAGACGTTTACAGAATAAAATAAAATAGGAAAGGAAGCCTATTTCAGCAGATTAGTATCACTCACTTTTCACTTTGGGCGACAAGTGTTGAACTACTAAATAGTTGAATAAAAGCAATACTGAAGTTTTAGAAACCTGATTCAGTATTGTGGCAATTCAAAGAAAGTATTATAAATTATATCAAATGTTCTTTCGTTTTTGCGCAAATTTCAATAAGGTGTTTAGAAACATACAATGTACCTTTCGATTCACAATCACTCTGTCGGGGTTTTCAAATTTCGAGTTTTATTTTACATATTACAATGCATGCCGTCTGTGTAGGAGTCTACCTTAGAAAGGCCGATCGAACAGTGAATATTATCTGAATGTTTAGGCTTTTGCTGGTTCAAAGTGGTATCGTATAGCAAGTTAAATTTTAAATTAACTAGTATTTTGCTATCTCAGCAGTATCACCTGTATTTATTACATACAACTTTCCATATTTAAAACTATTTCATAACTTTGGGTATAACGACTCTTTTGTAAGTTTGTGGAGGCATCAAATTGGGTTTGCAGTCAGTATAATTATGACTGATCAAGATTATATAGCGTGCGTGGTAGGACTTTACATTATTTACTGGGGACTGATTTTTAAAATTTTGTTCTGGTAGGTGTCCATTGACTGTCTTCTGGAAACCTCTATCAGTCTGATTAACAAAACAACAATTGCAATCATTATACGATAATTTATGTTACCAGTTATGTATGTAATGGTGTGGGGCTTTACTGATGGTGTATTTTCAGCAATCACACAGGTTTATCGACTGCTGTGCTTAGATCTGGAAGCTGTGATGGTACCAATATTATTTAGAATGAAAGTTTAAGTGCTTAGTATTGTATTAAAGTTGGGTTGAAATTGATGAATACAGACGTGTATAGTAAACATGAAATGAGTATAGTGAGGAGTGTTGTTTTGTTTGGATTGTGCTCCTTTAAGGAACAGAAAATTGGACATTGAGAAAAGGAGAGGAGAGGAGGTTACAGGCCTTCGAGATGTGGAAGTGGGGAAGGATGGGAGGATTTCCCGGAAGGATAGAATTACGAATGGAAGAGTAAGAGAGAAAATGAGCGTATTGAAAATCATTTAAGACACGAAGAAAAATTATTTGAGACACTTTATGCGGCAAACACTAGGTAATGTGACGGTAGGAACATGGAGGGGGTGGTAAATAGAAAGTAGAATAGAGGACGGAGAAGAGACCATATTATAGACGATTTGCGGATGCGATATCAAGAAATGAAGAGACTAGCGCAGGACAGAAAAGCATGGATGAAGCATGCCCTGAAAAACTGCCATTCGGCAGAAAACACATCATGATGTCAAGGGAAATATGGGTGATACTATCTCCCTCGTTACCCCGCAGGGACGTTCATCTGACGTATGAAGCAAAGGAGTAGTTTCTGCATATTTAAAGTCATCTAGTTTTGTAATTTTGCAAGGACGGTAAAGCACACGTTGGACTTAAGTTTTATCCTTACGCTTGTTGTAGATGACGTCACGTAGGTCTTTCCCCTTGGAAAGACGTCAAGTGACGATGGAGCATTTAACATTTAATTTAACAGACTTCTGTTAATTTAAACAGTCGCTTGTTGTTTTATTGAGTTTTCGATGGACGTTGGTAAATTATAAGCGATTTTGTTCTTATGATACATGCCAGTTAAGCAGGCATATTGACACCCACTGTGAATGACCTTGCTGCTTTGATACTGGTTGTTGGCAACTATGCCAAGTAAGAGTGTTCATTTTTAAATTCCTAGACTAAGTTATCCGTGTTATACAAAATGATTATGTTACATTTTCATTTTTATATTACATTTTTGTTACATTACAAGTGTATACGCGGATTTATTGCCACTCATGACTTCTTAAAACACGATATCGCATATTATGTCACCTGAAGCCTCTCGATAAACGGAATATATGACAACGTATACGATAAGTTATTACTATACGACAACTTTTACTGTTTTACTCTGAGAACGAATTAAACTAATTTATTACTAAAATATAATAAACTTTGATTAGCACATAATGTTTTCCAAGAATTCTAAAGTCGTAGTTTTTCAAACGTTTTTAACTACTTGAGCACTATTTCTTTCCGTCTCCGAATTGTGAAACTCGATTGTGTCACCGAAAATAATTGAAATTCTTCCTTTTATAATATTGCAGAAAATAAATTCTTTTAACAGATAAGATGGAAATAATTTTCATCGTTTGCTTACGTCTGATTTTCAAAAAGTTCCGGTAAATTGGGTGTTCTACATAATGTCTAGGTTCAAAAGAGAGAGTGTATTTATGGAAAATCAAAATTTTAGTTAGGCCCTATATATTTGCCCTTGAAGACTGATGTCTATACGTTAAACAAAAATGATCCTACTTCACTAACTTAATAAAATAAATATGCTAAGAATTTAAATAGAGTCTTACATATCTATTTTTACTACGAATCAACAAATTTTGTTTCTGAAGGAAACCAATTGAACTGTGCCGACTTCACAGACACCTGACTCCTTAAAGGCTCTGATACATAACAAACACGCGGATTTCAAGTTGTATTCATTAAGTAGTTTATGAAACGGCACTGTGCGAAATTTTAATAAATAAATAGCAGATAAAAACTCGTGTGTATACATTGCACGACTGAAATAAAACTGGCATATTTAAAAAACACAAATGGGCCCCAACGTCTATCAACAACAGGTCGAACGTCGAACACACAGCTTTCATTATTTTTAACCAGACAGGGAACTCAGGCTTTTGTTTGTGATCTAAACTTTCAGTTCCCGTTTGTTTGGACTTTTTACATATTTAATAGATCCTTATCATGCGTGTCCGTTTTTGCGAATTATCTCGACAAAAATATGAAGTGGCGACAAAGCAATGTTTCCTCTGTACGCCAACGAATACGTTGCGTTCGTCGTGGCAATCCCTAAAGAAGGCGAGAACGACACGCACGTCCGACACGATTTCCATAGACTTTAACTGATAGGCCTACGCCTAACGAGGTCGAACGTTGAACACACCGTTTTCGTTATTTTTAATGAGCCACGAAACTCACGCTGTTGTTTATCACATAACTTTAACTTTCTGTTCCCATTTGTTTGGACTTTTCGCATATTTACGAGTAGCTTATCATGCATGTCCGTTTTTTGCGAATAACCTCGAAAAAAGCAAGTGCGCACAAAGCAACGTGTTTTCTCTGCGCGGCAACGAGCACATTGGCAATCCGGGAGGCGACACGCACGCCTGTCATGATTTCCACAGACGTCTCGTCACGACAGACACGTCATCACACGTGATTTGTTTTACCCATTAATCTAATCGTCACGGAATATGTTTACGTTGTTACGAATTGAATCAAAATGATAATTTATTCGTGCACAAGCGCTCGTTGACGCCGAAAGCCAAACTTGTAGCATGCTGTCGAGTGAGACACGTTCTCTATTCTTAAACTCAATACAACACATGAATTCCCGCCACAGTACACAAATTGTTAAATGAAGGTACTAATGTGCTTGTTGCTTCTAATGACGATTAAAAAGGAAATTGTAGTTAACTGCAAACACGAGCAGTATTCTCACACTATGAGACGCATAGTGTTTCCCAGTATGCATCTCCCGTTTATATTTACGTC
Source organism: Magicicada septendecula (assembly GCA_034769895.1). Classification (NCBI taxonomy): domain Eukaryota; kingdom Metazoa; phylum Arthropoda; class Insecta; order Hemiptera; family Cicadidae; genus Magicicada; species Magicicada septendecula. The sequence goes on from CM068372.1 coordinate 143,994,275, forward strand.
TCTTCTAGGTTAGCAGCCCATAGGCTGGTTGGCAGCAGCTCGCCATTCTTCACGCTTCTCTGCTTCTCATTTCAATTTACAATATGATGTGCAATTCATATCGACCATAAGCTGTTCCATGTGGTCTAAACGGAGTCGTCATCTGTGATTCTTCCCTTCAATTGTCCCTTATATTATTCTCTTAACCAACCCATTGTGTCGTAGTATATGCCCTATAAACTTAGCTCTTCTGCCTTTTAAATTTTGTAGAAAGCTCTTCTCCTCCTGAGCTCTTCTAAAGATTTCCTCATTCGTTATCTTCTCCCTCCAGCGTATCCTGGATATTCTTTTGTAGCACCAGGTCACAAATGCTTGGAGTCTTTTCTTGCCACTTTCTGCAATTATCTAAGATTTATTCCCGTATAGGGCAATACTCCACACGTATGTCTTTACTCGATTAGGCCTATTCCTTATTTTTAGGCTTATAGTGTTAAAGTGAAGAGCTTTTTCTGTTTGTTGAAAGCAGTTTTAACCTGGTTAATTCTGCTTATAATTGCCTTACTGCCAAGTCCATCACTTGTGATTTTACTTCCTATATATTTATATTCTTTAACTACCTGGAGAACATTATTTTCAAGAGTCATTCTGACTGGATCTTCTTCCATCCGACTACAGACTAGGACTTTGGTCTTTTGTTCATTTATTTTCATATTGAATTCATTCTTCATTACTTGATCCAATATTTACGTATAAAACTCAGATTATTGATATATTAATAGTAAGGTGTTATCACAGAAATACAACGTAGCATCTAGGCTTACCTGATAGGTGATAAGCCGAATTAACGGTATGAGATACCTCTCTACTCGTATCAGTTTGTATATCTATTTAGTCCAGTTCGTTGTCGCTGATTTGGTAGAAGATGGAATATTTACTAAGTATGAATCAGTTACAGTTCAACAAGGTTTATTAACTAAAGTAACCAGTGCGATAAAGTAATTACGACAACGAACAGAAACAAAATATTGTTGTCGATACGTCATGTAATCTTTTAGCACTGGATCTTCTAATGAATACTGGAGAAATAGAACACCTTACATCATGTAATAATTCTGAAAGATAGAACCCAAACCCTCATAATTCTGAAAGGTAGTTTAATCCATGGGAATAATATTTCCCGAGGGAGATACTTAACTGTTCGGAGGAGATTATCTTAAAGCAGCTGACTTTATGGTCTCGATAAAGAGCGCATTGTAGTGACGTACAAAACCTGGGTAGAGTGTAACTATAAAATAAATTGTTTGTTTAAACTACAACCGAGACTATAACATAAACTAGAAACCAATGAACAACCATTTCACGGAAATGACGTTGTTTGTGGCTGCCTGGTATAACAGTCAAGGTCATTTACAGAATCTATGCTTTCTCGTACAATCACAAACATCAGTAGACATCCACTTGGTTGCAGTATCAAAACAAGTGTATTTTTCCCAGTTCATTTTGATTTATTGATCTAACACAGTCTTTTCCTTCAGACATTCCTTCTGTCCAGTTTGTAGATCAGCATCTTACTATCTACTTACCTTAGGCATAAACATGTTTATTGTTATAAAATGTTCAATCGTTTACACTCGTTCAGTCTGTTTGTTTTGTAATAATCTTCACAGCTTAAGAAATATGTTCCTCAAATTCGACACGTTTCTATGGTTAAGAATCTAGTTTTCAAGGCCGTGACATATTAAAACGGGAACTACTGTCGGTTTGCTATACTTAGAATCACCACAACCCATATTATTTTTGAAAACGTCTTTGCATTTTTCATAAGGCATGTAATGGAGCTACATAGATTATTGGTCACGTTGGTTATTTGTTTAAAAATATCCATTTCTTTATTCAGTCTACACAACTGAAAGCAGTAAACAATTACGGAATAGATTTCTTTATATTATATTTCGCTTAATTTAGAAAGCTTTTATAAAGCGAGGTCTTTCGTTGTTTTTTTTACTGAACTTACAAATAAACAAATAAGAATATAAGAAGATACGATATACGAATATCTTGGGAAAACAAAACCAACATGCCTTTAGTATTAGTAGAGAATCTGTTGTCATCTATAAGATAAGGCAATACGGTAAATCCTTAGGGTGGAAAGTAACAGGTCACTACACGCAGCCGGAATGTTCCTGACCAATCAGCAGCAGTTAAATTAACACAAACAAACAAACGGACAGATTAATTATCGTAGTTTGCCACAGGAGAGAAACAGGTAACCCGACCGTGGACGCTCCAGACGGCACACGATCGATAAGTCCTTAGATTAGCAGTTGATAAGGTTTATGCAACGGCAGCTTAATTAGTTCCTTCTTGTCTTTAAGTTAATTAGAGAACGTGTCATTATATACATATAATAGACAAAACATTGAGTTGAATTAATTAAGATTCTGGTGTGTTTTCGCCTCCCCCCTCACGGTGGCGGTGGAGCGGTGTAATTACAAAATGACTTTGTCGCACTGTTAACACCAACCTTCCGACGAGTTTTTATGCATCATCACCGCTAATTACATTTCGTCCCTTCTCGCCGTCGCCGTCTGCCCCTGCACCAGTCTTTATAACAAACGACCCTCTTACGGCTTACGGTGGTGATTCGTACAAATGCCACAAACACCTGCTGTTAACAGCAACACGACCGCCACCAACCAGAGTTAACTTCTTTATAACGGCCTTGACTCTCTCTGTTCCGCTTCTCTCTCTGTTCTTCTCTCTCTCTCTCTCTCTCTCTCTCTCTCTGTAAGCTTTCACCGCCCCATCTGCGTGTGAATTGTTTTCAAAATTACACTCGCCTAATATAAATAAATCTTCCCATTACAGTAACAGGAAGAAAATAAATTCAAATTAAAATATCGTCAAATGGAACTAACTTGTATAATATTTTAAAACCATATTTATATTTTAATAACTAAAATATTACTTTTAAATAGACTATGCCAAGTTCCTTTCTCATGTTCTCGTATTTTTTCAGTTGGGCTCATATTTTCTTAAAAGACTATATATAAATATAATATTATAAATTATTATTATATTATATTATATTATATTATATATTATTACAATTTATATAATAAAGATATGAATATAATATTAAAGAGAAAGAAGGTCTATACAGAATGTCCTAGGAAGTTTATGCATACTTCATAGGCGTAATTCTCTCAATAAAATAATGAAAAAATTATCTATAGGCCTACATAAGTCTAGGAGCCCTTTCTTATTTGCTTAAGGCTTGTATACTTATGGACATACAAACTTTCCATTTCAATCATTTATTACGGCACGAGGAATAATTTATTTTCGTGTTGTTTTGGATGAAAGAAAAAAATGGTTTTGTGTTCCCGATTCTACAACGAGTGGTGTAGCATTTGGCTCTCGGACGACATATTCTCTTATCCTCCTATTTCACTTCTCTAAGTTCTCTTTTCCCTTACATTTTGCCCATTCTTTTCCCACGTAATCGAAGTCGTCCTCTTTATTCCTTAACACTGGTGCTCATTGTATAATAATTATTCTAATAACTTATTTATCTTCAAAGATACTCTTTGGTTAATTTTTGGAAAAAATATAGTCAATTTTTCTTAAAACTTAGTATACAGGCACTGTAGCTGTTCTTAAATTAGTCTTACAATATAGGTTTTCTTGTACTGTAATGTAGTATGCCATTTAAAGTTCCTAAAATGGCAATGTCCTTTTCCGTACCTATACTGTTCACCATTAAATCCGTCCTTAATCCGACGGTTTCTGTCTGGAGTTTTTTGCACTTGCGATTTTTTACGAAGAATGAGACGCAAGCACATTGCTCCAATCCCCAACCTGGAGGACCAGAAATTTCTGTTAGGGTTTATTCCCTTAGCCGATATGTTCCAGATATTTAGAGAGCACCATAAACTAGCTCTTCACCGTCTCCCATCTGCTACATAACGTAAACCCACTGTACGCCATGCACCCGGGAACCACGCGACTATTGTCTTCAAGGACGTGAGAGTAGGGTTTGTTGGCAGAGCTGAGTTCGATAGCTAGGGACAGTCAATAAATCTAGAAAAGACCAAGTATTTTTGCGTGGGAGGTACTGAAACCAACTTGCAATTGGAAAATAATGAAGAAATTGAAAATTCACAAGCATATAAGTATTTAGGAGTACAGATAAAGAAGGATGGCAGAGATACAGATGAAAAAAAGGAGAGTGTAGGCATGGGGCGATGGGCTATGAAAAAGCTAAATAGTATATGGTGGCATGACCAGATAACTAGAGGAAGGAAAGTACAATACTATCGGAAAGAGTATTTTGTTGTATGCTGCTGAGAGTTGGAGAATGACAGAAGCGGACAAAAGGAAAATAGTAGGTGTAGAGATGGATGCACTAAGGAGATCATGCAGAGTATCCAGGCGAGAGAAAATAAGAAATGAACAGATTAGGGAAATGATAAATGTGAAACATGGAGTAGTAGACGAAATAGAAAGAAGACAGTTAATTTGGTTTGGACATGTTAAACGGATGGGAGGAAAAAGGTTGCCAAAAAGGATAATGGAATGGTTACCTCCGGAGAAGAGGAAGAGGGGAAGACCCAGACGATCATGGGGAGCGAGTATCCAGAAAGGTCTAAGTGCGAGGAATCTGAGAGGGGAACATTATCAGGACAAAAAATATTGGAGAGAAAGACTGGAAATCGGACAGCGACGACAGACGGTATATGGTACCGTATATAATATATATAATGGTAATGTTCAATTCTTTTTAAAATATTCCGTTTTCTTTTGCTTACAATTTTGCACTGCTTTATCTTCAACAATTTGTTCTAATTTATGCATGTGGCCAAAAATTTCACCTTTCGATTTGGCTTCTAAATATCGACGAACACGGCTCAGGAACGAAAGCATATCGGTAGCCGTAAATGTTCATTGACATTTTTCGTGCCAAGTTTGTCGGCACTGTCATCACTTTCATAATTTTTAACTTGCACCGTTTTGGGGCGTGCGTGTATGGAATTATTTATTATGCAGCTACCGAAGAGGCAGAAAAAAATTGTTTTAAAAAAAACTCTTTTGTGGTAATCGATACTTTGTAGATAAAACTTACGTTTTAACCATACAAACTTTAATTATTGTACAATATAATCAGTTATCAGGATCTGAGTCATATTTCGTCTTAACCGGCAAATGAAAATAAAAATTAATCATGATTCGCGAGAGAACTGATGTTTAAAATAATGAAAAATGCATTGCTGCAAATAGAGTGATACACGTGTTTTTAGCTACTAAAAAGTATGCTGTCGCCAATATAAACATTGAGCCACTGAGGACTTTTAAAGTGCCGTTGAAATGTGCAGACTGTTCACAATAATTATACACGAAAGTGTCATCACCACAGTGAAATGTCGCTGTCATACGAGTCAACAAAAATAGGTCAATTTAATGCGGTTTTTTGTTCACATTATGCTGTCACACAGCTAAACAATTTAACGCGTATAAATACCATTAAGCAAGTTCAGGTATGTTTTGTGTTTACTAAAATGATTTATCTGAAATAATGATAACGTTTAACAGTAATTACACAATATAATGTAGTAATAAATCCGTCCATATATTTATTATTATAGTGTAGATGAAGTTAGTGACAAAGCACGACTGTTTGTTTACTCACTGCTTGTTACACGTAAACAACTGAGTAAAACATAAGCAAACTTTTGGCGCCCCGAACACGCAACACACCGCATTGCGGTGGGGAAACGAAACTGGTATTTCGGCTGGATTGGGGTTGATGTACGTCAGGCAAGAGTGTGTGCTTTCCCAACGGGTACCACAGCTATCTTCCCTGGCGTGCAGCTGCACGAGATGCGGTGAATCCTAATGGCAGAAGAGAGCCAGAGGCGGGGCAGTCTCTGGTCAGTAGCTCTACTCGGTGCAGTGGAAGGCAGGATTCTTTTCCGTAGCCAGTAGCTTTTACGTCTGTCTCTTCTTTTGATGCCGGTTGGCGAACCGAAACAAGCATCCGCGAACGGCGCGTTATATGTGACACGCGTGATTTACAAGCGACCCAATGCAGTGTGGCTACGAAGGGGGCCGGAAGATCACTGTTAGCAATCACCGCCAAACACGGGTGGTTTCTATGACGCCAAGAACTATCCCAGGCATGTTTCGAGCGCAGGGAGAATACCTTCCTTTGCGATATCGCCGCTGATCTTTGGGAAAATTACGTGTTATTGCGCGAAAGGAGACTAGATTTAACTCGGGATCCAAACAACTGCGGGCAAAGTGGAGCCAAGGCTGTGTCGGGCCTCTCATTCCAGTTCCATGATGTTTGTTGGAAAGACACATATACACTTCGAGTCAGACCCACCCGCTTGTGCTTTCTGTTTGGTGGATTGGCATTCGAGGAGTAGGTTGTGTAGGAGGAGTAGGGTGTGTAGGTTGTGGGGAGAGTACTGACGCTGTCCCAGAAGGTGTAGTGTAAGCCGTAGGCCTTCGGACTTCCTGGGTCTACCTGGGTTCATGCAAGGATGTCGATCCCGTGACCAATCTGAACATCGGGGGTCGTCGTATGGTCTCGCGACGTATATAAAAATAGTACCGTGAGGCCATGAACATACCGACCGGGGCCCTCAGCCCTGCAGTTCACTAGTTGAAAATAGTTTCATGGTGGCTGCAGTTTCATTCCAAGCTAGAGTAGAGTCATTCCATCGTGTCTTTCTGGATGTTCGGTGGTGGTATCATGGATGCAAAATCTCTGTATATCACTCTCCAGTCTTTTTGGATCACGGACCTCAGCACGCCCACGAACATTATTGTGTACAAACTGTCCACTGCATGCATGGAAAAATATTTTATTGCACGTAATACGGGAAACATAATATGTTCATATTGTACCATTAGTATTTATATTAGACTGAAAAATCATTATAAACTTATACAAACTTCTAGTGAGTTTGAATCGACTGACGTAAATGACGGGTAGCGGCAATTAATAAGAGAAAATATTAAATTTAATGTATTACAGGAAACACAAGTTGTGCCCCAATATAAATATAGGTAATAACATAATATAGGTAAGGTGATGAATTTTTAGTAAACCTACACGCTGATTGCTGAAATATTCCGGCACCACTAACCATACTACGTGGTATTAGATCGAACGAAACGGACTTAACTCAGCTTAGATTCACCGAACTCAACAGTGACCACTTTCGTATATCTGTAGAGTGGTTGTTGGGTGTGGATGGCTGGATTGTCGAGGCAAGAGTATTCGGCTGGTAGCAACTAATTTGGCTCACAACTATTATCAGTTGACTACTGCGTTAACTATGTATAATAGGATGCTCCACTTCACAGTAAATGCTTAATTCTTAAAGATTTAATTCAACGAAAAATAAAATTAAGTTAGTTTGGTAAAAATTTATGACCTCCATGTAAGCACGCCGTATTTACGGGGAAACGAAAGGGACCGGACCCCACCCCCGCAGAGAGTCGAAAAAAATTGATGTATTCTGTTAATCTCTTAATTTGTATGCTATTTTCTTATTTTTTCAGCTGTATATGCTAATTTAGTACTAACTCTTTTTTAAATATACAAACAGGTTTATTAGGGGGAGCATTTGCGTTAACATTTAAAATATAAACTACACAAAAATTAATTCCTTAAATAAGTATCATATAAATAATGTTTCAATAAAGCGTATTTTTATTTTGTTATTACCGTTTACCGTTTTTAATGGGATTGATTTGAGGATGTTATCACACGTTTTTCAGCCACGTTAAAGACAGTAATGTTGATTAGTCTTAACTGGTTTTTTCGTTAGTGTGACGCCGACTCGACTGGATCCTCTCTCAAGGCCAGATTCTAGATACGCTACTGCGTAAGAACAATTGTATTTAAAAATAGAAAATTGTTGTTTATTAGATTATAGTAAAACTCATACGTAAAAAATTAACTTGAAAACACTTATCGTGGAAAAAATTAATTAATTATTCATATACATATAACCAACAAAAACTTGTTTAAATGAAAGAACTCTATTAAAATTGTATTCCGGAAATAGGTAAGGCGCTTAAAACATTTCTTGAAGTAACTCTACAATCGTACTGCTGTGGTGATGTTGATAAAAAACTTGGCGGATTCTATTACAGTAACAACTACAGGGTTTTGTGCAACGTAAAACGCAGTACGTTATATGAACACGTAGGACTAAAAAGCAGACAAACTACACGGTGGAAGCAAAAATAACTGTTCATGCACACTGCGGCCAATTCAGTCAACTAGTAGAATGTAATGCTTGCAAACAAATGACAACGTTTGATTTCTAATTTAAAAACCATTTCCTAATGCTGTAAAATGAGTTGCATCATATAGCCTACAATTCCTAGTTCAGTTTTGTTTATTTATTTTTTTTATAAATTCCACAACGAATACAAAAGAAATAAAAACATTACATCTTGTACACGTTAGTTAAGTTAGTTGTGATCAGTTACAACAGTTGTAACTGGTATTATAAATATTGAATTTAGCGGAAATATAATACAAAAATGGATTCACCTACGTTAAGATGGATCCACGGATAGCTGTTCGATGTATGTTTTTCTTAAAATGGTTTATTCTACGTTAAGGCCAATATCAAACTGGAGTTTCAAAATAATAATGTATTAAAAACTTTGTATAGTAACTTTTTTCCGCTGTAGAATTTGGATATTATCAGAAGGTTTAGACCTACTAAAAATAACAAGCGTATATAGTGTGTCTATACAGGCCTACTGTGTGTACGGACAGTACACTATTTCGTCACTGCAGAATTCAGTTTCTTGACACAAGGCTTGCCAGGAACAACAAATATAGTGCGTGCTTGCAGTATTGTATGTAGGTATGGACTGTACATATGTAATAACTTGTGTTGTTACCACAACGCCACTCAAGTAAGAGGTGTATAAGTTTATACTTAAAGAATATAACTATCTAGGAACTAAAATCACAAGTGATGGACACAGCAGTAAGGAAGTGTAAACAAAATTAACCAGGCTAAAATTGCTTTCAACAAACAGAAAAACCTCTTTACTTCAAGCATTTTCAGCATAAAAATAAGGAAGAATCTAGTAAAGACATTTGTGTAGAGTGTTGCCATATACGGGAGTGAATCTTGGACAATTGGAGAAAGTGACAAGAAAAGACTCCAAGCATTTGAGACCTGGTGCTACAGAAGAATAAGAATATTCAAGATAAGGTGGATGGAGAAGATAACGAATGGGGAAGTCTGTAGAAGAGCCCAGGAGAAGAAGAGATTTCTAATTGATTTAAAAGGCAGAAGAGCTAAGTTTATAGGGCATATACTACGACACAATGGGATGGTTAAGAGAATAATAGAAGGAACTATTGAAGGGAAGGATCACAGAGGACGACCCCGTTTGGACTACATGAAACAGCTTGTGGTCGATATGAACTGCACATCATATTGTAAGTTGAAAAGAAAAGCAGAGAAGCGTGAAGAATGGTGAGTTTCTGCCAACCAGCCTATGGGCTCCTGACCTAGAAGAGGAAGTTTATACTGGCAGTTTCATGCGAAGCACAATTGCGGCCAGTTCATAAGGTGGCAAAAACCGATGTAAATTGTATAAATGTCGTAATTTTTCATCCTATTAGGTTTAACTCTTCATTATTATTTCTTTTATTGAGAAAAAATTTACTTCTGTCATTATTAATAAACACATAATATTAAAAATTCACTGAAATTCTAATTAAAATAAATCTAGCTGCCTTACGATAGAAATTTATATTTGATAACTTCAGTCGAACTTCATAGAATTAATACGACAAGCCATCCGAAAAACATAAAGAAGGCATTATGCCCATTTGTAAAGAGTGATAGAGAGAAAGAGAGGTAGAGAGAGAGGGAGACAGATCAATGATACATATTAAGGAGTATGAAATGTAAAATGTAAGACGAGAGAGATAGGAGAGCACGGACGAAAACAGAAAGTGCAGGAAACAGCACAAACGTTTTATGTACACCAAAAAAACCTTAATAATCCACCGATTCTGCTCCCTGTCTCTCGAACATTGTACTGCTCCAACAACTTTGGGTACTTGTTGCTATAATTTAGTAATCCGTGTATTAGTTGATTAATTAGATCCTGTTCAATATACTTCTATAGTGTTTGTTAATTTTGTTCCATACTGCTTTTTTTCTGCTTTCAAGCATATCAAAGTTTGAAAATTAAACTACCTTTTTTATTGAATTTGATTTCAGTAGTTCAGTTTTACAGTTGTCCTTGCCATAAAAGTTAGAACTGTCCTTACATGTTAATTTGAAATTATCCTTCCTCAAAAATGCATATATACCCAGTACGGAATGCAATATTTATAGATTCTATGAGACTAATATTTTCTTCACCGACTCTAGACAGACATGTTAAACCTAATAAAAGTGTATAAATAACATAGATTTTGTTTAAACAAACACCGTTGAATCGACGAAACCTTACTTTGCCGCAATGGATAATAAATTAATTAATGAAACTTTCCTGGAGCTTCTATTATACAAGAAACATCAACTAGTAGTACAATTTACGCAACAAAGGCAAACAAACTGAAACAGAAGATAAAAGCAGATAGACTAGAGTCAGGAAACAGTATTTAAATTGAATAGTTTTATACGTTTGTTTGGTGGAAACTCAGTGCTGTCATCGGTTAGTAAACAAACATATTATTCTGTATACGTTTTATTGAATTGTCAACAGTGCAAGTATATCGATAGTTCTGTTGAGTCGCTTGTATATAAAATTTGATATGTATTTATGTTTTCATTGACCGTTTCACTTAAACTATTGCATTCTATATCAGATTAAAACTGAAAATACTTAATTATTATTAATATGCTGGAATTGTAAGTCAATAACGAACATTAAGATAGCACAGTACGATTGTAGCAAACGCTTCACAAATGAACTTGGAAATGTAAAAATACATCGACCGTATATCAGCTTGTTGCATAAAGCAATTCTGAATATTTCAGTACAAACCATTTGAAGGAAATTATGAGAGTGGTTATTTCAAAATTTGGTAAGTATACCACCTCATGAGATCTCTACTTTTGACGTCTTATCAAAGCTTAATAAAATTATTAACGTATTCCAATGTTCTTCGTACTTCATCATCTTCAGCAAGGCTTATCCCACAATTTGTTTATCTGGTGTGTTCCGGTTCCAAGCAGATATACTAGAGCTGATCATTTCAGTGTTTTCCAGCACGACACATACTTCTCCGTTCTTCCTGTTTATACGTAATTCAGTAATTGTTTGCGGATACGGTTGTGACGATTTCATTAATTAAAAATAAAATAATTAATAAATAGGTAATGTAAAAGCTGAGAAATTTTAAATTTTAATAAAATCGCACATTTAAACTAAATTTTATCGCTATCATAAATTATAATAATATTTAATAAAGAGTTTTAATAATAAAATAAAAAGCAATACGAGTGTACAGATAGGGAAAACCTTGTTAATTAACCCTGCATAGACATGCGCTAACCGGAATTAACTTGAATACCGACCCCTAAACAAACTAATAATCCTTGTAAATTTGATATTAATGAAATAAATAAACAAGACCACAGTAGTGTACTATAATGAAGTCTGTAATTAAGAATAGCTTTGGATAATTAAAAGGTCAAACTTTAACCTTTTAAATAAATGTGGAACTATTTTATTGCGACGCGTAAACTCCGCGCGATTAACTGACCCTTCCTAACATAGTAAGGGAGTCGAGATGAAGCGCTCGCGTAGAAGACACACGCTTGAACCATGTCTCCGCGATAGACAAACTATTTTTATTTAGAAGACCGATACAACAATGTGTAGCTAAAGTATTGGCAAATTAGTGTGGTAGTAAGTCTAAATGTTAAAAAACCGAAATGCATAAATAACTGTGTAAGGGATGACATCTCATCTGTTTAATTAGTAAGAGGTTTATATTGTTTTAAATAATATGGTACGAGCTACCAAAAGTGAGAACTTTTATAAACAATAATGTGACGTGCGATTCTGCAACAATCAAGAACAGTTACGGCACTTATACTACTAACGATGTTTAACCACGAGACTTCTGAGAACCTCCAAGCTACTTCATTATGAACTAACTACTTCAAGAACTTCAACAGAAAAGTTATCTCCACTTAAGATCAACCGCAGACGAACACCATAAGGACCAAGGACCCTGACTACGAGTAACCTGATGGATTTGGCAGGTGACACGGAGACTTGTTCTCCGTGATTAATTAAAATTCTAACCAATGAATTGCTAAAGACAGTTGAAATAAATAAATAGAAAGACTTTAACGATAACCACATTATAAGATGTAGTATGTTACAGAATTCAAAATATTTGTAGTAAAGAATAATGCTGTTGTATATTTATAGCTTCACTGATACAAATTCTTAGATTAAGTCCATTCTTCAAATGCCCCCCCCCCCAAAATAGTATTTATAGAATATAAATAAGCGAGCTTAACTCATAAATACGTTTAAGGTCCCGGATCCGTGGATAATGCTAGCACAAATAAATCCATATGCTTTGGCCCCAGTTCTTTACAAAAATCTGTTATAAATTGTAATCTTTTATTTACAAAACGTTATATGGGAATATTTATGTAGAGCTGTTATAGTAATGATTTAATAAAGAGATGTCGTTACTTTACACTAAAACTGTGAGTGAATAAATCATCAGAGCCCCATGTAAAGGTTTCTTTAGTAATAACTACAGCTGGTTTAATTAATTAATAATTAAAAGTTAATTACCAGTATGGCACCCTGTGCAATTGATCAGAGGTAAGTATGCACAGGTTCCCGATGTTATAGCGTATGTGACACGCTATACGGTAGTCATCAGAGTGTCAGCTTCTCCAGTACTTTGAGGCACACTTTTCAATAATTATGGAAATTATATTCATAAACATAAACGGCCGTTTTGAACTTCACCCGTAACATGGGCAAGGAACCCTTAAAAGGAAACCCTGAAATCTGCGGTAGACAGAGATTTATTTATTTCGCTGGTAGGATTGTCCTGAGGGCGTCATAGAGAGCTCCTAACCGCTAACTTTTAATGGCATATTTAAAGAAAGCTATATCTCCTGTTGTCGCTCACAAAATGTTTATGGAAGTTGTACGATAAATAAGAGACAGAATTTTCTACAAATTATATTAATATTCATCATCATCATCATCATCCGCAAGGTTTAAAACAAGAATGGTTTGTGCCGGTCTCAAATAGGCAAATATTACAGCTGGTCACTCCAGCGCTTCCTCGGACGTCCCACACCTCTCCGTCCCCTCGGCTTCTACTTCCATAGTTGTTTGGGGATGCGGCAGTCATCCATTCGGGCAAAGATGTTCCCACCAATTCAGCCGATACTTGTCGATCCTGTCGAGTATACTCATAATATTTAGTTCCTACCGTATATCTGTGTTTCTTCTATGATCATGGAGAAATCCTGCCACGTGCCTCAGAAATCACATTTCAGCCGCTTGGATGCGACTGGCCTGGCTTTACGTTAAAATCCAATTTTCAGACCCATAAAGAAGTGTGGGAAGCCATCACCTTGTAGAATTTTAGGCGTGTTCCTTTACTTGCTGAATTAAGGGTTCGCCTTAAATTTGAACTTATGCAACTTATTCACCATGTCGTTGCTTGATTATAAGACACACTGTAGCCCAGGTATTCAAAACTGCTAACTTGTTCCAGGACAGTACCGTCTATAACAATTTTCGCACGTACAGGATCAGTTCCACAAAAAACCATTACCTTGGTTTTAAATGTGGATATTTGCAATCCAGAGTCTTTGCAGATTCCATTTAACAAATGTATAACCTTCTCCAATCTGTTTTCAGAGTCCGACAGAATAGCCTGATTGTCCGCAAACAACAAAGTTCAATTGTAGAGTGACCAACCATAAAATGGTCTGGAAGGCACATCCGCCAGTTTTGTATGACATCGTCAATGTAAAAATTAAAAAGAGAAGCTGATAATGGACACCCTTGTCGTACTTCACAATTGATCAGGCCAACTCTAGGAACTGTTCTCGGTTTCCCTGCTTCTATTAAGAATTTATTGTCCACATAAAGACTCTGTATTGCTCTGATTAGATGCCTTGTGCAGATGATTGCACTGATTGTGGAATCCCTTTCCTTGCCATTACTGCCCATAGTTTGCTCCGGTTCACTCTGTCAAATGCCTTCTCGAAGTCGATGAAAGCTATGTATGTGGGTAGCTGATACTCTCTACGCTTTTCAGTGAGCTGGACTATTATAAATATACAATCTAAACATGATCTGCCCTTCCTGAAACCGTTCTGAGACTCTGAAATTATTGTCTCCGTTATCGCATTCAGCCGTGTTCTTAATATAGGTGCATATAATTTATATGAAGTATTAAGAAGGCTGATTCCTCTGTAGTTCCTGCAGTCATTACGATCACCTTTTTTGAATATGGGAATTACCTTTGCAATCCGCCAATCGTCAGGAACATGACTACTGGTCCATCATAGATTAATGAACGCAGCAAACGATCATGCAGCAAAGCTATTACTATTAGCTCCTGTAATTTGGTAAAGTAAGGTATCTTTACTGACCTAAACAATTACTTTTTCCCAAATATAAAATAATTGAATAGGCCTTTGTCAAAGCTTATTAAGTTTTAAAGTTTTGGTATATCAAACAAGCGAAGTTTCAACTTTATAGTACACTTTGGAGTGTACAGTACTTACCTGAATGAAAGAAATAAAGTATGACGTGAGAGTGAATGTAGCGCGAATGAGAAACGACGTCTTGGAAATGACTTGAGACTGCGTGCTTAATAATTAATGACGTCATTAACGTAAGAAAGAGAAACACAGCGCCTGTCAGAGTGAGAGGAAGGAGGCCTGTGTTTAAAAACACCTGTTTTGCTGCAAACCCGGCGGGTCGGTTTACACTGCTGTGAAGAACACTGCGAATCTCTGTAGGCCTCTTTGATTTCACTGCAAACAAGGTAGTTCCAGACCTACATGTGTAGTGTACAAAACGCCAATAAATAAGATCCGAACATTGTGAAAGTTAAAGATCGAAAACGAGTACTAACGACTGTTGGCCTGTTTTATATTGGAGAAATATTTTTTGTAAACCTTTCCAAATAATACAAGTTTTATTAAATACCTTTTTACTTTGGAGGTAATTGTTGACTGTTTATTCCACGGTTTCTGTATAATTTATATACACCTTCTGCAAATAACAAAACCTTCTGCAAGTATATTTAGTTTCTAAATTCATAAATTTAGCAGTCTACTGTTATGAACTCACAAGTATACTGTACCTTGCTCGTGATTTCATAAAAAGACAATGATGATAAATTTCTATTGTGTGAAACGTGAATCAGGTAAAAATACAAAGATAATAATTTATCAAAATATACTTGCAGAGACATTTATTATTTCAAAAACATATGGATCAGATAATTTTTCTATAAATGTACCACGTCCAAAAAATAGCAACATAGCCCCACTTTTATAAAACCACTAGTCCACAGATAAATGTATGTTTCTTATCAATACGCGTCAGATCGTTTTCTTGATCACAATCTGGTAAAAAAAAGTTTTTAGACCAGTTTTATAAGCACTTGTTCCAAGAGCATGTTCCTTGGCTTTCTTCCGACATTTTCCATCAGTCGTTGTGTCTAATACCGTATACCGTATCGTACCGTCGTTGTGTCTATAGATACCGTACTGTGTGAAACTCAGTGCCCCGGCCTCCGCATGTCTAACGACACATTCCCGCAAACATTTATTTTAATTTATCCTCTTTCACCATTGCTTTCATTTTTCAGTGATTAAGATTTTACTTATTCTTCTGGACCACCGTCCCTTATAATAATTTGTGGATCTTGTCAGTGGTTCATGAATGAGAGCCATCACGATCTTCGTCTTCTTCTTCTCTTCAAACATTAGGTTATATAAACGTGTTCCGCCACCCACCTCGGACAACCCCACGTTTCTTCTGCCACTGGCTTTATAGTTCAATGCCGCTTTCAGCAATCGATCCTCTGTCATCCTTTGCAGATGATCCCACCATTGTCTTCTGTAAATTTAAATAATTTCATTTATGTCCTTTATGTCGAGTTCTGCTCTGATATCCTTATTCTATCTTGCAATGAATAATTTAAAGTATTTCAAAGAGACTGCATTTCAGCACTCTGAATCTTGCCGCATTCCTTTTTCTGTCATGACCCACAACTCACTTATATATGTCAATGTGGGTATTCCAATTATCTTATAAAATTTAATGCTTGTGCTGTATCTTGTTTTATTTCTAAGAGATCTATGAATCGTACCACTAATATTCATAAATGTATTTATCTTCTCTCTTATAATATATTCAGATTCATAGCTTACTGCACATTTAAGACATTTCAAACGACTTACTTGATCTAAAGTGCTGTTGTTATAACACTCTCACACAAAATATTTTACGACATTTCAAGCTTCTATGTCTAGCAGCTCTAGACATAGTATTATTTTTGTTCGTTCTGTCTTAGTTTTAAGAGCCACCAAATTTACCATCCAATGAGACTGTATTCCTAAATACAGTAATTGGAAACTTTTAGTCATACAAGTATACAGGTGAGTCATAAGTAGATAGAAATTAACCTTAGTTTATGATACCATATGGTAAACGAAGAAAAGGTTTGTGAGGTTTGGCCGTTAACTAGACAACATTTGTAACATATGTCTTGATGTTTCGACATTTGTCATCAATGTTGTCGTCGTGGTGACATGTACCATGCAGTCTGCATCGAGAAAAATGTATACATACACAACGAATGTGTTATTATGTGATTGTGTCAATGTGTGTAAGTAGTGTATATGTTATATAAAGGATTATAATTATTATATAAGTAGTTGCAGTAATTAAGTCTAGCTGTCTACACTAATTTATTATAATAGTTATAAGCAGTGAAAATGTTGTTTGAAATGTTACGTCTACATTAAATTTCGACAAAACTCTAGAAGACGTGACAGATAAACGCTAAATGTGTGACTCCTCTTAATATCTTCCATCCGTGCTTTAAGCATCCTAACATAGTGAAGACAACCGAGTGATTAATTTAATAAGGGCAACTTGGTATGTCTAATTAGCATCTATGTTAATAAATTGTAATGTGTTCGATGAATCCTTTAGTCGAAAATAATAATAAACTCCTGCTGTTCGGAAAATTTATCCGTTCCTTACCACCAAATAGTTCACTTGTGTCGTACTTACAGTCACTGCTGTATATTCTTGCCAGAGTTGATAGTCAACGTACGTCACGCTAAATTGTTTTGGCCAAGTTCTGCTCAAGTCATATTTGTCTAAAATTGTACCTAGACAGGATGTATTGTCCGCAGCTAATAGAGTCAGATTTCCATTGGCCTTTCACGAGCCTTTAATCCAGATGAAAATCGTGAAAAACGTTTTACATTGGCATGGATTCGAACCGATCTGCCCTTACTGGGCAGGCCAGACAACTAAACTTATTTTCTAACTGTAACTGTAACTAACAAAAGCTCACAATTAAAGTTTTACTTACGATTTAACAAAAATATTATTATTTGATAGTTAATTAGGTATACTTACGAATGATTAATGTAGGGTTTACTTGAAAATACCCGTGGATGTGTTTTTATTACACACAGTTTGTTACACACTTACATGTTACGACGTTGTAAAGTATTCGCTGTAAAAAAGTCAATAAATAGTTAACTTATTATGTACACACTCAAGGAATTAGAAAAAAAGAATAAAAAATATGAGATAATTCTAGTGACGAGTAGCGAGTCGGATGAATTGCTTACAATATAAATCTGCCAATGTGTTCATAAAATCGCAGCACCCAATAGCACAATGTGAGCAGTTTATTTTTTGAATCTTCTAGGATGAAATACCGAGAGGGCCCTTGTGACCTCACAGGCCGAGTAAGCATATGTAAGTAGATATAAAGTGATACGCGCGCCTTTTGAACATATTTAAGCGCGTCGAATACGTAACCGGACTGGTGCCGTTAATTAAGTCAAAGGTTGCCACTCACCCTTTCGTAAACAGGTCGGCACAATCACAAACCCATGTCACCGACCACCGGCTCAGCAATCGTCATTAATTAACTGCTCATTTTGTCGTCCATGTCCCCTTTTACGTTCCAGCTTATTTACGCACGAGACCGAATGGCTTCTATCAAAATCGCTAACATGTCATGACGAAACACGCCGTCTTGTCACTAAATGAGCTGTCAACAGTTCTAGCAACGTGTATTCCACTCCCAACATTCCGAAGGTAGTAAATGTATACAAACAGACATAGAACACATAAACAAATTACAAATCTGTTATAAATGAGCTCATGTTTAACACTTTATAATTCCGTGAGTTATTATTTACTTAGATCTGTATATTAAAATCAACCAAACTACTTACACGTTTATTTAAAAAATATTAAGTGTTAAGTTTTATCACTTAAACGATGAAGAGATGCTAGCATACTCGTAATTGAAGAGTTTAATTTATTTTTCCTATTCTCCGTAAATCTTGTCATTTTTTCCAGCTCTGAAGCCAAATACTTTTTAAGTTACTACCGTATTCAAATCATCTTAAATTGTATAATCTGGTGCGGTTTTGTCTTCCAATTCCGCTCTTAAATTTTATAATCTGGTGCGGGTTTGTCTTTCAATTCCGCATTTCCTTGTTTGAAAATCTGCAAGCGACGCGTTGCCTATAATTGTAGTCAATAGTTACGTTTTGGGCTGAACGGCGGGACGGTGTGTTGTCGTGCCTATTGTTATTGTCTGAAGTTCACTTAAACTCCTGTTTTGCCCCAGCTATACGCAGATGAGGTTGGCATGGTTCAACATAGAGCCGACGGATGACGCCATGAAAACCGATCGCCTTCTCACCTTAAAGCTGATCCTCACAGTAGATCATGATGAGATCATTGTGTCCATACATATTTGATTTGTTGCCGATGTTTTCACCACGACTTCGACAGTTATCTTCAGTGTAGTTTCTGACGAGATATTTCTTCCAAACCCGCGATAATACGCTGAATCATAAAGCCCAGTGGAAGCTTACACACACCGATCAGTACGCGCGGTAATGGGAACGTTTTCCACATACTGGCTTGTAGGCCAGTATCTCAAAGAAGAACTAGACCATTTGGAAATTGCCCTGTATAAGCGAACGGATGATTAACCAAGGAAGTGATCTAAGTACCTAAAAATTAGATCGGGAGGCAGGAGCACTGGAAATTACGTTTCTCCTCCTTGCGTTAAAGGAGTAACTACAATAGAAGAGTCAGATATTAATACGGTGTATGTTGGAAAGCGCAGAATGAAGACTGCGTTTAGACCGACGCGAGAAATTCAACAAACCTGAACAAACCGATTACGCGTTCGATGTTCCGTGTACTTGGGCCTCCTAGATACGAGTCACTTTATCATTCATTGCGTGCAACCCTACAATTGCTGTTGATTATACAAATAGTACTAACTCAACTGTTATTATTAGAGGCTGTTTCCGGGTTTAAACCTTCCCCCCAAAGTGTACCGCTGAGCTACAAATCGTCACACGAATTACGTACTTTATTATCCTCTTATGTAGGATAAGATATTATATATAATAAACAATTATAATTGATTGAATGTGTCTACACATAATCTGTTATGAGATAGGAACAATACGTCAAGCTTTTGTTGGACCCTCTCTAAGATAAAATTTTACATATGCCCATGATATTTCGTAAATAGGCCTATTATGTTCTAGTAATCTTCCTTAACTTTTAGTCTGTTTTGATGAATTGACAACTCTAGTATTTTTTTTCTTTACAAAGCAGTACTTTTTATAAAAAATAGGATTAAAATTCAAGAGAGCGACAAAATTGCGTATCGTTGCTTATTTACAGAATACTCAAAACAACTACGAACTGCTACTGGCGATTCGATCAACCTCATGCACAACAATGTTTGCTAACCAATGGCTGCACTCGTTTCCCGCCGATCAAAAGTAACAAAGTAAACATTTAATTTAGAAACTATTTCCTGTTGCAATTCTGCGAATTTTATCTGTTCTTGTTGTATTTGTTACGTAAATTGCCCCATGAATATACAAAGCACTAATTTGCGTTCTAGAACCTTTGCGATATTTTATCAGCTGCACGACTAGATAAAGTAGTTTCTCGTAGGCGGTTTACGATAAAACAATATAAAAATGAATTCACTCCGTATATTTCTCTTCGGATGGACATTAAGAGGTTATGTGAAAAATATCAAATTTTTAAAGCTGACAAAACCGTACTCATATTCAGTAGATGTACATACCTTATTACTGTCAGTGAAGTACAAGAAAAAACACCTATTTGTAGTTGTCTAAAATGAACTATTATATTAACTACATGTGTGTATAAAATATTTAAAGACTAGTGACTAGAGTGAGAAATGAAGTAGTTCAAGAAACTGGACTATGTAAGACAAAATAAAAAAGAGAAGCCTTATGCGACGTATTTGGATAATGATATATGTTTGAAAGGCATGATAAGAAAGAGGATTGTAGAAACACCCACGGCTGAACAATCAATTATGCACGTTAGCTGTATGATTATGCTATACATGGAACAACGGACAAAGTTCTAGAGAGTTTATGAAAGAAAATGTACTTGTACTAAATATCTATAAAAACGGGTTTAACGATACAAAGTTTTAGAGGACAACCAACGAAAATAGCTAGTGAACTGGGAACGTGGAGACACACTAGCGTTTGGTCTGAGTTCGAAAGAACACATAATGAATAATTATAACTAATTATGAGGCATCAAAAATAAACCGTAAATATATACATTAAAAATAAACATCACAGTGTACACGTATGTGTGTATACAAGTAGGCCTATACACTTGCAGCATATAGGGCACTCCAATGTTTTTCCTAACATTGCAAGCATACACCCTAGTGTAATCCAGCTTTTTCGGAAAGGAATCAAAGCCGACGATCACCATGTGATTCGGAATTGGACTCTGAACTGTACATGCTAACAGTATTCTTGTTTTCGAGACGACCAGCTTCAAGGCTATGTCAGTAATAAGATTAACTAATAATTAGCACTTCAATTCTCTGTGAACTGAAATAGACGATAAAGACTGACGGTTAAAAATATAAAAAATCAAATTCTGAAGGCTCTGAAAAAGATGACGACAAAAAAGAAAAGGAGAAGGTAATGGTAATGATGAAAATAATAATGACAATGATAAAAAATTAGCTATTGATTCCAAAATAACATATTCAGAAGACTAAGATAGAATTCACTACTTTAAAAACAATCTGAACGAGGAGAGGTCTTAAACAACAGTTTGCTATGGCCATCTTTCCTTCCAAAAAACTTAGTACACGAGTTATCAACTGTATGAGGTCGTAAGGAGACGACACAGTAGATGAGGAAAACAGCAGGGAAATGTAATTTTTTATATCTATTATATCTAGACAACAAAATACAGTTAACAGATAGAGGAGAAACGAAGATAAAATAAATGACAGAGAGAGGCGCCAAATGTAAGGGTGCTGAGAAAAGAACAAGTTCAGTGAGCAACGTGAAAGGCCAAAATTTATAAATTTCGACCATGTTAAACCAATATATTGTTCCATTTACAGGAAAATTCATTTTACCCAATAAACGCAGTGAGGTCACTGTCGAGGATTCTATTTCCATTACACAATACACAAAAGGTACAGTGCAAATTATAGGATACATTTATTTGTCATTCGAACAGTCATTGTAAAAAGTAAATTAGTAGGAAATAGAAAAATTATTGTCAAATGCTTGCCAAAAATAGACATTATCGTTGTAGTTTGAAAGTTTCAAAAATTATAATTTAAACACACGAAGTCAGGAAATCATTTTATCAGAAATGTAACTTATTGTAAGACAAAATAACAATTAAAACAAGACAAGAAACACGTTTTATTTTTAATAAAATAAGGCATTGTTGCGTATTGTTTGTTACGTGGCTAATGAGTATAGCAAAATATAACTAAAAATAATATTCCATACTTTCTTTTATGTGCGTTTAGTATCCATTATTTTCATTTTCTTCCACATATTGTAATGTTAAAAAAAAAATAATTTCTGTATTGGCTAGTTTTAACACAAAAGTTTTTAAATATAGTCAAATGTTTATTCTTTCTTTAACAATAAATTATCGTAACGTTTTCTTGACTCTAGACAATGGTAGTAAAGTACATAAAACAGTTGAGCTGGGACAACATTTTTTTCTTTACATTGCTCTTTGTATTGTTTTATTCACACTCTGTATTTGTCGAATTAACGGCCATTGAGAATGTATTCCATAAATAATATTTATGATAATGAAGATATTTTCAATTGAAGTAACTTACTTCCATGAATCGATCAGATATTGATATTTACTCCTGTAACGCAAAAACGTAGTTGATATTCTTTAGACAGTAGATAAATATTATTGTATCTATTCTTTATCTAGAACTTTTTTAATGTATTCCTCAAGAGAGCAAATGCATAGTCAGATCAATAATAAAACAGACTCAAGAATATATAACATAACTGATGATACGTAATCTTCTGTAGCAGTTTTAGAAGCAAATGTAGATATGAAAAAGTATACTGGATCGAAATACGAAGAAGAAATGAAACAAAACGTGGGGCATAGAAAAGAAAGAAAACATAAAAATTGAGAGTGAATTTATATATTCATATACAAGATCCTCTACTTCGGTAGATCGTGCTGCAGAACAACAAAAATTTCTATCCATCGAGGTGGATCGCAGTAATTTTTGTGAGCAGAGAATAAAAGTGTTATTTTCCTAGAATCATAAGAAATTCAATTTTACATACTTTTTTACTTTGCCTTTTACGTAAGCATATATTTGTGTATGCTAAGTATGCTCTGTGAAACAGAGCGGTCGAGTTAATTAAAACAAAGATTTCCACCCTTTTGTGAACACATGGCAACAGTTACAATAATGGGGGCCTTCCACCAGCTCTCAGCAATTGTAATTAATTTACCATTCATTTTGTTGTCCAGTGTTTCCCCTAGCACTCCGAGAATTACGAGCAGTTGTCGGCCTCTGTCAAAATCACACGCAAGTTATATGTCAAAGGGAAATCCGTCCTTGTTATTAAATATACTCTCTGTAACTGACAGATGGGAACCAATACATGTAACTAAAATACTCGACAAATCGACATAGAAAATATTTAATAATCGATTAATGTCTACAGTGTAATTTTAAAATGACAGGATGACATCTCTTATATTTATGTATTTCAATCTATATGATTATTGATTTGTGACAAAAGGTATGTTGACCATGCAGATTAGTAATATAAAAAAATGTAACACTTGTAGTGAAAATTACATTAGGGATATATTATACCTTTTTAATTTAAATTTGACATTAAATTGGTGTTTTCAACGAACTTGTAATTCATTCTTTATTCCCCTGACTTCTAAGTCATTTACTGCGTTTCTTCTTTATTTTGTTTTGTACTTCTTAAATTATTGGTACACAATAAATTATTTCAAATAAGAGACGTAAATTTACTCGAAAATGTATACCAGATTAACTATTAAACTTTAGTTGAGAGAATTTGTTTTCAAGACGCATTAATTTTAACTTTATCCTTCACTCACCGATAAGGATTTTGGAATTGTCCAATAAGTTTTTTAGAATCAAAGTAGCTCTTATTATTTGCGTTACATAGCTACATCAATAATTATTTTAAGAGAATAAGTCACGTGTTTTATAACCTCTTCACTCCAATAGACAAGGAAGCAATTGTATGTGTTTTCCGAATAAGGTAAAAAAATTTCCTTTGAAACTCAGTTACGTTTTTCATACTGTAATAGCTTAATAACTGAGAAAAAATATAAGGCAAAACAATAATAGCGTAAGTTACTATGCCCCACAATTTAGATAACTAATACTTGCATCTTATTAAGTGTAATACTGCAACAGTTAAGAAAGGTACACCTTTAGTGTTAATTAATTTTCATTAAGATATGGCCGTCACTTTTATGTAAGACACAAAACTGTTAATAAGTAATGTAATTTACAATAATTTAGTTAACTGTTACAGGATACATATTTATTTTAACAATAATTTTAGAATAGTGTAATATTTATAGACATTATATTGCTACTAGGGTTGCGTGTATCGTATCTTTACAGCAGTGGAATAAATTCATTGAACACCAGAGAAATTGATACCTACAATATTTTTACAACACTCGTATTACAAAACGTGTCATAATTGCATAATGTTCCAATCCACGGTTTACTCAACCGTAACAAATATTGCCAGATCAAATTAATAATACGCTTATAAATAAAACTTAAAATTAAGATAAACAACTAATTAATTTAATATTACTTTCACTAAATATCGTTGTCTAATACCGCTCACCACTCTCTTCTCAGGCACCCAATACCTCTTATTCTTTTTTAAATTATAGACTTATTGAATTTTACTCTTAAACATAACGTATAGTAACATAACGTATTTTTATACATAAGGATTTAGTAAGGAAATTTATGTGAATATGCAATTCATTTCTCACACGAAAATGTACAAACTAATTGTACATAAATAAATAAGTTGTTCAACTTGTAACGTGTCTAATCTATTGCAAAGTTTTTGTAACCTCACGGACAGCACTGTTGGATAAAACGGGTTTTGTCTGTAAATTGACCAATGCAGTGATTTCGACTGGGTACCCATTTGTAAAGTTTGACCTACGCTGGCCGCTGGATTCACTTCCAAACACTGTCAATCACATCTTTACTTTCTCCCCCCTCGCTCTCTCTCACTCTCTCTCACTCACTCACTCACTCTCTCTCTCTCTCTCTCTCTCTCTCTCTCTCTCTCTCTCTCTCTCTCTCTCTCATTCTTTCCCTCTCTCTTTTTCTTTCTACAAATTCTCTTACTTATAGGCCCAGATAGAGATAGATTCATCTCAAACGTCAGCGGGATATAAATATAGGAGTCAGAAGCGACCAGAGTGCATTTTTCGATCTCAGATATTAGTTTACGTTATCGGAGTTGAGGTTGTGACTTCGAATTATTAGTGCGACGTTGTTAAATAAGTGATACTATTTGACGTGTTTCATTAATGTGTTTGGCCAATCGAAGGTTGAAGATTTCTTGTATACCAGTGTTTATTGCTGAATGTTGCTAATTATTGATTCAGTCTATTTAAACCGTAATGAAATTTCTGAGAGCAATTTAATCTGGTGTCAATTAATCTGTTTCCACTGTTTAGACACGGCTATCCATCGAGCGTGGTAACAAGATTTTTGAATCACCTACGTAGAGTACGTACGAAATAAAGAGTAAGAAGAAATACGACACAGCAAGTTTCAATAGGATTATCACAAGTCACACTTATTCCAAGTGGACGTGTCATGACGGTAATTGAGGGTAAATACGAAACACGCCACATGCGTGTGCACACTCTCACACAGACGTCTTGCATGCATACGTCTACATTGAAATAAAATTCTATCTTCTAGCCTTCATCTCCAAATCATATTTTCTGACAACACTTTTTGCTATAATAAAGAGTAATGAAGTTTGAGAAAATCTAATTTTAATTAGCCTTAACTTTGGAAGCAAAAAATTGTTTCTGAGAGCGAAAACCGTATGGTTTTAAGTACATATAACACCAGCGCAGTCTAATATTAGAAAGTGATTTGGTATAAAACTAGGTAATTTCTCGGCAGCAAACGTGTAACGAACATTTTTTTCATTTATTAAAGATGTGTTACTGTTTGTTTAGCCAGAAACAAAATTATTCCGATTAGCGCTTTCAAGCTTCACAGCTTGTGTTATCATCAGATCGGAAGATTCAGCTTTCATCAGATTTCCGATCTGATAATGAGCTGTGAATATTAAAAGCGCTAATCGGAATAATTTTTCTATAGTGGTGTGCAATTTTATTTTGTCTAGTTTATAGTAAATAGTTGTCAAGGAAACTGAGGAAATCAAACAGATAACTAATTGTTGATTGCGTAGTGTAGCGTAGTGGGACATAAAATAATAATCTCGTGTGCTATAAGTCATAAGCTAAAACTACGTTCACCAAATTCTTGAACTTCCTATTGCCATTTCAATTGTGTTTGCTTTTGTTTAAATAGATTTAATTTGTATTTCAGGGTCATTCCTTAGTTTATTTGTTTAATTAATACAGTCCTTGAAGTTATAATATTTCTTGTTGACTCAACATTTTACGTTTTTGGTCTGATAGACACGAATAAATTAGGAGTCAAGAACTCATACAATAAAGAATCTTTGCGTGAAAATATTTTATTTGTTACATGCATCGTAAATACCTCAGGTAAGTAAGAAAGTAAAATATAAGTAAAGGAATTTGGAAAAAGAAAGAGAGAGAGAAAGAGGGAGAGAAAGAGAGAGAGAGAGGGAGAAGAAATAAAGTAAAGATGTGATTGGCAGTGTTTGAAAGTGAAGTCCAGCGGCCAGAGTAAAAGGTGAAACTTTATAAACGGCTACCCAGTCGAAATCACTGTATTGATCAATTTACAACAAAACCCGTTTTATCCAATAGTGCTGTCCGTGAGGTTACAAAACATTTGCAATATATTAGACACGTCACAGATTGTACAACTTATTTATTTATATACAATTAGTTTGTACGTTTTCATGTGAAAAATAAATTGCATATTCACATAAATTTCCTTGCTAAGGTGTTTAAAAATAATAATCAATTAATCTATAATGTAAAAAAGAATAGGAGGTATGAATTGGTACCATATTTCAGATGGTATATCTAAGAAAACTATAAGAATTAGATCTGTTACATTAGGACCGTACTCGGTGTGGGATCCTAAGCATTGGTATTTGCCATATAAACAGGATACGTTTAGCTTATAAAACGGGGTTCCATTAAGACGCCAACATCGAGGAACGTTAATTATTTGCTGTATGTAGGCCAAAAAGAACCAAAAAGGCAAACAAAAAACAAAACCATTTTAACTGATATTGTGCGGACCGCCTGAGGAATTGGAGGTGAATAGACGAGAGAAAGCTGTGAATATTATTGGGTAAATCGGAAATTATTTTTTGGAAGAAAGTTAGGGTTTTGGTAATCGACTTCAATACGTAAAAATTAGCGACTACGTTCCTAATCCAAAAATATCATATATAATTATTTATTATACTTTCACCATTGCAATAAAATAATCTTACAAATTACAAGCTCTGGTGTGTCTGGAAGAAGCAGAATAAAAAGAAAAAGTATAACAATATCTGCAACTCACCTCGTGTATACGAAGAATCGTGCATGTTAAAAAGTGCTAAATAAAGAGTTGGCAGACCCTCTAAGGAAGACAGTTTAATGAGCGTATTAGTTACCTGCATAATTAGATTGATAGTAACGGACAGTCGGCAAGAAAATTCCTGGGTACGTCATCCAAACACCTCCCTCATTATAAATTCGTAGTATCTAATTTTGCTCATGTGCTTTGGCGAGTTGACTAAGACGTGCTCTTTGCTTGGATGTAAAAATTCCACTGATTAAATACACTAAGTAAACATGGTTGAAAGCTCCTGACAGAGCTCACAACTATATACAAATTCACCCAACCAGAATACTGAACACTAATTAATGGTTGGTCATAGACTGTTTTTTAAGCAGCGAAGGATATTAAAATAGCTAAAAGGCATGGACAAATCGGTGAAAATTTTATGAAATTAATGTATAACTAAAGTCTAATATTGACAATTAAATAAGAAATTTTCAATTAAGGAATTAAAACATTCATTTGTACAATTTATGAAGTAGAAAGAGCAACTATTGAAATGTATTTGCTGCATTATAACCGTAATTTATGATTGAATTTATTGTACCATGGATTTAAAACCGTGATAGACAGCAGGTATAGTTGTAGGACACATCACTGTGCGGAGACGCGAGAATTGAAGGAAACTCAATTACATAAAATGTAAATGCATGATTATGACAAACATAGAAAGGAAGGACGGTAACGAGAACAATACACAATGCCCAATGAGAACAATAGATTCTTATAACGAGAGGTGCTTTTTTTGAGATTAATTAGCTCATTTACTTACAAATCGATTCTGCAAAATAATTGTTTCGCTTACTTGTACGTAATTATTAGCGTGCTACGTAAATATGGTGATCGTGACTATGTCCCTACAGTGACAGAACACTGTGCGTTGTATTATATTTGCTTGTTTAATGACTCAAGTGTTTTCTAATTTACCCTGAACAACATGCCAGTGTGTTGTAGGCGCGAGTTATCTAACGGTCAGTTATCAGATCATCTTAAGGCTAACTAACCTCTTTAATTTTCTGTAGACGTTCACTACATTAGAATTAGGTATTCCAACACAAAATTGCAAGGGAGCCATTGCTTTTCTATTAGTTCTCAAAACTGGGGTGCCATCACGGCCAAAGCATAACTACTCTGCCTTTGCTGCCGTTGGGTGACGTTTTAAGGCTGGAATGAGTCTTATGTCAAGGATGGGGATACTGATACAACGATGAATATCAAGCAAGCCAGTAAAAAATACTTGCAGGAGGGAAATTTTTCCGGAATGTTCGAAAAAACAGGGACAGTATAACAAGCACTAAACAGGATATTATACCAAATGAGGAAATGATAGCAGATCTTGGAGCTCGTAACATCAATAAAGGACACACGAATATAAGTCAAGGTCAAAACAACTCATCGGACTCAGGGTGATCACTGCAGATCATTAAAAAGTACAAGCAACTGGAACAGAGAGAGGTCAAAATGGCAAAGAAGAAGACTGTCTTGACGAAGTCGGGTAAGGCGGTGCGCCTTGTCCCTGGAATGAAAAGAAGAAGAAGAAGAAGAAGAAGAAGAAGAAGAAGAAGAAGAAGAAGAAGAAGAAGAAGAAGAAGAAGAAGAAGAAGAAGATTATAACAACAACGACGACGACGACGACGATGATAATGATGATGACAATGACGATGGTGGTGGTGATGATAATGAAGTAGGAGGACGAAGAAGAAGAGGAGGAAGAACTAGAAGAGGATTACGAGTATTTGCTATAAAACAGACGGTGTCGACTTCTGGGAAGTCAAAATATTGGTTAACAAGTACTGGTTATTACCAGTAAAGTACAGGTTTTACAAGCATCGTTTTTAAAATTTTTAACATGAATATTCTACTAATGTTGGCGTTTAAAGAGGTTGAACTTAAGGATATCATAAGGCTCAGGTGTTATCACAATAATAATAACAACGAAAGTTATAATCCTTATTAGCATAAACCATTCGATGGACATTAAGTGAACACAAAAATACCCATGTTTAAAATAAAAACAATGAATATATTACATTAGTTACTGGCGGACGGTTTTCACAAAGTTATGCAATTAATAAGCACCGTTGTAATGAGATTAGTTGTTTAAAAATTCGTTTTTTAAAGTATTTCCATCTCTATTCGCTCTGCTGGTTTTTCTCCACAGTTTTTTAATATAAAAGTTCATGAACAGTGTATGTTGTTTTAGGGCGGGCTTATTTCCACTTTAATAAGTAAGGTGGTAAAATAGAAGCCATAAATTAGCCGGAACGTAGAAGGCGCGACGGTGGCAGCCAGTAATATTTTTCTCTCGGAACCTCTCTTTGCGGTTGCGAGCAAGCGAGAGATAGAGAGAGAGACAGAGAGGGAGAGATTGCGTTTGACTAATTACTGAAAGTGAAATATGGGAACAAATGGAAAAGATTTATTATAAATCATAAATTAAAAAAAAAAGATTACTTTCGACCGGGAAACCGGTAATTTTTTCAACTCAGCATATACGCGCGCAGGTCAATACGCACGTACAAAGACACCCCCCCACACACACACACACAACATCAACACGGAAACCGATGTGTACCCGTCCTGAGATTTTAACTTTTAAATTTATAAATACATTCGGTGTTTAAAACTACACTACATCTATTAGTAAAGTTTGATCGCACAAAGTTTCATGAAGCTAATATTATATTGCAATTTATACAGACTACATAGCTCATGCAACGATGTTGAAAAGTCTGGCAAGTTCGACAATTAACTGGAGTATGTTAAAAATATTTGTGTTGTTTCTGAGAATCACGTGTAGTTAGTTTTCTAAACCTGTCATTTGTTAGCCCTTAATCACTCCTGGATAAAGGATTATAAAAAGTGCGCGTGACGTCCTTCTTGTATATGTAGACTGCCGAGTGAACCTTATTTCGTGGTGTTCAAATGAACTCGTGTCTTTCGAATTAGTTAAAATTATCCACCTAATTTTGTATCCTGCTGTAATAGTACTTAAGGGGGTTGCTGTATTTCGAAGCTCTTAGTGGTCGGTATATTCAGGAGACTACTTGCACAAACCCCATATTTAGGTTAAACACCGATACGTTATACATATATAACCGTTATTTACCAGAACGACGCCTAACAGTATATGTTTTTCTAACAAACTTTTTACCAACAGTCAATGTAACAGTCAGGATTATCTAACCCGTCAACAACAATTTACTGCTGTTAGAGCGAATAAAATATACTAAGCAAATATTAGTGTTAGTGATGTCAATGATTTTGCACACACATCTGTTAAGGACCTGCATGTAAAGATATTACATCGGATATTGATTGCTGACAGTGTGCACATTGCCGTCTAGCAGTTTAGCCACCACGAACTCAATTTTATGAAATATACAAGCACGACTGAATAGATGTTAAATTTAAGACGAGTGTAAAGACACACACACACACACACACACACACACACAGAAATAGGGAAATCTAGAAAGTTATTTCATATATCAACGTAAATATTCACAACAACAGATTTTTATCTTTTATCATTTTCTGTAAATCACTGATAGAATGTTACTCTATTCAAATTTCTCCACAATTAATTGTTAAACATCTGTTAAGATTTAAGGAATAGGTCCTTTCATGCTCTGCACCTATAGTTAGCGTTCTACTACTGTTTTTATTGTTGCTGCTGCTGCTGCCGCCGTTGTTGTTGTCTTCTTCTTCTTATTATTATTATTTGCCTTTCAATTACTTGGATTGCAATCTTTTGCGCCCCTCATATAAGTCACATTCCGCCATCGTAGTGGAGAAGTCTCCGTTCAGTAACCACGTGTATAGTGTAAGTGTGCCATTGTTACTTATCTAGCCCAGACATGATAGACACGACGACTGTGCTGTTTATTGGTAGCGATAGGGTCAAAGTGTTATGGTCCAAATTTGGAAAGATCTTTAAAAGAATTTAGAGTTTCTTTTCTGGTTTAGATAGTGATGAAACTTTACACTTCCTGAACCGATCAGTTTAAGTATTTGTAATCCTCTACATTGTAGTTGCCCAATGTAACTTCTTTTCCTTGGTTATTTCATCTCACTTGACGTTGGAATAAAGACACGGTTTTATCAAAACTTTTAAAGCACATGTAACCACTGACATCCAGTTAAAATTCAATCGCAATCAGTGCGCTCTTAGCCTGTGCGGTTGCACAGGGTCTCGTGCTTACTAAGTAAAAAAAAAAAAAAAATAAAAAATAAAGAAAACGGGGAAGAGGGACATACATTTAGAGAGAAAGCCGAAGGACGCGAATTGATTGTTTTTAATTATTCTTATTTTGTTTTAAAGTCCGTCCTGCTTAATTTTTGTTTATATCGGCTCGTTGTTGAATTTATGCTTATTCAAGTATCGGCAGAAAATTACAATGTAATAACTAGTTTGGCATTATGTATTAAAGACACACCTTTTAACATGAACTCATAAAAATTATATGAGAATAAACAATCTGCAATACGATGAGTGAACAAGTGATTTTATCGAGTTTCTTTTTTGTATAATGAAAGAGGACGAAAAATTTTAGTTAATAAAAGGATTAAAAACTTTATTGTAGTTCTATTATAAAAACTGCTAAACTGACGGTACCAGTTCTGAATAGAAAACAGATGTCGAAAGGGGTGACTTTCTAGCCTTTGTGAGACGTAATTAATGTGAGACATAATGATAAGTAGGCCTATTTAGAGAAACGTTCATGATTATGTTAAAAATTTTCTTATATTTTCTGTATTGTTCCGCAATGTACATTAATGTGGGAAAAAATAAAAGAAAGTAAGTTGTCCCGTTAGTAAGTTGACAAGAAGGCGTCTTGTCCAAGCGAACCCCGCGTTGCCACATTTAGTATTCAGAAACTGCACCTTATCAACGTAAATGAACTCGACCCGCCACGACGTCGTCATTCTCATGTCAGCGTAGGCTTTTGCTTAAGTGAATCCGAAACGTGTCAACAACACGATTGGTGGGTCGAGATAAAAATTAAATATGATACATAAGATTGAAGTCGACGTTAACGTTTTCAGCGAAGCTGGTATTAATGGAACGGCTGTGGTAATGTAAAATGTAATGTATGGAATGTCTTTTAAAATGCAATGAGATTCTGAGAATATATTACAGTCCAAGTTTGTAGGTATATAATCTGTCGGTACTGGATGTGTCAAAACGAACTGACTGTTATCGCAAATTACGATCAGCACTTGCTGCTCTTTATTTACATCTGCCCTTCTGCCTATATCTGTGTTAATCACGGTGTACGTTAGTGTGTACGATTTAGATGTCAACAAAAAAAAAAGAAAAGGAAAAGTGAGACAATTTACAGTATTTTTCAACATGATAATTAACGTTAAATATTAAAGGAGTATTAACCTAATTAATTAATTGATATGTAAAAATTTTAATTAATTATTTTATGGACCTTTAAGATAGTGTTCTCTGGAATGTGAGGAGTGATTTTTAGAGGTTTTAATATTAGTTTTAGGATACATATG
The DNA here is from genome assembly GCA_034769895.1 of Magicicada septendecula. Lineage (NCBI taxonomy): Eukaryota > Metazoa > Arthropoda > Insecta > Hemiptera > Cicadidae > Magicicada > Magicicada septendecula. The sequence goes on from CM068372.1 coordinate 144,027,192, forward strand.
GTGGTTATAAGAGTTCCACGGCTAGGTTCGCAACCGTCTGCGCTACTGCTAAGGGCTGCTCTGCTTACAATTATTTCTCTTACGGAAAAGTTAGAATATTAAATGGTACAAGTGAGTGTGTTTTTCAAAAAACAATCACTACTCATTATCGCAGTACATGTAACATACAAATAAATGATAAAATTATAAATAATTATAGCCTACTATACGCAATGTAATGTAATGTAAATGATAATATAAAGTTATATTGGTACTTTAGACAAGTTCACAATTTATCGCCGCAATGTTTTCTTGTTGGTGTACTTGTTGCATATATGTACAGTATAAACAAGGAAAAATACGCGTGCTTAAAATGAGAAAGGTATTAGTATTACAAATAAATGTCATCGGAAAATGGTTCATAGGTTTAAACATATTATGAAATGAAACAGACAGACAGATTAGCACGGGAAGAAAGAGTTATTAAAAAAAGAACTATAAACCGAGATAAGGAAACTCAGAGAAAGAAACTTGTTTCCTCGTTTGTGTACTCGGGGTTAAACTATTGAGAGTATACGTTGGAAATATTTAAATACGGCTCCCTAGACAGATAATATCTAACAACCAGACGTGAAGTCGGATTGTTGCTCCGCGAAACATATACGTATATTTTTCTTACAGGTTTGCACAAGAATTAGACACCAACGTCCGTATTTCCTGTTTTGAACAACTTTTGTTGTTGTAGCTAAAGTAATGAAATATTAAATTTTTGATAGTAAGTTGTTAAAAATTATATTTTTCTTTGTCATAGTCACCAAAATTTACAAAAGTAATTAATTACAGAGGATTGTTTAAAAACTTAATAGCAGTAAGCAGACACATGAAAAAGGTTGCGCTCATTTGGCCTACAACAAATGTTGTTTCATTGATGTGTGTGTGTGTGTGTGTGTGTGTGTGTGTGTGTGTGTGTGTGTGTGTGCGTGTGTGCGTGTTGACTATTTTATTTACATAAATTTACGAGAAGTATCTTTCTTCAAATTAAAATTGAAAACGATCATCTCAACCGCTAAAAACATGTTAAAAATAAATAAAAAATGTTAGAAAGTAGAAAGAAAGAATGAAACTGTTAGAACTGCATACGAAAACTCAACTGAGTTTGTTGTCAAAGCAAATACTAAACTAAAGACTGTTGGCTTCGTGGTTTACTTTTTATCTGCAAAAAGTTTCATTTAACTCTGCACCAAGAAATGCGAGCAGAATGGCAAGGAGCGTTGTGTTTACCTTCCAAACAAAGAAAACAAAGTTGCAACAGCGCTGCTATTGTTGCCCGTTTTACCTCCAGCACACACCTGTTAGTTTGTTGGCATCGGACTTCTAATGACTTCAGTCTGATCTCAGACAATTCAGACTTCAAAGAGTAGTTCTTTTTGAATCCATTGAACTAAATGTTGATCATATCGTACTGAAAAATATTATTAAATAAAATAACTACTGTCAATACAATCAAGTTTGTGAGCTTTATAATTTTAATAAATGGAATTAATTTAACACCAGAGAAACCAAAACATCACAAGATTTAATTAACACTATTACAAACCTCACATTCGTAATACAATATTTTCCATAATAGAACAAATGTCTGTTATCCACTATTCGCACTAAAGTAATGAGATCATGAAGTCACTATAGTAATAATATTAAAACTACTGTAGTTTGGTATTGACACTTGTAATGAAACGGAAACAACGTTGCCACATTCTGACCACGTGGTTTCTATAAGTGGATACACACGAAACAATGATTCCATACAAACAACTTACAACACATTCACGCTCAAGGTTATTTAATACGGGTTTCCAAGACGTAACAGTTTTTTTAAAACATCATATGATATCTCTTAATGTACTTTTAATTACAGTAAGACATCAAGAGATGCTTTGTAGTGAAGTCGCGTAGCTTATAGAGTAGTAAACACAATTATTTAATATGATTGCAATAACATATATGTATTATACTGCACATTACGTTAATCACAACGCAGACACACTAATCTGTTCACAATCGCGGAAAACACTTTTTTATGAAATGACATGAATCGTGTGACGCAAAGTCCAACAGCGAGTAGGTCACTGGATACATACTAACAATAAATAAATTTAAAAAAAATAATTAATTTTAATAGAAACCCCCATATGCCAGAACTACTGCTATTTTCGTAGTGACGCAGCTGTTAAATAAGAAATTTTTTATCGGTTTTGTTGCGTATACTGATTGTTACCTTGTATCATAAATTAGAACCTTGAATTGAGCATGACATATTTTCTGTTGGAATCTGTGTCACAGGTCTACGCGCTACTACCAAAACATATCAAATCAGACATACACTCGCTCCGCCCGTAGACACACACACACACACACACACACACACACACACACACACACACACACACACACACACACACACACACACACACACACACACACACACACACACACACAAGAGTCAGCGTAAAGTGTCTGAAATCAACCCAATTTCCGAGCGTGTATGTTGTGTGCTATATCCGGGAACAAGGATGTGTTGGCAGTAATCCAGACCGTTCAACAGTAGGACGCCTGAAAACATGAGTACTGTTTGTGTCACACTACGCTTCACTCTTCTGAGTTATCTTCTAGAAAAGCAGTTTCTGTTTCTGTACTCTACTAATATAATATGTACTAAAAGGGATTGTTAAAAAAATGTGTTTTTCAGTTTCCTTGTCAAACTACAATAAAAATTTCTTAACAAATTTTGTCTTCAAGTTTTTCAAAACAATTGTATTTACAGGACTTCGATAACATCGCATGTTTCCTCTTCTAAATTAATGAAAATACTGGTTTTATATTGAAACTGACATAGCAATATCAAAATATTAATTTTAATCATCATCATCTTTATCTGCAAGGATTGAAACAAGAATGGTTTTTCCGGTCTCAAACGGTCAAAGTGTCTAGAGCTGGTCACTCCAGCGCTTCCTCGGACGTCCCACACTTCCCCGTGCCATCGCCTTGTAGTTCCATAGTTGTTTAGGAATGCGGCAGTCAGCTAGTCGGCAAAGATGTTCCCACCAAGTCAACCGATATTTGGCAATCCTGTCGAGTATACTCACAACATTCAGTTACTGTCATATATCTGTGTTTATTCTATGATCATGGAGAGTATACCCTGCCACATTCCTGAGAAATCTTATTTCTGCCGCTTGTATACGACTGGCCTGGCTTTTTGTTGAAGTCCAATTCTCAGACCCATAAAGAAGTGTGGGAAGGACCATCACCTTGTAGAATTTTAGGTGCCTTTCTTTACTTGGTGACTTAGAAGTTCGCCTGATGTTTACACATAAGATTGAACTTATGCTGCTCATTCACAACGTCGTTGCTTGTATTATAAGGCACACTGTAGCACTGTAGCCCAGGTATTCAAAATTGCTGACTTGTTCTAGCATCTGTAACAACTTTGTCCCTACGGGATCAGTTCCACGAATGCCATTACCTTGGTTTTAAGTGTGGATAATCCTGAGTCTTTGTAGATTCGATTTAACAAATGCATAGCCACTTGCAACCTGTTTTCCGAGGCCAACAAAGTAGCTTGATCGTCCGCAAACAACAAAGTGTCAATTGCAGACTGGCAAATCATAAAATGATAATATTAATTTTAATATTCAATTAATTCAATTGAAACATCGGATACAATTGCATATATCACATTTAAACATTAAAAACATCTAAACATTTTACATTATCACTACGGGTACAAATGGCCACAACTGGTAACATTGGCTTAAGGTAATGACTCGACAAATAATAGTGAGGTTTCTGATGCACTCGTTGAAGAGAGTTTGTACAGAAACTTGTAAAGAACGGAAGAACCTTATATTATTATACACTTCTACGACTGCAGTGTAATCTGAGCTTTAGTGCGGTTCTCTAAATTAAAGGCTGTGGTCTGATATTGGTTTTCGTGTTAAAGTAAAGTTGTAATACCTTCATGAGACCTAGTCTGGAGGGACATCCATGGAGACGACAAACGAAGAACTACCTGTGCGACATTTAATGCGGAAGTTGACTAATTAATATTTTGCCCATAGTAATACATCAGTCACACGATTGTCCAAGTCCCCTCATCCACCAAAGACACACCAATTGGCCCAATCAAAACACGTACCTAGAAACAGTCAGCGAATCCACTACTGTCGTTGACCGGGTCTAGACAAACAATGAAGGTAGATTAGACATGTCCAATTGCAATCAAATCGTCAGCGTTCGTATTCAAACATATCCAAGAGGTTGTTTTATTGTTTGGTGTTCAATTATTCTACCAGTCTAAACATTGATACCAAAGTATTATAAAATGTATTATAAACAGTATTATAAAATGTCTTACCTACTGTAATAATTACCTACCTACTTACGTTACTGTCTTACCTACCTACATAGTAAACCCTGCAACATAAGGTAACGTAACCCTGGAAGCGTGTAACGTATTATCGTTACTTTTTTAAAATTAATATTTTATAAATAAAAATTATTCTTTCATTTACTGACGGAGATGCTTATATTTATTAACTTAGGCAAAACGTAGAAAAAGTAAAAACAAGGCAATCATGGGGAACCTTGAAATATACAATTCAAATAAAAAATATCGAATAATATACTGAAATTTGAAGTCCATGTGTTAAGAACAAAGAACATACGCCTGGCAGACTGAATTCCATTCTGCACACCCAGAGAAGAAGAAAGATAGATTCAGGTTAAAAAAGAAATGGATCCATCGTTGAGTCGCAAAAAACCAAACAGTATAATTCTTGTAGGAGAAGAAGAAATAGCAAAAATATACGCAAAAATGTATTTATTAAAACTGTCTGTCCTTAAAATATTGATTTATTAAACTAATAATATAATGTTTTAATTAACATTCACTGCGCCTATTATTCAATTAATTGTACGTATTCGTTTTAAAATATTCTACCTATTGTACACACAAATATGATCTGCTTATAAAACGTTAGAGTTTTTCCATATTCCGGCACCATTTATTTAGATTTATGATGTCAGGTATACAATAACAATATTTGGCTCAGAGTAATGGGGCTACGCGGCCGATGACAGGTGGAAACGAATGACTTAACAATCAGGTACACGCAATTGTGTCCCACGCCATTAGCCTCGTGTAACAAATGGTTCGGCCCGTTATCGCTGCCGGCAAGCATTATTTAAATGAATCAGTGTTGCGTCTTCAATATTGCAAATTGCCAATAAAGCTAAGTGAATTACCGCGTTGTTGTTGACGTACTACAGCAAGACGGATGATCGATCGACCGAAATTGGGCTGAAAGACAAACCACCTCGCGTTCTTACCCTTCGACCCTAAAAACGAACGTAAATGTCATAAGGCCTTAGATTGGAATTTGATATAAGTATATAAATAATGTCATATATTAAACTTGAAAATGTAGTTTGTAAAAAATAATATTAATAATAAAATATAAAATAAAAAGAAAACATCTTCAAAAAGGAACAAAGTGTCTCAACACACCTAAAATTATTTTATAAAGACTCTTAAAAATGCAAAATAATGTTTACATTCAGTGGTGTGGAATATAGAAATTATGCAAGTTCGTAAAAAATTATGTACCGCGACATTTTTCATTTACTGAAAAATGAAAAACAAGCTTTGACATAAATTCGTCCCAATACACTTTCTGAAGTCGGTACCAAGTCACTTTTTGAAGTGAAACCAAAACTGTAAATTTTTTCGACTTTTCTTTAAAGACGTATCGCTTTTGCTGGAAGGATAGTTGTATTGTTTATGTCTATGTTCCAATGCATTGCATGCATTGAAGTTTACTTCTTCTTCTTCTCCTCCTCCTCCTCCTCCTCCTCCTCCTCTTTCTTCTTCTTCTTCTTCTTCTTCTTCTTCTTCTTCTTCTTCTTCTTCTTCTTCTTCTTCTTCTTCTTCACCTTTTTGGTGTCTTTATTTGTTTAAATTCACCATTGTCTTCTTCTTTAACAATTTCCGTTAGTGTTTTAAGTTTGTTTACTACCTATGCGTTGCCTCTAACTGCAAGATATTTATATTAAATGATCCAGTAGACACAGAATGAAAGTATTTTCAAAAAATCGCCTATGCTCAGCCAGACAATAACACTAGAAAAGCAAATGCATTCTGGGAATACGAATTGTTTTCAAATTGAAATAAAATAACAAATATCCCTATGATAATTAGGAGTGTACCTTCTTTGGCTACAGAACCTTGGCTTGATCGTTCAGTACTGTTCCTACACGGCGTCAACTACAGCTGAACGGTCAATCTGAGTCGTTAAGGGTCCAAAGGAAAAACTGCTCTCGGTATACTCCGTATTGGAAAAGGGAAATGTTATTTGTATACGGCACCTAGAAAAATCTGTATTTAACACATTTCAAAATAGCAGCATGGGACCACATAATATAGTGCAGACAATTTGTACCGACTAGTCATGGCCAGTAAACGTTTGCGTATTTTAATACAGTTAGAAACACGTGTTTTCATCATCATCGTCACCACTCCAAGGACTAGGCCTTAAACGTGTTGCAGAACCTATCTCATCCTCGGTCTACCAAAGACGGTGATAACCTAAGGCAGCCACAGGTAAACGGATATCAGGCATGCGATTTAAGTGTTCATACCATCTCGTTCTGTGGGCGTCAATCTTATGGTGCAATGATACAATGTTTAAATCGCGTCTAATGTCCTCGTTCCTTCTCCGATCCATGAGAGAACAAACTAGCGTCCCTATTAGAAATTTTATTTCGACTGCCTGAATCCTCTGCACATCCTTTTTACCAAGAGTCCATGTCTCACTATAGCATACAGGAATGTGGAGGTAGCCACAGTTTTATAAAATTTCATCCTTCCGTGTTTTATTTTCAGGTACCTACAGTATGAATCAGTCCATAGATGCGTCTGAATTTTGTTAGTTTACTATTCCAATCAATATTAGTTTCATATGAGATATTAGAGCCCACCTAATTAAAATGACTAACCTGCCTGACTATTCACGACTATCTTAGTTTTTATAGAATACCTACCCTGAAATGCCATCGTTTAGATTTTGTAGCAGAGATCTGTAGCCCATAGTCTTGTTTTCTTGTTGATACGCGTTTTCAATTAAATAATTCATGTCCTGAATAAACATAGGAATTTAGTAGCATTTATCGTAATAGGCTTGTATGTGGATAAAACGCAGTAATTCTTCCGTATTAGTATATGCAAAGTTACTGCCCCCTGTATTTCGATTCGGGACAAGAATGAAAATCAGCTCAAGTTTAGGAATAATTGTAGTCTCGCATCTCTTAATCCGATGTCATTTGCTATTTTGCAGCAATCATCATGACATTAACGATTTTGGAGTTGTACTGTTACAGGCAATTACTATTAGAGTACTGATGCACAGTTTGTTAAATACGAACATCAGTGAAGCGAGTAGCTACGAATGAGAGTTCTAAGAAATAAAACACGCTGTAGTACGCGGATAATTTAAAAAACCGATAAATGTGTTGTAAACTTGTTCTTGTTTCGAATCAGTAAATAAGCCAGTCAGTTTAAAAACTAACTGTTTTGTATGACACACTTTTCCTTGGTATTTCTCCACTTTCAAGAATTAAATTTTTGATCCTTCAGCTCCATCATCATGTTGTTACTTAATTGTTTTCATCTTGCCTCAGTCAGCTTTGACGAACCGTTGTTTTCAGCTGTTACGATAAGTAACCCGGTAGGAGAGTGCAGAGTACTTTTTCAACTAAAAACAAACAAAATTAATTTGATTAGTTTCTGTTAAATTTTAAATTGTTTTACCGTAATTAGTTTGCTAGAAATTAAGTAAATTGCTCAGCCGTCAAAACGTTTTATAAAGTAATGCAATTATCGTAATTGAAATTATATTTTAATAGATGTAGACTTTTATACATATTAGAGCAGAAATACATAACAACAGTACAACAATACATAATGTAATAGGGAACAGAGCCTCCTGACAGATTGCTGTACTAAGAATTTGCTTTATATGTGGAGCGGCTTATCAGCGATTACCTCCATTTCAGTCGCTGATCTCTGTCGGTAGCCTGGATTTTGTGTACTTCAGTTTTGCGTTATATTCTTCTGCCCATAAAAATAGTAGACAGTTCGTCAATTTAAAAAAAAACCTACAACAGTATCTCTAGGGCTGAGTTTTCGTGAGTTTTTACAATCACACATACATTAAATTATTTATTCGAGTCTACAAAGGAATGAAGATGAAGCTGAAAATAAGTAAACAGGTCACAAACGCATATAAGCTCTAAACAAATAATTGGGAAGGAAGACCAAAACTGTGGCTTTTAAAGATAAATATCCAGTGAGGACTAAACTAGTTATCAACTACAGCAATTTAGAACAAGTGAGCCGTTTCAAATATATCGGCTGTGCAGTGAACTATAAATCTGAATATGATGTAAAAAAGAAGATAAATAAATTTATAAATATTTGTGGTACGATTCATAGAAATCTTAGAAATAAAACAAGACACAGCACAAGGATTAAATTTTATAAGACAATTGTAATACCAACGTTGATTTATGCGAGTGAGGCGTGGGTCAGGCAAAAAACAAAAGCGGCAAGATTCAGAGTGCTGAAATGCAGTTTCTTCAAAATAATTTAAATTATACATTTCAAGATAGAATAAGGAATGAAGATATCAGAGCAGAACTTGAAGTAAAGGACATACATAAAATTATTTTAATTTACAGAAGGGAATGGTGTATTCATCTGCAAAGGATGACTGAGGATCGATTGCCAAAAGTGGCACTGAGCTATAAAGCCATTGGTAGAAGAGACGGATGGGTTGGGTCGGATTGGGTCGTCCGAGGATGAGATGGGTGCCGGAACAGGTTTATATAACCTAATCCTTGAAGTAAAGAAGACGAAATAATTGGAATATGTACTGTCTGGTCGCGATTGGAATGTGCGGCTTGGCGTCCCCACCACTAGACCGGCAGATGCAGATGTTACTACTTACTACATTCCCCCACTTTACCTACCCTGCGCACTCCAATCGCGGCCAGACAGTAGTTAGCAATGAGGAAGAAACGTTACCTTGCATACTTGTTGCTGCGATTCGCAACTTGTCACTAATGTATGTATGGCGCTGGCGTACCGAGAAATCTCTGTTTTTGCAAAGAGCGCCGCCGTTTTGCAATGTGGCATGCTAATCGGAATCTTATCTAGAATCTTCTAATCAGCCTGGTAATTTTAAGGCTTATTGTAATCGCCTAATACAGATTTAGGCTTTTTGCACTATCAGCCTGGTTCCATCCTGGCTTATTGCAGCAAGCCCAATATAGTGAAGGGTGATTAAAAAGCGTACATATAAGAAAAGTTATTTCTTACAATGTTTAATTCAATGAACTTCTAAATTAGTTATTTGTTGTCAGTTAGTAGTTAATTATTTATGAACTGAAAAGAGGAAACTTGAAAATTAAATAAAGTAATTATTATTCTTTATTGGTTTAAGTAATTATTATTAAATTTTAAATCGAGTTTTTTTCTGTTTTGTGTGGTGTTTCCAGGTCAGTTTAGCGTCTAAATGAAAGCCTAGGTATTTGACTACTCCTTGTTGTGGTATTTCGACGTGGGTGAGATGAACTGTGGGGACAGTTGCCACACCGTACGGTGAATGTAATGTGTGACGACTTGGATTCGTTGGGGTTGGTTTTCCATTTTCATAGTTATTCTCCAATGAGATCGAAGTGCTCTTAAAGGCGACTGTAAAATCTCCATTAGTTGAAAAGATTGCTGTGTCGTCACCAACTGTACCGATTGTTGTTTCTCTGGTAATTGGTATATGGAAAGTGTACAGGACGTACAGTAGAGGGTCAATAATAGACTACTGACTTGAACATTGCAAAATGACGGCGCCCTTTGCAATAAGCCGGATTTCTCAGTTCACCTACTACATATACATTTTTTGTCTCTTAGGCATTATTTAGAGGTGATAACAGATGACTTACACAAGCCTAAATTGCGACACGTATACTTAAGCGATGAGTACAAATAAACTTCAGTATTACACAAAGTAAAATATTTCCTTTACATCTTTCCTTTGTTTTTTTTTCAGCAATTTTATTATTCTTGTTGGGTATCAATATGTTACAACAGCTACAGTACGCGTATTTTTCAAAAGTGACCAAAATTTAATTTTATCAAAAATTACCTTTCTTTAAAGTATTTTATTGGAAAAACTATTTTTACACATGTCTGCGAAACCGACAAATATTTCTAACTAAAGGAATTTTTGGCAGTTCTGTTTAGCATAAAAAAGTTAGAATGATTTTAAACCTAATTATAGCCTAGTGTATTAAATAAGCGATTAATATAAAATAAATATTCTAAAAATATTGAAAACAAAATATGTTGTTTATTGTAAAGTAATTACTACCTTAATTTTTGGACGTCGTGCAGAGTTCAGAAAAGCGGTATCGACGTTTGGATCATCCCTTATTGTGGTGGTCTGTTGTTAGGTTGTTCTGCACGCCTAGTAGTTTTAAACCCGAGACATATTAATAATCGAATGCGCTGTAATAATATTGGCACTTTGATGCCAACATTGTACTTATCGACAATAAAACAATATTGTTACGATGGTCTACTCGATCGTCATAGGTACATTGGAAAACAAAATACAAGACACCAATTAAGGGACTAATCACCAACTTTAATTTTCACAGTTAAACAGTTCGTAATTAAAAACACGGTCTCTTACAACAAATCAAATAAAAATTGTTTACACGCAATAAAATGTCAACTAATATAAAACACAATTGTATTACAATTATACCGTCCGATTATAAAACACAACACTTCACTAATAACCACTTGAACGCACTGAGTAATATCGCCAGTTAATAACTCCAACCGCACGTAATATATAGCAACTATAACTGAGACTAAGGCCGCTGCCTCCTTGTATTTCCAGAACATTCCAACGACGCGTTATCTCTACCTACGACGTTGGCCTAATTAATTGCGGCCTTGATACAGTCCGCACGGCTTCTGTCACAGTATAGTTAATGCGACGAGAATCACGTACGCTACACGCATTAAATTCCAGATTCCTCTGGAACATTTCATAAACACGTAGATTGTTCTGTGATGTCGTAACAATATTATTTCTCTGATAGTGGACACAGACGAATTTAAGTGATCGAAAAGAGTGGTTAGCGTTAAGCCATTAATGATTTTAACAATTAAGAAGAGGTACTTACTTTTACCTGTAGGTGCAAAAGTCCGATAGACAGAGCCTTATAAGGTTTTAAGTTAGGGGAGTGGAAAGTCAATTTAAAAAGGTATTGTTACGACGGTCTACTTGATCATCGTATGGTACAGTGGAAAACAAAATACAAGACACCGATTAAGTCACTAATCACCGGGTTTAATTATCACAATTGAACAGTTTGTAATCAACAAGATAGTCTCTTACAATAAATCAAATAAAAATTGTCCACAAGTAATAATAATGTCAACGAGTCTCGCACAATTATAAAACACTTCGCCACAGCGGCACTGGAATAAATCGCAACTCAAACTGAACTAAGCGTCGCTGAAGTCTTGTATTTATAGCCCGCTGGGATTCCAAATATTCCATAATAGGCGTCTATTAGAAAACACTAGAGCGTAATTGATTGTTGTGGCCTTGGACACAGCGCGCGCGGATTGGTATGGTCTGGAAAAGTCTCGGGGACGCGTGACAAGTGTCACGTAATTGTCCTTCACCTCAAAGTAGCAGCAACACACACACACACACACACACACACACACACATTACAGCCGGGCTTAGCTGGAATAGCCGAGAAACGCGTATCATGTTCTGTAATGACGTAAAAGTATATAATACTTTGATGAAAAATATAAATTTTTGTGGTCAATTTAGGAACGACAAAATTTTTATTCGAGATAATTTAAAATAATATAGAAGTACAATGTTAATACTAAATTTAATATGTATTAATGATCCATTATTCTGAATGTCTTCTTACAGATCTAATCACATTTTTTTTTAATTTGTAGGTAGTAAATTTGAATTAAGTCCTTAGATCCTTGCAGACGGATGCTTTCACATCACTGCACTGTTTCGGCTACTGCCGCGACAAACTGCTGTAGCATGCACATATATATCGCAAGTGTATACTATTTTAACGACTTCCAGATTGCTCTCTATTTTACGACGAGCTTGAAATGCTGTATTATTTATTGCTCCGAGAGTTCATATGTGGCAACTAGGCTCGTTCAAGCGCGTGTACATATATATAAATCAATCTAATGGGGCATTACGCCACCAATGTCGTCTGACTGAAAGCACTCATTTTCTCGGAAGAATTACCGGTCCGCTTAAACTATTACGAAATGACATTCATCACTTGTTGATGTTACATATATGTTACAGTAAAGCTGCGCGCGCAAAGGTACACGCATTTTAGACAGTTTTACGATACGTCTGAGCTACATTTCATCGTTATCCCTTGACAAACGTGACATTGATAGATAATTTGTGGTACTAAATGTCCCGTTTCGATTTCAAAATTCATTATTTTTCTATATATTTAGATATTGGCGAAACAAATCAAGATTAAAAATTCAAAATTAGTCGTTCAAATCTTATCACCACCGCTGACTCTCATCTTTCAACCGCATCATTCGCATACGGATCGCTTATCGTTTAAACACAACGCTAGATTTTTCTACGAGTCGATCATATTGAATTATTTGGTTTGACATTATTTTAAACTAAACAAATTATAATAGCATTCGAAGCTTGTTTTTGGATTGCTGATCGCATCTACTAATAGCTCACAAAACATGGATATCAAATAAACATAACTACGTAAAAGGATTCACTTACTGAGGAAGTATAGATTTTTTACAAACAGGTTTAGGCTTTGTTCGCCAAAGAACAGTAAAATCACAGCTTAAATTTCTTTCTGCAGAGCAAATAGAATAGGCAGTACAATAAACTTACATAAGTGAACTACACAGGAAAATGTCAGCTGACTTTATAAATACACTTCTGCTTTGCTGTTAACATAACGTGTAAAAGAATTTATACTGTTTATTTGCGAATATATCGTTGTAGAGAATTAGACATAAATCGATTCGTAACGAGTTATGAAATTTCGTTGACTGAGTACTGGTTGCGCCCAGATAAATAGACACAATTTTAAAATATTTATGTCGACGTTTCAGAAAATTTTTATTGTTGTCTCACGCCCTGTACGTGGGCGTTTAAAATATATGTAGTATCCATGTAACTGCTCGTGTATATGATCCACAAGAATAATTAGTTGTTATAAACATCTTCGGGACTATCAGGCCATGGTTCTATGTTGGAAACTACAAACATTTAATCCACTCCACTGATGGTCAACTTCAGTGCTGCAAGGACTGAAAAGTACTGTCTTTTTACTGACGGAGACCGTTGTCAGTATTTTTCAGTCCTGAATGTGGCCATCAATGGAGTGGTTGAAACGTTTGTAGTTTCCAAGATAGAACCACGGCCTGATAGACCGGAGAGTGTTTGTAATAACTACGACACCGGCCATGAAAGCTTAAGGCAACCAGAATAATTAGTCTTATTAAACATAAAATATCTTATGTTAATAAGATTTATTATAATATTTCATAATAATAGAAGTATATTAACTATTTTTGTAATTATATAAATATAATTGAATTCTTTACCTCAAGATGTTTTATTCCTTGTTCGGTACATGTTTCGGGAAGCGTATTGTTCCCATCCTCAGCCTTTCTGATTTTATATCTTGTTGCGTATTTGTGTTTTGGTTGGTTGTTGTTAGGTTAAAAACACAAATACTCCACAAGATATATAATCAGGAAGGCTGAGGACGGGAACAATACGCTTCCCGAGACATGTATCAAATAAGGGAATAAAACATCTCGAGGTACATAATTTATAAATATTAAATAAATTATATATGCATCATGAAACAGACTGTAGCAAAAAGCAAAAAATGTTTAAATAAATATAATTATAACTAGACAAACGCACGTGTATGGGTCTGTGCGTTGTAACGGATGCGTATCCTAATGTATGCATGCTACTACGACAGGACTATAGGTAAGTTACTATCTCATTGATTTTAAATAAAATCTATTTGGTAGTAGATTCAGATAAACATCTGATATTGTGGAAACATGAACACGCCTTATTAATTGATTGAACTTCTTTAAACGTTTTGCCGTTTACTAACTCAGCGACACTATTGCACCAAGTAATTTATTATGTTTTTTTACTTGTTCACAGCCTAAATTCAATACTAGGAAAGAGGTGTCCAATGTTGACACATCGGAACAAGAGAATGTAAGCGGAACTTGATTGAAGGATTCTGTCAGCTTACCTTTACCTTTTGTAGGGGGTGTCACTAACAAAATTGGGTGAACCTTGAAAAGATATCAAATTAAGACAATATTTAATGCCTACCGAAGTAAGTAAAAAATCGACTACTTTCCGTGAAGGATAAGATACTTTTGGTGACTTCCTGTGTCTAGAAGATTCCTTGTAGTTGCAGAGACGTTTACCTGGACGAGACGAAGAGACCGAAGTGAAACGACAGTTGTTATAGAACTCATGCAGTAGACGAAAAACAGATATCAGCTAGGTCCGAACACGGTCATACGATGATACGGTCCACCTTATTCGACGAGACAGAGGTCATAGCGAGGCAACAACATTATTTGCCAAGAGTTTGTTAGAGAAGAAGTAAACTTAAAAATATTAAAAACTCTAATAAATTAAAAGTGTGGAAAAGAGTAATCAAAATGTCACACAAGCAGCACACTAATTACTAAGATTATTTGGTGTTTCTTTATTAAGTTTATTTTTAATTTACTTTTATTATTATTATTATTTTTATTGTTATTTTTCAATTTCATCATCTTCTTCTTCTTCTTCTTCTTCTTCTTCTTCTTCTTCTTCTTCTTCTTCTTCTTCTTCTTCTTCTTCTTCTTCTTCTTCTTCTATTATTACTATTTTTATCTAGATTTTAACAGGCTAGTTAGGTCCAGAGCTTAATACATTTTCTTCATTTTTCTGTACTTGGCTCTTCTGTACTTCAGTTTTCCCTAATGTGGGAAACTTTTTCTTTCAAATCCGCCATATTCGTCATGGTTTGCCGCTTCCTAGATTCTGGTCTCCTTAAAATTTTCCCTTCTTTCAACCTTTCGATACCCCTAGCCACAGCAAATTATTAGCTCTGTTGATAGTGCTTTAGACATTGAATAATAATAAAATTAATAATAATAATAATGGGATTTTATGCTGTCGTATTAATTTCCTACACCCCCGATTTAAATAGAACAGTTTAGCATTACACCTCAACTTGTCTGGTGCGGAGTAAGGTGCGTTGTATTTCAGTCAAAATTATAAAATGATTTCAATTTTTAGAAAAGTATTGTGTAAATCTGGGTTATTGAGTGTGTAATAATTCACATAATTCAAATTATTTAGTAATTTAAAAACTGGTAAAGAAAAATCGTAAAATAATAATATACAAAAGAAATTGTAACAATATTTACCAGCAGCCTGCTGCGTAAAATTAAATTTAAAACGATATTTGTCTGCTGTTTCGATGTATAATAAAATGTTAGACGATATTTACCTGCAGGTTGTTACTATGTACGTCAAACAAAAATATGTCGTTCCACCGCTCTCTCACAACTAAATTATGCAACGGTCTTTGTAAAATATCAACACGCCGGTGTGAGGATATTTTCACATTATTAGTGGAGAAAATAATTTTATTGCTTGCGGTGTGTAGATTTGTTTGCGGCCATTAATTATACGCGGCTGGTAATTGCTTCGTTTAGAATGTGGGCCGCTCTGTTTTTGCGTTCTAATTTCACATTTTTATTTAAACGAGTTTTGTTGTCGTCAGTTGATTTCAGCGGACTCTAGAACGAGTACAGCGGTCGTGCCCAATTAATTAACAGTTGGGAAAATGCGATGTAGGTCCATTTTCCCAAAACACATATTTAGGTTTTAAGGTGTACACTTTGATAATATACGTTTATTATTAATTGTTTTGCTTCCCGTTCTCGAAGCTTAGGTTTTCATTATGTCTTTAACAGCCGACACGGATTAATATGTCTGCTTTTTCTTCACTACGTGCCTTGGGCTTCAGCCCAAGTTCCGACTTCACAAAGTCTTTAACTGTTTTTGCAAACGCTTTCATGGTTTCCAAAACTATTTTTTTCTACTGGCCTATTCAAACGCTTGTTTAGGAATACGCGTGTCTACCATGCGTTCCACAAGGGACTTCCGATTCTCACTGTATTCTTTTATTCTCTCCAGAATCTACTGTAACTTCAGGTCTTTCCTTATGTCGTCGTTTCGTAGTCGATTTTTCAAACTACAGCCCTTCTCTGCTCTTAACAGTTTTATTTCCGAGGCCTATATTTTTGAAATATCTTTTTGCAGGAATGTCCATGTTTCACATTCATACATTAACAGCGGCACAGCCGCGACCTTATTGCTAAATAGGAAGTATCTTTGAGCAAAAATATTGCAACCATTATTATGATAAGGACATACAGACTTTTTTCTTTATATGCATACATATATAAATATATACATATATTTAATATTTAAAATGAATTTACATCAAGATATATTTTTCCTTATTAGGAACATGTTTCGGGAACCATTGTGTTCCCATCCTCAGCCTTCGTGATTTTGAGTCTAGTGAAGTACTTGTGTGTTGGCTGGTTGTTATTGTGGTTTCCTGTTGGCCTCTGGTACTTTAAATTGGTATTATTGCGTGTGATTTTGGTGTATTACAACACTACACGTACGATTTTAATATGTTAAGCCCATTGTTTTTGGAAGCCATTTACAACCTTAAAAACGATTTTATTTATTTAATGTGCGACAAATCTTTATATAACACAACACCACATTAAATTCATGTTGTTGATGAAGATTTGTGTAATCGTAATAATAATAACGCTATGCAATCTGGTTAAAAACCATTTCAATATTTATTAATAAACTCATTTGTGTTATACTGATTAGATTATCTAATCTTTTAATCATCTAATCATCTAATCTCTTATTAATTTATTGCATATGCATTGTTTTCTAATAGAATTCTTTAATGACTTTTTGTATTATAGATTTCAAATTATAGCTTCTGCGTTACTGATTTTCGTTAAACATTCTTAAAGATTACGTTAATTATTATACACAAATATTTACAGTTATAACAATTTATTGATTCATATTTTAATTGAATTGTCTCTATTTTTCTTTGTTACTTATTGTCTTTTGATGAAGTCTCGGTTTCCAAGTGCATGGTTATTTGTCACCTTAATTGTTGTGGTACATCGCAGCGTGTCCTCTTCGGTCCTGGCTACTGGACGCTCCTCTGTCGTCCTGGATTCCTGGAGTCCTGGAGTCTTGGAGTCCTAGTCCTTCGTCAGTCGGATTCCCGTATTCTGGATTACTGCATGTACTTGGCTGCTTCTTCGTCTCCCGTCATGGCCTCAGGTTTCAAGTGCTCACACGAACTGTTGAGTAGTCGTGAAGTCCCTGACTGCTGCTGTTGAGATATAAGTGTTGTTGTTTCTAAGTAGAGTCTCTGGCTGCGACAGTAGTCGATCAGGAAAGAGTTGTACTTTTGAAGCAGATCCTCCGGCCGCGTCAGTGGTCGAAGAAGGAAGAGCTGTCGTCCAGCAAGCCTCCGCCTGCCAAGATGATTGAACGAGAAAGAGAATGATGTTAGCGCGTCCCCTGTATTTATACCCAGGGCGCCAAGATCATGTCTCGACAATATTCTGCATGTCTGAGATTGTCGAGAGCGTCATTTCTAACCCACGATTCTTGTCACACTTAATTTGCTCGTCTTCGCGAATTGCGAAGTCTTTTGCACATTACCCGATATTCATTAATTTTTATACACATTTTAGTGTATTTGGTTTTGTGCTATTATGCACACAAGTATTAAAATAAAATAAATGCAAATAATTTATAGCGTTCCTGAAGGGTGGTGCTTTTCAGGAATGGACAGGTCGCACACACACACGTAACATACGCGTGTACACAGAGCCAGAGCAGCTGGCGTGATTCACCTGTTCTAACATGAAAATTTGTTTGATCATATTGTAAGCTAAACTATTATTATTAACAAAATGCATTATTTATTTATTCTAATTAATTATTTTAATTACTTCGTGCAATGCACAGTAACCTATACATTTGTACTGTTGCAGTATGTATTAGTACTTTGTGTATTTTCGATGTTGAGTGCTTTGAACATTGTGTCATGTTTTGTATTAATTTGTATTTGTTCAGGTATTAGTTTGTTTTGTGTTTTATGTTTGTATATTTGTAAATTTTCCCAAATGTTCATTATGGTGCCTTTGTGTGGTATGTGTTTTATTAGTGTCATGTTGGTTATGTCCAGTGTTTATTGCAAGTGTGGCAAAATTAGATTTGTATATTTCTGGTTTTTTGTATGCGTTTAGGTGTTCAAAATAACGTTTTTTCAGTTTTTTTTTGTTCTATGTAACATTTATTGCAATCTTGGCATTCAATTTTGTATATACCATTGGTTGTTGTAATACCTTTGCTGTGTGGGTTACACTAAATCAGTAACACGCTTATGTTTTAGTGTGTTTTAATTGGCCTACGTATGCCGTGTAGTAACATAACTAATGACTAGGCTGTACTAATTAACCAGTTGCCAAAAGCGTCGACCACAAAGGTGTTAAAACCATAGGTGGCAAATGTACGCGGTTGTGGAATAAAGTTGATAGCCACTAATTAACCATTTTTTCCTACGGTTAATTATGAAATCTGGTACGAGTATTAGTCAGCATTTAAACTTAAACTATTAATACGAAATATTGGGGAGACGTTAATTAAAACACTACACAAAATGAAAAAAAGCTATAAATCTATCAGACTCTGGTGAAAATTTAGAGGAGGCAGTAAAACTGAGAGGGATAATTGTGCTTAAAGGATAAATGCTACTGTGAATCTGTAGGATATACAAATGAAAAATATACTGCAGCGCACATGCAAAGAAATATGTGAGTGTATTAGCTTTAAAAGGTTGTTTACTTACGGCGATTGAATTTTACTTATGTTTGTGTTGTAACTTTACATGGACATTGGCTCTGTTGTCGGTCAATTACTCAGCAAACGATGGATATTTCTTACGATTGTGAAGGTCCTATATATCCTCGACTAGGGTTGGGTAAGTTTTGCGAACTGCCTTGTTTGAAGTCTAAAGAAGAATACTATCTTTAATGAAATTCAGCTAGTACAGTAGTTCATACAGTCATACAGCCAATGACGTTATACCACAATGCAAAATATGCACTAATATAATATGACTACTATAATACGCACTACTATAATATGACTACTATAATACGCACTACAATAATATGACTACTATAATACGCACTACTATAATACGCGCTACTGTAATACGTACTACTATAATACGCACTACTATAATACGAACTACTATAATGCGCACTACTATAATATGACTACTATAATACGCACTACTATAATATGACTACTATAATATGCACTACTATAATATGCACTACTATAATACGCACTACTATAATATGACTACTATAATACTCACTACTATAATATGACTATTATAATACGCACTACTACAATACGCACAACTATAATACGCACTACTATAATACGCACTACTACAATACGCACTACTGTAATACGCACTACTATAATACACACTACTGTAATACGCAATACTACAATACGCACTACTACAATACGCACTACTATAATACGCACTACTATAATATGACTACTATAATACGCACTACTATAATATGATTGCAAATGGAAAGTTACATAGTTACTCTCAAACCCTGATTTCCGAAAGATATACAGTTCATAAAACGTGTGGTGGAAATTTCTTTTCCAACCATATTCCATACCATAATCTGCCATAATGCTCTATAATGCTTTTTGTCTTTATATAAACTTATATTACTAAATAGTGTGTCGATGAATGGACATAAACTCATTATACCTGAACACCTGCTTATAACGTTACACGCACAACACTGCACTGTGACAATGTTTACAGCACTGCACAATGTAGTTTAT
Source organism: Magicicada septendecula (assembly GCA_034769895.1). Classification (NCBI taxonomy): domain Eukaryota; kingdom Metazoa; phylum Arthropoda; class Insecta; order Hemiptera; family Cicadidae; genus Magicicada; species Magicicada septendecula. The sequence goes on from CM068372.1 coordinate 144,047,387, forward strand.
AGATGTAAATTTCTTAAACGTATAATAAAATTCACGTCCCTAAACCTAACGACAATGCGATTTACATGTTTCCGGATATCTTTGTTTTCGCGCATGATGTATGCGATTTCTGTTTATACATCATGTAATGCATACATATTGGAATGCTTGTTAATACACTCCACATACATACACATCTACATACGTTCACATATACTCGTGTATGTAAAAGTCCAGAAAATCCTAATTTTTTACAAAGTGACGCAGGACTAAACTACCAACAATTTTCTTTAATTTTTTGTATATATAGTCACGAGTAAAATATAGCTTGCTGAACGTGCACATACTAAGAAGGAATCGTTTAAAACAAAAGTCTTACCTATAAATGTGCCTACAACTTGCACATACAAAAAAATTACAAGTTATAAATTAAATAAGTTAGATAAACCATTAAACTAAATGGGTCTCAATATTCTGTATCACCAGACATAGACGAAACAATTCTTTAATGAAAAACTGATATGTAGTACGGGTAAAGGCGTATAAGGTAGGTCTATAGGAATAGGAGCACACTACATATGAAATTTTCTCTACGTGTGTTAACAAAAACATGACTAAAGGTAAACCAGACAGAGACTGGTAAAGGGAAGAGAGATACCTTGGTAACAGAATGAAAAGAGTAAAACGGTAAAAGAATATAAAAGACACACACATGGAGAAATAGAGAGTAGGTAATTAAACACAGTAGATTTGCGTACAGTTACAGCTAAGTTTCAAACTACTGTGGAAGAAATTCATACTCGTACATTTAAACATATTGCAATTTGTGTGTGTGTGTGTAAAAACCGATACAGACTCGTGCTTTTGGTATTACAGTCTGATGCATTTCTAACATCAAAGTTCGTAACATCTCATTGGAACGATAAACTGTGAACTGCAAACATTGTGCTTTGCCACGGATCTTGCGAATCTTACAATACTTGCACCCTTTTCTCCTGCACATGCCAATCTATTTGAGAGTGTGCATATGTATTAATGTGGGTGCGAACGGGGTTAAAATTCGTGAAAATATATTTGAATTTCTGAACGAGGTATGCTTAGAAAATCTTAGATTAATAACTTCAATTGATTGCTTAGTATGCATATCATCTTCATTACGAACTGTTACGGCGTTGCTCAGAAGAGTTGTGCAACTTATGGATCATCACACAAGCAAACCCTCGTGCATTAGGCTATGACTCCCGGCGAAGATTCTACACTACTCTAAAGTATTAGGCTATGACTCATCGCGAAGGTTCTACACTACTCTAAAGTATTAGGCTATGACCCATCGCGAAGATTCTACAGATTCTACACTACTCTAAACTATTAGGCTATGACTCATCGCAAAGATTCTACACTACTCTAAAGTATTAGGCTATGACTCATCGCGAAGATTCTACACTACTCTAAAATAATCGAGTAATTCTAGACTACTTTTATAACGGTGCTGAAGTTCAGTCAGTTAGTTCTGCACGTTGCTTTACAAAGAGCGGAATGAGGTATTTATCCATCAGCATAGTGTTTAATTGTAACATGCATTTTTAGCACTTGCTAACTAGAGCGGAATGAGTATTCATTAACACATTCGAGACGAGCTGCGGGTACTGCCCGCAGTACCGTAGAGTCCCATAAAGACGAAGTGCGGGCATAGCTCGCAGTCGCGTATCTAGCTGCATAATAAACGTAATACGGCTCCCGCTCGCTGTTAGTCATAATGAAACGATAGCAGTATTAGTAGTTAACATTTTCAAATGTAGATGGCAGCAGCAATCAGAGTCTGAACACAACAGTAGTTTGTTTTTGTATGTTGTACACAACACACTGTACGTAACCAAGCCACATGGTCGGCGTGAGGAAAATGGCTTCCGCGAAAAACAGGGTAAGTTTAAAAATTAATATTTTATTTATTTTACAAGCTACTGACATAAAATTTGCACTAAATTAATGAGAACGCTTGGTTTTATAATATAATATAGCTTTCTATACTTAAATATTATATGGTTTAGAAGTATATGCTTTTGAAAAAATGCAAAAAAGCCCAGTCTGTACGGTAAATGAATGCACTTTTCATATAGTCCTGAATGTGTCAGTATAGTGCTTAATTGTAACAAACATGTTTAACACTTACTAACAAAAGATTAAATCAGAAACCTCCTATGATTACAGTACTCCTGGCGGCCAGTAATCAGGGTAATGCAGGAAGCTCCTGGCTCCTGGCGGCCAGTTACTAATGCAGGAAGCGGTTTTATTATTCACGAGCGGTTACATTACGTTCTGTAGTAATTTTGTGGATAAGACGCGTTTGAAATGACACCGTACTTAACAGAGTGAAATATAAGCCACAGTTATTTGCGACTATCAAAAAATAAAATTTGCTTACTTGGGGAATATACAAAGGGGACTCCGATATATAAAAGAAAAGTAAAAAACACATTGTTGGGAAAAAACCAACTTAGCTGTGTAACCTCCAACAGTGGTCAGGCCTACCTGCTGAAGTGTATACCTGAAGACGACCACAGACTGTTTTGTGGCCGAAACGTTGTCTCATAAATTATAACGAATTATAACGGCTTTGTCCGACCTAACCATTCTGTTAATCAGCAACTATGGAATAAACAAACAAAAAATACGTTTGAAAGACCAGATGTAATAGGTATTGACCCTATCGATATGACAAAAAATGGGAAGAGCATGGAAGACAACAATGAACAGGAAACCACCTACTTTAGATAGAATCAATTCTGAGATAACAAGATATAGAGAACTGTTTTTGCATCTACGTCTACTACATATTGTTAATATATTGTAGGTCGATTCTCAAATCCCGATGATGAAGTATTACTGATGACCGAAAACTATTGCGGCATTAGCCTGCTGAATATTGTTTAAATTATATAGCAAAATAATGACTCTATGTAGTTAAACTATCTTTGAAGATAGTAGAGGGAAAGTGAGTGTTAGAAAACAATGGCGATGACGTCACAGAGAGGCACTGGTAGCTGGCTTCCGCGGTGTGAAAACAATTGGTTGGGGAACCCCCAGTTGAAAACACTACCGGGTTCCAGTTCATGACGTCATAGAGGCACTGGCAGCTGGTGTCCGAGCTGTCCATGTGACGTCACTGTTTTGTGTGTGTGTGTGTGTGTGTGTGTGTGTGTGTGTGTGTGTGTGTGTGTGTGTGTGTGTGTGTGTGTGTGTGTGTGTGTGTGTGTGTGTGTGTGTGTGTGTGTGTGTGTGTGTGTGTGTGTGTGTGTGTGTGTGTGTGTGTGTGTGTGTGTGTGTGTGTGTGTGTGTGTGTGTGTGTGTGTGTGTGTGTGTGTGTGTGTGTGTGACTGAAACACTTCCGTGTTCCAGTTCATGACATCACACAGAGGCCCTAGTCGCTGGCGTCCGCATGGCTAAAACCTGTTTCAAGACGTCACGGAGGCCGTGGTTTCTGCATGTCCGCAATTTGGTAGCCGAAAACAATGTGTAGCGGATGGGGGTACCCGGAATTCGGCGGTTGCCCGCAGAGGCGATGTCATCGGGTACCGTTACGCGAAATTTTGGGGGCATCGGGTACCGAAATTTGGTGATATGGTCCATCGGGTACCGTTACCCGAAATGTTTAAATCAACGTACCCGAAATTGTTGGTGTCCGAATTTTGACACCCGAAATGTTTAAATCAACGTAGGGGGGTTCGCGAAAGGTGGGTACGCCCTAACCGGGTTCCAGTTCATGACATCACACAGAGGCCCTGGCAGCTGGTGTCCGAATGTTAAAACACTTCCGGGTTCCAGTTCATGACGTCACACAGAGGCCCTAGTCGATGGTCTCCGTGCATGTCCAAAATTTGGTAGCCGAAAACAATGTGTAGCGGATGGGTGGGGGTACCCGGAATTCGGTGGTTGACGAGGTCCTGGACGAGCCGTCACGGAGACAATGGTACCGTTACCTGAAATTTTTGATGTTCGAAATTTGGTACACAAAATATTTAAATCAACGGATGGGGGCTACGCCCTAAAACAAGTCCTGCATAACGTCACACAGAGGACCTGCTCTCCGAGCGTTCCTTATGTGTCACTGTCCATAGAGGGCGTGGTGTCCAATATTTGACACCCGAAATGTTTTATAAAGCCAAAAATTAAAAAGACATGCAAAAATTAAAAAAAAAACATGAAAAATTGAAAGCATGCAACCGAATTAGAGACTGTTTCTTCTGATACTAAGGGACACGTGTTTGTGGCAGAAGAGGTCAACTAGCGGGTCCTCCCTGGACGGAGTAAGGTGCAAGACGCGAAAGGCGTAACGATTTTCTTTAATTTTGTAGTTCAACCGCTGGGAGCCGCAAGGTTTGAGGCAGCGGGTCTATGGTTTCCCCTGGATTATTAGACTAGCGCCGTTCTGACGTTAGATCGTGGCAGCTGAGTTGCCAGCCGCTTGTGGTGGGGTGTCGGCGTTGAGACCGGGGGCTTTCGCGCCAAGGCCAGCGATTGCCCGAACCTGGACGACAGCGCATCTGCGGTGGTTTTAGCAGATTCTGGATGTTGCTTCCTCAGCATACGGTCTTTAGATTCGAGTGTGGCCTATAGTCTGTTGGTGCCACATGTAGTTTATCCTGAGACGTTCTTCCTTCCAGATTGGTCACACCAGCTTCTTTCGTACACCCAGTTCTTATGCGCCGTTATTTGTTTTTTCCGTTTTCATTGTGTCATGTCAAAAGGCATAACTTAGACAATTTAGGCCTACTCCACAGTTTCATGGAGATATGGGGACGTGTAACGGGGAATAGAGAAAAATGGGGCACTGCCGAGTTTAAACTCACGTGCATAAACACTTTCGAAGTAATGGGACTCACCGCTGTACTCACGGACATGTACTCAGTAGCGAATCTAGAATTTGGTCTGAGGGGGGGGGGTCGAGTCGGCTTCATACAAAAGAAAGCAAGTTAAAACTAATCAATATTTGAGTCTTTAAAATGGGTTAAAAACGTGTAATAACATACTGAATTCAGTCCCATTAAAGTAACAACACAATAAAAAATATCGGTATGGAGAAGCATACATGACTTCCATATTCTAAGATTTATATTTAAAATCATTTTCGAAATGAAATATTACCATAGAAACTACTTCTTTCTACTTACTGCTTCAGCCTTAACCACAGTACTGTGGTCACTAACGTATACCACCTCACGTTATCGCACTCGATTTTCACTGATGATGGAAGTCGATGGCATTGCCGAAGCGTCTGGTTTTGTAGAAAACATTGGACTACGGCCAAATATCCCGGGAAGGAATTTTAACAAAAACTACTTCTTTGTTGCCGATAACGTTGTACACATATATATAAAAAATATGCATAAAATTAATGGCTTGTATAAGTTAATGATTGATCTCCATTAAGTAGTGCTCAAGTTTCCAAAGTTTTAATATTATGACGTCCGTAATTAAAACATCAGAGCAGGTTTAGTGTGTATGAGGGTACACCGTGGACAAAAATTTTCAACATTTCCTATTGAGCGTTGCTTAGAGTAAAGCTGCGAATCTACAGTGTACGTTTCACAGAACAAACACGCGGAAAAGAAGGAGCGCTCCGAAGTCACTCATGGACCCTCAGCATCTTGCAGAGGGTTCATTCCCTAAAGACGAAAAGTCTGTCTATGAATCGTTCCTCTGTAAACACGTGCAGTTACACTGCCCAACGATCCACAGGAAGCAAATCGCTATCCACGCTGAACACTTTTTCGTCTTGCACGCGTTATGTTGGTATGGGTTTCGACACTTTCCATTTAAAAAGCGTGCAAATGTAAGAAAATAAACATGAATGAGGCCAGAAATAACGCGAATTTTGTGTGTGTGTGTGTGTGTGTGTGTGTGTGTGTGTGTGTGTGTGTCTTCCCTGCCTTTTTATTGCGGTAGTCATAATAATAAAATGGAAACGTAAACAGTACATAAGTGAGATATGCTTGCCTGCCACCCACGATATATTTTCTCTTATACATGATTTACATTAAAATGAAAAAATTATAATTTTATTGCCTGACAACAAAATTATTTTATTTTTAACAATTACCATTGTTTGAAAAAGTTTAAATGAATTTTCAAGTACTTTACTCTTGTTAAAACGTAAAAGATTTCAGGTAAACTACCCTTAACCGATCTTCACCAAAATCAAAAGGCCTTGAGTTCTCTACAATTCAGTGACGTATGCAAAACATTATTTGATTCTGTTTGAATATGGGGCAGTTATCGTTCGTCATAGAAAATTACCCTTGATAAAAAACGTTGCAGGTAAACTACCCCTTCCCCTTAACCGATCTTCACCAAAACAATAAGTCTTGAGTACTCTACAAATCAGGACTTTATACAAAAAATTATTTGATTCTGTTTGAATTTGCGGCTGTTACCGTTTGCCATAGAAAATACCCTTGATAAAAAAATGCTGCAGGTAAACTACCCCTTTCCCTTAACCGATCTTCACCAAAAACAATGGGTCTTGAGAACTCTGCAATTTAGGGCTGTATGCAAACAATTTTTGATTCTGTTTGAATTTGCGGCTGTTATCGTTTGCCATAGAAAATACCCTTGTTAAAACGTTGCAGGTAAACTACCACTTTCTCTTAACCGATCTTCACCAAAATCAACAGGTCTTGAGAACTCAATATTTCAGGACTGTATACGAAACATTATTTGATTCTGTTTGAATTTGCGGCTGTTATCGTTTGCCAAAAAAAAAATTATCCTTGATAAAAAAAACTGTTGCTGGTAAACTACCCCTTTCCCTCAACCGATCTTCACCAAAAACAATAGATCGTGAGTACTCTACAAATCAGAGCTGTACGCAAAAAATTATTTGATTCTGTTTGAATTTGCGGCAGTTATCGTTTGCCAAAAAAAAATTATCCTTGATAAAAAAACCGTTGCTGGTAAACTACACCTTTCCCTCAACCGATCTTCACCAAAAACAATAGGTCGTGAGTACTCTACAAATCAGAGCTGTACGCACAAAATTATTTGATTCTGTTTGAATTTGCGGCAGTTATCGTTTGCCATAGAAAAAAATCTACACACAGATAGACAGACAGCACACACACAGACACTTTTCGAAAAACGACTTTTTTTCATGTTTTGAGTGTAGTACAATCAGAACCTGCAATAATCTCGAACACGATTTTTTTTGCCATCACCATACAGTACTTCCATTTCCTTAAGGAATATGGAAGTAATAAGCGCTATTGCAACATTGTTTATATAAGATACTTATTGATTTACTTGAATTTCCTATATTTCATATTTCAAACGTACACGCATATTCTGTGTAATAAATTTGTTTTTAGACCTCTATTTAAAAATGGGGTACTACTGTATTAGCGCATACAGCTGTGAAATTAATAAAACAGCTTAAAAATTAGGAGATTAACAACATTTCTTGTCAACTGTCGACCTTGTGGGGTGGGGTCCGGTCCCATTCGCCGCCCCGTCACACTCTTAATTATTTCAGAGTAAATGTTACAGGTTTCTTACCAATTTCGCCGAACTGTGCGAGCTGATGTTTTCGTGGTTGGTAGCTCCAAATTCCAGAAGCTCATCTTTAAACACGGCGAATGAAGCATTCCAAATTGGATGGTCATATCGTCGCTTACTTTTATTGTCACTTCCTTCGGTCTTGTAGAATTAAACGACTATAGGATTAAAAGTATTCGAATTTAACGTAAACTCACTTGAATGAAAAAATAACTTAGTTTGTGTGTTAACCATTATTCCTTAAAGTAAATTATATGCAATCCGAAAAACAAGACTAATAGAAAAAATATTTTTGCAGTATGCAATAAACGTTATGTTTCGGCTTGCACAGAGTGGAGTATTTCGGGGATTCTCAGTACAAAATTAGTTTCATCTGTTTCATGAAACTAAATTTATGTAACTTTCGAAGTTGCCATAATAATTAATCATTTTAAAATTCGTTTTAACGAATTGTTTAAAGCTGTATCAATTAATTAATTTTAAAAAATGAAAACAAAATTATTAATTATTTACACTATAAAAAGATGTCTTTAGTTTTCATTACACTTTATATACAATAAGAGATAAAATAATAGTATAGTAGCCTACTTACGTTTCTGTAGACACGTAGGTATTGCTTAAACTACACCCATTCCATGAACTGAAATAACAACTTCATAATGACAACCACTTTCATTTGTAATGTATATATTTTTTTGGCTTGGAATTTCACTTTTTTTTAAATTTGCTGAAGCACCTGCTGTAAATAACTGCCAGTCCCACTTCTCTCCATTTTTTGAGTTTATCTTTGTGTACACAAAAATGTTTGTATTCAAAAGTGATGCAGTTCCAAATATCTCACTTTCAGTTGCCCATGTGCCTTCTTTTATCATATTTTTTAGTGACGTTCTACCTTTAAATAAATCATTGGCTCGGTTGTTGTTCAATTCATTGTCCATATAATTGACAACTATGTTTCTAACGTCCATATGATAACCTTCACTGCCAGTAATTACGTAGGAAACTGCCCTAAACCAACAATTTCCGTCACCCACAATTTTCTTCACACCGTGTGGTTTTGCAAGTGCTAATTTATGCCCGATTCTAATACACGTGCATTGTCCTTCAAAGGACAGACCCAACACTTTACACTTTTCCATTTGCCACTCTACGTCAACCGGATCATAAAAAAAAATCACTTCACACCACTCACCAGAAACCTCCACATCAGATTTATCATCATGTAGATTGTAGAAAATTATCAAATTTTTCACATGTTCTTTCTTTTTCCTCACTTTGCCACTTTCATCTTGTAATATGCAATACTCGTTTCTTAAAACTTTGTTAACTGTAAATGGTCCACTCCATGGAAGTTCAGTAAACATTAATTTATTTTTGAATTTTGTCACATTTTTTACCAAAACTCTACTCCCAGGTTTTATTTCCATTTTCTTTGTTATTGTATGTCTTTCGTCAAATTGCTTTTTCTGTTTAATCTGAGCTCTTCTGATATTTTTTAATGCTGCTTCATCAATTACTTTTTTCACTTCTAATATTTTTTGTAATTTTCTTTTTATTTCTTTATTTTCTTCGACAATATCTTCCTGTACTTCTTGAACATCCGTTGTTTTTTCAGCTACCTGAAGTGACTCCTCGTCTTCATCGGTCAAATTATCTTCATCAACAAGGTCTAATGGTAAAACTGGTTCTCTGTTGTATAACATAAAAAAAGGTGAAAATCCTGTTGTTTTGTGTCTAGATGTTCTGTACGCAAATAATACACTCTCGAGAACATCAGGCCAGTTATTAATGTTTTCCATTAAAGTTCTTTTCAGTTTATCTTTTATTGTCCTATTTTGACGTTCTACTAATCCATTAGCCTGTGGGTGGTAGGGTGATGTTAATCTTTGTTTTGTCCCCGTCAGTCTATGCAATTCTTTAGAAACTTCATTTACAAACTCGCGACCATTATCGTTAATTTGTATTTTAGGGCAACCATGTCTACATATAATTTCATAAATAAATTTAGCCACTTCAATGCCAGTCTTATTTTGAAGGGCTTTCGCCTCAGCCCACTTTGAAAAGTAGTCTACTGCCACCACTATGTATTTTTTTCCCTGCACTTCTGGTAACTGCATAACATCTATTCCAATTTGTTCCATGACTCTCTTAGGAACAGGAATTGGCTTCATTTCGGGTACACAAGACACCCATGGAGGTGTAACTTTCTGACACACTTCACAATTTTTTACAAAATCTGTCACCTTTAATTTTATATTTTTAAAGTAGTACCGTTGTGAAAGTATGTCCACGGTGCTATTAATTCCTTTATGTGCAGACATACCAATCGCTTGTTTGCTAGTATCAGCACCTTTGTGGGCTACGCCCATCAATTTTTGTATTTTATTATCGTCGTGAACAATTTCTATTAATTTTTCTGTACCTCTTAGCCCGTCACATTTACGATAAAACAGTTTATTGTCACGAATAACATAAAGTTTACATTGTCTCTTAAAGTTTCTACTTTGATACGATTTTGTACACTTTTCAGGAATTGCTCCAGTAATTAAAAACCTTTGTATATCCAGCGGTGTTATTCCTCCTTCGAAAACCCTCATTTTAATTATCCCAACTGAGATCTGAATATGCAAACAAAATACGAACAACTATCGAATATTAAGTAAGATACTTAAAACACTGTAAACACAAATACTAATATAACACAACAACAAAGTAATAATATCGTTGATTTATAACAAAGCGACGATGTTTAAAGACACGATTTAGCCGAACGTAGTCAACCACACTTTAAAAACGTCTCAGAGCGACTGTTTTTTTTTTTTTGCAATGCAATGCTTTTCCACATGTACCAATTCGTCAACGTACATGTACACAGAGACTTCGGAAACCAGCTACCAGGGCCTCTTTATCTCTGATGTCATAAGCCTGTGACGTCATTTGATCAACTCGGACTGCCACACCCGGTAGTGTTTTCAACTGGGGGTTCCCCAACCAATTGTTTTCACACCGCGGAAGCCAGCTACCAGTGCCTCTCTGTGACGTCATCGCCATTGTTTTCTAACACTCACTTTCCCTCTACTGAAGATATAATGCTTGAGGAGCAAACTAGATTGCGGATAGGACGTTTGTGTAACGTTTGTGTTTGTGATAACTGTTCACTTTCAAACAGATAATACAGAACTCTACAGAATTTAATTTAGTAACACACTCAGCCTTCACAGATTACGAGAAAGATTTAGACCGTATTCATAGAGACAAACTTCTGTCCATAATGGCAAAAAGGGGATATCACAGACAACTCACGTATACAAACTTAATAAATAACTGTATAATATTTTTGCATGAAATACAACTTCCAGCCATAAGAAAGGTGCTAACTCTTATATTTCCAAATGAAGATTAAGTTTTTAAGTCGTTACAACAGACATTTAGACATGTATTCGTGCACTGTCTTTATGTCGTTTAGACCATACAACTCATAGAATAAGAGTATTTTATAATTTTTACCTCAAGTCCGTTAACAACTAATCTTCAGATCTATGGTAGACTTAGAATGTAGTCAAAAGGTAAGTAAAGATTTTATCTTAATATAAAGAAAGTGATCAAACACATTCAAGAAAAAATAAAAAACAAGTATTGAGAGTTATGAGCGATACAGTGCTAAATTTGTAAAACCATTGTTGATGAACACCTGAGAAGCTTTTTGGGCAAATATTTGGAAGCCTGTGATGAAACGTAGTGAAATTATGTTCCCATATCAGAGCCTTAAGTTTTCGTTAGAATGGATACCATTCATCATGTGTTAATACTCTAGTACGTATTCACAAATGAAATTATAAAAATCGTTACTTTCTGAGGAAAGTGCACGTTCCTTTTGTAATTATTATGAAATACTGCAGACTGTAGATACACCTACCTGCAAAATATGCGTTCAGTAACAAAAAAGCACAAAATCACAAATATTTTGTCAGCATCAGTACGTATAGAAGGTTAAATTGATCACTGAATCCTCTCCTATAAAATTGCAATGGACGCAAAATACACAAACAAAAGCACATGTAAACTGCTTATAGTCGTGTTCTCGTAACGTCTTCTTTCGAAATCAAAGAGTTTTCAGTTGCATTTCTCTTAAAACATTTTGTGTCTAACGCTTCTAACAAAATTCAGCTCTTCACGCGTGCGTTTACGTCTCGCATTTGTTTCACAGCGTTACTTTAACTGATTACAAGTTGTGCAGCCAAGCGATCGGAGTTATCCACTTCCATTCCTTTGTGTGTTTAGCTTCTGTTAGAAGATTCCCACCAACTTTAGTATACCTTTCTTTGTGTTGTTCAATAATCTGACGTCATGTCAGTGCTACTGCTTGTCCTGCCGACTGCTTGTTATTGGTGGTCTATGTAAATATCCCAAAATGTAATCTTCATAACACAAATATACCTAACTTTTAACGCATATTATATTTAAATATTTTAGCCAATACCATATCACCATATCAATATCATATAACAATACCATATATACCACATTTACGAATATCATATGAGATTAATGTGTTTAATAATTATAAAATTATTGAGAAAATAATTTAAAAAAATTATATAATTAATTAGACAGTGATTAATGTATCTAAGAGTTGTTCTTTCGTATTCATTGAATTTATTCAAATAGTTATTATATATATTTATTATTATATTATATTATATTATATATAAATATATTGCAACAATACATATATTTGCATATTTGCCCAGGGCGGTATATTTAGTATGTAATAACATAGAAAGTATAAGGAACAGTTTTAGACAGTGTGGTGCAAGAAAATTCAGGAATTGACAGAATCTGACCTGTCGAGAGAACACCTGCTGTGCCAGTGTAAGATACGGCGTGTGTGTGATTGTGTGTGTGTGTGTGTGTGTGTGTGTGTGTGTGTGTGTGTGTGTGTGTGTGTGTGTGTGTGTGTGTGTGTGTGTGTGTGTGTGTGTGTGAGACCAGCTGCGACACGATAATGGGGTGATGTACTACGAATTGTTTGTTCCAATTATTCAGGTCTTAACAGGATCATAATAAACTAATTACGTGTGTTAAACCTGTAAGCAAAGACTTACGCGAATTATAAAGACACCATTGCATAAAGGCATTTTTAATGAATATGCTGATATAAAAATTCTTACAAAATATGCAATATTAATGATGCTATTTAATTAATATTAATTACTAGTGTAATTAAAGAGTAATTAATATGTGTGGTATATGTGAGTGACCAGAGAAAAATTACGCAGACAATTAGATCGCTCATGTGACGAATATGGTCATAAGTTCACGATAATTAACCAAAAAGTGAGTGTAATAAAAAGGACGCTCTGGAGCGAACTGACTATCTCTAACCTATCGAAAGCAGGAATGTTCCTGTCAAATCGCCACCAGTATAAATACCACTGGGAATTTTGGGCGATCACACACTTGGACTCAGCAAATCTACAAGACGTTACGCTGCTCGTTTGCCGATCGACTTCTGGACACACATGCACACTACCACACTCACACCAAGATGTTAGAAGGAATTCTGAAGCATCACCAACAACCATATTTAGAGACAACAAACACCGCATCAGCATAGTCATCATCATCACCAACATCATCATACTCTCAGGATTCTGGACACATACACACACGCAACGGTAACGGCAGATATACGCAGGTGATACAAAAACAATTATATTTTATTGTGAAGAGAGCTCTCGAAAAAGAACTTAAATATGAATATAATAATTAGAGTTTGAGATTAAATAATACTTAGATAAGAGAGTAAGTTAACAAGCAAATCTAGTAAAGAAATAATAATCTTTTGTAGTATTTTTGGGTGTGTCAGTATAAGTCCATAATAGATTGGAAGAAAATGGTAGATTAATTTATTTTTGTTTATAGCAACTATAAATTCATTCTTGAAACTTAATCTTATTTTATTTGTAACTGAGTTGCTATCAGTATTTAAAAGTTGAGTTAATTTCAGACACACAGAAATAAAAAGAATTTAAATAACTTGTTTAACATGTTGTTTAGTCAATAAGATTATAATATGGGTGTTTATTTTTTTGTGGTATGTTATGAATAGCATTTCAGGTTACAGTATATTTGTAACACTTTTAAAGGTAAATATTTATGTGTCTAATGTTTGAAATTTTAATATTGAAATATTTTTTTCTGTTAATTAATAAATCGTAGAATGATTATTTGAAACGATTTTAAATGATTTATTTCATGTCAACAACATCTCACGCCTCTTTAAAAAAGTATTTAACTATTGTGCAACTACATCTACTTGACGCAACGAGAGAAACAAATTCTGCGACCTGACCGGTGTAATACATATTCAGTTGCGTTGAGTACATGGTAATATGTTTGTATAATTGTAACGTTGCAATATATATATATAAATATTATTAGGAGACGAGATCCTTCTCTATTTATATTATTTATAATTATTATTATTATTATTAAGTAGTAGTCTCAGGGTTGTTTTTAGTTAAAATGGGTCTTGCACTCGGCTCATTATTATTATTCAATCTCGTACTTTATTATTATATATCTGTTTATTGACTTAGTCCCCTCAATTCAACCTATTGTTGAATCCAGGATTGAATAAGTCGGTTACTTAAACTCTTTTCGACGTATTAACTGTCGGTTTAAATGGTTTAATTATGTGTATTTTATTCACTGCTTAGAATTATTCCAATCGAAGTTCCGTCGACTCTTCGTTGATCAGCGGTGGTGAGAAGATCAGTAGTTTTCTTCCTATATACTAACATACACATACATAGACATGACATTCATGGTAACTCATACTTTATAATATTATATATATATAGGTCAGTACGGTTGTAAATAAAATATAAAATCACTCAATTTGAATGATTCGCACTTTAAGCATGGTACCAACCGCCTCGTTCTTCTCCTCTAAGCTGTATTTACTGATACAATAAAGGTCAACTCTTTCAAAGGTAAAAATAATAGTGGTTATTTATTCAATTCTAACACAATGAAATTTAGTACAATAATATGTGTTGCTCTTCTTCCTGGTTAACAATAAACATTTAAAATTGAACATGGACTCTAAAACGATTGATAAACTCAAGTTGGCATGACTGCCTTTGGTTAGTTACAAAATGTGTGTTGACAAACATACAGGTTATGTCGTATTATTCGACTTGAAATGTCATTAATAATTATAATAATAAAAGTAGTAGTAGGTTCTTTTAGACTGCAAAATACACTTATTTGAGATAATTGCTACGGCTAGAACAAACATATAATATAAGAATTCATTGGTTGTTAATTAAAAAAGACAAAATATGAACGACTGTTCATGGTTAGACATAGGCTTTAAATATCGTTTAGTGCAACCTTGTTTGGTTAAAAGTGGTTAAATAGTTATTAATAATTGATAATAATTGTTATGATCCAGTGTCAGGGAATAAGATCATCTTTAAAATTGGATATTCCTATTTCAGGTAACGGTAATTCATGGATTGTAGTTATCACTCTCTGGTGTAACTCTTACTTAAATTTAGCAACAAATATTCAATACTCTTATCTGCTAATAGCATAAGAGCACATACACTCTTCATTGATGGTACAATGTCTTTACTTATTCTAAACATTTATAGTATACAAATCGTTGAAATTGTCGTTACTTAAATCGTTCAACTTCGACATTGTTTATTTGTATTCCTTAGATCCCTTCTTTAAAGAATAGGGAACTTAATTGTTTACCATGTGTTAATTTAAATCGCTATTAGCGTTCAGTTATCTTTCTTATCATCTAATCATAACATTATAGCTGTGGGTATGAATACCTGCGTATCTTGTCGTTCGAAGGGTTACACTTTTTCTTATTAACACTTTTTTAATTAATTAACATTTCTTTTTTATTAATTAATTAATTTAATTTTATCACTGCACTGCACCCACTCCTATGCGCATTAACTCCGAATAAAGTACACTTAGAAATATACTGCACTGATTCTTCAATGGATGTAACCTATATCTCGGTTTGAGGTTAACGTTGTTTACGCCTAGTTGCTGTCAAAAGCATGTTTTTCTGGAGCGGCGACGAGCATGCAGCTCGCTTCGTTGATGTTGAAAGACTGTCTCTGGTTCCTCTGTCGGGGTGATGAATTTCGGATTTTTTATTAGTTCTGATTGGTCAGTTTATTTTAATTCGTTTATCTCCGGTGGGCTTCGTCAAAACAGACGCTTCCAACGGCGTCACTTTTTGGTGTCAAGATTAAGAAATCGTGGCTGACATATCCACGCGAAAGGGCACAGCATAATACAATTATTCTTAAAAGTCCAATATCTTCCTTATAATTGTACTGAGGACGTTGTGATTACCCTCATTGTTCATGATTTTTAAAGACGATTAATTTGAATCCCCTCATCATATATTTCTGATTCGGGGTTGCTGAATTCGCACTTAGTATTTATACTTAGTGTCCATTAAGCCATTAGTTATTAATTATATATTGTTTTTATTCCATTTTCCATGGTAATAACTTGTTCTTAAACTACTGTACAATTTTCACTTAAAACTATGCCTTAATATTAACACTATGTCCGTTTTCATAGATTCGAACTTAAACCTATTGTTATACATTTTTGTTTTTCTTATTCTCTAGCGATAATAACATTTAATTGAATTCTAGCATTGTATAATTAAACATCGACGGGTTAAGTCACTACTGACAGTGTTCTTTTTCCATACATTATTGGTTTAGTGCCTTAATTATCATTTACTAATTAGGCTTGTCATACCTATATGGAGTTACCTTGTTGTACGTTTGGTATCCTACACATATTATTCGTATTATTCTCTAACTGATGATTAAAATAGTTACAATGGTCTTATTGTCATTGTGATGCAGTTCATTCTGCATTTGATTCTGTTATTATCTAGGTTTAGTGGCTGTAAACTTTACTCGCAGCTAACTGTTACAATGGTTTAGTTGTAATTGCATTTATATAGATTGTTTAGATAGTAATTTTGGTTGCATTTGTTCATCTGAACAGTATTCTGTCTGACCTCAGGTCTTTAGTTGAGTTACTCTCTTTGTATAATGTATTTATAACATGATTTTGGTTGCATAATGTCTCTTTGCCATTACAAGCATATTGTCATATTTGTATTACATAAATATAGCTTTTATATTTAGTTATATTATTAGCTACTGTGTACAAAACATTCCTTATATGATCTAGTTACTTCCTAGCTCATTACATTTTGGTTTAATATTGTTTTGATTTAGTTTTCATTAAGTTTTACTTAAAACTGGATGCCCAGATTAGGTTATGTTATAGGTTCAGTAAGCAGTAATGTGTTGTTGCTGGCTGTGTATTTCTACATTAATCTGGTTGACTGGTTTTCATTCAATATTTGTACATTGGTTATTGGTTATTATTATTTCACATTTAGTTTACTCTTGTATTGTCTTATTTATTGTTAATTAGTGGGTTTGTATTAAGATCATTCCCACTGTACAATTGGTCATTCATTATATTGGGACCTATTCTTCTGTTTATTTTATAACTACACATCATTTAGCTATCGTAAACTTATCTTGTCCTTATTCAGTTTGCTTGTGACTCTTTATTTACAATATTTAGTCCTTATTTATAATAATGTGTTTCACAAAGACAATGAATGTATTCATTAAATGAGTTGTGGTCAGTGTTGACTTTACCATACAGCTTAGGGATTTATATCATATAATTAATTAACATTTATTTTTTCTTCTTAATACAATTATTCTTTCAAAGGTTTATGTTAGTTTGTTATACTTCAATTTCCTTCCCTTATTCTTGTGTTTGGTCTGGATATCTTCCTTCTTCTTTCTTCACTGATCTCCTTCTCACTATTGTTCATTTTTATACATGATGATGTGGTTTTCACTTGTCTTCTTCACATTGTTTCTTCCTTTTCTTTCTTGAAGTTGTTATTGTTGTGTTCTCCTCCATGTTTCTTCTTTCGTCTTTTGTTCTAATGTTCTTCTCACTGGTTCTTCTTTCTTCTTGTGTTGTCTTGTGTCCTTCTCACTGATCTATTGGGTAAAGTATGTCAGTCGTCTCGTCTTTATTCTTCTTTTCTTCTTTATTGGTGCATTTACTAGTGATTTCCTTTCAATGATGCTTCACTTATTTAAACTTATGGTACTTTCTTCTTCTGTATACATGGTGGTATTCTAGACCTTTTAATGTATTTTTACTAGTGGTGGCCTTTAAATTAATTTTCAGTACGTAGGTGGATGTGGTGTTATATGTACTGTTACATATTGCCTCCTTATTAGAATTGATCATTTCTGATATCTTTGTTTTATGATTGAAGAAATTATCAATTTTTCATTTCACTCTTAAGTCACATATAATGTTTTCATATTTTGTACTTACTCTTACACTTGTCTCCAGTTCACTTTATTTTCTACATCTCCTCCTTCTTCATAACCTTGGAATCTTGTTTAATTATATTCTTAGCTGTTGTGTTTTTTCCCTCAAATATTTAATTTCCCTAACATTTTTTCCCTAACTTAGTAGCTGAAATCGATTCGGGTGGGCTCTATGGCTTACCTAACTCCGTCGTTCATAACTACACTCTTTCTGAGATCAGGGTAACATCATCCCTGCCCAGTTAAATGATTGTTGGAACTTTTCTACAGTCAATTCATTAAATAATAATACTCATAAGCAGTCTCTTTCGACTAATAATAATAAACACTCTTGGGGTTATTCACTCATTTGCCTTTTATATTTTATTATACATTCTCTTCTGGATACCTTCTTCACTTCTGCAGATCTTCATTAGTTAATATTGTTGACAAATAGCATGTGTAAATATGCTCCACTTTTTCTTCTCTCCTTATCGTGACAAAATTGTTCTTCATATTGATTGGTTCTTTCTTCTTTTTCTTGGTCAATTCTCCTTCTCACTATTTTCTCTACATAATATTCTCATTAATGATCTTCTTCTCTCCTCTAGCAAATGTCATATATTTTTTTAACATTTTATTTTGGATAGTACAAAATTTTTCTCAAAGTGATAGTAAACATTGTTTAAAATATCTTAAGTGCGTTCACTAGTTGCTTGTTTTGGTTATGGTTTAGTTATTAGATACTAGTCTTTCTTTTTCTCGTGTTGCATACAATATTCATTTAACAAACATTTTTCGTTCAATACTTAATACAATATTTTGATTGGTAAAAATTCTTCTTTTATATACATTATTCATTTAATAAACATTTTTCTTTTCCTTCTTTCCATAATGATAATAGCCATCTCTCTTATTACTCTCTTTGGTGTTCTTCCTCTCTACTCCTTCAAATGATAGATTTTAATCATTTATTCTGGACTGTTTTAATTCTCTTGGTTTATTGGGCATACAATGTTTGATAATTACAATATAATATAATAATAATATATTAATAGACAATACTTGATTTTCTCTTTCTTCTTTCCATAATGATAATAGCCTTCTTTCATGTTACTCTCTTTGGTATTCTTCCTCTCTACTCCTTCAAATGATAGATTTTAATAATTTTTATTCTGGACGAAATATAATTCTTGTTTTTCGTGGGGTATACAATATTTGATAATTAAATAGCATGTTTCTCTTTCTCTCTCTCTTCTTTCCATAATAATATCCTTCTTTCATTTTACTCTCTTTGGTGTTATTCCTCTCTACTCCTTCAAGTGTTGGTGGTTTTCACTTACTCTGGACGATTATAATATTTTTCTCTTGAATCGCCTTGGTCCATTTCCAAAATTTCCGTCCCTTTTCTCAATGTGTTTGTATTCTGGTTACCCATGGTCAATCATCTTAGGTGTGTCGGATGTTCGGATCATCTTGGTGTTCGGGTAGTCCCCAGTATTTGCAATGTACCTCGTTATCATCTTGTCCTTCCACTTCGTTGTTGTCAAAGTTTCCTTTAATTTGAGGTTTGTGGTCATGGTCGTATCCAACCCCTTCTCAGTTAATTCTTGGTCAGTTGGTTGGCGTTTCAATTCTTCTTTGGCGGCCTTTCGAATGGTATAACAGGTTGAGTCATTTGTTCCATCATTTGGTTTGCTTCTCACAGGTGTTCCTGTCATCTCCACTATTGATGACGTCATTGATCTGTTGAGGAGTATTTTTCCCTGGGTGTATTTACTTTGACTACCCTCTTGATAAAATTTCTTTTCCTTGTTACTCGCTGATCCACGTCGATCGCCTTTATGGTGTTCTTGTCACATTTTTCACTATTAGTTATTATTCCCTCATCAATGATTGGGTGATTATTAAAGTTAATTAAACAATTCCTCTCCTTTCTTAATTCCCTGATTGCCTTAGTATACTTTTCGAAGATCTGGTTCATCTGTTCCTCGTAATTTTCCTCTTCCTTTTGCTGTGGTATATTATTATCTATTGGGTCTAGTTTCCTCTGGGTTTCCTCAGTCTTCCCATTAGTATTGTCGATTCTATTATTTAAGTCTGCCTTCCAGGGTTCTTCGTTCCCAGCTAATAATTCTTCTGCTTTCTCAATTATTTGGATCTTCCTTACACCTCTAGTGTTGCCTTCGGTGTGTTGACTATTTTCTTGGTTTCTGTTATGCTTATTTTCAGATGATGACGCCTCAGTGTCTTGTTCCTTCTCTGCTGGTTTACCATCATTTTCAGTTCGCGAATTTGATTGTTCCCTGATTTCATCATTTGGGGTTTCTTCTGTTGTTGGTTCGTCATCGTTTTTCATTTCGTCCCTCCATAGTTGAATTATTTCTTCTCTCCATAGTCTAATATCGTTTATCATTTATTCTCTTGCCTCCTCAAAGCTATTCTTTATAGTCTGGGGAAACGGTTCCCTCATACATATCACCATCATTTCCTGGAAATCTGTCCTCTCTGTTGGTTCGGGTCCCCCCGGTTGGCCTTCCACGGTGTCACCTGCGGTAGTCCTTCCTTCAGGCGTTTTCGTGTCCTTGGTTTCGCTCAATTTTTTATTTATTTATTGGCTCTGGTTCTTTATTTGCCTGTTCTAAGATTGCCGTTGGTTTATTGTCGTTCATTGGTTCTTGGACTGTTTTATCATTTACTCCCAATGTATCATTTATTTTTTCTTGTAGTGGTTCTGTGGAATCTTTCCTTCCGTAGTCGTTCTCAATTTTTTCGTTAATGTTGTCCTCATTTCCATTAGTGTTCTCTCTATTCTTCATTAAATCTTCGTTTATCTGTCTCTTCTCGTTTTTCAATTTCTTAGCACTTTTCAATTCTTCTTCGAAAGCTTCTCTTCGTTTACGCTCGTCTTCCTGTCTTTGGTTGCGGTAATTCATTTCCTCTTTTTCCCGTCGTGCCGCTTGGCTCTCGAATAACTCTGCATTCCGGTTCATTCTTTCTTGTCGGGTTTCCATTCTGCGGATTCTTGTGAAACCTTCTTCGATCTTGCGCCTTAATTGGTATGATTCCTCTCTTATCTGTCTTCTTTCCTCTTCCATTTGTCGACGTATTTTTTCATCGTCTACGTTGATTTCTTCATATACTTCTGTCGCGTGCTTCTTAAAAGTTGCTCTCCGTTGCATCTTCGGTTCTGTGTATTGCAGCTGCCTCGAAAATTAGATTGATGATTATTTTATAAATTAGGTTGAATAATTTTCCGCCTAATTTCGCTCGAACGTTGTGCGCCAATTTATAATCAGACTGAATCCTCCCCTTCTTTTAAGCCCCGCGATGGAAGCCAATTTATAACGTAGACGACCGCTCCGTCTAATTGAATTAATTATATTTATTATTAAGTAGTAGTCTCAGGGTTGTTTTTAGTTAAAATGGGTCTTGCACTCGGCTGATTATTATTATTCAATCTCGTACTTTATTATTATATATCTGTTTATTGACTTATTTCCCTCAATTCAACCTATTGTTGAATCCAGGATTGAATAAGTCTGTTACTTACACTCTTTTCGACGTACTAACTGTCGGTTTAAATGGTTTAATTATGTGTATTTTATTCACTGCTTAGAATTATTCCAATCGAAGTTCCGTCGACTCTTCGTTGATCAGCGGTGGTGAGAAGATCAGTAGTTTTCTTCCTATATACTAACATACACATACATAGACATGACATTCATGGTAACTCATACTTTATAATATTATATATATATATAGGTCAGTACGGTTGTAAATAAAATATAAAATCACTCAATTTGAATGATTCGCACTTTAAGCATGGTACCAACCGCCTCGTTCTTCTCCTCTAAGCTGTATTTACTGATACAATAAAGGTCAACTCTTTCAAAGGTAAAAATAATAGTGGTTATTTATTCAATTCTAACACAATGAAATTTAGTACAATAATACGTGTTGCTCTTCTTCCTGGTTAACAATAAACATTTAAAATTGAACATGGACTCTAAAACGATTGATAAACTCAAGTTGGCATGACTGCCTTTGGTTAGTTACAAAATGTGTGTTGACAAACATACAGGTTGTGTCGTATTATTCGACTTGAAATGTCATTAATAATTATAATAATAAAAGTAGTAGTAGGTTCTTTTAGACTGCAAAATACACTTATTTGAGATAATTGCTACGGCTAGAACAAACATATAATATAAGAATTCATTGGTTGTTAATTAAAAAAGACAAAATATGAACGACTGTTCATGGTTAGACATAGGCTTTAATTATCGTTTAGTGCAACCTTGTTTGGTTAAAAGTGGTTAAATAGTTATTAATAATTGATAATAATTGTTATGATCCAGTGTCAGGGAATAAGATCATCTTTAAAATTGGATATTCCTATTTCAGGTAACGGTAATTCATGGATTGTAGTTATCACTCTCTGGTGTAACTCTTACTTAAATTTAGCAACAAATATTCAATACTCTTATCTGCTAATAGCATAAGAGCACATACACTCTTCATTGATGGTACAATGTCTTTACTTATTCTAAACATTTATAGTATACAAATCGTTGAAATTGTCGTTACTTAAATCGTTCAACTTCGACATTGTTTATTTGTATTCCTTAGATCCCTTCTTTTAAGAATAGGGAACTTAATTGTTTACCATGTGTTAATTTAAATCGCTATTAGCGTTCAGTTATCTTTCTTATCATCTAATCATAACATTATAGCTGTGGGTATGAATACCTGCGTATCTTGTCGTTCGAAGGGTTACACTTTTTCTTATTAACACTTTTTTAATTAATTAACATTTCTTTTTTATTAATTAATTAATTTAATTTTATCACTGCACTGCACCCACTCCTATGCGCATTAACTCCGAATAAAGTACACTTAGAAATATACTGCACTGATTCTTCAATGGATGTAACCTATATCTCGGTTTGAGGTTAACGTTGTTTACGCCTAGTTGCTGTCAAAAGCATGTTTTTCTGGAGCGGCGACGAGCATGCAGCTCGCTTCGTTGATGTTGAAAGACTGTCTCTGGTTCCTCTGTCGGGGTGATGAATTTCGGATTTTTTATTAGTTCTGATTGGTCAGTTTATTTTAATTCGTTTATCTCCGGTGGGCTTCGTCAAAACAGACGCTTCCAACGGCGTCACTTTTTGGTGTCAAGATTAAGAAATCGTGGCTGACATATCCACGCGAAAGGGCACAGCATAATACAATTATTCTTAAAAGTCCAATATCTTCCTTATAATTGTACTGAGGACGTTGTGATTACCCTCATTGCTCATGATTTTTAAAGACGATTAATTTGAATCCCCTCATCATATATTTCTGATTCGGGGTTGCTGAATTCGCACTTAGTATTTATACTTAGTGTCCATTAAGCCATTAGTTATTAATTATATATTGTTTTTATTCCATTTTCCATGGTAATAACTTGTTCTTAAACTACTGTACAATTTTCACTTAAAACTATGCCTTAATATTAACACTATGTCCGTTTTCATAGATTCGAACTTAAACCTATTGTTATACATTTTTGTTTTTCTTATTCTCTAGCGATAATAACATTTAATTGAATTCTAGCATTGTATAATTAAACATCGACGGGTTAAGTCACTACTGACAGTGTTCTTTTTCCATACATTATTGGTTTAGTGCCTTAATTATCATTTACTAATTAGGCTTGTCATACCTATATGGAGTTACCTTGTTGTACGTTTGGTATCCTACACATATTATTCGTATTATTCTCTAACTGATGATTAAAATAGTTACAATGGTCTTATTGTCATTGTGATGCAGTTCATTCTGCATTTGATTCTGTTATTATCTAGGTTTAGTGGCTGTAAACTTTACTCGCAGCTAACTGTTACAATGGTTTAGTTGTAATTGCATTTATATAGATTGTTTAGATAGTAATTTTGGTTGCATTTGTTCATCTGAACAGTATTCTGTCTGACCTCAGGTCATTAGTTGAGTTACTCTCTTTGTATAATGTATTTATAACATGATTTTGGTTGCATAATGTCTCTTTGCCATTACAAGCATATTGTCATATTTGTATTACATAAATATAGCTTTTATATTTAGTTATATTATTAGCTACTGTGTACAAAACATTCCTTATATGATCTAGTTACTTCCTAGCTCATTACATTTTGGTTTAATATTGTTTTGATTTAGTTTTCATTAAGTTTTACTGAAAACTGGATGCCCAGATTAGGTTATGTTATAGGTTCAGTAAGCAGTAATGTGTTGTTGCTGGCTGTGTATTTCTACATTAATCTGGTTGACTGGTTTTCATTCAATATTTGTACATTGGTTATTGGTTATTATTATTTCACATTTAGTTTACTCTTGTATTGTCTTATTTATTGTTAATTAGTGGGTTTGTATTAAGATCATTCCCACTGTACAATTGGTCATTCATTATATTGGGACCTATTCTTCTGTTTATTTTATAACTACACATCATTTAGCTATCGTAAACTTATCTTGTCCTTATTCAGTTTGCTTGTGACTCTTTATTTACAATATTTAGTCCTTATTTATAATAATGTGTTTCACATAGACAATGAATGTATTCATTAAATGAGTTGTGGTCAGTGTTGACTTTACCATACAGCTTAGGGATTTATATCATATAATTAATTAACATTTATTTTTTCTTCTTAATACAATTATTCTTTCAAAGGTTTATGTTAGTTTGTTATACTTCAATTTCCTTCCCTTGTTCTTGTGTTTGGTCTGGATATCTTCCTTCTTCTTTCTTCACTGATCTCCTTCTCACTATTGTTCATTTTTATACATGATGATGTGGTTTTCACTTGTCTTCTTCACATTGTTTCTTCCTTCTTCTTTCTTGAAGTTGTTATTGTTGTGTTCTCCTCCATGTTTCTTCTTTCGTCTTTTGTTCTAATGTTCTTCTCACTGGTTCTTCTTTCTTCTTGTGTTGTCTTGTGTCCTTCTCACTGATCTATTGGGTAAAGTATGTCAGTCGTCTCGTCTTTATTCTTCTTTTCTTCTTTATTGGTGCATTTACTAGTGATTTCCTTTCAATGATGCTTCACTTATTTAAACTTATGGTACTTTCTTCTTGTGTATACGTGGTGGTATTCTAGACCTTTTAATGTATTTTTACTAGTGGTGGCCTTTAAATTAATTTTCCGTACGTAGGTGGATGTGGGTTTATATGTACTGTTACAATATTTATTAATATTTATTCGTTTTCTACATTATTGTGTATAATATAAAGTTTATTGATGAGTAACTGAGTAAAATGGAACTTTTAATCATTTTAAGCTGTAGAAAGAATAAGGTTTAGTTGTAAATGAATGTTCTCAGAAGTAGCGATGCCGCCGACGTATTGACGCAACTGCGATATTTAGTGTGAATAATTAAATACACTTGTGAAAGTAGATAAAGACGTTGTGTCCTTTTCAGGAGTACGGTTTTAACGTACACGGTACCTTACTTCTCAGCTAAGTGTATAGATTAATACTTCATAGCCTCTAATACATCCCATGGTCTGTATTGGCTCTATAATCAATGGATGTAAGAAAATAACTATCTTTCTATAATAATTCATTTTCATAATGGAGTTTTAATGAAATTCCAATCTCTTTAAACTCTTCAGGCCAATAACCGGTTCATTTTCTCTAGTGATTGTTAAAGAGTAACGATATGTTTATGTGTAGGAGTATTGTACATTGCACACATTCATTTTATCACTATCTTCGAGTTTACAAATATGGTATTAGAGAGCACAACGTTTCATCCCTTCGAAATCGTAAAGGAATTACATTCGACAGCGAAACTGGAGTATAAAGCCGTGTTATGTCAAGACTCAAACTGGGCCAAGGGGCTACGTTAGTAAAGTAACGAGTACTGACGTAAAGTACCTGCTTCACTAATTTATGTCTTGTTCTTACAACAAAAAAACCCGCTCGTATACGAAAAGTGTATTGTTTAGATTGGACTTGAAATCTCACTTTATGAACAATATATGACACGACGGTCTCATTTCCTTTTATCCTTTTTTCGCTTCAGCATTTACATATCCGACTAGAGTTCTTTTCCCTTCGTCAGTATTCCTTCATACTCTAGTTCGCTTTTCCTCGTTGTTCTCCCGACAACACCTTTCGGTACTCCTCGGTTTCTTCGAGTTCCGATTCTTTACCTCAACAATTTCCCTTTTGAACACTTATCTGTTTCCTACATCTTCTACCCTGACGTCACATTTCTGTAGACGCTGACGGACTTCTTTCACACATGGTATATAAATCTTTCTCTTCTTCTGAAAATGAGAAACTTGTCTAGTTTTCCTCACTTTCCATTCTTCTAAAATATTCATAGAATAAATCATTTGTGCAACTCTTGGTGTGATCTCAAACAAATTAACTACTGTAATATACAATAGATATTATAATAATTAAAAACAAATTGCCAACTTAGACATTTATTGTTCTTATATTTTGAATTAAAATTGGTTTTATTGTTTATTTTCTGTTGGTTGTTTATGGAATATTGCTTTCTATCTTTGTGCATAACCTACTTTGTATATAGACAGGTAGGCAGGACAACTCAAACAAAGATGCTTAGTATCCTCTGCACAGTCAATAATTTTCTGGCTGTGTGGTAATCGACTACGAACT
Organism: Magicicada septendecula; assembly: GCA_034769895.1. Classification (NCBI taxonomy): domain Eukaryota; kingdom Metazoa; phylum Arthropoda; class Insecta; order Hemiptera; family Cicadidae; genus Magicicada; species Magicicada septendecula. Next base: position 144,074,001 of record CM068372.1, read on the forward strand.
AGTGTTGAAATGTCAGACACTGTACGGTACGAACAAATCGATTTAGACTTAAATTAATACAAAAATATTCAACACTTCGTTTCCCATTCGACATTTCCGTTTCCGTCTCATTGTTAGGAATTTGGGGACGTCTCCTTCAGTAGACCAGAATACGGACAGGATTTTAACGCCTCTGGTAATGGTGATGATGTAAGCTTCTCATGTTAGTCAGAATACTTATATCTAAATGTACTTCCATAAACCACTGAAACGCTGGTCCACATTGCTACCTTGTAGCAAAACTAGGCTATGTCCAAATTCCAGAATAATTTGGTTTTATGAGAATTCCGTTCCGTCATTGCTTATCTAGTGAGTAAAGGAAATATTATAAGTCAGACCTTAAATATAACAATATAATTTACATAGAACCGAAAAAGGCGTATGGCCATCATCGTAAATTGATTTAGACTCTAGCCTATGTCCACTTAATTAAAAAAATTGTTTAATATTTATAAGAAATATTTATATTTATGAGTATAAAACATTTTCGATGTTTCTTTGAAAAACTATAGACCAATTAAACTTTCAAATTGCTTTCCTAAAAATCAGTGTTTTGGACAACTACTTCAGTTCTAAGGTAGCGACTTGTACAGTGTACACTGGGAGAGGTTAAGCGAGCTACTTCTAAAACCTTTGTAATGGGTGTCCCATAATGTACGCAATATTTGAATTACGCGCCACTGTCGTCTTGTTAGGTTGGTAGCACTGCAACTGTTGTATTGTTGTTGCCGTTTACTCGCCATTAGTCGTCATGGAGCGTTACACGAAAGAACAGCGCGTTGTTATTGTGAAAACACATTATAAGAACGGTGAATGTTATGCGGAAACCGTTCGTAAATTGCGTGGAATTTTTGGACGACGAAAAGCACCTAATCTGTCAACTGTGTAGAGATTGATTAAGAAATTCGAAGAAACAGCTTCGTTATTAGACGTTAAATCGTCTGGACGTCCTCGCGCTACCCGTTCTATTGAAAACGTCGCGGTAGTGAGAGATAGTGTCGATGTGAGTCCAGGGAAATCAATTCGCCGTCGATCACAACAACTGGCCATTCCAAGAAGCCGATGCAGCGAATTCTAAAAAACGATCTTCATCTGAATGCCTACAAAATCCAACTAACACAAGAACTCAAACCGTGTGACCATTTGAAGCGCCGAGAATTCGTCAGTTGGATATTGGCTAAACGTGAAACGGACGGTGATTTTTCCCACAAAATCATCTTTAGCTATGAGGCACACTTCCACCTCAACGGGTACGTAAATAAACAAAATAGTCAGCTTTGGGGTACAGAGAACCCTCGTATCATTCACGAGAAGCCTTTTGCATAAACAAAGAGCAACTGTTTGGTGCGGGTTTTGGGCTAGTGGCGTGATTGGGCCGTATTTCTTTGAGAATGAGGCTGGAGATGCAGTAACAGTGACTGGCGAACGTTACCGGAACATGATAATGGAGTTTTTGTGACCTCAACTGGAAGGTATTGAATTCGAAGATATGTGGTTTCAGCAGGACGGCGCAACCAGTCATACTGCCCGCGAAACAATTGCTCTGTTATCTGAAAAATTTCCTGCACGTCTTATTTCACGCAACGGCGATCAGAACTGGCCACCGAGGTGTTGTGATTTAACACCATGCGACTCCTTCCTTTTGGGGATATGTGAAATCACGCGCTTATGTCCGCAATCCACGAACAATTTTTCAACACAAGGAACAGATGCAACGAGTTATTGGTGAGATTGAGCCGGAATTGTGCAAGGTCATCGAAAATTTCGATCAACGGACAACAGTGTGCCAGCAGAGTCGCGAGGGACATTTGTCTGATATTGTGTTGCACATATAACCGCAGTAAGTGTACTTTGTATTAACATTAAAACATCTTATATTTTTCAATAAATAAAAGTTTTTACAACATTATTAAATCTTGCGTACTTTATGGGACACCCTTTATTTCAAAATTAACGGAAATGAAAAATGACAACTTATTCAAGATATTCAGTTGATACATTTTCAGTTGATATTCAGTCGTACATAGAGTCAGAAGACAGCGATATCTTTGGAAGATAATTACCTTACTTTAAATTAGAACAAATGACTAAAGATCACTGCAAGCAATGCTGTCGATTCAGTTACACACACGTAGCCTGCGTACAGTCAAAATGTGCAAGTTTATTACACCTAAAAGTTTCTTTACTCGCGTACAACGTACAGTGCCAAGAAATACTGCAACCCAAAAATACCGAGGCGATATACACGATTTGCTTGCAGTTCATCGGTACTTAGATGGTTGAACGCTACGTAACTACACTACACCGACAAAATCATTTCACGTTTTATCTACACTTCTTTTAGTTTGCTCTCTGTTCAGGCTGCTATGTCTCTGTCTGCGTGTGCACGCAAACGGATGTAACTAATGCTTTCCTTCCATAGGCAGTTGCAGCTGTATAATCTTGCTTTTATATTCCTTATTTGTATATACTGTAAATTACGCATATTAACATCGAAGCTACAACAACCGAAAAAACGAAAAAGTTAATTTATATAGGCCTAAATAGTGTTACTAACGTGCCTTCAAGATGTTCTATTCTTAACAGTGCAGTCACTATTTTTATTGATAGTACGTTAACAATAGTGTTAAGGTATTTTCAAATCACGCAAAGAATTTTAACAGAAACGATCACACACACACACACACACACACACACACACACACACACACACACACACACACACACATACATGTATACATTGCTACAATGCAAATTGCATGTAGAATATAAAAGCCGAATTGTTAAGTTTATAATATTCAAAAAGTGTAAAAAGTTTAATAAATATTCTACAGGATTTGAAATGACAATCTCGGGCAGGTGTGGGTGACTTGACGTGACGTCATGACGTATACATTTTAGAGAGTAGGCTACAATGAGAGATCGAGGGCTATGCAAGCTATGAGCGAACAACGTCGCTGGCCTTGCCGCAGCGTTCCGAGCTTCAGTAGAGCGGGTGTATATGAGGGGTTCCTACATGTACCGGCCGTAAGGTTTCAATCTGACATGACCAATTCAGGGTCAGTATTCTCCGAGGCCGGGTCCCAGATTCAGCCGGCAAAGATGGGTGTTGACCAAGGGCGCTAATGAGAAGATTGCCCTGGAAGCAGGAATAGAGGCGGTAGAACTTTCGGAAAAGTCCAGTATATTAAAGCAAAGTTCCGTACATTGGTGTTATGAGAACTGACACCTAGGGAGTCTAGGATGGCCAGCTCCAAAGTCAGATAATGAGCTTTGCATACCCAGCGCAAAAATCGGGCCAGGAGAAGTGATTATAGTGTAATAGTTTGTGTAGACCTGGATTTGTAAGCAATTTGCGTAGCGCAAACCTCGTATATCCATCCTATCCAGAATGTTCCAAAGTGGACTATGCTACGCAAAACTCAAAATGGATCGTGCACGATTTTATACGCCCCTAGAATCGGGGTCGTGCAAATTTGTAAAAAAAAAAGATAATTTAATACGGTCATTATTTATTAATTACTCAGTGAATAAATTAATGAGGAAATAATGAAAACATATTGATGTAGTACATAACGTTAACGTTATAAGTTGATTACAACCATTAGAATTGACGGGAGTGTTTTATTGATTGTTCATATTGCTGAAACACGGTAGGCCTAATGATTGCCAGATTGTTGAAAGTGGGATTGCCCAATAACGGTTAAAATGGTTAGAACATCTTAACCGAATGACTGCCCTATCACCAATAAAACTATTGAATTGTAAGGCAAAGGGACGTCCGCAGAAGCGTTGGAGTGACCAGGTCAAGTCTATGTGCTCGAGACCGGAACAAATCATGACATAACTGGACATAACACAGGAACGGAACGCCAAGTTCTATTACCCGGAGATTGTTGTCTTTCAATCAAGTCACGGCGGCGTGAGTGTTATTTATTTAAGCGGTATCGCATTGCGTGTAGGCGTTGGGACATCTGACGAGGCTAGAAATTCACCCACAGAATATCCAGTAGAGGGTCACGAAGAACACAAACGCGTGAGCGCATAAAACGTGGTAAAGAGGATCGACAGCAAGATGTGAAGATAAACTAATTTTTTAATTTACAATAAAAAATATAGTAAACAGAAACAATAACAACAGAATAAAAATTTTTTAAATAAATTTTTAAATATTCTATGCAAACTAGATCGTTAAAAGTTCTTCCAAGGTGTATTTGTTTCTATTTAGCTTTATTAAAATCAACATTCTGAAAAAAAATTCACTACGTATTGTATGTAAAAATTACTTTTTTTTCATCAGAAATTTAACAAAGTTATTGTAATTAAACTTAAAACAGTGTTTTTTCCACTCCGATGTCTATTTTTTACACAGTCTTGGACGTTTCTTAAAAACTAGTGGTGAAAGAGCTCTGTGACATTTCTTCCTATACCTCCAATCGAACAACACGTGAGACTACTATCTACTAATTTTTATTCATAATTATTGTTCCAGAAATTTTTGTTGTATATTGTTTTTCCGTTGAGAAAAATTTTCAAGACACCATTTATCAATAGCAAAGCATTTCCGGACCTATATTCATATGCCTTTTTTCTTATTTTTAGCTCTAGCATCTCCCCGTAAAATAGTATCCTTTTCTTCCGGACGTTTTGTATACATGAAGAGACATTTCCTAAGGCACTAGGGCAAAAACATTTTTGTGAATAGGAGACTGGGAGAATTGTAACAGACTTCTTCACGACAGCCTGTATTGTAGTTTGCGATTTTCCAGATATTTGGTAACATCACCCATGGGAAACGACACCATAAGAGAAGAAGGACTATCTTCCTCCTTTCGGCATTCCTTTCGTGTACAAAATCAATCGCGTTTTTACTATCCATGCTAACCTTTCTGTTTACTAACCTTCATTTTTTACTTTGTTCTATGTTGTAAACATCCAGTAATCCTTCACTGTAACACTCATTTCTTTCTAGTTTTACTATGTAATTTCCAACAGCCCTGAACCCTATGTAACGATAATTACACAGTTTAGGCTCGTGGATATTTGAATCGTGCCTTATGGTATCGTAAGTACGTATACTTACTTTTGTGCACGCTCTAAGACTTGCTAGTATGATAGTATTAGCGAAAAGTTGATTTCATTTTTTACTTTACAATTACCGTAGCTTTTGTATTAGAATAAATATAACTATGGCATAATTATACGATAGCTTCATCTTCCACTTTAAATTATTTTCCGTGTGTCCTACGACATAGATTTCATATCAGAGCGTATAAGGAAAAATAATACACAGAGTATTGATATTAACGCTTTTGTGATAGATTTTATACCATAACCACTATAGATAGTACTGTAGATAACAAACAACCAACATACTACTACTACTACTACAGCCATTTCTTCAGCGTATACTCACACTCTTGTCTCCTAGAGATCTATATTTCCAAACTAGTTTGGCCAGTCTTGAATCTGACATTCTTTCTAAGTGATCTTTCACCATTATTTATAATATGTTAATCTTTCATCGAAGTTAAAAACTTGTAATTATTTTCTTGTGACCCCATTCTTCACACTATCAACTTTAGAACACCTTTTAACACCTCTATAAACCCCATTTATGAGGCCGGTATTTCACTTTTTAGTATCTTTGTTGACGTCCATAATTCACAGCCGTAGGATATTACTTGGGCCGTCATGACTTTGTAAAACTTATCTTATCATCTTTGCTGTTATAATCATTTTGATTACTTTATTATTGTTATTTTATATTTTTTCAATAACTTTCCGAGTATAATGTTAAGCTTGAGATTATATTATAAGAACGCATAAATATTTTTATTACGAAAGACTGCAACGAATCCCAAGCAAACACTAAAAAGAAGACTGAATGTATCAAACGAAAAAGTAGAAATGAGCAGGTCTGTATTGTTTGCTTGATCTTTACTATACATCTACCATGTGCGTGGTAAGGAAAACGATACATTGGCTTTGAACTATCACCTCCTTGTCTCACAACTGTGTAAGGAGGCAGTTCGGGGTCTGAAGCTTTGGCCCACAGCCAGTAACGTGTACTTCTCTTTACGTGCAAATACTGGTACAGCAATGCGGAATCTAGGGAAGGTTCTGTAAGACACTAACGTTTAAACAGCTGTACGTCAGCTTTCTGTGAACCGAAATACCAGAACACAGTGTTTCAATGTTTTATCTCTTTCGTTAGAATGGTTCAAACAACTTTAATAAAATTAAGGATGTATACAATTTTCTGGACTTTGTGTGACTTTCATATTAAAACATAAAACGCGTTTTCGTAGTTACCGCCTCCCCATCGAAGCTGGCCCCGCTGGACGTTGTTAACAGATAGAAACCATCAAATTAAACAAATGTTAATAAGCAAAAACGTATGACTGACACATCGAGTAAAAGAAAACCCAGTTTGTTATCGGGCTTATTGATCACGTGACCGTGATTTGTATAAAAAATTATGTACTTTCGATTCATAAAATTATATCGACGGCAATGTTGCGTTTACGTACGTTTTCTGTAGAAAAAGCGATACATTTTCCGTAGGCTAAAACCTGAAATTTAGTGACACGTAAATAGTGCAAAGCCGAAGTTAAATAGTGGATTAAGATTCAAAGTAATAAATAATAAAATCGATGTCATATTTTATTATATGGTTCCAAACATCCAGCTTGCCTTAAATCATTGTCACGTGGCACAACTATAGGCTATTACCTATTCTTTGTAATAATAAAACATATGTGTTTGTAATTTAAACTGTAACTGTATTGTTGTGTATATTTAAACAGCAATAATACATTCAGCTTAAAAATAAGTGTATGTAGATTACATAGATATTTTTAAGTAGTCATGATTGGAAGCTAACACCATATGATAACGCATAAACTAACAATTGTAATCATAATGGCTGGTTTAAGTAGTCAAACCAATCGTGGAAAAGGGCACGTGGTGTTTCGATTGAAAGCAAATAGTTTTGCTGGTTTTTGTTTCCTCCAAAGTAATATTTGCCTTGTTGAATTACGATTTGTCAGCTAATAATTCTGGTGATTTTTTAAATAATTTATTGTGAATACCAATTATTGTTTATACATAAAAGATTATTGTATACGCTTCGAAAAATATAATTAAAATTTTTACCTTAATCCGTCACTGTGACCGCTTGGTTTCTGTCTTCTAACGCGTTTCGGATTAGATTTAATCCATCATCAGAGTAAAAATTCGTCAGTTGACTTCGTTAAAACATTAAAACATTAAAAAGACACTAAAATACATCTATGTATATGTCGTACAAACACAGCGACGTACGCGGATGTGAGTGCGCACTCGACACCGGTTGACGACGTACTGCACAGTTTATTTACGTTATCATGTTATCTATTGTTGTGTTGGGGCGTGTACTCTATGGTTATGTTATCTATAATCGTATCATATATTGTATGTGATTTAAATGCCAACTGTTCGTTTAGTATATTATTAGGATTATTTCTGAAGGCCCGGTAAATTTCAAACTCTTCTACTGCATCCATATATCTTCCCTTTTTGCAAATGTGTAGGGGTTTGCAATTTGCCTCAAAATTTGTGTAATTATGATTTAATGAAACGAGATGTTTAGCGTAATTTGATTTATTTGTATTTGAAATGCTCGTGGGTAAGTGTTCTTTATATCTTTCGAAGAAACCTCTGCCAGTCTGACCAATGTAATGCATGTCGCAGTCATCACATATCATCTTGTATACGGCCGTTCTTTTTTCAAATGATGTTCGTGTGGCATTATTTAACATTTTTTGGATATTGTTATTTGTTCTAAATGTGATATGGAAGTTATGTTTTTTAAATGTATTTCTGATGAGCATTGAGAAGTTATTAGTATAATCAACCGCCCTATATATTACGTCCATCGTGACACGGTGAGGGTTGTCAATTCTGCGTTTGTGTCTAAGCATCAAGTGTTCAACTAATGAGCTGCGGTAACCGTTTGCAATTGCAATGTGTTTAATTATATCTATTTCTTCCTTGTGGTTTGTTGGATCTGAAGGTACACTGTATAGTCTGTGTATCAGACTGTTGAACGCGGCCATGTTTTGTGAGTGCGGGTGGAACGAATCGGCATGTATGACACCATCAGTTGTGGTGGGTTTTCTGTATATCCTGTATTGAAATTTATTATTGTGTTTCATAAAACTTAAATCCAAAAAATTTATTGCGTTTTTTGACTCTATTTCGAGTGTAAACTGTATGTTTTTGGCGATGTTATTCATGTAATGTAACAGCATGTTTGCCTGTATCGTTGTCCCGTCGAAGATAACAAATGTGTCATCTACATATCTTTTATAAAATGTAATGTTACGTTGCCATTTATTATGTGGTGATAGCAAATATGTATTTTCGAAGTTATTCGGGAAAATGTCAGCCAACAAACCAGATAAGGGTGAACCCATTGCAAGACCCTCCTCATGAATAAAAATTGTGTTATTGAATGTGAAATAATTTTGTTTCAATATTACGTCTAGTAAAAGTAACAATTCTGTTACTTCTTGTAGATTTAACTTTCCTGTTCTTATTAAATTATCTTTTAGAATGTCCAAGGTTGTCTGTACTGGGACGCTTGTATAGAGGCTTACTATGTCAAAGGAGATTAACTTATGCTGACTATTAATGTTAAGGTCTTTAGTTAGTTTTATTAATTCAATGCTATTTATTATAGAATGATTGTTGTCTATGGTTATGTTATTTTTTATTAATTGGACCAATTTCTTGGATAATTTATAACCCGGGGCTGTTGTGTAATTAACGAGAGGTCTTATCGGTATATCTGGTTTATACAAAATTAAATTATTACAAGATTAAACCAGGTATACCGATAAGACCTCTCGTTAATTACACAACAGCCCCGGGTTATAAATTATCCAAGAAATTGGTTCAATTAATAAAAAATAACATAACCATAGACAACAATCATTCTATAAAAAGTAGCATTGAATTAATAAAACTAACTAAAGACCTTAACATTAATAGTCAGCATAAGTTAATCTCCTTTGACATAGTAAACCTCTATACAAGCGTCCCAGTACAGACAACCTTGGACATTCTAAAAGATAATTTAATAAGAACAGGAAAGTTAAATCTACAAGAAGTAACAGAATTGTTACTTTTACTAGACGTAATATCGAAACAAAATTATTTCACATTCAATAACACAATTTTTATTCATGAGGAGGGTCTTGCAATGGGTTCACACTTATCTGGTTTGTTGGCTGACATTTTCCCGAATAACTTCGAAAATACATATTTGCTGTCACCACATAATAAATGGCAACGTAACATTACATTTTATAAAAGATATGTAGATGACACATTTGTTATATTCGACGGGACAACGAGACAGGCAAACATGCTGTTACATTACATGAATAACATCGCCAAAAACATACAGTTTACACTCGAAATAGAGTCAAACAACGCAATAAATTTTTTGGATTTAAGTTTTATGAAACACAATAATAAATTTCAATACAGGATATACAGAAAACCCACCACAACTGATGGTGTCATACATGCCGATTCGTTCCACCCGCACTCACAAAACATGGCCGCGTTCAACAGTCTGATACACAGACTATACAGTGTACCTTCAGATCCAACAAACCACAAGGAAGAAATAGTTATAATTAAACACATTGCAATTGCAAACGGTTACCGCAGCTCATTAGTTGAACACTTGATGCTTAGACACAAACGCAGAATTGACAACCCTCACCGTGTCACGATGGACGTAATATATAGGGCGGTTGATTATACTAATAACTTCTCAATGCTCATCAGAAATACATTTAAAAAACATAACTTCCATATCACATTTAGAACAAATAACAATATCCAAAAAATGTTAAATAATGCCACACGAACATCATTTGAAAAAAGAACGGCCGTATACAAGATGATATGTGATGACTGCGACATGCATTACATTGGTCAGACTGGCAGAGGTTTCTTCGAAAGATATAAAGAACACTTACCCACGAGCATTTCAAATACAAATAAATCAAATTACGCTAAACATCTCGTTTCATTAAATCATAATTACACAAATTTTGAGGCAAATTGCAAACCCCTACACATTTGCAAAAAGGGAAGATATATGGATGCAGTAGAAGAGTTTGAAATTTACCGGGCCTTCAGAAATAATCCTAATAATATACTAAACGAACAGTTGGCATTTAAATCACATACAATATATGATAAGATTATAGATAACATAACCATAGAGTACACGCCCCAACACAACAATAGATAACATGATAACGTAAATAAACTGTGCAGTACGTCGTCAACCGGTGTCGAGTGCGCACTCACATCCGCGTACGTCGCTGTGTTTGTACGACATATACATAGATGTATTTTAGTGTCTTTTTAATGTTTTAATGTTTTAACGAAGTCAACTGACGAATTTTTACTCTGATGATGGATTAAATCTAATCCGAAACGCGTTAGAAGACAGAAACCAAGCGGTCACAGTGACGGATTAAGGTAAAAATTTTAATTATAATAATTGTGACGCGGATACCAGTACAATGACTTTAAAGCTACGAAAAATATTTGTATAAATTGTAGTTTCTACACGTTGGCATTAAAACAAACATGTAAAACTTATATACAAAAGTTTTTTGTATATATAGGTTTTAAAATTCATCTTTGTAGTATCTAAGCACAATTTATTTACTTATTATATTACCTTAATTTTGTTTCGTCTTGTGACTTCTAGTAGCTAGCTACGTGACACAGTTTTTCGAACGACCGTTTCACTTCAGCACATATATCCCTCATGAGACAACACACGTATCGGTTCCATATGGCATTGTACTCCCTAAAATTTTAATTAACACCTTTTAAAAGCTAAGCATAACTGTAACTTTTTGTACAAATAACATTATATATCAAACACTTAGATTACTAAATGATAATACTTTAAGTGAAAAAACAGGTGTATACAGGTAAAGCAACCATTGCCACTGTTTTTTGTATAGGCCAAACAAGGTCAATTAATAAACGACTTAAAGAACGTTTACCCCCCAAAAAAACTTAACAACAAATTCAAAAAATGAACGACATTTAATAAATAATAGTCATAATTACACTGACTTCGATTCAAATCTTGACCCTCTACACATATATAATGAAAGTATTGTAAAGCAATTATTGTAAAGAAATTTTTTTGGGGGTAAACGGCACAGTAGGGGGTGTCAACTGTCAAAAATGATGTATGTCGTAGCCAACCGGCCGCCGTTAGACAATAACACATGCGCAACATTAGCTACGAAACAGGCTCCGCTAAGAAAGACAATGCCTTAGCGACAGCAGATGTTTGACGTGAGTGAACTGCATGGGTGTGAGCTGCAATAACAGAGAGACAAAAGACTACATCTTCTCGTACCAATTACTGAGAAAACCTATACGAAGGCGACGCAAGTATTTGTCAATCCACACGTGGGAGGTTAGCGACTGCACATGGATGAGACAGGCTCCACAAAAGCAAGATCCGAACGGACGCTATAGGAACAATAGACCACGCATAGAGACACGGCGGGGAACTTGTTTACCAGCAGAAGTAAGGGCATGTAGGAGAGCTGCAGAGCAGATGTTTATTCTTGGAAGAGTACCGCCATCAGCGTGTGAACGTAACGAAGGAAGTCGAGGACAATACGGCGATTCGACACACCCAAGTTATGAGATACACATGTAGCTGGACGGAAATTACTAGGGAGAAACCTACGGAGAACGTAAAAACAAACGGATGACAGGCAGCCGTGAAATCAGCTCCGCCGTCATACTGTGGAGGAGGAGCAAACAGTGAGATTTTAAAGGAGGGATCTAGATTGACCTACCACAAACGAGAGCACAGTAAAGGCGGGTTGTTGAGAAGACATCACCATGGAAACGAGGGTGATGAACGAACGAGAAAATAGTCAGGGTACTAGCTCGAGAATCTAGGAGGAGTCTTAGCAGAATCGTAGACGAAAAGCCAATAAGGATGGAGATGGTAGGAAGAGTATACGATCTGTGGAGAGGGTCAAGATACTGAAGACATAAAAATAGGTGTTAGCGAAGAGCAGAAGCCAGTTGTTAGTTATCAATTCGTAACAGTCTTAGCCAGTTTTTTTAGTTTTCAATGTGTAACAGTTTTTAAGCAGTTTCCGATTTGTAACAGTTTTAGCCAGTTATTAAAAGTTTTCCATTCAGTGTCTTTCAGAATCGTTCAGAAGGACAAGTGTAAAATTTTATTAGTGGAAGCAGTAAGAATCAGTTGTAGAGTCAGTGAGATTCATTCGATCAGTTACTATGTTACAATCGAACAAGTATTAAACTGATTAGTTAGTCAGAAGTTAGTCAGAAGTTGTAGAGTTATTAAGAAACAGTCAGTTAGTTATGTATTCAAAAGTGAACAGTTATCTAAGACCAGTCTTTTTACGATAAACCAGCAGAGAGTTAATTGATCAGTATTAAATCGATTCATACAAGCAGTTAGACTATTAGGGAGTGAGTCGGAAATCATATAAGACTGTTAGTACGCTGAAATTAGGTACTGAAGTGATGGAGTAGTGAATTAATTGTTGAACTTACTCGTGTATTAAGAGAATTTGTTAGATCGTGGGATTCAGTTATTAAGACAATGTTGAATTAACTTTAATCAGACTTTATAATACATTCATTCTCACGAATCGAACGTGTGTAATAATGTATTAATAATATATCACTATACCGTAACGTAGGTGACATGAAACAAATATATCGAAATCACGTAACGAATTAATTCACCATTGTACCAAATAAACACTTAAATTCGCGTAATAAAGTGAATCATAAGGGGAACGATCGTGCTAATTGAACACAGTATGAACTATTAATGTGCGTGTACAGAGTGTAAAGGTAAAACCGCACGCGAAAGGGTCATAAGACAATAAGCCTAATCCGAGTGACCGCAATTAATAATTTTCGTTAATGAACATATACGAAACGAATGCGGAGCAAAATAGTGTCGACGACGGAGTGCTGAGTTAAGTGAAAGTGGAGAAGTGCCGATTCAAAACAATGTGGAGAGAATTAATCCAGCCATCAGCAACCAGAAACTCGCCGGAGAATGGAGAACTTCGCAGATAATCACCGTTGAATTGGATAAGTACTCCAAGTAAACCATTACCATTTATGTATTATTAGATTAAGTAGCCACTGTCCTGTCACTCACAAAGAACACACCACTGAGGTCATAAAACGTTTATTTAATTTCTTTTGAGCAAAACCGAATGAAAATATGAATCCATAAAGTAGAGTACGTTGTAATATGTAGAGTAATTAGTTAAATACGTAACCGATTAATAGTTAAGATACTAGAGATGTAACAGACGATCTAGTAACATAATATGTCCTAAGGTATTGTGTAGTAATACTAACTTTATTTTCAGAATTTGTAAGTGATTTCCAACTATATAAAATAAATTATTGTCGTTTCACAAAAATGTATGGTGTCCGATTCGTATTATTATTGTTAACCTAAGTAATTCAAATTTAATGCATTAACGAATAATTAAATTATGCAAATCATATCATTGTAAATGGCGCTCAAATCAAAGTGCGTGATGAAGTAAACACAAACGATAAAGGTTCATATAAGTCTCACTTACATTTGTAATTGCACAGTTAGTCAATCAATGTATCCAAAATTACTAAAAGATAATTAATTAATTAATGCATAGACATATTTGAATATAAACAGATTTGCATAAACATTATATTTATTTACATACGGCTTCCCAACGTGAGGCTTACGAAAACTAGCATCAATACTTCACACTTTATTAAGAATGCAATAAACAACAGTTAACAATAAAGTTAATTAAATAAAATCAAATTAATTAACAATTAACTAAATATACAATTAAACATATATTTGTATATGGTATGCCCAACATGGGGCAGTAAGCACAAGCAGTAGTGTAAAGGCAAGGCTCCCAAATACGGGACATTTGCAATTAAAATAAATAAATGAGAATTTATTATACAGATTTATATATCAATTAATTAATGATAAATGATATGCAAAATAAAAAACATTGTATATGGTGCCCAACGCGTGGCACGAGAAAGTATATCCTAGTAGATAATTGTAATCAAGATAAACTGATTAACAATTTAATTAAGTTATGCAGTAGATTTGCATAAAGATAACATTTGTATATGGCGTCCAACCGCGGGGCTAAATAAAGCAGAGACATACGATAAAGTTCGTACATGCCTCACTTTCATAAACAGTAAATAAAATTATATCAATTAATAATTAATAAATTTGTATAAAGGATATGCAGAATAAACAACATTGTAGTATATAAATGGATCTGTATAAGACATTTAAAACCCACCCTAGTTACTTATTAAATGACAAATCCAGTTCTAATGTAACACTTTGTATGATACCGCAATGATAGTTCATCTATCGCCAGGTTCATGTCACATGTTGTGCGGCAGTTATTGTAAGTCAGTGTCCGTCCACATCAAACGACACGGTGTAGGCCTACACCGTTCAAGTAGAGTGTAAGCAAATCAGTTTTTATCGTTGATATGTGGTTCACTTTAACCAAAAAAAAAAAAATAATAATGTTTAACGTTCTCATAAACATTACGTATATGTTTCGTATATAGGGATATACGTATATGTCTGATAATGGAACGATCATTCCAAAATCGACACATAGCTACTAGAAATCACAAGACGGAACTGAAATAAACAAATACAATATTTAAATTATACGAACGTACGTAACCTTAGTTAAATACAAATATAAACAATTGCATAAAACATCTATAAGACACGATTCCAGCATACATTTTAAAATTTCATGCTCTTCTCAATTGGATAATATTTTTGGAAACGATGAGAGCTTAATATGTTTTCAAGAATAAAAGGATATTGGTTAACTGAGGAAAGTGAGAAAGTAAAATTTATTAGTGTACATTCGCAAAACGTAATAAATCTTTGTTTCTGTTTGCAGGTGAGTACCGAATAGTGCAAAACGTTGCCAGCACTTTGAGGAGCTTGGTGAGTTAACCAGATTAGACAGATTAGATTAGATTACGGTTGGTAGCGTACAGACGCAGAGATGTCTGAGCAAGCCAGCTTAAACAAAATTTATGCCTGACGGGGTACAAGAAAGACACCTACGCGCAATGTCTAGCACCTTCAGAAAGTCCAAAGAAAGCGACAGTTACCGCAATAATAGAAACAGACGAGCTGCCTCACTTAAGTGAATGAAATATATTCGCGCAGCTCTCCGCTTCGTACAGCCACCCCCTAATCACTGGAGGCGTCGCGCTTAGTATCACTGTGTACAGGGTTCTGTACGAAATTCAGATATTTTAATTTTATTAGTCACTTGTCAAAGAGAATCAGTATTGTCATAAATTCACAATATAATTATTGTAGTAGATTAATTAATTGTAAAAAGAAAATAATTTTTTTCTTTACCTTGCGCATATCAACATAAGTATCAAATTTCATTATTGTAGATGTTATACCAAATAGGTTTATAATTTATTTTTTGTAAAATAGTTATTATACAAATGACATCTGAACATTGATTTCTACCTAGTTTTGTGGCGTGAGGCAAGAAATTGTTACAAAAACACTCACACGACGTTACCTAGTAAGACTAAGACATTAAAAATGTGTGCTATAGTAAACAAATATATAAGTGTCAGCTGTTCCATTTTTTGAATCAGAGCGTTGCCACTGCGTAGAAGAAAATTCAGTCCCTCCACTTTTAGAAAAAATCTCGTATATTTAACTCTCATGGTTTCTGTTAAAAAAATCTCATATATTTAACTCTGCATGGTTTCCGTTGAAAACAATTTAACTCTCGGCTTTATCTGTAGACATTACATGTAGCAATATTTGCCAATCGATCGGTTCTACCCACCGGGTCAAAGGTAATGTGTAAATTATTCAACCACGTGAACTCAATTACATTTATTGCTGCCTCTGCAATTGCTACGAACAGATGTATTGATTATACACGGCGCGCGGGAGAATTGCTTCATTTGGCTAGCGTAAATGTTTGTTGCTGAGTGCTGATTTAATCAGCGGCATTTCGCGTGTATTTAATTTTACATATAACAGCTCGCGGGGAGAACTAATTTAAAACGGTCCAGTAATTTTGAAGTGAAAAACGAAGCAAAATTTATGTGAACATAAAATCACGAGTTAAATATACTGTATACAATCACTTTCGTACATAAAGCCATTTAAGAACTGATGTTTACAAAAGCATACGCTAGTTTTAGTCATGCTAAAAGTAATCCCACCTACTGTACTGTCTGACGTATTATTGCCTTGTCTAACCGTTAAAGTCGCTTGTCAATGCAACAATGTATAGTTGCGTTATTTTGCGTTATTTGCATATTATTGTCAACAAATACGATTTACAGTATTATACAGTAACTACGATTTACAGAATTAAAAATAACAGAACAATTAAATAAAAGAAGGTCCTCAGTGTTTGTTATTCTTCTTATATTTTTTGTTGTTACAACTAAGGTGTGTATCTGAACAGATAAGTCTGTTAAAAATGGGTAAAGAGAGGACAGAATGAGAGAGAAAGAAATAGCGATAGAGAGATTAAGTGAGAAAAAGACACAGAGAGAGAGAGAGAGAGAGAGAGAGAGAGAGAGAGAGAGAGAGAGAGAGAGAGAGAGAGAGAGGTAAAGAGACAGACTGAGTGAGAAAGATACACAGAGAGGGAGAGAGAGATAGTCAAACAGACAGACAGACAAAAACAAAGACAGTAGCAGGAAAAGATATCTTCTCTTTTTAAGATTTACTTTTTAATGCTATAACCGGATTTAAATGGAGCAGATTTAATTATAAGAACAAAACTGTGTGTCAAATAATTACTATTTGAGTCTTATTTTAATTTTAAATTTTTGTTGTGTTTTTGTTATTATCGTTATTTTGATTTTTTTTTAACTGGCCACAGACGATGTTAAAATGTGACGAGAAATAATTCATTGTCAGCACTATCATATATATATAAAAATGAATGTTTCTTTGTTTCTTTGTCCCGTATGCGTTCCTATACCATTCATCCGATTGCGATGAAACGTCGGTGAGTTATTGTGCGCCCGCCCGCGGAGGTTTCTGTATTTTTCTCGATGGGGTCCTTTGAGGGGTTCTTTGGGGTCTTCCACATCTCCTCCTAAACCACTGGACCGATTTCAACCAAACTTGGCACAAATATTTTACACAACGGGAGAACCAACATAGGATAGATGTTTTTCGATGGGGTCCTTTTGGGGGTTCTTTGGGGTCTTCCACATCTTCTCCTAAACCACTGGACGGATTTCAACCAAACTTGGCACAAATATTTTACGCAACGGGAGAACCAATATAGGATAGGTGTTTTTTCGATGGGGACCTTTTGGGGGTTCTTTGGGGTCTTCCACATCTTCTCCTAAACCACTGGACCGATTTCAACCAAACTTGGCACAAATATTTTACGCAACGGGAGAACCAATATAGGATAGGTGTTTTTTCGATGGGGTCCTTTTGGGGGTTCTTTGGGGTCTTCCACATCTCCTCCTAAACCACTGTACCGATTTCAACCAAACTTGGCACAAATATTTTACGCAAAGGGAGAACCAACATAGGCAAATGTTTTTTCGATACGATCCTTTGGGGGGTTTCTTTTGGGTATTCCACGTCTCCTCCTAAACCATTGGACCGATTTCAACCAAACTTGGCACAAATATTTTACGCAACGGGAGAACCAACATAGGATAGGTGTTTTTTTGATACGATCCTCTGGGGGGTCCTTTGGGTCTTAAAAATCTATTAGATCTGGTTACTATGGCAACCCAATAGAATAGATTCTGTTCTAAATATACTATCGCATTAAATTGAAGACCACGCGAACGAAGTCGTGGGCAACAACTATTTATTTTTAAGAAACCTACTTTAATTGAACTTTATTAATTAAACTAACATTTTCATTACGTACAACGTGAAACTCCGTAGTGAAGCACGGGTATTCTGCTAGTATTTGATAAAATTTTTGTAATACTTACTTAGTAACATTACTGACTTGAAGGTTATTACATTTGTAATGTTACAGGAGTTATTATTATATATTAAGTTATATACCTAACAATTTTATTGTTTGTATGACTTCTGTAGCGTTTTAGTTTGAAAGCCTTAGAATGGTTAACAACATACCTAAAATAAAAAATTATCGTTCACGCCCAATAAAAAAAGGGTAGAACTTTTGAATTGACTTTGAACACTAAAGACTTTCAGAATAAATTTGGAATATTTAAGACTACCTGAAGCTACCTAAAATTTTAATTTTACATTGGAGTCTAGTTAAAACAGTTTAGTTTGACATGAACGAATCAAACACATTTCATACCTGTAAAAAACCTATAGTGTAACAAACATTGATTCATAATAATTGGAGGTGAAAGACTTTTTATTCTCTGCAAGTACTAGGAAGCTATTAAATTATTAAGCTAAACTGTAAAAGATTAAAATAGGGAAAGAGTAATGCGACATTAAAAGGAAAGTAACACGACAGGTCTGCGATCTTTTGCCATCTACTCCATAAAACAAAAACATATTTTGAAAAATTTGTTGATTTATGTAGAATACATTTTAAAAACTGCATTATTTAGAGAACAAATTAGCTGAAAAATCAAGAAAGCAATGAAATATAATTACGTCTTTAAAAACAAAATTAGGGATTGCGAAAATTATGGAGGATAAAATATAGAATTGAATAAATATTCTTACTCGGAAAGTAATGTCATGACGGATGAACAAAGCAGAAAGAACGTCACTGCCAGAGTAGCGCCAAAAATGTTTTCATTTTGTTTGGTTGGGAAACCTGGAGAACAATAACAGATAAACATATAAATATTTGAGTTGTAATACCAAATAAAAATGGTCAGCATAAGATAGATAAAGAGAATAACAAACGAACGGATTCTGGAATAGGTAAAGAACTACAACGAAAAACAAGAAACTTTATTGACGCACTCTTTGACATGCCTAGGAATTATGACTTTCGTTATGGAGGGTATTATATGAATTGGACACACTTTGGAAAAGGCAACGTGTGTACTATCTGAGCAGGTTGTTGAAAACTTTATGTGCTGTGGATATTTGGTGACGAATAAATGGCTCAGAATTAAAGTATGTGGAGGATTGTATTGATTGTACAGGTGATTGTGATTGTATATCACCTGTCACGAGTCAGGTGACTGATGACACAGAGGCAGTGTGAGGGGATGAGAGGAGAAAGATGTAAAGAGAAAATATAAATATATTGTGCATTGATTTTAGTTAGATAAATATTGTGCATTATATATATACTATTGCTTTTGTTTTAATGTTTGATTTGTTTTGGTTTTCTCAAACGTTAGATCCGAAACTCCTGCAGAATATTAAGTACTTTTTCAGTTTACTGTGGTACTTCTGCTTATTCCTACTTAGTAATCGTTTTGGTCTCTATTAATGACTATGGTATTTGCTGGCATTTAATATCTGCATATTATCGGAATTACAGTATTATTCGCTTCGAGGAAGCTTGCCCAAATAATTGGAAAAGGAACCGTCAGCTATAAAATGGTTTTTGACACGTGTTCTGAAGCAGATTATATGCAGATTCTGTCTTCCTGTGCCCGGCGAAGTACATACATCTAAACCACTAATGCCGTGTCTTTAGGAAAATCAAAGCACAGCCAAGTACGATGTTTCAATTAGGCCTATATGGGACTGTGGTTTCATGATAAATGTTGAAACACAAAAAACGTCATAAAATCCTATGAATGTTTCCGTTAATAGCAATAATTCTAAAGGTTCTGCATTTCTGTTTAAACAATTATACATTTCTGAGACCAACCATTTAAATTGCCGGTTCGTCCTGTACGTGAATAGTAACAGTTGAATTATTCAGTTACGTACGTGTACGCAATTAAATTAACTGCTGTGAAAGCAATTTGTGCACAACACTAATTATGAATGTATTGCTTCATTCAACAAACAAAAGTGTTCGCTTTATAATGTTGATTTTGCCAAACGCTTCTCATGCAATCTTTTCTGTAGGTGTTTGTTTTAGAAAAATAGTAGTGTAATTATCGCAGTAAATTCTTGGGTGCTTCCATTAGGCCTATACTTTGTACTTTACACACTATAACTCACAAAATAACCTGGATTATTCTGGTTTGGCGGATTGATTAGAGAGAGAAAAGAGGAGGATGAAGATAGGGGTACGGAGAGGAGAGAGAGAGAGGGAGAGAGCGAGAGAGAGAGAGAGAGAGAGAGAGAGAGAGAGAGAGAGAGAGAGAGAGAGAGACAGACAGACAGACAGACAGACAGACAGACAGAGAGGAGAGAGAGAGAGAGAGAGAGAGAGAGAGAGAGAGAGAGAGAGAGAGAGAGAGGAGAGAGAGAGAGAGAGAGAGAGAGAGAGAGAGAGAGAGAGAGAGAGAGAGGAGAGAGATATAAATACATCGTTGTTTTCATGAACGCCTTGTTTTTCTCTTCGTCTATTTTGGTGTCTGCACTTCTTTACTGTGCGTTTGATGGTCGGATTGAACTTTATATAATTATCCAAAATAGTTGAAGATGAAAGTTTGTTCATTTATTTTATTGGTTTTTTTAATAAATAAAAATTATAATATAAAGCACGTGTCACGGTTACAAAAGTTATTTACATGTTAGCAGTAAAATATCTTTAGCCACGCTAATCAATATCCTTTCCAATGTTTTGAATGTTAACAAGTGATACAAGAGTAAATTTAATAAAAATATCCTCATGCATTATAGAATAGAATTCCTTATTGTTCCTTTAATAATTAAAAGCATTCAATTTTTTACAATCTAACAGCACAATTTCACTCACAATGACCTATCGCAGATATGAAATTATTGAAATCTTAGTTTTAGATATAAAGTTACAAACGATATTCTGGTGTATATTTAAAATATTCAAAATTATATTGCATATATTGAATATAATAATAAACCCTTGGAAATACTGTCGAGGATTAAAATATTTGATTTGGAGTATACACGTAGTTTCTGCATTTGAAACCTATGTAAGCGGTAAATCAAAATAACGTATATTATACTAGCTAAATTAATAAGGCATTTAATTAACCCTTATTATGCGCCGTAGTTATGAATTTCAGTAAAAGTAGATCTACGTAATAATGGTAACTCGACATAGGATAAGTAATAAAATAAATAGTGCAAACACTATAAAACAAGAAAAATCGTCAAGTTTGTCAACTGTAAAGGCCAGTTGACAAATATGGCCGAATACCAATACCAATATGAAGTTTTCTTAGTACGTTAGTAAAATATCGCATCAGTGATGAAAAACCGCAATACTTTAAAAACAATAAATCAATGCTGTAATTATTTACATTTTTCAAAATTATTAGTGGATTCTGTACATCGTTCAGCTATACTGTGTCCATTTAAAATTGTAAGTTATTTTAATTACTCAAATAGGTTATAAACAAATTAAACATGTATGGATATAACACCTGAAACTAAACTGAAGGTATTAAATATTTGATATATGAATGTAAAAATAATAACCCCTTCATCTAAAACTATTTGAAGAAATCTGAAAAACTATCATTACAGATAAATAGTAGACACAGGTAGACTCAAAGCGAAAAAGATAAAAAGAGGGAAACATATAAAGATGAAGAGAAAATTTTAAGACGTATAATAATTAATTATTGATTAGTGATACAAATTAAACTTGTACAAATTACATTATCATTACTTGTAATTGATTACATTACAAATTACAAAATTGAAATTATAAATTAATTAATTTTTGTAAAGGATTATTAAACAAATAACAACTGTTTCCTTGCATCTGGATATTTGAATGTTTTATAAAATCGTATACAACTGTCTATGTACTAATCGGTATTTATTTATTAATAAATAAATAATGTGTGTGCGTGTGGTGTGACAGAGAGAACAAAGAGGAGAGAAATTTAAAGAAACATGTAGCTATCAGACGCGTTTACTTATCAGCTATTTTAATTCGCTTAATGTATATTTAATTTTTTTTCTATTTTTAAGTCAAAAGAACAAACACTCTTCGTCAACAATGTCGTTATAGGTCTTACCAGATCTAGATTTAAGTTTTAGCTTTGAGAAATATTTGTAGCTGTTTTGAGATCATTTGTGACAGGAAAGACGGCTAACACTGAGATAGCGACTCCACCGAGGTACTCTGTGTTATACTCTGTCATACACTATTAGTGGTACCCCGTTACATGTGTAATCTGAATGGCTATGCAGACGGTAAATTAAATGACAACCCGGCGGCTGGGAGTGGCAAACGTCAGCAACAGACGTGAAAGCCGTCGACACGCGAGCTGAACCAGCGTGACACGTGTCTGTCGACAGTAATTTTACATATAGGGAAAATAGGGCGTTATATACACTAATTCCGTACTGAAGGTTTATGTGTCTAGCTTAGTACATATGAATGGGTTTGTATAGTCAATAGGAACTTTCTGTCAAAGGTACCAGGCAAGCGACGTAAATTTGGAATATACGTTCTAGTTCGGAATATATTATTTCTAGTTAAAATTATAGGATATTCATCTAAAACTGGTGAACTGAGCTGCAAAACAAAACAGCTAAAAGGAACAGCACATACTAAGTGTTGAAAAGGAATTGACTTATTTTCCAAACAGTAAATACAGGTTTCAGAATATTTGTTTAGTTCTAATATTTACTAGTTTTCTTGTTTTAGAACATCGAAAACATAAAACACCCCCGGACACACACAAATTGGCTTTATATGCTTTAATACCTTGTAGAGTTCAATACTTTCTTTCACATGCATTCACATATGTTTTGGCAAGAATGGATGATAACGAATATCCCACGTGTAATACTTGTTTATCTGCATAAAATCTATTATTGTATTCAAAATATCTATAGTGATATCAACTACCGCATATCATACTGATATCTTACCGATATAATGCCTAATCAAAAATAGAAAGAAAATCTAAATTAAATGGTATAAATAAATTCACCTAGGCTACACGGCGTCAATGGAATCAAGGCAATGTATCAAGAATAGTACGTCACAAGAAACCTCATGTAAAAAGCAGAAATGGGGACAAGGAAGGATCTGGGCTTAGAGCTGGCAGTCTTCTCCATCAGTCACATATCTATAAAATCCAGTAGGTTTGTAAACATATCAAAAGAAGAAGAAGAATGAAAACACGATGTCGAAGATTAATGTAGTCGCAGATTGATCTTCGGTTGGTGTTCAGTATTCATGTGCTGTTATTTTTTCTTAGCCAAACTACATTAATTGCTCAGTGGCAATATACGTGCCACATGACCGGTGAAGCGACTACCAACCAAAAGTAAATAGACGCCGTTCCAGGATCCAGTGAATACGGCTCGTACGTAAATAGCCAGCAGATGGCCAGTCAGTGATGAAAGACTGCTGGAGACGTCAGTGAAACGTATGACTCACAACAACAACAGGTCCAACACCTAACTGGTTTTAACGCCTTGGGAACAAGACGAAAGCGTAAAGAGTTCTGAAGAATTTGTTCAAGTAAAAGGATTGCACCTATCACGAAGCTTATAACAAACAATTAATTCTGCAGCCGTATGGAGCATATGTACGCCCTACGTTTATACAAAGATCTCAGATACTTATATTTTAAAAACTAGATTTAAAAAATGCAATCATTACAATAGGGCATTGTCGTGTATACCTAATATTTACAAAGAATTTCATTATTGTTGAAGTTTTCAAATCTGTTCCTTGTATTTCAGTATATTATTGTATCTAATTTGCCTATACAGATATTTGAAGGCGGCAGCACTTGGGTGGACGAACTGTATTCACGTTAGGCTTGAAAGCTATAGAGAGATATATGCAAGAACACACACGCACCCCCCCCCCCACACACACAGATATATACACACAGACACGGACATATATCAAATTTATTACTGTGACCGTAATGACAATATGACTATATTGCCTACAATGACAATATGCCAATTGCACTTGAACCGAATAACAAACACGAAAGGACGTATGCCTACGTTCTTAATGTATACTTGTCCAGACGTGTGGAGAATCGTCCGTTTCATTGGTTGTCATTCGTGGTTCTTCCTCTTTCCGCCCAAGTATAAAACGTCTGTCCGTTAGTTATGTTTACTTATGAATACTAACCCCTGCTTATAGCTGTGGCAACTACTAAAATTACATAAAGTGAACAGAATAACTGTTTTTTTACTTATATGATGTATACTCAATTATAAAATCTAACTTTTGTTTCAATTAATAGTTTAATTTGTTATTTAGTATCTTTTATATCTTTGAACAATTAAAAAAAAATACTGATTACCAGATATGCCACAAGTAACCACTTATACTTTTCTCATTTATTAAACTTGCATGCATTCTAAAAACAGTACAAATTTTAATATATTTAAATTCATGAAAACAGTTGTTTATATTAAATATTATATTGTATAATTTTAATAACTAATTTCATATTTTTAAGCAGACCAAAAATCGATTTCACAGTTAAAACGTTTTGTCATCTGATTACAGTTTTATAATTTTCAATAATGACAGTATAAGACTAATATTAGCCGTGGAATTAAAGAAAAATATTCTGACATAAAGATTTTTTATTTGACGAAAATAGGATTTTTGTATTTATAAATATACTCGTAATGGAATTATTAACTTGCGTCTGTGCAGTCTTAACTGCAATCACCGTTCTATTGTGCAGTTAAACTTAGGAACTGGTAAAATAACAGTAATAATATAAATGTAGTAGTTTTTTATGTTAAATGCAAACGAAGAAATCTGTTTCTGCCAAAGTTCAATGCTTTATACTTATTCGTTAAAAATTAAGCGAAATGTATGCGAAGCCTCCCTCCCCCCAGTTTGCAGTTACGTCAACTGGCACTCCCTAGTCTCAGACGGGGATTGCTAGCATTTCCTCTCAACACTGAAGAACGGCGTCATAGGCATACCTGAAACGTCGTCTTTATGTTTTCATTGACTATTATGGTTACTGTCATTATTATTATTATTATTATTATTATTTTTATTATTATTATTATTACTGTTGTTGTTGATTCTAACTTCATTAATAATTATAATAAACTGTAAACGTTTTACAGATTTGGGCCATGACAATGCGAAAAATTTTAATCACTATTACGGGCGTGTTTAGTTATTTATAATTTCTAATGTTTGCTTAAACTTCTGTTTCCTTACATTTTAGAAACTTCTTTTTATCCCGTTTTAGCTACTAATCATAAACAAATGTTATTCGAATCAACATATGACTGTATAATACATTATATTGTTACAAATAAGGGAAAGCATAAAATAGATGAGTACTATATAGCATTAGACATTGTAACGTATTGCCACGTTACAAATCCAGGGAACCCATCTTAACTGATATCTGCCAATTACATGGGCTGCCTACGTTGTAACGAACTATTATTAAAGTCAAATTAATTGAACAAATTACTTAATATAACTATAAGGAAACAAGGGAAGGTATTTTACTGATTTATGCACTCATTTTCATGTGTAACAAGACGACTTCTCTTTATTAACAACAGCTCCTAAAAAGATCCCATGACATCATTAATTAAACTAAAATATTTAAATGCTTTTCATAAAACTTTGGGATCAAACTGATTATGTATTCTTATACCTCGGATCCGAGTTTACTTTAAGTATATTTATAGTAAAGACTTCTAATTATTTTCAGTTCATCTAGACGCTTGCAAGACTTCTTTTACCATTTGAAGAATGGTATTATTACTTGAAGTGATAATAAATTACATTTACATTTAAGGCGTTACAACGTATGATAATTGAATCTTACAGTAAACTCTTATATTGTCTCATTTTAATTTTAAATAAAATTAATCGTCTTTGAAAAGTCTCTTTTTAATGTGAGTTGTGTATCAAATATGATTAACTCTCGATAGCCAAGCTATCGAGTCACCTACAATTGGTCGTAGTAACCTCGTCTTGGGGTGTCTGTCTTGGGAATTCTTGGAGTCGGCGTCATCATCTGTGTCGTGTCTTCGGCAAAAATTAGGTCGGATGTTCACTGCGGAGATTGAAGTTTCTTTGGTGAAAGTAGGTGTAGATTCACGGAGGTCCTCGTCAGCGTCTTATGCATCGTATACGTGTATTTATGAAGTTTATGCAGATCACATCTTCTGGAGTGATGTTGTAATTGGATTTACCTCTTGAGGGGAGACGTCATCTTGCTTACCACTAGTTAAGTTTTTGTTTTACTTATTACATTTTCTTCTTAACACATCTTTATATTATTCATACATTACACAATGCTCTCCACGTTTAGCAGTGGTAGCTAATCTTCTAAAGTTAAATAAAAAAACAAATACATTTTGGTGGAGCTCTCGCTCTTACGTCTGTACGGTGTGACGGCAACATAGCGACTCTTTCTCGATTGAACTGGCACATAACAACGGAGAGCGGCAAGTACTCCGCGACAATATAGTTCCTATTTTTATTTAAGTTAACATTCTTATTACCAAAAGCCATACATTAATTATACATATATAATTTAAGTGAATTATTTTAACTACTATTCGTGCCTTCCAATTTCTAATTATAAACATTATGATTTTTATATCTTCCTAAATTACAGACCACTCTATAAACACGTTGACTCCGGAATTAACAGGTCACCGCATGATGACTAGCAAAGGGTTAATTATGATAATAATAATTTTTTACAATTCGACCTTTTTTATTAGTGCTTCTGTTGATTTTCATTCACTTCTCATTCTCATTCTGATTTAGTACAGGGGCTTTAGGTTTAATAGTGCGATTTAAAAATACTTAATCGCTCGCAAACTTAATTTTTATTTATTAAGATTACAGTTAGAATTAAATCGTCACAACATGCTTTTAACTAGCAGAAAATAATTTGTAATAAACATTTCCTTTGAGGACATCCCCCATAGTATCTCAAAGTTATATAATTAGAGTCACTATTTAGTAAAGACACAGCTTTGTCTCTTTGACCATGATGAACGTTAACATCCACAAAAAAGTTTAATTTTATATATTGTAACAGAACCTTCATTATTTAAGGGCGCTTTTACGTGTAGATATGTACGAGATAAGAGTTATTCGAAGAGTACTGTACTGTTTCAGCTGTTTCTGTAAACGTGAAGCGGTAATCTACTGACTCGATGGCAGATCATGCAACACATATATTTGACATTTACGAAACATTTATTTTTAATAATCGTAGTGCACATCTAAATTTAAGATTTTTCTACAGTAAAACTTTATTTTAATCCTAAAATAAGTTAGTTATTTTCGTGTATAATTTGGTGTTATGTAAAGGAAATAATTTAGATACGCTACCCTCAACTACTTCTCAAGCTGATTAGTTCAGTTGGTCGATCCAAAGACCTGTAAACAACGTATCTACCCTGAGATTAATTCGTCCTAACTATAAAAATCTTCATCACTTTCAAGGTGTCTCGCTATATTTTGTCGTTGCGACAAATATAAAAATATTATGATTTGTTGGTCAATATATTAACGAGAAACGCCTTCTTCTGCACTACAAAGATTAGGCATTTGCCTGTTCCGTCCTCACAAACTTACGACCACCGTTTTCGTGGTCTTCCTATATCTCTTTTTCCTCTTGGGTTGTAGTTAAGTATCTTTTTGGGTATTCTCCCATTTCCCACTCTATTTACGTGATTTTTCCATCTTTCTTTATATTCAGTTACTTTTTCATTTATTGCATACACATTTAGTTCATTTCGCACGTCTTCATTTCTTACTAAATCTCTTCTTGTGCAGCCGTTTGACCCGTCTCAAAAATCTCATTTCTGCTGCCTGTAATTTGCTGTCTCCTTTTTTGGTATTTATCCAACTTCCTGTACTGTATTCCTGCTACTAATATTCAGTACTGTAAGAGATCATTTTACACTTAGTTATTATTTACTATGGGTTTAAAGTTCTTAATATACTTATTATATATTTAACCATTCTATGTTTTCTGCTCTTATGGTAATAACGCTGTTGCGTTGCATAGTGTCTGCTATTCTAGTCTATAATTTTCTCTGCCTTTCTTTAACTTGTGCGTAAACGTTAAAACTCATTATTTTGTCTTTTCCTCGTCATTGTTTGTTGTATCTTTCTTTTTTTTGTATCATAAAATGCTTCTTTTACTTACCTTTCCTATCCTTCTGTGCTTCTCTTGATGTGCCTTTATTTCTTCTTTACTGGACTTGTCTCGTATATTCTTTTCTCAACTCTTTCCTCCTTTACCCTGTCGACAATTCATCATAATCGTCTGTATTCTCCAAATTTTCAGTTTGAGATTATTTTGACAAAATGCATTGTTTGTTTTATATACCGTTCAAAGTCTACTTACAATTTCTAATTCACAGAATTTAGTTTTAATATTTGCTTGAAACACTTTATAATAAACTGACAGAAATTGGTACCAACCGGGTCAGCGGTTATATGTAACTTATTCGGTAAGACGAACTTATTTACATGCCTTCCATTCTTGCAAATTTTAGAGTGAAAAATTGATTCGTTTAGCCAATAAAAATATTTGTTTCTAAGCGACGATTTAATTAGTACCATATCACGAAAATTAATTTTTGCAAACGATTGCTCAGGGAAAACTCATTTAGATTCGTTTAGTGGATTTAAAAATTAAATGTTTCAAATTAAACCTTCCTATTTTATCTAAAACGTGGCTACCAGAATTTTAAAAAATATTCAAAATTTGTTGTTTTTTCCGGCCACTCAACTTAATTAAAAAATTACAAGTTACTACTAATATTTATTTCACCAAAATACACTAAAAATCCATTTTAAGTAAGTAGTATTTAAAAAGATTTTTCTCATTGGAAGAAGATCTAGTGTGTACATTTTCTGCATTCTACAAGAATCATAGTATCACTCATTGAAAGAACAGAGAAGAGTCGGATCACTTTTAAACATACCACGATTTGTTACGTGTACCTACATACAAAAGAAAAGATGCAACTGGCATAACTTACATAATACTTGCGTCATTTATTCATAGCATGGTAAACGAAGACAAAATTTCGACAAATTTGTGCAAAAATTTCGATCAGGATGCAAATTTGGATTTAGGTAGCTAAAGATGTATACTTTAAAATAAGAAAACCTTACCATCGCGGCGGGACCCCGTTTCCGGGAAAATCGATCGGAAAATTCGTGATTGTCGGTTTTCTTCACGTAATTGTTTAAATAATGAAAATGTAGCAAAATATTTCAAATAAATGTTGTAGCTTATGATTTTATCTACAAATTGTGTCTAAACAATTTTTTGATATCTGAATTAGTTTACGAGATATAGACGATTTTCCACGACCTTCCGCCGTGGGTCCGCTTTTTTAGCGTTCGTTTTTCTGTTATAGTCATTTAAAAAATGGAAATAGCGAAACATGTTTCAAATAAATATTGTAGCTCGTGTTTTTCTCTACAAAATTGGTTGAAAATATTTTTTGATATATTAATGCGTTACAGAGATAATGCCGATTTTCCACTTACACCTCTCATCATTTTTTCCTTTTTTGATATATAGCATCTAAAAAATGAAAATTTGTAAAAAACAAGAATGTTACTGTGGTACCTCATACTTTTACCTACAAAACTTGTCTAAACAATTTTTCGATCCATTAATTTGTTTCCGAGATATAAACGATTTTCCACGACCTTCCGCTGCGCGTCTGCCTTTTTAGCGTTCATTTTCCGTCCTACTCATTTAAAATATGGAAATAGCGAAACACTTATATATGAATCTTGTAGCTCGTGATTTTCTCAGCAAGATTGGTTAAAAAAGTTGTTTTAAATATTAATGCCTTACGGAGATAACGCCGATTTTCCACTTACACCTCTCGTCATTTTTTCCTTTTTTGGTATATAGCTTCTAAAAAATGAAAATTTGTAAAAAACAAGAATGTTACTGTAGTACCTCATACTTTTACCTACACAATTTATGTAGTAAAATGTACGATAGATGTGGGGGAATCTCGGCACCTTAAGGGTTTGTAGCTACTTTTATGTTTATTTCTTAAATTCTGTAAGGAAAATGATCAATGTAATTGTTTGTATAAACTATTCCGAATATTATAATGCTGAAAATTCATCAGTTACCGCTACCACTTTGTATAAAAATATAAAAGGGGAGTACGTTCATAATTATGATTAATTTGAAGTTCATTTTTTGTTGAACACGCCGAAAATATATTTACTACTATAGCACTGCTTATTTCAGTACATTTCAATATTTCGTTTCTTTCAATACTGACAGCTTTTAATGTTTCTAAACCACGTTTCACAAGAACAACATGTTCTTCACTGTCATTTTCAAAATCTTTTTCACAAATGAAACAAGTGATATTATCAACTTTTTCACAATTCTCACTCATTGTTAACGCAAACTGTTTATTATCAAAAAATAATAACCTTAAAATGTCAGCTATGTAACAATCATGCGACAACAAGACTGACTAACTTCCCAGCTGTTTAAGGTCCTGCGCCTGCGTGGTCCCTGAGTGCGCCATGTCACGCCGCCTGGCGTTGCGCGCTCAAATACCAAGGTCGCTTTTTTCCCTGACACCTGCATTTTCACCTCACTTAGTAGGCCCTCTCATTTCTACCTTTACAATAGGTGTATTCTCTATATAGGTGCAATCTCTCTTGTGTGCATTCTTTAATATGCTCTAAAATTTTCAAACAAAAATATTCATTTTGGAAAAAGTTGTATTTATTTTACTAAAATATGACCAGTTTTGGTACCTATGCATAATAATTTAGCATAATTTAAAAAATATTACATGTACTGAAAAAATGTTTAATCTTTTTGAAAGAGTATACTTTTAAGTACTTATAAGCACATTTTTATTGATTTTGATTAATTCACATTGAAAATATTGATAAATGAATTCCGGAAAAAACACTTAAAAATAAGAATGGAAAACAACCCAAACTTCGACGCAAGATCATTTTTTCCCCATAACAGTAATCCTTTTCTCGTTTTAATATTATTATTATACAAACATTAAAGAAAGTAAATCCAGAAGGAATTTTCATTCTGATGATTTTCAGAAAAGTTGAGACAAAATACGAAATTTCTGTTCATAAGATGTAGTTGCCCATTTTTAAACACATTTTTGTATATGATAAATTCTTTAATGAGATATGTAAATATATTCACGTGAAAGCTGAGGTTTTTCTCTATGCCCTATGTCATTTTCAAAATTTTCCGACTTCGATAAATATCCCAAATTATCGATTAATTAATCACATGTTTGAAAATTTTCCTATTTTGGAGATGCGCGCGCATCCACAAGTAGTATAGCGAGAGTACGTGGAAAATCGTTTATATCTCGTAAACTAATTCAGATATCGAAAAATTGTATAGACAACATTTGTAGATAAAATCATAAGCTACAACATTTACTTGAAACGTTTTGCTTTATTTTCATTATTTAAACAATTACGTGAAGAAAACCGACAATCACGACTTTTCCGATCGATTTTCCCGGAAACGGGGTCCCGCCGTGATGGTAAGGTTTTCTTATTTTAAAGTATACATCTTTAGCTACATAAATCCAAATTTTCATCCTGATCGAAATTTTTGTTCAGGCAAATGTCTTCGTTTACCATGCTATCAAGCATATCCACAATAAAAATATTTGTAATCACTCTTTAGTACGTATTTGTAACATTTAAATTTTGTTATGCTTTTCCCTTAAAAGTTTGCTAAATACTCTACAGGCCACAACGTGAAACACAGAGTTTTCCGGTTTATATTTACATGAAATATTTCATATTTTTACATATACAGTATACCACAAACACGCGTTTTCTGTATTTCCTGTCATAGTTCATACTTTCTCTCGCTATCTCTCCTATTTCTCTCATCCTATTTCTAAAGAAATCATGACACAGGAAAATCCCTGTCTCCTGATAAACTGAAATTTTGGTCCCAACGCATTGTTGTCTGCATATACAGAGTTTACAAGCGCAGAGTGTTGGGAAGAAACGGTAATTTAACACCATTAACTCTGAATACAATACATACGCAACTGATGCAACGTTACATTGAGAACCACGTTATAACTGCATATTATTATTCTCTAAGGCAACAATTTCAAAACTTCAAAAGTTATGGTCTGAACAAGGGAAGAGTAATTATATAAATGAATTGTAATAAATTTTATATATGATAAAATTCTTATAAAAAGAAAGTAATGGTGAAATTATTTCCCACCACAGTGTTGAAATGATCTTAATATCAGTCATCATTATCCTTGTAACACGAAAGTCCATATAAAATTCCTTACATAGCTAAAGACTAGCAATATTATACGCGCGCGCGCGCGTGTAATTAGAAAGTTAATGAATCTCGCTCATGTCGAAAAACGTTTGAGATGAAATTTAATCGTAAAAAAGCTATAAACCATATTTCCATTTTCATCTGTAACCGAGAGACTGGCAAATTTGCACGTTGTGTTAGCTGTTGGTAACACAACTAGATTAGATTACAGTAGGTAAGTACAAGCGCTGACGACGAGTTTTAGAAGTCTGGTTTAACGAAAGTTAAGCTTTTTAGAAATCCAGAGACACAACGACACAAGGAGTGTCTAGTTTCTTCTGAAACTCAAATAAAGTAAGAATTAGTACAATAATGGAAACAAACAAGCCCGTTCACTCAGCTGAATGAAATATACTTACTATGCTGCTTACCTCGTCCTCGATGTATACAAATAACACTGCAGGCAGACTTCAGTATGGGTTTCAGTTATTTAAATTAATTTATACAAACATTAAAAATTAATATTTTATGATAAACAATAAAATTTATCAACTGTATACCGCTCTCTATAATAATAATAATCTAAGTCAATACTGTATTTGTTAGACAATGATCAGGTGAGCAGTAATAACCGGATTATTCAGTTACACAAACTCAATTAAATTTACTGCTGTGAAAGCAATTTCTGAACAACAATGATTATGCACTAAGTTCTAGACGTTCGTTTCATTGAAAACACCATTTGTTTAATCGTGCTGCCTTTACAAAGCAAATTTCACAAGTAACTTTACTATAAGTTATTTCGATTAATAAATTTAATTATAATTTTAATACTTATGTGAACCAAATTTAAATTTTACTTAGTTTTATTATGAGTTAAATAATAATAAAAGCATTTAAAGCGCTTATTAATATTACTATTATTAAATTTAACAATAATTGTAAACAAGTGAGAATTAGGTGCTGGTAGTATTGTATCAATTAGTTACTCGTGTACTAGTTTTAATAGCCCTTCAGCATGTCACTTGAGGAATGACTAATAGTCTGAATAACTTGTTATACGGAAAACACTGTCAACTCAAAAATTTTGTCTGTACTAATCATGAAATGCAATAACTGTCACATAAATTAACGCAAGGAATAGTAATCAGATATCTACTGCAAGGAAAGCACAACATTATTTTTATAATCGATACACAACCGCAAGAAAGGAATTGAGTTACAATTTAACTTTATGAAAATCAATAACAATAAAGAGAAGAAGAAGAAGAAGAAGAAGAAGAAGAAGAAGAAGAAGAAGAAGAAGAAGAAGAAGAAGAAGAAGAAGAAGAAGAAGAAGAAGAAGAACAACAACAACAACAGCAGCAGCAGCAACAACAACAACAACATCATCAATAATAATACAATTATTGTAATGTGTAATATAATAAAGTAATGACGATGATGATTATTATTAGTATAATAAGAGAACATTAACCATCATGAAGAAATGTTTCAGTTTTGTCGTTTACTAATTGATATGAAGAATGTGTATCTTTACATAATTATATAAATACATTCTTCTTTTTCTTCTTTTCCTTCTTCTTGTTCTTCTTTTTCCTCTTCTTTTTCCGTTACACACAATTCCTGTTTGTCTCTATACATCAACGTAGTTAATTTCATTGAAGGCGTAGTGAATTATCTGTTATATAACTAGGTAATGAGCTATGTAACTATGAAAGACTCGCTTTATAAATGTAACAGTGTGTTAGTAGCATTTGTAATAATTATACTATTCAGTTGAGATTTCTATCAAAAATCTAAAAGATCAATGTACTTTATAAAATGAAAGGCGACACCATTGTTAGGAAAGTATCGATCGAAGTTTTTACTCAGGCAAAGAATTTTGTAAAACTTTTACTGCAAATAAAATAGGAATCGCTTATTTGAAGAATGTAATTTTTGTGTCACTGCAAACTGATAAGATAGTTCTGTTTAAGTCCAGTAAATCCAATTTTAGCTGCATATAGTACTTCGTGAGTTGCTGTTTCCCTCATCTTTCGTCGCTTCTCTGTTACTTAAAAATACGTAGGCCTACGTCATATGAAAAACAGCAATTGAGAGTGTAACCTCTCTATGCCTTTTAGTATTTATCTTATTTCTTGTTAAATTTCTATCTCCTTGCTTGTTGGCTTTCAAAGAGAGGTTACAAGTTATTTAGAACTAGGCAGGAGCCTAGAGAAGCAAAATTATGCTGGGTCCAGTATGACGGGACTTGCAATGAACTCAGCCATAATATAACAATAACAGATTTATTATATCTCTGGAATTCATACATGTGTACAAGATAAATATATGTATCTATATAAAAACTACCAAAAGGTACATCATGGCAAGCATGTATAAATTAAGTGTACATCAGCATAAGTGTGCATAAGGGTGCACAAAGTAAATGTATATACATATATATAATATAAAAAATTTAAATCACAAATAGCATATATAATTCCAGTTTACCTAAGAACAAGTGTATATAATTGAATAGAATTGCATCAGAACAAGTGTATATAATAGTATATAAGTTGAATGTACATACATAAATAAAATATAAAATGCACAAACACATGTA
This sequence comes from Magicicada septendecula, assembly GCA_034769895.1. Taxonomy (NCBI): domain Eukaryota; kingdom Metazoa; phylum Arthropoda; class Insecta; order Hemiptera; family Cicadidae; genus Magicicada; species Magicicada septendecula. Next base: position 144,109,120 of record CM068372.1, read on the forward strand.
AAATTCTCCCCGTCGTGTGGCTAGCTAGACACATAACAACACACACACAGAACACAAGGTACACAACTCACAATCATTTACTTTCAACACGCATGCCCCTGTAACGCACCCACCCACCGGGTAAAGCAACTATCATCTTAAGCGCCGGCAGTGATAAAATATACGCCCGTCGACAACCCGTTCAGTAGGATAACATAAACTCCAAACCCCTTTAAAGACGAATAATTCAAGACGCATAAATGAAACTGGACCACCCATTTGTCTAGCATCCCGTTTATTAATGACCCATGATGAGTGTGTGAACCTTTGTTCCGTTCACAGCACCAGGTAATGTTAACAAACTCCTCACCTACTTCCAGACAGTGTTTATAATATTCTAGACAGTATTGACTTCACAAAATCCCAAAAAGGAATTAAATCCTTATGTACTTTAATAACAGAAATTAATTGATTGAGGCTTTACAATTTCAGAAGATTTTGACAATATGTATATCTATTTAATTTACCCAAAAAGAAAAGGATGAAAACCAGTTTTATATTCAAAATTAAACAGCAACTTCTCTACGTGTGAAGTCAACCCATATGTGTTTGCCAGTTAAGAAAACAATCAGCTTAGCCCTTGTGCAAGGGGCAAAATCGGCTAAAATATTTCAAGAACATTAATAAATCGTTTCGATTAGCCTCAGATAACTGTATAAAATAATTAGAAAAAGAATACAATAAGGTGGTTGTGCTCTGGCATCTGTGGGAGCGCGCCCACATGTAGTTGACAAAACTTGACAGGACATCAGCCTGTCTGAGAATGCCCCAGCGCGTGTCCAAGAAAGTAAGTGCCCTTTTGTAAACCCTTAAAACGTCCCAAAAAAAACTTCAGGAAAGCCCCCGACCCTTAAATGGGAAACCACAGTCAATATAATTTCTTATACACCTCTGTTCCAGCCGGAACAGGGCTACAGGGCCGTAACCTAAATTTGTGTAATGAGTAAAAGCGAAAAGAGATACAACTGTAAAATGGTACAAGAGTGAAATGGCTGGCGCGCTCCCGCAGTGCAGCACGCACTTACAGTCATAGCATTTAGTGTTATAGAAAAGGGTTATAAAAAGTTCAGTAATTTTTTATCGAGAGTGTTCAGAGTCATGATCACAGTTCACTTCCCAATAGACAGTCTGGACACGTGGTCCCCTGGCTTCTAAGTTATTCACATAAAAAAGGCACACTACCGGTTCGGCCCCCAAAAAAGAAAAGCATAAATGTCACCTCATAAGTGCTGGCGAGTGCAACATAGTGATTCCGTCTCCATCTCCCTCTTCGTAGGCGGTCTTTACATGGTTCACAGCTCGGGCAGATGTTCAGCCCACCGCAGACCAGGAAACCGACTTAGTGCGAGAACCCGAGAGTCGTTTTATTCTCTACTCCATCCTGTAGAGAGAGATTCAAACTGCGCAGAAACGAATCGAAGAGAGGAGATGGAGGACAATCTTTCTAGCAGAGGCAAGCGCTGACTAACTTCCGCAGCACACAATCGTAACAGCCCAAGTAGAGCTGCGCGCGCAACGGCACACAATACCGCTCCCCTTCACACCGCCGGACAAAGGTCGCGAGTGCTTCACGTTATGTTACAATAAACTGACTTGTTCTAAAATATTTTGTAACGGCCGGCTCCGCGCCGGCACAAGAGTACGGTGTATATCACATTATCACCGTCTTTAGTACGTACTAAATCAAAGATTGTTTGTTTCGGTTTTTAAAGCAATAGACAAGAGCTGGTCACTTGAACGCCCCACATCTCTCCGTCCTTTCGGCTTGTAATTCCATATTTGCCTGGGGATGCGGCAGCCATCCATTCGATTACTATGGTCCAACAATTTTAGCCGATACTGGCCGATTCTCTCAAGTACAGTCACAATCTTCAGCTCCTGCGTACACCGACATTTTTTGCGATCTAGAAGAGCATAACCTGACGTGTGCCTGAGAAATCTCATTTCGGCCGCTTGAATATGACTGACCTGGGAATTCCTTGACGTCTAGTTCTCAAACCCATAGTACGGTATTTAAAAATTTTATGATTTTATGAATTTATGATATAATGATTTTACGATTTTGCGATTTTACGATTTTATTGTTTTATTGTTTTAACGTTTCACCGTGTTACCGTGTTACCGTTTTATCGATTTATCGTTTTGCCGTTTTATGGTATTGGCGTTTTATCGTTTTATAGTATTAGCGTTTTACCGTTTTATCGTTTTATCGTTTTATCGTTTTACCGTTTTATCGTTTCGTCGTTTCGTCGTTTTATCCTTTCATCGTTTTACATTTTTATCGTTGTATCATTTTACCGTTTTATAGTTTTATCGTTTTATCTTTTCGTCGTTTCGTCGTTTTATCGTTTTATCGTTTTATCTTTTTATCGTTTTATCGTTTCATCGTTTCGTCGTTTTATCGTTTTACGTTTTACCGTTTTATCGTTTCGTCGTTTTATTGTTTCATCGTTTTACATTTTATCGTTTTATCGTTTTACAGTTTTATAGTTTTATCGTTTCATCGTTTCATAGTTTCATCGTTTTATCGTTTTATCGTTTCGTCGTGTAATCGTTCCGTCGTTTTATCGTTTCGTCGTTTCGTCGTTTTATCGTTTTGTCGTTTCGTCGTTTTATCGTTTCATCGTTTTATCGTTTTATCGTTTCAGTTCCATTGGAATCCGAATTTGCTTCTTAGTATCCACAGTTAGATTACCAGAACATTTTAGACCATTATCTATATCTGACTTCTTTGGTTAAAAATACAATAAGTAACATTATAATTAAGTTTCATTAAAATTCGTAACGACATCTAGAAACTTGCTTCGAGGAGCACCTAAGCGTTTGATGTTTTAACGCCATCTGCTGAAGATAAACGTTCGCAGAATACTTATAATAAAATACATTTCTTCACAAATTTCTTGTAACTAAACATTCAACGTTTATTTGAAACAATACTATAATTCCTCAGTACAGTTAATCAAGTACTTCCAAACGTCAAGGTGGAAGTCTTCAATTTTCTACTGAAGCTTCATCCAAAATGGCAAGTAAAGAATAATACATCTCGATATGCGTCTAAATAAGCTTGTATATTGTTTAAGGCTTTCACGTGCGTTGTCAATGTTCATAATAATTTGGCTTTCCGTGCTGTAAGGCCGTAGTTCTATGTTGTTTCGGCCACTTTGACGGCCACTTTTAGTGCAAACGGCAAAATGTAGCTTTAACTACAGTACCGGTTAACCAAAGTACAAAAATGACCTTATACCACCTTACACTGGCCTTAACCTTTTGGCCTTAATTACAGTACACTAGAAAATTTTTCTCAGTGTTTTTCAGCCTTCTGCTAGCCTTAAAGCCCGGAAAGAAAAAAAATTTAACGCACTTCTATATCATTCCTCTTTCTCCGTGATGCTTTGTAGATCTACTTTTAATTACCTTTTTATACCATATGAGTTTACTTCTGTTGTTTATTTAAATACGTTAATTTTATTTCTTAATAAAATAAATATTATAATAATACGTGCTTTGCATTAATAGAAATACTTACGAAAGTCGTCCGTCTGCTCGCCAACTCGCCGTTCAATTTGAATTTGCTGCTTCGCCGCCTAGTTGACCAACACTGCTTAGCGAATCGACTTCGTTTGCTAATATGTATTCTATATTTTATTTGCCCAAATTTTTGTATTATTATTTTGAATGAAATCAAACATACAGTTTTTAGAATGTGCACGAGAATTTATTAACAGTTCAGGATACAGTGGTCAATTACAATTTCTGAAAAAATATAATATTTATAATTGCGCCGGCATGTTTACTTTTCCCGCAGTTGGCTGTCTGCTCACTCGTCCTGCATGTAGATGCTCTGTAATGGCGTAGTTTTCTTGTTTATTTTAATATCTCAGGGGAAAGTTCTTTGGACTACAGAAAATGTTGTTTTACAGACTAATAAAAGTACAAAATCTTACAATATACCTTATAATTATTATATAACAGGTGATATACTTAAGAACTGAAAATAAGTTACCACTATGTGAACTAGTGTTTTGACTAGGTTATTTATACTTAGCAAGTCCACGTTTTTTAAAACAGATTCATATAAATTCAAATTGCAGTGATAGGCCTATTTATTCTATTATAAAAAATAATAAACCTCCGCTCAACAGTCCGTTAAGGACCAAGGCGTACCGCGCGGCTTTTTGTGTTAGTGTGACGGTGTATGGCTAGTACTACGCGCCACCAGCCACTAGTTGCGGTATTCACAGCCAGGAGGCGGCGCTGTTATCTCAGCGCCTACTTAGTTTGCCTCACGACGCTGAGTGCACATTCATTCTATTAGAGGTGTTTATTAAATAAAATTCAGTTCTAAAATGTTATTTAGGTGATTGGTGAAGTGAAACAAATTTGTTCAGTTAATGTTGATTTTCTAGTGTTTTATTTTCGGTGAAGCAGTTTAAAATATACTTAACACTCCTTCATTTCGGCTCATCTTGGGCAACACTCCTCTGGAATCTTCTGCTGGTCCCTTCTGGTATGGTACCGTGAGTTCCAGGTTCAATTGGTCTTAATTGTCCAATTATAATGTTCGGATTCCCTCAATTCTGCTGGCTAATGTTGATTCCAAGGTTCGGTTAGGTGTTCTTCTAATCTTTCTTCGGTAAGTCGTTAATTTTGAACTCGGTCTTCTTCAGCAAATTTTTTATAGAATATTTATTAATTATTGTTTTGAATTGGTGCAAATCTCATCATTATTTGTATTGTAGTTATTAATTGAGTCTTCTTTATCAATGGTCATGCAAAATATATTGATTTCTTTACTTTTTATGTCTTCGTGGGCTTCATGCATCCACCCTACTCGAAACTCAATAATGGAATCATAAATTTTCAACAGTTCACTATGTAATAAGCTTTTGTTGTCATGCCAACTCTCTGTGAAACTCTAATTCCCATTGGTTAATAACTTATAACATTGTTATATTAACTAACGTTTTTCTGTTCAAAATTTATCAAAATCTTTTAAGTATTATAACTTCCTTCTTCTAATTGTAATATTAAATACAATAACACCATGGTTTTGCTTTTTGGTTACAGATTAATTTGATACCACTCATGGTTACATTTGGTCAATTTATAACAGATTTCTAATTTTTCCAATTTGGTATTTCTTTAGTTAATTACATTTAAACTAAACATTATGTAGCCAGTTTTGTACCTTACACTTTTACGTTGTTACCTAAACAGATTATACACTTTAAAATATTCTTGGCTATTGTTTTAACTTAAAATTCACAAACTTCTTCTCATCAATGCTAAGCCTAATGCCTAGATTTCATAATACCTCTACCCTATTCTCTTTACAATATTTTATAGGTATTTATTTTAATTTATTAGGTTACTAAACCTTACTAATGAAACAAACTAACTTAATTCATAACATTTGATTTCTTTTAAACCATCACACATATTATATAATTATTTAATTCTTCCTTATAGGTCCTTGCCTGTATCTCAATTTTTTACCTATTAATGGTTTTGTTTTAAACATAACTTGCCATTTAATACCAGTAATACTACTTTGTTTATTTACTATTAAAAAAACTCTTATAACAATCTTGAACATTAAACTATTTACTATTATTCACATACAAACTCATTTAATAAGATATAGTGTTTAACTCCCCTCTGTTTTCACTCTAACATATCACTTTTTATTTTATTTTCTAAGTGTTTTTTTCTTTTAATTCGTATAACTTTATAACATTTCTTAAATAACAATACAATATGTCTTATATCCTACTTACTATGTTAACAAATTAATCTAACTGGATTGCTATATTATTTATATAGTCTGTTATTAATAGTTTCTTATTCTATAGTTACTTACACTTCACTTTTCTTGTAATAGTGTTCATGTGTTTAAAATAACTACCACTGGGTTGCTATATTTATTTATATAGTATGTCATTAACAGTTCCTTTATCATCACTTTTTCACTTGTCACCTCTGTACTCATAATTATTGTTGCTAAGGTTTGTTTTATTTTATTTACTTTTGCTAGCTTATTACTTAAAAGAGTATTTTTTTTATTCATATCTTGGGTTTTATTTTTATCTTTCTTTTATCTTTGCTTTAAATCACATATTACCTTTAATTTACATTTGTATTTCATATATATTACATATTATTTATTGCCCCCTCTGATTTTGTACATTTATTTTATATATTAATTTAGTTATTATTAGGGGTCTCATAATTATAGTCATATTGTGGGTTGCATCCTTATTTTGTGTCTCACCTTATCCAATCTATTGGGTTTAGTCCTTGTTATTGTTTTAGTCATTTTTTAGTTAGGAGTGTTGTGCTATCATTTTTCATGTTATACCCTTTATTTTCCTTCAGTTTTCATTTTTTATTCCAATAATTATATTAGTGAGTTTTGTGCTATTTTATGTCACGTTACAATATGAATTTAATAATTACCAATAAGTGATAACGTTGTAGGTTTATCATTCTAAAAGACAGGAAAAGTCATGAGTAAATGTCAGTAAGGAATGTTAATTGGAAAACTTATTAGCGTAATTATCTGTCAACTGTTTTCAATGAATCAGTACTGTACGCACGCCAGTTTTGCTACCGAGATGCCTGAGGAGCGGGGGTCCACTGAATGATAGCGCTTGTTTGTGTTTGTGACGTATTACGTGTTTTGTAAACATTGTTCAGTTGTTCAGAAGACTTATTTACTTGCGATTTTGTGTGCGTATTAGAGTGAGCATTCGTACATCATATGTCAGTGCAGTTAACAGAATATTTTGTTAACGTGTCTTTTCTTATTCACTATAAGAAATACCGTACGAGAGACAGTCAAATCACACCGAAACTGTGTTTAACGTATTTTAAATGTGTAGTATTACAGTAATGCGTGCAGTGGAATGGCATACGTCATCACATCCCTTGCTGCTGCGACACCACCAACTAGTGTGGTGAATAAGGGATAGTCTACTGCGCAATAATCCAAAGCAACCACACGCATTGTAACCGTTTGAGGCGTATTTCAAAAGATTCGAGCAATTTGGCGCAAGATGGACTATCTGCAATTTGTAGAAAAACACTGCTGAACAGGAATGTGGAACGAGATAATTTGATTAGCAATATCAACATTCAGATAAGTTCGAATAATATCAGGTACAGAAAAATTATTTTAATAATTCAGAAAAGTCATTAAGCTAGTCATTCTGCAAACGAACGAAGTACGCGTAGGTATGGCAACGCATGTGTGTATTCATTTAATGAGAAAAAGATTCTTTAGACGCAGCTTACGATTTCAATCGAGTTAAGAAAATTCAGGGTTGCTTGTAAGGTTAATTCTATATAATTTAAACTTTGTTCCAAGCGTAGCTTTACTTTTTTTAATGACTTCTCACATTTTGAGTGAGGAAAATTGTATAATTACCTTATATGTTTTGACTGAGTTAGTGTATAAAAACAAATTATTAAGCAGAAAAGCACTATCGCAATTACAAAGTACTTTTCGAAAAAGCTCTCTTTGTGTACGCTGTATGGTAACAAATATATTGAAATTCTTTTATATTTATTGAGCGCTTTGCTTGTTGTTTAACAGTTTTAAATGATTTAAAGAAGTGTATATGTTTTTCTTTTACACCCATCTACATATATAAAATCAATATCTACATTTCACTCTAATCCACACTACAACTTTAGCTAAAATACCGTACTGGTTTTATAACGACACCTTTTGTCAAAATATTATAATTAATACTAACAATTAAAATTGACTACTAACTTACCAAAATTTTGTTAACGTGAACTGAAATTAACACATACGGTCAAATGGTCATCTGTTAAAATTGTTTACTCTCCTATACAGAAAACAAAACAAAAATACTAAGATGGCTTTTCAGTAAGTATAGATTTCTAAAATCCCTTTTCTTAAAGAATGTCTCATCCTTCGATTTTGTTGTCCATGACGTGTCCGTTGATCAACTAAATATAAGTATATTACTACCGAATCGAAACACAAAGTTTTTTATAATAAAAATATAAAACATTTTACCTTATAGCCTGAACTAGTTTTCGCTTATTGTAAGCTTCGTCTAAGGCTCTGACGAAGCTTACAATAAGCAAAAACTGGTTGAAGCTATAAGGTAAAATTTTCACATTTTCACCAGAAAAAACTTTGTGTTCCGAGTAGGAAGTGATATATTAAATGTCTCATTCCTTTCATATGTGATAAATACTTTAATTTATAAGACTATGTATTATGTACTATTTCCTTTTATTTATTCACAGCGTTTCTAAACGGATTTTAATTATCTTTGAGTAGATGAACTTCCCCGGTGGACCGCAAAGGACAGGATAATTTTATAATGAATAACGTTTTGATATAAATATATAAACGTTTTATAATAAATACATCAGATTATTTTCTTCCGTAAGAGACAACTTTGTCAGCTCGTGTTGTGCACGATAGCGAATGTTAGTGCTGCCTCAGATATAACATATATAATCAAAACGGTAAATTAAATGACAACGCCGGCTGGGAGTGGCAAACGTCAACTACAGACGATAAAACTGTCAACACGTGAAATCCGCTGCTGCTTACTACCAAATGTATGTTTATCGATAGTAATGGCATACGTGACGCTCGCAGAACGTTCGCACGTATGTTCGACTATGTCATACACACTCATCGATTTAGGTAGTAACACTGAATATATATATATAAGTATGCGCCGTTGTCAGTTTGTAAAACTTAAATCCAATGAAAGATATGCAACAATATCAACATCAATTACTTTGTATCGATAGTTTCCTTAGTGTTAATATTCTTTGAATAAACGTATACTTACGTTTACATGCATGTTCATACACATCATCATCATCATTGGCTCGACAGCTCTTTGAGAACCCTGGCCTTCTTCAGAAGACTTCGCGTTCTTCTCTGTTCAAATCCATGTTCTTCCAGTTTCTAATTACATGAGTACTGATGCCCTGACTCCCCCATCCTCCTCCATCTCAGTTTTTGCCTTACAACTTCTTTTTTACCTTCTGGCTTTGCTTTAAAGTCCTTTTTACGTATGCCATGTCATTTCATAAAGACCCGTCCGGTTTCCAACAATACGATTTTTCAGGATAGGGTCGTCAACCCTACGTCCAACTCCCAACCTGGAGGGCCAGGAACATTGACTTTAGGCTGTTCTTCACCTTGGCTAACGAGCGGTCTCTGCCCGGCATACACATCATTTTGTGTAAATTGTGTCTTGTAGGCTCGGTGATAAGCAAATTCTCTTCCAAAGCGGTGATCCTGTGTTTGAACCTATTGTCTGAAGTCGCCTTATTTTGTGAAGATGTCAAGCCCGATCGTGAACCGCTCACGCTAAGTGGATATCTGTACACATCAGTTAAAAAAATTATTTAAACTAATTGCTATTTATATTGATATACTAATCTACAGTAAAATAAATGTACCCTGGCATCTATTTATAACTAAACTCTGCCGGTAGTGTAAAGATAATTAAGGCGTGAGATGTTAAGTAAAAATAATACCTTCGCTTAAAAATTTAGAAATAATTAGAAACCTCCCTCATGTAATTAGCTAAAACGGTGGATTAGTGGAAATATGTGTAACAAAAATTTTACTCGATACAAACTCTTCATGAAGAAAACAAAAACAAAAACGTTAAAATCAGGGAAGTGCCTAGTGAAAAAGGGAAAACTGTTTATTTTGTAACTTTCTAATTTATTCAGATTTTGAAACTATTTATTATTGCACTAAATAAATAGTAAAATTTTGTAACTAAAAAAGAAATGTTTTTAGTACTAAAAAGAATGTTTTAATTTTTCTTAACAACGTTTTTGAAATACTTTTCAAATTGATATTCCAGAAAAACTAGACGTCCCACAACTTTTTGGAACATGCCATTTTAAAGCGAATACAATTATCTAACAAAACGCGTATTTGTTAGGATGTTATTTGTTGGGATGTAACTAAAAACAATTTTTTTGTGAGGAAAATAGTAAAAATATAATTTTTAATTTTTACATTTATGAATAAAATATTTTTACAAAGGTATTTTAAGCCCAAATTAAATAAAAATAAGTGTTTTTTAAATAATTATATTCCAAAGACCTGTGCAAAATGTTAGAGCAGTAAGTAAGATATTTTTCATATAAATCAAAAAGTATTTAAAAAAAATTGAAAAATTGAATTTGCGGGAAACTCGGATTTTCTAAAAATATTCCTTTCTATTGGAAAATTAAATATATATAAAGTACAGAGGCTTGATATTATTTTTTTATTACACTATGGGTATTAAAGTAATAAATTCTAATACAGTAAACAGTAAAATATTTTAATTTTCATTTTTAGTAATTTACGGGAACAAATAATCTCTACAAGTGTCTTTATCAATCTTCTTATGGATCATGTCTCTGTAGTCAACATTTCACGTTTTTATATTGTCAATAAAATTTACCTGGTCCATGTGTTAGGCTCTACTTTTTCAATCTTTTTTCTTCCTCTTTCAACATAGTATAGTTTTTTCTTTATTCATTGTACTTACTTATTTTTCTTTTTTCAGCGAGTTTCAGTCTTTTTTTTTGTCAATTTTTCTTGCTACTTCGACAGTGAAATTGCCAGATCTAATGTCACATATGGTTTGCACGACAGTAATAGTTTCCAGCTTGCCTGTGTTGTACTCGCAAATTGCCATACCAGCAGCTGTTTCTAGTGTACTTTTAGAAACAAAGATGGTTTTACTGAATTTTGAACAAATAACTTGGTGTAAGGCCTCATTTGCTCAAACAATTTGTTTTTGCCTACAAAATATTTCAGAAAAAAGTTGTAGTGTTTTTGTATAAGAAACTAACCATAGAACAATTTGGGACCGACAAAAAATTTCATTTTTTATAAATGTTTTGCCATTTTTATTAGAGACTCCTCTTAAATTAGATAACACTAAAGTACAGGTTGAACAGACATTTTACTTATTGCAGTCCATGCTACAGGGAAAAGTACTTGGAAAGAGAGTAGTTGGGCGACCGAGAATATCATGGTTAAAAATGTAAGGACCTGGTTTGGCATGAATACAAGTGACTTATTCCATACAGCAGTGTAGAAAGTTAAAATAGCCTGTATGATATCCACCATCCAAAACGGATAGGAACTATCAGAAGAAATAATTACAGGCATTAAACGAGTAGTTAAATTGCCTGTACAGCTCTTGGCCGGCGGCGCTTACATATGACATATCATTCTGTACACACAATCACGCTAACATACCATTTAGTCTAGCCTGTGTTAATTTCAATCGGCTGCACACTGTCCCTTGTGTCCCCTCTACTGTTCTGATAAATTCTCTTCTTGTTTCATTCTACATAGTCTGACATCAGTAATCATTGCTTAATGTAAAGTGGATAATTGTAGTGACTTTATTATACCAAAAATCTAGAATAAAATTCAAGGTTGCAATTTATTCACACTAGGCTAACTCCAAAGAAATTCGGTTTTTACAGTAATATGCTTTAACTCACAAAATTGTTAGGTACGTGTTTTACTTTTCACTTTAAAAATTCCGTAAATGATCAGAAATATTTGCACAGATATTAGTGCTGAAATTATTCAATTCAAAATTTGCGAATCGTCATTAATATCAAGAAACAACGTACATAAAACATACAGGAACACTGCAAAATGTAAGCCACTAGCGGCAGTAATACAAACCGAAGCTGTTGACAGTGATAGAAATCTGCACTTGCAAAAGAGAGATTGAGCGATATTTTTCTACACATTTTTATTTTAATAGTAAATACAGTATTCGTTGTTTGACGAGGAAACGTTTCAAAATACGACGGAAGTTGAATTCACGCCACACATACGTAGTGTTAAACTGCGCGCAAGCTCGGGTTTGTAATCAACTAGACAACTAATAACTCTTGTTAAACTCCAACTACAAGTTAATCGGCGAAGTGTAATGTGTGATGGTTTGAGCCTCGGTCGATGAGTCGTCTTCAAACTGCCGCTGTCTCTGCTACCCCAGACGTTCTTCTGCTTTGTCATTAACTCCCCCTCCCAGTCACGCTAGTTAACAAGATCAGCCCTATCTGTAATTATTAACTGATTGTCAAGACAGTGGCATTATGTTCAAAGACATGAACAGAAACACACACATACACACACACAAAGACACACGAACATAAACGTGGTCATGTAAAATCCGCCATGAGACAGAGCAGTATATAGTCTACCTTCACTATGCAACGCAGAAGGCGTTGAATATGAACCGAAACATTCGTTAGTGGTTTCAAAATGCGTCTTGTTCAAAAACTCGTGCTCATCCTAGTAAGTAAAAAACTACAAAAAATCTTTTCTTCTTCTTCTTCTTCTTCTTCTTCTTCTTCTTCTTCTTCTTCTTCTTCTTCTTCTTCTTCTTCTTCTTTATTTTCCTCACCGCCCACCTCTTTACGTCTGGCTTATTACGCTCATTCATTTGTGCTATGCTATCATGTCTTTGCAGCCTACTTTTGAGCGACTTAGAAATTGTACAGGACGACAAAAGTTCTTTATCCAGGTGTAACCTGTCTAATCTAATGGCATGTCCAATGACTTCTATAACATAAATATTTACATCCCAGGAAATAATCATAGTTGTATATAACTCATCTCTGAAATCATACCAACATGTAAATGACTGATAAGTAATTAAATAAGTAATGATGATACACTAATAAATTAAATTGTATTCACCAATGTCCTACGACGTTAAATTTATTATGCTACTAAAATTACTTAAGGTGTTGCGAAAAGACAGAAATTTTAAACAAATATTGTTATTTACCAGATATCAATTTCAAGTATAAGATACCGTATCATGAAAAACGTTATAGGCATGAAGTACTTAAAACATAATAATAAAATAAAGGGTATTTCTCCTTACAGCGAAAATTTAATATTTTTTAAAAACTTGTACCCCGAGAAGTGAGCAGAAATATATAGGTTTACATGATTTCAGTGTTTACATGACAATATAACAAATAAACATCTACGGTATACTATTACCAATTTTATTATTGTTTATAAATCTGTAACATGCCAGATGTTTTATTATAAAAATGACAGGGTGTCTGCCATCGACACATATAATTTTAATACCTTGTACGCTACCGTAAAACATTTCATTAAATTTATTTCATAATTATATTAGGATGGCGTAAAAGCAATACCTTCAATTTGAATTTTAATTAATTTGAGTTCTCTGTGTTGTCAAAAGTCAATTGATTTCTCACTTTGCAAATTAAACACCCTTAAATAAATGCCAATATTACAAGTTGTAGCCTACTGAATATCTGACTATTGCTAACAGAAAGGTCTACCGTATGTAACAGAGTTATTCGTTCAAACAAGAATATGGGAGAAATTGGAGACGCTGTCAGTTCTGACGTTTAAATATAGAAATGTGTGTAAAACACCGCTGTAAACATAAATTTTAATAAATACATACTATTCTTTTTCTTCTAGAGAAGCAATCCTGGGTTTCTTTAAGTTCCGTCAACAAACTTTTCGATTCTGTGACGTTTATTTCATTGCCACTCCGCGACATCCAGAAAATCTTTTGTACGATTATTGATGTTCCGTCACCGTGTAGGTGGTCCCCTCTTCATCATAGAAATACTATAAGATTAGAAGGATCCAAATGCTCTATATAGGAATTGGTTTACGAGGGGTACCAATGAAAGCGGATGACTCTTCAGATGTCTTCATTAAGTGTAATAGTATAAATGGTAAGATTGCGCTGTAAGCAGAAAGTAAACATAAGGGTAGCTGCAGGGGAAACTTGTGTCATTCTCTCAGTAACATAGAAAGCCATATAATAAAATACTAAGGTAGTTGTGTATCTTTCTTTGTACATGGCAGCACCTTAAATACTTTGAGTTTAAGGAGAGTTCCAACTTAAAAAATAATGAAACCCACATTAACATTTTTAATCTGTATTAAAAGTTTAGTCTTTACTGAGTAATTTGATGCGTAAATTACGCTCATTCGATGAGATTAAATATTTTTAAACACTTTTTTAATTATGGACATACTCTTACGAAAACTGACATATCATTTCACACAATTTATATAAAAGACTTCTTTTGAAATTGAATACTTATTTTGGCTAGCCTTTATTTTTTACAAAGATAGTGGAACATCATATAAACGTAACCTAAGTTAGAGTTTAGTTTACTTGTGAGTGTTGTTCTTCAGTGAGTTTTTGTTCGTTAATTTGACTCAAATTTTTTTGTAGTTAAATCATTTATGTTGTGTGTCTGTGTTTTACTTTGTAAAAGAATAAACTATCAAAAGCTATATTTAAAAACAAGTCAATAAGGGGAGTAGGTATTATAGAACAAACGCTCAAACACGTAATGTAAGTTTAGGCAATTGTATAAGTAATTGTCTGCTGCTTCTAGTAGTTCTAAAAAAAAAACAAAAAACTTAAGGTTCCCAGTATATAATAAAAATTCTAAATTTTAGACATAATAATTGTACTAGTGAAATGAGTAATATAATAATCAGCGTGCATCCGTTAGTGACTTTAGAGGGTAAAACAGTAGTTTGTAAACAGTGCAGTGGTAGAATAAACTTTAGTGAACATACTTTGTCTACAATAGAATTAGCTTGCAATCTGAAACCACTCTGTTCTACTTGCAGTGTTGTAAAATCGTTTTGGACATCAGAGAAGGCTATAAAAAACAATATATTTGAAGTTAATAAAATAATCACAGTCATTCGCACGTTTCTAAACGACGAGTGCTGGGATTAGCGCTAAGCTAACATTAAATCGAAATAATGTAATAAAATTAGAAAAATTTCCAAACAAGTAAAACCAAATGGTTCGGTTAAATAAAGCAGTTTGACCACGTCACAAGGAAGGACAACGTCGGAACCGAAGGAGGGCGGCGAACCTATGTAAAATTAAAACAAAGAAGAATAAATTAGGCAATAGATTGCCGACATAATAAGGCTACTTAGAAAGAAATGTATTGAAATAGGTTGCGGAAAAATACTAGGATAAAGGATTTATAGATAAAGGATTTGGCTTTTTTCTACAAAAACGTTTAATAGTAAGGTGTGAAGAAATAAAAGGAAGGTCGTCGTACATTTTTCTTAAATTTAGGAAGACTTACGTTTAAGCCAAAAGGTTTTTTGACATGATACCATTTTCTCCCATTACATTCAGTTTCTTTTATTGGAATACGTTAAATAAGTGTCTCACTAAGCGTAAGAATTACTGTATAAGAATATTTACACCAAGTCGTTTCTAGATTTTCTTACTAAATATCTGATGTGTAAGATTTATAGGGGTAAACAGAAAGATAGATAGATAGAAAATAAGAGAGAGGAGTTTGTGTGTGTGTGTGTGTGTGTGTGTGTGTGTGTGTGTGTGTGTCTGTATGTCATTAGTTGTGGCATTTTCCGCCGACCTGAGACCGTACTGTGGCAACCTCAGTACTAGTGGCAACGTAAAACGCGTGCCACTAATAAAAGTTATATTTTCGCCTAAATTAAAATATTTTTTTGTAACCTATGTATTCGTAAGAGTATAAAACCACTCCTACTGTAACCTAGATGTAACGTTTCGGCATTTCAGCATTTTTTCTAGCTTTTACGACTACTGTTCCACAAAGTAGGAATATGCATGGTTGTGTGAGCGTATGCAAACCACCGCATCTGTGGCACGCACACGCCACTGTACTCATACGAACCTAGCGTGCATTCTTGTCATCATATAATTGCAATGTCAAGGTCTCCAGACAGATTATACAACGTTGCCACGCTGAAATTCGCAAAATTAGCGGGAAACTAAATCTAAACTGTCCGCTGTGTGCCATATGAGTGACGCGGAGTGCTTTGAGTAGTGTGGCTGTAACGAAGGTGCATTACAGCGTTCTTGGATTAAAGCCTTCTTGGATTACAGCGCTTTAACCCAATAATCCAAATGGAATCAAGTTCCTTTATACAATAAAAGTCACTGTAATTTTTGCTAGACACATTATATTTAAGGTTGCATTTATAAACTTGTGTAACCGCCTTAACGTACTTTATATGAAGTATATAAAACAATAAGCTAGAATTAGTGCCGCAAATATATTACATTTGTTACGTAGGCAATAAACACATATGAAATTAGGTGTAATATACATTTTATATAAACCGTTTCCGTGCACGTGTGAAAATCAATTGTTCACCCACATGCCAATAACCTACCAACCTAAAATTTTTCAACTCACACGTTGCGGATGACAATATCAGCTTTTGGTATTTTAGGATATACCAATGTTAACAGAGAAAAATAAAATGCAAGTAAATTTTAGAAACAAATCTTTAAAAGTGCGGCGACTGTACAACCCAGTGACAGGAAGTCTGCAGGTAAGGACTAAGAGAAGACAAAAGTGTGGAACTACCGTTATGGAGACAACCAATGGACAAAGAAAATTTTGTGTCGAGTACAGTGAAAGACAACAAAATATGATATATAACTTCTCATCCTTAACACTTTTAGCTAATCCCGTGACAAAAAAATAGACAAAAATTAATTTTGGTATTCTTCTAAAGAGATTATCTAAACATCAGTCGGATACAAACATCAGATAAACATATCTTTACTCATGTACTTAAGTACTTTATTAGCTTTGAAACAAACCAATTGAACTATGGAACCGTTTATGCACTATTACAATTGTTTATTTTTCCACACATTTTAGTACATGGAATTTTAATACATCATTTTACACAAAAATGATATACATGAAAGACAGAATATGGTATATAAACTTATAAAACGCATGAATAAAAACGAGAGATGCTGCGGATATTAACGTTATAAAAGACAAAAGTTATATCTCTTTTCAGGAAAGGAAACAAAAATGATGTATCTATTATTATAAAGGCATAAGTCTCTCCAATGGGAGTTACAAAATATGTAGTAGACCCCTTAATCAACGGCTGCAAACTATTTCCGATAACATATTATTAGAAGTACAGTTGGGCTTTAGAAAAGGACGTTCATGCATTGACGTGTATATATACTAAAGCAAAACATTGAAAAACGTCGGCAATTCAATTTAGAAACACACATAGCTTTTATAGATTACGGAAAAAGCCTTTGATAGAGTTAAAACTTTATGGGGATTTCTATAAGCCAGATGTATTTTGAGACACTCATTGATGCAATTAGGAGCCTATAGGCCTACTTGAACAATAGTACAGTATTGCAAAAGGATCAGTGTCACAACTGTCAAGAGAAATTGCGACGAATTAAGGTGTTTATTACGTATAATGAAAATAACAATTACCATAATCATAATAACAGTAAACGTCGCAGTCTATCACAGCCTACTTCTAACTCTTCGCTGACATTTTCTTAATCGCAATCTGGGTATCAAGGTCCAAGAAAATTTCATTCATAACAATTTCTTTTGAGATGCTGTTGTTTAATACAGCATACAGCACTAGTGTTCTGGAAAGTATAGCAAGCAACCTTTGTTTACAATGTACAGTTAATTATGAAGGACAGCAACAACGAGATGCTTAGTATACGCATTCCATTGTGATGTCGACAGAAACAAGATAAAACTTACATATTAGCGTAGTCGTCTCGGTAAAACAGTGGACAGCGTCATTCAAAGAAACGTTATCAGTCTCATTTTTTGCCACACGCTCGTTCGTTATCTCATCTTTCTTCTAAGCGTGCCCATACCAGAGCGATAGAATTTAACTTACAGCTGTAGTCGGCGGGAGCAGTCTTAGGACGTCATGTCCGTACTTTTGTGCTATTTCATCGATAAGAAATACTCTCTTTAATATTAGAATCTTTGATAATTAGTAGTAACGCTGGAAAGAGTGAGAGTGTGTGTGTGTGTGAGAGAGAGAGAGAAGGAAAGAAATAAAATGTGTGTTTGTGTCAGTTTCATAAAATAATGGCTTTCCCGGGCAAATATTTTAATTACGTTATTACACAAAATGAAAATTACGTGCACACACCACACAAACCTCGCTCAGTCAGAAGGTTAATATTCGGAAGCATTTGTTGTCACAATGTGCTCTTAATTGCGTAGCACTTTTCGAACCTGCTTCTGTACACTAATCAGATTCCTCTGTTAGTAAGATGAGATTGGTGTTTCAAATCCACAGTTATCGCTTATCGTTTTCAATGAAACCGACCAATTCATGTGCAGAAACATCGCAACAACGTAACTACACTGACGTCAGATAAAAAAAATTATTTACTATTTATAACAGTTGCTTTAATGCCGACTGTCATTTTTTTTTAAACGGGGAGTGTAATGGATGGTACTAACCCGGTATTACCGTTAATCTCTGTTCTATTAACAGGAAGAAAGCTAAAAATGAACTAAAACAAAGGAACTATGCAGTAACATATACCAGAAAAATTATACAATGTTGTTTTAAAAATACGGAATAGATGTAGCAATTAAAAATGTGAAAGAGTATTTGGTAAGATAAGGAATAAAAACATAGAAAATGCCAATCTTACAAAGAAGCGGAGTTTTTCTTAATATAAAATGCAAAAAAATGTAACAAAGTGTACCTAAGCGAGACAGGACGGAAATTTGAATGCAGGTTGTCTAACCATAAACGAGGAGACGGTAATAGAACAACAAATTCTTTATATGCAAGACATTTTTAAAAAGAGAATCACAAATTTCTTAATCCCCTTGCAAACTATGAGCTTTCAAAAGTAGTTAATAATACAGCTGAAAGACGACACTTGATAGGAGGAGAGGGAAAACACAAGTACAAAACAATAGACTATACTAAAACACGAAACGTACTGCAGAGCCTTTGACCACAGACATCACTGCACAAAGAATCATACCACTGTGGCAAAACACACAAACAGTCGCATAGACTTCAAAAAGGCTCTGGAATTTGCACATCATAAATATGTCAGACTACTATAGATATACAACATTAGCAGTGACAGGCGTAACAAGAGAGTAACGCCTGCTACCGCAGGTAATTAACTTTCACCGTAAGGGGCTGGAAATTTTTGGCCAACCACGTGGTTCTGTCTGTAACAAGTGAGTCTAAGAATTTCTTTATTTAGGCTATTATTGACACAGTTTCCTCTGTGCAACAATAAGTCTCTTCTGAGCAGCAATTGGTGTCAATTCTTTCTCGCAAAACAACGTAGTGGACCAGAATACCCGCACCACTGACATTATGCAACGCCAAGGTCACACGCAATACACAGCTAACGGACTACACTTCGTACGCAAATTTTTGTTTCGAATCTTAGTTGATTGCTCTATAAAGTGGACTGCACTGCCCCGTCACTTGTTTCCCTTATCCTATATGATTTTGTATTTCTGCTACACGTGTGCTGTCGTTTGTAACCATGCAAATGAAGAGCTTTTCATCTTTGATAGTATTCCATGTTGCGACAGGTGCGTCGCTAACGTTCCAAAGCTGAATAAATAAATAAAACTGTCCTTCAAGTACAACTTAAATAAAGCGGGTGATATAGCACAACCTTGTCGCAATTCCTTAGTGACTGAAGGTTCATCAGATAGTCTTGACCCTATCTTTGTGGTGCATAGTAATGTTGGTGTATAGCGCTTCCACAGCATAGAGCTTCCAGATCGCTTTACAGCTCTTCTTTGGGTCTATGCCTGTACCCATTACTTTTTTGAAGAATTCTTCGTTCAATTTTAAGAAGAGGTTCCAAGTTTTGAAAGCACTTTGTTTCCACTCCATACATGATCACCGGCCTGGTCACAATGCTATAATGGCGGACATTTACACTTCTAGAAAGGTTTTGCTTTCCGTTTATATTATTAATAATAATAACAACATTTTTACAAGAATATACTTTTTTATTTTTTTGTGAATTACTATGATTTGTTAGTATTCAACTATCATCATCTGATATAAAATTATATATAATATTTTATATCACTATCAATATAATTTTATATCTGATTATGTTAGTTGAATACTATCAGAACACTGTAATTCACAAAATAATAAAAAAAAAAATTCTTCTAAAAAATGTTGTTATTATTAATAATAATATAAAACAGTAAATAATATACATTAAATTGCCCAAAAATGCTATCTGGTCTAAAATCTTTATAAGACAGGTCCACTTATACTGTTAAATACTTTGCCTATGTCTGTAAAAATCTAAGTGGGTCTTAAATTTATGCTAAGTTTACAACCTTTTCTCCAGTACTTGTTATGACATAAAAATTGCGTTTGTACAATATTTTTATTTCTTAAAGCCAGTCTGATTACTGATATGAAAACATACGAAACTTATTTTAATCTTCTAGCCTATTTACTATTTTAGTATAAAGTTTGTGTTACGTTTGTGGATGGAAGACTGATTCCTCTACAATATTGGTTTCATTGGATCCCCATTTTGTACAATCAAAACAGTAATCCGTAGAAATTATGTGTGTGGATTTCTTGTGTTCAATAGTACATATTGATAAAATGGAGTATTAGTATAGAACTAGTTTCTTATACTTCAACAGCTTCAAATTGATATCACTTAAACAAGGAGCACTATTATTTTTTTGTGTCATCTACAGGCATCAACTCTTCCAAATTAACACTATGTAAACATACTAGATACATTTTGCTTTGTTAAAACTCTCTTCATATCCGTTATGTCAGCGTTGAGTCTAAGGATTTTATCATTCTTTCTCGTATATACGTGTACTTAAATGTTACTCTCGCCTTCACATCCGTGATAATTGTCTTCATTACACTATGGATAGCTGACTGATGACTATGAATGTAGGCCTAATTTTCAGAAGTTACAAAAGACCTCTTCTTTGTCTTTACCTCTTCTTTGTGTTTCAACCTAAGAATTTTATTTGCAGCAGTTATGGGTTTGCCATATATTCGATATATTTGCTGCCTCTTCGAACATTCGTAAGCTTTAAACTTGTTTACTTTGATCTTATTTACTACACTTAAAATTTCTTAATAGCGATTATAATTTTAAAGGTAGAATTTGTTTCGACTTTAAAGGAGAATAAATTATCAAGATAAGCCTGTGAATAAGTTGCTGAAGGTAGCCAATCAACGTAAGCTATACTATCAATCGGCAAAGAAATCGAACTTTGTTTACTTTAATCGGATTAATCAATTTCAAGTAGTTTCAAATTCTATGACAGCGAATAGTCGTTTCAGGATATCTTTTCTTAGTAAATTCTTTTATAGAGTTTGTGTTTTATTTAAACTGAACAACGTAGATACACATATTACATAAATGACTTATATATTATATATAAACTATTACGTTTGCTTCAGCGGTATTGCTAATGTGTAATTTCGTAATCACTCTGCTACACTAAAATAAAAATACCTTTATGTGACGACTGTGGGTTCTAAAACGTTTAGCAAAAAAAAAAATAGATACAATTAAGTGGAAATAGAGCCATGTTTTAGTGTCTTCGTGTGTTTTAAACTCAAATAATAACCTTCTGTATAATAAATTAATAACCATATTTTGATACTACAGTGTTGTATGGTTCATTGATTACATATTATATAATTTTATTGACTTTTACAAAACTTACAAAGTAAATCAGACTGTTATATCTCCAATATTTGCGTTTTGAAGAAACAGTAGAAGTGTAAAATGAGCAGCTGTTATTCAGTAGAGCAGTTCAGATAAACACGGAACGTTCTCAGTATATACACAAAACATTCAATGCCAGCAGCAATTCAAGTAGACGTAAACACAGTCTACTTTTTGGCGGGATTTTTAGCTGATTTCAGAGAAACAAATGAGTTGTTATGAAGAGTTTATAAATTGTGTAATTTCTAATGGAAGTAAACGTATGTTGAAATGATAAATAAAACACGTTACTAGCGTTTTCAAACTACACAAAATATTATTTAAATATTTTCTGCTACCATATGCTGTTGATAATATAATTCAGTAAATCTGCTTAGTAGCTCTATTATGTAATCTTGCGGACAATTATGAATTATTGTATACACCGCAAATGACTAAATTGGTCATCTCATTTAGTCAGTCTTACACAATCATCACAGAGTCATTACAGGAAAATAAAGGGTTAGTAACATGTCCTATTCACAAACAACCTTTTTATTTTAGTTTTGTAACTTTCATCTATCTGCTAGTCATGTTCGCTCAACAAACTCGTGCGATTGATTGCTTCTCTCACGCTTGTGTCCAGTGCATATTTAATTATTGTACGCTGCACTATTGTGACTCCATAATTTTCACTACGTTGCCTTGACTTGTTCCTAAATTTCTTTAACAAATTGTTGCCGTCTTTGATTTTTTTCCACTAATTGAATTTTATGTATCATTTGCAATTCCGACCTTTATTCCGCAGGTTTTGGTCCTCGCGCTCGTATCGCTCAGCATCACATATCGCACACCTCGCCTCCCAACATTAAATAAATTCGTTGGCTACATTACAGTTTTTAAAAACGTTTAATATACGCGATACGTTTCTTTTGAACTTTTTAAAGTTAGAAGAATGAAGACACGGTAGTGTATAAACAAAGATTATAAGGTCAACGGATTGTCTTTAGTCACGAGTCAGCTGTTGAAACAAAGACAGTTCATTCAGTGTATCTGGTGTCATGTAGAAGTTGAGATAATACACAGATGACTTTTGTAATCGCTGCTATTTAGTAATACGTACGAATTTGTTGTTGTGGCAGCAAGTTCCTTTTGGTTGACACCTGAGTGTTGCTGAGGTTTTGTAATCTTTATCGTTAGCGATGAATGTAATTATTGTTGTGGCGAGTATTTTTTGTTTGCGTTTGCTAACTGACAGTTGAGTGTGTTTGAGATTGTGTGATTTTTGCAGTAAGTGACACTTATAACTGTTGTTGTGGTCCGTTTTGTGTCACTTCCCCAGCCTGTGGAAACGTGCAAAAATCGCCATGATTCCCAAACCTCGTAAGCTGCGTATAGGGCTACTTACCGAGAATCATCGCCCAATATCTCTATTGCCAGTCATCTCGAAAGCGTTCGAACGGCACCTGCACAGCCGATATGCGCCCCTGTTGGATGGTTTCATTCGGCAGTAGCAATTCGGCTTTCGCAGAGAGCACTCGACGACCCTTCAACTCGTCAGGGTTGTTACCCAATTGACGAACGCCGAGAACAAGCGTCAGTCCTCCGTCGCTGTATTGCTCGACATGAGTAAACCCTTCTATCGAGTCTGGCGAAGGCCTTCTCTACAAACTAGCCCAATCCCCTCTCCCTGTCTCTTTCGTTCATCTTCTGCGATCGTATCTTTGCGACCGCGTCTGTAGAGTACGCGTCGTACCCATCCGTTCGACCGATCGTCGCAGGCATTCTTCAGGGATCTGTCCTAGGCCACGTTCTGTACCTTCTGTACACGAACGACCTGTCTGTACAGCCTGGAGTCATTTATCGCTCTATGCGATGACGCCATGTTTCATGCTTGCTCAGCGAACCTTAGTTTTGCCTGGTGCAACGTCAGCTCGTCCAACTTCCAGACTGGCTTTGGAAGTGGAGAATGGCGATCAATGTGGAGAAAACCGAGGCGATCGCCTTTTCTCGTAAATTTACTTCACGCTTCCAGTCTCTCTCCCTAGAAGGGAGTCCAATCGTATGGAAACGGTCTGTAAAATACTTGGACGTCACTGTTGACTGGCGCCTAAGCTTTGAAACCCACGTCTCCCTGAGTCTCCAGTGTGCCTGCGGCGTCAAACCCTAAATATATCCCTTTCTCACTCATCGGAGTTCAGTGCCTGTGCGCACTAAACTCACCATCTATTTGATCTTTCTCAGAGCAATATTAACATCTGCAGCCTCTGCCTTTTGGGCATAATTCAGCCCAAACATTGTCGCCTGTTTGGAAGCTTTCCAATCCCAGGTCATCTGGTACATCTCAAACTCTCCCTGGTTTGTCAGATATGATGCTATCAGGCGAGAGTTGAAGGTTCCTTCTCTCACCGAATTCGTTTGGTCCCTACCCTTCAATATCTTTGCCCGAGCCTCTGTCTTCATTTCAAGGCGGGAACTTTCTTAAATTTTTAAATTTTTAACTTGATTTCAAGGCCTTGTTTTCTGAGTTACTGCGATCCATTAATCTCTTGTACCGATGAGAATTAGAATTGAGATTACCGAAAAAGATCTGTAACGCTGTTTAACAGCTGACTGGAATAAAGTCTACACACCTTGTGATATTGACGCAGCAGCTTACTATCTAAACAAGAACTTGTCTGCTATTATTAAAAAGCACGTATCAGTAAGGAAATTATTGTAAAAGAAGGATCCAGCTTGGTTTTCTAACTAGACCTTAGTCCCTGACGCATACCAACTGCTTCGTTTACTTCCATATCTCTTCGTAGAGCTGAGTAAGGAGCGAATATCCAATTTTTACCCAATGCTATGAGCAGGTACGAAATCCTCCGATGTTGAATTAGGCGGGAAATGTACCGTAAAAGACACAACGTGCCGTTTAATATAGGCCTACTGTACGTGTGTTAAGTAATAGTGTGTCGATAATTATAGTACAGTAACACCAGCATGACAATAGTTCACGTTTAAAATATTACTTTACTGCTTCAGTTTAATTATCTGTGCGTGTGTTAATTAACAGTGTGCGACGATCATCTATTAATTATAATTTTATTCTTTAATATCACTGTAAGTATCAAATGTCTTCGTAGTTCGTTTTATAATATACATTTTTATTTAATTTACATTATCCGTGCGTGTGTTTATCGAGTTTGTTGTGTGATATTCATTTGTTAATTTTTTGTGATTTTTTTTAGATTTTCATAATCTA
The DNA here is from genome assembly GCA_034769895.1 of Magicicada septendecula. Classification (NCBI taxonomy): domain Eukaryota; kingdom Metazoa; phylum Arthropoda; class Insecta; order Hemiptera; family Cicadidae; genus Magicicada; species Magicicada septendecula. Next base: position 144,133,981 of record CM068372.1, read on the forward strand.
GTATTTATTCCCTTTTTATTTTTGGTTTATTAAAATCAGTGAGCTTAAACAATACTTATGTTCGTAGTGCGGTAAGGATTGTGAAAATGTAGATAATCTTAACCAGCATTCGAAATTACATCCCGAAGAAGTAAACAGTGGAATGCCGGTTTTGAGCAACTTGAAGTCACGTACACAACAATGTAACATCTGTGATAAACAGTTAAAGCACTGATACACATTTAAACGTCATGAACGCAAATCCCACGGTGCAGGGGTATCAGCACCGAATAAAGTTAAGTGCCCCTTATCCCTTATGTGTTCTTGCGGCAGCGATTGAACTTGAACACTTCGAATTGCAGCACAACATATCAGTAAAGTCTGAAATTAAAGAATTTAAATCCTTAGAAAGTTTCTTGGATTAAAAACAAGCCATTGAAAAAGAAACATTTTCAAGATACGTTAAAAAGCGTGGCTCCCATTCTGCTACCGTCAGCACAAAGAGACATTATTATATATGTCATAGGTCCGGGCAATTTGTGTCTGAAAGTAAAGGTAGTCGGCACTTAAAATTACAGGGAAGTAACAAAATCAATGCTGTCTGTCCGGCAAGCATTCGCGTCACTGAAACTGAAGATGGTACCACTTCAAGCAATACTTAATAAAATGTGCGATTCCGTGACAGGCTGTAAATTAAAAAGAATTCATTTATTAACGAAGCAAGACCTGTACAACATCGAGCACGCATATAATTTATGCTCGAAGTCGGTGAGACGTCAAGAAGATGGTACAAGGGTTGAAGCGTTGGTCAACGAGGTCATTTCCAGTGATCAGACTTGTGTATTATTTTATAAGCCTCAAGGGGTCGTCAGAGAAACTGGCCAAACTTTAAAAACAGACGATTTTGTTTAATTATAATGAACAATGCACAGAGTGAAATAATGAAGAAATATGGCAGTGTTTGTATATGCATTGATGGCACCCACGGTTTGAACAGTAACGGTTTTTAACTAATAACCCTACTTGTTTTAAACGACATGAGAAAGGGATTTCCATGTGCTTTCCTCATATTAAATCGAACTGACGAAAAAGTGCTTTCTTTGTTTTTTCAGTATATCAAGGCAGAAGTAGGCGAAGTTTTACCGAAAATGTTTATGTCCGATTTGGATGAATCCTTTTATAATGCGTGGATATCAACAATGCAAGCTCCGGCAATGAAATTGTACTGCACTTGGCACGTTGACAGGGCTTGGAGAAGGAATATTAGTTCCAAAGTAAAAAGCAAAGAGAAGCAGGGTTACGTTTATAGTAGAATAGTCAGGACATTAATGCAGGAAAGAGACTCTTCTGCATTCGAATGAAATCTGCCTGAAGCAATTAGGCGACTACTTGATGATAAAGACATTTCTGAATTCGGCACTTATTTTGATCAAACGTTCTCAAAAAATATTCAGTCTTGGGCCTACTGCCATCGACTTCAAGGAGGTCTGAACACCAACATGCATATCGAAAGAATGCATCATACAATTAAATATATATATTTACACGGCAAAAATGTAAAACATTTGGACAAAGCGATAGTTGCTCTAATGTCTTTCGTCCGCGATAAGTTGTTTGATAGTCCTATTATCTTAAGCAAAGGCAAATTAACTACAAAGTTGAAAGACATTACAAAAAGTCATAAGCCTATCAGAGAAATCGACAGTAACTCAATTATCAGAGAAGGAACAGGCAATGGGTGGAAAGTACCGTCGTCTTCTGGCATGAAAGAGGTACATATATTTAGTACATGAAAATGATGTGCAGTGAAAATGCAATTTGATCTGTGTAGACTGTGATGTGAGTATACATAAATATTCATGCACGTGTGTAGAACTTGTATTAAGTGGAATATGTGTAAACATATTCATGATGTCCTGCAGGATTAACAAAGCAGGGCGTAGTTTTCAGTCGAATTGTAACAATATCGAAGACGATGGTGACGATCGGTTGTTTGTGCATCCGGAGAACGAAATTGATACGACGGAAAAACAAGAAATATTATCCCAAGTCAGCAAAAGAGAAAGTTTTATGACATCTATGGGCAATCGAAAAGAATCACACAAAGGGGATTGAATTGAATTAGTTAATAGTGTAGCCATATTAGAAGAACTGGAAGTGATTAAACGACAAAATTCGCTCTCGCGTTGCAGTTCAAAATGTGCTTAGCTGTTCGACTTCTTAGAAAAGAAATATCGTGCTACAGAGGAGAATTGATTCCATCAAAAAAAAAGGAAATTAACACATGGTAATATTATGGTAAAGCCCAATGAAACCAATATACAGAACACTGCTCTGTCGCTGCTGCTGCAAAAAAATGATTGTTATAAAGTTAAACAGAATTTTAAATAATTTTTAAGTTTGTTAGTTGAAGTATCATTATACATTATTCATTAAATTATTAAATATTCAGCGCGTGTGTACTTAATGTGCATATAAGACTATGTATTTAATAATGTGGCATTTTGTTAATAATTATCGATGTGTTTTCGTTCCAATGATTGTCGGGCATCTGTGAACAATTCGATTCATACTGGATCAACTGCTTTCGAAGTGTGTACAGTCTTACGTAACTGGAGCGTATCAGCTGTGAGTGGAAATGACAAACGAGGTCAGCATTTTTAAACAATACAAACATAAATAAAGATTCAGTTGTACACGTCATAGTTTGGCGCGAAGGAAGTTCCGTAAAAATCGTGTTGCTCAATAAATATTTGTTTCTCAGTATGTGTCTGGTTGCCAGCTGTACTGAAACGCAATCAACCTGTACGAACATTTTACGGAAAGAAACGAACATAAGCGTAGCAGTCGGTATTCGTCAGGGGGTAAGGTTTAGTGGTTTACTACAGAGGTAATAAAATGCCTAAAGCAAAAGAGTACAGAACATAAAAAGTTTAAGAAAACGAGTATGATTCAGCATTGCGAGAATTTTCGATGTTCAGAAAGGGGAAGATGCTTCTCTGAAGAGAAATTGAGAATAGCAGTGTGTTCTTGCGCTCTGTTTGCATCAGAATAAATTCTGTTTCCCTGTTAGATAGAAATCTTTAAGAAGGCTATAGGGGGATATGTGGAGCCCATCCTTTAAACAAAATTATTGTATTTATTACTTCTACTCCATTCGTATTATTATTTATAATTATTGTATTTACTTATATATATGCGCATAAAATTTTCATTTGATTTTGATACTTCTGATGTTGAAAGTTTCAACCATGGGTACATTCAAGATATTCCAGCGTTTGTTTTTAGAATTTACTTTTTTGGAAATCTACATATAGGCTATAGTTCAGTAAGGGACACAAATTTGCGGAAGTTATGTACTTCGTACGACCTTCGGAAGTGGCTCATTCTTCAGGTCATATTTCCAGGACCTCGGTAAAAATACAGTTTTTCTTAAAGTATCAAGTTTAATTAAATATAAAATAGCTATCATATTTCACAGTACGGAGATACCCTGTAGTGTTGAACATATCATTATGTCAAACACAAACACCAGATTTATAGTTTTACATTAAAAAATAAATAATATTTTGTTTCAACAAGAATATGTTTTTTACTATTTATTACACTGTTTCAACAGTTTTATTATACATTACTATCATCTTCAGGAACAGAATGTGCAAAGAAATAGTTCTACAAATTTAAAATCTATTGTTTATAAAAGCTGTTTTTTATATAAGGCTATATGATTTATATGTTTTATGTTTATAAATGGTATATATATATATATATGTGTGTGTGTGTGTGTGTGTTTGTGTGTATACATTTTTCTATAAAAATGTATCAAAATGGCGTGTTTTCAAAATGTATACGTTTTGGCGTCTACCTGAAAACGAAGAGTATATTGAAATTTTATTGTAACATTATGTTCTTGTGAATATGTTATTTGTTTTGCATTTTATATTTCAATATACTCTTATAATAAGCAAATAATTTTTTTTGTACAAAACGCTGTCATTATGGCATCTTTTCATAATTACGACAATAGGGCGTCTTTTCAGTTTTCCAACAATTAAGCATCTGAAATGTATACTTTTTCGAATTTCGCCGTTTTTGCTTCCAGCGACGTTTGCCAGTTTTCAACCACGGGTATTGCACAGTTTTCGTTGACGCTTATTTGTTTTTATGAAAGAGTGACTAACTGCAGGCGAATGACCTGGCAGTTATTTTTGTTCCTTCGTTCACCCGCTACCTTTACATCATAATTTTAACTAGTAGTGTCAAATATTTATCAACAATTTTTAAACTTCACTATCCAATTCTATTAACCGTGGTAATATAATTATTTTGTTTTACGAAGCATGCCAACGTAGCGTACTGGCCTTTCGAATTATGTAAAAATTGACCACTTCTCGTCGGACCAAATAACGTAATTAACGAGGATGTTAATATTTTCTCACATGCATCGACACCGAGCGATAATGTAACGTTGATCTCATTTACTAGAGAAATTTCTTATGCAATTGGCAGTCAAAAGTAATAAATGTAATGCCAAACGTAATAAACATATACTAGTTATATAACAAATATAATCAGTTATATTTTTTGTCAATATTCATCATTATACATGCAGTATTTCGAAGTAATGCTATAAAACATTTATTTGTATCTTTTTTGCGGTTAACAAAATTTTATAATTTTAGTTTGTAGTTCTGTAGTTGTTAATAGTCTATAGTTCTGTTTGGGATTGAGATTGGTAAATAGATAGATAGATAGATAGATAGACAGACAGACAGACAGATAGATAGGTAGATAGATGGAGATAAAGAGTGAGAGAGGAGGGAGAGAGAGAAATAGTAAAAGGATAAAAGTGCGTAATTAAGAGATTAGGAGAGAGAGGATAAGTAGGGAGAGAGAGAGAGAGAGAGAGAGAGAGAGAGAGAGAGAGAGAGAGAGAGAGAGAGAGAGAGAGAGAGAGCTAAATGGGAGTCAAGAGTCAGATACACAGACAATGGCAGAAAGCTACTGTACGTATTTTTTTGGTAATAAGATTTATATTTTTATTAGTAAGAGATATAAAGAAGGGGAGAAAGAGAGAGAGATAGAAGAAAGGAGAGCGATCAAATGTGCAAAAATGTACATAATAATAATTACTTCTTGTGTTAGAGACAGACGGAGAGGAGGAAGACAGAGGGTTGTGAGATAGGATAAAAGTTTGTATTATATTAGTTCTATTTGTGTTAGAGATTAAATAGCAAGATGACGCGAGACGCAGGCAGGGAAAGAGAGAGACACACACACAATATTAAAATGTTTTGGGTTGAGGGTACTAGAAGTCGTCGGATACCTGCTTTACATCTATTTTTATTTTATTTTTTTTTAGATTTTTTCTAATTTACTTGTACTATAGCTAAATTTATTGACCACAAATTACTGTACATTCAATTTAAAAATTGCGTGTAAAAATAATCAATAGCCGCTAAAAATTTATTAAACCATTCTTCTGCAGAAAAACACTTTTCTCCAAATATATTCAATCAAATACATCTGAAATATACTAATAGACATTCTGCTGACTCTTCTCCGCATATCACGCTTAACTTTAGACCATTAGTTCTCGATCGTTTGTATGTGAACAGCAGAATTGCGAGGACATACAAGATTAAGCGAATGGTTCACAGACAGAAGTAGGCCTATATACCCATACATTTGGGTATGTATGGGTACTCGCGAGTTGTACCCGTGCCACATATCTGCAACTATAGTGGTTCCTGGTTCCATATTATTTAAAATTACACAATTTAGTGAGTTTGCATCACGTTTATCCACCACCTATAGGAACAATTTCTTTATTCTCCTGCAAATGCTCTCAAGTACCCACCGAGTTTTTGTTATTCGGCCTCTGTTGTACTTCCTTAAGCAAACGCACTTTCATCAATTTCAGTATCTCCCGGGCCGCCAATTTTTGAGCTGTTATCTATCAACCAGACAGTAAGGATCTCCCTGAATTCGTTTATTAATTTTTGCGTAGTTTTCCTGTTTATGTCGATCTGTTTTGAAATGACTGAAATTTGATATTTCAAAATCCAAGTACACACACAATACAGATAATGCAGGAACACGCGCTATTCCGAAAAAGTGTAAGCATGTATGTTTTTTGTAGCTCTGCAATTCCTTCTACCACATCTGAAGGTAACGTTTCTTTATCCTTTTACATTTGTTAACATATTACCATCACACTTTACACATTGTATTGATAACGGAAGAATATTTTAGTCTCAAACACATTTTCTGATACCCTTTTTTTTTAATGAAACACCGAAAATTATTAACACTTTTGTATTCCATTTCAGTAAGATACGGATGTGCACAACGCTGATGAATGAATGTTAATTCAAGTTTTTTCGTTTCCCTTTTATCCCTTAGTTTAAAGCGAAGGTCTTCTTTCATCGCAAATGACACACAATCTCAGGGCACTTTATATTTTATAATACTTCATAATTTATAATAAATGTGTTACATCGCGTTATAATCGTTCATTTAAGTACTAAGTAGGCCTGTAATGTGAGCGCTGATGTTGCCTAGGTATAAGTCTATGTAGGCCTACTTGTGCCTCGTATCAGGTTACTAATTAATGATGGCTACATGTTCATAATAGTTATATTATATCTTATAATGTGTATTTTATAATCATTTAAGGAATTTCGTATTCTGTTAAATAACCGCATTTAATTACTTTTGTACGCAAATTGTGTGTTAATGCTCGTACTCAAGTAAATATTACAAAAAAGTAATATAGTAGTTATCAAAAAGGAACTTATGAGAACTGTACAAACGTGACGTATTGAGTCGCATTATATATAGGATGCGACGTTCTGGCAGCGCGTTTAATTGACGTTTTATACAAATTATGTCATGTGACTTCTAAACTAAATGAAGTATGGTAAAAAATGTATACAGCTCCCCTCTGTCTGTATACCTCTCTCTCACTTTCTTGCTCACTCTCTCTCTCTCTCACTCCCCCCTCTCTCTCACCCACGCCCTCTCTCACTTTCTCTCACTCTTTATTTTCTCAAGTGTTTATGAAATATGAAGGACACTGGAATATGGTAAACTCATAGTAATGTTTATTTGGCTGAGACAAGATAAACGAGAAACGTGATTACATATCTGGCGGGAACGATGATGCATTTTGCAAACTGGCGTTTACGTCACACACGTCCGTCTTTTCTACAAACATTGTGCACAGTTTAATCTGAGTTGTGGTATCGCGAACTCAGAAATGGTTAATACACGTCAGCCACTGCTGTGTAGAGTGATAATGTGTTGTCTATTCAGCGTAACATCACAGGTCTCCAGCACAGAGACAAGATTTCTCATTCATCAGAATCCCTCCAACAGGACTCTCTACTCAAGGTCAAATAACATTCTTAATGTTTTAATGGCACAGCGTGTATGTTTACAAAACATACTACCTGTTTGGGCTGACACATATATACACATCTACGTCCGAACTCATGCAACTGTACATCAGCTGTCTGTTTTTACGTTTCCACAAAACATGTTCCAGAAAATCGCGTTATGTTAAAATAATATGAACATTTTATAGTAAAAAAATAATAATAATAACAATTTGTAAGCTTAAGCATTCATAACATAAGAGTTTTTCAACGTTCCTTTCTCCCCCTCCCGCCGAAGACACACGCACTTTCTCTCACTCTCTCTCTCTCTCTCTCTCTCTCTCTATATATATATATATATATATATATATATATATATATATATCACACACACAAATAAAATACGTATTAGACTACATCATTGTCTGATGTCCAATGTCCAATCACCTATCGCAGTGGTCTCAAGGCCCCTTTCAGTTCCGAGTCTATACTCTCTCTGCAGCTACTTCTTGGGCTGCCTGGTATTCTTCCTTCCTTGTGTTTCTACTCTAACATGTGTTTTTGGAATCTCAAAAACGTAAATAGGTCTACACGAAATTACAATCTGATCCCAAATAAAGAACTTAATTATCAATTACAGTACTTTCATTGCCAAATAAGAAAGAAAAAGATCATTGTGTAGGCCTATGTGTAAACTGTTAAAAATCTAATACACCCTCGGTCAAAAGGATGGCAGTCGGGAGCAATGGTTATTTATTTATGTGTGTAGTTACGTTGTTGTCATGTTACTGTACATCATTAAACGACGACTATACCGACAGCAAAATGACGACGACACGATAGGCCGATTCACTTAAAGCTGGGATTCATGAATACTAATTGTGACTACACAGCGGCAACGTGTACTCAAAACTGTTATCTTGTCTCACTAAAGGTATAATCTGATTGGCGCATAGATACAGTTTCGGAAAGTGCTGCGTAATTAAATAAGTTATTACATCAGAGGCTCTGATTGTCATGCATATATTTGTGTAAATATATAATAAATTAGGAGTAGTAATTTAAATACTTGTTATACTGTTACGTATAATTTAATAATGAAAATTAGGTTTATCAGAAAATGTAAATAAATTATCTAAAATGCACATTATTACTTTCAAATATCACTCGTTTTTACGCGGACATAAAGCATTGTCTTCTTTTGTTCAACTTGTCTGGTGATTATATTCACATAACAGTTGTGACTACATATCCAAGACCGGAAAAGAATGAATACGAGTTTGTTTATTCGAACAGGACTGCGTATTATGTCTTCAACTGGCTTGTGTGCATAGTATACACAAGGCAGCTGATCTCTGTTATTACATAGTTCTCCTTGATAATACCACATCTGACAACAATTGCTGCATACCTTCATGCAACAATTTTGTTAGTCATCAGTACGAAAACTTTTATACATGACAAATTGTAGTAAACAATTCGAACTAACCAGTTACACGGCCGTGAATTGATCACAGGACTTGTCTGGATGTTATCGAGGAATAGTTATTTCGGGACAAAAATCTCGTAACAAATAGAATTTTCGTAAGAATGTATATAACTATTTCTTCAGGCTACAAATAAAACATTTCCATGAGAGATTACTGTCTATTATGAAGCCAAGATATTTCATTTGCTTAGTATGATCAGTCACCAAGCAGCTGTACATGCTTGACATGTTTTTGACATGATGATTCATAAAAAACAATGCGAAAATTCAACCTTGTCTCTCAAAAAGAAAATCATATATTTTTTTACTTAAAACCGTACTGTATTTTACTAAATCAATACTTCAGTTTATCTAATTCGACAATCCTTTAACTGGGAAATAAAAAATACATACAATAGTTATTTATTTTTAATTTACTGTTAATAAACATCGTGCCATGGCTGACACTTTTTGCTACAGTCTATTTCTTGATGTATATAATATATTTAATATTTATTGAAAAACCAAAAACCAACGGGAAGTCATAACAACCGCCAACCAGCACACAGGTACTCCACAATTTTCAAAATTAGGAGGCTCATGATGGGAACACTAAGGGTAACGAAACATGTTCCAAATAAGGGAAAAATAACATTTTGAGGTAAAGTAAATATAAATTTTAAATATTATTTATATATATATATGTATTTAATATATAAAAATAAGTTTTGTACAGTTCCATTTTGTGCTTAAAATTCTTTTAAAAGTAAAGTACTGGATTGTATATACTGAGACGATCGAGCGGGAGGGAGAATTACAGTACATTGCCATCTGTCTGTTGGCAGATTCACATATTCACATAGAGTCGGCTTGTGTGTACACTATTTGCGATAAGTACTGTTACGTGAGCAAAACGCGACAGTGATTTTCGTAGTGAATTTGAACGAAGGAATTTCTATACACACGTATTGAGTGTTATCGCGGGGCAGGTACATCGTACGCCCATCTGTCTTTCATTAATCTTTTATTGGAAGAATCTACCACATTTAAGCACTGTCTGAATGGAATTAATATTTAATGATTTTACTGTCATTCCTTGCGTTTCCTTAACGAGTCAGTTATTCCAATTCCTAATGTCATAACGGCCTAATTCCCTTCCAGAACTCAGGTAAGTACGCAACTGAAAGAATTGCTTCTTAACAGCATTAATTTTGTCCAAACCATCCGGAAATATAATAGTGTGAGGGCATTCTCTTACTTTTTGGTCACGAAAATCATATCCCTGGTACAGGTTTCTACTCCTTAAAAATTTAGGGACAGATTCACAGATATATTTCCGATTATTTACCACTTGCTGGCGACAAACCTTATTCTTTGGCAGAATATGACATACGTATTGTTCGTAATGAAAACGAAGAGTTTCAACACTCGTTACTTACAATCCTGGCAGCTTTCTAGCTAATAATCCTTACGCACTACACGGCCGAGGTTATCGAACATGAAGGAGCAGACTACGTAACATGACTCTTCGGTACCAGGATCTGATGGCGATCGTACAGTACGCAAATCTGGAAAACTGGACAGGTTTTTAACTATGACCTGCAATCCGAAATGGACAGATATAACTTCTTAACTTGGTGAAAATGAAAAATCTGCCGATCGTCGTGATAGGTTTCTGGAGTGTTTGTTATAAACTCAACTAGTGATAAAAATGATTTACTAAAAAATCACTCATTGTGAGCAGTTGTTATCCTACACATATTTATTATTTATATATTTATTATTGAATCCCAGAAACGTGATTAATACACTACCTCATGCTTATCCTAAGTTGTGTGCGGAGAAATACCTGACCCAGTCAGTTTTCCAAGGATTCATAAAATTGTTATCTCGACTATGATACATGGATCTTGTAGAGCTCGTAATCCTAATATTCCTTTCATGATTGATGGAATGTGTACACATAATAACCGAGAAACGTTTTACATTAAACTACTGAAAATAACAATGGTTATCCAAAGTACCGGAGAGGAGATGACGGAATTGTTGAAGTAAAAGGAATATATCATTTGATAATCGTGATTCGTTCTCTACAATCACTTCCTAATTCTACAGTACAATGCTCACATCAATATTGAAAACCTATTCCAATACATGTATAAATAATGTGACTCAACATGTATGCAATTCGTAAGAAGCGTCAGTGACGATCATTAACTGGATATGTTGTAACTATAACATACGCGAATATGCCATACTTTAGCTCTCATCAGATATTCTGTGCCTTCATTCAAAATAAATGCATGATCAGTCACATACAATCGTTCGCTTAGCTGTGCTTGAAGATGGATATTATAATGTGTATTAGGGCAGGGGATGAGAATGCAATCCAAGGACCTGCAACAAAACGCACAACATTGATGAAATCATGGTTTGATTTTAATCAATGCGATCCCTGTGCTTGTCAATTCCTGTATACTGGTATTTCAGGACTTTATGGATTCGCTGATAATAAATGGATTCCAGGAAAGAGAGATGGTTGCAAAATGATAGGGAGAATGTACACTGTCGCACCAAACGATCATAACAGATTTTACATACGTATGTTACTACTTCATATTAAAGGAGGAACATCACTCGCATGTCCACGCAGCTACAGCAATACATACGCAACTTATAAGCCATACAAAGGAGCGGCTCTTGCATGTGGGTTACTTGAAATTGACACAGATTGGCACAAATGTTGGGAGGAAATGCAGAGCACATACTGTACATGTCGTGTCAACTACGAGAGTTGTTCTCATTAATGTGCTACTTCTACAAACCAACATTACCTTTTCAAGTGTAAACGATTATCAAAATACTAATGTAGACGATACGCAGGCCCTTGAAGGAAATGCAGCATTGCAGGATATAGATTACATTGTAAGAAGTAATGGTTTGGAGTGAAGGAACATCGGCTTGCCAATACCAAATAATCCAATGCTTATTAACCCTGTACGCAATGTGAATGAAGAGGCCAGTCATGGTGCTAATATACATAGCAAATTAAATGAAAAACAGAAATTAGTTGTAATTAAAATTATGTGGGCCATAGCAGGCGAGACAATTGAGAAGCTGTTATTCTTAGAAGCCCCAGCAGAACGTAGCATGACCTACGTATTCGCAAATATTCTGAATATTGTTAGTGAACAGGCTCATTTAGCATTAGCAACAAAATGGACATGCAAACCTGTGCAATTCTTGGCTGCAGGAATTATACTCCATTAGTTATTTGATCTTCTTGTTCCAGTGTTGCCTTCTTCAGTTTCTTCCATTAAGGCTATGTCAGGAAACGCTACAGTTCTACACGAAGAGTCAGTTATTTTAATTGATGAGATGTCAACGATCTCTGCAGTAGCAGTATGGATCATTTACTTCGAAACATAATGAAGTGTATAGTTCGGTGTATACTTCGAGACATCCATTATTAAGTATAGTTCAGACGGATGGAAAAGTGATACTTTTAGTGGAGAGTTTAGACAGGTCTTAACGTTAGTCCCAAAGGCGGGACAAACAAACAAAACTTTGACCTTTATGACCATATAGTATTTGACCTAAAATATGTGTGTCAGTGCTAATTAACAACAATTTGTGGAGTGGAATGGAGTGGAAACTTCGATTGGGGAACAGAACTTTTCCTGTGATGGAAACACAGCATGATGGAAATATTTTTAATATTCCCAGCAGATTTATATGCAAGAAATATTCAGTTGTTAACCATATAGTTTGCAAAATTAATTGGATGGAAATAATGAAAATTATTTCAAATAATAAGTTTATAAATAAAATAAAATAAAATAATATGTTTAGAAACTCAAACCCGAATTATTGATTGTCCGTTAAACGACAACTGCAACCTGATCAACCAGAGCTGAGCTGTGTTTACTTTCAGGGGATTTTGACAGAGTAGGCCTACTGCAGTGTAGACTCAATCTATGCCAAGATGGTGATACGGCATATACAAAGAACGTCGTATACACAGAAATACTGTTAAAGAACGACGCAACCACCTAGGCTACTTTTATCACCGACGACTAACAGCGCAAAACTGGTGGGAATAAAGTTTGTTTCTGAGTTTATTGAAATATTAAATGAAAGGAATTCTTAATAAATTTGTGTCTCATTTCATTGAAATAACTTTAAACATTCTCAATAAATTGGCGGTATTGCCCCACCAAACCACCAGTTAGTTACAAAATTTTACGCTCTTCATCTGAAAATCGCATATAACTTAAAGAATCTAAACTAAAGTGTAAATTTTCGGTAAGCTACTGTCGTTGTACCACTGAATTTTCAATCATGAGAATATTTTTCTGTATTAGCGTTGTAATAATAAAACAACGGGGACAAAAACACAATTGTCATTATATTATTCAAAAATTGCACAGACTTTTTTATACGGAAAACTATCTAAAAATATAGTTGTCATTGACACTCTAACTAAACAATAATTTGAAATAATTGCACCCTTTCCACTAAAATACGTTCTTCGTTTGTACTTTACAATATAAGCTTTTGTTATATTTAATACAAAATTAAATAATAAATAAAAATATGCAAAACACAATGCGCTTATTAATCAGTAATGTTCAGAATATTTTAAAACATTTGCTCTTATTCGTTGGAAAAAATTTAAGAAAAGTAAGCGTAATGGTTATACCACGCAAACTAAGCAAAGACCCGCATGACAATGAGAAAAAAATTCTTGTAGACTGTCAACAACATAGTATCAGCCGTAAACAAGTTGCAAGTGTCTTGCTGCTATGAGTCAGTTTTGGCGCTCTTTGCCCGAAGAAAATTGGCAACGCTGTATACACACGACATGAATACGAACGTATTGTGGCAACGTGTGTATGGAGTTCACGAATTATAATAAGCGTGGCACGGTTGCCACAACAATGGATATCGAGTGTATCCATAATAAGTTGGTGTGTATACAAAAATTAATAAAATTGTCAAAATCAGAGGTAAAAGATCTATGTTGTAGCGTGTTTAACTTTGACGTTGCCACTTGTACGTGTGTATGAACTTGTGCCACTAATGCTGAGAGACGTGTATGTGTGTGTGTGTGTGTGTGTGTGTGGATTGTGCGACAATAGGTCACAGTTGTAATCACACAGTTGTAATCTAAAATTTTCATACTAGATTCGAAACAATTACTGGTACAATATGTTTTACAAAGTGAGTAATTTCGCTTAGATCCAAAAACGTCAAAAATCCTACAAAAAAGCAATATAACTGCAGAGAGTAATAAATCGCTTTATGGTAATATTCTCTGTTTCCAGATGAGCGCTGATTGGTGAAGAGCGCTTTTTGCACTATGGCGCGTTAAGTAAATTAGATCGAATCACATTAAATAGGTACGAGCGCTAAACTATCTAAGCGTTTCAGCTTTAATAAAATTTATACACAACGGAGTACACGGAAAGACACGTGAATATCCAGTACTTTTACAGTACAGAGAAAGCAAGCGTTACAGTAGAAACAGACGACCTGTCTCACTTAAGTGAATGAAGTATACCTTCACAGCTACGGCACCAGATACCTAGGGTTGTTCTAATCATTCGCATTTTTTACACTTCCATACAAATGAAAATTATGTAAAAACCAATACGACTGTTCAATATGATTAATATTTATTGCTTGATGACTCGTTGGGCACTTGCTAAAACATATTAATACAAAAGTTTTAAAAAAACTTGCAAACACTTGATAAGTTTCACAGTTTATTATTTGCCTCTGATAGCTGTTTCAGCTTATTGTAAGCTGAATGTTTGTTATAGTCATAGACTACATCTGATTACAGTGTTTATATGTTTTTTTTTAAACCTTTGGATCAATATTTGGTAAAATAGTAGATCATAAGTCCCATGACACCATTACTTATTTTGTCAAACGACTTAAAACACACACTATATATTGAACTTTGAATTCTATAAGTTTTATAAACTCATTTATGACTTGCTACTGGACTAACATACTATATGGGTCTATATAGGCAATCTTCTATTTATGTTAACTCTTAATTTGCATATGCTTTAACAGGAAAAAAGCAATATTTACTGTTATTTCGTTTTAGATCCATGCTTTTTGGTATCCAGGCCACTTACATGTATATAAATAGTGAAATAGTTTCCAGTCAAATCTACTATATGACACAGCGATAAGAATACAGAACAAGGTCCATAGTGCACGACCTATAACAACATAAGCACAGCAGTCGACTATAGCATGTCGTGGTGCGCACCAACGATATCGCGTGTGTTCTCAAGTTTGGGGATTTTATGTATATTTTTTGTGTTTATATTTATATTTATTGTTATGTGTGTAAAATTGTATATAAAGTGTTTTTAATATTTTAATTATCGACGAACTTCACCAAGGGATAATCCTGATGATGGGGCATATGTCCCGAAACGCGTAGATTTACATAAAGAGAAAAGGCCACCAGACGGACAAGGAAAAAGGTAAAACTATTTTACTATTTATATGTTATTTCGTATTTATTCCGATCAAATGATTTGACAAAAGTTATGAATATGCTGAATATAACCTCTAAGGAGATAGTTCCTTGGTATCTAAGATATTATCTACTTAAGTCTACAAATTGTGGAAATTATTAAATGGACTGAAAGCCTAGAAGGTAAGTATCCGTCGCATAAAATTTCATAACTTATGAAAACTGCTATCTGTAGCATGATAATTAAAGCTGAAAGGACAATAATATTACTTCAGTGCATATAGTGTAGTATGTTCAGGAGTGACGTAGCGTCAGTGGAAGCATTGGAAGCACCGCTTCTCTGTTTAAAAATCCTAAAGACAACTGAAAATAATTAAATAACAAAAAATCAGAGGAGACAAACCGAAATGTTAGTTATGACTGATTAAGAAAGTAGCAGTTAATTAATTACTACTAATTTAAAAAATCTAGCCCAGCACATGCGTAATTACTAGTAATGAAGCGATTGACATCAGCACAGGCGTTCTGTTTATGCGCATCCGTTAGTCGCTATAATATAGCTAAATCCCATAAATTTTAAACTAATTCTTACACTAATAATACAGCTTCCTCTCCCTCCCCCCCTCTATCACTCACTCTCTCGCTCTCTCACCTACAGATGTACTTATTTTAAATGAAAAAAAACCTAGTATGCGGAATCAATATTTATCAGTAATAATCTATGTGTGAACATGGTGTCATATGCTCATATATAGTTAATCAACAAAGTATAGACAGTTTGAATAAGTTTTCATGACTATATACGAATGTGCTATTACCATGTTTTTAAATAGTTATTTGCTATGTAAGGAATAAAGTAAGCTAAGAAAAGATTAGCCTATTTCTTTTATGTATTTGCTAACTGCTATAATTTTTATTGTTCGACTAAGCTTTTCGTCGTCACTGACATCTTCAGGTCTTAAACAATCTTTGTTTAAGACCTGAAGATGTCAGTGATGACGAAAAGCTTAGTCGAACAATAAAAATTATAGCAGTTAGCAAATTCATAAAAGAAATAGTAAGGATGGCTGCTAATTTAAACAATACGAAGAAAAAAAAGATTAGCCATTTTCGTGCGTGCATTATACATATGTTACTATTAAATGACGCGTTACGTTACATTTTTATCACACGTAACCATCAAGTCAATAGACAGAGCTAACTTCATTTTTATTATATTATACTAAACATCGTGTCAGTATCTGGGGAGTACGGTGACATGAAATGGAAGTTGTACGAACGAAATCAAAAGTAGGATATATAGTAAGAGAGCTTCTCAACAGGTTAAACATTATTAGTAGGACGAAAGATTCCGATTGAGCTGACAAAGAGATTTGATAAACGTTTTATTTTGAGTGTGGTTTTATATGGCACTGAAATGTGAGCTACGAAAAAGGAAAAATTAAGATATCTATAGAACTTCAAAATGCGACTTTAGGAAAGAATGATTAAGGTAAAACGAAGTGATCGTGAGAAACGATGAAGTAGTGTCGAGAAATATGAGAGAAAGGGAAACTGTTGAAAGCTATGAGAAACAAAAGAACATCTTGGTTGGGAATATATTGCATGGAAACTGCAAGCAGGGAAAGGATTGTATAGGTAAAGGAGGAAGGAAAAGGAGGACGGGTTGAAATAAGAATAAAGGTTGAAATGTTTGATGACTCGGAAACGGAAGACAGATGAAGACAAATGCAGATGACCGAGAACAATGGAGAGCCTTCAGTTGAAACCTAGCTTAGACAGTTTTACTGAAGATGTGTACTATACATAAGCTATATTAAAACGAAACTTTATAATATACTTATACAAAACTAAATTTATCTTGGCAACAGTAAATAATTTTGATTCTAACGATTTCTATTAATTTAAGGTCTTAAAAGTAATGTTTGCAGAAGAAAAATGATACACTTGGTAGAAAAATATTTCTACATTAGATAAACGTAACCTACATTAGGTATAGATAATTATGTAAACATTTGACTTTATTTAAGAAAATAACGTTTTTTTAAAGAAATTTAAGAAACGTTACGTAACGTTGTTTATTTCGTATTTGGATAAATTTTACTGAAGTTCAAACTAAAACTTACCATAAGAACTAATTGAAAATATCTTCAAAACTAAGAATGTGTAAAAATGGGTAACAAATAAAGCAAAAAAAGTAGTTTATGTTTTGCAATTTTTCCAAACTTTTTGTGTAGAGAGTTGGAAAATTCCCAGTGTAGATGATAAATATTTTTATAGCTAGCGCACTTCTTCTTCAGGCCCACAATACATTAAGGAATAAAAAAAACACAGTTAAAGCAATTATCGCGATTACCAGAGAGCAATAATCATGGCTGGAATAGTGTACAATGTAAGTGAAGACAGTGCGTACAAAATAACAGACAGCGTTATGTTTTCTTAATATTGACAAATTGTTCACTTCATTACTTTAAATATTTGTAACACTGTATTACAAGTCTAATACAGTATAACATAAGAAAAGGAATAAAACATTTACTTTGTACAATATTAAATGTAGCGAAACAGGAAATACAACCATATACGCGTGCGCGTGGATGTGTGTTCCCAATTCTAGTCACTTGTGCAAATTCTGATGCGCTATGCGGGTATTTGAAATTCGTTATCTTTACTGTTAATAACAGAATCTGTAGTTTCCTGGAACATGAATGTGTGTTTCAATGCTCTTTGGTGTGTATGAAGTCCAGTATAATGGTAGGGTCAGCGACCTCAGTGTACCCACATGAGTATGAAAGCCGGTCAGCGGATTGTGTGACAGCGCGTCCGGCTGTGTGTGTGTGTCTGTCTGTTCCGCTTTGAAGTTAACAATACGTTTATCTGTTGTGACTGTGGGCTTGTTGTGTTATGAATGTGTCCGAGCTAGTTTATATACGTACAAGAGATACATCACTTATTGAACGTATAAAAAAGTTACATGGTTTACAATACCCATATTCTGATATACTGTAGTATAATACCATTGTGGTCTAATATGTATTGGAAAAGAAAATAACGATACTTGTTATTATATTTCTCCAACTTCGAAGAGCAAAAACCAATGCGCTTCTCATATCCATTAATGTGTTTAGATTAATTTGAATTTCTATTGATGTGCAAAATTAGTTCAAGAAATTTAATTCGTATGTGTTGTTTTAACTACAGAATGCACTTAACAAATGAACAACATCCTAAATGTAAAATCTGACACGATAAATAAGGATAAAATGTCATGAAAGGTTTTGAAATAGAAGGCTGAGGTGATTCTAGAGAATAGGAAACTAGAATGTTGAATTCGTACATTTGAAGGTACAGTTGGTACATTTGAATATCTTGAGAGCCGTATTTCATCAGATGAGAGATGCACCAGTAATTTGGAACGTAGAATTTTACAGGCAACAGGCACTTTAAAGAAACTATGTTTTTTGGCGTCCATAAACATATCCCTAGAAGCCTGTAAGAAATTGATAAAGATTTTAGTTTCGATCATATGAACAAACGGTTAGAAAACCTATATTCTGAGGAATTGGAGAGTTTGAGATGTGCTAGAGGAGGAACGTATTGTACAGAAAGAGTGCCTAACGATGAGGTTCTGAAAAGAGTGGATGAAAGGAGGACGCTGATTGGAACCATTGGAGAAAGAAGAGCTAGCATTTTTGGTCACCTGCGACACTATTCAGACTGGTTCACTACCCTGATCAAGGGACATAGTAGAAGGCAAAGCACCAGACAGGAGTACATGGCTGAGATAAAGGTGAACGACTTAATTTACTACTGAGAACTTAAAAGGCAACGGTTAATTAAGAGACTGTCTAACGGTGGCAAGAAATTGTAGTCCCACAAACCTTTGTTTGAGAGGAAAGAGATAAAGAAGATGGTTGTTAAAAAAAAACTGAACATAAAAATAACAAAATACATGTTTTATATTCTCTCTCACTTACATGGCAAGTTTATTTGGCAAAAAAAAGATTATTTATTGTACGTAATGAAACAGGTTTAGTTTCCTGGGCGAATTGAGTGGTATGAGACTGGGGCTAGTTACAGCAGCGTATTGCTCAAACAAGTGACCTTCCTGTAACTGTTGCCTACGTAACTGTTGAACCTCACTCTTACCTACAGCACTTGGTCATGTTGTCAGCTTAGGCAATATGAAAAGCAGGGTCGAAGACTGGATTTTACCGCCTGCCCGTAATCTATTTTCACAGCATGTAATCTAATCTTTCAAGTAGCTCAAAACTGGAGTAAAATGAAATATCTAGAAAGTTTTCCAACCTACCACAAATCTCGAGGTTTAGGAAGATTCGATGCATTTAATATAATTTTTACAGAACTTGTAGTACGTATAAGTCATGTATAAAGTGTAGAAAAACCGGCGTTCCATTTTTTCTTTCTTCCTGATTCTGTCTACATCACACCTCCTTTCTTTATAATTCTATTCTCTTTAATGCTACTTTGTCGTTTCGTAGTTTGCTTAGTTTTCCCCTTTAGTTTTATTCGTTTTATTTTTAATTCGTCTGTGTGCATTTCTATATTATAGTACGATTACCTTGCCAGTAAATTTTATGTTCCCCTACTTTTTAATTATTTATTTCTATTCATGTTTTATGCTAGTTGAACAGTTATTAATTTTAGCAGAGAAATTGGAAATTTCGTTTTTACAATTTCATATAAAAACCAATTTCTTTCTGATTTACCCGTTTTATGGTTCCAATCTGCATCTGCCTATCTATTTTATAATAAAATAAAGTTAACCATCTTTATAATTGTATAATTTTTTATCAACTCTGAGTCCAAATAAAGAAAATAGTATAAAACAAAAGACAGGACTAAATTTATTTTCTAATTTTTGAATAATTTATAAAATTGAATCACACCTTCGTCTCCAACGGAAGTAATCATGAGGGTTTAAAGTTTATGTTCACCGTCCGGAGAACTGCCGGATTGAGTGTAAAGTGTTGTGCGCAAGTGTGTACAATGGGGACGATACCCAGGAAGCAAACAAGCGAACGAGAGAGGGAAAGATAGAGATAAGAGGCAAAGATGGGAAGAAAGGAAAGAAACTCTCAATCCACGAAGTACTTTATGCAACTAGAATTAGATTTCCCAGGGTTGAACAAAACTCGGGCTCAACTAAAAGCTGGTATGTGTGCTTGTAGTGACCACACACAAAACTTTCTCGGTCCAAGCAACCAGTCACAAGTTTTCTTGACGTAAACCTTTAACAAAGTAACTATCTTAAGCATAAAATTAGATCTACAATTTCTAGGCGATTCTTTCAGATTTCATTACGTGTTACATGATTTTACTGCCAATGTTTCACTTTAATGCCAATTGAATCAAATAAAATTACTGACAGAGATTAATTAGAAGGCATCTTACACTCTTACAAGTCATATTTAAGCTAAAATACACAATGTATTTTAAGTACAATGTCCAATAAGTCGGTAACAAAAGCACGAAACAACAGGTTATGTCAAAAATTACAAGTTTATTTTTTATTTTTATTTTTTTATTTTTTTTATTTATTTATTTTTTTTTTAATTTATTGGAGATCTGTAAGCTGTTCGACTGAGCGAACATTTAACAAATTGGCTGACAACACACACAGGATTATGAAGAGCTGACCATTGACAGCTCTTCTTGTTTTTGATAATAGATTAAAGAGGTAACAAAATACAAAACTAAATGATAAAAACATGTAAACAAATGAACAAAAGTCACTATCACTTCCTGCTGGCATGATACAATAAGTTCAAACATTAAACACTGGGCCCATAAGGCACATATACAGGTTGACATTAACACGTATGAATGACACGAATACAAAAACATACAGAACAGATATCACAGACAGTACAATACAGAAAATACAGAGAATACATTATGAGTTAAACCTGAATGGTAAGTCTAATAGTTTGTGTCGTTTTAGTCGATAAATATCTTCACTGTTGTCTAACAAGTTAATTGCCAGGTGGTTGGGATGCTGTTCTAGTTTGGAGATGTGAGTCCTGCAGAGGCGCATGATTTCTTCTCTCACGGTTGAAACTTTGAGGTCGCGGTGTATGGAGTTATTTGAGACAAACCAAGGAGCGTTGACTATTGATCTAAGTGTTTTGGACTGAAAGCGCTGGATAATCTCAATATTACTTGTACTTGCAGTACCCCAAAGTTGAATACCATAAGTCCATACCGGTTTAAGCACGGCTTTATAGATCAAGAGTTTGTTGACGAGACTTAACCGTGATTGTCTACCTATAAGCCAATAGATGTTTCTGACCTTGTGATTAAGTTCAAGCTTCTTAGATGTTATATGTTTTTTCCATGTCAGTCTCCTGTCCAGATGCATCCCAAGGTACTTAGCACTTTCAGCTTGCGGTACTGGTTGACCGTTAATTGTGACTGGAGGGCAGTTTGCCTTACGTGTGGTGAAGGTAACGTGGACTGACTTGGATGAATTGATTTTTATCCGCCAGTTATCAAGCCATAACTGAACGCTGTTTAATGATTCTTGTAGTATAAGAGATGCTATTGAGGGATCGGAGTGAGTCGCTAAGATCGCTGTGTCATCGGCGTAGGTAGCAACAGTGGTTTCACTTGCTGACGGTAAGTCCGAGGTGAACAGGAGGTAGAGCAGAGGACCCAGGACACTACCCTGCGGAACACTCGACCCCACTGGTAATAGAGGAGAAGTAGCATCCGAGTACTTGACTTGAAACACTCTGCCCACTAAGTAGGAATGTAAGATACGGTAACAATTATGTGGCAGATTTTTCTTTATTTTATATAAGAGTCCAAGATGCCAGACTTTGTCAAATGCCTGGAAAACGTCGAGAAACACACCTGAGCAGAACATCTTCGATTCCAGCGATTTATTGATAACATTTGTTAGTCTGTGTATTTGATCTACCGTAGAGTGCTTTTCTCGAAAACCAAATTGGTGATCCGGAATTAGGTTGTTTTCTACAATTGTTGGCATAAGTCGTTTTACAAACAGCTTTTCAAAGATCTTACCAAGTATCGGTAGAAGGCTTATGGGTCGATAAGAAGGGGGCTCTTGAGGGTTTTTAGCAGGTTTTAAGACTATGATAACTTGAGCCGATTTCCAGAGAAGAGGAAAGTATTCGAGTCTGAGTATGGCATTGAAAATGTATGTTATTAGTACAACGCCTTTGTGAGGCAGCTCCTTTAAAAATTTTTTTAATTTAAAAATTACAAGTTTGACAAGATTTATTTAAAAGCTTTAAAAATAAATAAATAACATTTTTACTGAAGCACATAAATACCAATATGTTGTCATATCGTTAACAATTACAGTCTCTATAACGGTTAGCACGCAGGAGGTAATAACAAAGTAGACGTCTGAGGTAGACAGTAGTGTGCAGTCGACCGATTACACAATGGTGCTTTACTTGGAGTTCTTGTTTAACAACAGTTATTAGACGTCCGAACACCGCGCGAGTGCACACACACACACACACACACACACACACACACACACACACACACACACAGTTAACGTCGCCTGTACAGTAAATTTGACCTTGTCTGGGCGTTTCCAAATGTTTATTTATCAAAGATAGAAACCAGAGTCCACTGTCAAAAGGAAACCCTGAATGAGACGACTACCAAACTGCTCTAGGACGTCCCATCGTTTCCAATCAGTCAGCGACAAGTGTGACGATTTAATTGGTAATAAAATATTTAATAAAAAAATAATTGAGAAAGCATTAAGTATTTTTAAATCGCACAATTAAACCTAATACCCCTGTACTAACTCAGAATAAGTACGAGCTTTAAATGGAAAAAGATATAACTAAACAAGTAATAAAAAATCGTATTGTTGATAGTTAATAATATTACAGTTAACCCTTTAGTAAATCACCATGCGTTGACTTGTTTAATTCCGGACACAACGTGCTTAGCGAACCGTCTGTAACTTAGAAATATTTGAAAATCGTAATGTAAGTAATTAATAATTTGAAGGCACAAATAGTAGTTAAAATAATTCCTGTAAACTAAATAAGTATAAATAATTTGTTTCATCTTGCTATAAGAATGTCTATTTAAATAAAAGTTGGAACTATATTATGGCGGAGTACTCGCTCCGCTTCGTTGTTATGTACCAGTCGTATCAAGTTAAGAGTTACGATGCGGCGTTCAGACAGTACACACCTCCAAACGAGGGCTCTTCAAAAGTGTGTTATATAAACTTTAAAATAACGGTTAGCTACCACAAAAAACGTGGGGAGCTAGTGATTTTTAATGTATATGATGTAGAAAAAGTTTGCACAAGAAATGTAGTAATATAAGAACAATCAACTACTCGTAAACAAGGTGACGTCTCTACTTAAGATGTAAACTCCAGTACAACTCTACATGTGAATATGTGACCTGCCAAATTGCACATACGGACGTCTACAACCCATACGACGCTGACCAGGACCGGCGTGGATCATCCCAACGTCATGCAGCATTACATCAATCTACTCACTAATACGGCTATTAGATATTCACCAGAGACACGACACAGATGACTACCCCGACTACCAGAATTCCGAAGAGTCACACCCCAGGACGAGGACAGCAAAGCTTATTTTAGAGGTGACTCGATAGCTTGGCTATCGAGAATTAATTACATTTGAAACATAACTTTTATAGATGAAAGAGACTTTTCAAAGACAATAATTTTCTCTAAGCAATAAATTAAACCAAAGAAATGTAAACTGTAGTAGTGAAAATCATACGTTGTAACGTTAATATTGAAATGTAAATTATAATCCCTTTAATAAATAATACCATTCTTCAAATGGTTAATGTAATCTTGCAAGCTCTTAGATGAGCATAGTATAATTCAGACGTCTTTACTATATTTAAAGCAGACTCGGATCCGAGGTAAATTACATGATCAATATGATCCCTTGTTTTACAGAAAACCGTTTTTAATTATTTCAGTATAAATTTTTATGTTGCGGGATTTTTTTTATATAATTTGTTAATAAAGAGATGTCATCTTATTACACTTTGAAGTGAGTGCATAAATCAGTGGAATACCTTCCCCTTGTGTCCTAATAATTAGCGTAAATATTATTGTTGTTTGTGTTGAGTTTAATTTCAGTTCGTTACAACGTAGGCAGCCTGTATAATTGGCTAGCGTCAATTATGATGGGTTCCCTGGATTTGTAACGTAGCCCGGAAAGTTACACAAGAGTTTCATTTCGACATTAAACCCGGTGTTTACAAGTCGTATCCCTTATCTACAGAGCGATTTGATCATTGTGACTCACGTAAATTTATATATGTATCGTAAAATAAAATCTAGTAATAAAATAACTAGTAAAGCACAAAATATGAGATAACAAAAACTTCAGTCTGTTATCTTTAGCCAGTTATCTATCTTTACGTTTGGAGTACATGAGGACGCATACGTGTTTTTACTGATAACATGATATTCTATCAGCTAACAATGTGCGTACAAATAACATACTCGAATATAGTGTAGTCAAAACTAGCATATCTCAGCATGTCACAGATGGCGTAAACCCTCTAACTTCCAATCCCATTTCTGTTCTAGTACTTCAAACCAAGATAGATATTGGCTAATATCAAGTTTCTTCCAGAATAATTACTGAATAATTAAAATAATATGAAAGTATTTTATAATTTATTCGACTGTTAGACCGTTATCCACTGTCCTTTTACCAATATTAATACAGACTTTACAAATTCTTCATTAACATTATACGCAAAGATTATTGTAAGAATTAAGCAAAACGAGGGAAGTCCAAACAATGTAACACGTATGTAAACTGACGCACGCACATATGCCTGGCATTACGTAATATGGAATGCAGCAGAGCTTTCATGTCCACGTGGATATGGGGTTTTTGTGTCATGCTGTACGCGTGAAATGTATACAGGTATTAATTCCCTACGCTAAATGTAGCCTACTAAGCCTTCTATAGGCAATACGACTACACGAGTGTCCTGTATTTGACAGTTTTCCTGTATCGTCATTTTGTAGATTTTGTCACACGCAGTTTACACTAATAACCTGTCACTTTTTTGGAGAATAAAACACGATTTTAGGATATGTGAGCTATTATGGGGATAAATATATTAGATTATATATTCGTATATATAAACACTTGACTTTGTACAAATCTGTTAATTGTATTGGGTAGTACCTGCTGGAAACATTCAAACGTACCCATTGGAATTAAGTAGAAAAGTTATGTTGTAATTTCTTGCATTCACTTCAATGGCAGAAATATTCTCACATAATGTATTGCTCTTTACACAATACTCTCTTGGATTATTTTAAATCAAATACAACGTTACTTTAAAATAGGATTTAAAATTATTGCTGAGGATACAGCGATTAATGCTGTGGATAACAGTAAGACCAGAATACATATCGACAGTAAATTTGCATATCGACATAGGATGCAAAATTTGCAAGTCTGACACGCATCTGTCATTATGTGTAATATGAAACGGATTTGGGTTCATGTTCATTTTCCGGTGGTGTTCCGGTTATATCACTGCCGAAATATAGCTGCAAAATATGAATAACAGGAATACTTTCCACATAATTCAATCTGAACTGTATGTTCAATGTTCTGAGTATGGAATAGTGTCGATAAGTCAAGCAGTGAAGATCAAGAAGTGCGTAAATTGTAAATTATTGTATTGCTGAGCGTAATGCGAAAATACGTAATATGTTTTAATGAGTGAGGTTAGTAAAGAATATTTTCGTTTTTTAGTTTATTGTTTAAAGGAAATAATAGTCATTGTTTGGCAAAATATATCATATTAAGAAGTATATGAAGTCGATGACTGTAACAAAATAAAATTTGAAGATCATTTCAAAGCACACGACAAAGTAACGTAACTGACTGGCAAAGAATACAAAACATTGTTGTTATATTCCAACCTCTTATTCTTCTTCGTTCATAAACTCATTGAGCCTACACTTAAATTGTTGTTCACAATGGTTCGTATCGTTACAAAATTGTGTTTAATTTGCCAGGAAGAAAAGCGAAAACGTGAAATGAATTTCCGGTTTTCCGCAACAAATAACAATTTTAACCGTGAATCGAGTTCTGTCACAAAATGAAAACACATGTAATAACTCGGAAGTTCATCGAGTAATTTTGTGATTTTTACAAAAACACGTATCATTTTAAAGGTGTGTTGGTTTTTCTATTTCCTTTCAGATTGTATTTTAATGTGAAAATACTACATTTTGCTGTCGCAAGCTCAGGTTTAACATATATTGTTGATAGAAACGTTTTGCAAAACGTTACATGACAACAAAAAGTGATTATGACCGAAAACAAACGATTATTAGCATAAAATAATCAACTCCCACCCTCTGTGTAATTTTAATAAAATAATAATCTATACTGTGTACATTTCGATACCGACGGTTGCATAAACCATGCATAGAAAATTATTGCAGGTACGTTTACTGGTAAAGTATCGATAACTGATTGTGTTTGAGAGACACGTATACAATGCATGCCTACCTTTAACAACATGTACAGTGTTATAAACAATTAGAATATGTATTTGTACCCGGACCGCACTATAGGGAAACTAGTGAAACATATGAAACTCTCATTGATTATTTACCTAAAGTAACGTAAAGTAGCATTCTACCTTATCCTATCAGCCACATGAACTAAACCGCAGTAACTTTTTTTAGTACGTACCTATACAGAATTGGCTTTACGTACGCCGCTTGAAATTATTCTCAGATTAGAAGTGATCATGAATTATAAAATTATGAAAGGTTTTGTGAGGTTCCCAGTGGTGTATCTAGAATTTGGCCTTGAGGTGGGTCCGGTCTAATCGGCTTCATACAAAAGGAAAAACGAATCAAGACTAATCAATATTATTATCTACAGAGTAGTTGAAAAAGTGTGATAAAATCAATCATATTAAAGCAAACCCTAATAACACAATAAAAATACTCGTTACTGAATAATGAAACGTATACACAAATATTGTGTAATAAACCTATTTTTATACTTAAAAAGAGTTACTATATTAGCGTACACAAATGAAAAAATAATAAAATAGCCTATATGATTGAGAGATTAACAAAATTCGTCAAATTTTTCAACCGTCTGTGGGGTCTAGTCCTGTTCGCCCCCCCCCTCCGTAAATACGTTCTTCAATGTTCTGCCTTGTTTTAATATTGTGTGCAACCAATGAAAAATCTTACAAAAAGTTATTTCATTAACAGGTGATTTCATACAATGCATTTTTGTTCAGCACTGCATATGTGTTAGGCTTACTCTGTGTTATGATCACTGTAGAAATACAACAGACTCTCAGCTGCCTGTTCAACATATGTGAACATCGTCCTAGAAGTCCTTTATTTGAATTTACTTGGAAAAAGCAAAGGCAAACAGGAACTTTACAATACCAAGATGTGTGTGTGTGTGTGTGTGTGTGTGTGTGTGTGTGTGTGTGTGTTTGAACAAGTAGTTAGTGAGATATTGATCAAACTTTGTGTTGCGGAAAGTTACTTTGTGCAAGTTTTACTACATGAGTTAGTCATTTTTGTTTTCACCGCAAACAAACGAGGTAATTCCGAATGGCTCTAACTTCTGTGTAAACCCGGTTCTCTTCTAAGGAAACTGCTACAGTCGGATCTCTTCTTATTACACAACTTACACAGGAACAAACATACACGTTGCGACTGGGCACAGACACAGTACGAGAGCAATGTCCTTCTTATTCTAACAATATATGTAATCTTCTGTAAACACATGCAAACTATATCCGTGAAAAAGTTCTTAGATACATGCATGATTAAAATAAATATTAATATGTTTAATAATACATTTGAATTAAAACAGTTTTCGTATTTTACTAAGTTCTTTGCGACAACGCTAAATACTTTAAGTTAAAGTTGGAAAAGTGGTTTACAAAGCTTTGCATAAAATATGCCCTTATATTTGGGAAACGATAATTCTATTTTGTAATCATGATACATGTAGGCCGATATTCGCGTTATTCGTTAGGCCACATACGTACGTATATGATTACATACAAAAGGAGAAATTATATAACGATAATAAATGTTATCTTGTTAACGGCGTCAAGTAGAGGGAAAATAGGAGTTCTGGCAACGATGAGGGGGGTAGAGAGAATGATTTATGGCTCTGACGTCACCAATTAATGACGTCACTTGACGAGGCGGTGTGGTGGATAATGACGTCACAGAGGCCATAGTAGTTGGTTTCTTTGTGGTTGTATGACGTGTCATCGGGTACAGTTACGTGAAACTGGTCGGTTGAAATTTGGGGCATCGGGTACCTGACGGGACACCGTACCCGAAATTTGGTGATTAATGACGTCACAGTGACCATGGTAGTTGGTTTCTGCATGTGAGGTCACCTGCATGTTGTTATGACGTCACAGCAGAGAGCAACGTACTGGGCCAGTGTCAAACCCTCTACTTCTCGTCACTTCCTAGCGGCCTGAGGCGAACGAGAGTCGCTACGCTTTTTTTAACGTGGTTTCCCCGTCTTACGGAGATGTAAAACAGGCCTACTCCACGTTACCTAACACTGTAGGGTTGTCGCGTAAAGTGGTAGATAAAACAAATATACACTCTGCAAAGTTGTGTGCGTGTGTGTGCATATATATTTTATTTTATTTTATTTTTACTTTATTTTATTTTTTGTTCTATATGTATAATATATTTATTTATTTATTCTTTTTTTTTAATTGTATTACTGTATTTCATAAACAAAAAAGCAGCATTATGACTATTACAAAGATGAGTTTTCATGTTTGTACACATCACCTGTCTGCTTGTCGTTTATGAGTATTTCTACAGCGACAGTGACGTAGTCAGGCGCAACCAATCATCACGCACGCTGGGTGTACTGTAAACAAACACTGCCAACTCATTCTCCGTCACATAATCACGAATGACAAAATTAAAAGCACCCATTCCACCAGTATGTACAACTAAATGTAACTATGCATAAATCACAGTAGCTTTAATAGAAGATTTTATGTACAATGTGCCTATATAATTAGTCAGGAAATTAAATCATGTTTTGTAGGTGTTGGTTCAAAATATGAAACCAAAGTGGGAAAAACTTAGGAATATAGCTAGAAGCTAGGTCGTGAAGCTGCAGGGAGTATAGAATTCACTCTATTTTTGGGAAGAGAGGAAGTAATTCTACTATCTGAAAAGGAAAGTAATTGGTAAATTTGAATTTACTAGTATTTGATTATTAACTGATATTATTACCTCCTATTTGCAAGTTGTCCTGTTGCCGTGTGTAAATGACAAAACGCGAATAAATAATTTTCAATAGATCTTGCTATTTAATTAGGTAATAAATGGAAACGTTTCATCAAAACTATTCTGAAATCTTTGAATATTATTAAGTTGTTTCAAAGAATAAAATTAAGTTATGAACTAAAGCTAGACGTCCTAATTAATTCTCTTCAAAGTGTTTAAAATATCCGCTTGTAATGTGATCTCAGAGATGACCAAAAATAGTGCAATTAGGTTGAGCATCTTGTTAACTGCATAATAGGAGATAAGCATCAAGTAACAATGTGCTGCATAGTCGACTACAAATAGCACACACATTCTCGTAGATTATGGAGTGTCGTATCGACTCTGCTGGCACTTAGAGTCCCACGAGCGTCATCAGTGACCTTGACTGCAACGTTCATAAATAAAGCTGAAGTGGTGGAAGGGGGAGAATTTATCCAGTTGTTTCGTACTAATACAGTTTCGTTTGGTGAGTCGTATAAGTCTGTAATAATGTCTTACTTGCTTTTAATTACAATTTCATAAATTTAATGAATACGGTGAATGTTATTTTCAATTTAGATGCTGAGTAATAATTTTTATAATTGAATCGAAAGACTTGTTAAATTATGTTAGATGTTAATAATCGTGTCTTCACAAGATTTTGATTTTTCAACAGTTTTCGGTGTCGATTTAATAGTACCGCTGAAAATTGATAATTACATAACTACATGCTAATGTTAGTATAATATTCAACAACAAAACGTTATTGCACAAGTACAACTCTACCAGCCAGGGAACAACATTACAAGAGGAAGCATTATTAACCAGAGTAAGCGTAATGTTGATGTTATTCATAGCTGCGAAACGAACTAATTCCATCGTCGGTGTTCCAGTTATTCGGTGCCAATAATTTATACACAGCAGCTGTGTAATTGCTCCACTAAAATTGTTTGCGTACTATTGGCTGCCTTCTCGTTACGAATCGTAATTAAGTAGATTTAAAAATTTAATTTGAAAACTGCATTTTTTAGCACTTGAGAATGCAATCACGAAAATTAATAGTTGTGTTGTTCAACCAATGCATGTGGCGTGTTTGCTAACTCCAGCTAGTTCACGTAAATTGTAATTATCATAACACGAATATAAACTTTCTACCACTCTGTTTAATGTAACAGAGTTTGTGTACAATACTCAGTGTTAAGTTTTCATCTCACACTTTTGCTAACCGTATTGTGGGATTGCATTTTATTTACGAAGCAACCCAAAGTTGGATCAGTTACTAGAACTTTGTACAACCACTTCTACGTATACACAATCCTAATATATACCTAGCACAGTGTTTAGGGTGGTGATAATTATATTAATCTGCCCTAGTAATATGAGTCTGTCCTAGCCTGTGGTGAGTTCATATCTCGAATTTCTAATTATTTATTTCAGGTCTCAGACGTACCGTGGAAGGTCCACGCATCTGTATTAGTTTTAAGTATTGCAGTGCATTGGTTTACGAAATGCCTTCATATGCCTTCATAAATGTTAATCAATTTCCTGCATTACACTTAACGAAAGGTTATCTTACATAGTTGTATCAAAACGGATTTTTTTGAAACTGTAAAAGTTGTTATAAATAACTTCTTTTTAACTTTATCAGAATAATACGTCATTCTTTTAAGAACAAAAAAGTGGCATGTTTTACATAACTGAGAAAATGGTGTCTACTTGCTTATACATGTAAGATATCATAAATCATATCATAAATCAACAAACTTATTAAATATTGAATTTTTGGATATCATAAATTTTAAGTTTTTTTGTTATGTGATATGATTATTACAGACGTATTGATCATATTCTATTCTTAATACTGATTGTTAACAATGTGTTGGATTAATAAATTTATATATTGTAACTTGACGAGATTTCTGCCCTTTTCTTTTGAGTGTTTCTTTTTGCCCCAAGTTGTTGGTGTCGATTATGTAAAGGCCACTATTATGCCCTCTAACATTTAAAGCTTTTTATTGTTTTGAAAAAAATATGTTTTCTTTTGAAAAATAAGAACTGTTTAAATTTCTTTTATGTCTCTCTTTTGTGTGTCAATTCTGTAACTAGTCAAGATTTTTCTCTTGTATTTGTATTGTTTTTTGGTTTGGATATTTTTTGTTTCTTCAAAATAAATAATTATTAGAAATTATTTTTCAGATGTTGAGCGCCAAATTGTTTTGAAATAAACAATTAAAAATTTATTAAATAGTATCTTTCTTCCTTCCCTTGTATTTATTGGAACTTACCTCGTTAGTTTATTCAAATTCAAGTCTAGTGCCAAAAAATAGGGCTTGCTAAACTTTCTTCTCTGGTTAATAAAAAACTAACATTCGGTATATAACAAAATTGTTAATTATTAAAAGGAACAATTATCCATACAAATTACATTAATAATACTTTTTATTTGCTTTAAATTCCTCCTATTTTCTTTTATTCAAATTAAATAATCTTGATTATAAATACAGGCTAATGATATTTTTCGCTCAGCGGTTGGTGTGACTTCTTAAATCAGGCTTTATGTTGATATTAAAATTGGTTATTATTTTTAATGTCGTGGATTCTTTTAGACTACAAACAGTTAACGAAAATATCACTTATGAAGTACAAAACCTCACAAACATAAATCAATTATAATATTATACAACAGTAAATAATATATAGTGTTTTAAATGGTTAATAAGTTAATAGTGTCTGTTTAAGGTTATTTAGGTTTCATAAAATGAATTTCCTCTAATAATTCTCAAAATACAAAAAATAAGAGTTTATAAATTAAATAATTATAACATTTAAGTGTATTATTTCAGTGAAAGTGTTTTCAATATTTTTTAAGTATGTAGAAAGTATAATAGTGAATTGTAGGTAACTGTCATTTAATCATTTTTCTAAATTTAATACCTGTCCACAATACTTTCCTTTCTATTTATTCTAAACACTTTTTTAATCACTTTAAATGTTTCTTCTCTCTTAATCTGATTTATAAATCAGATCTTCTATCTTCTATCTTCAATAAGTCTTCATTAGTTCTTCCTTCATTTAACTTATCTTAGGCCTCATTTCAGTCCAATTTCTTCCTTGAGAGGATTATAATTTTTATTCAAGTGTACACTATGAAATCTAACAAAGGACTAAATAATTTTTGTTTAAATATTGGGTTGTCAAGAGACAAAAGTGTAAAATTTCTATTGGTTATTTCAAAACATTGTTAGTGACGACATCATTTTTTAAGATTAAAATTTACAAAATTATTTATAACTGATCTAATTTTCTTGTACCAAGTACTAGCTTGAAGTTATTAGCACCATTGAACAGATCTTACTGGTTATTTTGATATCTTATATTATCAGTTTCTATTCATTAATTCCAAAGTTACACTTTTATAAACTTTTGACTACTTCAATAAATTAGGTTTACAGTAAATTTTTTTTATACCTAATTTATTACTGTAGTTGTACAAATAAATTCGTGTTAGCCATTTTATATTTAGTTATTACTGGTTCATAATAATATTATTAATTTTTACAAAATCTTTTGTTTACACTGTAGGCCTCATAATGCCTAGTGTTCCTCAAGATAGAATTCATTTATATTACAAATTTTCTTATTTATTTTATAATTTTATATTTATTAATTAAACCTAATTAGTCACAATGTATAGTCTTATAACTTGTATAGTTTTAAAAACTTTCAGTATGCTGTAATAATACTTTCCACATTCCTATGTAGATGTAGGTTTTTTCTTGGGTACAGCAAATACATTCTTATTTACATTATAAAATTATCAATTATAAACACTTATAATTGATTCTAACCTACTCAAACATAAAATACAATATCTATTATAATATAAAACAAGGTTTAACACAAATTTGTATACAATAATTGTCTTATTTTACCTACTAATCAGGCATAAAATAAGATTCTATTAATTAAGCTTATAGTCTTTTATGGTTTTGTATTTCAATCTTTCTTTTATTAGATTATTTTTATGTGAAGGGAATTTTCACGTCACAATATTTATGTCATTAATCTTGTTCCCCTGTCATTTTTTAATGTCAGATTACCCTCGATGTTTTCCAATTTTTGTCTTCTTAAACATTTACATAATGTTAACAGAAATTTCATTTAGACTGATAAAAATTTAACACTTTTAAATCTTATACATGGCGTAATAATTTAGCAACAGAAAATCGGACCATAATTACATTCAATAACAAAACAAATGCATTTTCAATTGCGCTAAACAGTTTTATTTATCTAATCATTTTCTTAGCTTAGTACGCCTAAAACTACAAAAGTTTATATGTCTGTCTCCTTGATTATATTGGAAATATATGGCCAATGGTTGAGTTAATAATTTCACTGCGTTCTAGTCAATTGATAAGAAAAATCTTCGCTTTTTATGTAACAGCCGTTTGAGAATTAAACATTTTAACTGTTTGTTTTCTGTAGTAAAACTTTTTCAGGAAAACTTAAAAAATCTAAAATCTTAGTCTGCGTCTAAGAGGTAAGTTACAGAATATTTTTTTCATATTTGTCGTGTGTAATGAAGCCGTCAGGGACACATCAGCATTTATCATCGCGGTTACAGGCATAATTGTAACGCTCAAGAGCTCTGGAGGTTATTAGCCTTTATTTTAACTTTTAAAATTTTGCACCTCTGCATAGAAAGATGCTTTGGCATGTGCAATTGTTAGACATTTAATGCAACTTTTAATGTTCTGTTACATTTCATATCGACATAAAACATTTCAAGCGACGTAAAGCTACTTTGCACTTACAATTATCGGTTTGATTTTACGAGAACTAGAAACATTTATCGATACAGATAATCAAATCAGTATAAATTCGGCAAAGTGAGTATTAACACAACATATTAACTAACATATTGATAACAATAGGGTAATGTGGTAAGAGGATTAACGTGTATCTGCATAGACCTACACGTTTTTGCGTATTCTACTGCACGTAATTACATGTGTGCCACTAAATATGGTTGTGTGTTAAAAGGAAAGCAACATTTTGGTGTATGACTTAAAGGCAGGAAATTTGACAGAATTTTGTGGCTCTATTTATAAGAAGAGGTATTTTCTGAACAGCTTTAGAGACTTCGGGCTTCGGTCTTAGAGAAAGAGAGTTCGGGAATACAGTTTAACAAATCAATTTCTATTAGTTCCCTGCTATATGCGGATGACATAGTTCTCATTCAAGAAGGTAAGGATGATTTACAAAGGGCTACGTTTCAATTACTAAAAGTGTCAAGAAAGTGCTCACTGACAATTTCAGTAAGAAATACTAAAACCTTTAAAAGTAAATATCCAGTGATGACTAAGATAATTATAAACAACAGCACTTTAGAACAAGTGAGCCGTTTCAAATATCTCGGCTGCGCAGTAAACTATAAATATAAATATGATATAAGAGAGAAGATAAATAAATTAAGAATATTTGTGGTACCATTCATAGAAATCTTAGAAATAAAAACAAGACACAGCACAAGGATTAAATTTTATAAGATAAATGCAATACCCATATTGATTTATGCAAGTAAGGCGTGGGTCATGACAAAAAAGGAATGCAGCAAGATTCAGAGTGCTGAAATGCTGTTTCTTCGAAATACTTTAAATTATACATTTCAAGATAGAATAAGGAATGAGGATATCAGAGCAGAATTCGAAGTAAAGGATATAAATGAAATTATTTCAATTTACATAAGACAATAGTGGGATCATCTGCAAAGGATGACAGAGGATCGATTGCCGAAAGCGGCACTGAACTATGAAGCCATTGGTAGAAGACACGTGGGTCGTTCGAGGATGAGATGGGTGCCGGAACAGGTTTATGTAATCTAATCCTTGAAGAGGGGAAGAAGAAGGTATTCGTAAACTCACTATTTTTGTGGTAGATGCAAAAATGTATGTGTGTTTCTGTAAAAATCTTCCGCACATTTTTATTGCACTTTAAAATGATAAATACTTTTATTACTTTATAGATTCTATGTAAATTACTATATTTCTTTAAACAAATATTGCACTCTCATCTTAACGTAATGCCACATTTCCATGGTTATATTAATTTAATACTTTTTGAAGGTAGTATTAAATTAATATAATTTGACGCCCCCCCCCAAACACACATATAAGGAACAACTAGACATATACAAAATTATTACTCTTACCAATTGTTTATGCTTTTGCAATATGTTTAACTAACAAGTCAATAGCATCAAATAATAGTAGTTTCAGTCACCTGAAAGTACAGACAAGCCAACATTATAGGAGCTGATGTGTAGCGGTATAAGTTAGCAATTTATTGATCAAACTTTGTGTGTTGCGGAAAGTTACTTTGCAAAAGTTGTACAGTGAGCGAGCGAGTGAATCATTTTTGTTTTTTAGCAAGTTTGAAAGCCGGCTCTAGCGAAGTGTTGAGTTCTCTGAAAGAACAGTAAATCTGCTTCTGCTCGGCTAACAAGTATTATCTGTTCTAGGGTTACACACACACACACACACACACACACACACTTTTACAACCATTTCAAAGTTTAATGCCAATGTGCTTAGATCAGGCTACTTATGTTTAAACTCTACTGCACTAAACGTATTCTTTGCCGTTTTCATTTACTAAAGTTTTGTTTAAAGATACTGTATTGGTTGCATTCCCTAACGGAACGTTACGGGGCAAACGTTATACTGCCAGCACGCATTAAATAAAGTAACACAACTACTTCTTGCAGTAACATATTATAATCTAACTGAAAAACAAAGATTATATAATCTGTACAATTACTGTGCTTTATTAATGTTGTCTATACGCTAAACCAGAGACTGGCAACATTTTGATAGTGACAAAATCACTCAGCATGGCAAATGAAAACTGATCGAATAACTAAAAAAATTCCTAATATTTTTTAAAACGACCTACAGTAATTATTCCAGAACTACAGGTGCAAATTAAATATACGTTTTAATTTTTGCATTTTTAATACTTATTCTTATTAGAATTTAATAATAAAGGACGCATATTTTCTGAAATATGTAATTTAATACAGTTAAACTTGAATAAACGAATACAAAAATAATTAATACAAATATTATAATTAATGTCGATGAATGTGTTTTAATTTTCTGACGCCACTGTTCTGAAATTCTGAGTCAAAATGTTTAAAAAATGAACGCTTGTTTTTTAATCTGTTCTCGCTTGTTTTTAAACTTTCAGTACCGTTCTCGTTTTTGCTTCTCCCAGTTAATTAGTCAATGACAGCTTCAGTCACTTTCAACATCACACAGGCTTCTCAATACACAAGCAGATATAGTTATACAGCCATTATAGATGTTCTACGTCGATTGAAACTCAAGCCGTTCTGAAGAAAACATATTTTATTAAGTATCGACTTAAATTGATTGTATGTTACGTACTTAAAGTTATACAATGTGCCACTGAAAATGGTTCAGCATGTCCCATTTGGCCCGTATGTCCCAGGTTGCCGCCCCTCACAACAAATTACTGTAACGCTGAGGAAATAAGTAGTACCGCATCGCTTAATGCCTACGTGACTCACACCGCGGCACGCGAGGAAGTTCCAGTAACTCGAACCTCGGAATACTCCAGCATTTCCAGAAAAACGTACTGTGAGCCATCACAAATCACCCTATGGTATATGCCCAACCGGGTAGTTCAGTGATATCTCCAAATGTGTTCACTCATAGAAGAGGTAAAGCGCGAATTGCAGACATGGGATGTAGAATTGCTCCAATATTCTCGCCGAGGAGAATCAGTCTAGAGGTGGTGAAGCGCGTAGTCTGAGACTTAGTGGAAATTAGACTGTGATGACTAGTTCAAAACAAATATGTAATTTATAGTGTATCACTAGGTTGTAATGGAGGTTGTAATTTGCTGTAACCCTAGGTTGTAATGGAGGTGCTTCACTGGAAGCACGAACGCCATGTCATTTTCACTTGATCCTCAATATTACTGACTGCCCTCGCTGGCTGGATGTCAAGGTAACCAAGGTATCCATACAA
Source organism: Magicicada septendecula (assembly GCA_034769895.1). NCBI lineage: Eukaryota > Metazoa > Arthropoda > Insecta > Hemiptera > Cicadidae > Magicicada > Magicicada septendecula. The sequence goes on from CM068372.1 coordinate 144,171,695, forward strand.
CTTAATTTGATAAAAAAATTGTCCATTCAATTGTTTGAAATGTATGAATTTTAATATTAATAAACAATTAAGGTACTCGAATAATCATAATAATAATACTTTTATTTGTACATCTGTGAATAATTGAATGCAGATAAACAAAAATAATCACAGTTGGAGACATAGTTACTAACGTCCTTTTTCAGATATTCAGAGAAAACAAGACTTTATGAGACTAATGCCTCGCCTATCTCCACTCTCACTTATTGACGGTAGCCTTCTTAATCTGTTCCAGGTCTAGTGGAAACTCTAGACAAATTCTGGTCAGAAAGCTCAAAAATGTTGAATGGCTTGTCGATAAAAATAATGTGGCTTTGTAATCAGGTCATTCTGAGTAAGCCGGACAATGGTAAACTTACAATTAACAATGTCATATTCTTTCCAAAAAGGTCACCAGTAGCGAGTGGCCATGCGGTAGAATCACCTGCACACTTAATAGCATACAGCGGCCGTCCACTAAGCATAATTAGTCTGCACTAACTTGGAAATCATGTGCGAAGTGGAAGCATTTCAATTAAATATTTATTAATGTTGTTACGTAACACGGAACAATCTCGTACATTCGATAGTGTCGTTCTACTTCTTAACTAGGCCAGCGGGTGTGTGTTTCTGCCAAGGCCGTGCTGAAGTATCCTCTAGAATTTTCGAGTGCTTGTTAAGGACGCATGTTATGGAACCCTGCAGACTATAAGTAGCCCATACCCGCCGCTTAGTTCAGTTTTACGTTGGGCGATTACTCAGTGCGTTTAAGTGGCGATTTATTCAAGTAAGGTTCAAAGTATTGTGGCGAAGTGATATTATGTTAGAATTGTGCGGGACTATATTAGTTGACATTATTATTGCGTGTAGACAAATTTTACTAAAATTGTTGTTTACAGTTTAGTAATTGTGATAATTAAAGCTGGTTATTGGAGACTTCATTGGTGTTTTGTATTTTGTTTTCCACTGCTTTCCATACGACAATCGTGAGACTGTCGTTACAATATCATAAATAGTTCCATCATATTTACTGGAGCTTTGTACCTATTTTAACACAAACTTAACGCACACAACAATAATTGTATTCAAGCAATCTATTCTCAAGGTCATTATATACTTTTAGAAAAATCTTGTTATCCCCCTCTCTTATCTTTGTAATAGCCACCCATCTCGATGTGAGTTGTCTTTGAAAGGACAGCTCTATAAATATCTTGGTGACCACCGTTCACCCCTTTCTCCTGGCTGGTGCAGGACCCTATAACGTTTTATTTGAGGATTAGCCGCCAGTTAATACACCCAGACATTACACTCTCTCGCCTCGGAACACAAACACCGCAATCACTTTGACAATCTTTTTATTAACACCTTATTCACTCTAATTAAACCAAAATTGCTTACTTTCATTAAATTATAATAATTGATTTCAATTAGCTTTATCAGAATAAGCGTTAAAGAGCAATAATTGTTTCCAGACAGGAAGTAACGAGTAAATTAAATTTTACAAAGCATAAGTTTTACATTAAAATAAGTTTTACATAAGTCTGGGCCACACACACGCTTACACAATCATAACACACATAATCCATAATTAAGTAAAAATAAAATAATATAATTAAGTGCACACACCTGAACATCTTTAAGAGATTACAGCCGCATATAAAGAAGACCAACACACATCCTGGGTCGTCAGACCAGTGGAACTGTCCGAATCGAAGGCTGGCAGAGAAATGAGGCCGACACAGGAGCTAGTTGGACGCACCTGCCTGCCTAAAACCTCTCCCAATTAGCCAAAAATAAGCCTTCGGTTAACCTAATTGCGAACAAAGCACAGCCTACAGCTGAGCACAGCGACGGGTCACTCAATCGCGTCGCCGTAGCGTTGACAAGGTCTTGGCAGGCACTGCTGCCAACTGCATTGGTAGCACTGAACAACTCTAAACGCGCCGGGAAATTCAAAACCCGGAAGACATTCACTGCTCCATCATTCAGAATCCAAGTTTTGTTAGCATTTAATCTGCTAAAGGAATGAAAAATTTGCTCCCAGTGAAGTGAAACGAATTCATAATGAATTATTTGCTTCAGATTGTTAGTAATAATACATGTATAATCAGATATTTCATAACTATGAGTCTATTAAATGGAAAATTGATCTGCAGTTGATTTAAAATAATAATTTTTTATTAACTGATAAAGCGTAAGTAGTAATTCCATTTATAATTAGGCAAACTAAATGCTACCTAACAAATTTTCCCAACCAAAATGCCACCACTACTGTTCTATCATTTGCTTACACAAAGGAGAATATCCTGGCGTCACAATATCTGGCTTGTGAAAGTGAGTAGATCTTTCGTTAGCAACAAAATACTGATTTACAACAAAGTCCAAATTTATGTTCAAAACAATTTCCAAATGATTTGGGAATTTTGCGAGATTGCGTAGAGCAAATGTTTTTAGAATTTACCTTGTTACAGATAAATCAGTAGAAAATAGAGGAACAGATGAACATTGTAAAATACATTTTTCAAGGTAACAAAATGTGGAAGAAAACGTACATTATGAAACTAAGGACAATATATTATGACTATACATTGGAGAAAAGTACTTAACAGTATTATCTAGTGAATATAGGATTAAGGTTTGGAGAACTACAGACTACCATGACAAAATAGTCTATTGGGGAGATGTTTAGGATTATATTGATTGACGTACAATGGACTTATTTTAAACTGAATAATTTAATTTTCTTCTTTCGTTAGTAAAATATGTTACATCGTTTTGTTTATTTTCTGCGTTTCACTTATATTTTGTATTTTCCTAGTAAAAGTTAGAAACTTACATGACTATAATCTTTAAGAGTATTTGCACCATAACTTGCCATTTCCAAGCCTCGCGTCTGCAAAACTTGTGTTATGCACTTGTTGGAGCCGTAACTTACCTTAACCAGAACGTAAATTTAATGAAAATGTGCTGAGAAATGTGTTATTGAAATGCCTTTGTTCTCGTCAATGTTCTCTTTGTTTTTGTACTATTAAGTATAGGGTTATTTGGCAGATGACGTTAACGTTTTACGAACATAACTTTCAATAGAATCTAACTAATCTGCAGGTATTATTATACGCGTAGTTTCGATGCAGTTGTTCTTGATTGAATAAATTTGGATTATAATTATATATTTTTGGAAAAAATATCCCGTCTATCGTGTTTTTAGACCTAAAGTAATCAAAATTAAGCAATCAAAATTTTTTTAAATAAACTTTTTAATGTTTACTTTATAATTATCTTAAAATAATTTATGATGGAGAAGGCAAGTTTTACAACTCAACCCCTTATTCAAATCTTCCAGCAGATTATCGCGACTCCTAGTTCGTGATTTTGTTGACACAGTAGCGTCCAAACAATAAAGGAGAACATCAAGGGGACGACAATAGCCATATGCAGATAGTTTCTGTTAGTTTCACATATGCGCCAATATTTCCCTTATTGTCTTAATCGCATCCTACGTTCTAGAGGAGTTGATAATAAAAAATCTGTAGCTCACGTGAAGACGCGGAGAACGGAACACTGTGCGTGCATGTCGTCTCCACTCCCTTTGTGTTCTTTAACAGTGTTAAAAGCTTCAAAGTAAACTTTAGTTCTAAACAATAGCCGTTAGTGAGTGTTGCTTCCTTTGTTTGCTAGCGGATGCGTGTACGTGCGCGTGCGTGTTAGGCGACGTCTTTCCTTTCTCTCTCTCCAAACAACTCTGTTTTTGTTGTTTTCATTGTTCTAACTATTTCAGGCAATTAGCACGTTATGTTTGTTTACTAAATAAAAGAAGAAGAAAGAACAGACGTGAAGTAAATAAAATTATGAAAAGACTCTTAAAACATATAAGAAGGAATTATACAATATATTGAAAATGGATTTGTTTTATTTAAAATGAAAGGGAAGTAAAGAAATTACTTTTTGTAAAAACTATTTTACAAAGTCAAGATATTCGGTATTTATAAAAGAAAAACAAGAGCAAACCAACAGACAACTGATATTTTACACTGTTAGAGACTAGTTACGGTTATTCTGTGTCTACTACTAGGCGGCGTTAATCGTCGGGTGTGGAAGCGGTGGTATTATAGCCACTAGGTGGCAGTAAGATTCCATTGCCTGATGTTGGTTCTTTCAGTTGGCTGAAGACAAATGTAGGCCTAATGCTGCATAGGAAACAAGACTGTACACAAATATTGAATTTAATTTATTAATGGAAATGGCAGCGTGTATATTAAATGATAATATTATACAACAAACGTTTACGCACAGTGGGAGACGAAATTCAGAGTACTGAACCAATGCAGTTCATTGAGTAGTTACGGTAGTAGACATATTCTCTTCTTGTCTAGTCCTTCGCAGGTTTACTTGAATCATGGCTTACGTTTCCCAGAAATTCCGGGTTTTCTTTTCTAATTATATTTATAAAATTCGACGTGTTATTTTAGTTGTTTAACTATTATCTTTCGTATCATTTCTCTTAGAGATTAATTGTTCATGTCCATTTCTATTAAATTCCTCTCACCCTTCCTCAAACTTCTCTTATCAAACCACGACGGGACTTCTTCATTTAGTTCTTCTTGGAGCTAACTCCACTAACTTTTTTCCTATTTAAATTTAGTCATAGTTTATCGAGGAAATTCAAATGTAAGTATCGTATCTTTATTCTGCCTGTTATTGACCTCGTCACATCAATATTTCTCCATATTTTTCTATTCAATAATTTTTCTTCAGGAGCTGCAACCTTCTCATATACTATAGTTCTACATTTCGGATTCCGTGTCTTTCAAATAAGACGTAGTAATTTTTCATCATTGTTACTAAATTTACGAACACTTATAATGTGGAATGACTTATAAACCAAAAAATTATTCTTTGTCGTGAAGAACAAGACTTTTACATACAATTTTTTTTGTATTAGTTAGCGATTTAAAATATTTAATAAAATCGGTAGATTTAATTTCCCTATGCACTCCATAGGAACACCAACTATGAAATATGCCAAAGTTACGGCACATTTAGCTTACTGTAATGTAAGATTTAATATCAGATCCCACTTCTACCAAATAGAGCACTAAATGCGTACAACTTTAGCATTGTATCGGGCGCATACGTACACAAAAAGCCACGGAGACGAATTTAAATTAACTATTAACGGTGTCGTCTGATATCGATTGGACAGCTATAAAACGGTCTTTGGCCCGACTACAATGGGCGAACAATAGGCCGGCGACTATGAAAGGCGCACTGAACACAGTCAAGATGGTTGGCGACACACCATTGTTTTACACCAACTATTGTAGTTGTTCGCTGAGACCGCATTAACAGGCGCATTGTTGTGTTTAATATGCCGTAGATAGTGGCGGCGTCGAACGTGCTGCCGCCTCATTGCGCCCTATCGATACCGTCATGTCACGCCGCGATAACAGGTGTAAACATAGAGCACCATCAGACTGTGGAGCTTAATTATTGGGATAAAAAACGAAGGAGATTAAAGTGTTTCACTTAAGACATTTTATTGTCTATTGGAACTACACACACTGATTTAAGTACTGCATTAAAAAAGTACAAACTAAAATATTATATGCTGAAATTAGAAACATTGAAAAAGCGACGTGGACAAAGAAATATTTGCTGAAAGGAAATAGAGGATTTTAAGACTAATAGTCCAATAGAAAAATGGCGGGTCCTAGTTACCATACGTAGAAACGGGAAGCTGGCGATACGATATAGGCCTACCAAGACTTACAGTGTCGTTTCAACGAGTCAACGGAGGGGATGGACATAAAACAGAGGCTATTACAATGGGTTTGCCAAAGAGCAGCCCTCATAGGAACGGCAAATGGAAAAAACTGAAAACCGGAGAAAGTAAAAATTGAAAGATGTTTCAGCTGCGGATGGAAGAGAGTTGTAGTAGTGTGAGACGGTAAGATTTTTCGTTACGGACTGAGTAAGATTTAGAGTCAAGATAAAGAAAACCAAAGCTTGATTTTAAGTCGTAACATCACGGGAAGGAATGGAGGTCTAGCATTCTTTCTTCCATGTAAGTGCTGCGCTTTAAACGAGCGTAGCTAAGGCCTGTCTTTCTGTGATCACTTACGAGTGTATACACACGTTCTCCTCTTGGTGAAATAGGCTTTCAATTTATAGCCGCCCAGGGGTTGATTGTATTCGCTGGTTAGCTGTCGCACTATGAAAATATCGGTATGGAGAACCATACGTGACTTCCATGTTCTAAGATTTATATTAAAAACCTTTTTCGAAATGAAACGTTTCCATAGAAACTACTTCTTTCTTCATCCTTAATTACAGTACTGTGTTCACTAACGTATAGGACTACCATTTCACGTTAGTGGACTCGATTTTCATTGATGATGGCAGTCGATGGCATTTCCGAAATGTCAGGTTTTGTGGAAAAGATTTACCACACCCAAACAAGCCGGGAAGGAATTTTAACAAAACCACTTCTTTGTTTCCAATAACGTAGTACACAAATTAATAAAACGTGGCCGGTTAACTACCCCTTTCCCTTAACCGATCTTCACCAAAATGAACAGACCTTGAGTACTTAATAATTCAGGAATGTATGCAAAAATTTATTCGATTCTGTTTAAATGTGCGGGAATTGTCGTTCGTCATAGAAAAAATTACCGTTGTTAAAACATAAAAAGTTGCTGGTAAACTACCCCTTTCCCTTATCCGATCTTCACCAAAATCAACAGGCCTTGAGTACTGAAAAATTCAGGAATGTATGCAAACAATTATTTGATTCTCTTTTAATATGCGGCAGGTATCATTCGTCATAAGAAAAATTACCCTTGTTAAAACATAAAACGTTGCAGGTAAACTATCCTTTCCTCTTAACCGATCTTCACCAAAAAGAATAAGTCTTGAGTACTCTACAATTCAGGGCTGTATGTAAAAAATTATTTGTTTCTGTTTGAATGTGCGGCTCTTATCGTTTGCCATAGAAAAAAATCTACACATTGACAGACAGACAGACAGACACACACACACACACACACACACACACTTTTAGAAAATTGACTTTTTTCATGTTTTGGGGGTAGTATAATCAGAATCTGCAATTATCTCGAACACGATTTTTTCGCCATCACCATACTTCCATTTCCTTATGGAACATGGAAGTAAAATGAAAGATGCTGTACTTGAGAGTTACCTATGTTCGGTTTTCAACAGATGTACAAATTAATCCCAAGCTTGTGTAGTGCAGCGAACCATTATAGTTGTGATAAAATCTGTGAATTTATGAAAAGTTTACATAACGTAAATAGACACAACATTTTTCAATTGTATAGGCAGTAAACACAAAATACAGGTTTGTCAAACAATGGGCTTAGATCTTTATAGAAAGACCTACTTTAATTAATTATGGTAGGAGAGCGCGGAAAGTAAGGTGAGACCGTAGTCTAGCGCTGTTTCTGTTCAACGTCCAAGACGAGTCATGATTAAAAGAGATAAACAAATTTTTGTACAAAGTATGTAAAAGTACGGTGAGCGATAATAACAATTTAAAATGTGTATTTGATATTGTTAACATAGCTGCTAAAAGGAAGAACTGGAACGTATATTTGGTAATTTGACAAAATCTAAGGAAACAGACCAACAAAACATCAACAAACGTAATACGAAGATGATAAAGGAATGACTAGAAATAAACTATCGAGACAGATATACAAAATTAAAAACATACACAACCTAGAGAAATAAAATTAATTTTGTATCTGAAACACGCGTAATAGAAATTGGGGGCGTTTCTAGTAACCTAGTGTCCAGATATCCAAACTAGTTTCTTTTATATTCATTGTGTGGTACAGTCGTAATCTCTTGCATTGCACGGTCTGTATAGTGTCGGTGTGTACTGTCATCCGTTCTCTCATGTCTACATTCCTCGCTCTTTTTTCTTTTTTAGTAAAACGTTCTACTACAGATTTCCACTGCATGGCATCCAGTTTTCTCGTCCTTGTGCATCTGTCTTCATCTAACAATAACTATAGGGTGATTCAATTAGAGGTTACAATTTTAATGTAAAATAAAACGCATTGGTTTTTGTTAAACTCTTAATGTATTTATTTCTTTATGTTGTTTAGACATTGACATTAAACATGATACATGATATCGCCCAAATGGCTGCCACGAGCGGCCGTGCAGACTTCCGACCTTTTGATGAAATTTTCCATCACTTTCCGGCATAACTCCTGCGGCAGCTCATGGATAACATGGCGTATCTCGTCCTGTAGCTCTCGAATCGTTTTGGGGTCATTAGCGTACACCTTCTGCTTCAACTAACCCCAAAGAAAATAATCCAACGGCGTGAGATCGCACCATCTTGGTGGCCAATTTTGATCGCCGAAACGAGATATGACACAGCCGGGGAACTTTGTGTGCAACAACTGTATTGTTTCTCGCGCTGTGTGGCAAGTGTGGTACCGTCTTGTTGGAACCACATGTCTTCGAGATCAATATCATCCAATTGGTACCACAAATAATTTCTTATCATCTTCCGATAACGTTCACCATTGACTGTTACTGAATCACCACGGGCATTTTCAAAAAAGTACGCCGCCGACCCAAAATCCGCACCAAACAGTGACTTTTTGTGGATGAGTTGGTTGTTCGAGACGGGCTTGTGGATTTTAAAGTCCCCAAATGCGGCAATTTTGTTTGTTTACATACCCTTCCAGTTGAAGAAAATGAGCTTCATCGCTGAATATGATTTTCTTCGCAAAATCGCCATCAACTTGGTGGTTCTCTAACACCCAATCAACGAAGTCACGACGCTGTCTGTGATCTGTTGGCTTCAATTCCTGGGTAAATTTGATCTTGTAGGCATGCAAATTCTGATCTTTAGTTAATATGCGCTGCGCGGTGCTGTAGGAAAGGTCCAACTGCTGGGAACGATGACGAATGGAGATCTACGGATTGTCAAGGACATTGGCACTCACTGCGGCGATATTTGTGAGTGACCGGTCACTACGAGGACGTACTGGTCTTTGCACATCCAACACTGACCCGGTTCTATTGAATTTTTCGACTAATTTTTTAACCGCGGAACGAAATGGACGTTTATGGTTACCGAAGTCATTTCGCAGTGCGCGAATCGTGTTTGTTAAATTTTGTCCACTTCGAAAGTAGGTTTTAACAATTAAAATACGTTCTTGAGTCGAATATCGTTATCATAAGAATATCATAGCAACAAATGTCAATACTTAGCAATGACTAATTTCAAATATCAGCTGTTCATCTTTTACAAGAAAACAGTATTGCCAACTTAAATTGTAACCTCCAACTGAATCACCCTGTATAACTCCTTCCGTTTTGAAGCCATCAAGCATTTCAATCTTTCTTTTTCGCCGTCCTCCCTTTCCTTTCGCCTGTTCCTCTATGATTCCTAGGAGTAGACACTTTCTACGCAATATGCTCCAACCAAGACGGGTTTTCACTTTATTATTACTTTCTGCATTATTCTTTTCTCTCCTGTCCTCGTCAATGTTTCATCTTTCTCACTATATCAATTCTTTTTACATTATTTAAACTTTACCACAACCTCCTTTTGAAACTTGCTAAGTATCTTTTCTTCTTATTGACGGTCCACGTTTCACTGCTATACGAAATTTTACTTCAAATATTTATAACAAAACATTTATAATAAATCTGATTTGGAATCCTTCTTGGTGTTAGTAATGCTTTTACTTTTTCAAGAGCTATCTTACCCATACATGTCCTATTCCTATCCTACTTTCAATCTTCTTCACACTATTGAAGGATATATAGTAACACATAGACTGTTGAGTGATACAACATTTAGACGAGAGAAATGTTAAAATTAGACATTAATATTGTAGTAGAAATGATTGTTTATAGTATTATACAAATATTCCCCACCTAGTTTCCTCATTATAGATTTATAATACGACTTACCCAGTATAGGGAAATGAGGCGCCAATAAGCTCCGTGTAATACAAAACAACTAACGGTTGGCGGTTAACTGTGACATAATTCACATGACTGATAATCCTGACGAATTATGTCTGGTTAAGAATCACTGATTCGACACATGTACCACTCACAACGTGCCAATTAATTATAAGCCATCACGTATTAAAGCTATAATACAAACAATTAAATTTGGCAAGTTCCAAGAATCAGTATAATCTTAACAGAAACGAAAATTACGCCCAATAAAACAGAACTAAATAAATTTAGCATATATTTATTAATATTCGAAAGTGAGTAAACACTCTGACATAACTGTTATATTCTACCTGACCTAAAATCCTTTACTTCAACTATAGACACTTCCCCCTTCCACTATTCGTAAAAGCTAAATTGTATAGTATAAGAGCGGATCTGTTTTCTTACCTGTTTCCCCTTTCCTGTCGCATCCCTAGTTCATGCCTTTAGGATATAGGTCACCATAACTCTTAGAGAATCACTGAAAGCAATCTGTGTTTCACTTTGCTGGAGGTTATACATCTTTCATTCAATCAGCAAAGCAATTACAGGGTGTTCTTGCTACGGAAACCGATGATTCTTTCCGGATTTCTATATTTTGTAAAGTAACATTTAGATTCCAACGTCTCTTATACATTACAATAAAGTTTTGTCTGTTTTAAACAATTTTCCCATTATATATTAAACATGTGTATGCAGACATTTCGGATACACACATTACAAAATTATAATACAGTATGAACAAAGTATATGGTACTATTACCTAACACAGTAATGTTTTATAAATTGTTTTCAGTGTTTTAAAACGTGGTGGGTAAGGCGTATTCCGACATAAAGATCTACATTACACTGCCTTAGATTACAAATCATGATCCGGGTCTTACCTTTATAAAGGAAAATATAATATAAAGAACAATTTACAGTGTCAACATTGTCATAACTTATTACTGACTTGAGGCGGTCCAAGAAATAAATCGTACAATTTTATTTCCGTCACTGTTATAATCAGAACGGAATTTCAATTTACTCGACTCTAAACTGGGCCTGCGATATATGACAACGTTGAAGGAACACAATGAACATGCCACTTTAGTCATAAAGTCACTATGTTACATAACTGATCACAAATTGAATACAGTTATCAAATTTTAGTTTTAATTTTTATTATTTTGTTCTACACTCTGCCAAGTCAGCTAGATAATAAAAACGTTTTGTTTTGTGTGATTTTTGTTAGGAAGTGTTTTGTCTACGTTTGCTTATTATTCTACTTTACGACACACAAAAGCCTACGACCTAGCCGGTGTTTGACACTATATAGTTGCGTTGGGTACATGGACAGAAGTATATTTATTTTATAATACTTGTAACGTTGCAATAGATTGACAGGGAGAATGCCAGACACACGCCAGAAAGAGAAGTACGCAGATAGATAGAGATAGAAGTTCGCATAAATATAGATAGATGGATGGACAAACATGTAGGAAAACAGAAAAAACACCCACACAAGCATAAAAGGAAGGAGGTAGACAGGTGTGTAGACAGATCGATATAGACAGACAGACAGACATATACGAGGCAAAGGCAAAGACTCGTCCAAAGGCAGGCAGGTAGACAGACATATACCTATATGATATATATGTGATAAACATAGAGGCAGATAGCCAAATAGGTAAGATACTCAACCAGACAGGTAAACAGGCTGGCAGGAAAGTATACGGATAGACAGGCACGAATGTGGAGAGGAAGACAGTTAACTAATCAGATAGGGGAGCAGGCTGACATATATGCCGGAGATGTAGACAACGAACAGATGAGTGTATGGAATCAAGAGAAAACACTATTTGTATGTAATTACAGTAACGATAGGTGGGCTATGGCGTTGCCGGTGGGTTAAGTTTAACAGCGGTCAGAGTTAACTATTGATGAAGGGTGGGTGGTGGCAATGTATTAACACGGACAGCCAACCCGCAGTGTTAGTGTAAATTCCTCTGAAGTACATAAATTTATCTGTTGATATTAAACGGTACGCAACTATTGCGACAGTGTTTATTGCCGGCCCTGACAGCAAAAGCGCTTCATTGAAATGAACTACACAACACACACCCCAGCAGATAATGGGTTATACATTTACTGTATTCAGAGGTAAATTGTTAGTACGACTCTTCCCTGGACTTTGAGCGACAAACCAGTTTTGGTCAGTGGCTGCCTCAAAATACTCTTTTATGTGTGAATGTGTTGTCCGCTGGATTATAAATAAATATTTTCTTTGAAATTACATAAATAATTTTTCATTAATTTTTTGTTTAACGCTTCTTCTTATTAATTTATAGGTTGTCTTGTACAGTGGCTGTATTTATATAAAATAAACAGTTGCATGATTAATGTCCTTCTTGAACTTCCTAGGTAGTCGTTAGAAATATTTACGTCTCGACCTTTCGTTTATACATTATAAATTTTCAATTTACGTTACAAAATGTACACATCGCGTAGTAAATAGTAATATATATGCCTTTCAATGTAGGCTAAACTCTTCATCAACTCTAGGATAAAGCAACTATCGTCATCAGGTGTAATTAATAATTGCATAAATTTTAAATTAACTGTGCAAAAAACATTTGTGCTTGTTTGTATAAAATTTAATAATTTCTAATGGATTTTGTAAGTTTAATTCAATTCACACACACACACACACACACACACACACACACACACACACACACACACACACACACACACACACACACACACACACACACACACACACACACACACACACACACACACACACACACACACACACACACACACACACACACACACACACACACACACACACACACACACACACACACACACACACATATGTATATATAAATTATCTTTTCTATTATACTCGCATTTAAGAATTCTAATTTTACAATACTTTTCCTTTGTAGAATAAAGTCTAAAATATACATTACAAAAGAAGTTTATATGTGGGATCAAATATATTTTATTATAACACGAGAAACAGGAGCCCGAGTCTATTTACAGAAAGTCACATTAATAAATTGTTTAAAAAAATAATTTATTCCTGTAATACCTAAAAGTTTAGTAAACTGTTAAGAGGAGTCAGAGAATCAAATTTTGTAAATGGTTTTTAAATAAATATTGTAACAATCTTTGATAAAATAAAATATCTTTTTATAAATGTTACAGTAGTTAAGCTTAGATTGAAAAAGTACGTCTCAAATTTTTTTTGCTAGAATTATCTAAAATATTAAATCAGAAAGTTCGAGTATAAAAATATGTTTGTTTTATCAGTTTTACTGCTTGCCAATGTTTGTTTATCGGAATACACGTGAATATACGTATCCATTTGAGACAATGCTTGACAAGGGGACACGTGTTGGTGCCTAAGTTAAAAAGTATTTAGATAGACTTTACAACTTATTGTTTTCTTTATTTTCTATTGCTTACTGTTACTCTTTATTCTTTCTATCTTTTCATTTTTTTAACTGACCGCCAGTACTAGATAAAACACTAAATAATTCAATATAAAAATATTGTCTTTATTCTGACAGAATAAATACTTATTATTTTCGATTCGTATGAGCCGCTGTGAACTACGTTCACTTCATCTGCTTCTTCCCTTTTTGTCTTCCTTTTTTCTCACACATTTTTTATTCTCCCCCGATGTTTCGACTTCTTTCTTCAGGCAAAACGGCCAGGTCTTCTTTTGAGCTTAGCCTGCAAACCTGCAAATATCATTATTATTATTATTATCGTTATTATTATTATTATTATTATTATTATTATTATATTATTACTGTTAATATTTATATTATTATTTCTTATTCTGACCTCTAGAGCTGAACAAATTTAAACAATAACGTTAATCTATCTTGAAAATAAATCGTCAACCACAATCCCAGAAGAATGAAGTGAGTTACTGACGAACTAAGTGTATTCTAAGCTACTGGATATACAGTATATTGTTTAGGAGTACCATACGGTTATAAAAGAGAGACTTCTATTTACAAGTTGTCTGTCTCATTTGGCTACGAAACAAAACTGACGATAAATATGCGATTAGTAACTGATTAAGCTAAAATATTTTCCATAACATGATATTTTTAAAGTTGCTTTACGTAGTAACGCGGCAAAATAGGTGGTGTTTGTATTGGTGTCTGGTGAATCCTAAACAGCGGCTGTGTTGAAAACAGCCAGACAAGTTAATATTCAGTATGTTGAGTGTCGGACAGGGAGGTTTGAGTATTGTCTGAAGGGTTCTTGTGGAGCAAATCAAGCGCCAACAGGCCACGTCAATCAGGCAGGGAGAGACGAAAACCCCCAACCGCAACACACAATAGTTACCTCCAGCTTTCTTCTTGTCTTGTTAGAAACAAAATGCACACGAGCGCGCTCGCCCATCCCTGCATAGCCTACGGCTGGTATCCTTATCAATTCACTTGCCTGTTTTCGTTACCAGTGTTCTTTGCCAATTTTGTTGCAACGAGACTGAATTAAATAACAAACGTTTACAACAAAAAAAAAAAACAAGATAAAAGTGCAAGCCAATTCAGGGCATAGAAGTGAAATTCAATAATACTGTGTTCCTTGAAGTGTTTGCGTTTAAGCTTGTTTTTGCGGATCAATACGCTGTAATTTCAAGCGTTAGTTCAAATTACAGAAACAACAATAAAATTGATAGATACATTTTCAATAACTCTAATAAGAATAAAAACTTTTCTCTTTCTACTATATTAATATAAATTACTAATCTACTATACTTGTAATTTAATATACATTTATTATATTTAATATAAGTTTCATTTGCATTTTTTATTCAGGGATTAACTGATTCTCCCTGTTCCACCCTTTTTTTCAGTCACATGTTCTGTGCTATTCATCTATTATCCTACTTTGCTGAATTTACTATGTTTGAATTCTCTTATTGTTGTCTTCTAATTTCTTCGTTACTCATGTCGTGAACCTTTACATATTTATTTCGTCTCATAACATTGACCTTCCTTATGTGCATACATAATGTCAATACGACCACACAGTGTCCTTAATACGATTCTTCTCACGTTTTTTCATTAACTTTCATAGTTAGCGTTTCTACAAACCCAACCCAACCAAATTTACCTTTCTACTAGTTGAGAGTTTCCGGAATCCTAAAATTTTGAAAATGATAATTTTCACTTCTATACAATTAAAAATAGATGGCCGACACAAAACAATTTTAAACTATGTTATAATTAACATAAGTTATTCTATTAATGTATATTAATGTCTTGTAAATTATATGAAATATATTGTATAATATTTAATATTATTTAAATTAATATACTTGTATCATAAAATATATTATGCATAATATAATATAAATAATATATATAAACGTAACTATTAAACATAACCTTATTATATAAACGTAATTTATAACGCTTTCATATACTAAAATCTATAATACAATAGGGATACATTCTATGTTATTTATATTTAAGCCATATACCTCGTTTTAGTGTTCAAAAAGCTTGTTTTCCTTGTAGGCTTTCGTGGTTGGATTTCTTGACATCAGAAAATTATTCCTGTCGAAACTGTTTTGTTATGCATGTTGTTTTCACCTGATAGTTTACGAAGGAATATTTATACGTTTCCAGATATTATAAATCCGTTATCAGAAATTAAGGTGAGAGTTATCAAATTTTACACTCCGTAGATCGTTGAAAGCCGTCCGGAACAGGCCACCACTATTTCACAGAATAATACATGGCTGAAACATGACGAAATAGAAACCTTTTCACTGTTTAGCACTTTAAATATTGTACAGAATTCCTTGTTTCCATTTATTCGGTTACATGAGCCCCGATATAGGATGCCAACCAACGATGACGGGGTGGGACAGACGTCACATAGGTAGTCAGCCAGACAGCCAGGGGTAGCGGGTAGCGAGGGGTACACGTTATTTATTTGTGTGTTTGCTGTCGGTCGTGTAGGCCTTTGATTACGCGGCGCAAAATCTATTCACACAGCGACAGCGACAGCGTACCGTCCTATTAATGACTCTAGCGCCCCGACACCGACGCCAGACGCGGTGCGTTCCAATTACACGGTGTTTAACAAAACAAACAAAAACCATTCCGCACACCGAACTGCTGACATAAATAAGCCGCAGACTTTACTTCGATCGTTCCGTTATTATAACATCATTCCACAGGCTTCCCGCGAACGCAAATAATTTATCTCGGAGAAAGACGGTTACAAAATTGTATAAACTTATATATACTCGACTTTCGCGTATTCAGATCTGTTTTAGTAATTCAGAATTTTTTGTCATGAGACGTTGCGTAAACGAGGTAGTAGATTCTCTCACAATGATGAACGAACACATTACAGATCTCTTTTAACACTGGAACCTGTGGCTGCTCATACAGGAGACAAGAGGTTAGCAGCTAGTAAACGGTCGAGTGTTTTTATGAATACTCATGGGAATACAAAATATATTTTGGAAAAAATTATTACAAGAAAATGTTAAAACTTATGTACCTAGCACAAACGCGCCATATGATTTAACCGGAAGTCAAATTAAGGATCTATGGTTTTGTCTAAAAATATTATTGAACACATACATATTTTTTAATCCTTGCATATTTAACATACGCTCAGTAGACCAGTGGGTATGGCACCTGGCTACTAATCTAGGGTTCGATTCCCGGGCCCGCACGATAAAATCAAGGTGCGTTTTTCAGCCCCCAGGTCAACTCAGCCTGTTGAAAATGAGTACCTGGGATAACATCCTGGGGATAATAATGGGAGGCTGAAGCGTAGTGCTGGCCACATTGCCTTCCTTGTATGCCGTACGGCTCACATAAGGCAGCCTACTCTGAATTTCTGAACATCTGTTTAAAAGTATAGCAATAAACATATAGAATGGAAGTAACTAAATCTTATTACAAGGCGCTATAATTACTGCCGTCTGATTACACTGACGTTTAAAGTATTGGTACGAGTTATTGTACATCGTACATTGTACATCTGTTTAAAGGTATAGCAGTAAACATATAGAATGGAAGTAACTAAATCTTATCACAAGGCGCTATAACTTGCCGTCTGATTACACTGACGTTTAAAATATTGGTAAGAGTTATTGTACATCTGTTTAAAACTATAGCAATAAACATATAGAATGGAAGTAACTAAATCTTATCACAAGGCGCTATAACTACTGCCGTCTGATTACACTGACGTTTAAAGTATTGGTACGAGTTATTGTACATCTGTTTAAAAGTATAGCAATAAACATATAGAATGGAAGTAACTAAATCTTATTACAAGGCGCTATAACTACTGCCGTCTGATTACACTGACGTTTAAAGTACTGGTACGAGTTATTGTACATCGTACATTGTACATCTGTTTAAAGGTATAGCAGTAAACATATAGAATGGAAGTAACTAAATCTTATCACAAGGCGCTATAACTACTTGCCGTCTGATTACAGTGACGTTTAAAGTATTGGTACATTGTACATCTGTTTAAAAGCGTAGCAATAAAATAATGATTGTTTTCAGCTATTATATGGATTACTTAATTTTGAATTCACAAGATCCGTTAGCAAACTTTTGTGTTTAAATTTAAAATACATCCAAGCTCTTAACATTTTCTGACATCATCTTACATTTCTTAACGTTGTTATGTTTTACAAGTGCATTAATATTAAAAACAAAAAGAATACTTTCAGTTTTTTCGTTGTGACGGTAGAAACGTTAATTGGCAGGATAATAATAACAATAATAATAATAACTTTTAAATACTTAGACAGCATGCACAGAAATTTATGTTTTTCGTGTCCTCTATTTCGGCATTAGGAGACGTCACGTGCTGTTAGAAGATACCATTTATTTTGAAGATTCTTTGTTTACTTAACTCTTACCTTTCCGGAGACGAGAAACTGTGCCGCGTTTTGGAAAACGCGGCGATGTTCCTATATCTATATTGTGCATTATTAAAATTACGTATTTGTCGACGCGAGGGAATTGTACTTTGATACTCTCAATCGGACTTTGTACTTTGATACTCTCAATCGGACTTTGTCATTGGGATCTACCCCTCCGTCGGCTGACTCGCGCGCGCCCTATCTCTGTTACGTACAGTTTTTGCAAGAGCTGGTTTGCTCAGTCAAATTCCGGCTCTCGGCGCTTCACCTTCTAGTCCCCGGCTGGCAGAGTAGATTGAACAGTTTTTCGTCTTCCAACTACTTCTATGAATAAGTAGAAGCCTACGTGACCTCCGGGTTTCTGATGTAGTCGGGAATCTGCCCCGCTCCGGAAGGACGGCCGAACAACTGCCTCAGATGCTGTGATTTCAAACACTTTCGTCAGCTGTGTCAGCCGGAAGCATGGACTGGATGCACCCCAACGGAACCCTCAAACTCCGCACCAATAACCAGGTGAAATTTAACCATAATAACCTAAATCTTGTGGCCAATAAACTCTGTGAGACTTTCATGTAGACGCTCCAGTTTGGACAGTTATTTCCGGACAATGGGTGGCATATATTATTTTTAATTCTTAAGGCTTACGCCTCCTCTATTACTGTTATGTCTATCTCGTTCTGAGAGTGTAAGCTCGGCCAGGGTCACGCACCGCCCGGGTCGAGGGGAGTTCGGTAGATAGAGTTGAATCTAAACCTGTTTCTGTTTTAAGCATGTTGGGATGGTTATGTTAACGGATCTTTTGGTTCAGGTGGGCAGGTATTTTATTATTCATTCATGATCTGGGAGATGTTTTAACCCGTGGTCGACTCCCGTAGGAGACGTCCACTGCAGGTCTGTATGTGTCAGATCTTGCTAGATCTCGCCCGATGCCTGACCCTGCCGGTAGTTAAGTTTTTTGGAACACTGTAAGCTGGTTTTAATACCTTCATGACTTAGATTCCGTTTTACAAATTTCTGTTCCACTGTCTAGCTAATTTGTACACTTTAAATTTACCATTGTCACAGTTTGTATTTTACCATAGTAAATTTTGTAACGATAATTTTTATGGCTCACTATAACAATTAATTAACCATTAAACAATACAAGATTAATCAGTATCAGTTATCAATATTCATGGTGGTCACGTTCCACTATTTTTACAAATTCTGTTTTGAAAGTAAAAGGAAATATAGAATGCAGTTAGGCAACCGGACATCCATGTTAACCTTGTGATGCTACTCTTCATTATTGTAACTGATGGGATTTAAATTGATGATTACACATCGGCATGGGATTTGTGCGCTGGCCGCAGGGCTTACCTAAAACATTTAGTTACTACTTATCTTATTAAAACTTGGGGCATGTCAGCTCCACTCCTGGGATATTTTAATTGAGGTTTTGGGGATTTAGTCACCTATTAATTGAACATTAAAGGGGGGCCGGATACTCGGTCAGAATAAAGGGGGGGTTAAGGGTGTTGAACAAGATGTTCATATGGGCTGATAACCGGGGTGAACATGGGATGGATTGTGTATCTGTAAATGTTTGTTGATGTTAATTATATGTGTGTGTTAGTTTTACATGATTGTTACATTGTCGTATTGATTATGCCTGTGTATATTTCTGTATATTTATGTCTTGTTATAAGGTGCGATTACTTGCAGGCCGAGATTGTGTGCCATTTTATAGTTATATTATTGTCATTCATGCAACGTTCCACGAATTACTAGTCAATGATTATTCAGATAATAATACTCATTCAGTACTTAGTGCTGTTAATAGTTTATTATTCCTTGTTCAACTTTTGGCAAGGCACACATTAATGTAATTATATTTAACAATCAAAAGACTTAGTTATCTTGCCTTTAGGGGCTTATATGTTGTACTGGCCGAGCACAATAAATATTGTTGGTGTTATCTCAAGATCAGTGTTTCATTTGCAAGTCCCATCATACTGGACCCAGCACAATTTTAGCTTCTCTAGGCTCTAGCCTAGTTTTAAATAACTTGTGGCTTCTCTTTCAAAAAAAATAAATAAGGAAATATAAAATTAAATATAAATAAAAATAAATAACAAGCATAAAAAGGAAAGAGGGGTTACAAATGGTAGCAGAGAGCGTGGTTCATTCTAGGGTTGTCCGTTGGTGTGATGGGGCTTGCAAACTTGGAGATAGTCTGGCAAATATAATGGCACTTGACGATTAAATAGGGTGGCACTATAGTAGTTGACTGACATGAAATGTAGGTGTATATATGTATTTTTTATGAATTATTGTTAGGTGTTTTGAATTGTAAACCTGAGGCCGCCACGGGCACGTGTTGTAGTTGGGTTTTGTTGTTTTGAAATTGGCCATTGCCGGAGATCGCGTAGGGATGGGTTCCCATATATATTTTATGAAAGTGATTGCGCGTGCGGTTACTGGGATGCGGTATGGCCCGACTGGAAGTCGGTATCGTCCGATTGTAATGATGACAATGTTGTAGTCGAAATGTCGTATATTGTGGTTAGTGTTTGGTGGTGTGGATTGTATGTTGGTGTTAGTGTCTGATGTTGTTTCTTCTTTGAGTCTGGCGACTGACGGAGTGTTAGTTCTGGAGCGGGTCAGGTTTTCGCAGCGCTAGGAAACCCGGGGGTCCTCTTGATGGAAGTACAGCACTCAAGGTTTCCTTATTTTAGTGATTGGTGTTTTTTATGTTTGTCTGTGGTTGTATGAGAAGTAATTAGAGTATTGGCGGCATGAGCGTTATAAATCCGGATTTATTTTTGAAGCACGAGTTGGAGTTCGAGATTAAGTCCCGGGGTGGGAGGCCCCAGGGGGATGTCGCTTCGTTGAGGAAGCAATTAAGAGACGCCCTCGCGTCCGGAGGGACGACGTCGCTCGTAAAAGTCACTGATGTGACAGCAGAGCTCGAGTTGTGCCAGGAGAAGTGGGGAGAGTTGCGGGAGGTGATGGAGGATTTTGAGTCGGCCCCTTCTAGCCTCAGGGCAAGACAGAGAGTGCGTCAGCGAGCGGAACACCTGCAACATAGACTGGAGAACTTGTCCGCACAAACTACAATCGCCGAAGTCAGCTCCACTCTGAAGCTGATTTCAGAACAGGTGGCTAAAGCATTGCGGAATTTCGAGCCCGTGAAGTCTCAGCTTTCTGTGAGCTCTCCCCAGCCTCCTGAAATGGACATAGCGCAGACGCCGAACCCGGCGGCTCAATTGCCAACGCTCTCGGGCGGATCGAGCGTCTCTTATAATAATTTACATAACCCCCTGTCTTCCATTATTCAGGAGCTTCCGGTGGTAGACGGACTAGACGTGGACAAATTGATGGGTTTTTTCGAATTTTGTTCCAGCTATCCGACTTCCCGGGGATGTCGGATAGCACCCTACTCAGACTCGTGTATCCCTATTGTCGGGGAGCCGTGGCTGAGCGGGTCGCGCGGACAATACGAGATGGCGGCAGTGTGGCGTCTTTCCATCGGGGGGTGTTGGACGCATGCGTGCCTGGCCGACTGCGAAGGCAGCTGGAGCACAAACATTGTTATCGGGTGCAAGCGCACGGGGAGAATTTTGCGAAGTTTGCACAGAGTATCCGTGATGCTGTCCGCATTTTAGGGTTGGGACTGCCCGAAAACGAAGTAGTGCAGATGATATTCGAAGGGGTTACTCCCCAGGAGAGATCTCGTTTGACTTTTGCTGAGCGACCGAGGAATTATGAAGACCTCGAGAAGCTGTGCTTGTTATCCCGGGAAATACAATCAATAGATGATTCTCGTGGGCCAGTAAGGGCCAGTCCGGGCGAACCCCGAGGGGTGGAACGACGGGTCGTTCAGTCCCAACCCCGGCCAGAGAGAAGTAACGGCGATCGAGGTGGACAGTTGAGAGGCGTTGTTTGCTTTCGCTGTCGCAGACAGGGGCATGTTGCCCGCGATTATCCGGAGGGTGGTATGCGTCCAGCGGGTCCGGTACTCAAAAAACTTAATTACCAGGGGGGGACAAATCGGAGGTTGTCTTCCCCTCGTTACAAGACTTGTCAGAATTCAAGTGCCTCCAGGCAGAGGGTAGGTCCTGACTCTTCTAATGTCAAGGTCCTTGCTACCGTCCCGCAAAAGGCTCCTGTATGCCCCTTCCTGTCGCTCGAGGTAAAGAAGGGTCAACTCAGGGCGGTAGTTGACTCCGGGTCAGCCCGATCTATCATCTCATCTCGAGTGTGCGCGGACCTTGAAAATCTGGGCTTAATAAAAGGGTCGAATCGGTCGTCTGTGGTGTGCTGGACTGCTTCTAGGGAACTCCTGCCCATCTCCCGGGTGGTCTCCTTTATGTTCAAGATTGATGGCTTTTCTTGGGTGTGGCCTTTTCTGGTTTCTCCGGCTCTGGGAGTTGACTGTATTGTGGGTGCCGATTTCATCGCTAAAAGTGGTCTCGTGTTGGACATCCATGGGCCCCAGTGTTATTTTAAATTTAATCGGGGTGTTGTTATTCCATTTCTTGGATACCAGGGAGCTAACGGAGGTATCCAAGAGGTTACTTGTCCCGATTCTTCACGAGATCATCTCACTCCCGCCCAGCAGAGAGCTTTAGACCGATTGTGTGAGGAATTTCCCTCCGTATTAACTCCTAAGTTGGGACTTACACATTTATTAGAATATAAAATTCGTTTAACGGACTCTAAGATAGTGAGGTCGCACCCATACAAGTTCGCCCCTCCGAAAATGGCCGTTCTGAGGGAGAAGGTTCAAGAGCTTTTAGAGCAAGGGGTAATTGAACCTTCCAACTCCAGTTATGCCAGTCCAGCGTTCCTGGTACCCAAGCCTGGGGGTAAGCACCGTATGGTGATAGATTACCGGAAGTTAAATGCTAATATTGAGGTGGATTCGGTTCCCCTTCCGGATCTCCACTCAGCTTTCGATTGGTTTAGTGAGGCCAAGTACTTCACCGTGATTGATCTCAACGCGGCATATCACCAGATCCCCTTATCCAAGGAAAGTAGACCGTACACGGCGTTTTGTGTGCCGTGGAATTTATATCAGTATACGCGGGTTCCTATGGGTCTGGCGGTGGGCGCCCAAACGCTCACGCGTCTGCTTGACCTAGTGTTTCAAGATGTAAAATTTAAGTTCATTTTCAACTATTTGGACGATTTGCTGGTCTACAGCAAAACCTATGATGAACATCTGTGTCATCTCAGGGAGGTGATGAGTAGGTTGCGAAGCGCGGGCCTCACGGTCAATCCGGAGAAGGTGCGGATCGCCCAGGAGAGCATCTCTTTTCTGGGGCATCTGGTGTCTCACCAAGGCGTTACAGTGGACCCTGAAAGGACCCAGGGTATCCGGGATTTCCCCCCGCCAAGGGATGCCAAATGCATCGCTCGGTTCGTGGGGATGGTTAACTTTTATCGGCGGTTTATCCCCAATGCAGCGGAGATAGCGGCACCCCTAAATGAATTGAGAAAGAAGGGGGCTAAATTTGTGTGGGGCGAAAGCCAGCAGAAGGCTTTCGAAACGTTAAAGAAAGCTATTATTTCCCCGCCGGTGCTCCGGATGCCGGATTTTTCTCAACCGATTATCTTACAGACGGACGCGAGTTCGGTGGCGCTCGGGGCGGTTCTGTCCCAAGTCGTTGATGGTGCTAGGCAGCCTGTGGCCTTTATTTCCCGAACCCTGACCCAGCAAGAAAGAAAGTCTTCAGTATATGAGCTAGAGTGTTTAGCGGTGGTATACGCTCTAGATAAGTTCAGGCGTTTCCTGGAACACGCTGAGTTCCTGCTCGAGACCGACAATCAGGCTCTCTCTTGGCTTCTTGCTTACCCCCGGCAACTGGGTACAATTGGTAGATGGGTGGTTAAAATTTCATCCTTCAAGTTTAAGGTGCAACACATTAGGGGAACTCAAAATGTGGTTGCAGATGCTTTGTCACGCATGTTTTCCCAATACAGTGAAGCCCAATCTGAGCAACCCTGTTCTGTTCTACTAGACTTTCCGTTAGCCTTCACTGATGTGTTGCCCCATCAGTTGAATGATGAAGAGCTGGGGCCTGTCATCCAGAAAATAAAAGAGGGTAACGCGCAGGCCCCGTACTTCTTGTCCAAGGGCGTCCTGTGTTGTCGAGAAAGAAAGGGACGTGCCCCGAAGATCGTGCTGCCTAGCAAGTTAGTGCCCATGGTCTTCAGCTATTATCACAATTCCCCAGTAGGAGGCCACAAGGGAATTTCGAAGACCATTTCCAGTATTAGGAAAAACTTCATCTGGAAGGGCATGGACAGGGACATTGCGACGAGGGTTAAGAGTTGTCATCTGTGTGGCTTAAGCAAGCCTGCTCAAAACACTAAGTTGGGGTTGTTGTCATCAGAAGTGGCGAGCAGACCGATGGAGAAGCTATTCATCGACTACGTGGGACCCTTCCCGCGTAGCAAGTCAGGTAACGCTTACCTACTTGTCTGTGTGGATGCTTTTCGAAGTTTGCCTGGCTACTGCCCTTACGGCAGGCAACAGCTCGTTTAACCATAAGCGCGCTCCAGAACCATGTTTTTCAGCATTTCGGTCTTCCGACCATCATTGTCTCCGACAATGGACCACAGTTCATTTCGAGTGAGTTCCGGCGGATGTGTTTCGCCAGCGGTATCAAACATAAATCGCCAGCGGATTTAAATTGATAATTACACATCGGCATGGGATTTGTGCGCTGGCCGCAGGGCTTACCTAAAACATTTAGTTACTACTTATCTTATTAAAACTTGGGGCATGTCAGCTCCACTCCTGGGATATTTTAATTGAGGTTTTGGGGATTTAGTCACCTATTAATTGAACATTAAAGGGGGGACGGATACTCGGTCAGAATAAAGGGGGGGTTAAGGGTGTTGAACAAGATGCTCATATGCGCTGATAACCGGGGTGAACATGGGATGGGTTGTGTATCTGTAAATGTTTGTTGATGTTAATTATATGTGTGTGTTAGTTTTACATGATTGTTACATTGTCGTATTGATTATGCCTGTGTATATTTCTGTATATTTATGTCTTGTTATAAGGTGCGATTACTTGCAGGCCGAGATTGTGTGCCATTTTATAGTTATATTATTGTCATTCATGCAACGTTCCACGAATTACTAGTCAATGATTATTCAGATATTAATACTCATTCAGTACTTAGTGCTGTTAATAGTTTATTATTCCTTGTTCAACTTTTGGCAAGGCACACATTAATGTAATTATATTTAACAATCAAAAGACTTAGTTATCTTGCCTTTAGGGGCTTATATGTTGTACTGGCCGAGCACAATAAATATTGTTGGTGTTATCTCAAGATCAGTGTTTCATTTGCAAGTCCCATCATACTGGACCCAGCACAATGTTAGCTTCTCTAGGCTCTAGCCTAGTTTTAAATAACTTGTGGCTTCTCTTTCAAAAAAAATAAATAAGAAAATATAAAATTAAATATAAATAAAAATAAATAACAAGCATAAAAAGGAAAGAGGGGTTACAAATGGTAGCAGAGAGCGTGGTTCATTCTAGGGTTGAACCCTTGGGTCCGTTGGTGTGATGGGGATTGCAAACTTGGAGATAGTCTGGCAAATATAATGGCACTTGATGATTAAATAGGGTGGCACTATAGTAGTTGACTGACATGAAATGTAGGTGTATATATGTATTTTTTATGAATTATTGTTAGGTGTTTTGAATTGTAAACCTGAGGCCGCCACGGGCACGTGTTGTAGTTGGGTTTTGTTGTTTTGAAATTGGCCATTGCCGGAGATCGCGTAGGGATGGGTTCCCATATATATTTTATGAAAGTGATTGCGCGTGCGGTTACTGGGATGCGGTATGGCCCGACTGGAACTCGGTATCGTCCGATTGTAATGATGACAATGTTGTAGTCGAAATGTCGTATATTGTGGTTAGTGTTTGGTGGTGTGGATTGTATGTTGGTGTTAGTGTCTGATGTTGTTTCTTCTTTGAGTCTGGCGACTGACGGAGTGTTAGTTCTGGAGCGGGTCAGGTTTTCGCAGCGCTAGGAAACCCGGGGGTCCTCTTGATGGAAGTACAGTACTCAAGGTTTCCTTATTTTAGTGATTGGTGTTTTTTATGTTTGTCTGTGGTTGTATGAGAAGTAATTAGAGTATTGGCGGCATGAGCGTTATAAATCCGGATTTATTTTTGAAGCACGAGTTGGAGTTCGAGATTAAGTCCCGGGGTGGGAGGCCCCAGGGGGATGTCGCTTCGTTGAGGAAGCAATTAAGAGACGCCCTCGCGTCCGGAGGGACGACGTCGCTCGTAAAAGTCACTGATGTGACAGCAGAGCTCGAGTTGTGCCAGGAGAAGTGGGGAGAGTTGCGGGAGGTGATGGAGGATTTTGAGTCGGCCCCTTCTAGCCTCAGGGCAAGACAGAGAGTGCGTCAGCGAGCGGAACACCTGCAACATAGACTGGAGAACTTGTCCGCACAAACTACAATCGCCGAAGTCAGCTCCACTCTGAAGCTGATTTCAGAACAGGTGGCTAAAGCATTGCGGAACTTCGAGCCCGTGAAGTCTCAGCTTTCTGTGAGCTCTCCCCAGCCTCCTGAAATGGACATAGCGCAGACGCCGAACCCGGCGGCTCAATTGCCAACGCTCTCGGGCGGATCGAGCGTCTCTTATAATAATTTACGTAACCCCCTGTCATCCATTATTCAGGAGCTTCCGGTGGTAGACGGACTAGACGTGGACAAATTGATGGGTTTTTTCGAATTTTGTTCCAGCTATCCGACTTCCCGGGGATGTCGGATAGCACCCTACTCAGACTCGTGTATCCCTATTGTCGGGGAGCCGTGGCTGAGCGGGTCGCGCGGACAATACGAGATGGCGGCAGTGTGGCGTCTTTCCATCGGGGGGTGTTGGACGCATGCGTGCATGGCCGACTGCGAAGGCAGCTGGAGCACAAACATTGTTATCGGGTGCAAGCGCACGTGGAGAATTTTGCGAAGTTTGCACAGAGTATCCGTGATGCTGTCCGGATTTTAGGGTTGGGACTGCCCGAGAACGAAGTAGTGCAGATGATATTCGAAGGGGTTACTCCCCAGGAGAGATCTCGTTTGACTTTTGCTGAGCGACCGAGGAATTATGAAGACCTCGAGAAGCTGTGCTTGTTATCCCGGGAAATACAATCAATAGATGATTCTCGTGGGCCAGTAAGGGCCAGTCCGGGCGAACCCCGAGGGGTGGAACGACGGGTCGTTCAGTCCCAACCCCGGCCAGAGAGAAGTAACGGCGATCGAGGTGGACAGTTGAGAGGCGTTGTTTGCTTTCGCTGTCGCAGACAGGGGCATGTTGCCCGCGATTATCCGGAGGGTGGTATGCGTCCAGCGGGTCCGGTACTCAAAAAACTAAATTACCAGGGGGGAACAAATCGGAGGTTGTCTTCCCCTCGTTACAAGACTTGTCAGAATTCAAGTGCCTCCAGGCAGAGGGTAGGTCCTGACTCTTC
The DNA here is from genome assembly GCA_034769895.1 of Magicicada septendecula. NCBI lineage: Eukaryota > Metazoa > Arthropoda > Insecta > Hemiptera > Cicadidae > Magicicada > Magicicada septendecula. The sequence goes on from CM068372.1 coordinate 144,199,124, forward strand.
TAATGTCAAGGTCCTTGCTACCGTCCCGCAAAAGGCTTCTGTATGCCCCTTCCTGTCGCTCGAGGTAAAGAAGGGTCAACTCAGAGCGTTAGTTGACTCCGGGTCAGCCCGATCTATCATCTCATCTCGAGTGTGCGCGGACCTTGAAAATCTGGGCTTAATAAAAGGGTCGAATCGGTCGTCTGTGGTGTGCTGGACTGCTTCTAGACAACTCCTCCCCATCTCCCGGGTGGTCTCCTTTAAGTTCAAGATTGATGGCTTTTCTTGGGTGTGGCCTTTTCTGGTTTCTCCGGCTCTGGGAGTTGACTGTATTGTGGGTGCCGATTTCATCGCTAAAAGTGGTCTCGTGTTGGACATCCATGGGCCCCAGTGTTATTTTAAATTTAATCGGGGTGTTGTTATTCCATTTCTTGGATACCAGGGAGCTAACGGAGGTATCCAAGAGGTTACTTGTCCCGATTCTTCACGAGATCATCTCACTCCCGCCCAGCAGAGAGCTTTAGACCGATTGTGTGAGGAATTTCCCTCCGTATTAACTCCTAAGTTGGGACTTACACATTTATTAGAATATAAAATTCGTTTAACGGACTCTAAGATAGTGAGGTCGCACCCATACAAGTTCGCCCCTCCGAAAATGGCCGTTCTGAGGGAGAAGGTTCAAGAGCTTTTAGAGCAAGGGGTAATTGAACCTTCCAACTCCAGTTATGCCAGTCCAGCGTTCCTGGTACCCAAGCCTGGGGGTAAGCACCGTATGGTGATAGATTACCGGAAGTTAAATGCTAATATTGAGGTGGATTCGGTTCCCCTTCCGGATCTCCACTCAGCTTTCGATTGGTTTAGTGAGGCCAAGTACTTCACCGTGATTGATCTCAACGCGGCATATCACCAGATCCCCTTATCCAAGGAAAGTAGACCGTACACGGCGTTTTGTGTGCCGTGGAATTTATATCAGTATACGCGGGTTCCTATGGGTCTGGCGGTGGGCGCCCAAACGCTCACGCGTCTGCTTGACCTAGTGTTTCAAGATGTAAAATTTAAGTTCATTTTCAACTATTTGGACGATTTGCTGGTCTACAGCAAAACCTATGATGAACATCTGTGTCATCTCAGGGAGGTGATGAGTAGGTTGCGAAGCGCGGGCCTCACGGTCAATCCGGAGAAGGTGCGGATCGCCCAGGAGAGCATCTCTTTTCTGGGGCATCTGGTGTCTCACCAAGGCGTTACAGTGGACCCTGAAAGGACCCAGGGTATCCGGGATTTCCCCCCGCCAAGGGATGCCAAATGCATCGCTCGGTTCGTGGGGATGGTTAACTTTTATCGGCGGTTTATCCCCAATGCAGCGGAGATAGCGGCACCCCTAAATGAATTGAGAAAGAAGGGGGCTAAGTTTGTGTGGGGCGAAAGCCAGCAGAAGGCTTTCGAAACGTTAAAGAAAGCTATTATTTCCCCGCCGGTGCTCCGGATGCCGGATTTTTCTCAACCGATTATCTTACAGACGGACGCGAGTTCGGTGGCGCTCGGGGCGGTTCTGTCCCAAGTCGTTGATGGTGCTAGGCAGCCTGTGGCCTTTATTTCCCGAACCCTGACCCAGCAAGAAAGAAAGTCTTCAGTATATGAGCTAGAGTGTTTAGCGGTGGTATACGCTCTAGATAAGTTCAGGCGTTTCCTGGAACACGCTGAGTTCCTGCTCGAGACCGACAATCAGGCTCTCTCTTGGCTTCTTGCTTACCCCCGGCAACTGGGTACAATTGGTAGATGGGTGGTTAAAATCTCATCCTTCAAGTTTAAGGTGCAACACATTAGGGGAACTCAAAATGTGGTTGCAGATGCTTTGTCACGCATGTTTTCCCAACACAGTGAAGCCCAATCTGAGCAACCCTGTTCTGTTCTACTAGACTTTCCGTTAGCCTTCACTGATGTGTTGCCCCATCAGTTGAATGATGAAGAGCTGGGGCCTGTCATCCAGAAAATAAAAGAGGGTAACGCGCAGGCCCCGTACTTCTTGTCCAAGGGCGTCCTGTGTTGTCGAGAAAGAAAGGGACGTGCCCCGAAGATCGTGCTGCCTAGCAAGTTAGTGCCCATGGTCTTCAGCTATTATCACAATTCCCCAGTAGGAGGCCACAAGGGAATTTCGAAGACCATTTCCAGTATTAGGAAAAACTTCATCTGGAAGGGCATGGACAGGGACATTGCGACGAGGGTTAAGAGTTGTCATCTGTGTGGCTTAAGCAAGCCTGCTCAAAACACTAAGTTGGGGTTGTTGTCATCAGAAGTGGCGAGCAGACCGATGGAGAAGCTATTCATCGACTACGTGGGACCCTTCCCGCGTAGCAAGTCAGGTAACGCTTACCTACTTGTCTGTGTGGATGCTTTTCGAAGTTTGCCTGGCTACTGACCTTACGGCAGGCAACAGCTCGTTTAACCATAAGCGCGCTCCAGAACCATGTTTTTCAGCATTTCGGTCTTCCGACCATCATTGTCTCCGACAATGGACCACAGTTCATTTCGAGTGAGTTCCGGCGGATATGTTTCGCCAGCGGTATCAAACATGTAACCACTTCCCCGTACTACCCACAGCCGTCCCATGCGGAGAGGTTCAATAGGAATCTCTGGTCCGCACTCATCGCCTATCATGCGGAACAACAGACCACCTGGGACCAGAACATGAAGTGGTTGCAGCTAGCGTTTAACACGGCCCTGCATGACAGTCATAAGGCCGTGCCCTTTGAGATCATGTTTGGATTCTCGCCCGCACTCCCGTTGACTAACTTGTGGAATATTGACGATCTTCTGCCACGGGAGCCCGATAATGGAACTGCGGAGAGATGGAGGGAGGTTCGGAACAATTTGCTGCGAGCGCACGAGCGGGTCCGTCGACGATATAATCAGGGGCGAATTCCGAACCCCTTTCAGACCGGCGACTGGGTCTACTGCCAGAGCCATCCGATCAGCTCAGCCGCGGACAAAAGAGACGCTAAATTGTGCTATCGTTGGTCGGGACCATACCGTATCCTCGGGTTTACGTCTCTGGTGACGGCGCGATTGGAAGAGCAGTGTAGTAATCCTAAAGAGATTACTACACACATATCTAAATTAAAATTATTTAGAAAAGGGTAAACGGGCTATAGAAAGCGGGGAAGAATTGTGGTCTCTGTGCGAGTGGGGATGTTGTCTATTTTAAGAGGGTGTGCTCCGGGGGCGGTAATGAGAATGATATGGTAGCGGGTAGATGTTTCCCACAGTCCCAGTGGGGTTCGTCTACTTCAGGGATGCGCCCCTGCCTGCGCGAGCCTTGGTTTTCTCCAATTGTCCTTATGTCCGGAGGGAGCCATGTCCTTACCTTCAGTCCCTGCCCATGACCGTTTAATCATCCTTGACCATCCACCTTCCGATTTTCCTAACCTTACCTAGAGAAAAAAAAAAAAAAAACTAGAAAAGCAAAAAAAAGGAGCTAAGAGAGGAGTGGGAGCCACAGGGTGGGAGGGGTCGGTTGTGAACTTCTCCCTCCCTGGTGTTCCCGACATGCCCTTGGAGCACACTTGTAAAACTCATATATATATATATATATATTACTATAATACTTATAACTATTTTACCTCAAGATGTATTTTTTCTTTAGGGACATGTTTCGGGAGATCCTGTTCTCCCATCTTCAACCTTCGCCATCTTGCTTCTGGTGCAGTATTTGTGTGTTGGCTTCTGGATGTTATTATGGTGGTTTGTTGGTCTTTGGTCCTTCAATGTTGCATTATTGTGTGTGGTTGTGGTATCTGTTTTTGTATTTTGTGTATTTTCGATGTTGAGTGCTTTGAATATTGTGTCATGTTTTGTATTGATTTGTATTTCTTCTGGTATTAATTTGTTTTGTGTTTTATGTTTGTAAATCTGTAAATTTTCCCAAATGTTCATTATGGTGCCTTTGTGTGGTATATGTTTTATTAGTGTTACATTGGTTATGTCTGGGAATTCATGTCCTGTGTTTATTGCATGTGTGGCTAAATTGGATTTATATATGTTTGGTTTTTTGTATGCATTTAGGTGTTCAAAATAACGTTTTTTTAGCTGTTTTTTTGTTTGTCCTATATAACATTTATTGCAATCTTGGCATTCAATTTTGTATATACCGTTGGTTGTTGTATTATCTTTGTTGTGTGAATTATTTAGATTTTGTAATTTATTTTTATTAGTTTTGTATGCTATTTTTATATCTGTGTTTTTAAATAGTTTTGTTAGTTTTGACATTTTATTATTTATATATGTGAATGTGGCCCATTTTTCGTTGTTGTTATTATTTATGTGTTGTTCAGTTTGATTAATTCTTAATTGCTCAGTTTTTATTTTGTATTTGATTTTATTTTCTATTTTGATCATAGTATTTTTATTGTATCCATTTGCATAACCAATTTGGTATATTATATTTCTTTCTTTGTCAGTTTCTTGTTTGTTTAGGGGTATTTTGTACATTCTGTTAAATAACGAATGAAATGCTGCCATTTTATGTTGTGGTGGGTGGTCAGAATGGTTAGGTATAATGATGTTAGTGGAAGTTGGTTTTCTATATATTGCATATTGTATGTGTTTGTTGTATCTTGTGATGGTTATGTCTAAATAGTTGATTTTGTTATGGTTTTCTTTTTCTTCTGTGAATTGTATTTTGGGATGTATGTTATTGATTTGTTTCAGTATGTTCTCTGCATTTGTGTTTTTGTTATTTGATACATATAGTCCATCATCTACATATCTTATCCATATGCCATCTGGGTCATGTGTTTTTATGATATTTTGTATTTTGGTGTCTATATGTTGTAGGAATATTTCTGCTATTATGCTTGATAATGGTGTATCATGGGATAATGGTGTAAATTGAATGCCAAGATTGCAATAAATGTTATATAGGACAAACAAAAAAACAGCTAAAAAAACGTTATTTTGAACACCTAAATGCATACAAAAAACCAAACATATATAAATCCAATTTAGCCACACATGCAATAAACACAGGACATGAATTCCCAGACATAACCAATGTAACACTAATAAAACATATACCACACAAAGGCACCATAATGAACATTTGGGAAAATTTACAGATTTACAAACATAAAACACAAAACAAATTAATACCAGAAGAAATACAAATCAATACAAAACATGACACAATATTCAAAGCACTCAACATCGAAAATACACAAAATACAAAAACAGATACCACAACCACACACAATAATGCAACATTGAAGGACCAAAGACCAACAAACCACCATAATAACATCCAGAAGCCAACACACAAATACTGCACCAGAAGCAAGATGGCGAAGGTTGAAGATGGGAGAACAGGATCTCCCGAAACATGTCCCTAAAGAAAAAATACATCTTGAGGTAAAATAGTTATAAGTATTATAGTATTATATACATCAAGAAACGGACTGTAGCAGAAAGTGATTGAAATATATATATATATATATATATATATTGGATAGGTGCCATAGTCACAGTTTGTCATGGCTTTCCGTCAGGTCCCAGTGGGGACCCCTGCATCATGGAGACTGTCCTAGTCCCTTTTTCCCCTTGGCCCGTGCAGTAACGGTATTGTGTAAAATGGGGGGGTTGTATTACAGAATTACCCCGTAGGTATACGGGGCAGAAGCCCTGTTTAGGTGGCTATCGTGTTCCGGCTTGCGTGGACAAGCCTCAGGAGGTCGGAACTCAGGGAGCTCCCGAACTTTTCTTTTGTCTTTCTTCTCTGTCCCTCTTTGCTGTGGGCTGGCCCTGATCAGTTCAGCGTGCAGCAACCGCACACTTACACTCTACATGTCTTCTTTCGTCTCTTTCGTCTTCCCTTCTGAGCTTCTGTTCTCCTGAGAGCAAGTGCCGCCGGGCCACCTTAACCACGATGTCCACCAGAGTATTTAAGAAGGGGGTACACTGCAGGGTACTCTTCCGAGTTTCAAAGTGAGGCAACCGGGTTGCCCTTTTGGGGTGGGGGTGTGCCGCGTTTTGGAAAACGCGGCGATGTTCCTATATCTATATTGTGCATTATTAAAATTACGTATTTGTCGACGCGAGGGAATTGTACTTTGACACTCTCAATCGGACTTTGTCATTGGGATCTACCCCTCCGTCGGCTGACTCGCGCGCGCCCTATCTCTGTTACGTACAGTTTTTGCAAGAGCTGGTTTGCTCAGTCAAATTCCGGCTCTCGGCGCTTCACCTTCTAGTCCCCGGCTGGCAGAGTAGATTGAACAGTTTTTCGTCTTCCAACTACTTCTATGAATAAGTAGAAGCCTACGTGACCTCCGGGTTTCTGATGTAGTCGGGAATCTGCCCCGCTCCGGAAGGACGGCCGAACAACTGCCTCAGATGCTGTGATTTCAAACACTTTCGTCAGCTGTGTCAGCCGGAAGCATGGACTGGATGCACCCCAACGGAACCCTCAAACTCCACACCAATAACCAGGTGAAATTTAACCATATTAACCTAAATCTTGTGGCCAATAAACTCTGTGAGACTTTCATGTAGATGCTCCAGTTTGGACAGTTATTTCCGGACAATGGGTGGCATATATTATTTTTAATTTGTAAGGCTTACGCCTCCTCTATTACTGTTATGTCTATCTCGTTCTGAGAGTGTAAACTCGGCCAGGGTCACGTGCCGCCCGGGTCGAGGGGAGTTCGGTAGATAGAGTTGAATCTAAATCTGTTTCTGTTTTAAGCATGTTGGGATGGTTATGTTAACGGATCTTTTGGTTCAGGTGGGCATGTATTTTATTATTCATTCATGATCTGGGAGATGTTTTAACCCGTGGTCGACTCCCGTAGGAGACGTCCACTGCAGGTCTGTATGTGTCAGATCTTGCTAGATCTCGCCCGATGCCTGACCCTGCCGGTAGTTACGTTTTTTGGAACACTGTAAGCTGGTTTTAATACCTTCATGACTTAGATTCCGTTTTACAAAATTCTGTTCCACTGTCTAGCTAATTTGTACACTTTAAATTTACCATTGTCACAGTTTGTATTTTACCATAGTAAATTTTGTAACGATAATTTTTATGGCTCACTATAACAATTAATTAACCATTAAACAATACAAGATTAATCAGTATCAGTTATCAATATTCATGGTGGTCACGTTCCACTATTTTTACAAATTCTGTTTTGAAAGTAAAAGGAAATATAGAATGCAGTTAGGCAACCGGACATCCATGTTAACCTTGTGATGCTACTCTTCATTATTGTAACTGATGGGATTTAAATTGATAATTACACATCGGCATGGGATTTGTGCGCTGGCCGCAGGGCTTACCTAAAACATTTAGTTACTACTTATCTTATTAAAACTTGGGGCATGTCAGCTCCACTCCTGGGATATTTTAATTGAGGTTTTGGGGATTTAGTCACCTATTAATTGAACATTAAAGGGGGGCCGGATACTCGGTCAGAATAAAGGGGGGGTTAAGGGTGTTGAACAAGATGCTCATATGCGCTGATAACCGGGGTGAACATGGGATGGGTTGTGTATCTGTAAATGTTTGTTGATGTTAATTATATGTGTGTGTTAGTTTTACATGATTGTTACATTGTCGTATTGATTATGCCTGTGTATATTTCTGTATATTTATGTCTTGTTATAAGGTGCGATTACTTGCAGGCCGAGATTGTGTGCCATTTTATAGTTATATTATTGTCATTCATGCAACGTTCCACGAATTACTAGTCAATGATTATTCAGATATTAATACTCATTCAGTACTTAGTGCTGTTAATAGTTTATTATTCCTTGTTCAACTTTTGGCAAGGCACACATTAATGTAATTATATTTAACAATCAAAAGACTTAGTTGTCTTGCCTTTAGGGGCTTATATGTTGTACTGGCCGAGCACAATAAATATTGTTGGTGTTATCTCAAGATCAGTGTTTCATTTGCAAGTCCCATCATACTGGACCCAGCACAATGTTAGCTTCTCTAGGCTCTAGCCTAGTTTTAAATAACTTGTGGCTTCTCTTTCAAAAAAAATAAATAAGGAAATATAAAATTAAATATAAATAAAAATAAATAACAATAATAAAAGAAAGAGGGGTTACAAAACTCACAAAAAAAAGTAACTAAATAGGGAGATACATTTTACAGGATTCCGGAAGTCAAAATGAGATTCACTAGAGACATTCGTCACTTTTCCTAAGATTTCCAAAGTTTCGTCACTTTTACATAGAAACTGTAAACAGAAAAAATTTGTTGGTGCAATGTTTTGTGAGACATTATTATATTATTCCTAAATAAAAACGTTGCTTAGCACAATATAACTCATTCTGTAAAGTTGGTTCTAAACATAACTGTAAAGTAATTTTAAAGTAATAAAAAGCCTACAGCAGTACACTACTGGATGTAAAGTACTTATTCCTTCTTGTGTAAGGAATATGATTCAACTTATGGAGAATAAAAGTAGAGGATTGTATACCGTTTATACAAGGTAACATTTTTACAGTTATTGGAATAAGAGTGGCTGTATATATAAGAGAAAGTATAATCGACATAACAGAAATAATAATGACAGTGAGAACACGATTACTACTTTTTCTTGGCCGTCAGAAGAGCTGTAACTTGTTTTAAAATGATTTTCTAAGTAACAGTACTTTTCACGGTTAGTCCTACTACTTAAACCACTTCGGTAATTGCTTGTGTTGCAGTGTGGAACTGCCTAATTTCAATGCAAACTGAATGTCAATTAAAGTATTAGTTTGTGCCGGTGAATTAACGACTATCGTTATTATTCTTTTAAACGAAGAATAATGCATACTAGAGTATCGCGTTTTTGTTTAAAAAGAACGCTTAATATTTATCATTTTAATCTTTGTAGATAGTATTTTACTTCACTCACATCATCGTTATCCACATATATTTTTCTGCACGAACGAATTTCTTATCTTAATCATTATCATCGTATTGTATGATCTTATATTTCTTGAAGCTGTTAGATTTTACAAGCATTTAGTATTAAAAACAACGAAAATACTTTCAGTGATTGCGTAGTGATTATAAAAACGATGAGAATAATAACAATAATAATAACGGTAATCATTAATATCATCACTGTCATCTTGAAAAAGAATAACACATATAATCGTATAAAAAAGACACCGTGAGTTTGTTAAATGAATACAATCTATATGGATCTCAAATACTTTGCGAACTCACATTTAATCTGACAAATAGTTTTCGCCGAAGAAATCACACGAAAAGGTTAGAAGTTGAATTTTCTAAAGAGTCAGTTATAAATCTGATTAAGCACCGTAAATCGAGTTCTTTTGTGTTTGATATATGGTCGGAATGGAACTGTTAGAAAGCTGCCTGACCTCGCCAAACAGAAACCCGCAAACGGATTTAAAATCAATCATCATGAAAGATGGCTTTCACACGGTCGAGTAGAGCATATCTCGCAAGGCGAACGCTAGTTATTGAATTGACCAAAGCCGAGGTCGTTCGTCACAGGTGTTACTGAAATGGGTACTGATTCATTGAACTAAATATAAAAGACCATTTCAACGTTCCATATGACGTCCGGCTCTGTGTATAAGTTAAGGTTCGGTAAAAGGCTTTTGTTTTTTTATTTCTGTTTTACCGTGACTCTCAATGACTACGTCCAGCCAGAAAGATATAAAGTAGGTAAATGTATTTATTATTCTGCTCTGAAAATTACATATGCGTTTTACTTTAAAACTATAAAGTTTACTGTCGTCTACTGACCAACATAGGCAGTTGTTAAAGCGGAGTAGAATATTTGACATGATACCTCGGGTTTTCAACTTAAAAATTCAATTAACACATCAGTGCATAGAGTATATAATCTAATAAAATATATTTTTATACCGCCTGTGGTACCCTATGCTGATAAATAGCATATACAATTTCGAAACTTTAAAATTACTTTATTAACTCTCAAATTACAACAAATATTTAGGTAAATACTGATTCCAATGAACATAGTAGTACTTAAGCTTAGAAAATACTTAACGATCCATTTTTGTTTTTGATTTTGCCATAACAAAGTCTTGTATACTTTCTTCTAATTCGATCGATTCAAGTATCTCGCTTTCAATATTCAACTTTGCTAACGAAGATTATCTCCCATAGTTAAACTAAACATATCTTTAATGCGTTTTAATTCAGAAAACGATCTTTTATATTCGCTTGTATGTATCGGAATCGTCAAAATCAGACGATAATCTATGTATACATTAGGAAATACATCAATCATTTTACAATCAATAATGCAGTGTAATACTTTGAGCGGACAAACTGTAGTGCCATGATATCTATCACCTTTATTCGAACAATTTAAAAAAAAGCCTCTTTCTCGCAATTTTACTCGTGGCACAAAGTGGTACAATTCTATTAGAAGATCGTTATTCGAAACTTTCGAGTAAACTTCTATAAGAGCTTTGGCTTGATTTTTCAATTCGACACTCTCTATGGTTCATAACTTCGTAATGTGGTCATGAGCTTTGCTTCGCTCTTAGTAAATTCAGCAGGTTGATGCCCCCTCGGACAGCTGAGGCCCTGCTGCCCGGTGATGCAGCATACGCTAGCGTTATTACACATAGCCACTGCGCCTATATTCTTTCTTCAATATAGACTTGGACGTGGGTAGACTAATATTTCTAAGAATGAAAAGGTAAATTACTCCTCAAATGATATTTTATTCGCGCAATCATCTACCCTAATATACTAAGGAGACCTGCATTTAAAAAATACTAAGTATACTGCAAAACATAACGTGCCATACAAAATGCATAGCTCGGAAATGCAATCCGTTGACGCCGATGCGCACAAATAACACGCGTAGTAGCCTAATATATAAAGAGCAAACAGACGCAATGAGCATATTATGATTGGAAAAATCATTCCGAGTTGGCAAATTCTCGGCATTGCTTGACTCAAGCAGTGTGGAATTTTCCCGTAAACATTATACGCTACCAGCTACCAATGACCTTGCCTGCTTACAAAAATATATGATAGGAAAACTCCCAGCCAATTGGTTTTATGTTCTGCGACTTCACGTTATAAGAGAGTACTATTAAGAGAATATTATAATATAGTGTATTAGTGAATGTGTCAAGTATTTAATTGTTTATTATTACGATTGGTAGCGATAGTGTATATTGAAAAATGCATAAATTGGAGACTATTTATAATGGGAGACGATTGTGGCTTTGTTATAAAAGGTAGTGATTTCTCAGGTGAGAATTAAGTTTTTCCTACTGTTTTAATGTCACGATCAATGCAATCCTAGTAACAATACGCTACTATACGAACACAAAGGCATGTTATCTAACAGCCCGTTACACGATGTTTTTTTTAGTAGAGAACGTGGATGGTGTGTCGTCTGCTACCCATCTCCAAAGTGACTAACTGGAGAGGCTCATAGTAAGAAAAGGAAATTGTAACCGAATATTGAGAAGTCACGATTTTATATTTAAAAAAAATGTATTATCCCACCTCAGAATTTCTTCTTCTTCTTCTTCTTCTTCTTCTTCTTCTTCTTCTTCTTCTTCTTCTTCTTCTTCTTCTTCTTCTTCTTCTTCTTCTTCTTCTTCTTCTTCTTCTTCTTCTTCTTCTTCTTCTTCTTCTTCTTCTTCTTCTTCTTCTTCTTCTTCTTCATCATCATCATCATCATCATCATCATCATCATCATCATCATCATCATCATCACTACATGGCTTGGATTATAGCCCGTTCCGATTTCACAGTGTCTGACCATTTTTCCAGGGAATTCCACGATCTCTCGTCCCCACTGGCCTATAATCAAACGCTTATTTTGGAATACTCGTGTCTACCATGCGTTCCACATCCGGCTTACAATTCTGCCTGTATTCCTGTATCCTCGCCAGAACTCACTGTAACTGTCGTTCTCAGACTAACTGTGACGGAACCTCAGAATTTATTGTTCCTAATAAGGAGTCATCTGACACTTAGCTGATACAATTTTACTTCTGTATTCCGCCTATCAGTTTGTCGTTATGAATCTGTAATAGTTGTCAACTATCCGTCACTTTAAATTGGAATGTGATCTTTCGTTTATAAATTTGTTCACGACGAATGGGGTTTGTTGGTAATAGTCCAAGTACATAGGGCACCTTTTAAGTTTTTACAAAGACAATGAAAGAAAAAACATTTTTTGATACAAATCGTTTTATTGTTTCTCAAAATATTCGCCTTTGAGATTTACACACTTGTGCATGCGTTCGAACCAAGTCTCGAAACATTTTTTCCACTCTGATGTTGATACCTCAGAAATATGGTTTTGGGAGGATTCAACAGCTTCTTGAGATGATAAAAATCGCTGTCCACGCATTTTTTGTTTGACATTCGGTAACAAAAAGAAGTCGTTTGGCGATAAATCAGGTGAATACGGGCAATGATACGGTGAATTCGATGTTTTCCTCCTTCAAATATTCAATTGTTTGACGTGCTGTGTGAGAGCTGGCATTGTCGTGATGAAGAATGATGCGACGTTTTCGGTCGTGTTTCCTGATTTCATCGATGACTTGTGGCAAACAAATTGTTGTATACCATTCAGCATTAACTGTTCTTCGATCCTCTAAAGCAATGGTCGCGACATGTCCAGTGTAAGCAAAGAAACAAGCGATCATTTTCTGGGAAGTGCTTCGTGAACGAACCACTTTTGTTGGCTTCGGTTCACCTTGGAACACCCAAACAGTTGATTGTTGCTTAGTTTCCAGCTCGTACGAATATATCCAAGTTTCGTCTCCTGTTACGATGTTGTATACGGATTTTGCATTTCCTCTTTCGAATATTTGGATCATTTCCTTACACCAATTGACACGAGCCTGTTTTTGAGTTTCGGTCAAATTATGCGGAATCCATCGGGAACGGATCTTTTTAACAGCTAAATGTTCATGAAAAATCGAATGTACTGCAGTCTTCGATATGCCTAAGGATGCCTCTATCTCACGGTAAGTCACACGCCGATCTTCTTTAATCATGTTGTGCACAGCATCGATGTTTTTGGGAACAACAACTGATTTAGGTCGACCTTCACGACATTCATCGCTGACTGAAGCACGACCACGGCGAAATTCCGCAAATCAATTGTAAACAGTCTTTTCTGATGCTGATTGATTACCAAAAGCTGTACGAAGCGATTCGAGGCATTGTTGTTGAGTTAGGCCTTTATTAAAATCGTAAAAAAATCATCCAACGAAAGCCTTCACATGAAATTTCCATTTTTTCACAAACACTTTTGTTTTAAACGCTCACTGTAAACAAACTACTCAGCCAATATCTGAGCTGCAATTGTTTTACAAATAACATATGACAAATTTTTCAACAATGATAATGTCACATTTCACTAGCGCCATCTAGTGGTCGTTTGTAAAGACTTAAAAGGCAGCCCTCGTACTAACATGCATAATAGTTGAAGGAATTACGTAAAAATTACGTATGAGACAAGAGAAAAAAGATAGTGAAAATACCGCGTCATAAAGACATACGCGTACGCATGTTTTCAGTTCACATTAGTCACAATAGTTATATGACTATGGTATCTGAGGGAAAATCTAGATAATGAAAAGGTAGGCGGAAGCCTATGAATCTACTACGTAATACTTAGTATTTAGTACATGTATATCAGGATATTTAGTAGCTTGTGTCGCGCTAGGATCGCTCGCTTAATGCATCGTGATTCCACTTGTAAGATCAAGATTGTCGTAGCTAATAAAACAATCTCGATACATGACCACTCGACAACTCAATGGGCGCAGGCCTTTAGAATCGTAAGGGTAGACAGAATGATAAATGCGATTGGTTTCGACGTATATTTAATGAGAAACAAGGAGATGTAGAGAGAAATGGGAGTGGGAATACCTCAGGCTCAGGAGACATAACTGTATAGGAAAGCAAAATATAGATGAGAGATAGGGAGAGAATGGAAGAGGGAGAGAGTAAAAGTGAGAGAGAGAGAAACAGGGTAGAGAGAGAAACTAAATTTCGCGTATAATGTCGATTGTTAATATGCTTTGGTTACTCAGCAGAACCTGTTCCAGACAAACACAACTTGGTAAGAGGCTCAACTGTGTACTTTGTGACTAAAACACAACGCTTAGCAAAATAATTCATCTGACCGTCCTCATCGCGTTCAGACGGAGCGCAAACCAAATTTGCTGTCTCCAAGGAATAAGCATTTCTAGACAGCAAACGCACATAAATCTTCACGAATTAACGTTTCCATTGTTCAACCTCAAATATTAACTATAATTGTTTCTAAATTCACTCGTGTGTCTTTACTTAAGAACTAAAATAGTTTAAAACAGAAATAACACTGTTGCTCACAACCACAAACAATTTGCCGATTAGCACTTTGAAATTTTATAGCTCATCATCACAGAAGAAGAATGTTTGTTCCGATCTGATGATGAGTTTTAAATCTGTTTCTGTTTGTGGCTGTAACCACTTACACAACTTTATTAATTAAATAATTAAAAAAATAATTAAAATAATTTTGTCGGTGTAAGTTATAAATAAATATGACTATTAAGGTAGAATAGTAGAATTTTTAATAAGACGTTGCATTATTTAGATAGGGTTTCTTAAGGGTTTTACATATTACTTAAGATTATTTGTTAATAAATTTTGTTTGTTATAACCAATTAAGATTGATAAGTACAGTCAGTGCAAACGTGTGTGCTGTAATGTTGTCGCTTCGTTGTAAGTTAACAATGTGCGCACTATTTTACTTTTCAGATTTCCACTTTAATTCAGTAAGAAATACAGATATTACTTAAAATCAGATTTAATTGATTTCACTAGTTTAAACTTTTACTTTGTAAATGCCACAAACAAAAACAAAACGTATTCAGTTTTCCGCTCACATTAGGTTATACTCTTTATTTTACGTATCATAGAAAGAACATCACTATAAAACTACCCATGTTTTGACATTTTTACTAAAAAATACAAAAGTCAGTGTCTCCTGTTTCCTGAACTCTAAGGGAATTAAAGGAAGACGAATTTTGAACAGTGTTTTTATACTAACAGTCTTGAAACTTTATACTAAGGTTAAACTATGAAATTTATAAAGTTAATCTTGATAAAGCTAACAAAACAAAATAGAGTTAATTGATGTGTGATCAGCGTAGACGGTGACAAGCTGGACGACCATTGGGCATTTGCTAACTGTATATGATGAGGGAGAATTTGAAAGCATAATTAAAAACACAAATGGCACACCGTGTACATTGTATGGTATTGACTATTAATTGCAATTAACGCAGTACAAAATAAGAGGAGGAAGCAAATATTTTGGGGAGTCGAAAGTTTGAAAAAACCTTAATAGTTCATGTGGGGATATCAAATTAAAGAAAATTTGAACCTAATGTTAATTCATGAATCGATGTATTGTTAACTTATATTGTTATATATTATATTTATTTATATGGTTAATTTTTCAACCGAAAGCAAAGAAGTGTGTGAAAGTTTACTAAAATCGGAAAATGTAAGAAGCATATCAAATTAAAAGGAATTTTAACTGAAACCTGAATGCATTAATTTCTGGAAATTAATTTTTTTTTAATACTAGAGCCTAAAGTTTCAAAGTTTTTTATCCCTGGACCCAAACATATATACAAAATTTGAAAAAAATTGTAAAATTCCAGGCGGGTGTCGAAAAGGAAATTCTAACACAAATCGATTCTTTTAAATATTTTATGTTTTTTGGGTGATCACTCTACAATTGTTACTTTACTAAACAAAAATATCGGTATGGAGAACCATACATGACTTCCATGTTCTAAGATTTATATTTAAAATCATTTTCGAAATGAAATATTTCCATAGAAACTACTGCTTTCTACTTATTGCTTCAGCCTTAACCACAGTACTGCGGTCAGTAACGTATACCACCTCACGTTACTCCACTCGATTTTCACTGATGATGGCAGTCGATGGCAGTGCCGAAACGTCTGGTTTTTCAGAAAACATTCGACTACGGCCAACAGCCCGGGAAGAAATTTTAACAACAAACTACTTCTTTGTTGCCGATTACATTGTACACAAGGAATATAAAAAATTATACCCTCCCCCATCAACTATAATTTTCATTTATAGAAAATTACCCCCACCCCGTTCAACTAGCCTCCTCATTTGTAGATTTTTCGTCTACGTTTCTACAGTGGATTATTATGATCTTATTATCAGGATACTTTATTTATCAAAATTAAGTAATTTACTCTTGTTAAAACATAAAACGTTGCCGGTAAACTACCCTACCCCATAATCGATCTTCACTAAAATCAACAGACCTTGAGTCCTCTACAACTCATGCACTGAAACACTGAGACCCCTCTTTAAGTATTTTGTTGACTTATAAATTTTTTTTTTTTAAGAGTGGCCACAAGATAATTAAAACTAGGCCAAAAGCCTAGAGAAGCCAAAAATGCGCTGGATCCAGTGAGACGGGACTTGCAATTAAAACTCACAAAATTAACAACCAATAAATTTTTATTACATCCTTCTCCTTTTTTTTACAACAAAACGTTAAATATTTATCTCCCAACAAAATCAGTGCATTCTCCTTAAAATATTTTTGGTTAACTTTTTGCTTTAAAAATAATTATAAATTTAAATGAAATTAATATAATGATTTTCTTTTATAATTGGGGTTGCTTTTCCCCACTTAGCCCTATACCTAACCCCCAGAAATAACACATGAATATACAATACATATAAATGGACATATAAATATATATGTCGACAACTACAACACATACACACGTTCCACATCACAGGACAATTACAACTGTCAACATTAATATCTTGCCACACCTCTTCCACCCCAGAAGGTACATAATTCACAATTCATAAATATTCTTGAACGCAACACCTATTGAAAGATCTTAATACATAATAATCCATATATATGTGTAACACCCGTGCTCCCAGGGCATACTAAATTTCAGGTGTTGGCATAATGCCTGATACTACTATAAAGTGCTCCCACATTGAGCACTTAGACTTGGAGGAAATATAATCATAATTCAGCCAAAATACAAGTGACCATAATAAATTAAAAAGAATTTAAGCGTGATAAATTTTTTTTTGAAATATTAATAACAGCAATATTTTCGTGAAAGAAATTTAATAACAGTAATGTGCCATGATGCTTTATAAACCTTTAAGAATTAATTTGGCCCAAAGGCCGACATGTTCCTAGGCAAGATCGTGCCTAACTAAACCTGTCCCAGGACCATGTTCAAGTCTGCATGAAAAATCCGCCTATACAGGATTAAACTGGGGACCCGACTGAAACTAACAAAAGAAACTCCTATCCATTATAGGACCCAAACTGAATATAAATATGTGAAATTAATGAATTAATTGAAAACTAAATTTAATCTGTGAAATTACATGATGAATGATAGAATTACTAGCACTAAGGTAACCCTTTTACTGAAAACTGGAAAGAAATTTACATGCCTGAATGGTAATCAGCCACGGATACATGCCAACCTCTGGGCTCACACTTAATATAAAAAGTATTACAAAATGTACAAAAGATTCCCCCCCCCCAAGTCCGCGCACTATTCTGTCTCGTTAACCGGGGACCCAATTGACATGTGTAAAGCTTAAAGTCATTTTAGGGTGTGTCGCTATATACCCACGAGTTCTAGTAGGTTACATTCACTTGTGTTAAAAAGTAATATTGGGTTGGTGTCACCTGATTTATTCCCTGGTGTGGAGTTTGAAGTCCTGGTCTAAAGCATTTTTGTGTTGGTGTGGCCTGTTCCTCGCTGTTCTCCTCCGGCAGATGAAGCTGAGAGCCTTCGATGTTCGGTTGTTCAGGTCATGATTTGGGGCTGGTCCTCGACTTGAAGCGAGGGACCCTAAGCATACAAATATTATCAGCGAGATGCTCCAACACTTATTCCCCCAGGTTACTCTCACACGCACCAAAATCCATTTATAATTTTAAACACTGCTTTAGGCCTACTTGAAATGAAAGTTTGACACTCTACAACAGGTTATACGTGCATGTGGCCCTATCTTTGAAAACATTAAGTTTGGCTAAAGTACATATTATTTTGCGTTAACATTGGTCAATTACGGGGCCTTAGTTAAGACTTCAATTACTGTTATACAATTAACTCATTTTGCATACTCTAATTCGCCACGTGGCGTGCGTGTAACAGGTTAACAATTTTCATTCATGCTTGTACGTATATTAAACAAAACCCCTTTTACGTTACTTTAAATTAAATATATATAAGTACACTACACTCAGTTACCGCAGATCTGTTTTAATTTAGCCTGCCATAGGTGGAAGATGGAACAATTAAAAAAAACCTTCTCTGTCGGAGAGCGGCGAGGTGGTTAGTTGGAGCAGCGAAATCAGACAAGCTCGGAACCGTTTATTCTACGCATTTTTCCACTCGCGCTTCGAGGCGTCCGCAAGGGAGCAGCACCAATCAAGCGCCGCTTCGTTGCCTCATGTAGATCCTGCGCTAACCGTTAAACACAGTACGGCAGAACGCCCACCGCTAAATACAGAAACCTATTTTTCTTTAGCGTATTATCGCCGATTTTATTCAATCGGCACACCCCCACCCCAAAAGGGCAACATAGTTGCCCCACACTTAGACAGAGGAGTACCCTGCAGTGTACCCCAATGTTTTCTACTAAAACGCATGTGTTCCTCGGTTTTCCCAGTTGCCTTTGTTCTCAGGAGAGCAGTGGCTCAGAAGGAAGTCGAAAAAACAGAAAGAAGACGTGTAGAATGCGAGTGTGTTGGCACTACACACTGACCTGATCAGGGCCAGCATGCAGCAAGAAAGACAGAAGAAGGAAAGAAGAAAGAGTGTTCGGGTGCACCCTGAGTTCTGACCTCCTGAGGCTTGACCACTTATGCGGGAACTCCGATGCTACCTCAACAGGGACCCATGCCCTATAATTACACGGGGACTAACCCCCCCCCCAAATCCAATAACACTTTATCCCATGAATCCATCCTACATCCCACAGGACCAGGGAGAGAACGGGGGAGGTGGTTTCAATGACACCATAATTTGTTTACCCAATGTGTATATCCCTTCCTATAACCTAATACATGTGTGCTCCAAGGACATTGTCCACGTCGTACAACGCCACCGAGGTCCCTACCTGGCCTCATTGGAGCGGTACGACTTGCTCTACTTACTCCTATTTTTGATTTTTTTCTCAACGTTTTCTTTTTCTAATTTTTGTGTTTCCTGCTTTTCTAGTTTTTTTAAGGTGTAGGAAATCGGGAGGATAAAAAGGGTAAGGATCCTTAAAGGTGAAGGGTTCTAATGGTGAGGACAGGGTTCCCTCCGAAAATAAGGAGGAGTGGAGAAAACCAAGGCTCGCGTAGGCAGGGGCGCAGCCCTGAAGTAGATGAACACCACTGGGAGTGTGGGGAACATCTACCCGCTACCCGTTAACCTCTGCTTCTTACCTTTCTATGACGCACTTTAGGTATTCGCTCCTTTCGGACACCACTCTCTAAGAAATTATCTCGTGTTGAGCAGTACCACCCGGATTGTGGGGAACATCTACCCGCTACCATACCAGGTTCTTACCTTTTCCCCGGAGCACACACCACCGAAGGATCACCATCCCTACACACATGGAAACCACCAAATCTTACACCCCACTTCTATTAGTCAGCTTACTCCCTCCGACAGAGCTTCAATTTTGAAACGTGTAACAATTCCTTTAGAATCGCCCCCCGGTACGCCCAGCCGGGCCGTCACCGGTGACGTGAACCCCAGGATGCGATATGGCCCCGACCAGCGGTAACATAACTTTGCGGCCCGTTTGTCCGCGGCTTAGCTGAGTGGGTAGCTCTGGCAATAGACCCAGTCCCCAATCCGGAAGGGGTTAGGAATTCGCCCCTGATTATATCGTCGACGGACCCGCTCGTGCGCTCGCAGCAAATTCTTCCGAGCCTCCTTCCACCTCTCTGCAGTTCTATTATCTGGCTCCCGTGGCAGAAGATCTTCGATGTTCCACAAATTGGTCAAAGGGATTGCGGGCGAGAATCCAAACAGGATTTCAAAGGGCACGGCCTGATGACTGTCATGTCGGGCCGTATTAAAAGCTAACTGTAACCACTTCAGATTCTGATCCCAGGTGGTCTGTTGCTCAGCGTGATAAGCAATCAGGGCGGACCGGAGATTCCGATTGAATCTCTCCGCATGGGACGGCTGTGAGTAATAAGGGGAAGTGGTTACGTGTTTGATCCCACTGGGGAAACACATCCGCCGGAATTCACCCGAAATGAACTGCGGGCCATTGTCCGAGACAATGATGGTCGGAAGACCGAAATGCTGAAATATATTGTTTTGGAGCGCGTTTATGGTTAAACGAGCCGTTGCCTGCCGTAAGGGCAATAGCCAGGCAAACTTTGAAAAAGCATCCACACAAACAAACAGGTAAGCATTACCTTACTTGCTACGGGGGAATGGCCCCACGTAGTCGATGAACAACTTCTCCATCGGTCTGCTCGCCACATCAGATGGCAACAACCCTAACTTGGTGTTCTGGGCAGGCTTGCTCAAGCCACATAGATGACAGCTCTTAACCCTGGTCGCGATGTCCCTATCCATGCCCTTCCAGATAAAATGTCTCCTAATGCTGGAAATGGTCTTAGAAATTCCCTTGTGGCCTCCTACTGGGGAATTGTGGTAATAACTGAAGACCATGGGCACTAACGTGCTAGGCAGCACGATCTTGGGGGCACGTCCTTTTCTTTCTCTACAACATAGGACTCCCTTGAACAAGAAGTAAGGGGCCTGTACGTTACCCTCCTTTATATTTTGGATGACTGGACCCAGCTCTCCGTCGTTCAACTGATGGGGTAACACATCAGTGAAGGGTAATGGAAAGTCTAGCAGAACGGAACAGGGTTGCTCAGATTGGGCATCACTGGGCTGAGAAAACATGCGGGACAAGGCGTCTGCAACTACATTTTGAGATCCCCTAATGTGTTGCACTTTGAACTTAAAGGATGAGATCTTCACCACCCATCTACCAATTTTACCCAGTTGCCGGGGATGAGCCAGAAGCCAAGAGAGAGCCTGATTGTCGGTCTCGAGCAGGAACTCAGAATGTTCCAGGAAACGCCTGAACTTGTCTAGAGCGTACACAACAGCTAAACACTCTAGCTCATAGACGGATGATTTTCGTTCTTGCTGGGTCAATGTCCGGGAAATAAAAGCCACAGGCTGCCTAGCGTCATCAACAACTTGGGACAGAACTGCCCCAAGCGCAACCAAACTCGCGTCCGTCTGTAGGATAAAGGGTTTCGAAAAGTCGGGCATCCGTAACACCGGTGGGGAGATGATGGCCTCCTTCAAGGTGTGGAAAGCCTTCTGTTGATTCTCACCCCATGTAAATTTAGCTCCCTTCTTCCTCAGCTCGTTCAAGGGTGCGGAAATCTCAGCGATATTAGGTATGAATCGTCGATAAAAATTGACCATACCTACGAATCTCGCTATTCCCTTCGCATCCCTAGGAGGGGGGAAGTCACGGGTGCCCTGTGTCTTCTCGCCCGGTGTGAAACCAAATGGCCCAAGAAAGAAATACTCTCCTGGGCGAAACGAACCTTCTCGGGATTGACAGTGAGGCCAGATCTTCTCAACCGACACATCACTTCTCGGAGATGACCCAGAAGATCTTCGAATGTCTCACTGTACACCAACAAATCATCTAAGTAATTAAAGACGAACCTGAATTTCACGTCGTGAAACACGGTATCGAGAAGACGAGTGAGTGTCTGGGCCCCCACAGCCAAACCCATGGGAACCCTTGTGTATTGGTACAAATTCCATGGTACACAAAAGGCCGTGTACGGTCTACTCTCTTTGGCCAAAGGAATCTGGTGATAAGCCGCATTGAGATCGATTATGGTGAAATACCTGGCCCCACTGAACCAATCAATGGCCGAATGTAAGTCTGGGAGGGGAATAGAATCCACCTCGATATTTGCGTTCAACTTCCGATAGCCAATGACCATACGGTGTTTACCCCCAGGCTTAGGTACCAAAAACGCTGGACTAGCATAGCTAGAATGAGAAGGTTCAATCACCCCTTGTTCTAACAACTCTTGAACCCTCTCTCGCAGAATGGTCATCTTCGGAGTTGCGAATTTGTAAAGGTGTGACCTTACTATCTGTGAGTCTGTAAGTCTGTGAGTCTACTAGATAAGTTACTATCTGTGAGTCTTATACTCCAGCAGGTGTGAGAGTCCCAATGTAGGAGTTAACACCTCGGGAGATTCCTCACTCAATTGGTCTAAGGCCCTCTGCTGGGATGGAGTGAGACGATCTCGTGCAGAATCGGGACAAGCCACCTCTTAGCTCCCTGGTACCCAAGGAACGGAATAAGAGCTCCCCGATTAAACTTGAAATAGCATTGGTGCGCTTGGATGTCCAGCACGAGACCACTTTTCGCGATGAAATCGGCACCAATGATACAATCCACTCCCAGATCAGGAGAAACCAGAAAAGGCCACACCCAAGAAAACCCATCGATTTTAAATTTAAAGGTAATCACCTGGGAGATGGGCAAGATTTCTCGAGATGCAGTCCAGCATACCACAGACGACAGGTTCGACCCCTTGATCAAGCACTGCTTCTCAAGGTCCGCGCATACCAGAGATGAGATGATGGATCGGGCTGAACCGGAGTCAACTAATGCTCTGAGCTGACCCCCTTTTACCTCGAGCGACAGAAAGGGGCATACTGAAAGGTGTTGAGAGGTAGTGGACCGGACCTTGATGTCGAAAGAGTTGGATTCTAGCAATTGCCTGGAGGTAGTTGGAACTTGTAAAGGTTTAGTGCGAGGGGAAGACATCCTCCGACATATCTTCCCCTGTCCACTTAGTTTTTTGGGATGGGTCTTGACGATGGAGGTGCTGGATGCGCGCGCCGTTGGGTGCATGATCGAGCCACGTGCCCCGGGCGATTACAATTTTAACAGATGATGTCCCCCCATCGCTCGCGATTTCGAACTGACTGGGCCTGTCGGGGGGGGAAGGTTCACTGCGTCCTTCCGCTCTCTGAGGTCTGGGTAGTTCCCCTCTTTTGTCTCCCCTCGCCTCGTCGCTCATCTGAATGGCCTTGGACATCACACACAGCCGGTCCAAGTCCGCAAACCACCGCGGCCGCTCAGCAAATACGAGTCGCAATCTGTCTTCTGAGGAGACGCCGTCAAGAATATTCTGGACAACCTCTTCCTCCGACATGCCCAGTCCCAGTATGCGCGCTACCTCTCGAATACTCTGCACGAATTGGGCAAGACTCTCGCCCCTCGCCTGCACGCGATAAAAGTGTCGGTGACGTAATTGCTGCATTAGTCTCCCGGGCACGAACGCCTCCAACACCTCCTGGTGGAACTCCGCCACTCCACCTCTACGCCTCATTACACCCGCCACCCTCTCAGCCATGGGGCCGCGACAATAAGGATAAACGAGCTCGAGGACGGTACGATCCGACATACCCGGAAAATCGACCAATTGAAAAATTATTTTAAAAAACGGCAATAATTTGTCCACATCCAGCCCATCCACGACCGGTAATTGCTGGATGATTTGAGACAGTGGGTTGGGCAGCTTGTGATATGACGCCGCCACCAAACCGGAAAAAACCGGGGTACTTGCGGCAGGTTCGATTGCTCTGTAAGATGACTCTACAGCCGAGACCACGGACTCAGCAACTGGAGCCGGCGTAGGTGGTCTACCCGGTTGAGCCCCCTGCAGGGTCGAGGTGATCTGTTCGATCAGACCTTTTACATCATGGGCCGGCTCATGACCGCCCCATTGTTGGTCAAGATTCTGCAGCCTGAGTTTTACATGCTGCAGGCGTTGCCGGATTCGCCGGACGCCGATGGAGCACCCCGGTCCCTCCTCCAAATTGTCTACACACCGAGCTAATTCCTGCAGCTCCTCCCACTTCTCGATGCATTTTTCGAATTCACTCTCTTTGTCAGCAATGGCGACAGTCGAGAGCGCTTGGCCCGCGGACAGCGCTTCTCTGAGCTGCCGTCGCAATACAATTACCGCCCCTTTCGGGTCTCTCCCCCGGGCTCGTAACTCGAACTCGATTTCGTCACGCAGAAACAACTCTGGATTTAGGACGCTCATCCTCGAGCTTCGCGGTCGGCACACGAAAACACAACACCCTACAAAAATTGACAATAAAGAACACAAGAATACTTGAGTACTGTCCTTCCTTCAAGCAGACTGCGTGTCCCCCTACCGTTGCGAGGACCCAGCCCACTTACCTGAACTAGCTCTCAACAACACTACACACGAAGGAACGCAACACACACACTAATACACGACATGACAAAATTACCGACCAACGAACAACAACAAATTCTCATATAAATATTTGCAATAACTTCGGCTCCCGTATCTCGGAGGAGACCGACTGCCGATCGGGCCATACCGCATAACTAAAAACGCCTTCCCTATTATTGGCAAGGTAATACGCGAAAACTATTTCTCCACCTCGGCCCAGATCTGCGATATTTCGATTTTCCAAGGAATTTCCCCCCTAAAATTTCACACCCCGTGGCGACCTCCAGTTCAACAATACCAACAGGCGGGCAATGATACACACATATAATTAACAAAACCTTAAACACAACAAGACATAGGTACTTATAGATATAGGGACTTCTAGTAATTATTCCAAGTCCGATTCGAACCCCAAAATGTTTCCTGAATTTGCAAGCCCCGTCACAACCAAAGGACCCAAGGGTTGACCCTAATCTTCACCAGGCTCTGCTACCAAATGGACCCCTCTTTAAGTATTTTGTTGACTTATAAAATTTTTTTTTTTTTTAAGAGGGGCCACAAGATAATTAAAACTAGGCCAAAAGCCTAGAGAAGCCAAAAATGCGCTGGATCCAGTGAGACGGGACTTGCAATTAAAACTCACAAAATTATTAACAATCAATAAATATTTATTACATCCTTCTCCTTTTTTTTATAACAAAACGTTAAATATTTATCTCCCAATAAAATCAGTGCATTCTCCTTAAAATATTGTTGGTTAACTTTTTGCTTTAAAAATAATTATAAAATTTAAATGAAATTAATGTAATGATTTTCTTTTATAATTGGGGTTACTTTTCCCCACTTAGCCCTATACCTAACCCCCAGAAATAACACATGAATATACAATGCATATAAATGGACATATAAATATATATGTCTACAACTACAACACATACACACGTTCCACATCACAGGACAATTACAACTTTCAACAATTAATATCTTGCCACACCTCTTTCACCCCAGAAGGTATTTATTCACAATTCATAAATATTCTTGAACGCAACACCTATTGAAAGATCTTAATACATAATAATCCATATATATGTGTAACACCCGTGCCCCCAGGGCATACTAAAATTCAGAGGTTGGCATAATGCCTAATACTACTATAAAGTGCTCCCACACTGAGCACTTAGACTTGGAGGAAATATAATCATAATTCAGCCAAAATACAAGTGACCATAATAAATTAAAAAGAATTTAAGCGTGATAAATTTTTTTTTGAAATATTAATAACAGCAATATTTTCGTGAAAGAAATTTAATAACAGTAATGTGCCATGATGCTTTATAAACCTTTAAGAATTAATTTGGCCCAAAGGCCGACATGTTCCTAGGCAAGATCGTGCCTAACTAAACCTGTCACAGGAGCATGTTCAAGTCTGCATGAAAAATCCGCCTATACAGGATTAAACTGGGGACCCGACTGAAAGTAACAAAAGAAACTCCTATCCATTATAGGAACCAAACTGAATATAAATATGTGAAATTAATGAATTAATTGAAAACTAAATTTAATCTGTGGAATTACATGATGAGTGATAGAATTACTAGCACTAAGGTAACCATTTTACTGAAAACTAGAAAGAAATTTACATGCCTGAATGGTAATCAGCCACGGATACATGCCAACCTCTGGGCTCACACTTAATATAAAAAGTATTACAAAATGTACAAAAGATTCCCCCCCCCCAAGTCCGCGCACTATTCTGTCTCGTTAACCGGGGACCCAATTGACATGTGTAAAGCTTAAAGTCATTTTAGGGTGTGTCGCTATATACCCACGAGTTCTAGTAGGTTACATTCACTTGTGTTAAAAAGTAATATTGGGTTGGTGTCACCTGATTTATTCCCTGGTGTGGAGTTTGAAGTCCTGGTCTAAAGCATTTTTGTGTTGGTGTGGCCTGTTCCTCGCTGTTCTCCTCCGGCAGATGAAGCTGAGAGCCTTCGATGTTCGGTTGTTCATGTCATGATTTGGGGCTGGTCCTCGACTTGAAGCGAGGGACCCTAAGCATACAAATATTATCAGCGAGATGCTCTAACACTTATTCCCCCAGGTTACTCTCACACGCACCAAAATCCATTTATAATTTTAAACACTGCTTTAGGCCTACTTGAAATGAAAGTTTGACACACTCTACAACAGGTTATACGGGCATGTGGCCCTATCTTTGAAAACATTAAGTTTGGCTAAAGTACATATTATTTTGCGTTAACATTGGTCAATTACGGGGCCTTAGTTAAGACTTCAATTACTGTTATACAATTAACTCATTTTGCATACTCTAATTCGCCACGTGGCGTGCGTGTAACAGGTTAACAATTTTCATTCATGCTTGTACGTATATTAAACAAAACCCCTTTTACGTTACTTTAAATTAAATATATATAAGTATACTGCACTCACTTACCGCAGATCTGTTTTAATTTAGCCTGCCATAGGTGGAAGATGGAACAATTAAAAAAAACCTTCTCTGTCGGAGAGCGGCGAGGTGGTTAGTTGGAGCAGCGAAATCAGACAAGCTCGGAACCGTTTATTCTACGCATTTTTCCACTCGCGCTTCGAGGCGTCCGCAAGGGAGCAGCACCAATCAAGCGCCGCTTCGTTGCCTCATGTAGATTCTGCGCTAACCGTTAAACACAGTACGGCAGAACGCCCACCGCTAAATACAGAAACCTATTTTTCTTTAGAGTATTATCGCCGATTTTATTCAATCGGCACAGCACATATCCAAAAAATTAATTGATTCTGTTTAAATTTACGGCAGTTATCGTTCATTAAAAAATTACTGTTGTTAATACATAAAATGTTGCCGGTAAACTACCCCTTTCCCTTAACCGATCTTCACCAAAATCAATCGGCCTTGAGTCCTCTACAATTTAGAGATGTATGCAAAAAATTATTTGATTGTGTTCGAATTTGCGGCTGTTATCATTTGCCATAGAAAAAATTCTACACACAAATAGACAGACAGACAGACACACACACAAACACTTTTCGAAAAATGAATTTTCTGCATGTTTTGAGGGTAGTACAATCAGAATCAGCCGTTAACTCGAACACTATTTTTTTCGCCATGACCATATTTCCATTTCCTTATGGAACATGGAAGTAAAAAAATATTGTAATTGGAATTTTTGTAAATTTTCTGAAAATTCAAAAACTGTTTTATTTTATAAATTTACCTAATAATAAATGTATTCTGTTGAAAATAGTAAGCCAGTTGTGCAGCTCAAGAAGAATACTAGTTGTGTGTATTAATGTACGTAATTTAGGAACGTTTCGAGTGATGTCTGTCAAGTCTGCACATACCAATAGTACATTAGTGCTGAATGTGTGGAAAACGTGTGCTTATAAAAACGAGGCTTGACCCTGTAATAAAAGGCAGAGAATGTAAGTGAAGTAAGAATTAATACTGAAGTAATGAGTTAGAATCACAGAAACATATCAACCCTTTAACAGGGACCTACGATTACACTAAATCATTAAATCTCAATAAGAGAAATATTTGAGCTTATGTATAGTGAGCAGATAGATGCAGTCCTCCATAGAGATGTTTTAATTGTTAATTAGGTCTTTCAGATTGCCGAGAGCCCCTTTAAGATCAAGATCAAAAACATGTTAAAAAAATATATCTTTTCTTTGAATATTCGTTACAAATTAAATAATAATTCATATATTAAGAAATATAAAATATAATATTGTCATCAACAACAATAATAATATATTACTGTCTACAAAACAAGATAGAATGCATTATACTTAAGACGCTTGTTCAAGAACTTATTGAAATATGAAAAATGTACGATTACAGCTTAGAGTTAAACACAGACTTAAGTTAGTAAAATAGTTTTAAGGGACGACAACATTTTAGACATGCATGTGTAAAACAGAAACATACATTTCATGTTTACTTGTTACCTTTTAACCAACTGTCTTTGTTTCATTAAAATTTCAGGTATGTGAAAAATGTGGATAAAACGTTACACAGTGAACGAAGATCATTAAACCCCTTTCCTTATTTCTTCATTCAATTACATCAGGATGTTAATTTGAACAAATGTTACGTTTACATGCCATAAGGTTAGTCAACTCACCATTGTTACTTGTAATTTTATGTATGTATCTGATTGTTGAATAGTTACAATTACACACTAAACTCATAACAATATTACTTGTTGTGATTGCATTGATTTGTAAAGCTGATAAACATTAAAACTCGCAGCAGTTGATTGAAACTTCAGACAGAATTTATTAAGTTATACTGTTAACATTTTTCCACCACTACATATTATTTTATATTTGCCAATTACTACAGTATGTTGTTCTATAATGTATAATTTATTTATAAATTATCATAAATAAAAGTCCGACATTGACTTTCTGTTAAGGGGTTTAGTTAATTCATTTATGTATGGGCTTATTAGATTGGCACACCAGGTAATGTGGTAAATGTTACGTACACATGAGTGTCTAGCTTGTAAATAATAGTGTTTTTAAAAATGTCTATGGTTAAAATGTTTAATTTTATCTTCTTACATGTTCATTACCTACATCGCATATTTCGTTACTTTTTGAATGTCAGCAACTAGATTTATTATTCAACCTTGCTTTGGAGAGTTCAGTGAGGGAATCTGGGATACAGGTTGGTGGAACAATATTCAACAAATCCGTTCAGGTATTATCATATGCTGATGATATTGACCTTGTGGGCCGGTTTTATGCTGCGGCGAGTGATGCATTCCTTGCATCAGCTGGAGCTGCCAGAAGAGTTGGCCTGGTAGTTAATAAGCCAGGAAAAAGTATATGCGCACCCAACTACATCAAAATGAAGCACAAGAGGCGCAGATTGTGACTGACACCCACGTTTTTGTCTGTGTTCATGCATTCACATATCTTGGCACGTTAGTGACTGCCAACAACGAAATTCAATTGGAGGTTGGGCGAAGAATATTGGCCGCCAACATATGCTATTTTGGGCTTCAGAGACATATGGGAAACAGATATATCTCCCGAACCACGAAAATACGACTTTACAAGACACTGGTAAGACCTGTCCTGACACATGAATCTGAGTGTTCGACGCTGACAAAGCATGATGAAATGTCCCTGCTGAGATTCTAAGGCGAATCTTTAGAAGAATTTTCGGAGCAGTACAAGAAGGGCAAAACTGGAGGCAGCGTACCAATTATGAATTAATTGATGTTTACAAGGATATGGACGTGGCTCATACTATTAAAGTGGGCCGACTCCGTTGTCAAAGATGTCAGAAGCGGAGATTCTAAGGAAGGTTCTAAGAGAGAGGATTTATGTAAGGAGAAGTACTGACACACCAAGACTAGGGGGCGCGGATAGATTGGCGGCCGACGCCCGGACTCTGTTGGGAGTGCATGACTGGCAGACGCCAGCGCTGAATAGAGTGCGATAGCAATCAATGTTGAAGGAGGCATAATCCCTTAAGGGTCGTAGCGCCAGGGAAGAAGAAGAAGAAGAAGAAGAAGCCACTAGATTTTCATATCTTGTTGTACGACTTAATTTACTTTCGCATACGTATTTATAAATGATTCAATGTTATAATCTGACAGAAAAAAAATACAAATTATATGTTTTAGATACTAGTTAACGACCTTGAGACTTGTACATCACACTAATACCAGAAACAGCAAGCCCACAGTTTTATTCATTATTTTTATCCAAATCACTCGTATTCCGACAATAATTCTTTACAATTATAATAATCCACTATGCCTTTTTGTAAATAATTTTAGCAGACACAAAAGAGTTATTAACTTAAATAAATAATACTAGAAACATATGAAAATAATTATTTCACTTTGCACCTATTACAGTCCACGTCTGCGCGCAACTAATCTATAACAAAACAACTTGAAACTGACTGCTCTTTATCGTAGGTCATGAAAGTGGAATAAACATTTTGATAATAACAGTGTTTACTCGGTTCATTCAGTTCAATCAGAAGTTTTGATAGTGTTCTAGAATGTGCCACATTTATACATTCTTCCACACCGGATTGTTGGTTAGGAAATCATGAAATTTTATTGCGCGATAAGTAAGATTCCAGTCATTCCTAAATCTTTTAATATACATTTTTTGCTTTACCATAAATTTTTAAATATTCATTAAACACATAACGCACCATACAATTAATTCATGTGTGTAAGTATTTTTTTGTGGGTTTGCAAAGTCATGTTACCATGTTACCACACATAACAGTATTACGACCTCTATTTTCGCTAACATCTGAATGTTGCCGGAATGTATTTTACTTTGTATGCTCCTCGTCACCATTTTATAATTAATTAAATCGAATTTTAAAATTAAATTTTAAATGTTATTATTTTCATTACTGAACTTCAATTAACTTAACTCCCTCTTAAAGGTACTTAATCTGAGGTTTGGTCGCTGTTCCTTATCTTCCTTCCCAAATTCTTTCATCGCAGATTCTTATTTACTGGCCTTGATCTGATTTATAACTTATCAGGTCATGTTGGAGATAAAAGTACCTTACAATATCAGCCGATCTCCTTCTATAATTTCAAGCATAAATTATATTTCCATCTTATAATTTCTAAATTTGTCATTATATCTCTCGTCATAACATCTGTTACTGTTCTCTGTTGTGTTTTCATTTCTACAGCCTTTATTCTCATTTCTCGTTTCCACACATAATACTTGAGATCAAAAATAAATATATAATTATAAAATTGTATAACGTTTTATCTCAAATAATTATGCTTATTCAATCGGAATGAAATGACAACAATTTCAAGCAGAACAGCTCCTTTAATTCAATGTCAACATGTACTGTAAATACACGGATTTGACAAACGTCTGCTACAGAGAGATTACTGAAAATCTGATAACCTTGACGTCAACAGCATTGTAGGCTTATATAGGATATAACCATACACGTGTTGTGTTATAACGTGCTGACAAGTCTACCAGGTCATATCTGCAGTTACACTGAATGCAATTAACATTACGTAATCTATTGACAGTACTGTGTGTAGTATGTAATGAAGCGTAGAGGAGAAACGTGTGTTTTCGTTAGGAAAATCCATAGTTCTCTATGAATGTGATTGGGCCATTATTCCGTTATTGTAAAAGGGAGTTATAAGTACTGACACTAGTGTTTGTTCCTGTGTTATAAAATATGTTAGGGGAGAGAGAGAAAGCTTTACAGAGACAAGAGAACTATAGAGAAAGAGAGAGAGAGAGAGAGATCGACGTGTATTCATTAAAGTACTGAACGTGATCAATAACCATACGAATAGAGACTGTAACTGACATCACACTTGTTATTTCTAACTACAAATCTATTAAAGGTATTATCACTGTGTTGACAAGAAACCTTAAACTACGATTTCAGTTAAAATATTCAGTGCAAGTACTAACAAGTACTATCATATTATACATTTCAACATTAAACAAATGTCTTCTGTTTTTTTTTTTCTTCCATCAGGGAATAGGTGAATCACCTGATCTGGTCCCAAACGGATATATCCATTTCACCAAAGCTTCCTAGAACTTCCTATACTTCTTTGATCAATAAATTGTATCACCAAATTTCCTTTGGCAACCCGTCGTCTGATATCCTATTTATGTGAGCAATCAGTATCTCACTGTTTTCTGTAATATGATCTTAGGAATTAGATATATTCAATTTTTTGCGGATGTTTAAAAAATATAATTGTTTAAGAATTGCATACTGTTTATTATAACCATAACTGCCCCATGATTAGTATTATAATGTTTCATCATAATCATTATTTTTCGAATGGTGAGCGAATCCCTACTGAGTCATTTCCCATTGCCCGCACCGCAGAGAAAATCTGGTCGTGGGCACCATGCAGGCCGTCTTTCCATTCCGCTAAAATCCCAGGTCGACGTGTCTTTATGCCTCTTTACCTCCAATGCATCACCTTCGAGTTCTTCGCTTTTTCAGCTAGACAAATGTCTGAAGACTTCCGTTTCATACTGGCCACGAACTGGCATCATAACCTAAACTATTGCCATGGTGTGTGACCTTGCTTATCGAGAGGTACTGACTACGGCCAGCTGAGACAATGGCTACCGCCAGTAATAATTTAAGTGGAACATATGGAATACATCTTTTCAGATTTTGTTACGCCACAGTGTTATCATCTACATGGGTTATTCCTGTTTTTCTGGAAATTGTTTCTTTCTTGAAATCCCATCCTATTCCATGTTTCCTATCTGCATCGAATACGGCAGTCATAGAACGTCAAGAGTACAACTGCTACACCTTGTGGTTAAATAGCACTCTCCTGGTACCGTTCTCTTCAACTGGACAGCATAGTTTCATAGCACTTTACTTCCGATAAAACCAAGCATTTACCCAAGCTTTTTTTAGTGCAGACGTTTTAAAACCATAAGTAGTTATGAACCTTGTTATTGTTTTAGACAAAGTCACGTTAGTATAATGCTGCACTAAGTAAGATTTTACAATTTTAAGGTAGTCGTGAGAGGCTAGGTTTCCTTTCAACAACCTGTGCCGCATTTCCTTAATGGCGTAATTATTACCATCTAACTTTCTAAATAAACAAATTATAATTTCCTACCCTCTGTAATGATGGCATTTCTTGCTGTCGGTTTTGCTGAATAATATTTTACAGTACTTTTTGCTTACACGTATAAATTAAAAGTGAAGGGAGATAAATCTACAGGGTTGAGAGGTCTAATTGTAATGTGTTTCGTCTAATTGCCACCACTTGTTGATTCCCATTGATTATTCAGTAAAATATACTACAGTTCAGTATAATACAGTTGTACTAATAGTTCTGCGTGCTGTACAGTTACAGTTATCAGAGTGATTCTGTAATTCCGTAAATCCGCTTCCGTATTTCTGTAAATGAAGGAATTTTCATTAAGTTTTGATTAATGAATTCTAATGTCTGTGATTTATTGAAAATTTGTAGATCCACCAATTGTACTTATTAACAAATTAATAACCAATGTTGGTAAAAATAATTGAATGCAACAGATTCTTTTGCTCTGACATTCCTCTTACAAATTAGTCGTTAGATTTCCCTCATAATATTCCTGCAGTATAATCGCTTATTATTGAAACTTCTCGTCCAATGCCTGGACAATAAACACTGTCCACGACAAAGAAGTTGTCGTTCACTTGTTCTTGGGATCTGCATTTTTACATCATGTATAGGCTATACTTTTTGGATTCCGTTTAACACGGCTATAACTCTGTCGACACCGGTCCCCTAATTTTCAGATTAATTATCTTGTTATTTTTATACATGATGTCTTACTTTAACTACTATTCGAAACTTTTTTCAAGTTACTGTGTAGCCAAGTTACTGCAATAATAATGCATTTCTCTTTCAAATGTATTTTAATCTCCTTTATGCATTTTTAACAGATAAAATACGCATCATCAGAGACTTATAGAGTAATGATTAAGTATTTGTTTTAGTGATAGTTTTTAACGTCACTTATATCATTCTCCAAATCTGGGTTATTTCTTGTCTCAAGTACAGGATTGTACACTCCTGTAAATGTAGGCATGCGAACCTGCAGGAATGTCTTCGTAAAATGTAGTTCCTACAGTTCAGATTTAATCCTTTCATTTATTTGTATAAACCTAATCTTTCTACAAAAATGGCAAATTTATGAAGTCATAAAGCGATTAAATTTTGCATCGATCCCACTATACCACACAGCATGTAACTTCTTTAAGCATAAAACGTTCACATAGTAATTCAGTGTCCGATACGTGTTGCTAGGGTGCAACGTATAGGGTGCCAGTTAGTTTTATAGTGTGTAACCTCTCATATTAGCATTTAACGACCAACAGAGTAGATGGAAATCTAAAATTCGAATGTGTATTCCAATACCCGTTGTTTTTGTCTGTGTTAATACGATGTCACCAGACAAAAGTAAGGTTTAACAAAAAAGATTGGGTTTCTGGTGCTTATGT
Source organism: Magicicada septendecula (assembly GCA_034769895.1). NCBI lineage: Eukaryota > Metazoa > Arthropoda > Insecta > Hemiptera > Cicadidae > Magicicada > Magicicada septendecula. The sequence goes on from CM068372.1 coordinate 144,233,474, forward strand.
TGCATCATTAGGTATATTTATTTGAAATATTTCTGTTTTTAAAAACCTATACGTTTAAGTAGAATGCAATAATTCTATATATACTTTTTCTTTCCTGTAATTATATCTGAGAATTGGCCGTTCCCAAATTACTCTTTAATTTGAGGCTTTCAATTTAAAAGTAATGCAGTATGCTGCCACTTAAAATAACATTCGTTTACTTACACAGTAAAAGCTTCGACAAACAGCACTCTCTTAACCAGAATGCTCTACCAAACAACACTTTTTTCTGAGTGCCTTGTACTGAATTCGTGGTAATCTTACAAAAAAGTAAAGAAACGCACTTCATGTAGCCGGGTATGTATGACTTTTATTTTCAGTATATGCATTCTGGAACGAATGATTCTTAAACGCATTCAACGGAAACTGAAAGACCACAAGTACTATTATAGCAGTGGAATGATCTTCATGAACATGAATTTGTGTCTTACGTTTTCTTTAACAAGTAAGATTTTACATTTAACGACATGTAATTTATGAACTAAAATTTTCAAATAAACGTAAAATAAAGTACTAATTTATGTTTGTAATATTTATTACTAGTTACTCACCGTTCCATTAATTTTATTCATAATGTACACTGCAGTTAGAATAGTCATATGTTTATTGAAGTACAGTGTGTGAAATTCTAATATCAGGAAAATTCGGATAACTGGAATCACGCCACGCTCGGAGCTTTAGTGTACTGATTTGTTTTCAGAACATTCTCCACTCTTCCCGTCGCCCAGTGTGGCAGGTGTGCCTAGTCAAGGCCGCGTTCAAGTTTGTTCTAGACTTGTCAAGAGGTCACTTGAGATACGCATTAGCGTCAGCACTAAGTGGCGTGGAAATTAAGGATAGAACGTAATTCTAGAACTCTGCGTGATCTATAAAAGCAGAGCATCTGGCGTTGTGAAGGCAGTTACGTGAGCGATTTTTGTTAGCGCGGATCGAGTGTTTGTCGAAGTGAAGAATATTAATGTGTGAATAATTGTGTGGAACTCTATTAGTGGACATTATCGTTGCGTGTGAACTAGTTTAACTTGAATTATTGTACTAGTCGGTTATAAACTGTTAATTGTGATAATTAGAGCTGGTGATTAGTGACTTAATTGGTGTCTTGTATTTTGTTTTCCGCTGTACCATACGACGATAAGTAGAACGTCTTGAGAGTATGTTTAGTTTCATATTAAACAAATTTTATATTTCACTTCTTTTATAATAATACATTTTCTGTAAATGTCGCATCTAAATATTGATTTATGTTTACATCTCGTGGTACGAGGAAGTCGGTTACAAATACGTAAGCTAACATGGCAGAACGCTTGCAACACACGTGCGCGGGGTATTGCCGGAAACCGTGACTTTCACACGGTCCAGTAACGTAATGAAAGAGCGATTCATAGGGCACAAGCTACTGTAGCGACGGAAAGTCGTTTGTCAAACGGTGTTACAGAAAGCCGTCTCTGCGTATCACACCACACGATATAAAATATTATTGCAAGACTTGGATCAGGTTACGTGACACATTGTTCAGATAATAACATTATATAAGGTTACATAAACGTCAGACTTTGCTGTAATCTTTGTTGTACTGACGGAATAGTATATTGTTGTGTAGCGTAGATTTCACTCCGTCTCGACCACTTAAATACTATAAAATTTCTATCCAGTAAATGTAAACAGATTTATAAAAACACAGTAGCATCTCTCTAGTTTAATTTTAAACAAGTCGTACTTTATGTATAACTACACGTTACCACAATAAATATAGGCCTACGTTTTGTTATGTTACTGTCCATTTTAATACAGGTATCTTAAATAATTCGTACATTTTTGTTTTCTGGCTGTTAACACTTTTGGTGGCTACATCTCAAATAATTTATTCTTCTTCCAATAGCATCCACTATTGTTAGTTTTACGCACGCGCGCACACACTAACACATACACACACTCACTCACACACAATAATTAATACTTTATATTTTTCCAAAGAAGAATATATTTTTTAATTATTTTTTACAATGTCTCGACAGTTCAAGATCTAATTTTCTAATATTGTCGTCATTATCATCATCTAAATTTAAACTTAGATCTCAAACTGTCGGATCACTGTAAAAAACAAAAAAATATATTCTTCTTTTGAAAAAATAAGTTTTGTTTTGAAAGCATTAAATTAATTGTATAACAGGAATAATGTGAGTCTATACAGATACACAGTATGTCCTTACGAAATATTTTTTCTTGTCTCTTTCTATCTTACAAAAATTGTCTCTTGTCCTAATCTAAGGGCATAGAGCGTCCCTTCTGTACTGCAAGAACAACAGTACCTTATATTAGCCTAACTGTTATAAGAAAACTGTGGAGACTGCTGCGTAAAAGATAGTACAATAAACATTCTCTAATCAAACTAAATTTTGGTATACATCCAGTAAAATACGAGGCGTAATAGGATACCATTCAATGGCGTGATCAACGACATGTGTTATTTCCCAACCTTCAGGAAAGACTGGATGTTAGTTACAGGCCTCAATACTTACTAAACCCATCCATTTCTGTACAAAAGTCACTTTGTAGCGGCGAAAATTTTTTTCTTTTTGGCTATTGTTTTTAGAACAGCTACTAGAAAAACTAATCAATTTCGTGATAGTTGAATATTTGAAATTTGTTTTCCCTGAAAAGAGCGTTTAAAGGAATTGGTAAATATAAAAATTTCGATGTACATATTTAGGAATATATAATATTTTGTGGTACACTCTATACAAATTACACGTTTAAAATAAAAATTCAAGTACCGTCTGCCTAGTGGCAAAAGCTAAAGAGCATGATAATGTCTTTCGGCCGCCAGCTAAACGCAACATTTGCAGAAAGGAAACAATCAGTCAGTCAGTAACCATAATAATGTTGCGTTTAGCTGGCGGCCGAAAGACATTATCATGCTCTTTAGCTTTTGCCACTAGGCAGACGGTACTTGAATTTTTTTTTAATGAATAGATCGTTAGCTGAATCACATACGAAGACAACCATTAACTAGAGACAATAACCCCAATAACCTATCTACAGCTATGCAGTGTTGTTCGCTTGTTAGGTCTTTAATCTGCGACGACGTTAGCATGTTAGCGGTCGCGGTTTTAGTTAACGATTCCCGGCTGGTAAATTGTGCTAACACTTGATTTTAAACTTTCAGGACGCTTTATAAATCTGGTTTAATTGTTTGCAGTGATATTATTTTTAACACATTATATATATTGCGACGTATCAAAACAAACGTTTATTTACAACAATCCCAATGACGTCACGCAAGAATGACGTCATGCAGCGTGATGCGTTACAGTTTACAGCGTTACAGAAATTTTCAAATGATGGCCAGCCAAAAGACATTATTATGTCAAAATGATTACATAGAAACACAGACACTAAGGACTGAGATTTGCACACATATTATGTACGTCATGAACAGCGGATGTGGCAGTAATGCAGGCAATAACATGAGTGGCGGCTATTATCCGGATTGTAGAGCCAAGCGCATCTAAAGCGTTACTTACAGCAATAATGCATCCGCGTACTACATAAATCTCAGCAAATACATTTATACTTGTAGTTTTGTCCTACATGTTTCCTCCTTCTTTCAAAATAAATAATTATCTCTTGTATTTATTTTGTTTTCAATAACTTCAGAATCCAAACATTTATGGTAAACTCGGGTATACTCGTGATAGAGGTATCTCGCGATTTTTTTTGTGAAGCTTGTCACGAGTTAACCAATGCTCCAACAAATGCTCTAGTTGAGCGCAGCGCATTCCAATGTTCAGTTTGCGATATTGTAGGCGCCAGTGCAACGCGTGTTTATTATTTTCCAACGTTTGAAGTGAAAGATAAGGAATATTTCTTATATGTCTGTATCTGTTAATAGGACGTGCATTTTTAGTCTACCATAATCTGTAATTCACTATATTAAGTATCAAATTTAGTCTTAAGTTGTCGGTTAATACGTCATGTATGTTAATACATACTGAATACGATGGTACATATTTTGTAGGACCTTATACGTTGTAGGACCTTATCTCCGGATCTTAGTTTCTTAAATGTTTTGTGTTGTTTTCCAAGTAAAGACGCTTCCTAGTAATGTACAAATTTATATACATTACTACATAAATGTCACCGTGTAATTTTTGACATTTACTTTGAAAAAGACTTCCAATAAGTACAAATTTTCTAAATTGTTTTTTAATAAAAATGATCATAGTTTTTATTACGTGGATTAGATTTATCCATACGATTTTAATATTAATGTCATTTTCAATTTTCATGTTTTTTTACCGTATGATTTTAGCTTTATTTTATTTACAATTTTAGATGTCACGAGTATGCCTGACGTATCACGTGATTGTCACAATCCAGGTAAAGTCGTGATATTACGATTATAGCGGTGTGTTGTCACGAGGTTACCTGGAATATCACGAGATTACCAAGCAAGAACATTGTTTCAAAATTTAATTAAAATAAGTATAATATTTTGTTTTATCCAAAAAATATTTAAGGCGATAGAGTCCTTAGAAACCATTCTTTCCAAAGATTAAAACAGAAAAAAGAATTAAACATTTTTGGTTGGCACAATTGGTATTTTATATACTTTATCACGAGTGTACCCAAGTTTACCATACTTCCATTCGGTGGCTTATATGAAGTCCATTAGAATGTTAATTATGTCGTAATCAGTTTTCTTAAAACATTTATGAAATGTTTTTAAACTTAAAAATTTTCAACTGTATTCTTGTTGTATGACGCTAATATATTCTGTTATATGGTGATTTAGAATCTTCATGTAAAATTGATTTATTTACCTACATTAAATTAAAACCTTTATGTTAAACGTGTAATCGAATTACTGGAAATTTGGTTTAAAATTTTAAAGTAACTATCACATTTTGAATTAGTTTCGTATTTGTTCATTTGTTTATTATAGTTAATTAATAACAGTTAAATATATAAGACTATAATTATTATATTCCTAATTTTAAAGTGTCTCAAATATTCAATTTTCCCGTTTTGGAAATAATTATTTTAAGTTATTTAAATAGGAATATACAGGTAAATTATGAGTGAGTCGCAAAACTTTGTGTAAACAATCGGTTTCACGTCGCTATTTTTTTGTTTTATATATTTTTTAATGCCTATTTTATCAATCTCTATCGGTAGTTGTGATAAAATTAATAGTACTAAACACAAGTATTAACTGTTTTAACCATAGGTGGTGAAGACTAATTCTTATAATTAATTTTTTGGTGTTGTGGGAACTATATCAAGCAACAGTGTTTGTATAATACCCATAGAATCGATCTTTAATAAAATAAAACAAGACACATTTATCTGTCTATCCAACAATTTATTATGTTTGAAATTACGGTCATTAACACCAGCTTTCTATGCTACAACGGGAATAATACAATAGTTTATTATCTCTTTATACAGTTAATACTTTACTTCTTGACATATTCTTGTCATTAATTAATTAAATATGATTTCAACCAATTCCATAATTTACAAGCTAAATATATATGTATATATATATCTCAGGGTTCCTTTGTATTTCTGTATACGAGCATGAAATTATACTTACATCTAGTTAAATTATTAGATTACAGATTATCTTTATTCTTATGCCAATCATTTCTTCAAATGGATTCATTTAAAATATGAATAAACATAATTAATTGAAGTTATGTTTGTTAAAAATTTACGTATTTATATTTATGTTCTAATTATATGAATTTAAGTTCTAATGTGTAATTTCTCATGTGAGTTCTTTTAGAAGGACAGACAGGTGTATCTTAAAATAGTATTAATACATGATAATTTTACTGTGGGTACGCATAATCCAATCTACGGTGCGCAGATGTACTGTGTTCTCATCTAGCTGTCTCCTGAGGTGTGTCTAGTAGATGCTGTTTCGCTCCCGACTTCTCTGACCACCGGATAGTTTGGATGACTGATGGTGTTGGTCGTTCCCGTAGTGACTTTATCGTAACACATTAATAACTCACTCCACCACTCGTTCTCTTACGTTTGCTGCCTTCTCGGTATGTCAGGTTTCTTACGATATTTACTTTACTATACACACTGTTCATTAGCTATTACGGTTACTCTCATGACGTTAATTTACATTTTGCAAAGTAGTTATTCAGTTTAAATAGTTTAGATATCGTTAGTAACGCATGATATAATCGAATTCTCACGAGTCACGAAACTAACACTTGCTAGGTTCTCTCGATTTTTACTTCTTAACTTTTACTAACACACTCTCGGTTCTCACTTTGCCAAAATTTAATACTAAACTCTCTGACAATTACTAATAGGCTCTGTAATAATACGTTACACAAACTGTTCACTCCTGTTGACTGTAAGAAAATTAAAAGTAGACTCCCGCTCGCGCCTAAGTTAAGTGTTTATATTCAACACACAATACTCCCAACCTGGCTACTAACCTAGAGGTCCCGGATTCGATTCCCGGGCCCGCACCATAAAATCAAGGTGCATTTTCCAGCCCCCTGGTCGACTCAGCCTGTTGAAAATGAGTACCTGGGATAATATCCTGGGGACAATAATGGGCTGCTGAAGCGTAGTGCTGGCCACACTGCCTTCCTTCTATGTCGTAGGGCTCACATAAGGCAGCCTACCCTGCTTTACTCCTAAGCTACTTCGGTGGTATACATGGGGGCCATTATTATTATAATTCTCCCACTAGCTTCCTAAGTTTCACTTTTCTCAGTTTTAATTTGTCCTTCTCTCTCATCTTTTAGCAAATTTCACTCTTGGAACACACCTACCTCCCAAACTGTTCTCTGATAGGTAACGTCTGTTCCCCTTTCTTTCTTATTCTTGGTTCAATCACCTCTGCCGCGCTATGTCTGATCTTAGAATCGTAAATCTTCCTGGCGTCCTTTATATGCCTTTTAGCTAGAACGACCCTTAGTTTCTCCTAGAGTCCCGTTACTTTGTTGTTTTGGGATACGTCCATATAGAGGCACGGCGACGTTGGAGAATTCCACACTCTATTGTAATAACTTACACTCTTAGTTTCTCGCCATTCATCAATGTCATTGCAACCGTCGACACATAGTTTTTTTTTTAGCGTTATAATTTATTTACTAATTGTATCTTTTATTTTAAGTATACAATTGGAACACTCAGAATGTTTAATTTGTTGTACTGCATTAAGACATGTTCTGTTATATTTTGTTTTTGTTTGTTACATTTTATTATTTATTCTGATATATATATTGTTTTATAAATTGTGTCAGTTGTCTGCTAAACAAACTTTTAAATTAACGTTGAGATTTGGAAATTTGTTTTTGTAAAACGTCGAGCAAATAAATATCATACCTCGTCGTATAAAAGTGTCCGTGATAAAAAAAAATGAAACAGTTTAACCGGTTAAATTAATTGAAACCATCTTTCACACGCACATCCACACAACCACGCTGTCGTCCACTCTCTCTCTCTCTCTCTCTCTCTCTCTCTCTCTCTCTCTCTCTCTCTCTCTCTCTCTCTCTCTCTCTCTCTCTCTCTCTCTCTTTCCCTCTCTTTCCCTCTCTCTTTCCCTCTCACCCTTGCCTCCGTCGATATCACGTACGCTCAAACACACTCGACAGGAAACTCACACATAACAGTTTACAAACACAGAAAGTTTTTGACTAAATACCAGACGATACACTGGATCCCAGGTATACAATTTAATAAGGATCACGCCGACTGTAGTGGTATATGGTAGTTCTGGTATTGCGCAGACTATGTAAAGTCACCAAGTTGTCAGCTGGACAAGCTTTCTGAAACTGCAATTGATTCAGATTTAGGTTGGATTAAAATTTAATTTTTAAAAGGCAAAATAATAATTTTCTTGTTCCATTTTGTCCTTCCCGCACTTCTCTATGGGTCTGAGAATTGGACTATAACGAATTCCCAAGCCAGTTGTATTCGAGCGGCTGATATAGTCTTCAAGATTGCAAAAGAAGTGTCGAGGAACTGAATATTATAAGTATACTTTATAAAATTGCCCAATATCAGATAACATGGTAGAAACATTTAAACCAAATAAATGACTGCCGCACCCCTAAAGCGATTATGGAATTGTAAACCGAAAGGTCGGAGGAATGTGGGGCGTCCGAAGAAGCGTTGGTATGAAAAGCTCTAGTCTATCTGCTTCGGACCGGAACAAACTATTTTTACAAACAGAATTATCACTGTTACACACCACTACAGAAAAATTATTCTGATTAGCGCTTTCAAGCTTCTCAGCTCATCGTCAGAACGGAACTCTCATTGTGATAATTCTGTTTGTGATTTTAACCACTAACAAATCTTTCTTCATTAAACTATTTTTAGTTTAATCCTTGCTGAAGATGATGATGACATGGCACATATCTGCCGTTGAAAATTCAATCTCAAACAGAATTTTGTGTTCGGGAAGGCTGCTAACAGCCGAATATAAGTAAGATGAATGTGGACTTTTGAAATTCAAATTTTTCGTAGGACAATTCTTATTCCATGTTTTTGTAATTGATTTTTAGTTTCCACTGCAGTACCTTGAACTACATAGTTATCAACTTATAAAAGTGCTCCGAATATTCTGTGTCTGTTTCTGTTGAGTATATTTGCATATGAAAGCCATCTTCCGACACATACGGCATTCTCTAAATGAATCGAAGAGGCATCGCGGAAAAGTTTGAATTGGTTCTCTTCAATAGAATCGAGAATCGAGTGTTATACAAGTCCAAGTGCTTTGAAAACACATTCATATGATTTCAAAGCAAAATTTAAGATGTGTTGCAACATTAAATGATGAGAAAGAAATTACGTACCTTAAGTCTAATTATGCAGATGGTCCGGATAACTTTTTCATACCGTTTCATTAACGAAAGGCGGTTCTATGCGTTTCCCCTCAATGACGTAAATTTGGTTACGTGCATGATTCTTTATAAGCAAAAGATGTCCTTACTTTACAACCGTGTTCGCGTATAAGTAAATACCGCACAGAACGAAATGCTAGAGACACAGTTTTTTATAGTTTTAACATAACTGTTATCATGTTGGTTGAACATGTGAATAACGAAGTTGTCACATCAATAGGCATCACATTGATTACTATTACCGGTGTACAGATTTTTAAATAACCAATACTCAGTAAACTTTACACTTAAAGTGGGTTTATTGACACAAAATTACAGCCTAATACATGTCATTTGAGTTAAGGTCTACCTTAATTGTGAAAAATAATGTCGGCGAGGTGACGTCATCTTCTTGAATGCAGTTTTCAAGTCTCAGCTGGAAAACCTGCAATACACTGGCCAACATATCTTGAGGGATGGCAGCAGTTTATTGAATGATGGCATTCTTCAACTCGTCCAAATACGGCTTTTAAGGTACCCCCACAGGAAAAAGTCACACACTGACAAGTCGGGAGATCTAGGAGGCCACGGAACATCGCCAAAATGTGAAATGAGGCGTCCACAAAACATGCGTCGAAGAACATCAAAGTCCCCACGTTGTCCGTAATATACCACCTTTAACTGATGCACAATTTGAATTTTGTATGGATGAAATTTCAAATCGTTGAGTAAAATTCGCCTGACCGTTTCACGGTTGATTGCTAACTCACTTGCATGTCGTCTAGCCGATCGCCTTGGCTTCTAATCAGAGCTTCTCTATCCCTCCCTACATTCTCCGGTGTCGTTACACTGCGTCTAGGGCCTGCTGGCTTCTTCTCCATAATGTCCTATTTGATCTAAAACTTTCCACCCATCTAAAGATTGTGTTCCAACTCGGAACGGCCCCTCGTCGATCAACAAATTTAATTGACAGCGAAAGAGCCGCTGCGTAGATGTGACAGTCACCACTTCGAACAAAACTGTCATCGCAAATAGCCGATGTTGCAAGGTCCACTACTCCATTGCTGCTAAAATGGCGTCCCGTTGGGATAACATTCAGCCCCACCACAACCTTCTCCTACCACCGTGCATGCAGTACTATGCAGTTCAAAAACGTTCTATTCCCGTGTGTCAACTGTAGAATGACGTATTGTGTGTATAAGTAATGCAATGTTGAAGACATAATAAAGCACAATTCGAGCTAACGTTACTGGTTTCGGTTTTCACCAGTTTGAGAGACACTGTAAACCGCATTTGTGTTGGTGTTAGTGTTCGTGTACTGTGATTACTATCACAGCTTTGTATTTGTAACAGGTTTATTGTTGTTCACTACATCACAGAGAGAGAGAGAGAGAAGAAGCGAGAGGGTGAGTGAGAGAGTAGGGATTACCAACACACTGGTTGGTCAGGCTTAGATTGTCAAGCTAAAACTATCCGCTAAAAACACAGCTACGTTTATTAATAACCAATACACCGCTTTACAATCAAAGCAGACAGCTTAGTACACACATACACGCGCGACTGGGATACAAATACCGTTAGTCGCGGATGCAGAATCGTCCGCTTTTACATCTGCTTAAACCTTTTCCTTCTCTTAATCTCCATTTTTAATTTATTATAAAGCTTACTGTAAATGACTATATCTTTATTTCATTTTGGCATTATCTATAATATTATACTCTTAGAAAATTACTTTTGTTACGAGGGGTATCCAAAAAATAAGTAGTATCCTTGCTCTAAGTAACTTCCAACTGTTTCCGGAGCTCAAACATCATCTAGGCGGTCGGCGCTACGCCAATGACGACGAACTGATAAAGAAGGTGGATAACTGGTTTCAGAATGTGGCGGCAGATTGGCATGAAGCTGGAATAAAGAAACTGTTAAATAGAACTTACTACTACTACTAGAACTTACTTGTTACTGTTTTTTGGAAATTATATAGAAAAATAAGTACTTGTTTAAAAAGGTAAATAAATATTTTTTGCACTTTTTAAATTATTGTTTTTATTTTTCGTTGATAAGGGAAACTTACTTTTCGGATACCCCTCGTAGATTCCTAATGAGAACGTTCTCTAAGAAGACACTTTTTGGTGTATTTCATCTTCAATAAAATTTGATTTCCCACAACGTTCGTTTGTTTTTTATTAACCTTAATTACATCAAAATTTTTAGAATTAAATTATCTGTACATTTTATTACAAATTTATATTTATTTATTAGCAAGTAAGACAATAAATTTATATCAAACTTAAAACAGTGTGCTTTTTCGCCTTTTTTTGAAATTTACAAAACTTTTCTATAAAACTACTCATGGTACAGTGTTGAAACCGTCTTTTTAAATTCTTCAGGACAACAACCATATGAATCTATCAAACTTACCCTTTAATTTAACTTCCAACAATTTCAGTAGGATTGTAACTTCCTTCATTGTGACATTGGTGCAGAACTTAAGGTGATATTTTTTACAAGCCATAAATCGAAAACACAGCGTTTTCGGACACATGATATTTGTATGAAATTTCTTCTATATTTCAGCATCTAGAATGTATTTCTGAAGTATGACCAATTCTTCATGAGACACCCTGTATCTAATAACTAAATAACTTCATTATTAGGTCTATCCACACACATAAGGATCCGCCGGACTCCTTTCCACATAAACACCGCTTATGCCCTATTCTGCTCAAAATAATAATGTTCTCTCTGTTTTTTACACGTGTTTCTTGGCGATGTATACTTTGGTTAGGTTTCTAATAGCCTATAGTAAAACGATTAAACATTTATTAAATAGATTGTAAAACCACAAAATCTATTCTTTTCCTTTTATCTGCTTTAAATTAAAACATCCCCTTTTAAATTAAAAGGTTTGGGAAGCCATTCAGAAATTGTTTATAGATCTTCATTTGCCTGTAATAAGAAACCTGTAGGTATACACATGTCTACAGACGAGCGCTCACTTTCTTTCCTAATTAATTAAAAATTAGATTAGATTAAAAGGTGATTAAATTATCTAGGAATCAAAAATATCTTTTGGAGCATTAACATTAGACTGAATTTAGAGCGTAAAATTATTTTGAAGAGGGCAGTCGATAACATGTTTGCACTGTACACCATAACATAATTAATTATAATTTTCAGTATAAAGTTAACTATTGGGATAGAAGTGTACATTCACAAAATATTCAAATCAGATTTGTGACATTTATTATAAACATTATTTTTTACTAATAATTATAACAAGTATATAGAATTGAAAGTTTTGGGAAGAACATTAGAGAATGTTAACATTCCCTACGTTAATTTATTAACAACAAATTAATACATTATAATTTAAATAAAAAGATGTAGGCCTACTAGAAGATATATTTGGAAATAAAACTTAAAAATAAAGTGACAAAATATTTTAGTTAGCGCAACCAAATTTTTGTTACGTTAACAAAGTTTGTACATTCTTCTGGATTTTACGATAAATTCTCCCACCAGTACAAAAAATGAATAATTTACTTTTATACAGAATAAAATATAAGTTTTAATACGTATTAAAGATTCACTTATTACGTTAAAAAATGTTGCTAATTAATCGATATTATAACTACTGCATTGCTGATCACACTACCATATTTGTACTTCATATTTACTACTTCAAAACACAATAATTATTGTCCGTGCGATAATGAACTTTGACTACTTCAGATCAAATGCGTTAAACATTTCAAAATACAAAATTATCTTAATTGAAAATTTTTACAAATAAATTTTATACGTAGGGCCTAACTGAATTTTAATTAAATGAGTAAGATCACTACAGACCAAAATCCCTGTTGACCAAAAGACACTGTAGGGGTAGTTATTTAAAAATCTCAATTCGAAACATCAGGGACTAATATACAAGGGACACGGTATAATACTTCGACTTACGTAATCACCGTATGTTAATTTTGCGAGGCCTGCGCGGGCGGCACTCTGCACCCGGGACAGGAACTGTGTCTAATTCTGTGATTGCTGCAGCGGCTTTATATTGAATAAAATTGTCCACAACAAACAGCTCGTACACAGACAGTGAAAAGGAACAGGTTGGCCAGGCTTTCATCGGGCAGCTTTCAACCAATTACAGATAGCAATAAATTTTTATTACTATTGTTTTTGTTGTTGTTAAAACTGTTCCAATACTATTATTATTTTATTGATATTAAATTTATATCACACACACACACACACACACACACACACACACACACACACACACACACACACACACACACACACACACACACACACACACACACACACAATCAGTTATTTTCAGATGCGCTATTTTTGAGACATAATTCCTTGCTGTGTTTTAATATTAGTTTGCTCATACAATAGAAATTAATTTGCTGTTCATTCATAACAAATTATTTTCACATGCTCCTTGACCAGTTTTACATAAACGGAAAAATATTCGAAATTCTGGTCAAATACATATTAATATAAAAATTCGTAGGTCATTCCCGGGATCCTGAGACAAGCGTTACGATGCAGAACGAATTCCGGAATTCTGGGAAATTTAAACAGAAATAACACTGTTGCACACCACTATAGAAATTTTTTTCCGATTAGCGCTCTCAAGCTTTATAGTTCATCATCAGATCCGATGATGAGATGTGAAGCTTAAAAGCGTTAATCGGATAAAACATTTTTCTATAGTGGTGTGCAACAGTGTTATTTCTGTTTCTGATTATAACCACTATCACAACTTTATTAATTAATTATTCTGGAACTTTTATTACACCATTTTAACATTTTAAAGTTAAGATTTAACTTTTTAGTCTAATTATTAATTATATTATATTAAAAAATTGTAGTGGGCACTGAACAATTTTGAGCATCTCGTGTTACTTTCAGCGTTCAGCTGAATGGATTTAAAAAAAATATTTTTCAATCAAATAATGTTACAAAAAATGAAGTATAGAAATTGTTATTTTTTATGGTTAAAAACATTGTAACCGGGCAACGAACAATACTTAATGATTTGTAAAGTAAAATTTTACAAGACGGGTAGCTGGAATTATATTATGTTGATGATCCTTTGTTCGCTTTAAGAACATTTAACTGCGACGTTTTCCATTTACGTAAAATGTGACCAACACTTTTATTTTTAGTCAATAGCTTAGTACTGACTGATTTACTTTTAATAATCAATTTAGAAGTGTTGTACTAAAATGAACCATGTAAAATAGACCAGTTACTACGAGATACAAGAAAGAGTGTTTTACACAATGAAAAGTGTTGGCAACTTACGTCTTTTGGTGTAGGTGTAGCATCGTAATATCAGCTCTAAATGATTACCTGAAAGACCTACAAGTCACCACTCCTTTATCGTCCCCAACCGCCAGTTTGGTAGTTACATTAAACAGATAATGAAGGAAAGTGATGCTAGATATGTAATAATTGTGAAACTCTAATGATAATTAGAATAATATTTGTCGGTAATTGTCGCGTTGATGTGAATGAACATAATAAATATTTTAAAAACCAAGAGATTACAATGTATAACAGTTAATAAAACATATACTGAAAGTGTGATAGTAAATGATAAAATATTGTATCCCTTATTGTAGCTAACACAGAGATTGTAAATTATCAAGATAACGAATCAAACATATCATAACAGCCCTCCAGCGTAAATTATCTTATATGATATACGATTGGACCGTAAAAACTTTGTTATAAGGGGCTGAAGAGACTGACAACCGGAGAACGAGAAAATAAAGGGGGTGAAAACATTGTCACTTCTGAATTAAGGGCTGCGGGTGAAATATATGTGATTCTTGACACACGATTGGCTAATGTTATTTATTTCGGCGCGGGAACTTTTGTTTCGACTGGAGGGTTGCTGACACAAAGCTAGCCAGACGTGAAGTTATTGCGCACTATTTTTCATTTGTTTACACCTCTGAGGTAAAGAAGAAATAGGAGATAATAAACGTGCGATGTGCGTAAAAATAGTATTAATGTTTGAAAACATCATTGTTGTGGCAGCCATTGCTGCGTCGAAAAACAAACAGCGTGAGGTGTAGCGAACAGTAGGCTGGGACAGGAAGCAGTAAGTGTTCGCTAGAATGGAACAATCGAATTTAAAATAAAAAATGGAGACAATATTTTACAGGGTGATAAAAAGTTTACTTTCAGATTTTCCCGTTTTATTTGCTTTATTTTTGTCGTGAAAGAGAAAAATAAGACCGTTTGTTACACCGCTGATACACCACATATTTGACACGAACGCGCGCGCACACACACACACACACACACACACATTGAACAGAATATACGACTGTGTCAAATAAATCTCTCGCCTCTCCGTGGCGTCTGTGGACGACAAAACGAAACAGATTAGCAGAGAGGGTAACTAAATGGTTAAGCCAAGCGCTCACACGGACACACACACACAAACTCCCATATTGTGTTCATGAAGATACAGTTTTTTGGCTATATTATTGTTAACTCTGTTAAACAACTTTAACAAATACATTTATGCATTCATTCTAAAATCTTTCCTATAGATCGAATTTTTAAATTGTTTTTAAAATAATAATTATAGTATAGGCAACGTTAGTTATTTTACACTCTTTATAACGTTTAGATCAAGATAAACATGTAGATCAAGCCACATTATTTTAGCTGGAAGGAATATATTTTAGTATATATTTTAGTGCTATATTTTAGCAGGGCAGTATGAATAGCACTACGTCCATATATTATATGTTCCAATAACCGTCCTTTATCTTTTTATCATCCTTGATTGCTCATTTCTTATCTGTCTCTATTCCTTATGTAGTTGGTACGTTATAAAATGTTTGTCCTTCGGATACACATTCCGGTTCATTATCGTATATGACATGTCTTATTCGTCCTGTTCTTCACTTGGAGAACCGCCATCCTAAACCATTGTTAAATCATTGTACCCCGGCTGGTTCCTTCAGATCCTCTATCTGTGCGAAACAAATAGACAGACTTCTTCAATAAAGCTGTTTGGTGACGCATTCCTTCAATGTTCATGTAATCCTCCTATTCCTACAATCTTAACAATTTTCAATACTTTCAATATTCTTTGCGTTGTGTTCTCTGCACTATGTCCTTCATATTTTTTAGTTTAACTTAAAGGCCTACTTTCCACGATACTAACAAACGGTTACCTTCCAAACAACCGAATGTTATAATGTTATAGTCTTGCGGAAAATACTTCTGAATAATAGCATTAATGTAATCAACAATTGTTCTTTGCCATCTTCAGTTCTCAGATGGTTCTTATGTTGCATTATGTCATCCAAAACTATATTCGTAATCTTAAACTCATTTTCTGAGTAAAAGCTGGTTGACTATCCCCTACTCTTTACAACTTCGCTTCACTGAATTTCTACTTTACACTACTTTACTCCAGGGATTATATGGCTGTTGACTCTAGGACTGATATCACCAAATATGATTGTCTTATCAGTGTTAGTCGTGCGACCGAGTATGTCCCGAAGCGATTCATAGAAAGTGTCTCTCTCATGTTGTTTCTCATTGTTGTCAACTCTACCTGAAGAATTGGAAACAAGTATTGATCTGAATACTGAAGAATGACGAAATCCGAAACTCAGATAGTTATCGCGGAATCAGTTTACTGACTATGCATCTCAGACATGTAACTAAGACAATAAATAAATTAAGCGATGTGATCATACTTTATGATGAGTCACAAGAATTCAGAACGGATTGGTTCTTGATTTACAGTTACTTTCAAGTGTTCGGCTTGGTACGCGACTCTGTCTTCAGGAGATTATATAAGGGTGAATTGCTGTAATTTCCCTCAATTTTATATTTTGTATTCCATGTTGACAGGACATAATGTTAACGTACATGAACTCGCGTAAAGATGGCTATCAATTTTAATGTCTTCTGTATTAGATTGATTTGAAGAAGAGTCACAGCTCAGTTGGTAAACTGATAACAAAGTACATTTTGCATGTGCGTGAATACAGATACTCGCAGACAAGTGAATTTTTTGTTATAACGTTAAGATAAACTACGTTAAGACAAACACAGAGAGAGAGAGAGAGAGAGACTACGTAAATCCCTGCTTTCGTAAACAACGTACTCTATCGATAAACTACCCTTTACAATTCGCCATGTGACTTCTTGTTTATAGTTGATGATGCGTTTCAAAGCATATGCTCCACCATCAGATCTTAAAAAATGCCTTAGAAGAGGTAACCGGGTACAATTCTAATCGGATCTGCACTGTACACGTCAGTAGGTGCGCACCTATTCACGTTTCGTCGATCACTTATCCAACTGGAATTTTAACCGATGACGATCTCGTATGAGGAATTTGTTTAAAGGTCTAATGATGAAGCAGATGCTTTGAAACTATAAACAAGAAGTTATAAGGCGGATTGAAAAGGTTAGTTTACCTATTCACTCAAGTGACTCGAATATAATTGAAAACACGCGTACTTTTTTGCTTGGTTTTCAGCACATAGTTACAACAGTTACGGAACGCTCTCCAACAGTCAAGAGTGTCGTTTACACGTTTCTTGCTTAACCGAGGAGGTGCAGTGTCTGTGCCAAGGCTGCACAGTCAAGTATCATCTAGTTTCTAGACTGTTCGAGTGCTTATTAACTACGCAAATTGTGCTGGCTCGCCGCCAAAAGAATGGAACATTATTCTGGAACATCTGCGGGCTATATATACGTAACAGCGGCTGGCTTAGTTAGTTAGTTACCGCTGGAGATTTATTTAGTGTGGATGAAGTGGCCGTTGTGGAAAGTAATTACTGTGTTATAATTAGTGCGGAATTCTTAATAGTTGACATTATATTGCGTGTGGACAAATGTAACTTGTCTTACTGTATGAGAGCATCTTGTTGATTTCAGATTGTTATCTGTGACTCATTAAAGCTGGTAATTAGTGATTTTATTGGTGTCTGGTATTTTGTTTCCACTGTACCATACGACGATCCGTGAGACCGTCGCAACAATATCGTGTTTAACTTGTAATCCAAAAAGAGAACTGCCGACAGGTCTATGGGTGTTACATAATAATTTATTACCTGCGTATTAAACGGTTTAAATTTTAATACTCCATTGGTAATGAATGAACAGAATATAGTAAATAATTATTGCTTGCTAAAATGTAATAATTATGTTGGTAAGTAACACTACTACCGGAATTAGTTCTGCTGTATCCACGTGCTATTGGATAATCCGGCGACAGTATACTGTACACAGTAGTCTGCACACGACGCGTTCTGTGATTGCTGTCTCGCGGCTTTGTGTTGCATACAGCAGGTTCGTAACAGTTCCGCACTGACAGCTTACGCCGTGTGAGACAGGAGAATTGTACAGTACAGCATACCTATTTGTGTATTGCCGGTTGGTCGCGCTTTGATTGTAAAGCTAAATCGATTCGCGACACAGTCACAGCTGTACGTATTTATCCACGACTGCAGTGCTGCTGGCATTCCGTTTAATAGACCAAACAATAACCGTTTCTCTACATATAGCTAGAGTGACTGTGTCGAAACTCTACTCAGGCTTCCTTCAGCTGTCTGACATCCTTTCTAAGTGTTCTTTTCACAGTCGTTTGTAATATTTTAATTTTTCATTTAAGTTAAAATGTTGTAACTCTTATGGCTTCATTCTTTATACGGTCAATAAGAACGCCATTTTATTTTCTTGTTTCTTGGTTGTTGGCCATACTACACACCCATAAGAGAGTAAAAGGGCTGCCATAACTTTGTAGAACTTTAATTTTGTGTCTCGACGTACCTTGTTTCAGAAAATAGGGTTTTTTGTCCCACAGATCGTCTGAAACTTATGTAATTTAACACCAGTATGACAATTCCTGTCGTAGCGATTGTCATTTCTTTAACCAATGATTAAAGTGACTCACCTGTGCTAGAATTCGTCAGTAATCATTATTTTGGCTCTTATTAGATCCTTCTAACGTCCACCATTACTCATATATTAAAGTATAAAAAATTCGACATTTTTTATGGGGGCACGGAATCACTATCTTGCACTGTAATAACGTTAGGAATATTGCCAGAACACTACTGGACCAATTTGTTTAAAATATTTCAAAAGGTGGAATTAGACGTTTTACAGAAGGTCACTTTTTGTTTAAAAAATTGCAACAAGAGGAACAAGGAAAATAAGTATCCCTTTTCTACCTTTCGTGGTTCCTGAATATTTATGGAAAGTACTTATTAGAATATTCAAATTTGTTTTTCACTTGACGGGACCCCTCAGCGTGTAACCTCACACGATGTCATTATCTTGCGAAAGTTTTACATACGCACATTTAGCGATTGATGTGAAAATGTCCCTCAGATTTAGAAAAACGTATTTTGTTAATAGAAAAATAACTTAAAACAAGTAAAAATGAAATTGTTTTTATACATCTCGGAGTCATATAAATGTATTTTTACAGCCTTTCATCAGTTTCATTTTTTTTTAAATCTTTGTTGCTTTTTAGTTTTTATACTTGTTGAAGGAATTCTCTTTATTACGACATTACTCTTTTTCAAAATTATTCATGCCCTCACCAATATTTTTTATGTTTTTACAAATTTATTTTTTGTGAACTCGTATCCAAATCACGTTATTTACACTTTTATTAATGTTTTAAGTGTTTCCATGGAAACTGATTTTAGTAATTCTGGGTCTCTAAGAATCTTTAAGACAAGACCTCTGAAAATTATTTAGATTTGATTTACTATGGGTTCAAAAATATTGTTTTTGTGACTGTTGCCTTCACCAATAGTAACTACCTTGTTGAACCGTCACCAAGAATCATTACAGACTGGACACAAACTACTTTCAGAATACTAAATGTTTCATACATTTAATATTTATGATTTTACCTCAAGATGTATTTTCCTTAATTGGAACATATTTCGGGACGCTTTGTGTTCCCATCCTCAGTCTTACTAGTGTTGAGTCTCGTAAAAATACGTCTTGAGGTAAAATCATATAAATATTAAATATATTATGTACATCAAAAAACAGACTGTAGCAAAAAGTGTTTGAATAAATGTTTTATATATCATTCTGACAGTAGTAGCAGCAATAAAAATAATAAAGATATTGTTATTCTTAAACTTTTACAGAGGCAGTATAAATTCTTTTATATGGTTGTCTTAAGAAAGGCTTTATTCTTGAGGCCATAGTAAAGCATCCTTAATCAAAGAGTTACATAGTATCAACACAAGACCCGAGATAGGAAATGTTAAACTTACAAGATTAATACTAGAAGCAGAAAAGTTAATATCTTTGAAAAGTATTACATATGTTGACATTACACAACAGTCTACATGTTTGTCGAATGTGCGAGAAGAATCTCGCTCTAATATGTGTGGCATACGTGACTCTCGACGCATTCGCGAGAGTTTTCTGGAAGCCGCCAGCCGCGCGGACTGTGTCAAGGCCGCAATTAATTACGCAGTAGGCTACACTTATACTGGACGCGGAATCCGACCCGACCCGATCCGACTCAATAGTCTGCTCCGGATTCGTCCGACTCGTGTTCTGGCACTGGTGACGACCCGACCCATTCCAACTGTGCTCCAGTGTGCGTCCTGATGTTATGCATTTACTGTTCAATTCACGTAGATTTATTCCTGTAAAAAATGAGTGTTTCTGAAGATGACGTGATTGATTTTATACTGAGTGAAAAAAAGTTTGTCTTGAACTGGTAAAGAAGAAGCGAATTTGGGTAGAAGAATTTAATGAAGACAGAACTAACGGAGAGTTTTTTAAAACATGCTTACCGCTAACCAAATTTCCAATTAAATTTCGGGAATACAATAGACTAAAAATTGAGACGTTTAACTACATATTAGATAATGTTAAAGAAAAGCTGACCTCAACAAGCAACTTGAGAGAGTGTATTTCGCCTGAAGAAAAGCTTACTGTGACATTAAGGTAACATTCTTAATATTACTTACACTTTACTCATTAAATGCAAAAAATATGTTACGTACACATTTGCAATTATATTAAATACATTTGCGTGTAACTGTCAGTCACTTTTGTCTATACGTCTATAATGTGATATCGGATGTAGCTACATTTCTTTAAGACTGCATGCACTGAAACGTTTTCTAGCTATTATTCTGAAAGAACTACACTTGTACGCGTATATCTATTAAATCTTATTATCAGCTATTATTTTTTACTCAGTTTTTTATGTATTTTTGCACATAACTTAATGGAGTGTACACAAGGTTGCGTAAATAACCAATGCTAAATAAATCACATCATTTAATTATTTGTGCATACGATTTGTGTAATTCTGATTTTGTTTTAAACAAAATAATAAAAACATCATCTCCTTGTATATGTGAGTATCATGAAAAATATTATTTTCTATACTTTGGGTACACTAGTACAATTTCTAGTGGGGAAACTGAGAAAAAACAAAAACATTTACCTGCCGTTGGCACAGTACAAATATTTTTATTCGTTGGCACAGACACCAAACTTACACTTAAGATTAAACTTAAAACTAACTATTTTGGAAACATGTTTTGCAACAACAACTGTTCATCAGTAACTATTGTTGACACTATGTCAGACACCATATTTCCGGAGTCGTGTGGTACTTCTGTTGTCTGGGCTATTGTAGGAGATGGAGCCGAGACATAGGATACTTGTGACTGCTATGTAGTTTGCATTATTATAGGAGACGGAGTCGAGGAATAGAAAGTTCCAGATGCACTGGTTGGGGAAACTGATGATGCATAGTTTTGTAAGTGAGTCACTGTTGATCCGCGATACTTCTCCTCGATTTTTTTGGTAACTGCACTCAAAAACTCCATTCTTAAATGCATTTTTTGGATGTCGTTGAGTTGCTTAGTAGATAGAAGGAGGCTCATTAAGAAAAGGTAGTCATCATCATCATCATCATCATCATCACGGTGCTTTGATCTTTGATCTTCTATTTGCTTCTTTAATAATTGCACTTTACGTTGCTCTATCTCCAGAGCTTTATATTCCAACAATTGTTTACGTTTTTTAATTTGGTTGTGTTTCTCTTTGCTAGCACTGTAAGTCTGTTTGGTGTTACTCTCTTGTTGTCTATAAGTCATGTTGTCCTCTTCACAGTCACGTCGAGTATCGTCACTGCTGCGTTCTTGTTCATGCGTAGAAGAGTCTTCAAGAGTACCGTCAAAAGTCACTTCTCCAGGAGATGTAGAAGAAGCGCCCATATCCTGAGAACTCAGATTTCCAGAAGACTGTCTGGGAGTGATTACACCTCGCAAAAAATTCATATTGGCGAAAAATGTCTATTTATTATCTCCTTTTGCTTCTTGTCCTGAAGCACATTCTTTCGACTCCTTGAGCTTTCTTCTGTTATATCTCTCAGAGATTCCCAATTTTTTTGTGCTTGCTTAGCTGAAAGTCAAAAATAATAGTAATTTATACTTATCTGTAAACACGCACGCACACACACACACACACACACACACACACACACACACACACACTACAATGTTTCAGTCGAGTATTCGCTATGTCAAATGGACGCAAATGTCATAACGGTCGCTGCGACGTGGCGCGTTTAGAAAGTACAAACGGCGAATTTGACATTATGATAGCTGTAAAAAAACCTTGTAAATAACTATGGGAAATTAACATTACTAACATTTTAGAAATATTGCCTTAGTACGCTTTTTTTCACTACCTATTTACAGCTGGATTGTACTTACTTTCAGAAAAATGATTTAGTCTTATTTTATTGCATTCGTCATTATCAAAAGCAATATTTATACCTTCTAATATACTATACAATTATCTGCACTAGAGGACAGGTTAGTCGCTTGACATGGCGAATACTCTTCTTGTTTACAAGGATTTTTATTATTACATTTAGTTCAAAGCTACTTTTCACTTTCTTTTTCCAGATACCTAGCAACTGGTTTATCCTTTCGCTTCATTGGACAACAGTTTAGAATGAATGCATGATTCAACTGTGTGGAAAATCGTATACCAAGTCGTCAATGCGATTTGGAAGAAGTTGTCTAATATACAACTGGCAATACCAAATAACAAAATTTTTTATAAATTGCAGCTGGATACAAAGAACGGTGGAATTTTCAAAATGCTGTAGGCAGTATAGATGGTAAACACATTAGAGTAAAATGTCCTGTGAAAATTGGGTCTTTATATTATAACTATGAACATTTCTTTTCTATCGTGTTGCAAGCTGCTGCGGACTACAACTGTAGATTCACTTTCATTGATGTCGGTGGTTACAGTAAACAAAGTGATGGTGGGACATTTTCTGCTTCTGCTTTGTACAAGTTTCTTGAGAATCATGAAAAAACATTGCCACCTCCTGCTTGCTTACCAGAGAGTGCAATAGATATGCCTTTTGTTTTACTCGGTGATGACGCCTACCCACTCAAAATCTTTCTTAGAAGCCATTTATAAAATAGATCTTTCAAATGAAGAAGCTGTATTCAATTACCGTCTGTCAAGAGCAAGGAGGACTGTTGAATGCACTTTTGGGATCATTACTGCTAAATGAAGACTACTGACCATAGCCATAGAGACAACAGTTGAGAAGGCCGAGAGAATCGTAAAATGTATATGTTTACTCCATATCATATGCATCGACCGTGAAGGAATCTTACCAGCTTCAGCTTTCCAGCAGGATTTTAATGAATACCATCGGCAGGGTTCTTTTACCACCAAAGGTAACAGAATGTTCAATCGTTCAACCAGAGGTGCACATGAAGTCAGAGAGGCATTTAAATGTTATTTCAATAGCCCTCAAGGTTCTGTTTCTTGGCAAAACAAGTGCCTAACTCTACGTGCCTGATAAGAATTGATTTTAGAAAAACATTCAGACTTTCTCTTATTACTGATTGATACTAATGTTCATGTGTTTCACTTTCATACATTTTATATTTAAAATCAATGAAGTAATGACGTTATAATATTTAAATAAACTACTTATTGTATTTTTATTAAAAATTATTAATAAGCAATTTTAAAAATACAATTGTGTTTTAAAGATTTTTTTCTAAACTCAATGTAAGAACATGTAAAACAATGTAGCCCTCTGTGTAAACCAAATATGATAGCTATTAAGAAACGATAAGTAATTTTGCCTTCAATTAGTTATAAATAAAACACATACCGTGTGTATTCAACGCCTCTCCTACTTTTGCCCACAGGCTTGGTTTTATATCACGATTGTGATAATTCTTATCACGCTGATCCCACAAAGCTCTTTCACTTTGTACTAATTCAATTAATGCACTTTTATCCATCTCGAAACAAAAATGTATACAGTCAGAAAGTACAAATCTGTCAGCAACCGGCGAGTCGGTTATAGTCTGGCCAGACTGAGAGAAGAAACAAACATGTGGTTGGTTCAGACTAGTCGGGTCGAGTCGGGCGTAGTCGGTTGACGTCATACGTAACCGGTTAGTCGGGTCGAGTGTACTGTATAAGCGCTCTCATATGGCTACATTCGTTTGTTTTTGTCTCGACTGTCGGTCCGAGTATAGTCAGACTAGTCGGGTCGGGTCGGGTCGGTTTCCTCGTCCAGTGTTAAGTGTAGCCGTACACACTGGCGCTAAGACGCAGTTTAATATCATCTGGTCTGTGCGCCGATGTATTCAGTATTAGTTGCGATATATTTACAGTGCGGTCCGAATTATTGTCGGGCGATTACAAGCGATATTACTGTGTGCGTTCAAGTGGATAATAGTGAAGTGCTGTGTTTTTTAATCGGGCGGTATATTGTAATACAATTGTGTTTTAATATTAGTTGACGTTTATTTGAGTGTGAACAATTTCATTTTATTTGTTGTAAGAGACAGTGTTGTCAATTACGAACTGTTTAACTGTGAAAATTATAGCTGGTGATTAGTGACTTAATTGGTGTCTTGTATTTTGTTTTTCACGGTATCTACTGCGATCAAGTAGACCGTCGTAACAATATAAATATGTCTAATAAACAATGGGCTAATCCCTAACAGGTAGAAGTATACATTGAACATAACATTAAATTCAAATAGATAATAAATTAAAAATTAAATTAATTAAGGGCGCCCATGTTCACACACACACACTAATGCGCGCGCGCAGACAGAAAGTAAGTTGGGAAAACGGAATGGATGAAAACGGTTTGAACAGCAGATTCGTTATTGAAAAGGTAATGCACCCGTACTGTTGAAAGTAATAAAATCAGTACACGAGACGCTATGCAAATTGTCCTGATATGCAATTAATTAAATTACTGCCGTATACGGTTATACGATTATGCTATGCGAATGTGTCTTGTCTCATAACACAAGCACTACAACCGACGTGAAACGATCGACGGGCAGATTTCTATAAACCTACTGCATACTTGTAAAACATTTGTAATTCTTGTATTCCCAGTTTATGTTGGAATATTTTACTCTACACAGTTGCATAGTGTAATAATGAAGTAAATATTTTGTGTAAATAATACTGTAGCCATAACGGTAATGTAAATGCATGTTATGACACCACCTCCTATGCCACAATTAGCATAAAAATGTATGAAACCACGTAAGTTATTTTAAAAAACATATTAATACGCCCCCGAATTTAAAGATGTGGTAGTACTCTATGTTGCTATAGTAATATGGTTATGCCGTGTTAATGGAACAAGACTAGTTTGGGATGGTAGCGCAGATCGTTGTGCTGTATAGTGGAAACAGCAAAACTGACACCAGATTGAGCCGCTAATATCAGCTTTAATAACAGCTAAAAAAAAAAACATAATTCTGTTTGTTAAAAAACAGAAACATATATAACAATTCTTTAAGCTAAAGAATGTACTACACAGAGTAATGTAACGCGTAATAAATTCCTCCCTATTACTGTCTTGCAGTAAGTAAAATACAAATACAAATATTGTAAGACTTTCTTGTGGCCCTGTTAAAAAAGACTATGAATGGAGAAAAACAACCTGAAGATAGCTGAACTATTAAAGCATGAGGACATTGTAAGATTCGTAAAGTCTCAACGAATACAATGGCTAGGTCACCTAAACCAAATAGATGATCAGTATATGCCAAAGAAAATCCTGAGGGCACAGTTGTATGAAAGCAGAAAGAGGGGCCGACCCCTCTAAGATGACTGGGATCGATAAGATGACTGGATAATGTGCTGAAAAACCTAAGAAGAATGGATGTGAGAGGTTACACTGAGAGGGCAGTGGATAGGAGACATTGGAGAAAATCGATGTTGGATGCCAGGGCTCACGTTGGGCTGAAGTGCTAAAGAATAAAAAGACGAACTATACAATTAACAACAGCTCCGATAAAAAGCACTCTAATATCGCAGGTCGAAACCGAACTTCGCAGGTCGCCGCTAACTGCTGGTCCGTTGAAGCTCGAGAAGAATCTACCTCTTCCGGGTGACGCGACTGGAATAATCGCTCAGTTACAGGCACGCCGTAACACTGTGGAAGTTGTGCCAATCCCCGACATTGTACACACATATCGCGGACCGAATGACGTCATCTCACACAGCCTTACTATCTCTACGGCGTAAGAACATGTTGACTGTATCAAGTGTGGAATGTTAGTGAACATGGTAATACAGTGTAGTTGAATCGGAGCAAGCAGCTTTTAAGCCATAGTATTACTCCAGAGCCAGATCAAGTCAGAAGAATCCGAACAGAACTGAAATACTATAAAGAAAGTCATCAACGAATAATTGGGCGAGAGAGGAATATAAATAATTCGTAAGCTGGGACTGTTATTTATTTCATAGGTACTTTCGGAGAAGAATGCTGGCAGAAAGCTAACGTCACCCCAATTTATTGTGCGCTCTTTTATTCGTCATCACTTCTGCGGTATAGAAGAGATCGCGACAACATTAAAAAGCGGGACTGTGCGGGGCGAGTTACAGTTTGCCGAGACCCGCGTCGCTGAGTCGGAAACAAACCGGCGGAGACAGGGTGAGAAGTATAACGCCGAATGCGTTAGGACAGGAAGCCGTAAATGTTCGTTCGGATGGAACAATCGAATTTTTATAAAGATATGGGCAATATTTTACAAGGGCGATAAAAAGTTTAACTTTCGGATTTTACTGATTTATTTTTAGCTGGAATAGAAAGAAAAAAAGACAGTCTGTAACACACACACACACACACACACACACACACACACACACACACACACACACACACACACACACACACACACACACACACACACACACACACACACACACACACACACACATACCGGCGTATAGCGTCACACAATAAATTGTTGATGCAAATAAATCTCTTCGTCTCTTACACGACAAAAAGGAAAGAGCTTAGTTGAGAGCAACTAAATGAAACGCACACACCCACACGCCCACAAATTTACACGCTGAACTCAAACGAAACTAGACTAGATATTTGTGATTACACGTCTGTATTAAACCTAAGTTACAAAATATTGTAGATTCAGTATTAATTATAGCAACAAATTATTTTATATAGTTTAGAGTGTTCACGGCTATTCTTACTGATCACGTTTATTACAATTTATATTTTTCAATTTTTCGACACATGAAACGAAACGGATTTAGACTTTATTCTGTGTATATGAACAACAAAATGAGAAGGCTCTTTAAAAATTAAATATTCATTTTGGGCTATCACGGTAGAAAATAAATAGCTTCGGGGACCTTGGAATAAATTTATTTATCAACAGTCGTTTGTTTATAAAAAACGAAGACGTCGAGTACTGAATTGGCTGATTGGAAAATTTAGACCAGCCGATCGATTAAACCCTAAAGGTAGACTACGACAGTCGATTAAATGGCCTGTCATCAACTCTAGCCAACAAGAAGATCAAGATTTAGAATGGAAAGAAGATTATGGGGAATTATGGGTTACATGCAGCGGAACTGTTGCAAATAAAAAATTAAAGCTGTAAAAATGGACGCAAAACGCGGTTCTGCAAACTGGCTAAAGTGGACATAATTGAATAGCTATGATTGACACGACTAAATTGACACAGTGGTGAAGTAAAGTGATACGTAAGTATAATGCAAATTAGGGATGCCCGAAAAAATAGTGTAGGAATACATTCTACCAAAAGAAGGAAGAACACCAAGAATGTTTGTTAAAAATTTGAGTGTTGAAGATGCCATGCTTGCAAGGCAACTGACGAATGAAGACGCAATCGTAGGGAAAAGACGGAAGCAAGGGTTTGAGAAGTGGCAGCGGCAGTATAGTTGTGGTAGTATATTTATGGTTGTGGTGGTGGTGGTAATGATGATGATGATGATGATGATGATGATGACGATGTCCATGAAGATGATGAAATATCTGACAATGTTTGTGTGTTAATATCAGGACAAAATTTATGTCAAACTAAATAATTAAAGACTATGCCATAGCTCAACGTATTATTGAGATTATTGTGTTACATTTTCAGTGATGTTCTATGATTTTTAATTCTTACAGATTTTTAAAAATTTCCCCGTTAGGTTCATTTTTGTGTTTATTTAAAATGTTTCTTTTATGTCCTTCGTACACGATCTAAATGCATTTGACAATGTAAAAAAAAACTTTTGCTCTGGAATATTATGGACACAGAAGAAAACTCCGCAACATCTTGTAGATTGTAAGAGACCAATCTAAGCAGTCACAGATACTTTTATTCTATAACCTCTATCTTAAAAGTGGTAAGACACGACCTGGGGAAAAGTGTAGTTTGTCCCATAGCATTACTTGCTCTTATACGAGAGATCTCACTAGGGGTCGGAAACAGAAGTCGACACGCAGGATATGAATTAATAACTACACATGTTTGAGACGATTTTGTGCCCTGGCGATTAAGTCATTATTCAGAAAAGTAAAGATGCCTTCCAGATTTTTAAAAGGCTATTAAGTTGGTTTATTCGGTACTAGTATTTTCAACTAAAGCCTAATTGTGACTCATTTAGTTCCCATAATTTGCATATTACTTCCGTATGTTTTTAGAAACTGCAAAACACATTTTCACGAACGAATAGCTCTGAATCCATTCCACAGACGAAGTAAAAGATATATTTTTTCAGTTCAAATAAACAAATTTAAGAGATATCAAGAAATCGTTTTTAAAATTTAAATAAATGCAAAAACCGTATGGCAATCAATTTTGCTTGTCGGACGGAACATATGTTACGGCGGTGTCCTGATCGTCGTATGGTGCAGTGGAAAACAAAATACAAGACACTAATTACGTCACTAATCACCAAGTTTAATTACCACAATTAAACAGTTTGCAATTAACATGACAGTCTCTTACAACAAATCAATAAAAATTGTTCACACGCAATAAAAAAAAAATGTCAACTCATATAAAACACAATTGAATTACAATCGTACCGCACAATTATAAAATACGTAACACTTCCCTTCACTAATAA
Source organism: Magicicada septendecula (assembly GCA_034769895.1). Lineage (NCBI taxonomy): Eukaryota > Metazoa > Arthropoda > Insecta > Hemiptera > Cicadidae > Magicicada > Magicicada septendecula. The sequence continues at coordinate 144,262,849 of CM068372.1, forward strand.
CCACTTGAAAGCACAGAGTAATCTCAAGAATAATAAATGAACTGAGCGTCCCTGAGTACTTGTATTTATACCCCGCTGAGGTTCCAGAATATTCGCCAACTGCGCTACTAGAAAACACCAGAGCATAATTTGTTGCGGCCTTACACACAGCCGGCGCGGACCAGTATGGTCCGGTATAGACCCGATAGTTGACGCGTAATTGTCTTTCACCGCAAAGCAGCATTATGTAAGCACACACACACATTATAGCCGCATTCCACTGGATCGTTCGAGAAACACGTAGATTGTTCTTTAATGTTGTAACAATATATATAATAAATGTTACAGTCAAATTTTTTTAATTACAATTTTATTCCTCGTATATAGGGAGCTTTACTATAATATACGGCAGAAGATTTAAAAGCGATTTCCTACGATTTCGAAGGTGTTAATCCATTCGACGGCAAATGAAAAAGAATCCTGTCTTTTATTTCAGCTGTGCAATCTACCGGTTGCTTGAAATTAAGTATTCAGCTGCTTACGTAAGTAGGTCCGTAGATTGTTCCAAAGTCAAATCTTAGTTTGCTTCTGTTTTAAAGAGATCCGAATTCTCTAGTCTTCAGTGTGGTTCTAGCAATTCCCGGACACTCTTGGCGGCGACCGACAAACAAACGAGCAAGAGCCCTTTGGTGACTAGACTTATGTTACAGTAGGCACAGCAATCGTGTAACTTTCTTGAGTCTGAATTTCTTTGAAGACTCTATTTATGTCTGTAAAATTATATACATATACCTATTTCACGTATACATACGGGTATACTATTTGTCTGAGAGGGGTAGAGAGAGGTATTGAGAGGTTGATAGATAAACATAGATCGTCAGAAAGTAGGCAGACGAGTGAGTGAGCGAGAGAGAGACAAAGACAGACATAAGACTGACAAACAGGTATAAAGAAAAGTGTGAGTGACTGGGGAAATGAAAGGAGTTTAGAAATAAGAAAACGTCAGAGACAAAGAGAGAAAGAAGGAAAGGAGAATGAAAACAGAGAAGTGATATAACTATCGGAGTCACAGATAAGCTCAGATAAGACATAAGGAATAAGGATTACTTTTAAAAATATACGTGGATCGATATATTTTTCGGATAATACAGTAATTTAATAATACAGTAATACAGATAATACAAATTTATTGTAAAATTCTTTATTGGCTGGAACATGGAGGATAAAAAGGTTTAGCGTTCAGGTGAATCACAAATAAACTGGCCTAATGACAGATATTAACGACGTCTCAGTATAAGGGGCTAAGCAAGTCACATTAGTCTAAGAGTTATTTCCGCTTTGCAGCTTTCTTTATTGTGTGTGTGTGTGCCCCGTTCTGGCAATCCTGCGTGTAATAACAGCGGGAAGTGTAGTGTAAGCCGAAGGGATGATAGAGGGAAGCAAGGGGACTTGAGGATAAGACTAGGAATTATTGCACTCATTTCTAGAGACAGGGAGAGAAGAAATATATTGGCTTAGGATCCGGCATCTGTATGCTTTCTGTCTTGAACTAAGTAACGTCAACGATCCGAGGTTTGATAAACTGTAGTTCAAATTAATGTTAATGCAAATGTTAAGACACCCAAACGCGCGCGCGCACACACACACTTGTCTGTACGTGACAGATTTGTTTATGTGATACTAAGGAGAAGTATACAATTTTATTTAAACGTACTTCTAACTAAGGCGAACTTGTTTATTAAGTTTACTTAATTTAACCAACTAAAATTTTCAGTCTCTAACTTGACGTTAATCAATCGGATTTTGGATTAATAGTGCTGATCGAAGCTAGTATTACATCGCCAACTACAAATTTCTCAGTCGTTCTCTTGGTCCCAAAACTCAACACTATACTACTGGTTTACGTAGGTTAATCGAATCCAGTGACGAAGGATGCGCTTTTACGATATTTAAGCGGCCGAAAAGCAGTAGCGTCTAGATGCACTCTTCCTATTGTTACGACTGTATTTTTTGTGTTGAGAGTCAATTTTTGTGTTGGGAGTCAATTTTGTGATGCACTCTGTTTTCGTCACGATTAACCGAGATTTCTAACAAACGCAGTCCTATTGTAGGTACTTGTTGTACGCGAGCGTTATTGCCATAGTGATAGTCTCAGAAGTTAATAGTAATGTATGAATAATTTTACCATTAATAGCACCGTAAAATTAGTAATAGTGGATACCCTCGCCGTCGTTGACGCGTAGTACCAGTAGTAGTAGTAGTAGTAGTAGTAGCAGTAGTAGTAGTAGTAGTAGGAGTATAGCAGTAGTAGCAGTAGTAGTAGTAGTAGTAGTAGTAGTAGTAGTAGTAGTAGTAGTAGTAGTAGTAGTAGTAGTAGTAGTAGTAGTAAATGTGAGAGTACAATGTATTAAGAGATATAAGACAACTCGAAGTGTATTCTTACAGACTTCGAGTCTGTTCCGACAAAAATAAAACGACGCTACGACAAAAATAATATAAAATAAAAACAGCGGGCCGTTGGTTCACACGACACGTACTCGATTAAAATGCTATAACAGCACTAGTGCTATAACGCTAGCAGCATCGTTTATTTGAAATATTTCCATGCTGAAAGCGGAAAAAACGATGAGGACTTAAGGAGGTGTGAGAATGTGTAAAAAAGAAAGCAAGATAGGAAGAGTGGAGCGGAGAGTGAGATAGAGGTACAGCGACACCGTTGTAATTTAACTCCGCCACTTTTTTTGTACGCTCTTGCCGCTGTAGTCAGGCTCTTCTTGGGGGATGAAATGATATTCTTACAAGGTCTGAGAATAAAATCGCATTGCCTGCGAGAGCAATAAAATCCCCGCATTATATCAATAAAATGGGACGCTTGATGAGGGCGGTAATGTGTTTTACGGAGAAATCCGACGTTTCCCGCTCCCACTTCTAAACGTCAAACGCGTTTAATATGGCAAAGCCTAGAGACTCCGAGGGATTTATACTCGGCAGTACGGATTCTGGTCGTGTACGGCCACCGTTCGGGATTATAACTTGGCGGACCGGCACGGGTCTACATATCCTCCTAACGTATCGACTCCTAAATCCTGCGATAAACGTCGAAATATATTTTCGACAAAATTGACATTGTCGCTCTCTTATATATGAAACGAAATTCACTTCTTTTATATGACTATTGTGTTTTAAAATTAAGCAATAAATTATGGTTCAGTAAGAAAATATCTTCTTCTTGATATATGTTATTCTCTATTATTGGTTTTCAGTCTTTCATTTTTACCGTATTTCTTTATTTCAACCGCCATTCGTTAATTGAAACTTCAGAAAGCCGTCCAGTAACAATTCGTTAATCGCTTTCTTCCGCAAAAGTCTGTCATGTCAGAGCTGGTGCTTCTCTGTTTCTCTGCTTTGGTGACTGCCACACTGACATTTTTTTGTATCATCAAGCTTTTCTCATTCTATTTAGGTGTAATATATGTACATTGTAATGCCTTGCTTTCTAGTATCTTTATAACGAAACATTTTATCTGTCTGCATACCTCTTCTACAATTAGATTTACTTTTTGCCAATCTTATACGTTTTAAATGTGTTTTGTGTTAAACTAAATGTGTTAGTTTCCAAACATTTAATCCAATTCTGCTGTTCCTACGTTATCACCTACATCCTTCGTCGTTTTCCGCACTTCAATTTTATGTAACATAATATTGCTTTACTTTAATCTGCAAGAGACATTTCTTATTTCCTTTCCTCAGTTTTGTTCCATGTTAACCCCTGTAAAGCCTCACTAACTTGCATACAACATGTCACCTTTATTTTAATATCTCCGTAAAAATAATTTGATGTATAAAATATTATTAAGATTATTTTATACTTTTACATTTGCATGTTTAATGTGTGTTGTTTTCGGCTGTAATAAGGAAGAAAAGCAATAAAATCCCGGACGCACAGTGACACCGAGTTGCTGGTTGGAAAGAAGACGACAGATTACACAAACAAAAACAAACGCCCCACGCATATATATATATATATATGTGTGTAGTCTACGTGATATGTCTACTGGCATACATACATTACTCCCTTTGTCATTTCTTCTTTAGTGCAGTATGGGAATTGAGGCTGTATACTATATCTGTGATGTTACTTATATGATCATCCTCTCATTAGATCCCTCCTCATTTGATTCATCTACTACAATCTTTCCGTCTAAGTCATCCATGCATTTCTTGTTAAGTCTTTTCTTGTTATTTCCCTTTTCCATGATATCACAGGCGACTTAAATATTGTGTATATTTAAGTTCCAGATAAGTAAATTTTTCTTTAAGAAACATTTTGCTTTAAGCATTTCTACAAATGTTTATTGTTATGTAATCTGTTGGACACTTCATCAAAATGTCAATACTTGCTTCCGCTTTCAATATCATGTCTCGGAAACATTTACAAGCCTCCCATCCATTGTCAGCACCGTCCACATGTGACACGGAGCCTATGCACATACACGTAGTACTTTTAGTGGTTAAATTTCTTAGCTGCCGAAATATTGGTCTGGGAGTTATAGTCTTTTTGAAAATACGTATCTAAAGGATTATTCTTCTTCCTGCTTTCCGTAGAATTTTAGAAACGGTTAAAGGGCTTTTTTGGTGATGGTTTCTTCATCTTAAAAAATGTTTTCTTCCAGGTTCTTCGAATTACTCTGTTACACAGACACCTCTGTTAAAGTAAACTCTAACTTGTCACTATCACTTCGATTCACCTTGATTTTCACTTTCTCAATTGACACTTTCTTCAATGTCGGATTCCACATTCAATGTATGAGGGGATAATCTTTTTTTACTGTAGACCATTATATGAGGCCTTTCATTGTTTACACCTGTTATATCCTGTCAAATATATTTCTCTGTAATTTAAGTTTTGCCACCTCTATTTACATATCGTAGTTTGTCATTTTCTGTTTCATTTTTTTAAATTTAATCATCGACATTGTAAGTAACTCAAACAGTACTGAAACATTTGTTAATTTATGGTATGCACAGGTGCAGCCAGGATTTCTTTTTGGTCAAGGTTTTAGACTGTCGTCAATAAAACTACAAAAACTAAAAGAACTTGCTATTTTGAAATTATTATGTTGTAATTAAGGGTTACAATCATACGTATCCAAAACTAAACAAAATAATCAAACAATAAAGATGACGTCTTACACTATAGTATTAATGAAATAGATGATACAAAAAAACTGGAAAATAGACGATAACAGATATCGCATCGCCTGCAGAGTCTGATAGTATTATATATTATGTACGAGTTTTTTACAACTTTTCCTTACTGAGCACGTATTTGAAAATATTTGCATTTAATGGAATTAAGTCAGTCAATTCGTTTAAAACGAATAAAAGGTTTTCATAAAATAGGCTAAATAGAGCCTCAAACAAAGTCAGCTGATTTTGTCTACACTGACAAACAAATCAGTTCACGGAGAGACCTTGTAACCACACGGGCATTCCGAATGCTCCGGTCAGTCATAGACTTACGTATGTGCAAAACACCAGGAATTCCGAATGCTGCGGTCAGTCATAGACTTACGTATGTGCAAAACACCAGGAATTCCGAATGCTGCGGTCAGTCATAGACTTACGTATGTGCAAAACACCAGGAATTCCGAATGCTGCGGTCAGTCATAGACTTACGTATGTGCAAAACACCAGGAATTCCGAATGCTGCGGTCAGTCATAGACTTACGTATGTGCAAAACACCAGGAATTCCGAATGCTGCGGTCAGTCATAGACTTACGTATGTGCAAAACACCAGGAATTCCGAATGCTGCGGTCAGTCATAGACTTACGTATGTGCAAAACACCAGGAATTCCGAATGCTGCGGTCAGTCATAGACTTACGTATGTGCAAAACACAAGGAATTCCGAATGCTCCGGTCAATCATAGACTTACGTATGTGCAAAACACCAGGAATTCCGAATACTGCGGTCAGTCATAGACTTACGTATGTGCAAAACACCAGACACGTATTAAGACTTTATTTCACGATTCATTTTTAAAATGATAATAAAATACTAAATTGTACATAAGGGAGTTAAACAGAGATGCTGTATTTCCCCAAATTGTTTATTATGTAATGTACTTAATATATTATTTTATTATTTAATATGTTATATTGACGACGTTTTAAGAACATGGTAATCTAGAGTGACTTCGGGAATACAGCTTAAAAAATCACTTTGTATGTGTTCCCTGCTGTATGCGGATGACAGTTCTTATACAAGAAAATTAGGATGATTTACAAAGAGCTATATTTCAATTACAAGAAGTAGCAAGAGAGTACGCACTGACAATTTCAGTAAGAAAGACCAAAACCATGGCCTTTAAAGGTATCCAGTGAGGACTAAGACAGTTATAAACAACAGCACTTTAGAACAAGTGAGCCGTTTTAAATATCTTGAATGTTCTGTAAGCTATGAATCTGAATATGATGTAAAATAGAAGATAAACATATTTAGAAATTGGGAATTAGGAATTCGTAGAGATGTTGGAAATAAAACAAGACACAGCACAAGTATTACATTTATAAAACAATTGCAATACCCACATTGACATATGCGAGTGAGGCGTAGGTCATGATAAAAAAAGAATGCGGTAACATTCAGAGTAGTGAAATCCAGATTCTTTGAAATACTTTAAATTATACATTGGAAGATACAATAAGGAATGAGAACATCAGAGCAGAACTCGAAGTAGAGGACATGAATCAAAATTATTTAAATTTACAGAAGACAATGGTGCGATCGTCTGCAAAGTATGACAGAGGATCGCTTGCCGAAAACGGCACTGGACTATAAAGCCTTTGGTATAAGAGACGTGGGACTTGCGAGGATGAGATGGGTGCCGGAACAGGTTTATATAAACTAATCCTTGAAATGCAAATCGATGAACTGTGTACATTAGGCACATCTGTATAAGATTCGAGTGGATAGCAAAAGGGTGTTTAGAATTGCAGCTGTGGAATAAATTACTGCAGTATAAGTATAGTAAATCGTGATCGATCCACCGCGGGCTGAATAAACATTAGAAGTCTATTTGGTACTTCTTTCCTACTCGCTAACACGGCATAACTTCAAAAATTATGATTAAAATTTAAACTATCCTCAAGCACCAGGCAGAGCGATGTCGTACCAAGCGTGTGTAGTGAAGCTATAGTCTAACGTACCGGAGTTGAAAATGTTACCCACACAACTAATTAACCTAATTATTTAATTTTACTTCTGTGACTGTATTTTTGCCGGTGCATGTTTTATTAATTCCAATATTTTGTTTTCTATTTATCACTATGGGTATTTTATCCTTCAAACACCCTTTGCTGTTCAACTGCTTTAAACCTTTACGAATTAATTGTATTCTAAGTATTAAGGCTCGAAAAAAGCCTCAGAATTTAGGATCAATCTCAAAACAAAGTGTCAATAGAATTTTTAATACTCTCTATGTAATTAGAACCTATGTGTTGGTCCTTTTTATTTGAAAATAAAAATGGTATTGAAATTAAACTGAAAGGATGTGAGGCCCAACGAAAGTGACTGAAATACTTGAAAAGGATAAGATACTCTGTTATAAGATCATTAGCGAGTTAAAAATTAATTACACATAATTTCAAAATCAAATAATAATTTTAATTAATAATGTTATTTTTTGTATTATATAAAAATAAATTATTATTTTTATATTAAAATCATATTTCATAATAAATTAATTAACGATAACTTATTCCAGTGAATAGGATGTAGCCATATTATGGTAAGACGTTTGATACAATTAAGCAATTTAGTCAATTAAATTTGGAAGATTACAGTAAAACTTTCATAAGTATCTTGACTAACGTAAATAAAAAAATAGCTACGTTACCATTACAATGCTTCAAATACCAATTATAATTATAACTTGTCTCAATATTACTCATTTTCAATGACTGAATTTTGTCTTACATGTAAAAAATGCAGTGACATTAAGGGCTATCGGAGTGTGAAACGATAGGTGTGCTAAACGTTTAGACTACCCGCACATTTGAGATTTATTAAAAAACTCTCTTAATAAATCATTTTACAAATTGAATTCAAATATCATTTTTTCTAATTTAATTTTTTAACTTCTTGCGTATATTTGGTCTGCTGCTAATCAAGTTTCATAAAGGCTCTAAATTTTAGATAATGGTAAAACATCTTTATTAGTTTATAGGCTTTTCAATGAAACACTGCAATTACACACATTAAATACATTTAAACTTGTACGCAAATATTTTCTCGATTACGTAAAAAATACTTTCAGCTCTGACAAAACAATTCTAACAATAATGTTTATGATTTATATGAACATGTAAAACTTTTGTCTTGTCGTATTTCCTACGAAATACATTTTTCGTATTATTTGTATGGTTGTTTTTATTGAATGAAATTTGCGATGGGTGAGTATTAAGTCACTTAGTGGCATCCGCGATGTTATGCAAATTTATGGAGCGCGCTGTGGTTTTGCGAAACCGGCGACGCGCGTTAGGGTGGGTGAACGCGATACTTGTAATCAACCCCCAACCCTTCTACTCGTAACATCCTACGTCTCGCTCTCAGCTCCCTTTGTATTACTACCTAATAAGCGTTTCTGGTTTCATGGAAAGAATTTGTTTATATTGTTTAATTTAGTTTTACAAAAGAGAGCAGTGATTTTATCTTAATGTACTTTTTATTACTTTATACATTTCTTCTACCAAGTTTTAACTGCCGATTCAGGTACTAACGTATATTAGGAAAACGTAAAGGCTAAGAAGGATAATTTAGTTAAAACGATAATGTAAATTTTGGTTTAATAAGAGGTAAAAAATTCTTCATTATATATAGCAATTTACGTAGAATTAGAGTGTATATTTTATCATTCGATTACAAATTTTTATAACCCGTGTACCACAATTTCCCTTTTTCTTCAATGAACAAAGATTCACTGATGACATTCTTCCTTTTCTTGTACGCGGTCCATCAGTTTTCTATAACCTTAATACGTCCTTCACGTCATCCACCATTCCCAGTCTCTTCTTTTGTCTTTCTCTCTTCCCTTTAGTTCTTTCTTCAGTTATATTATTCTGAATCTAACTACGCATCTCAATTCAACCTTATCTACTTTTTTCTTTCTTCTTATTGTTAGAATTATCTTTAAGTGCCAGCCACTCTTCACTATCTCCTTGATATTTACTATCTCTCACCGATTGATATTTTGCAACTTCTCTACAAAAATACGCAGCCACATTTCAAAAATCAGCAAATATATTACTATAATTCAGACGTAACACTCAGCAAACATTGACTCCAGACTAAGATTTTTCTGGCAATCAGTAAATTTTTTAATTTTTTGAATATTGCTTTCTAATTTAATTCTGTTTGTTATTTTTCTTTTGCGGTTTCCATTCAACCTTAGTTCCTGCAGTTAGTCCTGCAGTTTCCTAAATGTATGAAACTTTTAGCTACTGTTATCCACTAGCATAATTTATTTCATATAAATATAGCCATCATTTGTTTACCTCGTTTGGATGATTCCTAAGATTGGTTACGCCGGTGTGTGTATTCCACGTTGCCCTCTAATGAATGTATTTAACCAAACTACATGGTTTGCAGAGGGCAAATTATCGTGGAACCCGCATAATAATTTTGTAATAGCTAACCCTTCATAACATATTCTTAAATACCTAGACATAGTTTATTTACTTCAAGCGAAGAAAAATTGAAAATAAAATAAAAATTGTTAAGCTTTTAAGAATACAATATTTAACAATTTTGAAGTGTTCTATTTGTCAAACATTTTCTCAATGATGTAATAGAAGTTTTGAAGACTTGATATTACATTACCCTGTGTTAAACACATTAGTACAGAGAGATACAATATAATAATAGACTAAGACAAAGAAAATACAAGAGAATATGTTATCAACACTCTTCATCAAATGTGATTACCGACGCATGAGACATCAAATTGAGCACAACAAGTATACGATAATGGTGTTAAATGGATGAAAGTTCGATAGGAGAATTGCTAGTGAAGACCAAAATGCAAATTGAGTCTGAAAAATACACGAATTTTAAACAGACAGTAGGTTATTGTACGGGATGACTTGTGAAATAGCCACCTAAGAGTTTCCGAATTGAGATTATAATAAACGAAACAGCACGAGATAGAGGTTTACGGTTTCCGCCTGTTTCAAAGTAAAGTATAAAATGCAACAAACATAGGGTTGAAATATTCTTACGATAATTTATTGTACGTACAATGCTGTGCTGTGTATATATATACATATCTGTTTTGGAAAAGGCTGCTTTTGTTTTAATTTCTACTTGGTACAGACGATTGTGATTGTAGCTTACACAGCGTTGTAATTGTACATTTTCTTTCTATAACAGAGACAACAGAATGCAGACGATTTTAATTACTTATCCTGAGGCGATTACTTTGTCCGTTTAAAATATTTAGTAAGCATTCTCTTTCATTACGGAATACAACAGTCTCCCTACACCGAACGTTTCATTCCAGAGATCTTTCAGATATTAATTGTATATAGCCTTCCCTTTACACAAAGCAGCAAACTCTATAATTTGCAAGTTTCAACCAAAAAAAACGAAAAATAATTACTGTCACTGTGTGTGTGTGTGTGTGTGTGTGTGTGTGTGTGTGTGTGTGTGTGTGTGTGTGTGTGTGTGTGTGTGTGTGTGTGTGTGCGTGTGCGTGTGCGTGTGCGTGTGCGTGCTTGGGTGTGTGGAGACACGTGCATGTAGCACTATCGGCTATTTTCTTTTTGTGTGCGTACCAGTGTATGTTTTCAAACGACAATCTCTTCCAGTCCTACCAATTCTCTTTAGTTAATCTAATCTAATATAAAAATAATCTCTTTAGATAAGTTTTTCTTTAGATAATCTTGTACTGCCAAATCAGTACAAAAGAAAAATTACGTCTGTTATTTTAGAAGTTATTAATTACCGAAGTTCACGAATTACCATACAAGATTACAATGTTTGTGGGCACAGTTGTCGGTTTGCACTCTCGCATTCGGTATTCTCTTTTCTACACCCCTTCCGGTAAAGAGTGTAAGTTTCAGTCTTGTTTGTTTATTTATTTATAGGTTTCAGCCAAATCAATTATATATCTGCCAAATACGTAACCGTTAAATGATACACATTCTTTCCTGTAAATACGTTATTTTAATTCATTTCAATTTGTGTGTTGTCCATGTGCCCTAGACTAATAGTTTTTCCTAAAAGTAAGACAAATATTTTCTTCTTTTCCCTGGGCTTGATTGCCCTTTTCCAATATTCACTAAGAAATCGTAATAAGAAACAAAGTGGAAAAATTAACATTTCCAGAAAAAGAAACTGCTTAAGATTTTCTGATGGTATCATGACTTTAACCGACGAGGCAGCGACTATTACAAATAGAGAACTATGACAAAAGTTGATGATGCGATAGAGACGTATGGATTAGTAATATACGTATGAAAGACTAAAGTCATTAGAACCCAATGGTGTGAAATACGATAGAGGATAAAACTGAAGATAAGTACATATATATTGTAACCGTGGTGACTAGGGACTGGACCCGTAAACGTGGGAGCTGAATTGCCGTAGCGAAGGAGCCGTTAAAGGGAAATCCTTGTAATAGAGTAGTCTTGGCCCAGAAAAGAGATTGGCCACAAGTCTTATATGAAGGTGGGTTAAAGATGTGGGTAATGAGGAAAGGAGATAGAAATCGATTGTAGTATTGGCAATATCAATTTGAAATCTGTTAGAAGTGAAAAGGTAAGTGGAAAAGTAAGCAACGAAGGGATGCTCAAAAGAAGCAAAGAATATGGAACACTTCTAAGTGGTTATAAAATAGGTGAAATAAAAACTGGATAACGATTAAAAACAGGGGAAGGTAATTACAAAAAAATAACAGGGATACAGATCTTCGACAACACGCAATATGGGATGTCTTATGAAGGAATAGAAGCAGAAGGCTGGAATAGACAGGAATGGTGACTGGAGGACGGTAGTGTTTGGTACCCGCAATTCAAGAGAATATCATATGGCGATGATGAGTTTTATATTTTACATCCTTCCACTTACATCCATTGGTTTTATATGTGACACAAGTGGCAGATGATAGACCGTATTTAGCCACAGTTTTCAATAGAAGTTACATCTAAACAGTCAAGTTTTGCCTCTCCTCTATAAGTAATAAATTTGTTTTACTCGATGCAGTAATAGTACAGTCACTGAACGAAAAAATTTCAAATTAAGTGGCTTCTATGAGATTTTTTGCATAAGGCTAGATAGAAGGATGAGAAACAATTTAAAAAAAAAGTTAAAAAATTCAGTGGCGGGTTTTCGAAAAATGGAGGGGGAAGTTACAAAAAATTCATTTTTCGTGATTATCTTAAAAATAAAAAAAAATTACGAAAAAAGACAAATTATAAAAATTAAAGAGCATTAAATTCTCTACAAAAAAGCTATTTATCAGGTTTTTTGTCAGGCCAATACTTTGTGAGAAAAATGGAATTGAATTATTAGAAAAAAATTGATTGTCGGAGTCCGCCCCGATGAGCGGGAAGGCTAATTTTGTCTGACATTGCAACATAAAAATTTTAATAAAATCCGTTATAATAGTCGTAGAGACAAAAATCGAAAAGCATTTTAAAGCTAAATGTTTGTATACTTTTACATAAAATGAAAAGAAAATAATTACAGTATTAATAAATACTTAAAATAAAGTAATAACATTTTTGTTTTTATTTTTTTCAACTAATGCATTAAATAAACATATTAACAATTTATTACAAATGTATTTACATTAAAAAAACTTCACAATATGAACTATACATATATAGGTCTTTGAAAAAAATAATAAAAATTAGTATTGATTTATTGGCATAAAATGAGCGAGTTTTAAAATTTATCATTTTTTTTTGAGTTCGCAAGTATACATCATTTTCTTAACTTAAAATTTCTACAGAAATTTTGAAAATAAATATTTTTTAACAAAATTATGAACACGTATTGGTAAAAGTGTCTTCTGTAAGACTGCGGTGTAAAGAATTGTTAACATTTAGTTAACTTTAAATAAATGTAACTTTTGTTAATAAATGAAAAATATGTCCATTGCGCGTATTAATATTAATAGTTAAAAACTTAAAAAAAATATTAATATGTAACTATTGTACGTAAAACTACAATATTTGAGGTTTCTCTTCTACATAGTGAGAATTTATATCCGTGCATGGGCATAAAAAGAACAGACCCTGAAAGTTGAAGAATTTTAGGGAGAGCGAGGACAGCTGGTACATGTGCCATACAGATATTGAATTAACGCAGTTCGATATTGAATGTTCCGTGAGTTCGATACTATTTTACTTCCATGTTCCATAAAGAAATGGAAGTATGGTGATGGCGAAAAAAATCGTGTTCAAGATAACGGCAGATTCTGATTGTACTACCATCAATACATGAAAAAAGTCATTTTTCGAAAAGTGTCTGTGTCTATCTGTCTATATATCTGTGTGTCTATGTAGATTTTTTTTATGGCAAACGATAAGAGCCGCAAATTCACACAGAATCAAATAATTTTTTGTATACAGTCCTGAATTGTAGAGTACTCAAGACCTGTTGTTTTTGGTAAAGATCGGTTAAGGGAAGGGGGTAGTTTACCTGCAACGTTTTACGTTTTAACAACGGTAATTTTTTCTATGACGAACGATAACTGCCGTAAATTCAAACAGAATCAAATAATTTTTTTCACACCTCCCTGAATTATAGAGAACTCAAGACCAGTTGTTTTTGGTAAAGATCGGTTAAGGGAAAGGGGCAGTTTACCGGCAACATGTTGTTTTAACAAGGGTAATTTTTCTTATGACGAATGATAACTGCCGCACAGTCAGACAGAATCAAATCTTTTTTTGTGTACGTTCCTGAATTGTAGAATACTCAAGGCCTATTGATTTTGGTGAAGGTCGGTTACGGTAAAAGGGTAGTTTACCTGGAACATTTTATGTTTTAGCAAGAGTAAAGTACTTAATTTTGATAAATAAAGTATCCTGATAAGAAGATCATAATAATCCACTGTAGAAACGTAGATGAAATATCTATAAATGAAGAGTCTAGTTGAACAGGGTGGGGGTAATTTTCTATAAATGAAAATGATAGTTGAAGGGGGTTGGGATAATTTTTATTTATGTCATGTGTACTACGTTATCGGCAACAAAGAAGTAGTTTGTTGTTAAAATTCCTTCCTGGGCTGTCCGGGCTTGATCCAGTGTTTTCTACAAAACCATACGTTTCGGCAGTGCTATCGACTGCCATCATCAGTGAAAATTGAGTTCACTATTGTGAGGTGGTATACATTTCGAAAAGTATATAAATATAAATCTTAGAACATGGAAGTCATGTATGGTTCTGCATACCGATATTTTTATATTGTATTTTGCTGGAAGTTCAATTTTATGTTTTATGATTTGTGTTAGTAATTTTGATATTTTATAATTTGGTGCGATTCTAGCGTTTATTAAAGGTCTGTTAGGTTTATTGATTTCGTGTAATTTTATTAAAGAATTTAATTTTGGTGCACAAGGATTATCCATTTTATATTTAAAGGAGTCTTTAGGATTTATGATTTGGGTACTATTTTTTAGTACATTTGTTATTTGTGTTTGATATTTGTTTGTGTGATCTTTATTTAATGTTATGCAATTATTATTAACTATAAATTGTTCTGTTTTATCTGTGTTTTAAAAGTTATTTTATTGTCAAAATCTTCAATGATTGGAAGAAAAACTATTTTTGAATATATTTATAAAGTGCATTTTTTAATAATATTTTTATCATAATGCGTAATAAATAAGTAAAAATTATACATAATAATATATACATAAATGAATAATAATGAGTTTTTAAACTTATATTCCTGAAAAAATTGCATGTCTATTACATAAACATGTATTTATGTGAAAATCCACCTTGTGAAAAATTTTTCCAATATTGAATTAGTTTTTCTACTAAAAGTATCGCCCTGACAAAAAAATGCTAATAACCTTTTTTATGAATAATTTTATGCTCTTTCTTTTTGTTATTTTGTATTTTTCTCATGAATTCAATATTGTTTAAGATAATCACGAAAAATGAATTTTTTGTACCTTCCCCTCTTTTTTTTCGAAAACCCGCGACTGAATTTTTGTAAAAATTTTTTTAAAATTCTTTCTTACCGTTTTATCTAGATTTATGCAAAAAATCTCGTAGAAGCTACTTAATTTGCAATTTCTATTTTTTTTTCAGCTTCAGCGACTGTACTATAAGGAAAATACCTCAAGTTATATTACAAGAATTTCTTCTTCTTCTTCTTCTCGCTTTTCTGTTTCTTCCAGCTTGGTATAGATATAGACACATGTTTTGGTTTTAGAACCGTTATATGCATTTCGAGTTCAAATTGTTATTATTTATAAATATGTTAAGATGAATTAAATATCGTTTTCTGGGCCTCCTTACATTACGACTACCTTGAGGAGCATAAAAATACGCGGCACTTGGTCCATAGTTCTTTTCCATAAACGAAGACTTTCGCTCTATCTCATCTCGTATTTATCAACCTTGAAACAATAGAGATACCTTAAACTCATTCCGTAGTCCACACTGCAAAGCCGCGGTGGTCTTTAAAAGTCTCATTCCTGCCGTGGTGGTTTTATTGCCGTTTTCCGGAGAGTCCATGACACCTTATACTACGGTTTAAAAATAATCTTTTAAAATTTAATTTTAATGTCTGGTTTAACGTTATTTTTAATTTTATTTTAATCGGCCAACAGGTGGATCTAAGTTTACTCAGCTGGTTCTCTACCTGTCTATACCCACAAAATATTACATTCCAGGTACTGAAAATCCCGTACCTGCTTCAAACAGTAGCCGAATACCACTATTTTCGTTTGAATTGGATAACAGCCATGGAAAAATTGGGTTTGTGGCAGGAGAAATCTCACGTTACTTAATGATAAAATAAAAAAAAAATTCTTTATTAAAAAAATATAATTTTTTAAAATTTAACATTGAATTAACATTTAAATATACAAGTACTTTAAGTTTCTAATTCTTCTAAAATACTGGCGCATCTTTGCTTCATGGCGTCGTATTTCGAATTCAGCGAGTTGCAGGCTTTTTCTATTTGCAGAAGTTCTTCGTACTCTTGTCTGCGTCTGTAACTGTGTATTATCCGGTAACGGTGTGCAATAATGGAATTATTATCATCCGGCCGATTGGATTCCTTATTGTCGCGGGCCGTGAGACTGTTTCCTTTTCGCTTATTGATTCCCAATTTACGTTTGATCCAATGTAACAACGTATACAAACAGTAAGTTACAATAAACATTTTACGATTAACAAAAACGCAGCCTATTAATTAACAACGGTGCGTTACAAAATAAAATATCACCGTTTCTTCAACAACAACAAATGTTAACAAACGAACAACTTAACGTAACTGAATGACGTAAAAACAATATTTGTATTTACAAACACGGCGTTTCCTAGCAACCACAAAGACGAATGCGAATCTTAACCTAGATTTTGAAACACGATATGCACTGTCTATTCTCTGAGTTACGCAACAAACACTATAGTAGTTAATTATAGGTGTCAAATTAAAGCAGAGGCTAAACAAAAAAATTATCTACATAGACTTTGGAAAACTGAAATTTGTTCTGAAACCTTGTAAATTATGTAGATGCACTGCCCTCTACCGGCGACATGTAGAAAGTAGAAAACATAGTTTCAAGAAACAGCTGTCCTTTGTGCATGTGTGTACAAAATAAAATAATTTGATACGCCATATAAAGGGTTCTGATAAACTGTATGGAAGCGGTAAAATTGTAATTAAGAAAAACGAATTTTTTAAGAGTTTATTAATTTTTCTACAATTATATACATGTATTTGAATTTCAAATATATTTTGATACGTGTCGGGAATAGTAGAGTAACATCTTGTGGGAATCGAAAGCATAGCGCTCATGCTAGATTTTGTAGCATCAAAATTTCTATTAGTAGTAAAATGTATGCGATTTGTGACCCGGCACGATTTACAGTGGTCATGTATGCGGTATTGACTACGACGGGAATAACACGTTGTACGAACTTTAAAAAACGAATAATAAATAAATATATTAATAAATAAATAATATAAATATAAATACAAATATAAATAAATATAATATTTATAAATATATTTATAAATAATTAATAAATATTTAATTCATGAAACGCGGCCTTACTTAATTAGGCAAGCGTAACGCCAACTGAAACAAAAATAAAAACTGAATACCTGACATCACGGTGGTTCAGTGATCGTAGATCTCTGCGCTCGTATAATCCAAAGAAAGGGAGAAGGGCTAGTTCGTTGAAGGTAGAATATTTAAGTTATTCTTGATTGATATAGTTATTAAGTTATTTGTTTTAATAAATTTTCCAAGTTTTATTGGTTCATGTTAAAAAATCTGAATTTATGAAAGATAACAAATCAGGGTAGAGTAATAAATAAATTAGGATTTAGAACAAAGTCGAAAATGTTGTCTGCAGTTTTTACTGGTAAGTCATTTCACGTCTAGTAGGCCTATTCCAAAAGGTATTTCAAATGTACGTACCGGAATTTAAATGGAACTCACAGGATTGGTATAAGCCTACTATTCATGAAGTTATTTTAAAAACATTACTTCTTTTAGATTTCATGCCTGCTGCGTATCTTGCCATCGTAGCTTATAAAATCAGATTTTATTTCCAGACCCAAAACTACATCTATTTATTTATAATAGAAGGCGCATTTATTTATAACCACTTCCTTCATATTTATAATTTTACAGATAACTTCACTCAGTTTTAGTTAATAAATTGTAACTTTACAGAGAAAGTTTAAACATTTTAATAATGCAACGTTTAATGGAAATCAGCCGTCGGAACATTAAGTTAAGAACGTGGGCTTTCATGGTCGGAACCTGTGTCCATGCTGTTACGTCATGGTCTAAATACACAGGGTAGGGTACTTTTTACCGTCTTTTCTGCACAACTGAGTAAAACCGTCTTGGGCACGTTCGAAACGCTGGGTAATTTTTAAGTTTGTATGTTTAAAATCCAGAATATGTACGGTCTCTGCGGCAGGAGCTTTACATACGAGCGGGCGATGGGATTGTCCTTCGTCTCGCACAACCCGCCCTCCTACTAAGCTTGTTTGTTGAGTTAATTAACTGTTATTATTATAATGTCCAGCCGAAGTAATAATAATAATTCTAATTTTATTATATTTTGACCACGGCCTAACAGCCTAGACCATAATTTTATTCAACGGTTTCAACATTGCTTTTTCGGCTTACCCACCTTCTCCTGTTGCGTAGGTACACGTATTTTGCCACCGTAGGCAAAGGAACAGATAAACCAAAGTTAGAAGCTACAGAAATGGATACTTTGAGACGAGCTGCTAGAACTTCAAGGCTAGAGCGAATACGAAATGAAACGATCAAAGAAGAAATGGGCATACAAAAAACAATCATCGACTGCATTGAAGAAAAACAACTAATCTGATAAGGACACGTACAGAGAATATAACAAGACTGACTACCAAAGAAAACAATGAAATGGGTACCTAGAAAGAAAGGAACACAAAGAGCACAGAAAGAAAGGAAGACGCAAGAAAATATGGATAGAGGGCATAAGAAGATCAATGAGCGATAGAAGACTAAACGATGAAAACTGCAAGAATAGACAACAATGGAGGTTGGGCATTGGACAGCGTCGTAGGACGTTTTGACACCAAATTAAAAAAATAAGTCTTGGAAAACCATATTCTATTTACAAAGCGAAATCTACTTCTACTTCACTAGTACCACTTCCTTATGAACCCGATAATATAAGATGGCAAAATAATTACAAGGTAAAATGTGTTTTATAACGACAAGTCGCCCTCGTAAGCTCTTAAGCTCCCAACGAAACATGGAGTTAAGAGCAGTAATAGTTGTAGTTAATTACTATGGTATAATCATTAAATTTTGGCCCGAATGAGGGTAATGTGTTTAAGCGTAATGTACGTTTGAACGTTGTCCCGCTATTTCAAAACAACTGCACGGATGTTGATAAAAAGGGCTCGAACGGTTCTTATTGTCGGCGACGCCGGTATTCTAAGACCGTGTAGCGTCCCTAAGGAAAACCTATTGGTCGACTTGAACTCTGTATTCTACACACAAATATTAAACATTTTTAAAAAACAACAAATAAAGTATCACTCGGTTCTTGTTAATATCATCAGTAACATTCGCGACGTTACAATGTATCTTAAAAAATAGATGTATCATTGTGTCATCACTCTTCATTGTTACATTTCGGCACCCAGTATTAGTTGAATAAAGTTAAATAATTAAATTAAAACTATGCCAATATTCTATCATCGTCATCAACTTCTTCACAACACGGCACAGGCATGGTGCTGCCCGTTCCATCTCTCTCTTAGTCTACCCATGCACCTGTGTCCTGTAGGTGTATATTTGAACACAGGACGTCTGGAATCTAAAATTGTTTTTAAGCGTTCTCTCCGCAGTTGTTTGTAATTTTTCAGTTTGTCGTTTAAGTTAAAAACTAGTAAGTCTTTTCTTATCGTCTCATTCTTTATACGGTCAAGTCTGAAACACTTTTTAACTCCTCTTCCGAGGAATCCTTTTCTCCTTTTCTCTTCCATTTCCGAGGCCTGCAATTTACTTTCTTGTGTCTCAGTTGTTGTCCATAATTCACACCCATAGGACAGTACAGAGACTGTCATAACTTTGTAGAACTTTAATTTTGTATCGCTCTTAATATCGACGTTAATATATCAAAACGATCTTAATACAATAATATAACGCTTTCGTACCGACAGAGATTACCCGACTACACAAGGTTATGGGGTTGTTTACTATGAACGTCTGTACCCTAGTAAATCGCATTTTAAATAGGCTGGTGCACGTATTTTGATTAAAATCATTCATTTCGTTTTGACGATGTTATTATGTTAAAGCCATCTCAGAATTTTAAAAACGATAGGCGCTACACAGTGTATTATTAAACTATAATATAAAAGAACCCCAATATTTTTAAATTATTTAAACGTAATATAATACGAAACAATTACTCCGCTGTTACCTTTCATAAATCCTTTTACCTCTGCCTTAGTGTAAGAGATTCCAAATTTCTATAATAAAGTCATTTTGTAAGATTCCTGTAGAGTTATCTGTTGATATATAAATTGCACCTTGTTTACCACACACACACTCGCACGCGCATGTCTACACATATGTATATAATTTGATACGGTTGGGGGCCTTAGTAGATCAGTAGGCATGGTACGCCTAGATGCACCAGCTTCGATTCCCGGGCATACCATAAAAGAAATGTGCATTTTTCAGCCCCGCGTACACTCAGTCTGTGAAATGAGTATCCGGTGTAACTAGACGAGGGTAATAATTGGTAACTGAAGCGTATTTGTTCCCACACTACTTCTTCTGTATGCCGAACGACATGCATAAGGCGCTTCCCTGGCATTTAACATAATTTTCTTATGTTATTAATTTTGTTAATTTTGTTATTATTATTATTTATTAATATTTATTATATTTATTATTGTTACTTATTATTATTATTATTATTATTATTATTATTATTATTATTATTATTATTATTATTATTGTTATTATTATTATATATGTTCTAGAAATGGTTTTTGTTACTATGCTGCTTATGTCGCTCTCCATCTCGGTATTCATACTGAAGAAATATGAGTTCTATTTGTACAAAAATAATTTAATGACACAATGCGGCGTTGAGCAATTAATATCTACCGTACCAATCATCACTATACTTACCATTAAAGACGACTGAAAACAAATAATATTTACGATCATTCCAAAAATATAAAACCCCATTCGTTAAACAGTAAACAAACATCCAGCAATTAGTGTTTAATTGTTAAATACAAATGCGTTTTTTGTGCCAAGCAAACGTTTTTGTAAGACAAGCCGAATAAGCAGTAAGAAGCAGTTTAAGTAAGAAAAGCTGAATAAGCAGTAAGAAGCAGTTTTAGTAAGACAAGCTGAATAAGCAGTAAGAAGCAGTTTTTGTAAGACAAGCTGAATAAGCAGTAAGAAGCAGTTTTAGTAAGACAAGCTGAATAAGCAGCAAGAAGCAGTTTTTGTAAGACAAGCTGAATAAGCAGTAAGAAGCAGTTTTTGTAAGACAAGCTGAATAAGCAGTAAGAAGCAGTTTCAGTAAAACAAGCTGAATAAGCAGTAAGAAGCAGTTTTTGTAAGACAAGCTGAATAAGCAGTAAGAAGCAGTTTCAGTAAAACAAGCTGAATAAGCAGTAAGAAGCAGTTTTTGTAAGACAAGCTGAATAAGCAGTAAGAAGCAGTTTTAGTAAGACAAGCTGAATAAGCAGTAAGAAGCAGTTTTTGTAAGACAAGCTGAATAAGCAGTAAGAAGCAGTTTCAGTAAAACAAGCTGAATAAGCAGTAAGAAGCAGTTTTAGTAAGACAAGCTGAATAAGCAGTAAGAAGCAGTTTTTGTAAGACAAGCTGAATTAGTAGTAAGAAGCAGTTTCAGGAAAACAAGCTGAATAAGCAGTAAGAAGCAGTTTTAGTAAAAGGTTTTCGGTTATTTTTATTTATGTTTTTTTAACAAATAAAAGCTGATTAGAAAACATTTTATCCGCCACTTTATTATTTTGTATTATCTTTCATTAGAACTCGTAAATATTTTGGAAAAAGGTCAGTCAAAGTATATTTAGACATTTGTTCGATTTGTCGGGAGTTTCAGCTAAAGGTTAAGTGGATAATAATAAGCTTTAATTTAGCGATGTGCGAACTCATCAAAAGTTATTTGTATGTAGTTCAATATTTCTGTCAACACTGCAGGTATGTAATCTGTATTCTTCTTCACCATTAGTCTATTATACTGGTCATTACTTACTTTTCCAGGTATCGATAATTTTCCTCATACAACAGGCGAATTGTACTACATAGGAACGCAATTTAAACAAATCCACAATTATAGCGACGGCATTTCAAAACATTGCGTAACACATTGTCACTGAAAGAACAAAATCTTTCTAGTGAATATTTCCACGTTTAAACTCTAGCCTTAATTTAGATGTATTTAAATTTTTATGTATGATATATTTATTTGACAGAATACATGGCATAAGGAGAACTTGCCCAATGCCTAGTACTCTGTATAAGTATGTGAAAGTGACATATTATGTACAATGTATTTACAGTCTTAAAGTCTAAGTCCAGCGGAAATGTTAAGTTCAATCGTCTTGCCTGCCAGCTGTTATCAAGAAGATAATGGGCTAGAGGATATGTGTGCTTTCCAAGCAGTTTAACATATCTTTCACTGAAAGTTTGCAATGATTTCTCTGACCCTAGGCAGGTCTAGGTCGTTATAGATGTCTTTTCAACTGACGAACAATGGGTGCATTGGTCATGGCACGCAGTACCTTGGTCTGAAGAATTCCTATTAAAGCGATGTTGCATTTGGAAGCAGTTTTCAAAAGCTGTAAGCCGTATGTTCACATAAGCTTGAAGACAGTATTGTAACTTAATAGCTCATTTCTCATTAACAGTAATAATTTTCTGATGTTGAAACTGACTTTAAAAAGACATAAACAAAAAGTTAACTACAGTAAGATTACAGTAAGTAATGTGCCTTTATAATGTTTTAATTTTTTTTTTAACTTTTTGAAATACGCTGTAAGTCCTTGTTTGTTGACGTGTCTTGTCATGGATCCGAGCACTTTCCTGAGAATCTGACGACCTTTGTGTCCTGCCCCGCTCCAGTTAGCACAACTTAGGTATTAAGTCCACCAAGCGGTGCTAACTGAAGGAGTGCTTTAGAAGCCTACAAGACTGCTGATAATCTCAAGCATGGTTGTAATACTTTCCTTCTTCCAATGTCCATTGGTCGAGTTCGCAGTAACTTTATTGTTCAGCGGCTAGATTCGCCACATACCGCACAGCTGTTTGTAATCTGTTTATAATCTGTTGCTGTGTATGCTTACGTGGTGGTCTATTACTTGTCTCACGAATCATACAGAACGTGAAACCAGAAACATTCTTTGATCATTGAGCTTTGTCTGACATACCGCTCTTGACCAGTGAAATATACCTCCACATGGCTTGTCGCTTATTGAAACATAACATCAGTACCATTTTACGTAAAATGTAAAAACTTATTAGTTTTTTCCACTCCTTCACCAACAGTTATGTTGAAGACACTTTCACTTCACCCCTTACACTACATAGCACTACACGGTACACCTCACTACCTACAAGTCCTTAGACTAAATTCATACAATTATTACAATTCAACTGTCATTCAGGCATGAGTTTTCATTATGTGTAACATTAGAATATTTTATTATTTTTATTACGCGATAATAGCAATTTTATCAATCTGGACACACACACACACACACAACGTGCTGCGAGTCACTAACGTTAAACAAAATTGTGCTAATACAAATTAAAACATTATTATTTGCACTGACTTAATCTCAGGCTAAATAGTAGTGAGATTTATATTTACAAATAATGAAACGATAATGAAAACTCTTTAACGCTTATATAAATTATTATAAAGTATTTCCATTCCACCTTAGCCTTATTTATTTTAAATGTACATTCCTATTGTCAGAACCACTAATCAAATATGCCATCCCTAGTGCCATTTACAGCATTCGTTTTCACGATAAGTGACCTTACCTCAAACATAAACGTCTGTTGTTTTTTATTAAAAAATGTGATTTTGTGGTGCATTATTTATATTAAGTGAATTTCATTTTTAAAATTATTTTGTAAAAATTACACTGCTGTAGAGTGACACGACTTAATTGGGTTTCACTACTTTTACACTCGTGAACGTGTAAAGTTTGGTTTCGAGGTTATAATTTTAATGCATCTTTTAGTTTAGTGTTTAACTGGATATGTTTTAAATATTATCAAATCTGTAACAGTATGTTCTTTTCGTCTTAAATTTTATTTGTATTAAAATTGTTTGACAATGCTGTATATTTTTTCAATTTGTATTGTTGATTCACTGTATTATTAGTTTTGCTGTTTCCAATTCTAATTGTTTTCATCTATTATTATTATTATTATTATTATTATTATTATTATATTATTATTATTATTATTATTATTATTATTATTATTATTATTATTATTATTATTATTATGTAATTATTTTATATTGAATTAACATTACAAGAGTCTAGTTAGAGGTTTATACAAGAATTGCATTTTTCTACTAGAATACAAGTACACACTAAGGAGACAACAAAAATTATAAATGCATTTAAATAGTTATTAAGTACAAAAAGATTTTGTATAAAATGTTCACAATTTATATAAAGTTGTACAAAATATTTGTCATTAAGAATAGTTTTACAGAGATTCTTTACAGCACAATGCACCTGTGCATTAGTAAGACAGAACACAAGAAGTTGTAAAGTATTTGTCATGCTGGTCCTTGACAAAAAACAAGACAACATAACAAGAATTCAAGCGGGAGGAATACTTGTCCAGAGTATTACGTTTTGGGTGCTGTATTAGGTGGGATAGAATACCTAAAAACATAATAAGAGCACATTCTGGAATTTGTACCTTCATTAATAGAATAGAGAAACTTTAGTAAAGTTGGAAGAAGCAAATCCACAGAATAGATTAATAAAGAATATAATCCGTTACAAACGACAGGGGAATCAAAAGTGTTCTTGACGATAATGTTATTGAGAAGGCGGAACAAGGAGTGTGCTTCATCAGTTAAGAAAAGAAGAAAACGAAGCATTTCTTTGCTTAAAAATTGAGTTATTTTTATTACGGGAAATTTGCACAGGAGCCTAATTTTGAAAACGTTTGAAAAATTATAACAAGCGTGCTAATGCTTCCCCGATCCGCCAACATCTTTAGATCACAACCAACTAGAAAATCATATAATTACAGTAGTCTATTGAAAACGCTGACAAAATCTATTTTATTTTATCGTATTTAGTGGAACGTAATCAACACGTATAAATTATGTACGCAAAACAAGAGACCTTCAGTGGACGTTCACAGACGAGGTAATTAACACGAAAGAGACGCGTTTGCTTTCCCGTTTAATTAGACATTTATTTGTAGAGACGCTGTAAACTATCGTATCTGTGCCCGTTACTGCGTGCACCGTTAATTGCCACCTATCTTGTTTCCCTAGTAACACGATTAGTTTAGCTTAGCGTCTGTCCGTTCAGAGAAAGTGGCAGATAAAAATACTAACCCGTAATAATTTTAATTAGAACTGTTTTTTGTAAGACATGTAATGTTAAATTGCTAAATTATGAATGCTCTTTGTAATCTCTCTAAATACATTACGAAAACACTAAAAACTCGTTTATCCGAATTTGATGGGACCGCGCCAGTTTCGGATAAAACGAAACTTCAATTTAAATAATAATAGATATGTAAGTACAGTAACTTTATTTAATAATAATATTTTTAAAAGTTACTTACAGTGAATATGATACAATACACTATAAAACGGCTCCGGACTGTAAATTATAGTTTCTACATTACTGGAACAGTCCTATTTCCTGTTCGCAAAGTAATCAATCATAGTTTTTTTTCGTAAGCATTGAAGCTTGTTTGCTGGCTGCTCGATCTCGAAGTCGTTCCATTGTTAGATGTTCTCCAGGGAAATTTTCAATGTTTACATTTATGTTTATGTTACTTTATGTCTACAGTATACGAACATAATACTTTATGTCCGAAAATCCGAACAAATCGATAATTCGGAGTACCGAGTACCCCTTATCACAGTTAGTTCTGATTATTGACTTTCTACTTTATATCACGTGGAATCGCTTGTCTACGCTATTAAATATAGATTATAGCGACAGGAAAATGATTTGTGTATTTTCAAAATTTACTAATGATTGTTTCGAATAAACCGGGTTTTCGGATAAACGCGATTCGGATAAACGAGTTTTTAGAGTACAAACGCACTGACCTCCATTTTACTGTGTCCACTTGTTTATATTTTCCTTTTGTCTCTCCTCTATCACTTGTTTCTCCACGTCTCTCTATTTCTTATTCATATACAACATTCCATGTAAAATCTAATAAATCTACTATCCATGAGATAGCAAGCGCACACGCATGTGTATGTGTAGAGAGAGAAAGAATGTGTGTGCGTGTGCGATTTTGATGGATAAATGGCAGTGGCCCGTGTGCACTTGATAATATGCGGCTGCAGTTAAATACTATCAGCAGTTCGCCTTTGCTACCGAACAAGGAATGTGGTGACGTATGACATTCCACTGCACGCATGACTGTAATACTACACAATTAAAATACTTTTAACACAGTTTCGATGTGACCTGACTGTCTCTCACACGGTATTTTTTCTAGCGAATAAAAAAAACACTTTAACAAAATATTAAATAAATTACACTTATATATAATGTACAAACGTTCAATCTAATACACACACAAAATTACAACTAAATACGACTTCTGAACGTCTGACAATGTTTACAGAACCAGTAATTAGTCTATTCAATGGGGATTTTTCTAGGGAATTGTAGAAAGTCTCAATGGATTTTCGTAAATTTTTTATTGTCTTCCTTAAAGCTTATAGAAAAAAGTTAAAAAAGAATTTTTTACCGCTTTTGAATTTAAGGGTGGTTTCCACCCCTTTTCCAAGGGTAAAAAGAAAAAAATTAAACTGACCCCAGGAATCAATATAAAATAAAATTCTATGTAAATAATATAGAATAAAGTTTTTTGAAACAATGCGTTGTTTTTGAGTTATTCATACTTGAAAATTGCGTTTTTTTGCTAAAAATTCTATGTTTTTGGAGCGTTTTTCGTACTTTACTCAAAAACTATCAACTTTTCGAAAAAACTCACAACATTTAAGATAAAAGCGAATTTAATAGGGAACAATTTGCATTTTGTTTCGTCCCCGTATATTGAATTGTTATCGAGATATGCTATAAACAATATGTAAACTCTTAATTTTTTAACTGAAGAAGCGAACTTAAACTTGATATTTATCAATGAAAAATAATGCAACTTGCGATGATATTATTACTAAATGAAAGCTCTTGAAATTTACCATAAAATGGTAAGTCGATATTTTGCATATCTTTAAAAAATAACGAAGTTACAGAGCAAAATATTAAAAATTATTACATTTTTTTTTTTAAATAAAAAATGAAATGGACGCCATTTTGTTAGTGTTGCATATTGGTGCGAGATGTTGTAGATTTAGATTGTCTATTATATTAGGAATGTCCTCAACTTTGTTTTATGTATTATAGATTAGATACGTGTACCGTTTTCGTAAATTTTAATTTTTTTGATTTCAGAGAAAATTTGTCGTTTTCAACAAATATCTTGAAAACAAAGCGATTTATCAAAAAATTGATATTGGCGAAAAATATAGCTCCTAAAAAGGCGAATATTTTCTTTCTTATTTAATGGTTTTTTAAGTATTTTTCGACAAGTTACAACTGTTACAAGGTGTGTTTATAAGATTTTATGATACAATTGTTTTGTTCTAATTACAATATCTTAGAAACAGTAGGTTTTTTTACTATCGTCCATCCCAAAAACGTTGTAGCCCTTTTAATTTACTACAAAATGCATTTTCTTTTATTTTTTATCTTAAAAATTAACAGAGTTATGGTAAAAACTGTGAGCGCTCAACGATGATAAAATTCGGTAACTTCTTATTTTATCAACGGCTACTAAGTGGAAGTCGAAAATAAATAATAAATATGAAGTATTTTGTATATTATAGTTTTTAAGATAAAAATATTTTTTTATTATTTGTTATTTTTTCGCGGAATTTGAATTTTAACCTATATATACCCATGTCGAGAGCTTTCAAGCGAAATATTACGTTATCAACCCCTAATTTTGGCTTTTTTCGCCCTTAAAACCACCCTTTGCACCACAAGTGCAGTCTGAGCTCGGAATCGTGATCAGCGACCCAAAAACCCTATATATACCCATGTCGAGAGCTTTCGAGCGAAATATTATGTTATCAACCCCTAATTTTGGTTATTTTCGCCTTTGGAACCACCCCTTTGCACCAAAAAAAACGTGAAGTCTGACCTCGGAATCGTGATCAGCGACCCAAAAACCTATATATACCCATGTCGAAAGCTTTCGAGCGATTTATTATATTATCAACCCATAATTTTGGCTATTTTCGCCCTTAAAACTACCCCTGTGCACCACACGTGCAGTCTGACCTCGGAATCGTGATCAGCGACCCAAAAAACCTATATACACCCATGTCGAGGGCTTTAAACGGTGTCCTAAATTTTTTTTACATTTTTAACCATTTAGGGGCGTTTTTCAACCCTTTAAAGGTGAGAGCGGTCAAACATTTTTTTTAACTTTGCTGTATAAGCTTGTAGGAAGACAATAAAAGAATTACGAAATCCATGGAGACTTTCTACAATTCCCTAGTTTTGCCGATTTTTACGCCTCATTGAATAGACTAAATACCCCACCAACACAAGCACGCACTATCATTCAGTAGACTCGGGCGAGACCTCAGGCGTCTCGGCAGCAAAACTGATGTGCGTACAGTAGTTATCTTTTTAATTATTGTCTTCAAACGTGCCTTTACCAAGAATAAACTATTGCTGATACAGGCTTAATCTGTAAAATTATTATTTTTTTAGTGTAAAAAATAAATATTTATTATTAATAAGTATTTCCTTTTTACATAAAAACTACTACTACTACTACTACTACTACTACTACTACTACTCCTATTATGAGCACTACTAGTACTACAGGTATGAATTTAAATAACTAAAAATTCAAAAACAAACAGGGTGCGATAATAAGAGAATTTGAAATTCGTGAAAGCTTAAGGGATTAAACATTAATTTATTAAATTAAAATTGAATTATTACATTATGCTAGTATTAAGTTAATTGAATGTTTATTGAAGTTATAAGAAAAAAAGAAATATTCAGTACATAATGTATTGTTAAGACGTAATAAACATTAAAGCTGAATATCATTAAAGCTGAAATTTACAATAAGTTCTTTCACCTCTCATCATATAAGTACAGTCATGTCTGTGTAGTATATGCTAATTTCAAAACTGTGAAACAATTGAGCGGTGCGTTAAAATTACTTCTAATTGATAAATATCTCATCAGTGTGAGAAAACAAGCGTCAAAATGAACAAAGTTTGAAACAAGAAAAAATTGTAATTCGTATATAAATTTCTTTCTGGCATTTCCCACCAAATGAAATGACTTACTTATTTACTACTTTTTAAAGACACACTCTGATTTACTCTTTTATATTTCTCTAAGAAAACAATATCATATATCAGAAACTAGACAAACTTTGTACTGTGCTGTTATAGTAACTATTGTATTCCTCTTTAAATCCAAATATGATACATGTAAATTATGTCTGCCATATGTCGGAGTACAAGAGAAGCGGAAAACTCGTATTTCTCTTAAAAGTAAATGTTTCGCCCTACGATAAGTCATCCTTAGAGGCTATACTGAGACAAATGAAAAAGATGCGAGGAATTGAATGTGGGAAAAGAATACATAAATCTGAATTAAAACTGATAATTATGTTGCAAAAGGGCACAGAAAGTAAAAGGATAAGAATTTAGTTCTTTTAATCGTTTCTGTTTCTTTTTCTATCTGTACATTTTGTTCGTTAACGTGGAGAACCTTTATTGAAAAACTTAAACCTTATTCACCTTACAAGAGTACTGTTTTTTTATTATTATTTAACACGTCGTTATATTTCTCTAAACAACAAACGTTTCGCCCATACTACGATAAGTCATCCTCAGAGGCTAGACCGAGACTGAGCAAAAAGGCTTGACTCACCCGTATTTATAAATTGTAGTAAGGTCAAAACGTTTGATTTGATAGATACAAAACAACGCATTTTAGACCGAAAAACAATATTGTGACAAGTATGATCTTGTGTGTAAAGCTATTGAAGTCTGCGCGCCAGTTGGCACTGGAGAAGCTGCACCATTCTGTTCCAATAAACCGTAAATTTTTCAAAATAGTACACAAATGGTACTTAATATAATTAT
Organism: Magicicada septendecula; assembly: GCA_034769895.1. Taxonomy (NCBI): domain Eukaryota; kingdom Metazoa; phylum Arthropoda; class Insecta; order Hemiptera; family Cicadidae; genus Magicicada; species Magicicada septendecula. Next base: position 144,293,009 of record CM068372.1, read on the forward strand.
GAAATCATTGTAACGAATAAGAAGTGGAACAATATGCCAACTACTAGTGAGAGTTTATTCAAAAAACAAAAAAATGTTATTTCTGCTTGCGTTTCCTCAGCTCTCTTTAATCTTGTGTAATTTCTTATTTAAATAAGTAAAACTTGGCACATAGCGTGTTGTAGAAAGTACTTTAAACTCCGTGCATATAGTTTTTTAGACAGTATGCAGTGTTTGCCATTTGCGATCCGTCACGGGAATTTTTTTAATGAACATTATTTCGCGCATTCTTTGTGCAAGGCAAGTAGAGTAGCTTTTTATAAGTTTTACTTAATACAAACGTCCGGTATATTTGCCTGTTTTGCCGTTCTAATTTGCAGCCTACAGCAAAGAGGTGGAGAACGTTTTCAGCGTTAACGAAAGCAATTTTCCAATTTTTATTACACGAAACGCTAATTCTGAAAACCGCAGCAGTATGCTTTTAATATGCATACAAACGTTGAGCTCTGCGTTTGTGCAGCTCTCTCTCTTTCTCAGCTCCTCATTTCTGTGTAGGCATGCGTGCGCTCTACGCACGTACGCAGCCCGCAGTAAACCGCAGAACTATGTCATTTCCGCAAACGTTATGAAAGCTCAGTACTCTGCAGAGTACGGGTCATGTTTATTTCGCCTCGCTTAATTAAATTCCCTATTTTCCTCTTAATAGTAGAACAAAAGAACGAAGCTAATCGAAACATTTGATCTTTCAATTAGTGTGACTGTTTACAAAGAGAAATATTAGTAAGCACAACGCATTAACAAACGTATAAATATAATAACAAATGAATTGTATGCGAACGTATACACTACGAACGCTCAAGGTGCTCCAACGTACGTTAACAAATAATATGATATTTGTATGTGTTTGTTCCGTACACATAAAAACAATTTTTCTTTTTAAATAAACACACACTTCATATTTAAAATGTGTATGCGATAACCTTTTTTGTTAATACGGGATGAGTCATTCTGAAAGATAAACATTTTAAAGTGTCCGTTTTGCAATAAAAAACGTGTTGAATAATAGGGTGGTAATTGTGATGAATGGAAAGAGAAAATAGTTAGTTACGTAAAGAGAGACGCTAATATTGTCAGAGTCACAAAACAGAGGATAAATGTGTTTTTGGAAAACATCTTTGAGCGGGTATGTACATGGCGAAGCTGTGACCAATCCCTATCAGTTGAACATGATATAAAAAGTGAAAAGGATACCGAGAACAGTGTGTCAGAAAAATTGTATAGAAGAGAGTGACAAAAAGACAGACGGTATGAATATAAATAAAACACAGGCACACACATTGTAGCAGTATAAAAGAGATGTAAATGACATAAATATATACAGTTTTTTGTTTATTTGGAGTTTTCTTTTCACTAGTGCAATGAGTTAGCAAGTAGAACTTGTACAGTTTATTTTGAAAAATCTCCATATAAGATGTTATCAGGACTGCATTCTGGTACTGTATGCAATTCACGTAACGTATACACAAAATTATACACCTGCATTCTGTAAAAAAGATTATTCTCTGCAAGAATCAGAAAGGAAGGGAGCGAGAAAGAGAGGGAGAGAGAAGAGAAAATGAGACTGCAAAACCAAAAGATGTATGGGAATGTTATAAACAAACAGAGACAGCACTTTGTTTATTTATAAACGTGCACAGTTCAGTCTAACCTACACATGCATAGGGCGTCTAAATAATAATTACTGGAATAATATATTAGGACGTCAGCGTTTGTTTATCTGTTATCTATATTTAAACACACGTTAAGCTGGGTGAATCGTGTTGCTACAGAAAATGTGACTTTTTTTTTCTACCAACACATTCTCAATTGTTATCCTGTTGTATACGAATATACAACATCAGGATATGTTATGTTGTTATCAGGATATACGAACGTATATCGAGGTGAGTCGGTTGGGAGCTTTTGTAGTGGTTGGTGTGAGTGTCTTCGATAAAATGTTGAAACACAAGTTCGTGGAACAGCAAAAGTTTATTACACAATTTGATTAATATATTGTTACAATAATTCCTTTAGTTTCTCAGAAACCTTACTAATGATGTTAAAAATAATATTTTGACTCTAATTGTAGTCTAACACTAATTCTGCTGCCTAACGATACTGATTAACTATATCGTTTATGCAGTCTATCGAGACTGATGAATTTACAGTCGACACTGGGTCTTTTATATATTGAAGGGAGAGAGAAACTATGGCCTTCAGCTTGTTTTAATGGATTTGTTTTACTTTTGGCTAACTGGTAGAAAGTGCCCCCAGTTGCTATTTAGAGCCATGTTGAAAGTGTCTTGTTTACTATTTACAGTTCATATTTGTTCTATATCTAAATTCGGCCAAATACTCCACTTTCCAATGAACGGAAATTTTGGTAATTTTACTAGGTTGTAATTTTACAATCCTATAGATTGTTGCCTAAGTGTATGTATATAAACGCCAGATTAACATAATTTAGCTCTGAATAATTAATTTAGCAGTAACGTCCATAAAGTAACAATTTACCGGACTGTGAAGAGAAAACGCATAGATAAGCCATCATAATTGTAATCTGACGTATTAGGCTGATGAAGCCGACGAACTTATTCCTAAGTAAAGACGATGGACACCAATCTTTACTACTAAATACTTCTGCAAACTGGTTGGAGCTACGTTTCCTACTATGACATCCCGATGGATAATAGCTGTTTGTCTCTCAGGAGAGAACACATTTCGAGTTATATTTTGTGCCACGTTTGGAGGCGAAAACCCTCAGGTATCGACAGTACACCAATTGAAAACACTGGGAAAGGCTACTTAGCTTTAGCGAAATAGAAACAAATTTCAAACTCAAGTATCTGACAATTTGTTTAGTGTTCTGAGAGTGACGACATTTTAAACAAGGGTTTTGCTTGACGCAATCTTAATTTTATGAACAAGTGTAGGTAAAAATGTAACAGAATGATAGAAGCTGTTTAGGATGAAATTTCATTACAACTACACTATATGGATAACAAGGTTATCCTAGGAAAATGAAGTTGGATTTTGTTGTCCATGACGTATCCGTTGATTAACTAAATATAAGTATATCACTCCCGACACGGAACACATAGTTTTTTAGGTAGAAATGTAAAAGTTTTACCTTATAGACTAAACCAGTTTTAGCTTATTATAAGCTTCGTCAGAGGAGGCTGCCACTGGAAGTACTGTACGTCTTGTTCTTGGGGACGGCGCCAACTTTTGAATGATCGATGTTGTGCGTGTAGGGTATGATATGTTCGAATAATACGTGTGATTTGAATTGTGTCTGTTCGTTTAGGATGTCGTCTGTATATTTCTAGTTGTTCGAGAGTGTCTAGTTTTCGGCCTTTTGTGTGTACGTGTAGAATATCCATGTTGTTTCGATGTTTGTGTATGTGTGGTTTGCTTCAATGAGGTGGTTTGCAAAGGTGGATTCGGTAGTGGAGTGTAGTGCCTTTGTGTGTTCAATGTATCTTTGTTTGAAGCAACGTCCTGTCTGGCCTATGTAGAATTTGTTGCAATCTGAGCAATTTAGTTTGTAATAACCAGGTAGATCAAATTTGTTTTGTTCTTTGTGTGTGTCTTTTGATAGTGTGTGTTCTGTTTTGTTTGTAGTTTTGTATACGATTCTGTATCCTGCTTTTTAAAATGTTTGGGCTATTTTTTGTGCGGTTATTGATGTATGTTGGTGTTATGAATTTGTTGTTTTCTGTCTTTGTCGGTTGTTTGTTTTCTTTTTGTGTAGGAGTTTATTGACTATTATTCTGTTGTATCCATTGGATTCTGCAAGATATTTTATCGTGTTTAGTTCGTCTTTGTAGTCTTCTTCACACAATATCGATCCTTCAAAAGTCGGCGCAAAAAAACAAGACGGACAGCGCTCCCAGTGGCAACCTCTAACGAAGCTTTTAATAAGCGAAAACTGATTCAATCTCTAAGGTAAAACTTTTAAATTTGTACCTAAAAACTTTGTGTTCTGAGTTGGTAGTGACATACTTATATTTAAAAAATTAGCGTTAAAAAACAGTACAAACAGTGAGCCTCAAATCTCAATTCAGTAAAAACAGAATACCTTGTTATAAGAAAGACTTTGGGTAGTTATGTAGAAATATGTTGGACTATTACTAGTACACTAGGACTTATATGGAATATTTTTAGGCGTGAATTTTTGTGGAGCACAAAGTAACTAATCGATGAAACTAAGATTATACAAGTCCTTAGTAGAAAGTACTGAAAACTGGTTTTCAGTGACATGGGAAACGCCAAAATATGTAAAGCACAGATCTAAAGTTGGCCTACAGTCTATATGGACGGGTTATTGGAGGAGTTAGCGTAGATTTACCATCTTATTTGGATTGTGGCAATTGTAACAGCTAGTCAGGAATATAGAGGCAAGAGAGAACATTGCACTTAATATTAACAATATATTGAAAACGTGATATTACAACTATAAAATGGTTAAGGATAGATTCATACAACGTCATAGATACGCTATAAGAAAAATAAATAGATAATTGCCGATAGCCGAAGACCACATGCAAAAAGAATATTGGAGAAGGACGAGATAGTTTCAAAATACGTGGAATCCAGAAAAACTCACAATATTCCATTAAAACGCAAATCCTTTGGTTTGGGAGCCAGAATAATTCTATTATTACTTACGTAAACTACGGAGATTTTTTATTTGGTCTTTGAATATAAGGGTGTCTTCAGTTACACCGTATAACAACTGAAAACGCATAAGAAACTTCCAGAGAACTCAACTTAAAAAAAATAAATAACAAACAATTTTTTACAACGATACAACCATAAAATTAAAAAATCAAATCTACGAGGTTGTGTTTTTAAAATTTTTTTAATAAATTAAAGATGAAGGACAACAAATTGTCTGATTAAATCCAAGTACAACATATTTGTTTCTCGTAAGGTTTATTAACAATGTTTTGGAAAGTTTATGCATTTGTAAGATTATTCTTCCTGCTTCAAGAGTCAAAACGCACAGTAAAACGATGGAAGTAATAGCGGATTTATAAGGCGCGCAATCAATTTGTAACGTGACTTATAAATGCAAATAACAAGACATGGTTGTTTAAACATAGCAGCTTCAGTGTTGCAGTGTACTGCAAGAAATAAGGATATTAAAAGTATACAATATTTTCTATATAACATTCAAAAGAGTTGTTAGTAAAAAAAACGATATGTTGTAAGTCGATGTACAACCAAGATGTTTTTGAAATACTTCGTTTAGTTTGTTTCCGTATAAACTCTTCGCATCGGAAATAACACACAGTATCTGAACAGAATCACGAGCGTATGTAGAAAAGTTGTATTTATTCGATGACGACGATAGATATTCAGATACGTATATTGAAATATAAAATCTGTTACTCGTATCAATTTCCTGCGCACAGTTACTTATTTTGCCACCAGATGTAGTGACTGAAGAAAAAGTTTGTTTCCCTAGGATTATATCGTATTTTATATTTACCGACTTTCTGCTTGCGTTGATGTGGTTTTTTGTATATAACTTCTTTCTTTATTTGAATGTCATCATTCTTTCGAAGTTTAACTAGCCCTTCTTGTTCGTCGTCTGTGTACAGTGTACAAATGTGTCGTCGTCGTCGTCGTCGTCGTCGTCGTCGTCGTCATCATCATCATCATCATCATCATCATCATCATCATCATCATCATCATCATCATCATCATCATATTCTTCTTCTTCTTCTTCTTCTTCTTCTTCTTCTTCTTCTTCTTCTTCTTCTTCTTCTTCTTCATCATCATTATCATCTTCTTCTTCAACATCATCATCTTCTTCTTCTTTATCATCATCATCTTCTTTTTCTTCGTCTTCTTCTCCTCCAAACTCTTACTTTTCCCTTTCATCTACGCTTCCTTGGGTCTGTTTTTCTTCTTCTTCACTTCAAAAATTATGTAGCCTAATTGCTATTTCGATAACAGTTGTTTCTTCACCGTTCAAAGCAGTGATCAATTTTCCATCATTATACCGATCAGCGGTTTTCGTTCGTGTACCATATTATCTTACTGCAATTTAATTATAAATATAGGTTTACAAAAAGAAGAGATACGTGTTATTGCTTATCCTTTAAGCAAACATTCCTAAAAAACATTTAGGAACATAAGCTGCCTCAAATTTTTGACTGTCAGGGATGCAGGTTTCTGCGATGTTGTTTAGATGTTTTGACTGAGACAGTGTAGCTTTTTGCGAATTCCAGTTTGATCCGACTTTACACTCATCCTTGCAGGACTATAAGTTATTTTGCTGCATGTGTTTCGGTCTTTCACATCTAACACCTTTTTCGTTCTTAAAATTTAAAAGTTTAATATTTTCGGTATTCGAGCTTAGTCTTTGGGTTTTAAATGTTATAGTCCTTCTGTTAGTAGAGTTACTTATAGTATGCTAAGTCATAGTTGAGAAAATAATCTATGTACACACCACACGCGTATCCTAGCCAGTTGTTTGATGTCAGTTTGCTGCGTTGTGCATTACATTTGTAAATTTATCTGACTTAACTGCTTTCGCATTGTAGGAGGTACATGCCCAGGTTCCAATAAAAGCTGTCCTGGGTTGCCCTAGCTGTGGTGTCCTGTGCTGTTCTAAGCTTAGAAAACAGCTTGGCTCACAGCTGACAAAAAAACAGTACTGAAAACAGAAACTTGCTAAACCTTAAGGCAGTCTGTGCGCGATGTATTCAATTGTTCATAAAAGTAACGGTAGAAATGTACTGATTTAAATTTACAATCACTATGTTGACACTTGAATATATGTAAACATATAAATATGTTTATGTTATACATGTGTGTATATATCTTCACACACGCACACACACACTCAAAACAATTATTCTTGTTTTGTAATCATTAACACAAATTAATACTTACATTATATGTATTTGGAACTTTATGTACTTTATTAATTTATTTGGAATATATACAAAATTATTAAATACCGGGCTGTTAGGCCGTGGTCTGTTGCGGTCTAGTCTTGACATCGTCGGCAACGTTTCGTATTCCACCATCTTGGGAGATCGCTCACTTCAATGCGCATTCCCTGGACTCTCCGTGGAATCTCACTTTAACTTTGCCCGTTACCTGATGTTTATCAAAGTTTATATATTTTTTTAATATGCTTCCCACCGTTTATTCCTTACTTTCTAGCACTATGTCGTCCATTTACGGGATATTATTTAAAGTATTTAATGATGATATAACTAAATATACAGACAGTGCTAACCTCTTCTGCCATCTCACGTAGTTGCAAGGACAAACAGATTACATTTTCGTGAGGGTGCAAAACGCGACAGAGTTCTATAAAAACAGTTACGGCAGGTCTTGGCCAAAGTATACCCAACAACATTTTTCGCGTAATAGCAACCCACACCAGAGCAGACATTATTTGGAATGTCTGGCAACCCGTGATCTTCAAGAATTAATTTGTGATCCACAATACGATTATTATTTAATAATTTCATAAACAGTAAACAATTGTTACAGTACAGAAACAATTTTCTGATACACAGTACAGGACTGCACTGTTTGGAATCCGCCCTTAATTCCGTGACTTTAATATTGAATAATTATTAAGTTAGAGAGATGAGGACTATTTCATTACGTCGTATGTAGGGCAACGGTATTGAATGCACATAAATACTTTACCACGTGGACATTCACAGACGAGCTAATTAATCGGAACGTCACGCGTTTGCTTTGCCGTTTAATTAGATATTTATTTGTAAAGGCATCGTGTTTGTCCCCGTTACAACATAAACCGTTAATTGCTACCTACCTTGTTTCTATAGTAACACGATTAGTTTAGTTTAGCCAGGCGTCGCTCGAGAGAAGTTGGTAGGTAATCATATAAATCGTAATTATTTTAACTGAGCTGCTTTTTAAAGCGGGTAACTGTGAATGTTACTTAAAACATAAATGCTGTTGCTAGTCGCTGTTTGCAGAACAGTAATTTATATACCCATCCTTCCATTCTATTCCATTACCTCTCGTTATCTTTTCCATTCTCTTCCTCTCTTTCTTCGAACGTCCCTTTCAGTCCTCTCTTATTATTTCTTCTTTTCTTCCAATTTCTATCTGCTTATTCTCCGTGTTTACCTATATTTCATTGTCACTGTCCTAATGAAATTCATTTCTATTTATAGACTAATGTAGTATACTTCCAGTGTATACATTATCATTTATACTGTTGTACTTTCATGATCTATCGTTCTTCTGTACCATACTTACGGAGAAAAGACTTGTGAAAATGAATGCTAAAATAACTTTTCATTAATAGTCTATGTTATTATATTAGCACAGATCTTTCACTTCAATGCCCATTGCCTGGACTCTGCGTGGGGCCGTCCCATTTGTATATAATTTTAATATGCTTCCCACAATTTATTCCCTTTTTTCTAGCACTATGTTGTCCATTTACGGGTTTTATTTAAATTATTTAATGATGATATAACTAAATATACAGACAGTCCTTACCTCTGGTGCCATCTCACGTAGTTCCAAGGAAAAACAAATTACTTTTTCCAGTATGAGATTTAATTCAATTACATAACATAAACTCTTTAGCAAAAGTGATGTTGAGAAAACTAAACGTGTTTTTTTTTTACAAAACGAAAACAATGTTTTCAATACAGTGCTGAATAGAAGGTCTCGAGTCCATTATACACGCAGTTAAACATGCATATATGTTGAAATATCACATATTTCAACTATACATAATACAATTTTACTGCTTATGATTCGCAAATACCAGCCTCACATTATGGACGCCAATATTAAAATCCTAAATATTTCAATACTTTTACTCTTCTTTGAATATATTTTTGTTGCTCTATTTTTTGTTTACGATGAAAATCGTACTTTTATGGTACGCCTCACGTTGTAAGCCAATTTGTGATAAAAAATATATTTCTATTATTTATATTTATTTATTTACTAATAATAAATTCTATCATCGGTTTATTTATCTGGTTATCTGTATCTGTCTGTTGCTTGTAATCTAACTTGACTACCGTGGGTGATTAAGTTGATGTTTTTTAACTTAAATTGTTCAATAAATGCGTTAAGTTGGTTTGCGCCAATTTGTATAATCAAAAATTTTATGTTATACAAATATAATAAGGTTAAAATAATAGTTGTATATGATTTCTTATTCGCTTTGTAATAATTAATGAACAATCATTAATGATGCCCACACGTTGTTGGATGTCAATTTGTAATATCACTGAATTCTATAAGTTGTAGTTGCAAGACTTATTTATTTAAAAAAAAAAAAGATCACTGTAGTAGTCTGGGCCAATTTGTAAGAAAATTCTATATGTTAACCCCAAGTTGCTGGTGCCATTCTTGAAATATCACTAAACTCTTCTTGAATCCGTTATGTCTTATCCCGTTTATGAGGGTAGGGTTATTAATTCGATGGTCTATTAATTACGTTTCATTTGGGTAATGGTTTATTTTGTTTATAAAATAATGTGAATTATGCATAGGTGTTTGCTGGTGTATACCTAGATGGTTCGAATTTCCTTTTATTTTTTATGATTAATTGAGATTTTACAAGATAGTATTATTTATTATTCGCAAAGTTCTCTAATTTATTTTCTTTTTCTTATTAGAGTTCACTGACCTAATTAAATTATTTAAAAAGCACGTGTTGTTCCTATTAGGTACGGCCAACTTATTTTTCTGGAGTTGAGGTAAACACTAATGTTCATATATTGCTAATAAAAAGTTAATTATTGAAAAATAAGTATTGATACGCCATTAATTACTTTCACTTTTCTTTTATTTTCTTTTAACATTCTATCCTATTTTTTTGCTATTAAAATGAAGAACATTTCTCATGATATTAATTGACCAGGCTTGTCATGTTGATAGTTCAACAGTTGGTAACATGAGTTCTTAAATATCTGAGACATTGGTTACTGTTTACTATATGAAATTATAACCTTTTGGGGTTCTTTTGACTACAATAATTAACAAAAATACCCTTTCTGAAGAACAAAACATTACAATACAAAATTAAATATAATATGGTAGAACAATAACTTAAATTTAAAGTGACGAACAGCTCGTATATTAGACAGTGTCCGTTTTAAGGTTAACCCGGTTTGGGCTAAGTTATTTAGTTAAATATTAAGTACAAAAAAATAATAGTTAACACAAAATAATTATAATAATGTGAGTGTTTCTATGCTGTGATGGTATTAAAATTAGTTCACTAGTGTATTTAAAAGTTCGTAGTGTATTGATACTTAATTATTAAGTTGGGTTAAAAATTTTCAAAGTAAACACTATACTTTCCTTTTCTCTTTACTTTCTTTATAATGCACTGATATTATTCATTCACTATATTGTCCTTTAAATAAAAAAGAAACTTCACAACCCTCGATGTTCACTGTTAGGTTACGTCTCTTCCTGGAGGTTAGATTGTCGTTGTTTACACTCTGCTTAACCTCACTGTTATTCGAAACTAAAAATGTACTTTGGGTTGGAGATTATTTACTTTTATCGTGTCACAGAGAAGATGTTCTTTACTGTATGATGACCAGCGAACGACTGATGCGTTGGCGTTGCATTATGGGTTAATTTCTGATTGGTGGAATTACTAAACTTTTCGTTTGATATTTGCAATAATTCCGTTTTCAGCGTTGATGCTCACCAACAGACGCCAACCTCAGCGTAACTTTTTTGACCGAAATTTATTAAAAAATCTTAAAACTAACATATCTTCCTTATGCTACTGATTATAACAAATATATTACTACCATTAAATTGCATTGTTCATGCTGATCGTTTTGAGATCTCATAAGACATATTTCTGTCCATTAGGTAATAATAAAAATAACATTTTGAACTGATGTCCTATCTTAACATTTTTGTTTAACATTATTCCTATTTGATACATATCTTCATTTTGGTTCTAGTACATTTTGTTTTATGTTAATACTAGTATTGTATGTTATAATAGTACTAGTATAGATAATTATAAACATTAATTTTTTTAATAAAACCTTCAATTGCCCTGTAGGCCCCATAATGTCTATTGTCCTATGTATGATAATTCTTTTCTTTAACAATATTACTTAACTTTAATACAAAGTAACAACTCTTAATTATCACGTATGATCTACTTGAACTTTTACAATATATTTTATACTTCACTACAAGCTTTTTTCCTTGTACTGTCCATTATAAACTTCCACATTACCTTTATGAAGTGTTTGTCAAAATTGACAACTTATATTTACATTTTGCCTGGTCTATTATTGACAATTCTTATTATTACCTTCTTACTCAATTAACACGCATTATTTTATAATCTATACTATATGATATAACAGATTTTATTTACATTTTAATTGTTATCGTTTTCCCTACCCAGTACATATAGGCTTTTGTCTCATCAGTTTCTTACTATTTACATTATTATTTAGTTCCTAAACATCAATAGTTAATTATGATTGCCTTATTTATTATTCTGTTTGTTGTTCATACTTTTTATAATGAAATTATTTATCTTAACATCTTCTTTATTTCTTTGTCTTGCTTTAACATATAAATATGGTGCATAACCTAACGTACATCATAACACTTTTATATGCAATTAAAACTGTTTCAGAAATCTTCCTGATTGGTAAACCATTTAAGTTCTGCTGAATAGGCTTTCACCTATTTTTTTACAACATTACTTATGCAGTTTACTAGATTTATATATGAATAAGTTCCAGATAGTCATATTTGGTATTTTGGTCTTATATTTTATTTTAAATTCATCTTGAATTTGCTATTTAACACTTATTTTACATTATACAGGTTTCTTACTTAATTATTATTCTGTTCTTCATTATTATGATAAGATAATTATTTATGTTAGGGTATATTCTTTATGTAGAGAGAAACATCACGTTACAATATGCGTTCCATGCATTTTCCATGTAACGTGCAAAGTTCAAATTTGCGTGAACTTCTTATAACCTAAATAACTTGAAATTATTAGATGGAACCGTGAGTACTTTTTGATGGTGAAAATATATAGCTATGTTTCAACGTGTATATAGTAGCTGTTTTAGTATCAGTTTCCTGTGCACATTTTGATCCTTTTCTCGCGGCAACCAGCAACGAATGTAAAAACTCTATTTGGCACGGATTACATCATCCCTACTGTTAGGTAGTCTACACTGATTATATGTCTGTGGAAAATGCGTCCGTTTGTTTGGGATTAACAGAGAAATAATGCCTGAAATAGGAGAGTGAGCGATAAAAAGCGAGAGGGGGAGAGAGTAACAGAAAGAGCGAGAGAGACAGACAGAGAAAACAAAAGCAGAAGATTCAAGGGTGTTGGAAGGATCAGAAATGTCATTTATATTTTTGTAAAGAACAAATTAGAGATTTTGCATTTAATAAATGTTGTATACTTAAATGTATTTAAGTATGTATTGACCTAAATGTTACACTGCATTGTGTAAGTGTGTACCTGAACTCCTCGCTGAACTTCCGTAAACAGGATTTACGCGGCTGCTAAGGTATACATGATACTGGACTTCTGACGGACTCCTCACTCTCCCATTGACGGTATATCTGATTAATTTGTTTTTCAATTTCTACAGAACAGCTAAACATTTAGCTAAGCTTAAATCTGCATAATAAAGGAATCCACAAGAATTAAGAAAACTACTGTCCATAGATCATTGGATTTTAAAAATTTAGTACTTATCGAAAGTTTGTTGTAGCTATAATTTTTGTGCAGCCGTCGTTTTCAAACGCATCCTAGTATTCGATGTTCTATAACACAAGGAGTGCAAACGTTATATGTAAAGGAAATATTATATATATTCTTGTGCTGGGTGGTGAGACGTAAATACAAGACCAGAGACCGTAAAAAAGTCAGAAGTTATATCACATAGGTCTTATATAAAGTGGGTTTAGTTAACGTTGACAACTCAGTTTTACAACTTCAATACATACCGCTTTTAAGTAACAGTAAAATTACTAAACTACTAAATTTCAAAATCTTGTTTAGCTTTTATTTGGTACGAACATAACGCACTGCAATATAAAGAACTGATACTTGTCACATTCCGGACGTGGCCTTTCAGAGTTTCTACCATTTTCAAGTTCTAAACCACGACTTGGTTTAGGACATTTTCAAGTCCTAGGTCGTGGTTTAGGACTTGAAAATGGTGGAAACACTGACAGGCCTCGTCCGGAACATGACAAGTAGCAGTTCAGCAAGTAAACACGACAAAGTTGGAATTACAGAGACTGCTAATTCAAATAACAAGATGAATGAAGAACTGGATAACACTCTAAGTTATGTACGACTTAGGTCGCGGTGAAGGCTGTAATAAATCTTGACGAAAATAAGAGCAGTAATAGTAGTGATTTATCATATTCCATTACGTCTTATATAAAAATCATTTTCGTATTCTTTACCTACTTATCATATACAGTAGAAAGTGGACCAAAAACAACACGGGAAAATGTGCTTCGTAGTCATATGTTATAAACAATGTTTAATTTTTATTTTTATATAGCTATATTTTAAACAATGTTGTTAGCAGCTTACAAATCTCTAACAGTCCAGAGTCATAGAAAGAAGAAAAACTAGAAAGTTAACGTAAGAAATTGATATGAATAATTTTGTGATAAATTTGGAAATGTGGAAAAGAAGTCAAATAGATTAAATAGATGCGAGGGAAAGAATGTGAAAAAATAATAAAAGAATACAGATATCTGAATTAAAACTAGTAATTATGTTGCAGAAGGACACAAAAAGTGAAAGGATAAGATTCGTTCGTATATTAGTTCCTTTATTCGTTTCTATTTTGTTCTCTATCTGTACATTTTGTTCAATAACCTGGAGAACCTTTCCTGAAAAAACTTGAACCGTTTTTACGTTACACTTGCACGTCAGCCCACATTAAAGTGTAATCCCAGAAAATAGGAAGGTTACAGGTAGATAGATACAGAGATAGGTAGTAAGAAGGTAATAGATAGATATTTAGCTGGAGGGTGTGACAGAGAGAGAGAGAGAGAGAGAGAGAGAGAGAGAGAGAGAGAGAGAGAGAGAGAGAGAGAGAGAGAGAGAGAGAGAGAGAGTAAGAAAGAGACAGGCAGAGCAAAACCAAAAGACTGTTTACACTATTGATTCCGAAATTTACGTAAGAAATTACAACGATTTATGTAGGCAAAATTTATAAAAAAATTTAAAAACAAATTACAGTAAACAAGTTAAACTAGTCTAAAAAAACTGATGAATGTACTTAGACACAAACGAAATACTCTGTTAAATTTGTTTCTGCATAAACTATTTGCAACGGAAATAGTATCTAAGCTGAAACGCGGAGTAAATGTTGAAAAGTTGTATTTATTGAATGAAGACGATAGAGATTCAGATATATTGAAATATAAAATCTGATACTCGTATCAATTTCCTGTGCAGTTTCTCGTTTATTTCACTAGTTGTAGAAACTGATGTAAAAGTTTGTTTCTCTCGGAGCGTATCGTATTTTATACTTACTGACTTTCAGTCTCAATCGGTGTTGCTCTGTCCAACCCTCCTTCCTTTATCTTTGAGTGTCGTCATTCTTTCTCTAAAAATGTACTGTCGTTACTCGCTCTCTGCCTATGGTACATCCCTTCTTATACTTTTACATCTTCTAATGCTTATTTCTCCTTTTTCTTAGGTCTATTGTCTTTTTATTCACGAATTTAAGTAGGTAAAATGCGTATTACGGTACGCACTGATTTTATCGTTCAAACGTTCAAACATTCGTTCCCTCATGTATTTTTGTTTCTAAAAGTATCCTATCACAGCAATTATCCAATTCCCTTTTTTAAAACAGTTTCAAAAATTTTCTGCATATTTATGGAAGAACTAGAGCTTCTATACAGATCCACTTTACATTTTCCTCTTCTACAATGACATAGAACATTCAGCACCATTTAATTGAACGATCGAAGCGAGTCCTTAGTTTTAACTCGACCGTTTGATATTTGTCTGTCTATTTGTTTATGGTATGTCTCGGATAACGTTTGAACGCATGAACCAAGTTTTCATAAAAACTTTGACTACTATGAGATGCTTAAAATTGTAAAAAAATTGCAAAAGACTATGTAGGCCATCAACTGGAGGGGAATTGAAACCACAATCTGAATATAGTGTTCTTTTCTTTAATTTAAAAAGTTGTAACCTTCAGTGGGTGAAAAATTTAATAAAATTGCAAAAATTTACATCCAAGTCCAAAAATTAAGACAATTTTCAAAACACTGTTAATATTAATCAAACCAACTATTTCTGGTTTAGATACGTTATGTTTTTGCCTTTTTGCTTTGAAACAGACGATGATAGTTTGTAGGTTGATTGGTTCTTTCTTCGATCAGCTGTCTTCTTGTCTAAGCTATGTATAGATTATTAACGAAGGGGGCTGAAAGCTATTTATATATTACTTCATACGTAGCGTTGAATGTTCAATTGGAATAAATAGTTTACGCGAGTCAAGAAACCTTCAGTAGACGATAACAAAAGACGTAATTAATTGGAACGAGACATGTTTCCCTTGCAGTCAAATTAGACAGTTAATTTAGACTTACCGTTGCCTGTCGTCTCTGTGCCCGTCTCGATATAAACCGTTAGTTACCTGTTATCTTGTAACTAGCTTCAGCGTCCGATCAGTAAAGGTAGCAAGTAAACGTACTGGTACATAATTATTTGAATCAAACTGGGTTGTGAGAGAGAGAGAGAGAGAGTGTAGAGAAATAAGTTGGTTTTTGAGTGAGAGAAGGCAAGAGAGATAGTCAGAGTGTGACAAGAATGGGTACAGTAATTGTTTTTTCTTGTTTTGTTGGTTCATCCTCTTCATTCACGCACTTAATATTAGTGATAATTGTAACTTTCCTTGTGAAAACTTACGTTTCTTAATGTCCTCGTACGTTTCGGTGTGTTATTCACCTTCTTCAGCGAGGTTTAAATACAGAATCCAGAAGGTTTAAATACAGAAGGTTTAAATAAAAATTGTGTATTTAAACCTCGCTGAAGAAGGTGAATAACAACACACCGAAACGTACGAGGACATTAAGAAACGTAAGTGTTCACAAGGAAAGTTAAAATTATCACTGTTTTTTCTTATATAAAGCATAAAGCGTAAAAGCATCTGTGTAAAAAAAAAATAATTACTGAACCCATTCTTGTCACACTGTCGGATTGCCTCTTTCCCTTCTCTCATTTATAACACCACTTATTTCTGTACGTATGATTTTTCCTCCCTCTCTATCTCTCTTTGTCTCTCTGTCACACAAATTGCGACACAAATTTATTTCCAAACAAATCTTGTGTAAATTTATTTTTATTTTAAACTTTCATATACAGACTTGAAAGAGAATGAGTGAATGTGCAATTTAAACTATGATACAAACAGCTAAATTTCCAAGATAATATCGATTTAATTTTTTAAAATTCCTTTACATAAACTCTTCGCGGCGGAAGTAGCTCAGCATTTGAACGAAGCGTGAGTAATCACGGAAAGTCAATATCTATTTGATGACGAAGGATATTCCGGTATATTGCAATATAAAATGTGTTTGCCGTATCAATTTCCTGTACACAGGTTCTTGTCTACGGGTTGTATTAAGTTATGTTAAACTATTTCCCGTTGGATTACACGATCTCATATCTTGTATTTACTTACTTTATGTATCTATTTCAGTGGTCAATGTGACTCTTCTTGTCTACCTTCTTAGAGTTACAATTTCCTCTTTCTCCAATTAACTGTTGTTATTCTAGCCGTCTCTTTACAGATCTGTGCACATACTCCCATAAAATATGAAAAGGGCTGTAACAGTGTAAACGGCCTAATTAACAATTATAATCTTCAACACTATTATATTAGAATAATAGTAGCAAACTATTTTAACTTGTACAGATGCTTTTCGTGGCGTTAGTCACATCTTCAGTGTGGAATAGTTACTCCCTGTTCTTGATGTCTGCTGTACACCTGAAGTTTGTGGCGATGTAGTAGCGTTGTGTAACTTGTCGTGTGGTAGATTGGAGAGCTTACTGGACCTTTTATTCATCTTCCGCAGACGTTTCCCAGTCTTGCGCTTTGCCTCAATTCCATGATGTTATCCTTTAGTTCTTTTCCAGACCCTTGATATTATCCTTAAAATGTCTACTTTCTTCCCATTTATTATTCCACGTTGCAGTACTTAACCTTTTGTCTCCAGTCGTCTGCCATATATCCTGTATTCCACCAGGCTATTTGTATTGCTCTGAATCCGCGATATCTTGTGCGGAATATTAGTCCAAGAATGAAGGCACCATTATCTCAGGACAACTAACCTTAGGCGTTGTGCTGTCTCGACTATTCTTATCGCAACGGAGATAAAAGGAACACAGAATTTGTCAATAAATACGTAAATAATAAATTAGAGAAAGTGATTTCG
The DNA here is from genome assembly GCA_034769895.1 of Magicicada septendecula. NCBI lineage: Eukaryota > Metazoa > Arthropoda > Insecta > Hemiptera > Cicadidae > Magicicada > Magicicada septendecula. Next base: position 144,310,505 of record CM068372.1, read on the forward strand.
CCTAAGGCAAGTCGAAGCAAGCGTCTGTCGAGTACTACAGCACTAAGATATCGACCATCTCTGGTTTAGACCAGGCGTGTTCTGCGAGACACTAGTCTACCCCTACGAGGACGCGGTTGACTTTTTCACCGCGCATGGCGGTTTTAGGCAGATGAAAATTCCATGACCCTCCGTTGCGTGTTTCACCACACCTATCCCTCAGTTTGTCTTCTTCCGCCCTCCACCACCACGATACCTTTATATATCTTCAGATTTCACTGCCAGGGTTTAATTACCAATTTAGTTCTGAAAGTTGGACGGTCCGCTGTCTTAATCTTCTGATTACAGCGGCAATCATCTTTACTGAATCTAGCAAATTAGTCAGGAATAAGTTTATTTCATGTACACCTGTATTAAAAAAGTAAACGAGTTAATTGATCGAGTCATTGCATTTTATTTTTATGTGCCTGGAAAATTTAATAAAGGAATGTGAAAAAATACGTTAAATATGCCGGTACTTGCTGATAATAGGTAGGAAGTAATGAGAGTTTGTGAATTTGTACTGTTTTCGGAAACGATTTAATAGTTTTAGGGAGTGTTGTTATGTAGGAATTCGTTATAATCCGAATGTGTTTGCGTATGAAATAATGAACTAAGAAACTGTGAAAGAAAGTGAAAATATCGAAACCGCCCGCGTCGTATGCAAGTTAACGCTTGTGTATTTCCTAGATACCCAGTTGTCTCACACGTTGTTTTCTGAATAAAACAGATTTTTAAATTACTTTTGTTATGGTTAAACAAATTACACACTGCGTTTACTACTTCTGGCAAATTATAATATAATGAGCGTATATACGTATAACGGATGTATGAATTAAATAGAACGTAATTACTTACGTCGTTTCCTCAACGAATCTGCAAATGAAATACTTATTTTTTAAAACTTTGCTACCCGTAATATTATTATTTTAGAGCATATAAAAGAATTAATTATCACATTTAATGATAGTCCCGTTGCATCAGAGTGATGGCGAAAAATTCTGTTTCTTTAAGAAATAGAAAAAAAACACTGAAATAGATATAAGAAGATTGTGCATGACTAAATTAAAGCACATGCTGAGGAAATATAATAAACTATTGATTAAATACAGAAATCAAGTAGAACAAAAATAAACCTATTTATATTGTATTGGATTGTAATAAACGACATGGGAGTAGAGAGACTGATTAACTATGGTTGAAAGAATACGATAAAAATAAGAACATTCGCACGATGGTGGAATATTTAGATAAGGGATACATTCCACTTGTAATTGGAATATATGAACTGATTCCAACAACGAAAGAAAGACCTATCGACGAAGAAGAAAACGACAGTTAAAATACAGACCATAGAACTTTTTCAAAATATAAAAAAACTTAAGCTGTACGTAGTATCTCCATCTAGTGAAAACAGTTAGAAGTACGCTCGTAAAATAATTCACCGTATTAAAAGTAATATTTCACTCGCGCGCACATGTGTGCGTATGTGGCTTTTTTATAAGTAGGAAATAAAAACAGATTTTCACAACACTTAAAAACTTCTACAAAATAAGCAAAACAAAAAAGAGCGACTTTAGAGTCGTTTGTCTAAGTCGTTAACGTAATTTTTGGAACAGATTAATAGCCCAAGATAAAAGTCAGGGTATTCACTTTTTTCCCGTGACATTTGCAAAATTAAACAATTTTTTCAAGGGTCCATTTACTCTCATTTACAGAGTGATGACTAGAACTTCTTCTTTTTCCTTCGCCACCGTAAAAAAAAAGATTTTTATAAATGTGACGGTACTGGGGTACGGTTGAGATACAAATGTTTGTCGTTTAAAAACAAAAGAGATATAACGAAAGAAATTCAAACAACAAGGAAAAGCGTGAAAAAAATGGGATGAAATGAATCTCATGCCTCTCCTAGCACTTTAGGTGTAGACAAAAATAAAATATAAAAGGGATCGGGAAATAAAAGAAATCACGCATTGGCCACGTAGAAAGTAGGTTGGTAAGTCTGATAACCTGATTAAATAAATTAGGAGATAGTGTAAGTTTTAAATGAATAAATGATGAAAATTCATAAAACTCAAATCCGGTGTGCACAAAAATATGGGATTTCGTGCACACACGAATGAACATAATAAAATTGGTTAAATGAAACATTGTTCTCTTGATTTTGCTTTTGATAACAATTCTTCTGTAGGAAGGTCAACAGTATATACTAATTTGTTATCTTCGAATGTCTTAATCAGTTTTCATATTTTAAAAGTCAAAAAAATAATACTGGATATATGTACTTTCAACAGTTTTTACCAGGCGGTGTTTACATATTTCTTATACCGCTTGTTCCTAAAAAATTATTTTAAAAGTAACGATTTATGGACAAAATCGTCCTTTTGTTTTAAACGTATATTCAGATTGCTTGTTTTGATACCCAGACTTTTTCGATTTGTGAATACACCTAAGACTTGCGAGGTTTATAGTAGTACTTTTAAAAAGGTGTTTGAGGACTTTTTGAGACCTTAATGGAGGTATGACGCCCTTCGTGGAATTCACTGACGTGAAAGCAATGTGGCCTTTCATCTGAACTGCAGAGGCACTCTTACTACGAGTAACCAGTTCCAAAATAGTTGATCACAATGTATCGGCAAACAAACGAAAGACGAGATTCTCTATGAATTACGTAAGTCCTGGTTCGGTAAGATAATCAATGCACATCGGCAGCATTGTGATCATTCTATCGGCAGCGGGAAGTACACACACCCTAGTGGACGCCCACACGGTAGTGTACTAACTGCCTGAAATCAACGATTCTGGTCATTCAGACTGTGGTTGTGCCGTCTGACAATCAACCGACTCTCGTTTAGCATTAGTCACTTTTAGAATCCAAAGCGGTTTGATTTACTGCCACACTGGAATAAACTATCGAATAGGAAGACAACCTCTAGTCTGGCCACCGAAGATATGGGGAGAGAAAACATAACTTGAATTGAACAGACAGTTGCCAACTGTCTCATGAAAAGTATAAGAAAACAATTTGAAAATACATTTGAACAAACTTATTAAATGTTAAATTCAACCTACCTTAAAAATTTAATTAAGTTACTAATTGTTCGTAAGTGGATACTAAAAGGTAAGATTTTCGTAAAGAAATGTTGACATATAAACGCACCCCAACTGACTAAATTGGTAACTGGCCGAGAAATCCTGAAGTTTATCATAGTAAATACTTTTTTCATATCTCTCCAGAAGGAAAAGAAGTTGTAAATACCGAAGGAAAAGAATTTAGTTACATAGTTAAGAAAAGTAAAGCCATATCCTGTGGAGAAAACTTCTCGAGAATACAGTTTTTCTTCAACATTATGATGCAATGAGTGCTAATGCCCTTCAAATAATTTTTATATTTTTTTATCCAGGGTTAAAATTAGACATGAATTACTCCCAAAGTGTGAAGTTATTAACAACAGTTACTTAAATAAAAACTAATAATTATTAAAGTTAGCGATTTAGAAAAGTAAGTTGAATGTTATGGCTATAAAAATGAAAATATGGAAAATGCAGACGTTTCAGTTGATAAATTCACCTAGTCACTGAGAAGCAAAAATTTATAAAAAACACTTTGCTTTAATTTTTTTATATTTCGTTTGCTTATTCAATAACTTTGAAATATCTCTATGGTACATTAAGAAGAATAGAACGATCGGAACGTAAGAAAGCTTCAACATATAAACGCTATAATGTATAGGGGTTGATTTCGATGGACAGACTGAAAAATATGAATTGCAATACTTTTGTCTTGGCACGGTTGCACCATTAAGGAAATGACTAAGCAAGGATTACTACAATACATTTGAGCCCCCGCTATTAAATCTAATGTAATCGCTACTCATAGGGGTTGCAGGCACACACGAGCCGGCGTTTGCGCAACATTAATTGTAATGAAACCGTTTCACCCTCTTTCCGTCATCATTTTACACGACCATAATGTAATGAATTGATATTCCCTTATTCGAATGTTTACAATCGGACCCTGGCGCGAACGCTACCCAACCCTCGCGGAACGCTATTAATCATGTTATTTTTCATAATATTTTCTTAGAAACGTAATCAAATAGAAAAGAAATTCTGTTGTTAAACCGAAGAGGGTGAAGAGAATAAAGCTTTTTAGTAAGATTTGTTTACGTCAGTCTAAGCGCGTGTACTCACTTGAGTAATATTTTCTACCATGGTGCTGACAATAACTGCTTTTCGGTTTTGAAAAATTCAAACTCATTTCCATAGACTCCACGTAAAACATAATGTTTATCCAGTAATTAGATTACATATTTTTACACTTGCTTTCTTATTATAATAACCTTTCGATTGAAAGGTATTACTCTTCATCCTTCAATAGTCCAGAGTAGTGCATTAATCGATCAACACTAGTCCATAAGGGGAGATAAGCAGTTTTTCGGTAAAAAAATTGAATTTTTTGTATTGTCCCAAAACATTTTCCATTTCATCCTGATTAAAAAAATATATACTCTTATGAGGCTAACTACATTAATGTGACCGTAAAAAAATAAAATGAAAAGTATTACGCGTGGTTTTCCAATCCCATTTGGAAACAGCTTTACGCGTGTTTTCGGTAACCATGGATTTCAACAATTAGGTACACTTTTATCAAAAATTATAAGTGCTATTCAGTTTAAATTCTGTGTGATTGAACACTACAATGTAAAAATTAAAGTGTACTAGAATTAATCAATTCTTTAAAAGAATGTTTTTTATACAAAGTTTTAAATAAAACAAATTTGTTCAAATTTTTTTTTAATTAATTATTTTTTACATTGGTATTTTTTTCTTAAATTCGTTCAAACTAGTACATCATGTTACAAATATATATCCGTTAAGGTATCGTAGAAATTTCAATATATCATTAATTAATGGTACCTAACTAAACCCCTCTTCGACCATTTAAAACGCATTGGACAAAAAAAGTGCGAATCTCCCCTAACAGTCTTTTAAATTCATCACGTCCGTTCGACTTACTTGAGCATGGTACTAAATTCCTTATCCTCAACAGATTTCAAGTATTTTACTCGAACTTCCCTCGAAACGGATGTAGCAATTCCCTTTGGTTATTGGAAGGTACCTGTTTATTCTACAAAACGTCTAGACTCCGAATGTCTTTAAATTATGCCCACATCAAATATTTTATCTTGACGCTGATTGTGACAGTGGTGTGTTCATGGAACTTCACTAACTTATTTGTAATCTTTGCTATAACGCGTTATTTTATCTGACACTCGGCATGTACCATTAAGACACATATCTTTCAGAGGTCATATGGATATATATGTCAGTGTACTAGGTACATCCACGATTATTCCCATCATCTGTCGTCTCTGCCAAACATACACTGCGTCATCGGGGCTCGAGGATGAACCGGCAATTTTATTGGCCTGGGGATGTTATAGTCCGAGCCAAGGTGTATGTCCCGAGATTGGGAACCAGAACTGTCTCGTCCCTGGCCAGTAGCTGCTCTAGTTAATCACACCTGTCTATGTGGGCCTTCCATCGAAGTGCATGAACCCTTGTAGAATAGCCTGCCCATCTAGCGTTTGGCGTACTCGTGTTCAGGTGGGGGAGGGCCTCTTAGGGTTAGTCGTTGCGTGGCTGGCTGATCCACTTGGGCCCGGGACTACGGTCGGGGAGATCTGCATGAGGGCTATATCTCTGAATCCGGTTGGCCCTTTCTTTCTACGAAACATCCATCCTGGCATGTGCTGCCTCGTGGACGCGGGATTAAACATATTTTCGAAGCGGTATTGGTATTGATGATCGGAAAAAAGTATGCGTCCGGCGTAGTGGAGTCTGTCTCACCGGCGCTGCTTTGGGGGCGTCGTGTCAACGGGGCGTTCCCCCGTTTTCCAGACTTGCTAACGGTACGCCACTTCCACGCACGAGGTCACTACTTATAACGACCCTTCTTCTTGACATTATAACACGGGGAACCAGTTTAATTGGCATTTGTCAATTAAACCGGCTGCCATTATATTTACTGATTACTTACCAACAAATTGGGAACCTGTAAAGTTTAGGAGTTTGACTGAGGTTTCGCAAATTTACTCACTCTCTTGGGTTTAGCAAAGACATCTCTTTATTACAACTTTCAAAATAAGGTTTGTGATATATTAGGTTGTATACCAACATTCATGATTCTTACTTAATGAATAAATTCATTACTAAAAGCTTTCATTCTTTTTAAAACATTATTATGATGAGCTCAAAACCATACAGCTGTATATTACATTAAATACCACGGATCCGGGTTCTAATTTCTATGATATTCCAGATTATTTTGACATTATGTAAACTATTTGAAGAATAGTTTAATTTACTATTGACTTAGTTATACCTGTAAGCATCTTCAGGTTACTATTATTTAGTTACAGTAACTATCCATATTACTACCTTACGATTTACAGTATTTATATGAGTCTTTACGAGAAATATACGGTCTTTACTCTGGGTTGTTAGAAGAAATATAACCACAGAAATTATGCTTCCGTGTCACCTGGGTATTGGGTGTGTCCACGACTGGTCCTCTTCATGATCCTCTCCGGTGGTGTTTTCTGGATGTTCTTAGCTGCAGTTTGTGGTCCTCCATTTAAACTGTTGACTCTAAGTAGGTAGTTTAGGCATGATGCTCATAGTGTGGTTGTTGGTTTCCTTCAGACGGTCGTTTTCACTTTACACATTTTGTTTAAACTGCACTAATGTTACATTCTGATTAGGTATTGTACATACTTTAATTGTTAAACACTTACTTAAAGAGATGTGATGCCTACACTGTTTATATATTTACTTTTTAACTACATAACTTCCTTTACATTTTAACTACATATTTGCACTCTCCTCTACTTATTGCTCTTGTTACCAAGAAGCATCTATTTATTTACACATAGTTTTGTAATGTAACACGTATTTCTGGTGACAACGCATGGCAAAGCAGTTGGCTTGGGCGCAATTCATCGACGACTGGGGTAGGTTTTGTGGCCGTGAGTAGGGATCTGGCGTAGTTTACACATCGAGAGAAAAGTAGTTCGTTCTTTTATTATTATTATTTTACCTTTAATTTGCTACTATTAATTATACCACACCTTCTTTATTTTCGTCAGTATTTTATTTGTAACTATCACGTTTTTTAGAGATCATTACCATGATTATTTTAATTAGCGTAACAACTGTATAATTTGCGTGTCCGTACTGGCTTTTCACTTGTTTGTACAGGTATTTGCTACAGGAGGGGGTGGATTATTTTATTATGTGGTATTACGAACACAAAAAAAAATTTTTGTTTTGTGCTATTTAAAATTTGTTTTAAATCGTCACATACTGAGCAACGTCATGTCCTGAATTAACAGTTTATGTTTCAACATGCCAAAACGGCGAAGCGTGTTAGTCTACTTTTATAGGAGAGGATTCCATCCCTGTCGTTGATGTAGCCAGTGGGTAGACAGCGGGGACGTTTTCTGGCCTTTCTTGATAACCTGATGTTGTTGCAGAGACGATACGTTAGAAATATGGGGCCAGCAACCACTTTCATAGGTACTATGATGTACAGTGGTGGTAATACCACCCATCGATAGTACATTTTCCTAAATTCTGGTTCTAGGTTCATATTTAATATTGTTTGTAAAGACCTGCGTGTGTAACTGAGAGTATCATTTATTAATCAATTTTCACTTTAGTGTAGCTTATGACATTGTTTACGATCAGCAATGTGTAAAATCTAAGTAGAAATTTTTTATTTTAATATTTTATTTTAGTTAAGAGGTCCCGGGTTCGATTCCCGGACCCGCACCATAATATCAAGGTGCGTTTTCACCCCCCAGGTCGACTCAGCCTGTAAAAATGAGTACCTGGGATAACATCCTGGAGATAATACTGGGCGGTTGAAGCGTAGTGTTGGCCACACTGCCTTCCTTGTATGCCGAAAGGCTTACATAAGGCAGCCTACCCTGCCTACTCCTAAGCTACTTCGGTGGTACACATGGGAGCCATTATTATTATTTATTTCAATACTCTTACTACTCATGATTATGTTTAATTTAATGAACAGTTTCATTATGTATTTGATAAGTTATTCGTATTTCTCGTTTTTGCAAAGGTTAGATTATTTTTGTATATTACCTGAAGGCGGCCGTAAATGTAACCTATAAAAGTAGACTAACACGCTTCGCCGTTATGGCATGTTGAAACATAAACTGTTAATTCAAGACATGACGTTGCTCAGTAGTGACCTCGTGCGTGGAAGTGGCGTACCGTTACCGAGTCTGGAAAAGGGGGGAACGCCCGTTGACACGACGCCCCCCCAAAGGAGCGCCGGTGAGACAGACTCCACTACGCCGGACGCATACTTTTTTCCGATCATCAGTACCAGTGATCGAAATGTTGCGTTGCTTAAAACTGAACTATGGTTAACGTCCGCCTCGATAATGTGTACTCACGTCTTCTAAGAGTAAAGGGTGTAATTTTTACGCCCATGTCAGGATCGCGTAAATAGTGATCGCGTAAACAAACAAAAATCATTGTGTACCGTAAAAACTTTAAACTTTTCCTTTAGTCAACGTGTATTTTAAATTGTTGATATTAATAGCATTGAATGTTTCAATAAACACAGATTTAGCAAATCTACAACGACCGACGTCAGTGAGAAAAAAAATTAATTATATTTAAGTCTACGCTTACTGAGGCACTATCCAGCAGAGTCTTGCTAAGACACTTCAAAATTTGAACCTTAGAGTTCAAATTTAAGAGTACAGTTTACTGTAAATTTTTTTTAGTCACGACTTCTTGATATTATAACTACTGTCTATATAGTTTCTTAAAATAAAAATATCTTTCCTGAGCTCATGTGTATGAACTGCAGCAAATTATATATTTGATAATTTGATAGTTTACCTTTGATTTTACGATAGCTAACGAAACTATACGATTCGTGAGCTTAAAATGCAAGCTCTGCCAAAACGCATATTGTTACGAAGGCAGCACAGTTACATGTCTTGAAACAATTGAATAAATGATTAAAAGCCAGACAAATGAACTACTCCAATGTTTGTTAAAGTAGTGAAGCTAAGTCATAGTTTCAGCTCGACCGTTTAACATTTGTCTGTGAGCCTGTGTGCATGTCTGTTCGGAGAGCCCCTCACGATAACCTTTGAGTTCGTCGTAAAAGGTAGCAAGGATAGCGTTAATTTTACTCTACAGGCTTCCATTTTTTACTGAATAATTCCTCAAAAATAAGAGAGCGGGAAGCATAAACGGGAGGGTTAAGATTTTTAAAAATCCGAAAAAGCCTATGTAGATTTTTAAATTAGACACGAAATCTGACTACAGTAACCAGTTTTGGAAAACGTAAATGGTAAGCACAAGAAGCCCTAGAAACGAGACCGAAAGTGTATAAAAATTGTACAAACGTATTCTGAGTACCCAATTGAGAGAATTTTAATCAAAATCTGAGTGCAGTGTTCGTTTTTAGAAATTTGAAACGTTTTGAACACTAAGGTAAAAATTTATAAAATTATATTTCAGATTTTTAATTTAAAACAAAAATTTTAATTTTTTGGTTTGAAAAAAGTCAGTATTAGAATAAAACAAAATAATCCATACAGGAATGTAGTGTTTACTTTGAAAATAGTTTAACATATTGGGAACAATTTTTAAGTTTAAAACAATCGTAAGAGTCTAAATGTAGCATCAATTTATGAGGAATTGTACGCAAAATCCAATTCAGTACTATAAATAATTCAATAATTTGACAAAATTAATATCTTAAAACACTTCGCATATTTCAACGACCTTCGAGAAGCTTGTAGGCTGCGTTTTAAAAACTTTACATATTGTTACAGTTAAGTTTATTTGTGAATAGTGTTTGGTACTTTAATATAGGCTACGCTTAACCATGTATACGGAATATACACAAACTTGGAAACGTAGCATAAATTACTTTTCATCTAGACATTATGGTTTTAAATATAACCGAAGCCAGTCAGGAATATGTGCATATAGAATAATTAATTAAATCTGATACTTTGCACATTATGTGTGACCTCTTCACTTTTATACGTACACTAAAAGGCACATAAAAAGTACAAAATATTTTTAATACATAAAAAATGAGAAGCATGTACTGCCACTTTCTCGTTATTGTACAATGTTTATAAGCTTATGATAAAAATCATAGTGACATATGACATTACTCAGAGTTTAAAAAATTTCAAGTTTATTAATTTCATTTTAATTGATAGTGATTTATTTACTACTAGTGATTTAGTAAAAGCGTTTGTCACAGTATTGTGGTTGTACTGACGTACACCTTGTCAGTGCGTTAAGTCCTCATTACACTGAAGATGGCCTCCAGAAGTGAGGCCGAAACGTCTGTTCGAGTTAAGACTTTTCGACACGAAGAAAATGGAAGACTACGGCCTTACAGCCCGGATATTATTATTAACAATTAATAGTGATTTCCTTGAAAAAAGTGAGCGATCTCTGTAGCTCGGGGTGCTTAATGGTAACACGATTATAAAACAATCATCAACGATTTACAATTTAAAATTAAAATTATATTTAAGAAACATTTAAAAATAATTAATTTTATTTTTGCTTAAATAAAAGTAGATAAGCAGAACGAAACACTTTTTGACGTCATCGAACACGCTCCTCAACAATTGGCGTATAAAACAATAATTGTCCCAACGTGTCAACAACAGATGATAAGCTATTTAATTTAATCTACTCTCTTAATTACTACATTTCGTTTGTTGTTTCTAAAATTCACATTTCTAAAAATATTTAATGATAAGGATTATTTTCATTATTATAATTTTATAATTAGCGACTGTCGTGACCGACGAATGAAATTGCGTGACGTCGCGCTAACACACACACGCGCGCAGTCAGGTTTATGCTCACCTTTTGTGTGACCGAGTGAGACGTTGGCGTGAGTACGTTATTATGAAGACACGCACCCCGTACGCGAGCCAGAGCGCGTGCGCGCGCGCCAACTCCACCGAGAATAAGGACGCTAAACGGATTGTTGTCGGTTTTCATACGTAGACCTACGTGTTGCGGCATGAATATTTATGGAGCCGACCCTCACTTTGTTGTTTTACGATTATAAAATTTACATATTTTAATTACGCCGAATAACAACGACATTCACACACACACACACACACACACATACAAGTTCGGTGTGAATGCAATGAGAACGCGGCGGCTTGATTTCCTACGAAAATGACTTAATGTTTCTCGGCCGCACGCAGACCCCTCTCTCTCGACGTTTCCATCGAACCGCGGGGGGTGAGGATTAACTTACGCAAGTCCATCTGCGTCCCCCGACATAAAAACAGTCGTATATTATTTCCATTTTGTTGCATTCTGTTGTGTTTAGTTTATTACTGACACGAGAGGATGACGCTTAATCAAATCCCGAAATTTTAATTAAGCCGAATAACAGCATTCACTAGTAGATACATGCTCTCCCTTTCCCTCTCTCTCGTTAACACCCACACGCACATACGCATAAGTTAGTGCATACACTGGGTGGGTGTCAATCATGTGCTCATTAATCTTGAGAACACATCTTGCTCCAAACCATTCCCATCCTGAGGGGACGGATCACAAAGATTCTGCCACCCGGAAAGAGGTATTACTTAGTTCCTGTCTGTTACTTTTGGGAGCAACAAGTTATTACCGCTTTGTAGAAGCAGTGAGGGACCTTATCCAGTATCTGGCGTACGTTGTTGCTTTAACACAACAAATAATGATGCTTTCTATTCTACCGTAAAACTACACAAATATTTGTAATGCAGTTTCCTAGCTAAATTATAAGAGTAGAACATGAGCGTTAAACAAAGAGCCATTGAACCCAGTACTATTCAATACAGTGATGAAGGAAATAATGGCCTCAGAAGTTACGAGATCGGAGACGATAATATGTTTGTGCTACGCGAACGACCCGTCGAGGATGAAAGTTCTCTTGAAAATCTTCTCTATCGTTTTACCCTAATTGCCCAAAAATTAGGTTATTAATTACTAATCATGAAGACAAAACACTTAATGTTTTTAAAGAACTATTCCATTGTAAACTATTGGTATACGAAAACATTAATAAGCATGTGTCATCCGTCACGTACCTTGGCATACGAGCAACTTCCCACCGAGATCTATAGGCTGAAGTACATCAGTCAGCATGAAACCGAGGTGCGCATGCAAAAACAATGGTGCGCCAAATTTGATCTACAACGAAAACAATAGGAATATTGGATGCAACCGACGTCACTTACTAAACTGTCACTTTTCGATAGACAGAGACGTGGTGACATAACGGAAATAAGAGAAGAGACAACATAACGCGTATTGAGAGGAGAAGAATGGCACTCGCGTGGGAGAGAATCGCCGAAGGCCGACTCCTGAAAGTAGTAATGACCAATAAACCCAACGAAAAGAGAAGTAGAAATCGTCATAAAAGACATTTTAATGGTCAAAACTCTGCATGTAGGCCTACATAAATGTAGAAGAAAAATAAAAAGTAGAACATAAATAAAATTACAATACGATTCCAACGGTGACATAAACTTGCAGTAAAAGAAATGATTATCAGATACTGCAAAACTTGAAATAAACATTGCCATAGAAAGGCGAGAACTTATTTGTACAAATAACCAATGAGACAATAAAATCCCGCTATAATAATTACTATTGGATTATAATTTATTTCACTATCAAATAATAATATTATTATTAATAATAAATAAACGTTTAACAAAAATATATTTTTATATATATTGAAATTACAAATATTTCGATAATAATCCAACTATCATCATCATCAGATATAGTTTAATATCTGATGTTGATATTTATATTTAATATTTTAAATATATTTTATATTTAACAAAAATATAAAATAATATATTCTTCTTAAAAGATTATTTATTATTAGACTAATATAATATAAAATAAGAAAAAAAATTTGAGCATATATATGAATACAAATAATAGACCTAATAATAATAATAATAATAATAATAATTATTATTATTATTATTATTATTATAGTAATAACAATTATTATCTACATTATTATTATTATTATTATTATTATTATTATTATTATTATTATTATTATTATTATTATTATTATTATATTCTTGATACATGGTATAATTAACAACTAGAAAACAACCGACTTGTAATCGGTGGAAAGAATATCAGTAAAATTAATGTAAGTGCAGCCTGTCAGCTCATTGTGTCAGCGTTGTATGGCGCATAAGGTGCGGTGATCGGAGTTGACTTGTTTCCAGTAGTAGTGAAAGGCCTTTACGGGTGACGTGTGTGCAGATCGCTCGCACGCAAGCTACATTACTGGCCACAGATGACGTAGCCGTATGCGAACGGAGAACTACAAACAGTAAGGCCTCTATTACACTAGGCAACATGTGGCGGGCAACTAGTTGTCCGACCTCGGACAACTAGTTGACGAGGGCTAAAATGCTCTCGGCCACATGTTGATGATTAGTCGAGAAAATGGCGTCAAGGAATGAAGAGCTTCTGCTACTCGCTTTGTTATTAAAGAAAAGAAGACGCAGAGCTCGGAGAAGACGTATGTACATACACCCTATGTTATCAACAAGGATGGATAAAGGATTGTACTACACACTGTTCGATGATCTGTGCGCGGACGAAAATAAGTTTTTTAACTATTTTCGTATGTCAAAACAATCATTTGATGAATTGTTGGACTTGGTCAAAGCAGACATAACTGGCACTGATACCAAAATGAAGAGAAGCATACCACCAGAAGAAAAGTTAGTCGTAACCCTGAGGTAAGTGATCTGTACAATTAATTAATCAAATTAAATACAATTAAATTTTATTGTAACGTTTTCCACTTTATACAAAAAAATTAAGAAACTACATTTTAAGATATTAAAAAGTCTTGGATGAAAAAAACAAACATTAAAATAATCTGTAAACAGTTGAATTCTTACAAAAATACAATGTTACATAACTAATTATTTTAAAAGTAAACAGAAAGAAAATTAAAATAGTAAAAAATCACTTATTTGGGTGCTGCTACTGTCGGACTCTGCAGGCGAAGCCACTGGTGATTGTCCGTTGGAGCTGCTTGCTACGGATAGGCAAGATTGATTTTGACTTTGGTATTCCAATAGTTGCTGTGAATTTCTGGTTGAACTTTGGATTGCCTTTGGTGTTGATGTATGTTGCAGGGGGTTTGGATTTCGGCATTGCTTTATTTGATTGGAAAATCCTGTAGGATTTAGGTATGATGGTGATGGTGATGGATGTTGCTGATGGTTTGGACTTTGGTAATGTTGAGCTTGATAGGAATATCCTGCGGAATTTGGAAATGATTGTGGTTGTAACGAATACTGTTGATATCCAAACTGGCCTGTATTTGGCATTGGTGCCCATTGTTGAGTGATGGGGGTTTGAGCAGCAGCAATGGCTGCAATAATGTCACTTCTAAGCTTTAACCTCCTTTCTGGAGGGACTTTATTTATTTCTGAGACAAGTGACAGTAAAAACAACTTATCCTCATGTTTTTCATCATGTGTTTCTTCTTCAGTAACAATTTTTTTCTTCAAAATTTCAATAAGGTTATCTTCGTCCTTTCTTAATTTCTTGTTGCTTTTACTTTTAGATTTTGAAATACCTTCAACCTCTAGCGAGCCAGTCGCGTCAGTATTATCATTGTTTCCCTCGACACTGTTTTCTCTGTCATTGTCGTGATCCAATGAACTAGCAGTTTTCTTACATAACGTTTCTAAAAAACTCAACTGCTCAAAATAGACATACTGCTTATGGGCCTTCGTCCCTGATCCACTTTTTACTTCCTTCTTTTTCTGAATTTCTCTCGCATAGCAAGTACGAATGGACTTCCACCTTTTCTGAATGATTGTCACTGAAAATAAACCAAAATGTATAGGCAACAAAAAATTACTAAAATGCAGTAGGGTTTTTTGTTTTAACCTTAGAAATAATAATTATAATTAATTTAAGAATTTTACCTTATATAATCCACTAGGCGATCTCAGTTTCTCAAATACGACATGTTTCAGGGACTAAATCCCCATCCTCAGGTACAGTAAAATGCTATTCCCCTAATACATAGGGGTCGTCGAAAAGATTAAAACGTTTATACACATAAACACCACACGCACAAAACTCACTATGAATAAATTAACATATATACATAAACATATGAAAACGTTATAAGTGACTCGGTGCAACAAATTAATCAGTTTATGTATATATGTTAATTTATTCATAGTGAGTTTTGTGCGTGTGGTGTTTATGTGTATAAACGTTTTAATCTTTTCGACGACCCCTATGTATTAGGGGAATAGCATTTTACTGTACCTGAGGATGGGGATTTAGTCCCTGAAACATGTCGTATTTGAAAAACTGAGATCGCCTAGTGGATTATATAAGGTAAAATTCTTAAATTAATCATAATAGCGATCTGGAGACTGCATAAAATGTATCTCGAAGCCAATAATTATAAATTTTCATAAACCAAACTTCATAGGTGTTGTGTTGTACAGGGTGGGTGGTAGTCAGTGTTAAACAATTTTTTTCTTGTAATAGTACATACAAGAAGTATGTACATTTCCTATTGTAGTAGGAAACCACTTAGAAAATATTTATCTCAAACGGCCTTGTAGTAATTAATTTTTTAGTATTTTTACAAAAATTCTTGACTTTCAGTCAGAAACTTCTAATTTCCGCTCAGTCATTGAATACTTGCATTTTTTTCTTAAAGCTTATAAAATTGTTATTATAAGATGACCATTCCTTTTATGAAAAAGTAATTAAAATGTGCTACTTATTGAATTTCAAATTTCTAGAACAATTCAAAAAAACATGAAAGTAAGTCAAGGATGTTTTTACACAATTCACTACTTTTTGGCAGTTTGAGATAATTGTCTTAGTGGTTTTCTACTCCATTAAGTGTATACTATAATAGAAACATTTTCTAACACTAACTACCACCCACCCTTTATACATTGGTGCGTATGTTTTTATGAGTAGTTAATGTAGTTAAAATTGTTTTGTATTAATGCTCTCTGTTTTTACAGGTATCTGGCAACTGGAACATCAATGATCGACCTCCAATATCAATATAGAATAAGTCAGCCTGCAATATCCATGATCGTAAGACAAGTTTGTAAAGCTATTTGGAAGTGTGTCATGCCAAAATGCTTTCCACAATTTACAGAAAAGTTTTGGCTTGAAACTGCAGCTGAATTTTACGAGAAGACAAACTTTCCACATTGTATTGGAGCGATTGACGGGAAACACATCAGCTGTATCAAACCTCAACATAGTGGTTCCTTATACTATAACTACAAGAACTACTTCTCTGTACTTCTTATGGCTATGTGCGATGCGTCGTACAAATTCATCTTTATTGATGTGGGTGCGTATGGTAAATCATCAGATTCAACCGTATTCAAAGAGAGTGTGTTTTTCAATAGACTTCAAAATGGTTCATTAAACATTCCTCCTCCTCAGAACTCCTTCACAGGTCTTGATGAACCCATGCCTTTTGCAATTGTTGCAGACGAGGGATTTGGCCTATCAACGAATATTCTAAGACCGTATGCAGGTAAATGTCTCACTGTCAAGAAACGTGTATTCAATTACAGGCTTTGTCGTGCACGTAGGAACATTGAATGTACCTTTGGAATACTCGCAAACAAATGGCGAATATTCCACAGGCCAATGAATGTTGACATATCATTATGTGAAGACATTATTAAATTATGCTGTGTGCTACACAATTTCGTAAGACAAAGGGATGGCTATCGCATTGAGGACACGTTAACGGTGGAAGGACTGTTCGATATGGATCCCATTATTGAGAAACCACCAAAAAAGGCTAGTAAACTGAGGGATATGTTTGCTGACTACTTCCTCAGTGAAGAAGGTGCCGTTCCGTGGCAAATGGATCGTATGTAGGCAAGGATATATACGATGGATCGTCTTCTGTAGAGGTTCATGAACACATTTGTAGAGGTGTTAATACAGTACGTATAAGTTAAGTTGAATTTAAGTAAGTTCCTTACCAATGTAACCAATGTTTTAAAAATAACTGAAAATATATTACTACTCACAATTTATTTGTTAAGAAATTGCGACTTTTTACTTATTAGGAAAAATACTAAACGTTTTATATTTTTCAAATTTTTTGTTATCTTTGTATAAAAAATAGACAAAATAAAGCAGATTTTTTGCATTTTAAAAACTATATTTTTTTTTTTAAATACTTTTCCTTGGTTAGTACACTACTTCTGTAAATAAAGAAAAAGTAATTTTTCACATTGGAAATAGAGGTGTTTTATATATAAACTGTCGTCCCAGACACAGTTAAGGTGGTGTCTGGGGCGAAGTGCGCATGCGCGGAAGCGAGAGTGGCGCGCCACATGTTGCCCAGTGTAATAGCTCCCATCTGAAACAATGCCCCACGTCCAGCGTCAGCAACTTCCGAGTGGTCGGGAAGTTGCCGATCTCGTCCACCGTCATCCACTAGTTGTCGACCCATATCAACTAGTGGCTTAGTATAATAGGCTCCCATATAAACAATGTTACTAGACGACCCCGGCAACAAGTTGCCCGCCACATGTTGCCTAGTGTAATAGAGGGCTAAGACATCCACTACAGTAAGCCAACGCCGCTTTCAGCCGCTCGCCCCTGGACTACTGCGCACCACTAAACCAAGCTAGGTTAACTTTTGACAAACAGTACATATGGTAACAAATTAATTTTCTGTGTAATTTAATTTGTTATATTAATTTTACTCATACACTTTATATAACATTACTCACAACGTGTATGTATAATTGGAGTTCAGGTGTAATTATAATAAGAGTAGTCCTTTTAGGAATCGTAATATGTTTTCATTTATTACATCAAACAAACATAATAAAAATAATAATATAATAGTAATATTTACTTCGCCATAAGAAATTCATTATCTATTGTTTCTTTGATTGCCGTACATTCATCATAAAAATATATTTTATCTCTTATGTCTTATATTATCAATTCTTTATAAAACATTTCTTATTCATATTATAAATTCTCGACTACTCAGTCTGAATGTGTGCTTTATAATTGGTAATATTTACCTTATTATTCTTTACTTGACATACCTTCTACGGCTTTATAATCATTTTAACAAAACTAATTGATTATTTCCATTTACTTTACTTTATGTGCTTTCAATAAAAAAATTTAACTTATTAAATCAAATATTATTACTCCAAGCAAGGATTTAAATTATCTTTACATTAACTGTTCAGTCATTAAAGAAAAATCATTAAACAAAATTCTGATTACAAGTAAATTACATTCTCTTATCTCTATTTACATAGTTATTCTTTAATTTTAAAATGTTTTTGTTAATGTCTTTATTCTGTGATAATTATAAATTGGTTTTTCGTCACCTCAAATTCTGCAGATTGTCCCATGTCCTCCAGTGATCTGTCGGTCCTCTCCTACTGGATGTCCTCTTGCCTTTTCTGGTTTCACTGGTCGTCCTCCCGTCTCTCGTCCTTCATGGTTCATCGGCTGCTGTAAATTGTAATGACGTGTTACTCTGGATCGGCTGCTGTTGTGATAGAAACAGTCTCTATTTCTCTACGTATCGTTCCTCTGCTAGATGTTCTCTCGCCATCTGTCTAGAGTTGATGTTCATAGTTGTAGACTGTTCGTAGACGTCCGACCATTTTAGTTACGATACTTTTTATTTGTTTTATTACTACATGAAATAAAACATTTTCCGTAATACTTTACAGTTTATGATATAAAACTCTTGTTTATGTTAGACATAGCGTCTAACTCTGTCCGAAGTAATTAAAAATTCGCGTCTCAGACGGACATAGCGTACCGCCACGACTGAAGACTGATTGAAGAGTAAATTTGGCTCTCCTGGGCTCGTATTTATATTCGCCAAGAAAACTACACCTGTTGGCTCAGGAATATGCATGTCCAAAACTGTCCACGGCGTCAGTGCCCCCACTCTTGTCTCATTTCACATATTCGCACTTTTTCGCCAATTGCACTGTTTAATGCGGATTTCAAGGTGATCTAATATTGTCTAATTTAATTACACACATGATATGTAATTATTATAATGATCGCATCATTAGTGTAATTATTATGCTTTAAAAATCGCACAGAATTCGCACTGATTGTCAGAATTACGTAGAATTCGCACTGCACATGTGTCTGATTTTTACGCATTTTAGAAGTTTTTACACTGTTTCTAATATTTATGGTTTGCTTAAAATTAAATACAATCTTAATTTAGCATTTATTTGGGGTGAGGTTGCAAACTTTCAGGCTCGAACAGCCTTCACGCACACACTCTATTTACTTGTGTACACGCATACAGCGGTAATCGCGCGATGTTTCTTGTTGATTTCTGTTTATAAGCTAGCTTCCAATTTCACAACTGCTCGTCTATTATATATTACTAAAATTAATTTAAATATTTATTTTATTTCATATATGCGCATTATAGCGTATGCTTGTATTGTCGCAATATACTGTACAGTAGTGTTTTCTGCTTGACACACTTCTGGCCGTTCTCTCTATAACGTTATTAGTCTCTCCGTTTTCGTTACAAACTTACTCTTCTTCTCTGTCCAAATTTAACGCTACTACGCCACTCATCATTTGGCATGTTATTAGTTTTACGTCTTTTTCGAGTTCTTCATATCCTGTTACTTGTTAAAATAAGGATATTTAGAAAGTTAACAAAATAGAGAAGATCTTTGTTACCGGACATTTCGGAAACATTTGCCATCATCAATCGGTCCTCCGAATCCGATGATGACGATCTCTCCAGCAGCCGAAACGTCGTTCAATAGCAAAGATAGGGATTTTAATATCAGACCACGGCCGAATGACCCGATAGTTAACAAGCAGAACGATTGGTACGGGTCGTGAAAGCCTGTGACATTCTTGATATTCATTCGATAGCACATAAGGTACTGCTCTCTAAGTCCATAAGGTAACTATTCCTCTTCATTTTACACCATCGGCCTGTCTAAAGTAATTTGCGTTGCCTCTGGAATATTGGACGCCATTGCACTAGTAAACAATATATTATTTTTCATAACGAAAAATATGGTCACTACAACCATACGACATTGTAAACAATATTATTTTACACTTTACAGAATAGCTGGCCAAACATTATGAAAGTTTGTGGCTATTATGTCCGAAATGGACATATGCGATTTACACTATGCGATTTTTTCTAATAAAATAAAATTTGTGCATATCTTTGTAGTAGTTAAACATAGAATATGATGATGTTAATATTTGTCATTAATATTCAAATTATTGCTGCAATTTCAGAAACAATTATATGATCATTAAGGATTCTTTTAGGCGTTATTATCAACCCTTATATCAAGGGACCGTGTGTAACAATATTTTTATTTTTATTAAAATTACTGTCACTAGTAGACTTTTTAATAAAAATGTGCGCATATTAAATTGCAGCTTACAATGCCCCTGTATCTCTGTACCGCACTGTAACATATATTCGTCAGTATTGTTCTTATCACCGTAATTACCATTACTAATATTGTTAACAGTTACTAATTGATAACAATAGTAATCAATCGAGTTGGTCAATTCTTAGCCATGTTATGACTCGTTGCTCAGGGGTGCGTGTCTGTTAAAATGACAAACTAAAATGAGTAAAACAGAAGTATGCTGGCATGAATCCGAGCTATCTCTGAAAAAAGGAAGGAATTTACAATGAGAACACTATACAGAATTGGCGTACCCTGTAACCTCCTATACGGCGTTTGCTGCGTTTTGCCTCTTTTGAAGTCCTTTTCTCTCTTAGCAAACAGGAATTGGTCGGGCGGAACCAAACACGGAACGTACAATATATATGAAAAATATACCGCGCCATCACATCCTGGCGTTTCCTTTGTGTAGTAAGCGCTGAGGTACAATGTACGCGTATGTGTGTGTGTTCGGAAAAGGAAGAGAGAGGAAGAAGAATGAGCCCTTCATAGAATACTGGAAATTTTCCAAAATAGTTGGAGGGTGGTATGTTTACTTGCCGTTTACATTTATACACGTTTGTGTCATAATTCCGAAATAAACTGAATGCTAGAGCAGCAACTGTTATCTCTATCAATCTATGTTACATCTACGTAGGGACATTCAATACGATATTTTGTCGAATAAAACAAGATTCTATGAATAGTTACTTGAAAGAGTTTAATGAAGAAACAATAATTTATGTTAAATACACGCTGTCTTGAGCCACTGCGACGGCAAGAATAGAGACATTAAAAATTTTGAATAGGATGGAATTTAATGAAATAGAATACAATTTATTTATAAATAGTAAGGTAATTAATGAATAATTAAAAATGTTTAAATCGACCTACGAACAAAAGAATAAATTATACGTTGTAACCGAATTAGGCAGCAAGCTCGATTATCACAAAACTCAAACGTCGCGACGCGACGCGTCGGATCAAAATTAAACCTTAGTTTCCAAACGGACCAAAATGACTCAAACATTAGTTTCCAAAATTACTATTTTTTTAATTAAAATAATTTTAATTGTATTTTTTCATAGAAACATACGACTTTTTAAATACCATTTTCTTTGATTATTTTTATAAGATTCGCTCACTTTCTGGCAATTTAAAATTTCTAGAGATAGGATCTTCGTTAGCAATCGCATTCATCCCTCTGTCAATTCCTGTCTTCTAGCCTGCTCTAATTGTCCTGTTTTCGCAATCCTTTTTACACTTCTGTTTCCATATTTAGTTCTTACGTTTAAACTGTAGACAACAGCTGAAATAATTTAGTTCAAAGTTACTAATACTCCTGTATGTAATTCTTAAGTGACTTCATTCTTGCCTCCATAATAAGTTACGTTTTCTAGTTTGTGTTCTACGACTGAGTTTAACTAATGAAATTTATGCTACAATATCATCCTTCCAGTATTTATAATATCATCATCTAAGAAAAGATGAATTCCCTGTTTCAAATTCACACATGTCCGGTTTTAAAAATTAAATTTTAAAATGCGTGAAAGTGTACCCAACGCACTCTTTGTCTTATTCTTTTTATTACTGTTACCAACTTTATTACCGGACGTCCAGTAGCACTTATACCCCAGGTCTGGCACTAGATAACCGATTTTAAGCAATCTACCTTAATTCCTTCATTCAAGTGCTGATACAGTATTGTGAAGAGGGCTATTGTGAAGATTCGATCTGAACATGATATGCCCTTTCTGAAAGCATGCTGGGCCTCTGAGAGAATAGTCTCGGTTATTGCCAACAATCGTCTTGCAGCAACAGATGCATACAATTTGTGCGATGTGTTAATCAGGCTGGAATTTCTACAGTTACCATAGTCATTACGATCTGCTTTCTCGAATATGCGGACTGACTTTGCAATCTTTGGAAGTATGGCTAGCGGTCCAGCACAGGTTAACAAAGTTCAATAAACGATGATGCAGCAACGCTGGTGTAGGCCTATATATTACATGCTCAAAATTCAACCCATCTTTGCTCGGCAATTTACTATTTCTACAGGACTGTAGATCTGATAAGTATTCAGTTCTATTCCTATTAGATTCACACTTTCATTAATGTCTGCAATTTTCTTTCCTGTACTTGCTTCTGCGTGCACAGCTGATCATAGGTAATACCTGAGCCATTTCTTCTCTTCGATATTGCTGATCTTGAGGTTATCTCTTTCTGTCTGATTTAAATGCCGTAATACTTTGTAAGCCGTCCCCTGTCTACCCTGCACATCGTGCTCTATATTTCCTACATGTTTGTGTAAAATATTTCTTTTTATTTTCGTTAGTCCTCTTCTGGCAATGGCACTGTGATTTTTATATTCAGACCTTGTTTGATCAGTCTTTAAACCTGGGTATTTCAAATGTGCCTGTTTTTTTAGCACCTATCATTTGGGCAGTATTATCATAGCTTATACGTAGGCCTTGGTTTTAGAATCTTTTCCGTCTAGTTTTCAGGCTTCTAATGCTGCGTGAGATATGATAGTTTTGATGTTATCCCATTCTCGATTTATATCATTTCTGATGGGTATTTGTTGCGCAAAATAACTCAGCCGAATCTGTTACAGATGTCGTATACTATCATTTCGGAGTAGATGTACTTTAAAAGTTTGTTTGGTGCACTAGCGTTCTATGGATCGCACCTACCAGGAATACTAATCTTTAACATGAGGAGAAAATGGTCAGACTTAAAGTCACGTCCTGGAAAAACACTTGTATCCTCTACTAAATTCCATAGTTTTTATTTACTAAAGATCGTTTTAGCGCACCAAGTATAATTGTGCAGGCCTATCTCTTTATATGTAATAATATAATATAATATAATATAATATAATATAACTTGGCGAGTTACTTAGAAAGAACTAAGTATGTGTGTGTGTGTGTGTGTGTGTGTGTGTGTGTGTGTGTGTGTGTGTGTGTGTGTGTGTGTGTGTGTGTGTGTGTGTGTGTGTGTGTGTGTGTGTGTGTGTGTGTGTGTGTGTGTGTGTGTGTGTGTGTGTGTGTGTGTGTGTGTGTGTGTGTGTGTGTGTGTGTGTGTGTGTGTGTGTGTGTGTGTGTGTGTGTGTGTGTGTGTGTGTGTGTGTGTGTGTGTGTGTGTGTGTGTGTGTGTGTGTGTGTGTGTGTGTGTGTGTGTGTGTGTGTGTGTGTGTGTGTGTGTGTGTGTGTGTGTGTGAAGGAGAGAGAATACAGCTCAAAATATATAGAATGTTGTAATTATTGTAAATGTTGTAATCTTGAGAAAATCAAGGGTCAGTAATGTTGATATATAGCAAAATAGGTATATAATTTAAAGCAGGAACCGCTGAAAAAAGCGAATAAATACAAAGAACAGCAATATATCAGTGTAGCCTGACATGGAGATCCCGAGGGAATCGTGCTCTCCTGCCTTACCTGATCGGCGTATTATTTACTCTGAGATGATATTAATAAAATATCCGCACTGGCATACAAAAGAGGCGGATCTGTTTCCAACGGGGAATACCTGCTCTCTATCCCGACAAGCAGGAAGCGTTATGTTACGGACAACATGGTTATACTGTATTATGAACGAATATTTACCGTTACCATACATCAGGTATCGCTAACCGAACCTCATTCCATCAGTCGTATATTGAAACATTTATATCACATACAACGGATTGATTACTTCAAATAAGTGTCTAACATATAGTATAATAAAATAATTACTGTAATTAGAGCAATTAAAGTAACTGCAATTACAGTAAAACAATGGCAGTACCTTTGTTATTATGTGGATGTGAAACATGGGTTCGTGCAAAATAGATTAAAACCAGATTCAAACTTCGGAAATGAAGTTTCTGAGAGGAACAAAGGGTTGTACGAGTCAGGATCGTTTGCGCAATGAGGATATTAGAGAAGAGCTACAAGTATTCTCCATAAATATGATAAAATCCAGACATATCGCTGGGAATGGTTACAACATGTAGACAGAATGGAAGATGGAAGACTACCTAAGGTTGCGTTTCGATATAGAAAGTTTGGTACAAGAGATGTAGGAAGACCGAGATTGAGATGGAGAGATACTATGTGAAGACGGAACAGGCAAAGTGCCTACTCCGTGAGGTGCAGAAGAAGGAGAAGATTACTGCAATATATTACAGTAAAGTATAGTAC
The DNA here is from genome assembly GCA_034769895.1 of Magicicada septendecula. Lineage (NCBI taxonomy): Eukaryota > Metazoa > Arthropoda > Insecta > Hemiptera > Cicadidae > Magicicada > Magicicada septendecula. The sequence continues at coordinate 144,335,298 of CM068372.1, forward strand.
ACAATACGTGAAAATAATTTGTATTAGTGCACACGCATAACATACATTTTCGCATATTTTTTGTGTCAAAGAAAGACAGTAGAATCAAATCTTCCAAAAGCAAACCTCGCGTCCTGCGCTGATATTCTTAAATGGTTGTTCATTCTGATACCATGTACGTTCAATGCCTCCGCAAATACCTAAGGATAAACGACACTGGTCACCTGTTTGCCCCAAAATTTAGATAAGACGTCCTACTAAATACATCAGAAACGAAAGTAGATATCGCCCAAAGGTCGCTTTCAGAGCGAGTCCAACGTACGACCCGATCCGCTGTTTTCTAAATACACTCCACAGTTTATATTCCACCAATTTGGCTGGCTGCTTATCAGAGCATGGTAGTCATGATGCAAATGACCGGTTTAGAACAGGCAGTAACGTCATCGTCTGCAACTGAACTTGACCGGATATAAGTTCTTGGAGACATTTTTCAGGTTTGATCAATAAATTTCGTGCAATTTTTGAATTTTCTGTGCTTCTAATGTCACATTAAAAAGACTGTTTCCACATGTTGGTTTACATGTTAGAGACAACTGTAACAATCTTATCCCCATTAGATGCATAGATGAGATATGACAGCTAATTACGTTTTTTTGTGTATTCGATATTTTTGTAACATTCTACAAAGAAGTATTGAAGAAATTCCATTAAAACTTGTGTTAGTAGTAAGAGTAACTACTGTAAAGTGATGAAAGTGTCGTAGAAGGGTTACGGGAGTCTGATATTCGTGAACTTACGTTTCACAAATCCATCAAAATCTTCAAAGCAGTCGTAAGTGAGTTGATGATCGTAATAGACAGCGGTTGATGAAGACTGCGGTTTTCTGTTTTATAAATTTTCATCACTAGGTGCAATGGTCAATGAAACAATACTATTCGTGAATTTTTACGCGATTTATGTGAATCTGTTTGTAGAAAACGACCAAATTTATGGAAGAATTTCTTATGGAATTTGCATCATGATTTTATACTGCAGGACACACGGCTTTGCCTGTTTGTAAATTTTAACCGAAAACATCGTAATTACGCCGCGACCGCCGCATTTTCTAGATATATTACCGTACATTTTTCATCTTACCAATAACGAAATTACCACGAAAGGACTATGTTTCGTAACTGTTGAAGCATAAAAGAAAAATCGCTGAGCGAGATGAAAGCTACACCTGAACAAAAACGAATACATTTTGAGAACTGAAAATAAAACTTCGGGATAATGTGTTACAAAGGCTTACACGACCGTAGTCAATTTGGTTAAAATTACTTCCCGGGCTGTTTGGCCGTGGTCCAAAGTTTGTTACAAAACCAGACGTTTCGGCAGTGACATCGACTGCCATAAGTCTTAAGTGTACTGTGGTCACTAACGTATACCACCAAACGTTAGCGTTACTCGATTTCACTGAAGATGGCCGTCGATGGCACTGCCGAAACGTCTGGTTTTGTAACAAACTTTGGACCATGGCCAAACAGCCCGGGAAGTAATTTTAACGAAAACTTTGAGATAATCGTATAATATCTGGCTCAAATTACTTTGATTGGGCAATAAAAATCTAGCTGATTCAAGGCATAATTTTTCAAATAATAAAAAATGCACGAGCTTTTAGACCAAACTTTGAAGAGTTGGCGTAATAAAGTTTTATAAATATTAACATATTCTATAAGTATAAAACATAAATATTACATAATTTTTACTCGAAATATGAACGTTTTTGTAGTAGTCAGCAAAATTTAACGAACAAGTTCAAAAACGAACGAACAGACCGTTTCAAAAACTTGTTTTCTTACATTTTTCTACAGCAAAGATTTTTTTTATAAAATAGGTTAAAAAAGGCTGTAATCACTGAATGTAAAATTCGATTGTTTAGATTATTCAATACTATGGGGATCACGTCAAAACGACTGTTAATCGTAATTTGAAATTACAGTAAATCTGCTCAGAGACTATATATGCACGTATCAGCAGAATAAGAAGGGAGCAAGGAAAACGTTAATTTTGTGTGTATATATATATATATACATATATATATATATATATATATATATTGTAGCGTGACAGAAAATCCACTACTTATTAATTCATTTAAGATAATAAACAATAATTACATTGCATATACTAATATAATAACGAATGAAATTTAATGAACTCAAAGGAAAAAACCACAATAAAGTAAAGACCATCATTACATTATAACAAATACCACAATTAAAAGTTAAAGAAGTAATTAAGAGTAACTCATATTATAAAATCAGGAATTTACCCAGGAAGTTAGGAGCAGTAAACAAACTAGATACCACAGAATCAAGAAGAAAGAATCAGTTTAGGAGTGGTGAAACAATAAAATACCCCAACCACAAGAAGAAGGAAGAGTAGAGTTAATTACAGGAAGTGAACAATACCCTGAAACCAAGAAAGAAGAGGAAAGTCAGTATCAGAAATTAAATTAGATATTCCAAACCAAACATCAGTCAAGATAACACGAAGTACCTTGGTTTACCCAAGAAGAAAGACAAGAATGAAGACAAGAAGGACAAGGATGAAGACAAGAAGAAAGACAAGGAGGAAGACAAGAAGAAAGGAAGAAATAGTATGGAAGAAACACCATTATAAAACCTATTATTAACTACCATAAACCCCAAACCCATAGAGACGGTTAAAGAAAGTATAACATCCCGAAACCCTATAAAAATGTAATTATTAATAAACCAAAAGTGTTGTATAGTATGATAAGAGGTGCACCAACTAAAGTTATTGTGTGATAAAAAAAATAAACAAGTCTTCACAGTCCATGATGACTAAAGGTCTGGTCTGAGATAATAAGACTCAGTATATCAGAACCACAAGTGAAAGTGAACTAGTGTAAGTGTTTTTGGAAATATAATAAACTTAAAGTTGTAGTGATACTATGACTTAACTATATGCTAGAAAACAACTTTTATATTTAATAATTCACAAATCATAAAATAATAAAATGGAAGATTTCCAATATTTTATTATTTTAATGTCACTTTGTTATTACAAGACATTTGTAGAAATGACAGTAACTAAAGTATGGGTGGAAATGTTTATACAATAAGGGGATAATAAATAATAATGGTTATACCAGAAAGGACTGTAATTAATTTAAGTGTTCATAGGATTTAAAACGTTTAAAATGGCTAAATTTTTTCACAGCCATGAACTCAATATGTTTGAAGGAGTTCTTAGTCAATAAGATTTATATGTGTTTAGAATAAATTATGTTTGTTAAATAACAGCATACATACCATTTAAAATGTTTCAGTAGGTATGCTGTGTTAATTAAAAAAAGAGTTAAAGGTATGTTTAAAAACAATGTCAGCACTATGTCCAATTTTTTAGGATGCTGAGTAATGTTAATTCTTATTTTTATAAAAGGAGTATGATTTAGATGCTACTCATCACCATAAGTTTATAAACAATTTTATTTTTATGTCATAATAACTGTTTAAGGTCAGAGAAGGAGTAGAAATAAATTTATTAGAAAAAACCAGACATGTAAAATTCTAAACTCTAGGCCAAATAATAAACTAGGCCAAACTGAAAATAAACCAGTTAATTCACATATGAATCCTGTAAACTGGCAAGATTTAGGTAAGGTAAATCAGTTAACAACTACTGAACATGAACCGATGAGTTAAAATGGTAATATAAAAATATACCTTAAATTATTGAAAAATTGTGAAATGTATAAATTAGTTATTTTTAAAGAGGAATGTTAAATTCAGAGATTATCACTAAAAACCTGGTCAAATGTTCAATTTATATGTAATTAAGGAAAGGAAGGGAATTATGACCATTTGAAATTTATTATAATGGTATTAATAACACTTAAAATGGCAGAAAAAATATATGAAGGCGGAAACCAGTTTTTGAGCCTAGATTTCCAAAAAGAAAGAAATTTGGCAATTTTGACAATAATATTAACAGATATGGACTATGTCATATCAATTTAACCAGAATAAGATAAATAAACCAATGATACGGTTAATAATTCATAAAAGTGAATAATAAACTAAAATTATTCCATATATAATGTATTTTGGGATCATGTATATGGGATGTCGAAATTATTTTAACAATACTTTTCAAAGATTAACTGGGCCAGATTTTGACTAACGTGGAGGAAATTAGTTAGTTCTTTGTTAATGATCAAGCTGAACAGTTTAAGTAAAATTGCGTTCCTTGAAACCGAGAAAAATGGAGTACTAAGGTTACCCAAGAAATTCAGTGAAACGAGAGTTTAGTAAATTAAACACTTTTCCAACTAAAACTACAGAAAACTTTAACCACAATAGTGAAAACATCAACACTACATAATACCAGTGCATAAAAACAGTAACACGACATATTTGTGATAATTTCATCTTCAACAGTATAACCGTGTTTTGCATAGCGAACAAAGAGAAGTGAACACCAAAAACATATAACATAATTAACACCAGTGATCACTAAACACTATTCCAGAATACACCAAACAACATATTAGACCAGTTACACCAGTTCGGGGACATTTAAAACATATATGAAGGTAATTTTGCTGTGAGATTTTAACGCGACGACATCGCAGTTAACCTCGTCATAATTTTGAGCGGCCATCTTGGACATGCCCACCAGTGCCAACTACATTGAGTGACTTCAGCGCTTGCAGAATTGGTTTGAAAAATCAACAATATTACTTATTTTATAAAATTTATTCACCTTTTGTTAGATAATAGTTATTGAAAACACTTTATTTGTAAATGTTATACTTTCTCGTTTACCCTTCTCTGACTATTAATAATATAATCGCTCCAAGAACCTTTTTTAATACTTGTAATAATTTATAACCTGTATGAACAAATCGATTATTTCCTGAGACGGAGTCGACAATTGCTCACAATCGATTAAACATCGATCCTTTCTTAATTTTGTTAATAAATCAATTTATTTCAATTGTTTGTATCTATAACTTATTTCACATGCTAGTTTAAGGTTTATTTATTGCAACGAGACTTCCTGAAGAAGAAAATATTTATAGAAAGTGAGATATTGGGCCAGCACGAAAAATCATAAATCGATTGCTGACCGGAGTTAATCTGATTAACTCCGGACTTAGTTAAGATCTTCAAGAAGTGCAAAATAATTAATAACTGCCTTATTAATTACTAGAATTTTTATCAAAACCTTAAAACAGAATTATTTCGCAATTACAGACATCAATTAAAACATAAAAAATTTTTTTTGAAATTTTTTTTTAAATAAAATTTTTTCTTTATTATCTTTATTTGTAAAGACTGCATACAGGGGCTTGTTACAAATTGACGCTCGCAACAGTGGGGCTTAAAAGAGTCAACAGCGGCTTGTTACCAAGCGACACTACCCACAGCGGAGCGAAACCTTACTAGCGTGGAGGTTTATTAAACGAACCTCTAATCTTATTTTTAATTGTAACGGACAGTTACAATATATATATAGTTCAGTTTCTGAAATGGAAGTTAGTCTAAAGAAGTTAGTCTATAAAAACCCATAATTATTGTATTTACAAATGTATTTAACTACTTCCCATAACACATTCCCACATGTGATAATCAAGGTCGTTATTACAATAACGTCTTTTTATGTTCAGTTCATTACGTTGTAATTTTTTAATGAATATTTTATTAAAAGGTATAATAACCTTACACCACCATCTGTACTCTACCGTGGCATAATAACTGTGAATTCACCACCTCTATTCTTAACATTAAATAATATTTAACTTCCTTGAAACATTGGGAACATTGTCTTTTTATCCTAAATTTTAACCTCTTGACAAATATCACTTTTTAAAGTTAAAATATAATTCATCTAGACTGAATGTGGATTTCCATCTTGGCTCAGCGTAAACTACTACCATAATACTACTACCTTGGAAGGCATTACTACCTTAAGCCAGGAATAACATCGTCTTTATAATTTAAACACGAGTTATTCGTTAACTTTTTTATGAATTAAAATGTCCATTAGAAGAACAAAAGCAGCAGCAGAGCAAGAAAGATGTAACACATTACATTTTTTTTCATTCACAAGTTTTCTGTTGATAAAGGTAATTTAAATTAACTTAACATGAAAACAAGCTACCGTAATTTATTTCCTGGGACGTTTGTTGCGCTGGCTCCCGACTTCAAGTTTGTTTCCCAACTCCGCAGCACAACTTCCACGGATCTCTCCGTCCTCCCTGACTCTTTAACTCGGCATAATCTTCTACGCACATTCATACTTTGCCACGCGCACTGTCAGATTCTCGCGCGCTCACAACAATGAAATTTCCTTAATCAATGACATCTGTATACCTGACATCCACAATATTGCCGCCTTTCTTGGGATCTCTGCCAAAGCCATTCCCATGGTATTCATCTAAAATAATTTACACATATTAATATTTTGTACAAGGAGTGCTGGATCAGAATCCCTTAAAAGGTGTTTTTGGTTATCTAGGACGGGACAAGGCCCAGAGGCAGACTCAGGAATATGGGAGTATGGTGTTGCCGATGCCCACGGAGGTGAGGAATTTTTAAGGGAACGGCGATAGGCAAAGCGGACTGAAGGCGGAGATTGGTGGAGCCAGTGCCTAATTTGGGCTCCAAATACACAATAAAAGAGAGAGAGGAGAGAGGAGAGATAGAGGAGGTGCTGTGAATGTCGTGTGTGAGTGCGAGATAAAGCCGTGAGTGACACCAGACACGGTCAGGTGTGACAGACGGAGGATACTTACCCCACCAAAACTTTAACAAGATTTATGTTTTCCCTTTCAGCAGCAGCACACACGATATCGCTTTGCTTTGTTTGGCTCCGTAAACTTTATTGCTTCTGTTTATATGCTCACCTTCTCTATAACTTTCCTTGACCTTCTCCGACACAAGATGAGAAAGAAGTCAGAGCTATGCAGTCTTTCCTTGTAAAGTCAGCATCTTGTTTTTCTGCTTATACTAGACACCAGCAACAGAGAGATATGTCAACCATACAATTTCACTTGTATTATCATCAAGGTCTAAAAATGATACAATCTTACCTTCCAACAAGTTACCGCAACTAATCCTTAAAAATAATATTCAATTTTAAACCAATAGAAGTAGAGAATGTCTATTCATAATCCTTGTTATATTCCATCACCGTATATACGAATAAATTTCCTGCGCTGATAAATGAATAAATGTTTTTCTAAGCTTCAAAATCATTTAATCAATTTTAAAACATTGATTATATATATTACATAACGTATGTTCCTAAGTTTTCGTTAAAGCCCAAGACCCATATAGAACAGTGGGTATGGTAAATACCCTGTAAAATCTTATGGAGTCTTCTATCCATCATGTCATTATTTGTAATTTAGGACTCATTATAACCCAAATATTCAAGCTTACTTAGCTGCTTCAGAACAGTACAATATACCTTATGTATTTTTGTTTTTATTTACTGGGTAATATTATATTTTGGTACCTCTAATTTTTTTAACTTTAGTTTTGTTCTATAATTAACCAAGTTTGTCATGATCAGAGGTCTGATATTATTTAATGGACTGGTAGCCATATCTTTTTATGGTAGAATGTACCCTGACCGTTGCAGAATAAATACATGTAATGCACAGTTTTCATATAAAACTCATCATGAACATAGCCACAAAAGTAAACAGAATCACATAAGATGTAACAAAGATTATTTAAAGCTAGTAAATCCATCCAAATCAGATAAGAAAAGAGCCGACCAAACAAAACTAGGGGACACTTTGCGGGAAACATATCTACAAACTCTTTTCTAGATGACACCACATTCTTACTCCTATGAGGCAATCGACCTGCGTGACGCACGCGTCATGGGGATACATACAAGATCGTTAATGATGCAAGAAAGGCACCGTTTGATCTCTTCTAGACACCTTCAACTACAGGATTATTCTGAACGCATAACCCAGGAAGTGGTAGACTGTTCTCGAAACACGGAGAGGTATTAATGCGGTTAGCGGCCGACCAAGTTTTTTTTTTGGATCTGCCCATTTTGTATACGTCATCGGAGAGTCGTCGTAACCTGCGAATTACATTACAAGACATCTTAAATAAGTGACAATTATTGTGTGTTACATTAGTGTGTGTTGGACAATCGAAGTTTAAAGGATTGTTTGCACGAGTGTTTACTGATGTATTATTTATCTTAAACCGTAGTTAGGGTTGTAATTTCCAATTTCATCTGGTAGCAATTATTTTGTTTCCACTGTTCAGACACGATATTATGGATTAAAAAAGACCTGACATCTAGCTTCATCTCAAGAAGCACAAAATGCAAAATCTACAAAACACTTATCAGACAAGTGCTGACATATCCTTCAGAAAACAGGACAATGACAAAAAATAGCGAGACACTTCTAGGTTGCTGTGAAAGATGGATTCTAAAAACAATATTTAGAGAGGTACAAGAAAATGGAATGTGACGCAGGCGCTATAATTATGAACTACACTAGCTTTACAAAGAACTGGACATTGTCAGGATAATCAAAATATACAGGCTAAGGTAGGTTGGACACATAGAGAGAATGTAGGAAGGGGAGCCCACGTAACATATTTTCTACCAGACACCAATGGGTAGTAGAAAAAGGAGAAGGCCCCGAAGTAGATTCAAAGACCAGATAGAGGAGAACCTCGGAAAGCTGAACATAAGAAACTGGAAAGCCAGGACTCCAATAGGGAGGAATGAATAGACTCTTGGAGCAGGCCAAAACCCACCAATGGTAGTAGAGCCACGGCTGATGATCATGACTGACTGTTTAGACGCGACGATTTGTATGACCGTATCGTCACTTAAATTAAACACTACCTCTACCCTGCTCTTCGCAGACCTTGTGTTATAAAGAGGAGGCAACAACAAGAGCGTCAACCACTGAAACCATGTCGAAAGCACATCGAGTAAATGCGTTGCTTATAAATACTACTCACGTTTAAGGCAACCAATGATATAGTATTATAGACAGTTTTAATTGCAAAATTAATAAACAGACCGCATCTTTTGCCCTCCTTGTAAGAGTTGCTACTTTTCTCACGTATGAAATCTGCCTTTACCTGATCCAGTAGATCAAAAAATATGCCAGAATAAATTTAATATATGTACTGTAATGTCGTAAGGATAAGAGTAAATATGTCCATCGGTTTTTCTTATATCGAAAAAGGCTAATGCCAGGTGATGTTGACGATGCTTTGTATTTCTTTATATATAATGTAACGAAAAAATAAATTCGATTTAAGAATATGATTCGTCCGGTCATAAATACGAGTACATGGAGATAAGTGAAATCTACAGCATTTTAGTCGTTAGTACTTGTAATAATTAATTATGATTACTTAAGACGGTATTAGGATTACGTTATAAAAAATTATTTTTAACTTAAGAATAATATCTGTTGTTTCAGGTATGAAACTAAAATAAATAATTGTGAATAAATACGTTCTATTTGTGTAGGCGAAATGGGCAGAAAGAGAACAGGCTGAAAGATAGATCTGTAGCGAAACGGGGATATATGGGTTAGAAACCGCCAATATAAGCGAGTCAATATAAAGCACAGTAATATATCTGCGTAGCCAGACGTGGAGTTCCCGAGGGACTCGTGCTTCCCTGCGTTACCTAGCCGGAGCCGGAGCATTATTTACTCTCAAATGATATTAATAAAATATCCGCGCTGGTATAAAAAGTCGCGTATCTATTTCCAATGGCAAATACCTTCTCTTTATCTCAATAAGCGACAAGCATTACTGGAACACAATGAAGCAGTACTGTATTACATGCTAAAGTATAATATTGTGTTAACATACGTAGATGCCTCTAAAAGGAATACCTTACATTACACAAAACAGGACTAATGAAAAACAGAACACAATAAATCTGAAATATATTTAAAGTAAATCAGTACACAACAGCCAACTTTATTTTCAAAATTATTTCCAAATACCGGGCAGATAAGCCGTGGTCGGGTGGTATGATTTATCGACATCTCGTCGGCAACGTTGCGATTCCGCCCTCGGGGATATTCTTCAGGCCGCCAAAAAACGACATAATATGCAGAAACACTAGCGGCAGATCTTCGCCGAACGATACCCGACACTTGTTTCCTTGGTTGCTTCTACACGAAACAAGCGTCGAGTGTAGTTCTGCGAAGATCTACCGCTAATGTGTTTGCATACTTTGCGTTTTTGGTGGCCTGAAGAAGATCACCGAGCGGCCAATCGAAACGTTGCACACGAGATGTCGATAAATCACAGCAACCGACCACGGCTTATCTGCCCGGTATTTAGAAATTATTTTTAAAATTATTGACACCGGCCGTGAAAGCTTTAAACAAAAGATAGAGAACTTTGTATTTGTGTCAGTAGATAGGCACACACACACACACACAGCCTACAGTAGTACACGAGAAACTGATCGTTAAACAGAACGTAATTGAAAGTGAACTAGCAGCTTTTAAAAATAAGCTTTGAAAATCCCACACAGCCATATTAATAGTTATATAATTTACCTTATAATTTCCGCCAAGTGACGTCAAGCGTAATTTGTGCTGGGTTACGCGTTTCAGGCCATATGACCCATCTTCAGACCTTCACTCCAAAGGAGCTCGTTATATAATAAAATTATATAATATTAATATTATATTAATAGTGATACGAATTTCTACCGTCTGACCTTTAAATTGAGAAACTTCAGATGTATACCTGTAAAAGTCAGGAAAAGTTTTGGAAACACGCTAGTAAATTAGAATTTCTGAAAAATATGACTTTTTTAATCTAAGAGAAGGCAGTCTACTTTAAGGTTTTTAAATGTCAAACCACGCTATTTGATAAAAAATTCAGACGCGTTTTCAGTAAATATTTATCCATTATAAAATGTGGTAGAAAGCGCTTTGAGTAATTTCTAAAACTCGTGTTTGTTGTATATTTTGTGTTCATCTAACATCAAACTAAGCGAGAATATTGCAATACCGGTAACTATTGAGTTTTTACGTATCTATTACGGCTTGAGCTATTCCAAAGTGGATAGAAAAGGTCTTGAGTGATAGAAAAGATCGCATTGAGCGAGACCAATGATAATCGGTTGGAAGTGAGTGTCTATGACAACGTTCCGAGTACACAGTTTGTCACAAATTAACTATGACGGTTTTGACAACCGACTTCAGGGTTTTTTCCCACTTTAACCCTTGTCCTTAAACAAGAGTTCAAGTGAATTGTCACATGTTTTCTGATCAAGGAAAAAGTGTGACGCGCGCGCGCACACACACACTCACACACTCACATATGTTCCTCTACTCAAAACGATGAAGACGATTTTAAACAAGCTAAAATGAACCCAACTTAGTTCTTCTACAACTCAAATTAATTTTGTTAAGCTTTATGACAATGTGGCACAAAACGTACTACTATTTTAAACTAATAACAATTATGTGTAAACTACCATTATTTTTATAAGCCAAAATGTTTTATATAGTTGTATAACAACTACATAAATATTTATACACAAAATCAGTCCCTCACTGTTTTGCACATATGTAAGCATTGCCTTTCTCATTTACGATTATATATAAATGTAAAATGTCTTCAACACACAGGAACCCCGACGCCCCATAGGTAACATGTAATAGTTTGTATTACGCTTGCACGTATTGCAGAATCATCAGGGTGAATTCAAGAGCCAAGTAGAGTCATCAACATTATACTTTGTTTCGTTATATATAGACCTTCCTTGACCAGTTCTGGCAGTTAAATTCAGGAGTTTCGCGATGTAGACTGTGCGCCGATATCATTACATATAGAAAGGACTGGCACTAGATAGCGGTATAGGCGTACAGTGAAAGCGTCAAGTATTTCATCGTTTATTTGTGTTGCGGACTGTTAGTATTATAATATAATTTCGTAACTTTTAATAATGTTTGTGAAAAATGTGCATTGGGAAATTAACCAGGGTAACTAACGAAATACGAACGTCATTCTTATATACAAATGTAAATAAAAGTACTGAGTATAAGTCTCAAACGATTCCAATACATTATTCCACTGTTTCAAGATAAGGATCCATACGAATCTTTAACCTTAGGTTTCATAACAATGTACTTGTTAAGTCAGTTTCGCTAATTCAGTTTAAATTCATCTCGATACATCGATTGACAATTTATTACAAAGTTAATTAACTTTAATAATGATATAAACAGTGATGTTTCTCCTACACATCTGTAGAAGGGGCTAATACGAAATAAAGTATTAGCTTTATCTGTAAAGTATAAGCTAAGTATCTATAAGTATAAGCTTTAGCTTATCTGTAAAGTGTAATACGAATATACACTTTAATAAAATAAATATATATATAAACCTCTGATCAAGCCTCCGTGAAGGACCAAGGCATACCACGCGGCTTTGTGTTTTGTGGGACGGATGCAAGGCTAGTACAACGCGTCGCCAGCCGCTAGTTGCGGTATTCACAACCAGGAGACGCCGCTGTTATCTGAGTCGACTACTCAGTTTTCCCTTACGGCGCAGAGTGCACGCCGTACGAAGCCTCCGCCGGGAATTAAACCCGGAACCACGCGCACATGGATCGCCCTTGCTAGCTACTAGACCACGTGGAGGCTCACGAATATACATTTTATGGAAGTTAAATGCAGATCGTAGTCTCCATATAATCTCCGTTTACTCTTACCAATGTAGAGGTCTTCGGCCACCCAGCCGCCATGTGGTTATCTATACAAGATAGTGTACTCATGAATGTGACGCTTGAGGGACGATGTTGCTTTAACTAAACAACGGTATTGCCGACACCAAAATATTCTTAAAATATGTTATTAGTATGGTTTGTTGATTTAGAAGCGATGATTGGACCAATAAAAGCAGTAGTGCAAGAAACGTTGCAATCAACCACAAGTTTCCCGGCGGTACGTTTTTCTTTCTAGAGGTAATTTGAATTAACTTAACATGAAGACTTATATGGTACTTAATATGGTAATTTATTCCCGATAGCGTTAGGCTACTTCGCGTTTTGTTTCACAACTTTGCAGCATGATTTGCATGGATCTCTTCACCCTGCGGGTCCATCCTAGTACAGAATTTTACTCACATAATACAATACACTGCCACACTCATTCGAAGACTCACACGCGATCCCAACATTCATATTTGCTTAGACACATTTGTTGTCTCGACAGCAACAATATTTCCGGCGATCCGTAAGCAACGTGACATCTGTGTCACGTCCGCTCTCAGGATCGTCGTCCAACAGGCTTTTACAACGACAATTAAAGCAATATTTTCTTTTCGAAACTCAGTCGACGGACTTGTTGTTTTGAAATGTCAAACTGACAAATGATGTGTCACTTTTCCTTCATCTCACACTGTAATATTAAAGAGACATCTTCCCTCCTCGTTTCAGGTTCTCAGCAATAAACGATAGTTGAGAGAGTGGTTATTGACTTGCATGAGGGCATATGGCGATAATATATTTTATGTATCTTGTTTTCATGATAACCCCAGGTATTGAGGAAATGTAAAAAAGTAAAAAAAAGTTTGGAAAACAGAAATTTTAATGAGGCATAAACGTTACTGGATAATAATTTATAAGAAAAACAGTAAGCAGTAGCATTTGACGCTGTGCGCAGGTGACTGTTCCAATAACATATTTTTTGCTCGAAGCACTTGTTTATAGAATAATTTTACATAGCCTACATAAAATGTCCTAAAACGATTAGTAGTAGTAGTAGTAGTAGTAGTAGTAGTAGTAGTAGTAGTAGTAGTAGTAGTAGTTTCGCCATAGACCTGAACTAAGTATTTAGTACTGCATCCATTTAGTATACTTAAACTATAATAGAGAATTTTTGTTATTCTTCATAGTAAATATTTCTTTATCATGCTGAAATGTTAGACCTCACTAACTAAAATCTACTCTAAACTTCTACCCCTACTGCAAAACATTTCAGGCACTCAAATACGACATTAGTGGATATTTTACTTTGTTTTTATTGAATTTTCAATAGATAGTTTTTATTTTCACTTTAAGTTTAGCCGAAAAAATCCGATCTTTAACACCAAGTAAATTGCCGAGAGTCAAAAGAATGATTGAAACAAAATCACACTGGTTTAGGCAAGGGTGACCATCAACCCCCAAAGGCTATGGCGCATGCCCCCCCCAAATTCAGTTATCCCCTCAGGCCACCTGAACGGCGCCCGGCGGTGCATGTGCTCACACATTTGATATTTAAATGGTGGTATAAAGGTAACCAAAAAAAAGTAGAAGTGTTTTGAGTTACAATAAAAACTATATTTTTACAATTTATTCAGAAAGTGAAAATATAAATAAAAAGAATATTGCAATTTTTACATGTCTGTAGAGATTTTTTCGTTGTTCTCACTTGATGTTGACACTTTGATGCTCTGAACGATTGATATAATAAAAGTTGTTTTCTCTGAGAAGTTGTCAATGCAAATTTGTTTACTATTTCTTCATTTGGAATCGCTTTGAAAATGCCTTTTTCAGAAGCAAAAATTAAAAGATTAGAAAGCCACAAATCACCCATACTACTGCGTAGCCGATTTTTCACAATCTTCAATCTACTCATAGTTCGCTCTGCAGAACAACTTGTAACTGCCAGCGAAAGGAGGATTCTGTACATAACAGTTAGATTTGGAAAACCTGAAATATGCATATTGCAACGATAAAATAAGGAGGGTTATTACAAGTTTTTTTTTCAAATAGTCTGTTATTTATTTGCTCCCCTTTTATCATCAAAATTGCTGTAAAAACATGCCCCCCCAAAATTTTGATGGCGCAACTTGCGCCATGCACACCCCTTCTGGGCACCACTGGGTTTAGGAACACCGGCCACCGAAGACAGATTTGAAATGATTTACCATAATAGGCCTTACAGACATTTGTAATTGGTTACACCAATAATGCAAATTATACCGTTAGCTTATAAACTTTTGTGTACTTCTTGTGCTAATAAAAATGGACCAGAACAACAAAAGTCAGACAAAATTTTTCTAAATGTTTAGCTATTTTTAGTTTATTTATTTATTTGTTTGTTTACTTTCCTTGTAACTTGCGACTTTCGCAATAAAGGCAACGGTTAAATAAAAGTACACCCACTCAGGCAATGTTTGACATGGAAATGTGTGTGTGTGTGTGTGTGTGTGTGTGTGTGTGTGTGTGTGTGTGTGTGTGTGTGTGTGTGTGTGTGTGTGTGTGTGTGTGTGTGTGTGTGTGTGTGTGTGTGTGTGTGTGTGTGTGTGTGTGTGTGTGTGTGTGTGTGTGTGTGTGTGTGTGTGTGTGTGTGTGTGTGTGTGTTGCGGCATCAGACCCGGTCAGGTGTGACGCACTAAGGGCGTTTACGCTACCACAACTCTAACTTCCCCTGTTTTATTTTTCTCCATTTCAGCAGCGGAGTACACGATATGCACTGCGGTCGCTTTAGTACACTCCTTGTTTTTTCTATTGCCATGCTTTCTATGGACACGTTCTGTACAACCTAACTTGACCTTCTCTAATATAACTTGACCAAACGTCAATATTTAAACAGCCTATACTTTCACTTTCAGCATAGTTAATATGTTACAGCAATCCCAATAACGGAGAGCTGCAAGTGACAGAAATGAGGCGGTTTGTTAAAAATATTTATGTGATACGTAACAATAATACAATCTTGCTTCGAAATAACTACTTTTCAAAATAAAGCGAATTGTCAATCTGTGGGAGGAGAGTTTTCTTCATATGTAAAGTAAATTTATGTATTCTTATACGTTGGCTTAAGCGTAATACTGTTATGCCATAACGATTAGACCCTACGCAACGGTAGGCCTATTTGTAAGGTCGGCTTCACGACGCGGTTGGGGAAATTCAAGCGGTTTTTGGGCTTTCCAGACGGCTCGCTTGTTCTCCTTGCATCGGGTTACATCTGGAATATCCTCGTAAACAGTATTACGTAATACACGATCTACCTGCTTATTGCTTCTTATTGCGAAAAATGCGTTACAGATTCTATATTTGTAAAACCTTATTGTTTTTCTTCCGGCACTATGGTCCCTGTAGAATCCTGGCCTGCTCAACGATTCTCCTCCATTCTTCTCTGTCCAGAGCCTTACTCCTCCAAACTGCCACTCGCATCTCCTTCAAATCCCCTTTCACATCTTCATACCATCTCCTCCTCGGAAGTCCTCTCCTCCTTACTCCCTCCGGCTTCCTTTCCAATGTGATTTTTGGGCCTCGATCACTTCTCATTCTCACCACGTGCCCCAACCATCTCAACCTTTGCGCCTTCATTACCGCACCTATGGCCGCTTCTCCATAAACGTCTCTTAGCTCACGGTTCTTTCTTATCCTCCACATCTCTCCGTCCTACACTGGCCCATCAGAATTTTCTTTTCGGAAACACCAAGATTTTTCATTTGTGTAACCCAGTTAAATTACTTTGACAAAGTGAAAATATATATGACGAAATTATCCTCATTAATAAATATTGAAAATTAATTCCGCTTCTGAGTTAATCTAAGTTACAAAATAAGCATAAGCAGCTTGACAACAATGCGTTTTTTTATCTTCTAATGATGAAAGGTTTTGTGAGTTTAGTTCTGGCTACACACAATTAAAAAAAATTGTTTCTATGTTACGCCAAAATGTATTGTTATATTTTTGACCTGAGTACAACCAACACAGAAATAGTACAGATCACAATAATAATAATAATAATTAATATTACATATCATAATGTAATAAAAATCACCTATTGTTAATACAGAAATGAATGTTATTATGTACTGAATGTTATAATTAGTCCTACGTATACGCGTAATTAATATGAGAATAATAATACGTATAAAATAGTTACTACGCTTTACTCCTCTTTTTGTTACATACACTTAAAACAACCAGCCTCTATGAGTAGGTTTCTAATTATTTATTAATACAGAAAGGAATGTTATTATGTACTGAATGTTATAATTAGTCCTACGTATACGCGTAATTAATATGAGAATAATAATACGTATAAAATAGTTACCACGCTTTACTCCTCTTTATTGTAACATACACTTAAAACAACCAGCCTCTATGTGTAGGTTTCTAATTATTTCTGTATTGCCTGTATGTAGGGATTGATGATAGAAAAAAAAAAAAAAAATTACCGAAATGTCCATAAAGTATTTTAAAATTGTGTTTAGTTAAAAACTGAATCTCACAAAATATTTAATTATTTGAAATTTGAAAATCACTAACAATCTACTAAAAAAGTGTAATTTCCAGAGTGAAGTGATTCACGGCTCTCTCTGCATTAAAAATTGAAAACTGTACATGTAATTTACCTATTTACTTTTACAAGCAGAATGATCACTGTTGCACACCACTATATAAAAATTATCCCGATTAGCGCTTTCAAGCTTCACAGCTCATCGTAAGATCGGAATTGAAAGATATAATGTGAAAACAAACCCTTCACCCCATCTCACCCCACCCTGCTCACACACAACAAGCTATAATTCAGATGTCCCTTCCCCCCCCCCTGAGCCCTGTCTCTGCATTTGGACAGTTACAATATTTTTCTAGCAAATTCCTTGTGTTTCAGTGTTGTGTGTGTGTGTGTGTGTGTGTGTGTACATTCCTTTTAAACCTACCGCCTTCCTCTCCACACACGTGGGTCAGTCACACACCCTTATTTCAAACCATCCGATTAGTACTATGCAATTTAATTCTTAATATTTTCTATCTGTCCTCTATCATTTACTTCTTAATTATGTTATAAAATATTTCTTCATTATCAAATTTAATTTAGTATTAATTAAATTGTCTAACCCTTTTTCTCTTTCTTTCAATATTTCTAACTCCTCCCTAAGCTTCCTTTCAACTGTGTTATTTACTACTTTTACAATTTCATAGTCTTCCAAAGGATTAACAAACTTATGGTTGTCTTCTATGAAATGTCTTGCACATAACGAATTGGTTGTTCTATTACCTTCTCCACGTTTGTGGTCAGACAACCTGCATACGAATTTTCGTCCTGTCTCACCTAGGTACACTTTGTTGCAGTCTTTACATTTTAATTTATAAATTCCGCTTTTCTGTAATACAGGAATTTTTTCTATATTTTTATTCCTTATCTTATCAAATACCGTTTCACATTTTTTAATAGCTATATCTACTCCGTATTTATTAAAACATTTTATAATTGTTTTAGTATGTGAACCTATGTATGTCAATTATCCTGCATAATTCTTTTGTTCTGGGTCTATTTTAGCTTTTTGTATGTTAACCCTTTTCATAACTTTATCCACTATGTTGGTGTTATAGTTATCATTCCTTACAATTCCCTTTATCGTTTTTAACTACCTATATTTTGATTCGGTCTCTTTTAAACACTTCTGAGCTCTATAACAAAATGAATTGATTGCCGCCATTTTATATCTATAAGGGTGGTAGGACTCTCTTGGTATAATTATATCAGAATACGATTCTTTCCTAAATATCCCAAACTGTAGTTTCTCATTATCTTTAATTTCTATGTTTAAATCTAAGTAAATTATTTTCTTACCTCCTATCTCTTCTTTAAATTGTAAGTTTTTATCCTTATTATTTACCTCATTTATAAACTCATGCACTTCTTCTATGCTTCCTTCCCAAATTACTAATACATCGTCAACGTATCTAGTCCATAATTTTATATTGTCTTTATACTTAGTGGAACTTATTAATTGCTTTTCAAAATCATTCATATATATTTCTGCAAGAATAGGGGATAATGAAGACAATAGGTAATCCTTTTTTCTGTATATAAAACTTGTTATTATACCTAAAATAGTTCTGATTTACACATTCTTTAATTACTTAAATCAATTGCTTTTTATACCTGTATTCTCCCATATTATTATCGTTTATTAACTTAATAACTTTATTTACTGTGATATTGGTAAACATGTCCTTAACATCCAGTGATATCAATTTTGTATTTACATTAATTCTAATATTTTCTAATTTTTATATCAATTTTACGTTATTCTCTATGTTGTATTTTGTCCCAAATTCATATTTCTCTTTCAGTACTCTGCTAACTTCCTTTGATAATTTATAAATAGGTGCAGTAATAAAAGAAACAGTCGGTCTAATTGGTTTTCCTTCTTTATGTATCTTAACCTGACTTTTAAAAGTTGGTGCTGTTGTATTACTTTCTAATAAATACTTTATTATAATAAATATTTATTATAAATACCCCCCCGAGCCCTGGAGGGACAGGGCTCGGGGGGAAGGGACATCTGAATTATAGCTTGTTGTGTGTGAGCAGGGTTTGGTGAGATGGGGCGAAGTTTTGTTTTCACATTATATCTTTCAATTCCGATCTGACGATGAGCTGTGAAGCTTGAAAGCGCTAATCGGGATAATTTTTATACAGTGGTGTGCAACAGTGATCATTCTGCTTGTGATTTTAACCACTAACACAACTTTCTTCATTAAACTTCTATTTACTTTTAGGTTGTGTCTGTTACATCTAGTGTGTACGAGCATAAAAATGTAATTCACAAACGTAATTACGGCTTATGTATCACAAACGTACATCATCTTCTCCGCTAGTATAAAACTCTACTAATTATAAAACCTACCAACTGGGAATGACATTTTGAATATAATTAAAATATGAATTATTCGCTGATTTTCATGAATAGAAACGTCGATTAGAAGAACAAAAGCGACAACAGCAACGGCAACGGAGCAAGAGAAGATGTAACGAATCAAGTTTTCGAGTCGCAAGTCGTCTGCTGCAAGAGGTAATGTAAATTGACTTAACAAGAAGACAAGCTATGATAATTTATTCGCGGCGGCGGCGTTTGTCGTCGTGCCGGCTGCCTACTTCGGGTTATGTTTCCAAACTCCGGATCACACCTTGCACGCACCGCTTAGTTTTCCGACTTCATGC
The DNA here is from genome assembly GCA_034769895.1 of Magicicada septendecula. NCBI lineage: Eukaryota > Metazoa > Arthropoda > Insecta > Hemiptera > Cicadidae > Magicicada > Magicicada septendecula. The sequence goes on from CM068372.1 coordinate 144,355,282, forward strand.
CAGTACAACGTTCCACGGCTGATACGCATGCATGCCACACACATTTGGGGACTCGCTCTCGCTGACAACATCGAAAATTGCTAAAATACATTTGTTTCCCCGACAGTTACAATAATGCAGCAGTAACGAGGATCCCCGTCACGCCCCTACACACGACCGTCGTCTAAATTAAATTTTTTTTTTCAAGTTGAAGTAATATTTTCATTTTGGAAACTCACACGTCAGAGATGTCATTTGAAGTGACAAATAACGTGTCAGTTTTCATTAAAGGCAGACCGCTCCCCTCCTTGTTACATGTTTGTGTCAAACGGAAGTTCTATAGGGACAGAAACGTTGTTATTGGTTTGTGTAAGAGTATGCGGTACGAAATTTGTTCCGTGAATCTAAAATACGTAATTGTCTTGTATATAATTATTAATGTCAAAATTCCTAATGAAAATATAGGGGAACGGAATACTCTGCGGGATGTAAGGTTGAAATGTAGTGCGAAAGAATTAGGAAACCATGGAATTGTTACCAACTACAGCCTTGCGCAAACGAATACGTCATATTCGCATCTTTACCGGTGACCATATAACAAATATGAATCAAACGGAGGACATAAAAATATCAATAAAAATATGTGTCCAGTTGATAAATTGTTCTTATTAAAAATTCGACTACGCCAATCTATGAGTAAAAGGCGTATGATAGATATCGCAAGGTCGCATAGATTTCGCTTTATGTCGCGTTGCTTGGTTGTTGCCACTATAACTTCCGTTCATCCGTCTGTTACAATTACCCGCGATGTGTTACACGAAGAAAAACGCGCTGTTATACGAATTACGTATTACAAACACTACGTGTAGACAGTTCGCAAAGTACATAAAATTTTCAACTAAAAAAATAAATATGAGGAAACGGGTTTCATTTTGGACCTTAAATCCATCGGGCGAAGTCGTTCAAGTCGGTCTCTCAAAACGTTGCCGTCGTGAGAGAAACTGTGGCTGTGAGTCCGAAGAGAGCGATTTGCCAACAGCTTGTTTGGGGTCGTTTATAACTATTGGCTATTCCGAGAAGTAACATCCAACGGATACTGTAAAAGAATCCGTACCTGAGCGCCTAAAAGATTCAAATAACCCAAGAAGTCAAGCCAACAAACACGTAAACCAATTATCAAGAAATACAATTGTTGGCTTTTCGACACAATTCCTTACCGATGACGGTAATTTAACGAGTACGTGGCGAAATTCACCCGAAACTATGCCGGAAGTTTATCCAAAAAATTTGACGAAACAGGAAGAGTGTAACAGCAAAATCGCGGGAAAGCTTTAACATATCTTCTTCTTCTTCTTCTGCTTCTTCTTCTTCTTCTTCTTCTTCTTCTTCTTCTTCTTCTTCTTCTTCTTCTTCTTCTTCTTCTTCTTCTTCTTCTTCTACACTTCCGGGATTAGGCAATGTGCCTATTTCGACTTCACAGTATCAGATCCATTTGTTTTCTTTTCCTTCATTTCAGAAGGCTTGTACTTGTTTAGAAATACTGTTATTCTATCTTCATCCGTGAGACTAAATGCTGTCTCCATTTTCCCCTGTATTCTTCAATTTTCTCGTATATATTTAAGTCTTCCCGTATATCTTAACTTCTTGTTGTATATATTGATTCCTTCTTGTGGATCTTTTAACTCTGCTGAGTGTATGTGCGTTTATCTCTTTGTTTTGTAATGCAGGATTCACTACCATGTAATAGCACTGGAACAGCCATTGTTTTGTAGAATTTTAATTTTGTCTCACGTCTCGTTTTATTTTTCATTGTTCTATTTATACTTCAACAGATTTGTTGAAATCTATTGACTTCATTTTGTATATCTTTGTCAACGATTAATTTATCTTCCACAATTAACCTAATTAAATGCATTTTGTAACAAAATTAGAATGTATGTAATTTGTTAATAGACTACGACTTTTATTAAAACATTATATATTCTTGAGCCATTATATACAACCTCCATATTACTTGTTCTAATTGCTCTGATTATCCGATCAAACACAGGATAATTACGTAGTCTCATTACTCTTCAATGCTTAAAAGTATATACAGTGTTTTCCTACTTAAGTAACACAAAAGATCTTTTTATTCTAATTAATATACGCCGATGTATTACCTTAATACAATTGTAACATACAACTGTTATTGATACAAAAAAGCGGTAGATAGTGTTGGGATCACTACCGCTGAGGTTTTGGGCGGGAAACGTCTTGACCTGGCAGTGTTGCTGGGACGAAGTGTTTGTAGGGTTGGCAAACCATAAACTGTTGAACGTCTTCATCTGTGCATTGTTGTTGTAAGAATTGCAACATAGCTGCATTGGGTCGTTTTAAATCATCTTGTAACATACACGATCACAAACTCCACAAAAAAACACAACTTGTTGCCTTAGAACGACTTTTGAAAGTGCTCCGTCGCCGGACTCCATGGGTTATAAACGATAAGTCTCGATTCTCAAACATCTCATCTGCTTCTAATTTGTAGCATTCCATCAGTTCTATTTTACTGTCGACATTCGTTGTTTCTGAACTCGCGTTTAGCGTCTGCGCAGCTGATGCTCGCCTTGACTTTTCGACGCTGCCTCATCCTCCGCATTCGTTCTGCTGCTGTCATAAAAACCTGTTTAGATTCCTCATTAATTCTTCTTTTACTCTGTAACCGTTGTAACGTCACAGAACGTTCCATAAAGGAATTTAATTGCAAAGTAAATTATCATAAGAGGAAGGTGAGATGAGCAGTATCGAACGCAAGTAATCCAAAAAATTTTGTAATATTGACCGATAATTAATATCATTAACATGAAAAAACGACAAAGACTATGACCAAGACTCAAACCCCACATATATTGTTTAAGTGAAGAACAGTGTAAAACTGATAATGTACTATAAGAGAAACAGATAATCTCAGAAATGACCAAATTGAGGTCATGACATATTAAGAAATGTAACTCTGAATAGGTTACAAAAAACTATTTATTGTGAATTACTGAACAAGATCTATTATTATACTTTGTAATATAAATACAATAAATGTATTAAATGATTTGAACACATCATTAAAAAGGATGTAAGTTAAAATAAAAAAATATATAAATGTTATAACAAAAAACCAAGGTTTTGGAGTTGAGACCAATCACTCGGATTTTATGTGAAAATTAATTATTATAGAATTAATATAAAAACTATATGTAAATGTCAATTAGACAAAGACAAACAAATTGTTATAATAGAGAAAGCTGTAAATTGATTAGAAGTCAATTAAAATAATCAAAAACAGTGTTAATCTGAAAACATGTGATGAACATATAAAATTGTAATATTTATGAATTTAATGTTATCAAAATGCAACAAAATTGTATTCTAAAGTTGAAACACAATATGAAGTAACTATACTAATATAAATGACCACCTAAAACACTTTAACAGTCAAGTTGTGAAACTATTTACCTATACCATACCAGGCTGAGACCAAAAAACAATCACAAAAATAGTCATATTTGACAGAATAATTGTAGAATATTAGAAAAAATAAAGGAAAAAAGTACAATCCTATAATGTACAATGGAAACATACTTGCTCAATTGAAGACAAGCTTAATTCTTAGAGAATTTTAAATATAAAAGTGAAAATTGTCACACTAAGAAAATAACTCATCTGTGCAAACCCAGTGAGATGCTAAGTAATATTACTATAAAAATAAAATGTATTAGGATAAACCAGGTATTCCCAAAGATAAACAATATAACAAACTCTAAGTGAATACCCAAAAAATCCCATATATAATACCGAAAAAGACAAATTATTATAAAAAACCAGTGACAAAAAACCTAGTCCATATGTAATGCCTACACAAAAACGAACTTATTTATATGTTATATGCTTTAATATTTGCTCATTTTGTTATGTAAAGATAATTATGTTATGTATTAATGTTATAGCAAGAACCAAGCAACTTCATAACATTTTAATAATTAGAAAATTAGAATTTTGTGCAAACACTACAAGGTAAGAATTGTATTTTATGTTAATTTATTAGTTTTAATTTGTTCAAAACCAATCGTGAATGGTATCATTTTATTCAGTTGAAAGCAGAGAATCCAAAAATAATAATGGCATGCAGATTGTAAGTAGTTCTGTAAAATTGTTTGACAAATACCAGAATAATTTCAGTAATATCCTTTAGTATGAAGAATAAGAAGTTTTTGTTCTAAAGCTTCTACGGAAGTCAAATTTGTTCTATGATGTTCTACTTGCATATTCTCGAACGTTCCAGAAGAAAATTTTACTCAAAAATACCGGAAGTTCATGTTTAAAAATTAAAACATTGACCCTTACAGAGTATAAAAGGAAGACGAAATTTGACACGAAAAACACTTTATGCTTTGAATCCACAAGAGACATATCACCTACGAATCCGATCATCTCGTCCAAGGCGAAGTCGAAGAACAAGAATTCAACCCGAGAACACAGAAAGGCTTTTTCCCGTACATGACAAAAGACTGACTTAACCTATATAAGGAGTATATCGCTAACGTGTTGTTGAATAGAGCAGCAACACGCCATATTTAATAGAAACGCACACAGCCAGATATCCAGCGACCCTGAAAAGGACCGATTTTAATAGAGAAAATCAATTTTGCTGGTATTTGCTAAGATAAACCGACTTTGACAAAATTCCCAAACAATTTACTGACACGAGCCTTCTACATTGAGTTTGGAACTAGCGCTGAGACGGCAGACTAGAGAAACCACGCAGTCAGCGTTCGCCGCCGCCAGAATTCAAAGCATAGAAACAGTACGAATCTTATGTCAATCGTGCGGAGTTTTAAAACCGTAATTTGACTTATAAATAGTTACCAGTGCGTGAGGAACGTAAACACGAAGAGGCGCAAGATTAGAATCGTCCCCAAGAACAGTGTCCAGTGAAGGAAATACTTACCCACCGGAACGTGAGTTGTTCAAAAGTTAAAATCATTTTTACCTGGTATCCTTGTCACACAGTTGTACTACACATGTCAAACACCTTCAAATCACACAAATTTTGTAAAGCATCCCACTGATTTGTCTTGATAGTTCAAAGGAGTCACGTCCTGAGTATAAAGTTTTTCATACATTAAATTCATGCTATTCAACTGAGCAATAAAATTTTTAGCAGCCGATGATTAATAAAAAACTTGTCAATAACTTGTTTGTAACTCTGCAATTTTGTTTAATTTGAGTGTTAGTCCTTCAGACGATTTTTATGAAAAGAAAGATCATTAAACATACGTTATTTATAATTCGAACTGTCTTGTTCACATTTTTTTATATAATTAATTTAACAACTAAAAAATCAATTTTTAATAATAATAATTTCTTGGAACAAATATCCAAGTGGCGCCCACATACACATATTAGCATAAGTTGTGTTTGCAGGACAACATCGTCGCAGAGAACCCAGCAATTAGTAAGTATTAAAAGTGCGCGGAGTGTAACACCCGACATCACAACACAACACACACACAAGTTCTTTTCACTATACCGTTTACGATAGGCATGTACCTACTTGTTGTGAAAATATTTTGACATTTTTGAAATTTTAAGGAAAATTTGTCCAAGTTCAACATTTTGTCACTGTATTATTTATCACCTTCTTTCACTATCAACACTATTAGTGTTTCATTTTATAGTAATCGTAGAGCTTTATAAAACGGCACCTTAAATAATGTCCTACGCATACGCGTTCCCGAGCTATACTAATTTTTTCCGCGCAGAGAATCGGTTATTTTTCATTCCAAATTAGCGGCCATCTTTTGATAGCGTTTGATGTCACGCGTTCAAAATTAATATCGTATGACATTCTTTCGTCCTTGTTCTTTTGAATCGTGTATTGATTATTTAAATATGTGTTACAGTTTTAATGATATTACAGTTAGTCTGGTATACACAAAATCGAAACATCGACTTTCGTATAGGTTCCTCCCACACCGGACTCGCGATTTAACACGTTTTGCGTCAAAAATTAACTCGGATCTCCTTCTCAAATATTTCCATGTTTTCAGACCTACTGTTTGTTCAAACGCTTACAGATTTGCCGTTTTATTTCTAACAATATAGACATACTTTATTAAGAAAATAACAGTTACAATACATCACAACACAATGAATTATATATATCTTGCGGTGTGTGTGTGTGTGTGTGTGTGTGTGTGTGTGTGTGTGTGTGTGTGTGTGTGTGTGTGTGTGTGTGTGTGTGTGTGTGTGTGTGTGTGTGTGTGTGTGTGTGTAATAAAGTCGTGTGCGACACCAGAGGTGTCGTGGTATCGCGCTGAGGTGTGAGGGATGAGGAAAACTCCACCTTTACACGTTTTATTTGTCTCCCTTTCAGTACAGTATCGCATTGCGGTTGCTTTAGTACTATAGGTTCCGTCAGCTTTATTGCTGCGGTTTATGTGCCCACACACTGTATAGCTTTACTTGACCTATTCCAACAAAAACACAAACGTGAAAGTAGTCAAAGGACTCGACAGCTTTTGAATTATTTTCACACTGCGGTTCACTGACACCAGGGAGCAGCAGGTGACAGAGTTACCAGTTATGCTTTCTGTACATCGGCATTGTATGCCTGTGATTTATCTTCTTTCGTATTATTTTGTTTTCGTTACTATAACAACATCAAAATAGAATTATCACTGTTGCACACCACTATAGAAAAATTATTCCGATTAGCGCTTTCAAGCTTCTCAGCTCATCGTCAGATCGAAAAATCAGATCAGATTTTCTGATCTGTCGATGAGCTGAGAAGCTTGAAAGCGATAATCGGAATCATTTTTCTATAGTGGTGAGCAACAGTGATAATTCTGTTTGTGACTATAACCACTAACACAACTTTCATAATTAAACATCAAAATAATACAAATCATGTCGTTATCATGTACATAATACAAAAATGCCAGTGTACTCAGGAATAAATGTTTTCTAAGGCAAGAAAATAATTATTATCCTGTATTTTTGTGAAACTGAGGAACAGAGCATAATTATATAGCAGAATAACATTGCAGAATGAGGGCTTACCTTGTCTCCTTAACATGATCGTAGGCCGTAAAGAACGGAACTAACAAAATAAATAATCTGTCACTCAAGAGTTACTGAAGTAGAAAATAGGCGGCGCATAATAGGACTACACTAATTGTTGTTACTTTTATTTTTATGTTTCGGAATTAAGTTAGTCTAAAAACGTTAACCGAACTTTCTGTGGCTGAAATATTGTTTTGTCAATTATGTGAGATATGGTGTAGAAAATTTTGCAACATTTGTTATTTACGGTTACAACTTTTGGAACATAATACAGTTCAACCTGGCTCGATTCTTTCGAAAAATGTTTTCCGTTTTCCCAATGAAACTTTATGCTACAGCAAAGTGACACATAATTTCCTCGTGCATACCACTGTATATAATAACGATTTTTTTTACATAAATAATATGTTTCTTGTCATTTTAATAACATTTTTAGCTGTGAGGGATTGTGAAATTTACTGATATGTAACCTAAGCAACTTACAGTATTGCCAAGATATTATGTGCATGTTTATTTTTTAAATATGACTTAAGTGATTATTAGTGGTAGTTGTCAACACCAATGTCATCATCAGTAGCTCCACAGCCCACCGTGGGCCTCAGCCTCCCTCAGGAGTTTCCTCCAGACTTCCCTATCCTTGTCCAATGTTCACCAATATTTTACTCCACGCACTTTCACATCCTATAGGTTCCATCAATCCATCGTAGTCTGACTCTTCCACGTCCTCTCTTTCCTTCTGATCTGCATTTCATTATCCTCCTAAAAACATCCTCCGCATTCACTCTCTGTACATGTCCTGCCCATCTCAGCCTAGCTATCCTAATCATCATCATCATCATCATCTTCATGGGTTAAACCAAGTTGTTTGTTGCGGTCTCAAATAGGTAAAGATTAGAGCTGGTCACTCCAGCGTTTCCTCGGACGTCCCACACCTCTTCGTACCCTTATAGTTCTTAAACTTATAGCATATAGTTCCATAGTAGCTAGCTATCCTAATCATGTCACAATATCAGGCGACCTATACAACTCATAGAGCTCTCTGTTGTACCTTATTGTCCACTCTCCGCCTTCCCTAATAGGTCCATAAATTTTCCTAAGTATTTCCCTTTTAAATGATGCAAGTCGAAACAGGTCGCCCTGTGTCAGTACCCATGTTCCGTACATCAGGACTGGTTTTACTAATGTTCTACATAGTCCGGCTTTGGTTTCACGGTGTAGAAATTGTGATTTAAAATATTTTATCAGCCCATAGTAGCATGTATTAGCATTCTGAATTCTTTTACCTATCTCTTCATTTATATCATTGTTTTCATTTACCAGAGAGCCCAAATACGAACAAATTGAAACCATTTCAAAGTTAAAATTCATACTTTTTAAATGTGATACTAATGGGTTACAAGTTCTCCTATTTTTTTACTATCATGTATTTAGTTTCCTCCTCATTTACCGTTAGCCCCATTTCCTGAGCTGAATGGTATAATGCTGTGAATAGCTTCTTTAAATTATTCTCTGACCTTCCCATAATATCAATGTCATCTGCATATGCCAACCGTTAAATAGATTTGAAGAATGTTGTGCCCTTCTTTAAGTACCTGTATCTCTGACAACAATTTCCAAGGCTATATTAAAGAGCGAACACAAAAGTGAGTCGCCTTGCTTTAGCCCATTTGTTATTTGTAGAGGTTCTGACAAATCTGTATGGATTTTGATCCGACACTGGCTCCCTTTCATTGGAGTCATAACCAATAATTAAGCTTGACTGGGGTTCCAAATTCATTCATCGCAGTAAATAACTTGGCTCTATTTATGCTATCATATGCTGCACTAAAGTCTATAAACAGGTGATGAATCTCAATATTATGTTCCTTGGAGAGTACATTATATGTACGTGTAAATTCTGAGCATTAATTGTTTTACAAAAAATTCATCAATTAAACAATTACATTTACTTTCAGTTGATGAAGACTTGTTCGCCATAGGCAACAAACGCATTGTTATATTTACAATTTCTGCCGGCCGAGAGCAGAGTCTACGAATTATCTGTCTGAATTCTTAAAGTCCTATTGACTGCACTACAGAGTTGTAGTAGGAGCGATTGCAAATACCATGTATTGTCAGCAGTCGGATTTATAGTTACAGCTGACGATTACATATACTCAAGGTTCTTGTTGTCTTCACACAATGAGTAGGCCTACAAATAATTTCTGTACATCGTTTTATTTCAGTAGTAGTACAACTACAATTGGATACTTTTAAACTTGAGCACTACTTACACTACTCTCATAAAAACTCCACCACTGTATATGTAGTGGCAGGAACACGTTCGTAAATACTTGTGAAAGGTGTAGAAAATGTTCTACTCTATCGTAGAACGTGACGAAAAGGAGTCAGGGATGTTTTTTATCGTATCAAAACACCTATAATAACAACAGCAACCTTTAGAACTTGTTTTATAAATTGCCTAAAGACTATTAATATCTCAGAATAAATTGCATCTTACAAATTAGCGAAGAATAAGCAATATTTCATTCTAGTTTATTTCTCTAACTTTCTGATAAATAGCGGTAGAGGCTGCAAAGGATTAGTACTGTGGTGTAATGATAATATTTTTTTAATAACTATAATAATTAACTGCTGTCGATTAATATATTCTTTCATTAATTAAAAAAAAGATAAATAGCAATAAATATACGTTTGAAAAATTAAAATTGAACGAAAAGAGAGAAAGAAAGGAGAAGTGATAGTGTTCGTAACTGAAAAACAAGTTTATTTTGAATTAATATAAACTATCGATTATAAGAACGATACGAAAACATTTTTGTCTTAAGCCGTCAGGGACCTTTAAAAACGAATATGAGTATCACTCAGGTATGATGACAAATTTCCTTCGATAAGAGGTAGAAATTTCGATAAAGGGGATTAAATAGTACGTTTTGTCGAATTCTTCATCTGGATGGGTTTTTTGAAAAAATGTAGGCTATTCTTATTAACAGTATTTTTAACATAATGTGGAAACGTATGTCAGTATTAAAATGTACAAAGCTAACCACTAACCCCATTTCTGTTTCGGAAGTAGTTTATGTTTGAGAAGGACTATAACAAAGAGGAGTGCAGTGCGTCTTAATAGGACAGGATAATTAAAAATGGAACATCGTTTTTACTTCTTCACTTCAAACGAGACGCCACTTAACTGAATTTGGAAAGACAAATATTAATTCTTGTTGTAAACGTTTAATTTAGAAAGGAATCGTGCTGGCTGGCGGGCGTGGCGAATTCTGTGCGGCGGCGGTATTGTGACTGGAAAGAAGACGAATGTGTTTCAGCGAATATCAACGCTATGCACTCATGAGTTTGCGACAGCGCTTGAGCGTTCGTTCAACGCTAAACTGTCTTGAAAACGGAGGACGAAGAGATGCGCACAAGTTGCTCTGCTGAGTTCAGAAACAAAACCGAATTAGGCAGCCAGCGAGACAAAGGCGGCAGGGAATAATTTACCGTAGCTTGTCTTCATATTAAGTCAATTTACATTGCGTGCATCTAGCAGTAGACAACTTGCGACTCGGAAAGTTGTGATTCATTAAAATTTGCCTTCCTCTGCTGCCGTTTCTGTTATTTTTCTAGTTTACTTCTCCATTCAGGAAAGCACCGAATTGTTCTTGTTTTAATTATGTTCATAATTTTTCTTTCAGCTTAAGATATTTTAATTCACTTACTCTGATAATGTTACCTACAAAGTGGTTCATAACGGAGATAATTTAAGTCAAGTGTGAAGTGTTAAAATATCACATTACCAGCCAAATTACTTTCAATTAATACTAGAACGTTGTAACAGTTTTCAAGCGTACATCATCAAATTAATTGTAATTATCATAAAACTTAGGTCGGACTAACCATCGTTAGAATTTACCGTACAACGCTTCGACTATCAAAAAGCTGTGGTAATCTTTAGGTGTGAGTTAAACTAATATATTAAATACAAACTTGAGCCTACCCCAGATTCGATCACTGACAATCGTGAATCGTCTAAAGAATAAACCATCTCTTACTACAAAGTTAAACACAGCAATATAAAAACTATGTAAAAAAGAACAGCAACTTACCTGCAAGTCCTCTGGTTAGAACCGGGAACCACAACCAAACTGACCCATGTTCACACATTTAAACACACACCTAAAACCAAAACACATAAAACTGAAACCTAAACTTAACCTAAAACTATAACTTAAAAACCTAAAAAACTGACACCTAAAACGTCGACCTCACAGACGTTTTAGTGGTCGAAACGTGTCTGGTTAATTCTGAGGATGGTAATAGTCCGTCCTATCCCTCCTGACCCTGTTTACGTACCATCAAACGTTAGGTTTAAAGATCGTATCAAATAATTATAGTTTGAAAATGTTACAAATTCAAATAATCCAATGTCTTCTGACAAACAGAACAGACCCTGTAGTATTTCTTTCATTGGCAGTAGTTGGGGTAGTGAGAAAAATAATAATTTTTAAAAGATTTCTTCTTCTTCTTCTTCTTCTTCTTCTTCTTCTTCTTCTTCTTCTTCTTCTTCTTCTTCTTCTTTTCTTCAAAGATTAGGGTATATACACCTGTTCCGGCACCCATCTCATTCTCCATCAAACGGCCCACGTCTCTTACTCTGAGGCTGCTTTAGGTACTACAAGTTTTATAAAGTTTTACATGAACGGGTGACTGGCCTGTTGCACTACCCCCTACCAGGAGAACCAGAGACTTTTCTGTCAGGGTTACCATAACTTAGCCGAAAGAACCCTGTTTTGGGGCGCAGGAGATTCGCCCTCATCCTTCTCTATCTGAGATAGGATTTGGTGGCTTTGTATCAGCTAGTCTGGTACTGAAGATTTCTTAGTATTTCCAGTGCTCACCTATAGTGCACTCTATAAGGATCACCCAGTGAGCATTCTAAGATCATAAATCCACCCAAAATTAAGAAATTAGGATGAAAAAAGGAAGACACCCCAGCCCTTGATTACTCTAATAGCGTCGGGGTCAGAAAAGAAGAAGACTTAGTCAAGGCAGACCAGATAGAAAACACTAAAGGAACGGATCTTACCCAAGACAAGCTGAAGCAAAGTGAGAATCCAGTTAGTGTACATCGGGAACAAGATGTGGACCCTTGAGGTGTTTTTTTAAGAGTAATTACGACAATACGAAAGATCAAAGCTTTTATTAAACAGGAACAGTATGTTAATTTTAAAAGGTCATAAAGTCATTTGTGTGTATTTTGGCTCATTGAATTTCCAGTTTTTTTATTGCCTTTAGACAAGATCGTCGCAAAGTCAAATAATATACTCAAATTTTGGACACCTTTACTTTACCTACCTTGGCTCAGAAGTTACCTTGCAAAAATAATATAAGTATAATGAAGAAAGTTTTGTTAGTGGTTAAAATCACAAGCAGGATTATCACTGTTGCACACCACTATATAAGAATTATTCCGATTAGCGCTTTCAAGCTTCACAGCTCATCGTCAGATCGGAAAATAATTTCCCGATCTGACGATGAGCTGTGAAGCTTGAAAGCGCTAATCGGAATAATATTTATATAATGATGTGCAACAGTGATAATTCTGCTTGAAAAATAATACTATTGTAGAACTCCGAAAGGGTATTTTTTTCAGCAAATAGGTGCGTGGAGAACCTCAGAAAACATCTAAAGTCTCAGTTAATACAAAGGAAGACCAAGGTGTTGACGCATGAGTCTCCAGTGCCCCAAGTACTGACTTATGCATCAGATACATGGAATCTGCCTAGATCAGATGAGATGCAACTAAATATATTGGAGAGGAAGATCGTCAGGAAAATGTTTGGTCTAGTGGAAGAGGGCGGGGGGTGCCTGGAGGAAAGTATGTAATTTATAGCTCTAAACTTGTATGATGAACCTGATGTGGCCACCTTTATTAAATTAAAAAGATTGGAATGGGCTGGACACATTGTACGTGCTTGTGAAAGCAGAGTTGTTGGGAAGATGTTTGATGCAAAGTCAGATGGTAAAAGGAAAGTTGGAAGGCAAAAACTGAGATGGATGGACGGGGTAAGTCAGGACATCAGTACTCTTGAAATTACAAACTGGAGGAGTGTAGCTATGAATAGAAAAAAATGGCGAAATCTTCTGGAGAAGGCCAGGGCCCACAAAGGTCTATCGTAGCAATGCTAATGATGATGATAATTTACATACCTTTTATTTTGAACTCCTTGTAGAATTGAATAAGAGGAAACACAGGGTATTTAATTTTAATGCAATTATATGATAATGTTTGTATACATGAACAATATAATTTATATTTTATATCACATCATATTACAAACTCAACTTATATTATAATGTACTTTAAATAAGTAACGTCATCTATATATACAAATTTACGAGGAAAGAACATTTCATTGAGTTTTTTTTAAAGTGAGCATTATTAATGCTGAATATGCATTGGACAGACTAAATGAATTAAATAATCTTCAAACGACATCTTGAACATAATTAAAACGAAATTTTTCCTTAATTTTCCTGAATGGAAACATCGATTCGAAAAACAAAAGCAGCAGCAGAGCAAGTAAGATATAATGAATCGCAAGTTTCCCAGTCGCAAGATGCCTGCTGCTAGAGGAAATTGACTTAACAAGAAGACAAGCTTGGTAATTTATTCTCAGTAACACTTATCGCTCTGGCTGCCGACTTCAAGTTTGTTTCCAGACTCCGCAGCACAATAAAACTTGCACAGAACTCTTCGTCCGTGAACTTCACCCCGTTTCACTGTTCTACGCGCACGCACACATTGTCACACGCACTCCCAGATTCGTACGAGCATTACACTGATATTCCCTGAAACATACATATTCTCTTGGCAGTCACAATACTACTGCCAAACCGAGTATCCTTGCCACGCCCAGTGGTAAGATGCTTCTCTAAATTAAATTCTTACAAGAAAATGCAGCAATATTTTGTTGACTGACATATCGCCTGAGGTGACGAATTGACAAATTGAGTGTTTTTTCCACTTAAGTTTTTCATATTTATCAAGTGCACGCTAACTTAATTATTCCACTTGCCTTTTTATGTCTATTTGATTATTATAGAAGGCTTGCGCAGCTTAAGAAGTATACTATGCTGACATGTATTACTATTTCGTCATCAGTATTGTTGGTGTTATGTGTACTTTGCATTTACAAGCCGTACATTTTGACTTTTAAATGCAACTAAATAAAAGTAAATATTTTACATTATATATATTTTCTTTTGTTACTGTGTCAAATACTATCTGTTTGTCTCCACTAATCTTTACACTATTCACGGTTTCTGAGCGTGTCCAGCGTGGAAAAATGCGTCTATTATAACAGCGGAATTTTCTTTGCTACCATATAATAAACCTTTCATGACATTGTGTCACTTGGGATTCTTCTAATTAGATGATCGGGCTTTTAAAAGTCAGAAGTTATTGAAGCTGGTTGTCTTATACCATTTCTGACATATAGGTTCCAATATTGGCTGTAACAGTTACTACAATTTAGACAAAACCTTAGGTAATTGAAGCCCAGCTAAAAATACCTTGTGAAATATAGTACTACATTCAAGGAAATTTTTACTAAAATTCTATTTTAATTAACGGCTGCACATATTCTTAATTATGGGTCAGGAATACCCTGCTGCAAACCGGAAAGCACATAAACAAACAGAGCATAAACACAAACTGAAAAAAAAATAAACCTAAAGAACCGTCCCTTGCGTATGCAGTATCTGTTCAAGCTACTTCTCAGAGTGCGTTTACTGTGCTATAATTAGTGTTAAACTCTATTACTTGACATTATTATTGTGTGTGGACAAATTTAACTTGTGACTATTGTAAGAGTGTAATATTGTTTGATAACTTGTTGATTGCAGACTACTATTTGTGATTAATTAAAGCTAATGATTAGTGAGTTCATTGATAACTGTATTTGTTTCCACTGTGCCACACGACGATCAGTGAGACGGTCGCAACAATATGGAAGCTTTTGCGATGAAATCATTGGCCTAGAAATAGAACCATTGATGGGACTCAGTAAGTGAACGCGGCTAGTAAGTAAATGAAGTATTTTCACTTTGCTCACCAAGCCAAGCACATCGTGAACTTTTGTTCAGTTTTTTGTTTACGCAACCTTTGTTTTATTGCTCTGGTTGTAGACTTCGGCGCGAGTACGCAATAAAGCAGTTTGTGACACGAAACCCGCTCAGGTGTGACGGACTGAACACACTTACGCTACCGCAACTCTGCTTTTACACGTTTTATGTCTCGCTTTCGGCAACGGAGTATACAATATCCATTGCGACTGCGTTAGGTCGCTGCGCGAGCTTTATTGTGCGGGTTTATATGCCCACGGCCCACGGAACCGAGTCCCTTGACCCGCTCCAAACACACAAAGGTGTGCGAAGTCAAAGTTTAAAGAGCCGTCTTTTGCGTAGACTGCTCGTATTTGCACATTACAGTCAACTGACGTTAAGGAACGCCAAATCACAAAGCGGTAGAGCCGTTTCTCCGTACTTCGTTAATAAAAAACGATATTTTCCTTTGCGTCTGAAGAAACGACATTCCGGGTTCTGTAGCGGGTACGTGGACACAGATTGTTTAGTCCTACGTTCTGTATTTATACGTACTTCTTGGAGTGCACACGTGCACGAGGAAAGTCGTGTAAATACCTTTCTATTTCTATGAAATTACCTATTAATAAGATGGGAATTCCACTTGATGGTGATACAGTTTATTCATTACAGTTTGCTGATGAACAATTACGTTGGGCTCAAGATTTCGAAGACATAGAGTTCATGTCTAGAACGTTAATACAGGAATATCAGAAATGACGACTGAAGATAAATTTTAATAAAACCAAAATACATGGCAATAGGTGACATTCAGCAAGACTTGATATTTTTAGGAAGACATGGGGGATATTTCGTATACGAAGGAATACAAGTATTTAGGGGTGAAAATTACGGCCAATGAAAAGCAAACAAAGAAATACAATCCAGAATTAATTTATAAAAGATGGCTGTCTTGACATTAAAGTGAATCCTATGGGATAAGCAAATTACAGCAGAAACTAAAAACCAAAATATTTAAAACCATTGTTAGACGTATCTTGACTTACGGCTTAGAAGTTTAGACTACCAATAAACACATACGAACAAAATTCATGACAGGAGAGACGGACGTTTGTAGACGTTCGGCAAGAGCATCCAGAGGTGAGAAAATGAAGCTATCAAAGGCAGAATGAATGTGAAAAATTAAGTTGTTGATTTTACTCAAACAAAAATATTGCAATGGTATGGACACACAAAAAGAATGGCACAGGAAAGATTGCCAATGAGAGTTATGGAATGGCCCCCAGCAGTAAGAAGAAAAAGAGGAAAACCACCTGTCACCTGGATAGAAGACATTCAGACTATATTGAGGGAAAGAGAACTTGAAGAAGATCTTTGGATAGACAAGCAGGAGTGGAAGATGAGAATTCAATCAATTCTGTAACCTTTGGTTCCGGAAAATGTGTAAACATTGTACAACCTGAATAATAATAACCTATTAATTCTTTTAAAGATTGTTATTTTAATGGAGAACACACTAACGACAAGTTGCCAAAAATATAAAAATGTTTCCAAATTCAAGCTACGAAGCTATTTCAAACGTTTTTCGTTACCTGTTTAAGAAAGTCGTAACCTGTTACCGAAGTTGAAAGTCTGGTTGGAAAAAGGAAATTACAAAGGGCATCCAGTCAGTAAGTTTCTGTATCAAACGTATCATGAACGCGTGAGAAAATTTTAACATCAATATGAGGTAAGTTTTCACGTACTGTTGTGGTAACACTACAAGATCCTAACACCCACCTAAACGTTTGGTCCCCAGTTCCGGCTCTGTAGTCACGGCGTTTAGCCCCCTGTTTCTTCAATCTTGGAGACTGTACAGACAGTATAATCTCTACTAAAAGGAATACCTTCAACACTGAAAAGTACTGCTAACAATTGTAAGTCTCATAATTTCAATAAAACGGTAAAGTTGTCGAAAACGTGCTCAGAAAATTCTGAGTAAATTTGGATGGAGAATTTTGAATATCCCCTCTTTTCTTCTGACCTTGGGATTAGTGGTGTCCAACTTTCTCTCAACTAAAAGTTTCTTTGGTGGTAAAGTCATCCATGAATGAGAAAGTGGTTATGCAGTGAGATCAATTCCTGGCTACGGTAAAAACACCTAGTTGACGTAGTAACTAGTTTCTATAAAACGGGGTTGGATAAATGGCGTACTTTGACAATGGCCTGAATTGGAATAAAATTCTATACAAAGTATTGTTCTCGTGTAAGAAAGCACTTTTTTATTTCTACCAATTTATATGTATTTTTAAAGTATTGTAAAGTAGGAAATTTATTTTTACTCAGAATGAAGGTACCCTAAAATTATAATGGAAAAATTGTGATTATATATAAGATATCAGAAGGAGTTTCGGATAGATCAGAAAAGATTCATCTTTTGTTTAAATTGTGTATGCTGTATATTAAGCACGTAATTCCAATGTAACTTACGTACAAATAATGTATGTATGTTATCTGCATTTATTAGAAAAAAAATCTGGCTGTCGTGGGACTGCCGACAGCAGTGTTAACTTAAATAAGAGTGAACGAATAATTAAATAGACGAGGGTATAGCAGTCTTTATAGGCATTTTATTACAAGAAATCGATATTTACAATAAACATAAATAGAATTGTGATTGTGATAGAATTGTACATCACACGCCGTATTATTTTCAGTATACATACATATGCAAACAATATGTAAAAATATTTTTTTTTAAATGTAACAATATGATTTACGTAATATGTAGTTAAAAAGTAGAATGTGATATTCACAGTATAATACTTCAATTTTTTACAAATTATGAAATAGCTAAATTAGTAAATCGAATTTTGAAACATGAAAAATCTTCCAGCCAAATACAATGTAAAAACCAGAATCGAACTCGCGGATCAACTAAAAATTGTTACGGATTCTCGTCGCATTCCTTTCTGATGACGTCACATTCTACGGATTCACTCCCGTGTAAATTTTTTCCCTCTCCTCTGCTATAAGAAGTTAACACTTCAAAACAAACTGAATGGAGATGACAACACAAGTCTGAGGTTTAATAAAATCCTAAGTCTAAAGTACATTAAACTGTAGTCAGTTATTAATTACTCAATTATCCAAGTTTAATATTGATGTTGTATGTGAGAAAATTGGCTGTTACATACAAATAATTGAGTGTGAGTTACAAGATACATGCAAAACATGTACGCCTGTAATGGGGACAGATTGTGTATACGGATTTACGGTTTAAGGGAAATCATGCGCGTAGTAAGAAGCTATAAGACAGAAACTACCAATACGAGCGAGTCAACATAAAGCACAGTAATATTGTTACGACGGTCTCACTATGGTACAGTGAAAAACAAAATACAAGACACCAATTACGTCACTAATCACCAGCGTTAATTATCACAGTTTGTAATCAACAAGATGGTGTCTTACAACAAATGAAATAAAAATTGTTCACACGCAATAAATATGTCTACTAATATAAAACACAATTTTATTACAATTGTCTCGCACAATTATAAAACACGGAATACTTTGCCACAATACTTCAAACCGCACTGTGTATATCGCCACTTAAACTGACTGTGTACTCGCCCGACAATAACTGACTGAGCGTCGCTGAGTACTTGTATTTATACCACGCTAAGGTTCCAGAATATTCGCTAATAGGCGTCTACTAGAAAACACTAGAAAGTAATTAATTGCGACCGGCCTTGAACACAGCACGCGCCGAGCGCTACGGTCTGGTATAGACCCGATAGTTGACGTGTAATTGGCTTTCACAGCAAAGTAGCAGCATAGTGTGTACGCACACACACATTACAGCTGCAATATTTGAGAAACTAGTAGAACGTTACGTATGATGCAACAATATATTTGTCTGCGTGGCCAGACATCTCCCGAGGGAATCGTGATCTCTCCTTACCAAACCTGAAAATTATTTACTCTGAAATTTCATTAATAAAATATTTAATTTTATGTAAGAAGAAACGTACCAATTTCCGGTGGAAAATACCTGATAGTGATCACTATAATATACAAAAGTTATGCCAATTAAAAAAAATGGCGTGTTGTATCGTATAATGAATCAATAAACATTCTGTTATCTTTTAAACGAATTAATTTGAAATAACCTCAAGATACACCTTTCAGTACTTTGTTCTTACTTAACAAGAAAAACACAGAAAATCTTCACAGCACGGTACTCGAATTACGCAGTAATCAAAAGTAACAAACTAAGAACGCGTCTTCTTAAATAATGTAAATTTGTATCGATATATTCATGTTACAGAAAAGTGGTTTCCAACTTAAAAGCGCTTGAGGCCCACAGTTGTACTCAGGAAGCTACACTCGGGCCGCATCATGAGTGATAAATCTTCGACAAGTACAGTAAATTTACTGTACTTAATTTACAGATTTAACACGTTTTAGTATATATCTTTAACGCTACGACCTTTATTGAAATATATAAAGATATAAGAAAGAAATTAAAGCTTTTAGGTGTACATAAACGATTCAATGTGAAATCGAGGTCGATCTGCCGAAGTGACTGAAGCAGGAGCCCTACAACGAACTCAGTTGTTTCTATTCTCAGTACTGTCTGGCCACGACTGGATGATCGAGGCTGCTCTTCCCCACCACGCGGCCACTTGTAAGCGAGGTAGGGTGAAATATGTGTACTAGCCGTTTGGTTTACCCCCACTTAGCCTACCTTAGTACCCGACCATGCTTCTCCCACCTTACACAATGCTCATTCATCAAATCGCGGCCAGACAGTAGGTAAAGAAGAATATCTATAAGACGACTTGTGCTGTGGTTATTGATTAGCTTTGTTGTAAAGAACATACTTCACTTTCACAGACGTATGTATTTCCAAATATCGACGTCACATTCAATTCTTTTCAGGACTTTGCAGATTGGAAATTGCTGACGAGATAGCAGCTTAAAGAAATCTTACCCCTTATTCTTGTCTGGTCTACAGGAAGGGCCAGCTTGTAGTCATATCATTCTAGTTGAATGTTAATTGCTTTTCACTGGCATTACCAAGAGGATTATTAAATGGCAAGACACTATTTTTCAGCATTTCAAATTCTATCAGTTAAATTGTCTACGACTTCTTTAATATCTGAGCAAAAACTTGGAAGAATCATATTTTTTATAATTTTTAAACTCTTTTGCTATGTCCCGACAGAATGTAAATGATATTGTTACGACGGTCTCCTTGATCGTCGTATGGTACAGTGGAAAACAAAATACAAGACACCAATGAAGTCACTAATATCCAGCTTAAATTATCACAATTAATAATTTATAATCAACAAAATAGACTTTTACAACAATTTAAGTACAATTTGTCCACACGCAATAATAATGTCAACTATAAATAATTCCGCACTAATTCTAACAAAACTTCGCTACGATGCTTCTACAAACACACGATCCGCGCTAAGGGAAATAGCTCAACACATTAAAACTGACAAGCCGGCTGTTATGGCTTTTTATAGGTAGCGCACGCCTCCTAGAAATCTTCCATCCTCGACGTGCACGCCACCTAATGCTAACGCTAATGCGTATTTCAAAGTTTTTAAAGTTATTATATTAAAGAAATTAACATGAAGTAATGAACAATAAGTAAATAAAGTGATTATTAAATTATTTTTCTAAGATACGGTCGCCGGACGCAAAATAGGTGATGCGGGTCACACTTCATGTGCTAGTTGGAAATCACTGATATGCATCAAGCACAATAATTGATTGCCTCAGATAAACTTCATTTTGTTGTTCTCATAATTTTCTCATACAGACATTTATTCTACAACCTTTTGTAACAGTAAACAGAGAAAAACCATATGACCAGATTCCGTAAATGGAAGTAAAGTAAATAGTTGTTAATGCGCTCGTTATAATCAAGGAATTTATTACATATTAACTGAAAATATTATACACCATATGGCACAATTCATATTTTAATATAGAAGCTAAAAATATCCCTGTTTCTTCTTCTTCAACGTCTTCTTCTTCTTCTTCTTCTTCTTCTTCTTCTTCTTCTTCTTCTTCTTCTTCTTCTTCTTCTTCTTCTTCTTCTTCTATTTTAGACCTGTGGATTTAAAATTGACATTCAATTTTAAATTTATTTCTTCAGCCACTTAAATATAAGAACGGGTTCTTTTTGCTTTCCTCTATAATTTATCATCATCACCGTCATCATATGCAATGATTAAACCAAGGATGGTTTGTTCCGGTAACTCCAGCGCTTTCTAGGCGTCCCACACCTCTGCGTCTCTTCGGCTTATAGTTCCATCTGTAATTTATCTAGTGAATGAAATAAGTTAGATAGTTTTGCTCTTAACACCATACGAAATAGCTGTTGTTAACTACGTTTTGGAACCTCCATAACATCCGTAGACAGGTTGTGCTTCTCATTAAGTGTGCGAATTAAAACTGAATGAAACATTATTAATATAATTAATAGAAGTAGAATGCATTGTTGATTTCGATGAATGGAAACGTAAAACCAGTAGCAGCAGAACAAGACAAGTTGTAGTGAATCGCAACTTTGAGTCGCCTGTTGCCTGCTGCTAGAGGTACGTAATTTAAATTGACTCAATAAGACGACCAGCTATAGTAATTTATTCCCGGCAGTGTTTCTTGCTGACTGCCTACTTCGCATTCGTTTCCAACTATGCGACGCAACTTGCGCGCAACTCTTCCTTTCTCCGTTTTCGTACACAGTTCATTGTTGAATGAACACAAACGCACTGTCACACGCGCTCGCACACTCATGACTCTATAACGTTGATGTTCACTGCATGCAACACATTTGTCTTCCTTACAGTCACAATATTGCCGCCGTACAACGCCAGCCGACACGATTCGTTTCTAAAGTAAAGGTTTACAACTAGTTGAAGTAATATTTGTCTTTCCCTACTCAGTCGTCGTTTAAAGCGACAAAACAACAAACCCTGCACCATTTTTCATTATCCTGTCCAGCTAGAACAGAATTTACCCCTCTTTGTTAGCCTATAGGTTCCTGTAAAGCACGAATACTTTAGGAACAGAAATGTGGTTTGCTTGTACATTTTAATGATGACGAATACGTTTGTACTGTACACCTGAAAATAATATTTATGTGTATGCAACAGAATGACTAGACGTTATTACACACTTTATGACGTTATAGATATGTTTTAAATTGATTTTGATCAAATTTTGTAAAGTAGCTGTAAGTTTTAAAATAAGAGTTGGGTAATGATATGTTATATGTCAAAACGCCCATAAAAGTATTCTGTGTCAGGTCCAGTGCAAATTTGGTGCGCGAGTGAGCGTGTGGTCGTGTTATTCGTGTTTTCTTGAATAACTCCTATATTAATGAACTTGAACAGCGTATGCGTCATAAATGGCGCTACAATTTTCGTTTGTCATAAACTCAAAACATACAATCTTACTTTGTATTTTTTTACTGTATTCACCTTTCTATAGAACCCTTATCTGCGAAAAAGTCATTAAGCTTTTAGACAAATCTACACAAGATCTTGCAGACTCTAGCATAGTCCTACATGATTTCTAGCTATCAAGGTAGAAATTATAATATGTTCTAGATTTCAACCAATCAGGAGCTCCAATTTTCATTTGCAATGTGCTCTGGTAGATGAAATTTCGTACAGTTCTGGTCTGCAAATCGTCCTCTCTTTCAGACGTACCATAAACCAAATCAGACGTACTCTCTGTGCGAGTTTTTTCCAACAATACATGTTTCCTATAAATGTGACGACAGTCCTAGATTTTAGCTACGAGATACTAAATCAAAGGGTTACGTAAGCTAAATCAAAGGGTTATTAGAATGTAGAACAAAGTTATGTAAAGATCCAATAGTGCTAACTTGCGTTAGTCAAGACTTTCCGCATAAGGACAGTTGTATTCACCTGTATGAACGCGTGGACACGTTAAAATTGCATGAAGGTGTAAGTTAAACACACCGCTTTTAAATAATAATTAATTAACCAACTAATCGAACCTGAGAGTTGTAAACAAAAACCATATCGAGCAGAGTGAATATGTGAGTGAATCGCGTATGACAGCGGCGGCGAGACCAGAGGTCAACGTTAACGCATCAGCTTTCAACCGGACTACGAGAAGGAATTCTTCAATCAAGTAACAGACAACTCAAGTTTATTGTTCAAATAAACATTCATTAGTATCTAATGACAACATATTTTCAAAAAATAATTTATGTTAAGAATTTACAGACAAGGTTTAAATTAGTTTTATTTTAATAAATGCCTACCTCCAGATAAGAGACCCTGTTATATATTATTAGTTCTAATAGACATCTATACATCGTTAATACAGTATGTGGTGTGTGTGTGTGTGTGTGTGTGTGTGTGTCTACATGCAATCAATAAGAACACACAATCAAACACCCACAAGCAAATACACACACCTCACGTGTTCGGTTTCAAAACAGGTAAATATAAAAATAAAAAAATCAATACCATTACCCATTAATATTATGATTATCATTGCCAGCTTCTAATTTATATAACACTATATCACAAACATATATTAAAATTTAATTTAGATAAATTATATAACTGAATCTAATACGTTTGGCTTAATGAGGAAAGAATGTTATATTAAGTTATATTAATTTCGCCTTATGAGTGCTAAATTACTGCCAAATTAAATTAACAAATCTATAACGGAAACGACTTTTTGAGCATAATTACAACACAATCATTCCTCGATTTTCTTGAATGCAAACGTCGATTGGAAGAACTAAAGCAGAGCATGCGAGATCAAATGAATCGCAAGTTTCCCAGTCGCAAGTTGCCTGCTGCTTGAGGTAATTTAAATTGACTTAACAAGAAGACAAGCTATGGTAATTTATTACCGGCAACATTTGTCGACTTCAAGTTTGTTTCCAAACTGCGCAGCACAATAAAACTTGCGCGGAACTCTTCGTCCTTCAACTTCACCCCGTTTCACTGTTGTACGCGCACGCACACATTGTCACACGCGCTCCCAGACTCGTACTACGAGTATTACACTGATATTCTCTGAAACATGTTTGTTCTCTTGGCAGTTACAATACTGCTTTCGAACGGGGGATTCTGTGCTACGCCCTGTGGTAAGATATTCGTCTAAATTAACTCTTTATCAAGAAATGGAGCAATATTTGTTTTCAGAAAACTCCATCCACTGACGTGTTGCTTGAGGTGGCGAGTTGACTCTACTTTCTTTTTCCCTAAATTTTTATTTATTTTTGTAAAACTGGACTTTGCGAGTAGCGGTGTTTTATATTTACTTATGTGCAGGGTGGTTCCTCAATCGGGCAGATTGTGCGGCCTAATAAACTGAAAATGTTGACGTGTGCTACTGCTTCATCACTTATTATTATACTTGAGGTTATATGTTCTAACTTTAAAATCCATAAGAGTTGTCTTGTCAAATGAAATTTCAAAGTGAAAATTTTTTAGTCTACATTTTACTTCCATGTTCCATAAGGAAATGGAAGTATGGTGATGGCGAAAATTCGTGTTCGAGATAATGGCTGATTGTGATTGTACTACCCTCAGAACATGAAGAAAAGTTATTTTCCGAAATGTGTGTGTGTGTGTGTGTGTGTGTGTGTGTGTGTGTGTGTGTGTGTGTGTGTGTGTGTGTGTGTGTGTGTGTGTGTGTGTGTGTGTGTGTGTGTGTGTGTGTGTGTGTGTGTGTGTGGAATTTTTTCTATGGCGAGCGATAACTACCGCAAATTGAAACAGAATTAAATAATTTTTTGCATATGTGCCTAAGTTGTATAGAACCTGCAAAGTTTTATGTTTTAACAAGAGCAAAGTACTTAACTTTAATAATAAAGTATTCTGAAAAAAGTCCATAATAATCCACTGTAGAAAGGTAGATGAAATATCTATCATAAATGTAAAGGGTAGTTGAAGGGGGAGAGGGTAATTTTCTATAAATGAAAATGATAGTTGAATAGGGAGGGGATAATTTTTTGTGTTCTACGTTATCGGTAACAAAAAATTAGTTTGTTGTCAAAATTCCTTTCTGGGCTGTTTGCCCGTAGTCCAATGTTTTCTGCTAAACCAGACGTTTCGGGAGTGCCATCGATTGCCATCATCAGTGAAAATCGAGTCCGCTAACCTGAGGTGGTATACGTTAGTGACCACAGTACTGTGGTTAAGCCTGAAGAAAGAAGTAGTTTCTATGGAAATATTTCATTTCGAAAATGATTTTAAATATAAATCTTAGAACATGAAAGTGATGTATGGTTCTCCATACGGATATTTTTGTTTACTGATTCAGATGCTATCGGCGTGAAAGTCTTGACCCACTGTGTCAATAAAGCAGATAATCTTCTCCATGCTGGACTCTCGCTGGAAGTTCTTATTACATCCTTCGTTTAAAATTTGTCAGGTTTAACTTGGTCGAAAAGGTTTAACCGGTCATAGACCTCTTCTCTCATTTCCGTGAGTTTTGTTTTGAACGTTCAGCCTTTTGTCCCCGTCCAGTCTTGAGTGTAACCGAAAAATGACAGAACGTGCCTCTCTAGAGTTGTTAGTGGCTTTATCGTCTATTTTCAGTTACTCGGAATTGAGGAATAAGTTATCCTGGCTGTCTGCTAGACCCTAATACTTTTCTGAAGCCAGGCATTTATAAAGTTTCAGGTCTACGTTGGCATGAACACTGTGATACACGTGTGACAAGTGAAAAGCAAGTGCCTCCGCCAGCCTCAATTACTTTTTCTGGGAGGGTATGACCTCAAAATAATTTAATAAATGTTTTCAGTGCTAGTTTTCCAATGTTAGTCCTTCAGTTTGTGGTCAGATGTAGTCCCTAAATATTTTCGCAGTTGTGAATAGCTCAAAGGCGGGACAAGTGGAAAAAGTGTGAACAAAATTCAGGAATCAGCAAAGCGTATATAAACACAGTGAAAGGAAAATTAAGCGATGGTAGACCATAGACCGACACAGTGATGACAAGTACTTGGAAACATAAAAGATAAACTAACCTTATACATTTAATTTGAAGAAAGGCCGTATATTTTAATTTTAATTTTAATTTTATTTTTTTTTTGCATTTTTATGTGGATTAGTAAACTAATCACTAAAATTTATTTTCACCTAATTACGGAGAAAAATAGAAAACGACTGATTATTTGTTCTTACTCATTCGTAGCTTTAGCTGCAGATCACGAATCACGGTTAAGAATGTCATGCCCATCAATGTATATGCTCCCCCCCCCAAATAAAAACCTAAAAAAATCAGTGATTATTCCAACTTTGTTTCTCAATTTTAAAAATGCATTTTTTAAATTCATGTTTGGATTCAAGTTTTTTAAGGCTTTACATTATTCTTTGCAAAGACGTTGAATCGGAATCATTGGTGGAACTCAGTAAATGAGCGCGGCTAGTAAGTAAATAAAGTTTTTGCATTTTCACGAAGGACAACAGTAAAATTTATTCACAATTTCTTGCCTTGTTTTATGACTCACTTTGTAGCGTAGGTGTGTGTGTGCAATAAAGCTGTTTGTGACACGAGACCCGCTCAGGTGTGACGGACTGAACTACCACAACACTGCCTTTACACGTTTGATGTCTCTCTCTTTCGGCAGCAGAGTATACAGTAACACATTGCGGCTGCGTTTGGTCGCTCCGCGGTTTTTATTGTGACAGTTTATGTGCCCACGGCCCTTGACCTGCTCCAACGCACAACGGTGTAAGAAGTCAAAGTTTAAAGAACCGTCTCTTGCGTAGGCTGCCTGTATTTACGCATTATAGTTCACTGATATTAAACAGGATCGAATCCCAACGCTGTCAATGCCGCTTTTCTGTATTTTGTAACAACCAACAAATGTATTGCCTTGTGAGTGACGAAACTAATTTCTGTAACGAATACCTGATACAGAGTTTAAAAGCTTGTAACGTTTATTTATATAATCACGTAAGCGTAAATAGACCAGAAATGCCTTGTAAATACATTTTTTTCTATACAGCTGTTTAGCAATTCTCTTAAACATTTATATTCAGCCAGAGAATACACTATAACAAATGGTTGCAAGGAAATAAGAAAAAAAATAAAATGCAATACAAATATACAAAGCAATTTTAAAAATATCTTAAAAGGGAACGGGATTAAAAGGATGGTTGCTTAAAGCAAAAGAGACGAAGAGGGAAATAGCAGTCAGTTAGTAGTCTGATTTATAGACGAAGCTAGAACACTGAGTAATTCGCCACTAGAAGATGTTACGGGAAGTGTCACAGACACAAAAGCGTGTAGAATTTTGGCTTCTGTATAAATACTGTGAGTACTGACGTTCCGAAATGAACAATGATGAAGAAGACTTGTCAGTTTCTGTTGATCAGACGTGGTCGTGTTTGCCTGGCGTTTTAAGATTAAGCAGTTCCGGCTGTTCCGATATCTCCATAAAGTCTTTGGCCTTCCCATATTTCTTCTATCTGTCGCTTGTACATCTAAACTAATTTTGAAATTTTTCCGTTACAAATGTTGGATACGTGTTCTTTCCGTCTTTCAATATACATTTCTGCATGTTGTGCTACCGGTTGAATATCTAATTTGTGTCTGACGGTCACAATTCGTATCCCATCTCCTTAGCCTTTGTCTGATCTTCGCAATTTCATTTCAGATGTCTGCAATTGGCCCAGATCCCCTTTCCTTGTTTTTAACTGCGTACCTTTCATGTTTCATTGCTAAAAATTCTTATTTGAAAGACATATTGTTTGAAATTTATTTACAGTACAGCATCGATTATCCGAACCTCTCAGGTCGAGGGCCCGTTCGGGAAATCGATATTTCGGATAATAGATCGCAAATTGAAAACATTATTTCTCTTTACAAAAACAAAGGTTTTTATTACAAAAACATTTCTAACATACTGTTATATAATTATAGCAACTTGTACCATGCTGTAATGTATTACTAAGGCTAAAAATTAATGAATTAAAACTTAGTGTAATGAATAAAAACCAAAAGTTAATTTAAACAAAATTAGAGTTTAACGACAAACACTGTACTATAAAATTAATTAAAAATTAAAAACAAATCAAAACATACACTACTACGCATTTACACTTTTTAAAAAATGGTTCTATTACTGTCTGCTTCAAACGGATATCCGGTTTTTTCGCTGCTAAAGACTGAAGTCGTTTGAGATTCATAAGCTGAATACAATCTGTTATTTGGACCCACTTTAGAACAGTCTCAAGTGCGTCAAAAGCTTTTGCTGCCGTCGGTGGTTTTGTATTAATAGCATTCTCACCATCTTCATCTAAATCTGTTTCGTTTTCATTAAGTTCACTTAACGACTCAACTATCTCTTCATCAGTTAATAACTAAAAACTGAGATCGGTTTCATTCACCTAGCCAATGGTTAACACGTGTCCAATACATTACTGTACAGTTCAGTACATAATTTTACTTTTCATTGAGTTCGGATAATAGATCGTTCGGTTAATGGATGTTCGGATAATTGATGCTCTACTGTACTTTATTTCCGAAGTCATTATATGTTACCTATTTAAAATGGCGTCCTTTATGACCTTTGTTTTAATTCGATAGTTACAAGCAGAAAATAACCTGGCTTTAGTTTTCGACAAACATGTTTTCCCATTGTAAAAGTAAATCAGTCAATAATAATTTATAGTCAGATAACCGTAACTTTCCGGTGTCTTCTATGATATATTCGTCATCAGCAAGTAACGTTTTGTTTAGTTACGCGTTACGATTGATCTCAGTGCCAGATTTTATTCTTCGTTTTTCCATTCTCTAACGAGACTGCACATGCGCACGTTATACAGAGTTTGAAGTAACATGCACTGCATTCCCGATTTATAACTGATTGAAGAGCATTTCCAGAGTAGGTTACTACTTCACTATCTCTGAGTAAACTTCGTGAAAATTTGTATAGTTTAGTCTGTAACGACATTACAGAACATGCTACGCGTTTCTCGGCTATTCCAGTGGAATCTACTTTTAATGTGTGTGTGCGTACACATTGCTGTTACTTTGAGACGAAGAACAATTACATAAAATAGATTTCACCAGTCCGCGCGCGCTGTGTGCAAGGCCGCAGTCACTTACGTTCTGGTGTTTTCTAGTAGCGTTCTTGATTGAATAAGTATGGATTGATCTAGATATCTCAGCGGGGTACAAATACAAGACTTCAGCGGCGCTTAGTTTTAGTCTGAGTTGCGATTGATTCGAGTACGGTTCGTAGTATTGTAGCGAAGTGTTATGTGTTTTACCTTGTGCGGGACAATTGTAATACAATTGTTTTATATTAGTTGACATTATTATTGCCTGTAAACAATTTTTATTTGATTCGTTTTAAGAGACTATCTTGTTGATTACAAACTGTTTAATTGTGATAATTAAAGCTAATTATTAGTGACTTAATTGGTAGCTTGTATCCACTGTACCATACGACGATCTAGTAGACCGTCGTAACAATATGGTGACTGAAATTTTATGAAATCTCTACGAAAGGTAAATTTATGTTCCTTACGGTAATCCTCGTACAACCTTCAACAAAAACTCAGCTCTAAATTATGCCAAAGTCAATAAGTCAAATTAAAATGAATACAGACAGATACATATGAGCAGCTGTCAGTAACGTTGTCATTGAGTCCAACATTTTCCACCAGGGTGCGTTGCACTAGTACCGATGGCACTGGTGACGTTTCATTATGTCGAACCAATAGCGTTTATGGAATTCTGCCGGCGACGGTACGATTTACATTTTTTATTCTGACCGAATATGATGCATCCATTATTCATGACCGGCTGGTATTAACATTTCAATTCCTCACCTCTCACCTCTCCGTGAGTTCTTCTCTACCGCTTTTTTTTTCATAACACTGACAAAATGTCTTCTCTTATCAAAGTTGTGACGGAGTAATTTCGAACTCGTAGTTTGCATATTCGGCGCGAAGACGAAACAGCGAACAAATAGATAGAGCAAGAGAGAGACAGATAGACAGAAAGAGAGAGAGCGAGAGAGAGAGAGAGAGAGAGAGAGAGAGAGAGAGAGAGAGAGAGAGAGAGAGAGAGAGAGAGACGACGACGACGACGACGACGGTTCAGAAGTTAATTTCACTCTCTGAATTTTATTGAATTATTCCGACTGCTGTGTGACCCCCAGAAAAGAGTTTTTATTGCGTTATTCATTTAATTAATTCTTTTTCAGAGTTTCTATGTCAATATAATTACTAATTCAGAGATATAATTTTATTCATGAAATACGAACATTTCGTCTCGTTTCGTTGGTTCCATTGTAACGCTAAAAAACACGACGAACATAAATTTGTGACACCGATGCACTTTTATTAAAAATGTTATTTTTGATATTATTAACATTGACAATTGTAGCATCGGTATCAGCGGCAGCAGTATCTATGGCGATAACAGTAGTAGTAGTAGTAGTAGTAGTAGTAGTAGCAGTAGTAGTAGTAGTAGTAGTATTACTGGTAGTAGTGGTAGTAGTAGTAGTAGTAGTAGTAGTAGTAGTAGTAGTAGTAGTAGTAGTAGTAGTAGTAGTAGTAGTAGTTGTTGTTGTTGTTGTAATTGTATTGTACGAGCGAAATTGGAAAACTTATGTTTGCTGCTGGAAGGGCCGCACTCCGACAGTGTGTCGGACTTGAACCCATTCCAAAACCACAAACCGTTTTCCCATGACTTGGATCCACTAAACCTTTAATAACGCGGCTCCACGTTACCTGCTCTCTCTGATATTCTGTCAGCGGCCCTAGCAAGATCATCATTTCCTTCATTCTTTTGCCTCAGACTCTTTTGTTAGCAGGATGCTACCTGATCCAAATGGTGTTTGCTCTACAGAATCAGTCCGATGATATTGTCGAGCGTGATCTCTGCCACTTTGTTCTCCAGGGTTTACCTCTCCTCTTTCCATCTATCACACGTTAAAAACGTATGGTGCACATCCTCTAGTGCCTGTTTAAGAAATGCAATTTGGTCTGTCTAGTTTCTCCATCCATATCCATATATAGATAAGTCTGGAACAGGTAGTGACCAGTTAAAAATTTTGTTATAGTATAATTAATCTCTCCATAATTAATTATGGAGACTGTCTGCGACCAGTCTACTCAGCTAACTGCTTTATGAGCCAACCGGTTCATATTTCCTTCGTGTCACTGGTCCATCTTCCCTGCCACTGAACCATAGTATGAGCTCTGGCCTCCCGGTGATCGTGTACTCTCTCTACTTTGGGCTTCATCTTGTGAACCTGTTTCCTTTGATGTGCCAGAAAATCCCTGGAATTATTCCCGGGGACTACAAGAACCGCGGGCCCCGAAACTGTGCGGGAGGAGCAAGCTAATCTTGATCGCGTCATTTCGCTGCGCTATTGACATGCGTCTTCTCTATTTCTAGAGATTGAAGGTTCAGCCCAGATCTCCTTACCGTAAAGTAGTATTGAGTGCGCAACTGATATCAGTAATCGTTGCTTGGGAAGCTTTGGCTCCCTGGGGTTAGCCCTAATTCTACTAAGCGCCGCCTAGTGGTCACAGTTGCACCACTAGCCATCAATTTTATTTGTGTCCAACACGTGAGCTTTGTATCCAACATTATCCCAAGATACTTAACCGTGGCTTTTGTCTGCACAGAGTCTCCCCGACCTGCATTGACAAGTTGTTGGGTAGATGCCCCTTTTGTAAGTAGCAGGAGTTCAAGAGTAGAAGTAATAGTTTTAGTGGAAATAACACTACCAGTATTCATAAAGACTTTTAATACTGCTTAATAAATAAAAATCTTAGACATCTTTGAATGACTGCAAACTAATATATACTATGTGCTATATTCTTCTCTCTAATATATACTATAGACTACTGTAGAAACCGAAAGATGAGCTTAATATTTTAGATAAATATTTAAGTAGTTTTTTGAAAAATATATATTCAGTTGTAAAATATAATAATAAAATGTAAAAATAAAATAATAAAAATTTTACAAATGTTGACATATTATTATGATTTCTCTAAATTTTTATGTATCTTGCTTTTTACTTTCCCAGTAACTTTTAGAACTTGTATTCATGTTGATAAGTTGATGCTGCGGCTTCAGCAACAAGAAAAGCCTGGATACAAGCATGGTGTTTGATACTGATTATCGAGAGGCAGACCATTCATTTCAAATGGCTGGTTGAGTAATTTCTATTTTTTTTATATTTATGTATTTCTAAGTCGTTTTGTGACTAAGTAATATATATGTTACTAGAAATAAAAATTGCTTTTCTTTTTCTATTTACGTTTTACTTTAGATACACCGTCCGCTACACTTTTGTCAATACCACCCTTTTCTTGAACGTCCAATATCTCCTTTTTGACAGTGGCTTGTGACTTCGGATTTATGATTTTCGATAGTCCACGTAAGTCTATTCCAGCCATGTATTTCTTCCAATTTGATTCCCATCCATACTATAATCAAGTTATATAGAGTGGTATAGAGTAGGCCTAGTTATATAGTGGTACATTTATATATACAAAAGTCTTCCTTATTTGCTTATGTGGTGTCGCGTCCCATCTTGTACTATAGCTCTCTTGCATGTTACAGCATTTATTAGCAACACCGTGGCACGGTCATTAGTTTATAAAACCGCAGATTTTTTATCTGTTCTTCCTCTATTTTGTAGTGTTCTGCATACACTGTGTTATGTTGTACCACAAAATTTATTGTTCTTGAAATTTTAAAGTTTTTTTCGGTATCCGTCCTTTTGACATGAGACATGAAAAAGCATAAACCCAAAGTAGATACCGTAGTTGCTATAATTATTATAAGCAACAGGATTAGAGATCGAAGTTTCACAAAAATTCCCGAGAGATTTGTATAGCCTACTGGGGAAGCTCGAATAGTTATAAAATCTTAAGAAATGGTCACTGAATCTAAAAGTAATGCCGTCAAGTCCTACCTCTACGTTCACGAGGAAAGAGTCCCTTGTACCTCTTAGTCCCTAAACACTTAGTACGTGGAGTTCAATAGATGTACATTATGTAGCTGAAGAAATAGGGTGCAAGCATAATCTCCAGGACTTTTAAAAACATTTAAATAGTGCTCTTTAAATAACAAACGTTAGGAAGGAAACTCCTAGGAGGGGCCTGTTCTTTCAGTACGAAGGTTAGTGACCAATCAGTAATTCGTAAAATGTCACGTACTTGTACTAGCCAATGAAACCTCGGAAGTATTATTAAGAATAAGTTGATACGCAATGTGGTAGAAATGTGAGTAGACCGGGAAGAAAATGCATGCCGTAACAGATACGTGTGCTTATTTACTAAGGCGTAAGACCTAAGAAGAAAAATCAGAAGAAGGTGATGATGAGAATGTAGACGATAGTTTAACTTTAAAATGAATGTTCTTAGTCCGATAGTCCAATACAAGCTAGAGGCGCCCTATAGGCTTATTTGGTGAAATTGGTAATTAGTCGCTTCGTTGTCAGTAAGTCTCTTGGTCAGGAGCTCTGTGTACCTCAAGCACCTGCTAATGTAGACTCCCGATGCTGGGCGGTACAGATTCCCTGCATGATAACAATGCTTGGTTTTACCTGTACACAAACGCTCCTAGTCCGACGACCTAATACGAGATTGAGACGGCCGATATTGCTTGAAGAAGCCGGTAATCAATAGCTTAGTAACAAGTGCAATTGACATTCTTTATCAGGAGACTTTCCGCATCGCAAACACCTACCAGTTTAGACTCAGTGTGCAAAACGACGGCTACAGATTTCACAGCACGTATCAAAAACATAATAGAATGGAAATGGACATACTAGAAGGACACAACAAAGTGTTATTTCATTTTTATTTATGAGCAAATAGTCTTATTCGATACTACGAATTTTTATTGAGTTTTTACGTAAATTACTAATACTGTTACAACGGTCTACTGATCGTCGTATGGTACAGTGGAAAACAAAATACAAGACACCAATAAAGTCACTAATAACCAGTTTTAATTATCACAATTAATAATTTGTAATCAACAAGATAGTCTCTTACAACAATTCAAGTAAAAATTGTCCACACGCATTAACAATGTCAACTATAAAGAATTCAGCACTAATTATAATACAACAACACTTCGCTACAAACACTCGATTCGCGCTAAAGAAATCGCTCAACACCACTGAACTGACAAGCCGGCTGATATGGATATGATATAGGTAACGCACCCCTTCTAGAAAAATTCCATCCTCAATGTGTACGCCACTTAATGCGTATTCAAGTGTTCTGTAGAGTACTTTGGAACATACTTGAACGCGGCCTTGACTGAGGCAACACCTGCCACACTAGGCGGGAGACGGATCGAGGACGCTGTCGGCTATTCTAGGTGGTTCCACTCGTTCTAATACGTATATTATAGTGCTGTGATAACAAAGTGAAGTTTAAAGTACAGCCAGGCTGTTATAATGTAAGCAGAATTTAGAAGAATTTGTTCATAATATTTGTTCTATGACTACCAACGATCAACAGAGTACACTAACTATAGGACGATCAGAGAAATTTATTTTCTAGAGTAATTAAGTGAACTACATTTCAGAACTACCTTCCGCTTTGCCTTCCCTACCGCTGCTATTAAAGACGTCTGTTAGTGCGTGTCTTGTGAGGACATGTGACTAAATTATATTAACCATACCTAAGGCATTTTAAACACAAACACACACCTATTAAATGATATCGTCTGGTTATTAGAAATAAACGTTAAGGAATATTTTTTAATAATATTTCTTTACTTGATTGCTTATATATTACATTATTTAGTGAGTAAATATGAAAATGTTAACAAGCGTTATATTTTCTTTCAGGATACAGTGTGTATGATTGATCTGATCCTCTCCAACTAGGATATTCTATTTTCGCATACTTTTAAGGTAAGTAAGTGAAGATAATATTTTTGTATTAGCAACTGCTCGTATTCCTAATTAATATGATCTCTACCTAACACTAGCATGTTTTCTACACTTTTATTTACAATAAAAATTATCACGCTCTCGAAAACATATTTAGTTTTTAAAAGAAATTAGTAATGATTACATTTTAACGAATCCAATGGGCGATATCCATATTATTTACACCTTTGTAGTGAAGAGTCACAGCAATATAGTGACGTATTATAGACTTCAGAATCACTAGTTTAAGTATAGTTAATTAAGTTCTTAAACGCGTTACAATATATTTGACGGTTTGAAAGTTATTTTTTTTTTTATTTGTGATAAAATTATTTAAATTAATTAATCATTAACCGTACCCGTAATACAATGTATAATTATTAATATCTCATCACATTGCATCCGTAAGGGGGAATCCAACACACGAGATTTAAAAGGTAAGAATACGAGGGTCAGTTGAAAAGTTCACAGAGCGACAACTGTAGCTTCGCAGAAATACTAAAATTTCTCGTGTGGTGCAAGATTTGTATTTTATGTGAACTCCTGGTAATTTCTAAATCTATCTATCAATTTATTCATTGTTTAAAAGCTATTTAAATTGACGTGGCATGCGTGTTTTGAAAAACGGACAAAATCAAAAATCGTGGTGTGGTACTTTTTAAAAAATTGTTTAGCGTCAACGGAAATATAAAACAAAAACCGAAATGTATTAGGAGATGCTGCGACTTCAAAACTAACGTCTTGTAAGTAAGCACTTGAGTTTAAGCATGGTCGTAGGAGCATTTGAAACGTGGTCGCACTGGACGCCCAAAAAATGCAACAACTCCAGATGTGGGAGCCATCTTGCACAACGCTTTTTCACACCAAGTTTTTGAGTTAAAGTATGATGCACACGCTCATATTAGATGCCTATGATTTCAGCAACGTCATCCACTCCTCAATCTGCGATTTTTCAGCACCATATGAAATTTTTTCAATAATGCCATTTTTTTGTTGCACTTTTTGAACGTCTACTGCTGGGATAGTCTTTACTGCTTGTGCGTCCACGTTTAAACTCGAGTGTGCCCCACTTACCATTGTTTCTGAAGGCGCAGCATCACCTAACACATTTACAATTTCGTTTTGATTTTTCATTGGAGCTAAGACGTTTTTAACAGAGAATTCATCACAGCACGAAGTTTGATTTTGCGCATTTTAAAAAAAACTCATGACAGGGTAATTTCAAACAGCTGGTAAAAAGTGAATAAATTGACAGATATATCTGGACATTAACAGGTGTTCGCGCCAAATATACGTCTTGTAGCACACGAAAGATTTTAGTTCTACCACTGAGGTATAGATGTCGCTCCGCGAACTTTTCAACTGACTCTCGTATAGGCCTATAGACTTCAGTTTAAATAACATAAGATCTTTCTTACGAAGGTTACATAAACTGGTTGTTTTGAGAAAAATGAAACACGAATCCTTGACGGGTTCCAAAATTCTAACAAATTCAAAAGTATGAGTTAAGAAAGCGCCAACTAAATACACGCTTTTGGAAAAAGTATGTGCTTTACAACTCAGAAACGAATGATCCAGCACAACAATTCGGATGCACTTCTCTGAGAGAAACCGATACCGCTGAGTTAACTGCTGACGCAAAACTCTTACATTCACAAATGGGATTAGGCTAAATTGTACAAACAGAAGATAAATTATCTGAAATCACCGTTTGAAGTTCATGGCTTGTAACGGTTGAGGCTTTCCACCAAACTGGTTTATCCGATCAAGTTCTAGGAGCTGTTTTGGTCAGTTTTACTGATCCAACTGTCTACCATTCCCATCGGAGATCACACGGAGTCGGACGCACTTTTTCATGAGAAGCGAGAAAAATTGCATCTCATTCCACACGAACATAAGCACAGACGAACTTACTTCATAATTGTCTGGGTTTTCAATAAGGAATTAGCAGTCGGATATATTCTAAACTGTTTAGTGGCCACTGATTAAAATCTTTATACTTTGTAACATTTATTTGCTAAAGTACCGTCAAACTTCTACAGCAATGTAATCCGAGAATTACGTTCCATTTAATTTCATATTTATGTAGTTCCTGTGAGCAATTAAACTTTTCTATAACGGTTTTGTACGATATGAAAATGTAATTTACCGATTTGTATTTTGCGTCGTTCACTTGA
This sequence comes from Magicicada septendecula, assembly GCA_034769895.1. Taxonomy (NCBI): domain Eukaryota; kingdom Metazoa; phylum Arthropoda; class Insecta; order Hemiptera; family Cicadidae; genus Magicicada; species Magicicada septendecula. Next base: position 144,392,578 of record CM068372.1, read on the forward strand.
TGCAAACGTCTCTTTTATTTGGAATTCTATATCCAGTTTAATATTCATTTTTAAGTATCCAAGTCACTGTATTAAATAAATAATTGCTTATCTAATCCGTCGAGTGACTTACTTGTAATTCCGCTTGACGCGTTTCAGGGCATATGCCCCATCTTCAGAATAATTCCTCTTCACAGAACGTCAGACATTAAGATTAAAATGTAATAAATTAAAATTAAAATCCATGGTTAAAATGTTAACTCGTCAAAATATTAAAATATACTAAATGCACAGAGGAGCACGCACTATCACAACATGAGTTCACTTCGCGTTATAGTCGGTGTACACCGCCGCGATGTTACTCGCGCACTGACTGTCTGAGTAAACTGTTATCAGCGCAACGCATCTTGTATCCTAATGGCCGTGTCGTACAAGGGATTTGACTTGAAGTTAAGTTGGTCGTTTAATATGAATCCGCCGTCTTGTGAGTTGTTCGTCTTTTTAATTTGTTTAAAGGCCTTGTAAATTTCGAATTCTTCTAATGTGTCCATATATCTGCCTTTTTTGCAAAAGTGTAATGGTTTAAAGTTGGTGTCAAAATTGGTGTAGTTATGATTCTTATTTACGAGGTGACGTGCAAAGTTGGATTTGAGAATGTGGGTGTCGTTTTTTGGTAAATGTTCTTGGAAGCGTTTTTTGAACGCTCTGCCGGTTTGTCCAATATAGAAGCTGTTGCAATCGTCACATTGGATTTTATAGACACCTGTCCTCTGTTTTATTGGTTTTGCAGCTTTATGGTGAAGAATCTTCTTAATGTTGTTATCAGTCCGGAAAGTTAAAGTTATATTCAATTTTCTAAAAATGTTGGTTAATGTATGGGGTAAAGTTCGGCCGTAAATAGAAGTCACGTACGTGCTGTCTCGGTTACTACTCGGTTTTGTTTTCTTGTTATGTAACTTTTTCCGGTGTTTTTTGATCAAAGCATCGATCATAGAGCACGTATATCCATTGGCCTTAGCTATGTATTTAATGGTGTTGACTTCTTCCTGAAAGTCACTGATTTCTAACGGTATGGTGAGTAATCTATGTATGAAACTGTTATAGGCGGCCATTTTTTGCGGAAGAGGGTGATGGGAATCCGCGTGTATCGTGGCGTCGGTAGTGGTAGGTTTTCTATATATTTGATATTGGAAACTATTGTCAAACCTTGTTATTGTTAAATCGAGGAAATTAAGTTTATTTTCTATTTCAACCTCGAGGGTAAATTGTATGTTCTTGTTTATATTATTTAAATAGTTTTTTAAATTATTGATCTGTCTTATGGTACCGTTAAAAATGATGAAGGTGTCATCTACATAACGTGTATATGATACTATCTTGTTATGCCATTTGTTTGCGCTGCTGAACATATGTGTGTTTTCGTAGTGGTTCAGGTATATGTCCGCCAATAATCCAGAGAGTGGGGATCCCATCGCTAAACCTTTCTTTTGTATATAGTATTTTCCATCAAATATAAAATAGTTTTGATTTAAAACAACTTCCAATAGAGCGGTTATCTCATTAATTTCATCAGGACTGCGTATGTTAGCTACAATAAGATTATACTTGAGAATATTTATTGTATCCTGGACGGGTATATTTGTATAAAGGTCTACTATGTCGAAAGATGCGATTCTGTAATTAGGTTTAATTTGGATGTTTTTCAGTTTGTAGATAAATTCAGTGCAACTTTTTGTGCTATGGTCATTCTTTAAGCTTATACTGTTCTTTATTATTTGTACTAGTTTTTTACTGATTTTGTAACTCGGAGCAGTGGTGAAGTTCACAAGCGGCCTAATTGGTACACTGGGTTTATGAATCTTTGGCAAACCAGTAAACTGGGGAGCCTCTTAGGTTTTAATGAGTGACGTGTGGCGCTATCGAACAAGTGCGTACAACGATTAACTGTGTTATTCAGGGCTTTAACGAAATCGGCTGACGGGTCGGCATTTACCATTGTAATATTATTATTTTCAATGAATTGATTAACCTTTTGCGAATATTGGTTTTTGTCCATTATAACGATAGTGTTTCCCTTGTCCGCCTTTGTAATGAGTGCATCATTGTTGGATAATTTGTCTTTGATTTGTTTTAAAGTTAATTTCGTTCATATATTTAAAGTTTAGTTTAGGGCTTTTTTTGTTCGAAAATTTATTGAGTTTGTTTTTAATCAAAACTCGAGCCTCATTTTGTAAGTTTATGTTAGGTATTGACTTTATAGCCGTCTCAGCGCAAATTATTTCATGGTATATGTGGTTTTTATTGCTGTGGGGTATGTTGTAATTTAGACCCTTGTTAAGTACGTCCATTTCATTCTTATTAAAGTTTATCGATGTTAGATTAGATACGCGCACATAGAATTCGTGTTTACAGGTGACGTTATCTTCGTTTGGTTTTTGTTTACTTTTGAGAGTTCTAAGTTTCTTATCATGTTTTGTATATACACGTTGCATTACATCGTTGATGTATTTATTGCAATCATGTAATATATTGTCTAATTGTAATGCATGGACACTGTTAAGCAGCTTCAAATGGGACAAATATAATTCTTTGTTCAATTCAGTCTTTTTCCTATATAAATATCTCAACTCCTCCTTTAACCACATCACCTGTGCACGCTCTTTGATTTTTGTGGCCGTCTTGGAGTTATTGTTTATTTTGATAGAGGCATACTTAGGTATTAAATTGTTTCTGATGCATTCTTTATTAAATTTTATATGGGAATTGGTTTTTAATAATTCAATCTTAATGTTCTGAAATTTGAATACTGTAGATGCTTGACTTGCTTCCAGTTTAATATTCATTTTTAAGTATCCAAGTCACTGTATTAAATAAATAATTGCTTATCTAATCCGTCGAGTGACTTACTTGTAATTCCGCTTGACGCGTTTCAGGGCGAGACGGCTATAAAGTCAATACCTAACATAAACTTACAAAATGAGGCTCGAGTTTTGATTAAAAACAAACTCAATAAATTTTCGAACAAAAAAAGCCCTAAACTAAACTTTAAATATATGAACGAAATTAAAACTTTAAAACAAATCAAAGACAAATTATCCAACAATGATGCACTCATTACAAAGGCGGACAAGGGAAACACTATCGTTATAATGGACAAAAACCAATATTCGCAAAAGGTTAATCAATTCATTGAAAATAATAATATTACAATGGTAAATGCCGACCCGTCAGCCGATTTCGTTAAAGCCCTGAATAACACAGTTAATCGTTGTACGCACTTGTTCGATAGCGCCACACGTCACTCATTAAAACCTATTAACGCAGAGGCTCCCCAGTTTACTGGTTTGCCAAAGATTCATAAACCCAGTGTACCAATTAGGCCGCTTGTGAACTTCACCACTGCTCCGAGTTACAAAATCAGTAAAAAACTAGTACAAATAATAAAGAACAGTATAAGCTTAAAGAATGACCATAGCACAAAAAGTTGCACTGAATTTATCGACAAACTGAAAAACATCCAAATTAAACCTAATTACAGAATCGCATCTTTCGACATAGTAGACCTTTATACAAATATACCCGTCCAGGATACAATAAATATTCTCAAGTATAATCTTATTGTAGCTAACATACGCAGTCCTGATGAAATTAATGAGATAACCGCTCTATTGGAAGTTGTTTTAAATCAAAACTATTTTATATTTGATGGAAAATACTATATACAAAAGAAAGGTTTAGCGATGGGATCCCCAATCTCTGGATTATTGGCGGACATATACCTGAACCACTACGAAAACACACATATGTTCAGCAGCGCAAACAAATGGCATAACAAGATAGTATCATATACACGTTATGTAGATGACACCTTCATCATTTTTAACGGTACCATAAGACAGATCAATAATTTAAAAAACTATTTAAATAATATAAACAAGAACATACAATTTACCCTCGAGGTTGAAATAGAAAATAAACTTAATTTCCTCGATTTAACAATAACAAGGTTTGACAATAGTTTCCAATATCAAATATATAGAAAACCTACCACTACCGACGCCACGATACACGCGGATTCCCATCACCCTCTTCCGCAAAAAATGGCCGCCTATAACAGTTTCATACATAGATTACTCACCATACCGTTAGAAATCAGTGACTTTCAGGAAGAAGTCAACACCATTAAATACATAGCTAAGGCCAATGGATATACGTGCTCTATGATCGATGCTTTGATCAAAAAACACCGGAAAAAGTTACATAACAAGAAAACAAAACCGAGTAGTAACCGAGACAGCACGTACGTGACTTCTATTTACGGCCGAACTTTACCCCATACATTAACCAACATTTTTAGAAAATTGAATATAACTTTAACTTTCCGGACTGATAACAACATTAAGAAGATTCTTCACCATAAAGCTGCAAAACCAATAAAACAGAGGACAGGTGTCTATAAAATCCAATGTGACGATTGCAACAGCTTCTATATTGGACAAACCGGCAGAGCGTTCAAAAAACGCTTCCAAGAACATTTACCAAAAAACGACACCCACATTCTCAAATCCAACTTTGCACGTCACCTCGTAAATAAGAATCATAACTACACCAATTTTGACACCAACTTTAAACCATTACAATTTTGCAAAAAAGGCAGATATATGGACACATTAGAAGAATTCGAAATTTACAAGGCCTTTAAACAAATTAAAAAGACGAACAACTCACAAGACGGCGGATTCATATTAAACGACCAACTTAACTTCAAGTCAAATCCCTTGTACGACACGGCCATTAGGATACAAGATGCGTTGCGCTGATAACAGTTTACTCAGACAGTCAGTGCGCGAGTAACATCGCGGCGGTGTACACCGACTATAACGCGAAGTGAACTCATGTTGTGATAGTGCGTGCTCCTCTGTGCATTTAGTATATTTTAATATTTTGACGAGTTAATATTTTAACCATGGATTTTAATTTTAATTTATTACATTTTAATCTTAATGTCTGACGTTCTGTGAAGAGGAATTATTCTGAAGATGGGGCATATGCCCTGAAACGCGTCAAGCGGAATTACAAGTAAGTCACTCGACGGATTAGATAAGCAATTATTTATCTATATCCAGGTTCTGGATTTTTCTCAAAACCACAATCAATATCTTGGAGGTATAGTGAGTGACGAGTCCCATATTATATCAGACGATATGGATATGTGGTATAATATAAAGGAACAGTGAGCAGAAAAACTAAGAAAGGTACAAATGAAATTTTATAAATCAATGGCGATTTCCATGTTACCAAGCGGCAGTCGCCTGTCTAAGTCAGGAATCTTTAATCGTCAGAAGATTCCCGATATGTTAAAGGGTAACTTCAAGCTCGACCACATGAGACAAGAAGGGAACTTAAGGTATGATAGAGAGTAGATCGGATCCTAGAGAATGGAATTCTTTGGTGGAAGTAACTCAAAATATCGGTATGGAGAACCATACATGACTTCCATATTCTAAGATTTATTTTTAAATCATTTTCGAAATGAAATATTACCATAGAAACTACTTCTTTCTACTTACTGCTTCAACCTTAACCGCAGTACTGTGGTCACTAACATACACCACCTCACGTTATCACACTCGATTTTCACTGATGATGGAATTCAATGGCATTGCCGAAACGACTGGTTTTGTAGAAAACATTGGACTATGGCCAAATATCCCGGGAAGAAATTTTAACAAAACTACTTATTTGTTGCCGATAACGTTGTACACATATATATAAAAAATATGCATAAAATTAATGGCTTGTATAAGTTAATGATTGATCTCCATTAAGTAGTGCTCAAGTTTCCAAAGTTTTAATATTATGATGTCCGTAATTAAAACATCAGAGCAGGTTTAGTGTGTATGAGGGTTCACCGTGGACAAAAGTTTTCAACATTTCCTATTGAGCGTTGCTTAGAATAAATCTGCGAATCAACAGTGTACGTTTCACAGAACAAACACGCGGAAAAGAAGGAGCGCTCCGAAGTCACTCATGGACCCTCAGCATCTTGCAGAGGGTTCATTCCCTAAAGACGAAAAGTCTGTCTATGAATCGTTCCTCTGTAAACACGTGCAGTTACACTGCCCAGCGATCCACAGGAAGCAAATCGCTATCCACGCTGGACACTTTTTCGGCTTGCATGCGTTATGTTGGTATGGGTTCGGCACTTTCCATTTAAAAACCGTGCAAATGTAAGAAAATAAACAAGAATGAGGCCAGAAATAACGCGAATTGTGTGTGTGTGTGTGTGTGTGTGTGTGTGTGTGTGTGTGTGTGTGTGTGTGTGTGTTCCCAGCCTTTTTATTGCGGTAGTGATAATAATAAAATGGAAACGTAAACAGTACATAACTGAGATATGCTTGCCTGCCACGCACGATATATTTTCTCTTATACATGACTAGCAGAATGCCCGTGCTTCGCTAAGGAGTTTCACGTTGTACGTAATGAAAATGTTAGTTTAATTAATAAAGTTTAATTAAAGTAGGCTTCTTAAAAATAAATAGCTGTTGCCCACAACTTCGTTCGCGTGGTCTTCAATTTAATGCGATAATATATTTAGAACAGAATCTATTCTATTGGGTTGCCATAGTAACCAGATCTAATAGTTTTTAAGACCGCAAAGGACCCCCCAGAGGATCGTATCGAAAAAACACCTGTCCTATGTTGGTTCTCCCGTTGCGTAAAATATTTGTGCCAAGTTTGGTTGAAATCGGTCCAATGGTTTAGGTGGAGACGTGGAAGACCCCAAAGGACCCCCCAAAGGATCGTATCGAAAAAAACACTTGTCCTATGTTGGTTCTCCCTTTGCGTAAAATATTTGTGCCAAGTTTGGTTGAAATCGGTCCAGTGGTTTAGGAGGCGATGTGGAAGACCCCAAAGGACCCCCCAAAGGATCGTATCGAAAAAACGCCTATCCTATGTTGGTTCTCCCGTTGCGTAAAATATTTGTGCCAAGTTTGGTTGAAATCGGTACAGTGGTTTAGGAGGAGATGTGGAAGAAACCTTCGCGGACGTGCGCACAACAACTCACCGAAGTTTCATCGCAATCGGATGAATGGTATAGGAACGCATATGGGACAAACAAAGAAACATTCATTTTTATATATAAGATGTAAACTATACCACTTACTTGACATAAACCGTGATAGCTAAGCTAATTTACAAGATATATGTATTAATTATACACATAAATGTTCCTCGATAGACACTCTATCTATTGGCGAAAACTTGAATAAAATCCGTTCAGTACTTCCTGAGATTAGCGATTTCAAACACAGAGAGAAAACGGACCGACTTTACTTTATACTATGTACAGATTTACATTAAAATGAAAAAATTATAATTTTATTGCCTGGCAACAAAATTATTTTATTTTTAACAATTACCATTGTTTGAAAAAGTTTAAATGAATTTTCAAGTACTTTACTCTTGTTAAAACGAAAAAGGTTGCAGGTAAACTACCCCTTCCCCTTAACCGATCTTCACCAAAATCAAAAGGCCTTGAGTCCTCTACAATTCAGTGACGTATGCAAAAAATTATTTGATTCTGTTTGAATTTGCGGCAGTTATCGTTTGCCATAGAAAATACGCTTGATAAAAAACGTTGCGGGTAAACTACCCCTTCCCCTTAACCGATCTTCACCAAAAACAACAGGTCTTGAGTACTCTACAAATCACAGCTGTATGCAAAAAAATTATTTGATTCTGTTTGAATTTGCGGCTGTTATCGTTTGCCATAGAAAATACCCTTGATAAAAAAACGCTGCAGGTAAACTACCCCTTTCCCTTAACCGATCTTCACCAAAAACAGTAGATCTTGAGAACTCTGCAATTTAGGGCTGTATGCAAATAATCATTTGATTCTGTTTGAATTTGCGGCTGTTATCATTTGCCATAGGAAATACCCTTGTTAAAACATAAAACGTTACCGGTAAACTACCCCTTTCCCTTAACCGATCTTCACCAAAAACAATAGGTCTTGAGAACTCTACAATTCAGGGCTGTATGCGAAACATTATTTGATTCTGTTTGAATTTGCGGCTGTTATCATTTGCCAAAAAAAAATTTCCTTTGATAAAAAAAACCGTTGCTGGTAAACTACCCCTTTCCCTCAACCGATCTTCACCAAAAACAATAGGTCGTGAGTACTCTACAAATCAGTGCTGTATGCAAAAAATTATTTTATTCTGTTTGAATTTGCGGCAGTTATCGTTTGCCATAGAAAAAAATCTACACACAGACACACAGACACACAGACAGACACACACACAGACACTTTTCGGAAAACGACTGTTTTTCATGTTTTGAGTGTAGTACAATCAGAATCTGCAATAATCTCGAACACGATTTTTTGCCATCACCATACTTCCATTCCTTAAGGAATATGGAAGTAAAATATTATATTACATTAAAATGAAAACATTATAATTTTATTGCCTGGCAACAAAATTATTTTATTTTTAACAATTACCATTGTTTCAAAAAGTTTAAATAAATTTTCAAGTACTTTACTCTTGTTAAAACGTAAAAGGTTGCTGGTAAACTACCCCTTCCCATTAACCGATCTTCACCAAAATCGAAAGTCATTGAGACCTCTACAATTTAGGGACGTATGCAAAAAATTATTAGATTCTGTTTGAATTTGCGGCTGTTATCGTTTGCCATAGAAAATACGCTTGATAAAAAAACGTTGCAGGTAAACTACCCCTTCCCCTTAACCGATCTTCACCAAAAACAACAGGTCTTGAGTACTCTACAAATCACAGCTGTATGCAAAAAAATTATTTGATTCTGTTTGAATTTGCGGCTGTTATCGTTTGCCATAAAAAATACCCTTGTTAAAAAAACGTTGCTGGTAAACTACCCCTTTCCCTCAACCGATCTTCACCAAAAACAATAGGTCTTGAGAACTCTACAATTTAGAGCTGTATGCATATAATCTTTTGAGTCTGTTTGAATTTGCGGCTGTTATCGTTTGCCATAGAAAATACCCTTGTTAAAACGTAAAACGTTGCTGGTAAACTACCCCTTCCCCATAACCGATCTTTACCAAAATCAACAGATCTTGAGAACTCTACAATTCAGGGCTGTATGCGAAATATTATTTGATTCTGTTCGAATTTGCGGCTGTTATCGTTTGCCATAGAAAAAAATCTACAGACACACACATAGACAGCAGACACACAGACACTTTTCGAAAAATTCTGTTATCGTTTGCCAAACAAACAAAATTACCCTTGATAAAAAAAACCGTTGCAGGTAAACTACCCCTTTCCCTCAACCGATCTTCACCAAAAACAATAGGTCGCGAGTACTCTATAAATCAGAGCTGCATGCAAAAAATTATTTGATTCTGTTCGAATTTCCGGCTGTTATCGTTTGCCATAGAAGAAATCTACAGACACACACATAGACAGACAGACACACAGACACTTTTCGAAAAATGACTTTTTTTTATGTTTTAAGTGTAGTACAATCATATTCTGCAATAATCTGGAACACGATTTTCTTTGCCATCACCATACTTCCATTTCCTTAAGGAAATGGAAGTAAAAACGAACAACGAAGTGTTTCGGAAACTGGTATTCAATTATAGGTTTGAGATGAAACAAAGCCCTTGAAGGCCAAGATAAAGACAGAGTTTTGACCCGTAAGAAGTCTGTGCGCCTATTCCTTAAGTCGGTGATGATAATGCTGAATGGTGGTGGTGATGTGATATGATCCTGATATGATCATGATGACGATGACGAAATTTACATCATTGCCCAAGTCACCACTTGTGGTGTAGCACGAACATTTATCCAAAACACGTAATTTTTGTTAGACTACTTATAGCATGAAATGACATTTTTTCTTAACAGTTTTTTTGTTCTACAGCTTGAAAGCTGTTTTTGTTAACGCCAGATAGAGACAGTGCGAGTGAGAGAGGCATAGAGGAAATGAGTGAGTCAGTCAGTGGCTGTACGTGTGCTCGAGTGTGAGCTTTGTTACTGCAAACAGCCTACATCCGCTGAAAGGTTACGGAATCCTTGCAACGAAGGAAACGGTGCATTTTATTGTGTTTAGTCGCAAACGAAGGCTTGCACTTTATATGCACAGGAGCTTGACAAGAGTGCAGACTGCGCTGTGCGTCGACTGCGCGCGCAGTGAACACAATAACGTTTACACACGGTTGCGAGTAAACACGACAGACTTTCTCTTTTGTTGCCCGTAATTCTGTTCTCTCTTTCTTACTAACTACACGGAACACTTATTTCTATTCTTCACTCTGTTATGTTATGCTGCTGGATTTGTTGTACAACTTGGAACTTCATGAAATTTGTACGAACGCTGCAAAAGCAAAATACAACAGTGCTTGACACTGTATAAAAGTAATGCCATACCTAAGTAATTTATATTCTATGTTGTAATTAGCACTTTCGGTTCAGACAAGGTATACGATTTTACTGTTTTGTTTGACTATCCTAGGCGACGTGGTACTTCAAGCTGTGGTCGAACACTTCCTCTGAAGGAATATTTCGGACTCTTAATATACATAAGGTATGCGAAGGTTCAAGATTTTAATAAATGAAATGCAAAATCTTTGGGAGAAAGACTGAAGCGGATTCAGCATTATGATTAATAAGATATATTGTTATTATTAACTGATCGTTTCAATCGTTTTCGGTGCCACATTACCGATGAAAATTCAATCACGCAGTTATTACGATAAATACGTATCGTTTTATTTAAAAATCTTTGAAGGAATATTTTCGATTCTCAACTTACGTAAGATATGCAAAGGATGTGAACTGAAATCTTTCAAAAATTTTTTAAAAATATTTTCAGTAGTCTTTGGTAAAAAGATTAGAGCAGATTTATTGGAGCAGATCTAATACTGTTATCAAGAAGAAATTAATAAGAAATATTATTTTTATCCATTAATCATCTTAATTGTTTTCTGGCGTCACATTTTAGGAAAATACAATTACGGATTTATTACGATAATTTTATTACGATTCTTTTTTCTTCGTCCTTTAAATTTACTTAGTACTAACGCTTTTATAGGTTTATGTTTCTGTTTCACCACTGTTACTTTAGTTTCAGTATCGTTTTCACATTTATCATTTGTACAATTAATGGGCTCAAATTCTACATGCAAATTAGGCAAATTATTTGTGCATGACTAGATTATAATCTTAGGTGGGAAGAACAGTGAGAATAAACGTGAAGAACATTGAATAAAGGTCAAGAAAATTTGGTGGTTACTTGGAAAATCCTCTGAAATGTCAGTGCATAATATATTGTTTATATTAAAATAAGACTTATACCATTGTGAACTCATGGTGTGCAACTTTGGGGTGTAAAAAAGAATCCAAGGTTGAAATAACTGAAACATTTTAAAATAAATTGCCTTACATCATTGTTGAGGAAACGTGTTATGTAAGAAACGGTGAGAGCCATCGAGGCCTGAAGATGGCTATGGTCAATGGCGATATTAAACGGTTTCCAGGTAAATATAAACAATGTCTTTTTAAAGATGTAAATAATAAAAAGTTACAACTTCTTGCTAATGCTAGACTTGGTCGGCGGTTGCAGAGACAGTAACCGTTTGAACTGGTGTAGGTAAGAACGTGTTTAAAGAAAAATCTGCACATGAAGAACGTGTAAACCATAGCATCAGTGGAAGCACATTGTACACACGGCTAAGATATTAGAATAAAATTGTTTGATTGTTTCTAACCAGTTGAACTACAAATAGATGAAAAATATAATTATTTGCGTGTGCGTGTGTACGCGCGCGCGCCCATGTGTTTAAAAAGAGAGAATTAAAAAAGGCCCACTGCTATACTTAAGTCGTCTTTGGGAACATGTGACACCCTTGTGACACCTTGCGTGAGCCACTATCTTTAAATAGGTACATGTTTTTACTTTTGATTCCGTATCCCTGAGAATTGGAATGATTAAGATAATTCACTTATGCTTCAATTTTGGCCTGTGAGTTACATGCAAAACAACAAATGTACTAATAAACACAAATAAATATTGTGTGGTTGTACTTACTGAGTAAAGTTAGAAATATCATTACTGTACTCAACTGTACCGTAAAATTTAAATCATGATTCGTTAACGTAAAAGAAGATTATGAATTTGTGAGATGTTTATCTTTCGTATTAGCATTAAAATGTTAAACAAGAAAAGTAGGAAACTGAATATGAATTAACTTCTTTTTGTACACTGAATTCATTGCTAGTTACTATGTTTCGCTAGATATCGATATTGAAAGAAAAATAATTATAAACGTCAGTTCAAGCTAAAACAGAACGGATTTAAAATGTAATTGACGTTTCAATTTAATATTCATTTTTTTCCACGTTCAAGAGAAACTGTAAATTAAAAAATAACGTTACGTGAACATCAGACGTGTTCAGTGCGGTATCAACTACTACTAGTAAAGCAGTAGTGAACACTAAAGCTTCTCGTTTACACCTGGCTGGCTGCCTTTACGGATCGTCGCCTCTCCGCCGTCAGATTACAACCTCAGGAGAGACACGGACTTATGAATATATAAAAAAGCTGTTTCCTTTGTGTCGCACACTACAGCAAGTAAGTCAGTAGATTTTATCGTTGAATAATCACAGCGGACATGCCGTCGTAGCATCGATGCGGATGAAAGTGACAGGAAACAGTGTGTCTATGAAACAGTCAGAATAGTGAATCATGAATAGCCTGATTCTTATTTACATAGTTTTCCACAGGAATTTCTTAACGATAAGAATAAACTAACGATGAATGTCTACGGAACACACTGACGTCAATTATATAAACAAACTATCAAGTAATTTTATTCTAATAAAAATTTTACACATGGAATTTTATTCTAATTCCAATATTATAATTTATTCTAAAAAAATTCGAATAAAAAAATATTCTCCACACCTTGGCAGTGCGTAGAACGTGCTCACATTGGCTCATTCCTCATTATAGTCTAAAGATGTTCATGTGCAGATATATAATACTTCTTAAACACTTTACTTAGGGCTACCTACACCAGTTCAAACGGTTTCTGTTTCTGCAACCTCCAAACACTCCTAGATTTATTAGAGTTATAACGCTTCATTGTTTTGATGTTTATAAAGTCTTCAATTATATTTTAGCTGCAAACCGTTTAATCCAGCCAGTATCCAAAGTCAGTTTCAGGTCTCGATGGATGTCATCGTTTCTTACAAACCACGTTGGGTCAACAATATTGCGAAGCGATTTATTTGGAATTAATCATTTTAATGTCGGATTCTCGTGTACAGCCCAAAAATTGCACATAATAAGCTCCCATTGGCTTAAATGTTGTTTCAGTAATAAAAGTTTATTATGCAGTGACAGCTCAGAGTATCTTCAATGTAACCACCACATATTTTTCAATGTTATTTCAAGCTCTTCATGTTTCTTCTTGACATGTCCTTCCCACCAAAGATTATAATCTAGTTATTCCCAAACATTATGCCTAGTTTCCATGTGGAATATTTTCTTTAATAATAGAACAACATTTTTGCTTAGAAGAAACAACAGGTTGTTGCTTCTACTTGATATTGTTGTTCTACTTGATATCGGATATTGTTCGGCGTACAACTGCTTCTATTGTGTTTTTAATCTCTGTCGCTTTTTGGGGGCCTGGGGAAGATTCCCGAAACGCTGTCGACATAATGGCAACCGACCACGGCCTAGCAGCCCGGTTTTTAAACGGAAATTTGAGCACAATTTAGTGGTTAAATCTAATTTTTACTGAACTAGTTTTGCAACCACTAACACGCAATTATACTTTCCGTAAGCGCTTTCAAGCCCCTCGGCTCATTTGAAATTGAAAAATTCACTTAATTGTGTTCACCTTCTAATTGTATAAGACGTGCAGTCTGAAATGGAAAGTGGGGATCTTAAAAGGGTAAGTAAAGTGTTTAAATATCTCAAATTAAAAGTGAAGTTAGAAAAGTGTTTCGCAAAATATGATTTAATAAGCAGCGTTTAATTTATACCAAAATACGCGTATGTGAATATAAAAAATACTAACAATGTGGCTAAAAAAGTGATAGAACAAAGTGAAAAGTTGTGGGTTGGGTTAGAAATAAGATCGCTATACGAATTAATTAACATATATAATAAAAAATTGTTTTATAAACATATAACACTACTCAAAATATATTCATATTAAGAAATAGAGAAAATAATTTCTAACTTTGGAATTACGTGCATTGAAAAAGAAACTTAAAAAACGGTAAGTTTACCGGAAAGTTAAACAGGTTAATAAGAAAGAAAGAAGTTAATAAAGATAGAAAAGTTAAGCTTGACTATAATAAAAGAGTACCTTCCGATGTAAATTTTAATGAGGAAGAGAAAGAATTGTCAGCTAAAGGGTTAAAATATGGAATTAAAAAAAATATAAATAAAAGAGCCGAAAATAGGGAGGCTTGAAACCGCTTATGGAAAGTGTAATTGCGTGTTAGTGGTTGCAATACATGTTTAGTAAAAAAAAACTAAACTTAAGGTGCGGTTCGCTGCACCTACCACAGAAGTCACACGGTCCTCGTAAAAATCTCGTTAAGCAGAATTTAATATAGTCTTCTAAATTGGCCAATAATCCAGAAATGTGAAAGCCCATTACAGTAACAACATCACAAATTGATATTCGTTGAAATTGAGGAATTGAGAACAAGAAGAAGATGCAATCGTTCAACAAAATGGCTAATTTTACAAGAATCATATCCATGACAATAATATAGAAGAAGAAGAAAAAGGATAGTAATTATTTTATTAGTAGAGAACATATTAATACAATAACAATAGGTTAGTTATTATAGCCCTAGATTGTATAATAATGGGTAGATGAAGATTACGATGCCTATTTAAAAATTATATTCCCTAATAAATATTCACAGTAGCAATATAGATACATGAAGTTCATCTGGGAGATAAATGCAGCTTTTATATCAACACAAAACTATTACAGCAGTACTTCCGGAAGATTGTGAAACACGTGAAACAAGCAAAATTGTTTTTCCAGTCCAAAACTAAACAGCCGGCGGCATTTACAGGATAGTTTCAATTCTCGTCTATCTAATCTACGTACTACTATATTCATAACAAACTTTATTGCCCTGGTAGCACCGCTCATAAAATCAATACTATTAGGATTGTGAACATTAACATGTAACTGAGTGTTATAATCATTTTTTTTAGTCACAATTCATTAACATTCTGGGTAACGATTGACTTTATGTTATAAAAACATCATACTTTTTACACTCCACTATATCGGGCTACGTAAAATTGTATTTAAATATTCTTTATCATAATATTGACACATAAAATACACTTTGCATTTAAAAGCAGTGTACGTTTTGATGTTAGTAATTAAAATATCTTGTCATTTTTGTTAAAACAGAGACAACAGTTAACTTTATTTTTAATAATAATAATGCTTTTTACGAGGGAGACTGTGAAAAACTAATGTTTGCCCCAGGAGGGTCTGCACTCCTACGGTGTGTAGGACTTGCACCCACAAAAATCACAAACCCACGGCATGGGTCCACCTCGGGACCCAGCTTTCGCAATACTTCAAGTCGGTGCCATTTGTACTTCGTCCTGTGGACGTTCATCTGTTTTAAATCTTCAGCTGGTCCACATTACCTGTTTTCTGCATTCTGTCAGCGGCCCTAGCAAGATCATATTCGGCTTCCTTCTTCTGCCTTAGCAGCTTCTCTATGCAGGCTGCTACCTGATCCCAATGGTGTTCGGAGCATTATTCCGACGATATTTTCGGGCGAGATCTGTCCCACTACATTTTCCTGGGTTTGCCTCACCTCTTTCCATCTATCGCAGGTGAGAAACGTGGGATTCACATCGTCTAATTCCTGCTTACAGACAATGCAATAATAATAATAAAATTGTATTATATGTAAATTTCCGTCAACAGTGTAGTTGTATATTTTTAAGTAGCGAAAATGTACGGTTCCCCTATTAACAAATCACACATGGAAGTATTTATATTTCCGTTTCCTGAGTGATACTTCATAAGATATAAAGTGGAACGGTAGGATGAAAAGCAATTGTAGGATACCA
This sequence comes from Magicicada septendecula, assembly GCA_034769895.1. Lineage (NCBI taxonomy): Eukaryota > Metazoa > Arthropoda > Insecta > Hemiptera > Cicadidae > Magicicada > Magicicada septendecula. The sequence continues at coordinate 144,408,685 of CM068372.1, forward strand.
TACTTTAACAGTAAAAACTGACAGTCATTATACAAGGACACAGAATGACAGATAAGGTGATCCAACATATTTACAATTGAGGAACGATGTATTAAATGTAACTGTTAATCATAAATTTCATAAAACTACGACTGGACACCGGCTACATAACTTTTTATGAAATCCCAATATAATTATAAACATTTTTTTTTTCAAAATTATTATATCCAAAAGAAAGAACGAACTGCAAAGCGTTAGAGAACAACGTGCCTCTGCACACCAGTTATTGGAAGGACATTGGGATTCGCGACGAACAGAAAACATCAGCAGGACGAGCGACTGTACTCGGGCGGAGAGAATTCGAGAATTCAATGATGTATGAAGATAAATCAAGAACAGGACAGATAGCTACAGCGGAACTGGAGAGCGGGTTCATCGGTTTTTAACAGAATTGCTTCTGATTACCGAGCTTCAACGCGGACACGCTTTATTTGTTAAAACACTCGTCACATCACGACTCAGGAAGACGACGTTTGATTACGAAAAAGACACATTGACGACACACAGGAAAGAAAATAAAGAGAAATGGGTCTAATCAATGTACTTAAAAAACATCGTATTAAATAATTGTTCCTTGTCACCGTCTTTAATGGTAAGAACCAATGCTATCTACAAACTAGAGTACTGAATCATAACAAGTATTACTGACGTAGTGGAAGCAGAGAGCAATGAACATGACATCATAGTATAATGTAACGTATGCTTTGGTGCAATGTTCTCATATGTGTAACTACCAAAACTCATGAAGTTGACTGTAATGAAAGCGCTAGCTGGAAGCTTATGTTTGGTATCATTGTCTTCATCAGCGTTAAGGAAATGATTGCCGTAATTGTGCGGCGGTAGTTACTATTGTTATCAGCAAATGCAGTCTCGTATAAATGAAGAGGCTGTTGTGGGTTTATTGCACTTCACGTGTATAGAGCGAGTAATATGCTAAAAAGGCGTCTGCAGAATGAAACGATACGTATCTTTATGCATTGTACGTTCAACTCATAATTCCAACAAACTATATTTTATTGAAATATGTTTATTCTCAAGCATTGTTCTGTACTCACGGTGTTAAATGACGCCTGCTTCTAGGACTATAAAGAATGTGTTTTCCTGCTTCCTCACAGTCATACGCCTGTGTAACAACACAATTTAAAGATCATTCATACGCATTTTTGACCTTGCACGCTCGTCTGTGTAGAGAAGATTGCAGCGGAACCTCCTTGTGCTACAAACGCGTGCTTGTACTGTACCGAGTTATCACAAGCTCTGAAAGTGAGATACAATTTTTATGTTTTGAAACTAGATAATTCCTAGTTTTATCACACAGACTGATAAAATCTTATACCCTTGGCTTTTTGACTTACTTCGTTTTTTTCTTGTGGATTGAGTCGCTTGCGGGTTGAATACACAGCCTACGGAACGGAATGCAGGATCTCTGCACCCTCTTGTGGGGTCCGACAATGCGAACGTCTAGCACAAACTAATTATTAACAAACGATTACAAGGGGCAACTATAATTTTAACAGGTGTAACGTAACCTGGGTTCCAACACACTTGGCCCTGTGTCCAGTGAGTATTATTTAGATACAACTAAAAAAACAATAGAGCTGATTGTATTACGACCTTTAATAGCAATAACATAGTGGCATAACACTTTATAATGTCAGCAACGGATAAACAGTATTCTAGTATTATGATGATTGCGTAACTTGTGATTGTACAACAATGTAATCAATTATTGAAGACCAGGTGAATAGATACTTGCAACTTTAAATAAAACTGTTTTTAAACAACTTTTTATTAGGTTTGTCCTCCTACTTATGCCATTGTCATGCAAACACTATAAAGAAACAACAATAAAAATCATCAAAATTGAATAGCTACAATAGACTGGAATTTTAATATATCAAAAACACTTGTTGCTTCACTAAACACAGCTGCCTGTATAGCACTGATATGAACCCAATCTGTTTTGCCTAATTCTCAAACTCAGCTCATTAGCCACTTAGTGTTGATCTCAGCATGTAAAGTCAGTTGTTTCGTGTGATATTCAAGAAAAAGTTAAACAGTGAAGACGATGGCGATGGTGATAAACTTTGCATTATTGCTCGCCTTTTACTATCACAAATGTTTGCCAAAACACGTTATTTTTCTAGACGTTTCTGTTTGAAAGGCAAACACTCTTTTTATAAACGCCATCTTGAAATAAATGTGGAAAAGATAGCGGAAGATAAATTACAAATTTCCAGACAGCGTTTTGGAAAACTAAACAACAGTATGCTTTGTCGGAATGATGTTTGCGTCATAAAGCCGATTTCGTAATATGATTATACATCTTGTTTAATTATAACTGCAAAATACAATGGTTTGTTAGTGTTAGGTTAGCTAGCCCCATTATTCAACCTACCTCGCAATTCATGAAGTATCTTGCCTGATCATTACGGGCGAAACATTACCAGTATGTTCTTAATGGTTGAGTATGACATTCATTACTCAAAGAATATTTTTAGGAACAAATAGTACCTCAAACTTCATTTTATAAACTGTTAAAATTTTCTGCCGCATACAAATGTTGCCACATGTTTACAACCAACGGTCTACATTGACAGTTAAGTTGAAAGTATTTTTGATATGACGCATTCAACTGAGGACTGATTTTATGAAAGTGTTTCCGCGTATACACTGTATTTCTGTACTATTCCGCGCTCTCTCCCATATTTCTGTACTATCATTCTGCGCCTATTCTAGTTTTGTGAATAATGAGAAAACAAGCTTATAATTTTGTTTATCTTTGATAGTGTTTTTTTAATTTAAAGATTAATCAACACGAAGACAAAATTTCTAAATTTCATTGAAAATAAAGAATGTAGGGATAAAATCAAAAGTGAATAAGCTGTCTTATAAAAATTAAAGAGATTCGACGATTTAGGAAATAAAATCACTAGCGAGTGATGGGTGGAGTTTTAAGGAGACAGCATGCTTTTGCTAATCGTGCTAAACAGAAGAAAAATTCTATGTACTTCATCAGTTTAAAGGTGAGGAAGAATGTACTAACGAGTTATGTTTACAGTTATTTTGCGCAAAAATGAACTGTAGGTGGTAGGAGAGGGAGAAAGAAGAGGACTGCGAGATCTGGAAGTGTAGTACTACAAAATAATGAAGACAGGTTACGGAGAACGCTTACAAAAGATGAGATCTTTTTGGAGAGTTAAAAAAGGAACAGAACAGCTACTTGTGCGTGCTTCAGCTCAATTAGTTCACAGAGAATAAATGAAGTACAACTAGAAGGGATGGAACAGTTTGTTGGGAGTGTTTAGTTGTAGCGTCGAATTTTTTCCGTTCAATGAAGATGAAGGCTGAAGACCGAGAAGAACAGAAAGCAGCTGCTAAATAGCTTCTGCTGACAATCTAAGCAAAAGACTTCCTGTGCATCAGGGAACATGATTAAATCGTACAGTTCACTGTAGCGAAAAGTACCTGGAGCTCACACCCCTACATCACCTTTCACTTACCAAACAGAGTAACAGTCCCACATTCCACGCACTGCATTCGAGTGGATACGATCACAGACCGGACGTTGTAATTAACTCTACCACCGTGACATAAATTCTAACTTACATCCAACAGCTTTGGAAGCGATTGTGCTGATGCCCGTGCTAACCTGACGCCACCGTAAGTAATATTATTTCTTAATTATGGATAAAGTTCAGTAGACATCCTGCAACAATTTAATGCAAATTTCTTTACAGAAGTAGTTACCATCTTGTTCATAACTTATTATTTAATGGCATCTCTAAATAATCTTATTGTTTTAAAATCTTAAAATAAAAAACATGATACACTACTGAGAAAAAGTTTAGAGAAAAGTAACCTAGTAATTTCTTGTAATAGTAATGTAGTTATTAAAGTGAATAAATTATTTGCAAAGTAGCAGATTAATTAAGGTATTTAATAACAGAAAATATTAAACAAGAGAAAGTAATTTTTAAACTGCCTCTTGTTGAAGGGTTGTTGGTTTATTCTGCTCTAACCTTTTACTTGTTTTTTGCTGTTTCACTAGAATTAATAACTCTCTTTGAGTAAAAGAGAGGAAAGCAAAAATTAAAGAGTAGCACAGTATTGTTCTGCCATTTTCACTCTGGCAATATTGTTTCTATTTTCAGAAGTACCGACAACTATTACTACAGCAGCTGTTTCCATTGAGCGTGTCGCGCGCCGAGTTCTCACTTTCCTAGTAGTCCCGTGGGTAAAGGGTATTAACCCAAGCAGTTAACAACAAATTCACTTTCTCTTTTGTTTAGCCGCTCAACTGGATAATGGAACAAAATTTAAATGTGTTTATTTTAAAATAAAAACATTATCTTACCTCGTACATTATCATAAATATCACGCGCAGTTCAATCGCAGGCCAATCAATTCAACTTTTGTTTATTATTGTCATATCGCAAAGCGTCTCTTGTTAGCATTTAAAAAACGTTTCTGTAATAAATGTTGTCGTTACTTAAATAATTGTTGTAATTATTACCCAAAAAACATATTTCTTATGTTAAAACTAATTTACAAATAAATTTGCTCCTTTAGACGAACAAACTTTTCTCCTATTAGTGAACACCATAAAGCTTCTAGTTTACACCTGGTTTGCTCCCTACGCGGATCTCTCTTATCCGATGTCAGAATACGAAAAGAAGATGGAAAACTTATTTCATTTGACTCGCATGTTCATATAACAAAGCAAATATAATGTATCGTAATTTGAATCAGACTGGAAACTCGATCGCCCAAATAAAATGATTAAAATGTATTAGTTTCACACTGTTCTAATAAACTGTTGCCATTCATTGTCGGTAGAGCATAATGGGCAACTGTATTTCTAAATACAAATCATTGAATTGAGTGAGGCTTTGATAATCATATTTGTCATGTGTTATTGTTTCTTGTCTGCAGTTTGTTCTGTAGTAAATATAACTCGACAATATTTCACAAATGGTGATAAATGTATATTATATATGCGTATAAATGTCAATTTCTCCTTATTTTCTACTAAAGACTAAATGCAAAGTAATTAATTTTAGTCTACACTGTACAATAGACTCGAGACCTTAACTGAACCGCTAAGTCTACCGTATTTATGAAGTTGAGTCTGCATGTGTACGCATTCGGTGCGGATCTTTGTTTCTCTAAACAGATGAATGCTTTCCAGGGTAAGTATTAGCCAACAGACGCAATACCGTAGAGAACCAATGACGCTTCCCAATTCCGTTCTATTCCGTCCTATTCCCCAATTCCCCAATTCAGTCCGTCCTATTGTTTATATTGTACACACACATCACCGACTTCTCTCTGCCTGTGTACATACACAGTCTGTGTATAATCGGTGTCTTCTCCCGTGTCGAAACGTTCATGATAATACAGTTATCTTCTTGAATCTGTTATAAGTTGCCTCTATAATGTATGTTTTAGCTTTCGGTTTAATTTTAGATGTTTTTACATTCAAGAGGAAAAGTGTTCATACGTAATCAGAATTTGTATACGTGGTTGTGCATCCATCTACAACTGTTATCTTGAACATATATACCTATACAATAAATTTATGTTTTCACATAACAAATGTAAAGCATTAGTGTCACTTTAATTTACTCTATTGCTCTTTCTCCATTTGTGTTTCTTCTTCTCCTCATTTCTTTCTCTTCTTGTTTCAACTACTTAGTTTTAATTTTGTTTTGTCATATTTGTATTTCAAAGTACTTAAAAAAACCGCATGTGTAAAACCAGAGTGCACGACGTAAAAAGAGAATATCAGAAGTCGTGGGGGGATGAGATTATGCAGATTTAAAGAAAAAGATGTCATTAATTCCAAAGGATGTGCATAAATTTATTAAAACCAAGTATTATGGAAACACAAAGTTCTGAAACTACACAGCTTGCTGAAATAAATGAAAAATATTCCTTTACTATTATAATAGTTGTACGAGGGTTATTCAGAAAGTAAATTCCGTTTTTAAATATTGCCGCGGATCGATGCCGTCGCGCTGTTGCGCATGCGCGGCCAGTTGTTGATTCGTTGGCAAGCCAATAACGCAAGTTGAAAACAACTGTGCACTGAGTAAACTTCGTTGGACGTGTTTATATTTTCAAAGGAATTCGAGACGCCCGCCCCGTGTGAAAATAGGTATGTGATTCGGTTCTTAAATGCGAAAAGCGTTGGAACAATTGAAAATCAACCGAAAAATTTTCAATATTTATGGTGAAGAAGCAGTGAACGATTCAATGGCACCAAGATGGATACACGGTTTTTGCCTATTCGTATCCAGAGTAAGCGACGCAGGATGCTTACCCGGGACATTGGGATGAACCGTGGCACTGCACACACTGCACCTGCAACTCAACGTCTCCTCACAAAATTTGACTGGGAACAACCTGATCATCCGCTTTAAAACCCAGACCTCACACAATCGAATATCACCTTTTCAAACATGAGAAACCTTTCCTTGGTGGCCAACGATGTCAAGCAAGCTGTTAATACATGGTTCAAATCACAGGCGGGAAATTTCTACGAGGAAGGTATACAACGCCTGATGCCTCGCTATGAGAAGTGTTTCAAAAATAACGAAAACTATATAGGAAAGTAGCTATATAGGAGTGCATATATATAGGAGTTTACTTCAAAAAGCAATAAAAATGTTTGTAAATATACTCTTAGTTTCCTTTAATACACTATCGGAACTATCTAAATAGCCCTCGTCATATTATTATTTTCCTTTTGTCATAATAATCATAATAATATTTGAAATTATAATTATTATGATAATAATAATAATAATAATAATAATAATAATAATAATAATAATAATAATAATAATAATAATAATAATAATAATACTTGCTGTTCTTTGTCGTTGTTTGGTTTTCCACATTGGCAATTTATAGTTATTGTGAAATAAATTCTCTTATTGTGATCTTTTCTCATTTCTCGCTTTCTGCTCCTTTCAGTATTTCTTCACCTTACTTCAGTGTTTTTTCTTTTATGGTTTGTATTTCTTCTTCCCTAAACCCGTTGAATTCCTTCATTCTATCAGGAAAGTATCCCTGTGTAAAAGTTCCCTTGCGTGATGTTCAGTTCTGATATAATCTCCTTACCTTCCATAAACCAACATATTTCCGTCCTGGAGTATTTATCAAAATGATTAGATATTTTATTTTATTTATTTCTTGTTAATCTCACTAGATTTATTAGGACTAAGGGTCGTAGTAATCCTTCGTTTCCGTATAGTATGAGAAAGGTTTGAGTTCCCAAATATTAATATTTAATGTTATTGTTTTCCAGTTACATCCATTTTTGCTGGGCCATGAGCCTTCCTTAGTATTATCCTTTCATCATTATCATCATCATCACACACACACACACACACACACACACACACATAGTATATGTTTATCTGTATCTTTATGTTTTAAAGTATCTTAACCAGATGAAAAGGAAATATATTCTGTTGTGCATTTCAATGGGTCGTTGTATTTCAGTTACAAACTGCAATGTTATTTCTCAAGTGAAAACTGCATACATGTATTATCAGCTTCTTCCGAGTAGAGAGCAATGAATGCATTACGAACAGACAATGTATACAGTAGAACAATGATTTCATATCTGTAGTTACATTATCTTAAACAAAACTGATAGGGTTGGATTCATTATTAATTTAATGCCATTGTTGTTTCTGAGTCTTGTTTTTGTTTTCATCGTCTTCATCAGCGTTAAGCAAAGGATGTTCTACCGATATTATCAACAATATACATTTATCTTGTCGTATAAATTTCAAGAATATGAGAGGTCGTTATGGGTTTATTGCCCTCTTACACCTGTTCAGGTAGTAACTGAAAGAGCGACGCCAGTTCTGTATTACTCGAACGTTTTGCATTTAACTGTCTGTTTAGGATATGTCTCACAATATCTTTTGAATGGACCAACTGATTTTCGTAAAACATCAAATAGGTATCCATGCTTTTGCATCACAGGCTCTATTATTTTGTAGTTGGTTACTCACAAAAGATAGGCGGGATACAAAAATATGGGGGGAAATGTTTCTTTAATGCAAAATGTCAAGTTAAAGAGACTTTTAACCAGCATCCGATTACAGTGTTCAGTTTTAGAAATTATAAAATTTTGGGACGCCCGAAAAAAAGTAATGTAACTTTGGATAAAATCGCATTTTGTGGTGTATCAAATTAAGGAATATGTATAAACAAAATATTGTTACGTAATGTGGAAAAACTGTTACGTAATACGGAACGTACTACAAGTATCTCGACTATTCCAGGTGTAATGTGTGTGTGCGTGTATAATGCTGCTACTTTAGGCTGCTGACACACGGGCCACCCTGTGGCGTCACTCAGTAGCGCCACTCAGTCGCTTGTACCAGCTTCCTTGTGGCGCCACGCAATGGCTCGTGTGAATGGGCTCGCTTCAGAGACGCGCTACTCTCCATTTGCTCAGTGATAAAAGATTGTTTCATTTAGTTTTTACATCAGTTTCATCGTGGAGTCTGACGAGGAAGTTCTTCTTGCTCTTCTCGTACGTCGACGACGCCGTCCTAGGCAACATCGATTCTGGATGCACCAGGTAACGTGTGAACGGTTGGTAGAGGGACAGTTTTATACACTAACGAGTGAGTTAAAAGCAGACAATGCGACATATTTTAACTACTTCAGGATGTCACAAGGCACATTTAATCAGCTTCTTAATTTGCTACAATTTCACATATAGAGACAAAACACAAACATGAGAAGAAATATCACTGCTGAAGAGAGGCTTGCAATCACTTTGAGATGAGTAATAATATTAATTGACACACAGTTACAAAACTGTAGCGTTGCCAGATAAATAATTGGCTGGAAATTGTAGCATTGCTTACTTTCATGTATAAACAGATTGCTAACAAATATGCCTATTGACGTTCAACCAATAGTTCTTCGTTTACTCAAAATATTAAAGTTTCTGTTAATTATGTTAACATTACCATTTCCAACTTAAATAACTTAAAATTATTATAATTTATTGTATTATAATATAATAATTACTATTAACAAAGCGTAATATAATTTTTGTGTAACTTTTTTTTTTAAGTTAGAGAAAGTCTTCTTGCTCTCACCGATGTACTAGATTAATGTGTATATTTTAAAATATAAATGTTCACGTGTCTATTGTGAATGTTACCGTTATTGTGAGTAAACTGAACACTACGGAGCGCATCTGGTGGGAAAAATGTGAGGTAACCACAGTAAGTAATAAAAACTTTGCATAACTGTTAACGTGGGTATGACAAAAATATTATTTTTTTCTTTAAATGATATATAAAAATAGTTTAAAAGTTGTACAGTTTTTAAAGGTTTACAAAAACGGTTCTACGCATTATTCTCATTCTCGAACGTCTAAATTTCTTTTTAATTAAAAATAAAAACCTTAACAATTTGTTTATTTCCTTAACATTTTTATTTCACTTACATCTAATAAATTTTAAGTTAGGTAACCTGCTTTGTGTCTTGATAACTTCAACGCTATTGGTCTTTTTGTGTCTGAGTTATTGTGGAGACAATATCTTAAAATGTTTAAAAAAAAATATTAAGAAAACTCTCAAAGTTTTATAGAAATCACAGTGTTAATACACGCTTCACAACACTATTCTGAACACTGCTGTGGCGCCACTGAGAGTGGCCCGTGTGCAAGCTCCAACGCCACAAATCGTCGCCACTAGTGGCGGGGACTGGCTTCTGGCTCCCAGAGTCAGGGTACAATTTAAAACTATGCAAAACAACCGGGCTCGACTGAGTGACGCCACAGAGTGGCCCGTGTGTCAGCAGCCTTACGGTAAAAGACAATTACGCGTCAACTATCGAGTCTATACCCGACCATACCGGTCAGCGCAGTATGTTCAAGGACACTGTTTCTAGTAGATTCTTGAGAGCGCCTGTTTGTTTAACAAAGTTACAGATTATTTTGGAAATCAGCAGAGTATAAATACAGCTTTTTTATACTGCCATATTCAGCCATTCAGCGACTGTCAAGTTAGTTATTATCGGGCGATTACACAGTGAGTTTGAGTTGCGAATTATTAAAGTGCGCTGTGCTGGACAGTTGTAATACAATTGTGTTTTACAATAGTATATATTTTTATTGCGAGTGAACAATTTTTATTTGATTCGTTGTAAGAGACTATCTTGTTGACTACAAACTGTTTAATTGTGATAATTAAAGCTAGTGACTAGTGACGTAATTGGTGCCTTGTATTTTGTTTTCCACTCTACCATACGACGATCAGTAGACCGTCGTAACAATATGAATACAATTTTGAGTTTCAGAAATTTTGAAATTCTGGTTACCACGGCCCAAAAAAGGAATCAGAAAAATGAGAAACTCTAGATTCGAAAAGAGTGTTTATCTATAATTTTTTTTCATTGCGGAACAGTTTACAAAAATTTAAAATTTAGAATAGCTGGATTCATCAGCGATACTTACTGGTACAGATTAAATTCGCAGTATTGGTATCTACAGTAAATTATAATCATACGACTCTAGAGCTTGTCTGATTGACCCGTAAGCCACTGTAAGAGAACATGTCGGTTCTATCTCGTTTGTATACACTACTGGTGCATAAAATATCTGTGAACGGAGAACTTCTTCCTTTACTGTAATTATAAAGAATATTGCATCCTAAATACTGAAAATGGCTTATCCGATCAGACGTTTTGTTGTCTAAGACAATATTTAACCTAATGTGTTTCACTCCTGAGAAACCATTATTTTTGTTTTAAAAATTCATATTTTTAAATTACATATAATTATACTTACTGCGTATTGGTTTTAGTAGAGATAGGTTCTTGCAGTTCATTTTCTCCTTTCCGATCAGTGTCAGGTCGTCAGCGTATAAAATTAAATTCAGTAAAGTCTTATCATCTAAACAAATGCCTCTTCTATAATTTTCTCTCACATTTCTTCCAATATGAACTATGTAAATATTATATATTATATATTACGTAAATATTATGCAATAGGCTGCAGACCTGCCTGACACCTTTCATTGCGTTTTATTTACTAATTTGGCTCTTGTAGTATTTGACATTGATGAGAGAAAGCGTCAACTATATGTCGCTAATAACTTTACTGCACATTCGACCAGTCGGCAGTACACGTGTTCTGTAATTCTCGTTCTCGTTCGGTATCAGCAGCTGTTGATAGCAAACTATTATAAACCAGCTGTAATACAAAGCCACAACAGCAATCAGAGACATGAACACAAACGTGTCGCGCACAGAATGCGGTGTACAGTATGTAGACTATGGGCGGATTATCCAATAGCATCCAGTACAAATCAAAACCAGCAGCAGTGCCTGTAAACCTAGTTACGTGTTTCACAACCCACTATTAACGTACACAATACGTCATTATCAATTTCCTAATTCTGAATAACAGACTCAGATAGTCGTTAATGATGCGCGGAGCGACACCTGTTGATTCGACAAAAGCAAACTCATCGTTTGGTCAGTTAAAGCGATGACGATTTCGACTCTGTTCGTCAGTGTTTTTTTTAATGTTTTACAAATTTTGAACAGCTAAATCTAAAACACTTTCAACACCAGATACTTCAAAATTATGAAGTTATACAAATCGTTTTTTGTAACTTCAAAATTGTCAAAATCTCTCCCCGTGGCAACGATTTATAAAATGATCTTACTTCAGAGTGTACTAGGCCTACAACGGAATTTTTAGTGTGGACAATTTAGACTTAATAAATAACAAGCTACTTTGCATTACAACTGAAATAACCCTTGGATTTCGTTGTCCATGACGTGTCCGTTGATTAACTATATATAATTAACCACTACCACATACAAAAACATTGACCATAACATGGATATTCTACACGTACACACAAAAGGCCGAAAACTAGACACTCTTGAACAATTGGAAATGTATAAACACACAAGAACACATAAAAACGACATCCTAAACAAACAGACACAATTCAAATCACACGCATTATTCGAACATAGCCCACCTCACACACACAAAATCGATCCTTCAAAAGTCGACACCGTCACCAAGAACAAGACGGACAGCGCTCTTAGTGGCAGCCTCTAACGAAGCTTATAATAAGCGAAAAGTGGTTCAGGCTGTAAGGTAAAACTTTTACGTTTTTACCAATAAAAAACTTTGTGTTTCGAGTCGGTCTAATTATATTTAGTGAAATAACCCTTTAACCTTTAAAAGTTCCTATTTACTTTTAGTTTATGCAAAGTTCTTCAACCCACGTCGTACTTTTCATCAGGCTTCTTGGTCATGCCAATAATTTCTTGTAGGCATATGTTTAATAATTCTTCTCGCGATTGAAATTTTTAAGCCTTTTTCAGATTTATAAACTGCTATTTCTTTCCTGTAATCAATTTTAGTATCTGTTCTGACATTTTCTGTCTTCAGTTTGCAAGAAGTAGCCATATCACGTAAACTGTTCTTCATCTGTGGGATCTAGAACGATTTATTCCCTTTGATCTTCGTAAGTACAGTGACTTATTGTCTGACGTTAAAAAATAATGCACTTGTATACTAAAATGTTAGCGGATAGGGGAACGTTTTCTCTAATTCCATGTTTTCTCCTATTGATATAACAAAGAAGACGTCTTCTTTACAACATCTCATAGACAATTAGCACTGCAAAATTGTAATTTACAAGGTCTTTATACTATACATAAGATAACAATACCGTTCTATAAATATCACTCATTTTGTACACTTGTAGTCAAATTTCTAAAAGTACATTTACAATAACCCTTACTTACTAAATCCTTAGCTTTTCTACCTTTCGGTGTAAAGCTATGTTGGAGTTGAGTCCTCTGAGGTCGTCTTTTTCAACATATCCCTCCATTTCTTTCTATCTCCTGCGAGCTCCTTTATTTTCTCCCATTCTACTCCTCTTCTTTCTGCAGCTGTGCGGGCTTCATCCTTCCAGAGCTTTCTCGGTCGTCCTCTCTTTCTTTTACCTGTTTCTCTGGATACAAACACTTGCTTTACCAGTCTTTCCTCCCCCATCCTTATTACATGTCCCAGTCATCTAAGTTGTGCTTGTTCTGCTGTTATTGCTACAGGAACAATATCTAACTTTTCCTAAATATTTCATTTCGAATTCTATCTTTTTTTGTCTTTCCTTCTATTTTTCGAAGAAACCTCATTTCAATACTAGTCAGCTTGCTTTTATTCTCTCATTTGTTGTCCATGTTTCGCTTCCGTAAGTTAATACTGACTTCATGATTTTTCTGACATGGTTTTTACCCTAGTGGGTATTTTTTTTTTTTTACCCAGGAAACTTCATTTAATACTATTGAATAATCTTCCTGTTTTCGCTACTCTTTCATATATCTCTTCCTCTAAATTCCCTTTGCTGTTAATCACTACTCCCAGATATTTATAGCTTTTTACTTGTTCTAAATATTTTTCATCGAGTTCTATACTGTGTTTCTCTTCTGAATTCCTATTACCATAGTTTAGTTTTCTGTATATTAATCTTCATGTTTTTCTTTCTAAGTTCTTCATTAAATACCTTTCTGTTATTCTGTAACTGTTTTTCTGTTTCTCCTATAATTATTAAATCGTCTGCGTAGCATAATTCTGTTATTGTTATTATCTTCATATTCGAGTATCCTATTCTATACTTACTCATACTTTCTTTACATTTTTTGACAACATCATCGAACACCAGGTTGAATAGCAGGAGGCTTATAATACACCCCTGCCTTAAACCTATTTTGCTGGTGAAAGTTTTTGATGCCTCGTTTCTTACTCTTACGTAATTGACGGTGTTTTCGTATAGGCTTTTTATGCCCTCAATAAGCTGTTGTTCTACTCCCTTCCTCTTCAATATGTTCCATACGTCCTTCCTACGTATACTATCGAACGCCTTCTCCATGTCCACGAAACATGCATGTATTTGTCTTCCCACTTTGGCAGCTTTCTCACAGTCTTACTACAAAAATTGGGTCCAATGTTCCTCTCTTTTTTCTGAACCCACTTTGGCTTTCTTCCAAGGTGTGCTCTACTTTTTTCCTTAACCTGCTTTCTAGAATCATCCCGTACAGTTTTCCTACCGTGCTCCCTAAAGTAATGCCTCTATAATTAGAAGATTCTTTACTGTCTCCCTTTTTGTATATAGGCGCGATAATTCCTATTAGCCAGTTAAGTGGGACCTTCCGTTCTTTTAATGCTTGGTTAAAAATGTTTAGGAGTTCCTCCTTTCTTTCCATGTTTGCGTATTTAATCATTTCTGTTGTTATTTCATCATGTCCTGGTGCCTTCCCTAATTTCATTTTCTCCATTGCCTCACTGAATTCTTCTCTTGTTATTTCCTCTTCTTGTAATTGATTCTCTTCTTGTTCCATGTTTTCAGTATCTTCACTTTTTTTTCTTCTTCCTCTTCAACGTTATCTTCATTTTCCTTTTAATAAATTTTTAAAAAATTATCTCCATCTTTCCATAATACTTGTCTCTTCCATTAAGTATTTCCATTTTTGTCCATTAAATTTTGTAGCATATACGTTTTGGGTTTTCTCATTTGTTTCAATGTGATGTAGAATAATTTCTGGTTTTCGTTACATGTTTCTGTAAGTTTATTCCCGAAGTATGTCCATGTTTTTTCCTTGCTCGTTTTTATTTGGTTTTTAACTTTTATTCTTTCAGTCTTATATTTGTCATAGTTATCTTGTGTCTTATTGTTCAGATACATTTTCCACGCTTTTTCTTTCCCTTTTCTGCTTTTTCTATCTCTTTTGTCCACCATACTGTCCTCTTTGTAGCCCTATTTCCTATTTTTGCTACCCCACAAAACTGACTTTCGCTGCTTCTTTGAGGCTTGATTTATAATTCTCCCATCTTTCATCCAAATTTTGGTATACTATTTTCTTCTGGACTTTCTAGTTTTTTATGATAATTTTCCTTTGTTACGCGTTCTTAAAGTTTATACACTTTAATTTTTTCTTTTATTATTTATCTTTTTTTATCTTTTATTTCTTCTTGCATTACTTTACATATCATTTTTACTAGATAGTGGTCACTCCCTATTTCTGCAATTCTTTTAACCTTTATGTCCTTTACATACTTCCATATTTCCCTATGTATTAGATAATAATCTATGATGGATAAGTCTTTTCTATTTCTTTCTTCCCTCGTAAATTTGTGTATGTCCTCATGTCTAAATTTTATGTTTCCGATAACTAAATCATTTTCCATACACAAATCAATTATTCTTTTTCCATTATTATTGTTCATGTTTTCCCCTCCCTTCCTAGCCAATTTTCTATTTCCGTGTTATCATTTCCCACTCTGACATTTAGATCCCCCATGACCATTATATAATTATTTTCTGCTGAATTATTTTTTTTTGAACCTCTTCAAAAAATTTTGTTTTTTCCTCTGCTGATGCGTTGTCGTTTGGTGCAAATATACTACTATTATATGATATTTTTGTTTATCCATTATTAATACTACGGTAAATATCCTATCGTTTACTTCTTTCATCTCTACAATTTTTTTCATATATTCTGGCTTTACTATTATTGCCACGCCGGCTTGTGCCACTGCTGTATATTTTACTCCTGACCAAAATATATTATATCCTTCTATGATTTGCTCCATACCTCTAGCCTTCTTTTTGGTTTCAGTAACTGCTGATATATCTAGTTTTAGTTTTTTCATTTCCTTCACAGGCTCTACTTCTTTTCCCTTTACTCTTCTAACATTCCATATGCCCCAGATCATAGTTTCCCTCTTTCGTCCTTTTCCTGTTTTCCATCATTTACTTTATTTATATTTTCCTGTGTCCTTTCTTATCTCTATTTTCTTCTTCTCCTTTTTTGTCTCCTTCCTCATGTCCTTATTCTTTGCCTGGGTCGTTGTCCTTATAGCGTCCTTATTTTGCTTTATCAGTTTTTTGGGTTGACTATTTTTAATTTGTTTTCTATTAGTTCTTCCTGCTCCATGTTCCATTTCCATTCTGTTCCGTCAATTGTCACTTTTTGAAACCCTATTTTTGTATTTTTTCCTTTTTTCTTCTCTTCTTCTGCTATTTGCTTTATCTTTTTCTGGGCTTCACTTTCTTCCTTAGTCATTTCATTATTTATGCAAATTCTATCTTGTAGTTGTTTGAGTTTGTTTTTATTTTTCATTACCATTTCTTTTTAATATGCACTATCTAGTTCCGCTTTGAAAATTTTTGTTCCTATCTCTCTGGCTTCTTTGATCTGTACTTTTACCCCTATTGTTCTTTATGTGAAGTGTTCTAGTCCATGTTTTAATCCAGTTCCATCTTCCTCCTTTATTTCTAATCCTGAGATTATTATATTATTTTTAACTTGCTTTTATCTAGTCTTCTTAGCCTGCCCTCTACGTTTTCATCTTTTCCTTTATCATCATATTTTCTTCTTTTAGTTTTTAATTTTTTGAGCTCTTTTAGTTCCTGTTGTATGTTTTTTGATCTTGTTTATTTCTTTTATGTCTTCCATTAGTTCCTTTATCATTTCTGTTAGCATATCTATCTTATCTTCTTTGTCCTGTTTCTCCTTTTGGGGTGTTCTATTTGTCTTTTTGCTTTTTCTAAATATATCATCTAGCTTCTCCACTTCTTTTCTCCTTTTCGTACCTTCCGATGTGTACTAGTCACTATCGATTTTTTCCCACTAAACTGTATTTTTCTTAAAACTAAATATCTAAACATTAAGCAACTTTCTTGTGTAATTTATTTATACGTTCCTGTATTTATTTTATTTAATTATTTTTTATTTATATATTTTATTTTTTTAATTTAATCTATATTTAATATCTTTTAAGGCACCGCGATAAAAACCTCCTCCAGGTCAACCCCTCAGAAAGTCAGTTTTTCTCAATGCATTCAGGATTATTTAAACTTATAATCTAGTCCTACCTTGATTTTTGATGTCTTCTTTTTAACTATTTACTCTGTTCACTTGCTTAATTGTATTTTTCCCGCACTATTTTTTTGTTATAAATAAATTTCGCAAAATTATGGTTAAAAAATTTATACATTAAATATTTTTGCATTAAATATATCGAAATCAATCCAAAACCACTACTATAAATCAACACAAATTGCTTATCTGTGTTTGGTGAGATAAGATCCGTCTAACGAGTTATTTATCGTCCGCTCCCACAGACAAACGTTCACGTTGCCGTCCCAAACTCAACTCCTACAATAACCCTAGTTTTACCTATTTACGTCATTTTCATTTATTTTTATGTTTTAATCGGAACTGGTAAACATTTTACTTCCTCATTTCACAGAAACGAATATATCTTTATAAGTTCACTAAATAACAATACTTTAAAAACATTATATTGAGTATATAAAGAGTATTTTTGGAGTCTCAGAATTATTAATTTAGATGGCAGCTGTAAAACACTGAAAATCAGGCTGACGTCATGCTAAGGCCTAACGGAAAATAGTTTTGCTTGCTAAAGTTTAAGCCTCTAACAAATAACTGATAATACATAACGTCTGAAGAAATTATATTTACTTTTAGTAATAGATACTGATTTGGTTGAAAGCTGGAAAAGAATTATTAATATATATTAGAATACATTGGTATGTAACGAATAACTGAGATGCTGACGCTTCAGAAAGGTTCACAATGTACATTTGGAATAAGATAAATGGTACATTCCTCTAGATTAATATACATTCCTCTATTCTGAAGAAAATCGTTTCTCATTATAAATTAAGGTGATAGGATGAGGGCATTTGACGATTAAAACTAGAGCTGTATAACAGGTGAGGTAAATATGTGTTTTATAAGCATTCACATACACTATGCATAAAACGGGTCTTCGGTTTCCATACGTCGTAATTAAAAATATTTCATAAATATGAAGAAAAAAATATTTTAATAAACTTAATCGACTTGCAGTGAGTAATTTCTCTATCCTTATTTTGACAAATTATAAAACCTAGTAAGCCTTTAAACAACTTTACTAAAGATTAAAAAGAAACATAAAAATAGAAAAAAAAGACAATTCAATAAAAAAGAAGCCACATTGGCTTGAGGATTTTATTGATACTGTAAGCTAATACAAGGTTAGACATACGGAGAATGTTTAGTTTAGGCCTGGTTCTGCGGAGCGGAATCCGCGATGATACAGCGTGGTGAGGCAAGAGCCTCAGGTTAAAATTGAACAGTTTACACGAGCAGAATGATCGTCTGCGCGGAATCAGGTCCGCCAGTCTACTGCATTTTCCCGTTGCTCTCCGCCTGGATTAATCCGCTAATATTCGAAGATGTTAACAGTGTAATGAATGTCGTTACTGTTGGAAGTGACTCTGATTTCAAATTATTATAAAAATTTAAGCTACAATAACCGTTTAAAAGGTGGAAAGGATCATCTCTAAACTGATAAAACCTAATTGTAACCATAAAAAATAACCATATTTACTTATTTTTATACTTTTCTCTGCATAAGTCATTATAATTTTGCAACCTTGGAGCAGAACAAGCCTATGTCCAAAAAGATATCTTTTCAGGAGAGAAATTTGAAAGTTTAATTTGTATGTAGTCTTTCCGTGAAACAATGACAAATTTCTGTTACAGTCTTATAATTTTATAAGATAATGTAACGTTTTAAAAAGCAACAAAAAATAAACTGACAATCTTAATTATTATACAAGTAAATTTTAATATTTTTTTTAATTAAGTGGGCATAAGCACCAAGTAGTTCTGCACCAAGTTAATTTATGATGATGGACATAGTCTATTTCTATTATATGTCAAATAATCTGTTATTTTAAGATTGTACTTACAATACTTCTGCATTCAATAGATATACGCGTACAATGACAGAATGTAATGATCATAAAAACAGGAAACTTTTGAATTTGTACAAGGCTAGTTCTGTCTCAAGATAGTAATTTCTTAAAATGTTAATAAAGCCATGTTCACACAATAAAGAACAGTTTTAAAGACGCTTTACTGAATTACTCATTATGCTCAAAACTGTTGTTAATTATTCAGTATTATGAATGCTGCACTACTGGTCCTACTATCTCATTTACGCTTGATATTAACTCCTTCAAAACACAGCTACTGTGCGTGCAATAATGAACTCTGTCTGACTACGTTAAATCAAACTTCTTAAACATTTCAAAGTATTAAATAATTTTAATTAAAAGCTTCCAACAAATAAATTTTATACTTAGCTGAAATTTAATTATGCTAAGTAACACCCGTACAGACCGAATCTCTGTAGAATAAAAGACACTGTAGGCGTTTTTATTCGAAAATCACAATCCGAAACATCAAAGAATAAAGTATAAGAGATTGGAGGGTGTTAAGTTATACTACGCCTTTGTAGTCAACAACATATTTTAAAGCGGTTGTTGCCAGTGCCAAAGAATGACGTAAGTCATATCATATTGTTTTTAAATCAAAAGTTTAGACACCTACATTACTTTCTTTTACAGCAATACAACATGTATTATATTTCATTTTTAGTAAATGTTACGTTAAAAATAATGTTAGTTTGTTTTGATGCAACAAAACAAATATAAAACAGAAATGGTAAAATTCCTTAATAATTATATAATCATATTAACGACGTTTTGTCTATTATTGCGTATTGAAAACAACGTTTTTTTATCTAATAATAAATACAAATTTCCTGGACAAGTAAAATCTTATAAGTTATTCTTTGCCGTATCCTTCCCTGACAGAACCCTTGATCAGGCAATCCAGTTTGAACCGGATCGCCAACCCCGTTAATTTCTGGTTACTTGATCTCTTTACGAAATTTTCACCTACAGCTATGCACTTTGTGCATTGCAGTATTCATCTACCTATGCAGTTTGTGCCTTCTACTTTTCCTTCGAAAATACCATGAATTTACGGTAGGCCTACACTCTGTATCAATCCCCCCTCCTAATTTTGTACTCCATAAACAGTTTCTTATTCTTTCGAGAACTTCTTCATTTTCCGCTTTATCGTTCAAATTAAGTGTTAACAGTTTACTATAAAATCACGACTAAGGCGTTTGCAGTCTTCTTCTTTCCTGTGTCCATATTTTCAGTCTTCGTCAGACTCCACTCGTTACTCATAAAACCATATTATACAATGGCAAACTAAAATGATAACTATTTAATTTATCCAGCATATGCAGTAAATAATTACACTAGGAATGTAACCTCATTGGTTTTACAATAGTAGACTACCTTTCTTTGTGATATTGAGACTAGTCCGAAGACGACTCGCGTGCTGATTTGAAGGGCAATCCCCTTGCGCCACTGGGTAAAGAAAAAGAGTATAGATGTATGCAGTGTAGATAGAGAGTTGAGAAAGAGAAGACAGAGAGTGTTAGATGAAGGGGAGAGTGAGAGAAAGATAGATAGATAGGGACTGTGAGGAGAGAAGGACAGAGATCCGACGCGGGGGAAGGAAAGAAATGTGTTAAAGTTGTACTCGGATGCTATGTAGACTCGCAACAACTTAGCGATTAGGTTGTGTTGAAGTCGCTGTAGATCCTTGTGTCTAGATGTGTGTAAGCACCCCGAATATGGTGTTTATCGTCAGAGATTGACGTCAACAATCTCCATGGAAAGAACTACTAATGGAGGCAATGGTTGGGGAGGGGGGAAGTATCGCAGTAGTAGAAGAAACCTGAAAGTATTAAATGATTGTTTTAAAATAATGCAAGTCGGCGCACTAGGAGTTTTTGATTAACCGGTTTATTAAGGGGGCCGTAGTCAGGAGCGAATGGCTTTTCCATTGCTTTTGCGTCTTTGTGGTTAAGCAGTCAAAGTCCGGGAAGCTTCTATTTAAGGAGTATAGAACAGGATTATTAGTGCCTGTACTATAGGCGGACAGTGGTAAATTAGACGGAAAGCCAGCCGTTTTATTTACCTACAAGCTTCAAGACGGTCGAGAGCGTCAGGCAGTAGTATTGGGTGTGCGTTCGTCAGAGTGGGCGCAGGGATGTTGTGCAGATTTTCCTGAGGGTCTGACTTGTGCAGCCGTTACCACAGTTAAGGAGATGATTGTGCAGACATGTCGGTGCGCATGGGAGTATATGCCAAACAGTATCGCCATATGTTAAGCTGTATGTAAACCTTAATGGCATGGATTTTCAGAAAGCACCACTAACTTGAAAATGCAGAATTTTTTACGCTTAACAGTACAACACTTGAATTACTACTTGAAGGAAGAAAAAATATAAAATATTAATGTAGAAATTAAATTCCGGAGAAGCCATTTATCCCGTTAACCGACTTTCTGCGGATCCCAACATGTCATCAGTCGCCCAAGAAAGAAAGGAATCAAAATCTGGCACTTTCTCTTATCTGTTACATCTACCTACTTACAATTTTTGTTTAAAATCTACAAAGCCAAGGTTTCCTTGGAGAACAACTTACATTTAGTCGTATTACGGTAAAGGTTTGTATCCTGCTTGATATATAATTGATTGAAAATATCCTTCAATTAAAAGAACAGGCTATACTTCTAAATATACATTAAAAATGATTAATTCATTCTGCCTACTAACTGTATATTGTTATTTTAATTGTATAATAATTGTAATAGTTGTATATTTTCTTAACGGCTTAACGTTTTTCTACATGTTCTGCAGCAACTCCGAAGACAACGTAGAATTTTGTTAACGATTATAAATAATAAGTCCTCAGAAGTTAAAACCTCCTTCATCGAGTTTATTCAAAACCGTATTCCAAATATATATGTTTCTTTATTTTCTTCGATGTTTCTCATGTGAAATTGGTAAGTTTTTATCACCATGATGGAGTCTGTTGAGCAGTGGTTAGTGCTCGGCTAGTCTGAAGTCATCAAATTAGTTAAACGCTTAGAAAAAGTTTTAATTAAAGTGTTACATTTGTTTTCATTGCTTTTTTGCAAATCTAGTAAGAAGAAAAAATATTATATTACCTTCCGATCTTGTAATCTATTTTGTTTAATTATTAAAGTAGCAGTAAATTTTGATGACATGACCTGTTTGCCGTCAGCTGATTAAAAATTAATCTCTCTTATATCTGACCTTATAAGACATAAAAAAATATATATATTTGTTCAAGTTTACATCTTACAAAAAAATTTGTACTTTTGCATAAAATAGTCTAACATTAGTTTTTATAATATTTTGAAGCGTTGGTGGTGGTTTTAAGTGCATTAATAATATACGTAAAATATACTGTAAACCTTGTAATGTAAACTTTTAACCTCCAGCAAGTTCGTTGACTGGCATTGTGTTCCTCTATGGCGCTATACCTTCAGTACACGTATATGTGTTTATATACGCCTTTATTCTTCTCCGGCAAATAATCAGTGCCCGCAAACGAAGGAACGGCGAATTTTGTTATGCTGGCTGAGCGTGGATCCAATTTCACCGGTAACGCAATGCGCTCGGTATGCATTACATACAGTATGCAGTCTTCTTTACCAGTGCTTTGTGCATGCAGATATTTCCGTGATACTTGGCTTCAGTTCTCCTTCCGTAATCCATTTTGTCAAGCCTCTACCCTTCGCGTAGGGAAATTTCATTACTACGTCCCAGTTTGTTTATCCGATGCAGTCGCCCGTACTGACTTGTTACACTGCGTGGCTTTGTTGTATGCACCATGTGAACCCTCTTATCACTGCCGGCCGGCGAATAAAGCTAGATATCACGCTCCTAATAAATAATATACATATATATATATATATATATATTGTGATTTTACGTTATGAAAATTTTAAATTTAGGTTTGCACATTTTTTGAACCGACCGAAGTGAGTCCTCTGACTCAACATGACTGTTTGGCATTTGCCTATCTGTCTGTCTATTTGGGACAATCCATCGGTAGCTTATGAATGCATCGAACAATTTCCGTAAGACTTTGCATGCGTGTTCATACTTTCATGCCACAGACTCCTATCTTTTTCATATTGATCCCACAATAGGTAGAGGGCAAGAGGCAAAGCTGTGAGGGATCAAACGTTCTTTAAAATCGCAAAAATCCATCTGGGTTAACAAAAAATTAAGAGAATTTTAACTAAACTGGAAACACAATATGTAGTTTTAAAAATTTCTAAATTTTACAACACTAGATCTCGTCGTAAAATTACGACCAAAAAAAAGATGCTGGATATTAACAAGAATTTAGACTCAGGAACAAAAGAAGTTTGTCTTAAGAAATAAAAATTGGTAGGCCTTCGTGCTGTTATTTTAAGCAACATACACATCATAGCAAAGCGCAGACTGGTTTTAAAGGTCTTAAGAAAATGCTGGAAATGTGAACAGTCTATCATACGGTAAACAAAATATAAATATAGTAGTGTATTAGAGGGTTTCTGGTTCTTTTCGGACGGAATACAAAAGTTTATTGACCAAAGTTACTGGCAGTGAAACTGACAATTGACTATATACTTCTATTTGTAAACTTCGAAAGCACATCATTGTGCTACGGGCTAAGATTCAAAGTTTTAATTGTACAATTTTGGTTAATATTACGCGATTTTTATTTAATATTTTTGAGTGTGATTGTAATAATTAAATAATAAATGTGCCCGCACTATTTTCTTTTGTAAAAAAATTGAAAAAAATAATTTCAATAATAGTCATTGTATTTTTGACGTCATAAGGTAACTATATATTTGTTGTACATGTTCGTATACGTGTAAAGGTTTATTTGTGTGGGAGCTGAATGAGAACCTCTGTTCCTGTAAGCAAATACGTGGTATCCGGGGTAAAGAACAGTCATCAGAGTCAATTCCCTAGAGAACCGACAATTGCCCTACAGTTTCGGTTTTGTCAGTCGGTCCTTGTTGATTTTGTTCAAACATCATTGGCTGTGGACACGGTCCCAGTGTTGCCGTTGGTCGTAGTGTTAGTGCAGTTTTTGCCCTTTGTCAGATTATTGGAGTGAGTTTTCAAATGTTAATTCTTCGTTGAATACCTTACAGAAGTCTGCAATGTTTTAAACATTACAAATACTTTTTTCATAACTGTAAACTATACTATGATGGAGATTTATCTGACGTTTTTGTAGTAACGGTTTTTAGTAGCAGCGTCTAATCTGTTGTCATTTATAAATGTATGTACCAGTACGTTAGGTTATTTACAATAACAGCAAGGAACGTTTGGAATATGCATCATTTAGAATCTAGTGAGAAGTGAAATATCATCATCATCACCAACCTTAAGAATTAGGCTCATCCTGAACCTGTTCCGGGACCCACTTCGCTCTCGGCCGTCCTGCATCTCTCTTCCTCACAGGTTGTTCCATTGCTAGCACTAGAATCCTGTCCCCCGCTATTCTTCCCAAGAGTTCACACCACCTTATTTTGTTGCTCCTTAGCTGTTCCAACAGGCCTGATCGACCCAGAGTTCTGTCCTTATATCCACATTCTTCTTTCTGTCGAATATGGTAGACCCTAGGGTACTCTTCAGAAAGTTTATCTCCGCTGCCCGAATCTTTGCTTTGTCTATTTTTGTCACAAATCTGACTTCATCTCCATACATAAAAACTGGTACCACTACAGTGTTAAAAAATGTTATCCTTGTTTCCTTCGTTGTCATATTTTTAACAAATATGTGAATTGTTCCACTGGTATTTCTAAATTTGTTTATGTTTTTTTTTATAAAAATATTTCTACGTTTAATGAATTGATGATATAGTTTAAAAAACAAAATGTCAATACTTAATAATCTAATGTCTACTACACAGTCTCCCTACAATCAAATTCTAAAATTGTAATAGAAACTGTACAAATACATACAAAACCACCTGTCGATTTTTTACATATTCATGTTTTTGATGCAATGCAAACGCAGTTAATTTTTCATTCATAGTACAAATGCGGGACGTGTACATCACGCTGTCGTTGTGAACTGTTAGTGGCTGACTGTTATTAACTGGCTGTAATGCAAACCCGACAACAGCAGTCGTACAGCATCAGCGCACTGTGTTCAGGCTGCGGTGGATTAACCAATGGTACACACATAAATCAAAACTGACCGGATAATATTTCCTGTCAATATATATGATTATGAGTTCCGGACGCCTTTCCTGTATCCTGCAACACGCCGTTGTTAATATTCTAGCATTATATGAGCCACATTAATGCGTCGGCATCGATATCTTCGTGATACGCGCTGAATTTATGGCAATATCTTCGTTCGGGCGTTTATCGTAAACGATGATGGTTGTCACTCTCGCCTAAAAGATTCAGTCTTGTGGCTACTAATATCGAATATGTTTAGAAATTATTTATTTATTTATTAGCAGTCAGAAAATACATTTATTAAGTTAATCTGCTGATTAATGTACATACATAAGAAATCTAGCCTACAACTAGATGGCTTGACGAGGTGTTCCAACCAGCAATGTCACCTCGTGGTCCTTAAAATCTTCTCAATCTTCTGTTGACTTCAGGCTGTAGAAGTGGCATGATCAACGGGTTACAGTGGTCATAAAATCCTCTATGGTGTCTAGTGCCACGTTCATGAGTTACTTCACTGACACATGGAATATGGAATTCTATGTGCAAAGTGTGGTTAGATACATACAACGGGACATCCGCGATAGGTCGTAGGATTTTTGCTTGGCATCACTGTATGATTGCTACGTTAGATTTGGTGGCACGGCCCCAAAACTCGATTCTGTAAGTCCATATGGCCTTAAAGACAGCTTCATACAGAAGTAGTTTATTGTCCATATACAGACAAGGTTTTCTGCCTACCAGCCATTTAATTTCCTTAAATCTTAAACCTAACTGCTTTCTTTACTGTTTTATGTGTTGTTTCCAGGTAAGTTTAGAGTCTAAATAAAAGCCTAGGTTTTTGACTACTGCGTGTTGCGATATTTTGACGTGTTTGAGATGTACTGTGGGGCAGTTGCCTTTCCGTAAGGTGAATGTAATGAGCGAGGACTTGTATTCGTTGCCCTTGATTTTCCATTTTCGTAGCCTTACTGCAATAAGACTGAGGTGCTCTTGAAGTCTGAATAAGACGAATATCCGATCTTCATCAGTTGAAAAGATGGCTGTGTCGTCAGCAAATGTACCAATTCTTGTTTCTCTGGTGGTTTGTATATCGGTATTGTACAATGTGTAGAAATAAAGAATAACATTTTGCCTCTTTATGGAACGTCGCGAGTACAACAATAAATTATCACTATCAGTTTGTTCCTGTTAAGCTCAATCATAGGATTTTCCAACGATATCTCGCTTTATATCGTTATTTAGTTTCATGTCACCGGAATAATTTTACTTTTCTACATGCAGTTACGTAATTGTTTGGTTTATATATTGTTTGGCACATTAATCCTGTATTATTCGTTGTCATCGTGTCCTTTTGGCCAGTTTAAGTCATTTGATTCTTCCATCTGATATTTTAATATGTTTTAATACGTATTTTAAACACGAAATATTCACTTTTTATTTATTTAAATTTATTAATAATATTTCGTGTTAAAACACGAAACATTACGAAACAAAGAAGCAAATCAATTATTTCAAAATATCTGAATAATATAATTGTTTTTATTCCTTAATGATTTGCACGGTAGTTTACCAACAAAAATGTTTATTCACGTTTACCAAATTCGCTTCTTATAGATCTACAGGTTTTCTTCGAATGCCTAAATACCACTAAACAACTTTTAAGTAAATTCTAAAGTCATTTGTTGTATTCTCCTCTTTGTTGTTTGGTTTGTATTAACACGTCACCTTTTCTTATTGTGCATGAGGGTTAGAAAGTAATTAAGACATTATTTAAAATTTTTCAATACAAGTAACAACGTGTCTACGGGGTTCAAGTCTCTCCGAAGAGGCATTCGTTCCCCTCCACGTCAAGTTAAATTTCTATATAATTGGATTATTTAGGAAGCAATAATTTCTTTTTCAATGCGTTTCTAAGCACAGGTGTTAGACTTCTACTCCAGTTACATAAAGTAACTGCATAAATCTTAAGAAGTAATTTGCTGTAATATATTTATTTGAACAACCTATCAGCTCGTTAGTAAGACTCTATTAAATAAACGTTACGATCATACATCAACTTTAATTTAAGCGTTGTGAAACAATTTATTAAATGCAATAAACTATTTATTTATTGCCCACAATAACTGACATTGTAAATATATAAACATAGATGAAAAAAACCGTACTTTTGAAAAAATATTACAGAATATTCGAACAAATACGAGCACACAAATTGAACGAACTCTGAAAATCGGAACAATAGAGTGAAGTAAGATGTAATCTCATTTGCATTATTTTTAGGTGCTTCTCAATTGATTCATGGTACGACTGTTGCACTAAACCAAGTCGGAGTGTGAAGGGCAACAAAATGACGTTTGCTATTCAATCCTTAAATTCGTAGTGACCGTCAATCGGTGATTTTTCAGTGAAAGGTTAGTGAGGATCGGTAAAAAATAACACAAATTTGTAACTTATTTGTGTCGACGTTTGGACAATGTTTATTGTCATCATCAGGACCTGTGTATGAATACAAAAGAAATGTCAGACACAACAGAACAATTATTTCGGTGAACGTGCTCGTGTATGTGAGTGTGTGCGTGTGTGTGTGCGCACACGCGTGTGCGTGCGTATGAATGTATCATTGTATGTGTGAAATAGTTGAGATAATTTGTTTACACGAAAGTTATAATGTCACAGAACTTAATTGAACACTATTAAAATTTAAATTGCTGTATGTAATGATATTTTTAATTAATAATAAAAGCAATAATTAACAATTAGATATTAGATTGGTACAGAAAACATTTATACATATAGAAGTCGACACATAGCATAGTTAAATATATTATAACTAAAAACAGATTGAGGGATGTTAAACTATGTAATTATTAAAACTTATTTTTAAAATGTTTCGCTCACTACTGGTATTAAAGACAATCATAATTTAGAAACATATAAATTGAATAATAACTGTAGAAATTTATGACCTTACATCAGATAGTTGACATAATGTTACAAACACAAGTTTATGGTAAATTTATCTAACAAGTAAACTTAGATAATAATTGTAATAATATTTTTATAAATTATAGTCCAGAGTACTATAGAATATTGTAAATTTATGTACATGTCTACAATCACACCCTCTCTCTCTACCATTCTCCCTCTACCTCTCATTGTCACAAACTCTCACTATAACTTGAAATCGCTCTCTCACTCTATATCCCTCTCTCTCTCTCTCTCTCTCTCTCTCTCTCTCTCTCTCTCTCTCTTTATCTTCCCGTCTCTATACTTAAGTATATACACAATTGTATTCTCTTCTTTGTGAATTCTTCTAAAGAAGAGAATACAATTGTGTTTATACTTAAGTATTGATACTCGAGTGTGCAGTTTGCTTGAGTGTGTGGGTGTTCGTGTGTGTTGTGCGAGCGTGTGTGTGCGTACCCATCTGAGTGTTAGATTGAAGGTATATATCTGTTTAAGATTGGGAGTGAGAGAGAGAGCGCCCGAGTGTGTAATATGAGTGTGAGGAGATGTTGTGTGAGTCTTGAAAGAGACAAAGACAGAGAGAGAGAGAGAGAGGGGGAGTGAGAAATACAGATAATGTGAGAGAGGGAGAGTTACTGACAGAGAGGGAGTGAGAGGGAAAGAGCATGAGTGAGAGAGATTATGACTATCGACATATACATTAACTACATGAGAGAAACATGTTAAAAGTAACTTTTAATAATTACATAGTTTAACATCCCTCTATCTATTTTTAGTTATAATATATTTAACTATGCTATATGTTGACTGCTATATGTATAAATGTTTTCTGTACCAATCTAATATCTAATTGTTAATTATTGCTTTTATAATTAATTAAAAATATCATTACATACAGAAATTTAAATTGTAATAGTTTTAAATTAACTTCTGTGACATTATAATTTTCTCGTAAACAAATTATTTCAACTCCTTCACTCATACAATGATACATTTATACGCACGCACACACGTGTGCGCACACCCACGCATACACACTCAATTGTTCTGTTGTGTCTGACATTTCTGTTGTATTCATACACAGGTCCTGATGATGACAATAAACATTGTCGAAACGTCGACACAATTAAGTTAGAAGTTTGCTATTCAGTTCTAATTTCATTGTTCGCACTGAACAGAAAACATGTTACAATGAACGCGCCTATCTGCATGGTACTCAGCACTAGAATTGATAGATATAAATGTTTTAGAACATAAGTTTAATGTTCAACAGGATATACCTTATGCTAACTCTCGGTAACAATTGAAGCTGGGTCCGTGGGTATAGGCCTACTGCAGTTCCTTAAAGAAACTTGTTGCATTCAGTTTGTTGTAACAGACGCAGTGTTCATTATTTCTGAAGCGTTGTGTGTAGGACGTATATCGGATGTCAGTAGGGACACTTTGTAACCGTTAAAAAGAGAGTAATTTAGCGAAAACAAAAGAGTGGGCATTCTAATAATGAAGCTATACGACGGGGTGAGTTGCTTGTTCCAAACACACATTAATTGGGGGGGGGGGAGGAAAGATAAGAGGAAAGATAGAAATATGAAGGATGAATATCTCATGGCTCGAAACCAGAGAATCTATTAGGTCGAGTTTCGTTGAACTGTATGTCACTGAGTCAAATAAATAGTAATCACGTGATGGCTTTTAAGCTATAAGTGAAAATGAAACCCTCCTAAAAAGAAGGAAAAGTGGATGTGTGTAATAGAAAAATACAAATAAGTATTAAGTAATAATTTACAAAATAATTTAAATAAACAAAATATAACCTGATTGTTGCACGTAGATTTGATATGTACATGTACTAAACATTTTATTTTGTACGGAGTACGCTTGACATTTAGTATATTTTCATGTATTTGTTTATAGATGCGCCTATTTTTTCTTCACCAAATAACCAAATTCTCAGTCCAAACAAAACAATAGATGTTGTCACATTTTCTACGGAAAGAGAATCAAATTTATTTAGAATTTTGTTCGCGCAGTAGGAAATAAGTTTGGATGCATATAGGCCTACATAGTGCAGTACGCTCTACTAACATACGAAGTTACAGTGTTGCAAATTTTTATGTACAGACATTCTGTGATATTTGGTTTGCCCTGGATTCACCTTTTATTCAATAATCTACTTTGTCATGCTACTTCTGTATTTTGCCTACGAGTATTTTATTACTGCTTCCGAGCTTGTTTGTCAGCAGTACGCGAATGAATTTGTTAAGTCGCGTACCTTTTTGCCTTTTCCACGAGACGTCTGCCTGGTTTCAATGTTCAGTATTCAACTTTTCATAATTTTTGATAGGATAGGGATCTTAAACAGAGATTAGTCAACAGAATGGCTCGAAAAATATGGCCAATTAGCAACTTCCACAAATTAAGGTTGCAAGAAGAAAAAGAATTTGATTTAGGTAATGCATTGGTTGCTTGTACTTACCTTCACAGATACTACTTTTACTTGACACAAAAAAGAGCTAGGTAGTGTTGGGGTCACTACCGCTGAGGCTTTTTGGCAGAAAATGCCTTGCACTGGCGGTTCGGCTGGGACAGGGTGTTTGTAAGTTTGGCAAAAAGAAATGAACAACCTTGCATGTCTTTTATTTTAATTGTTTCTAACAATGCTGACTAATTTGTAAAACTTTTGTTAAAGCCAGAACAAAGGTACGACTAGTACGATATGTAAGACTTGATGCCACATTCATATCTCTAGGGGACCTTAAGTCTATAGTTTTATTTTTAAAGTCGTAAAATCAGTTGGATCCGTGACCAACACCAATTTAGACTTGACGTTCAGAAACTGTTTCAGACGATCGTTCGATGCCTCTATGTTAAAGTCCTAGGTGAGCAGAAGCGGTACGTTGGGACGCAGGGCCAGTCGCCAACTATTTTTCTCACATGCTGTGTGCAAACTTTACTGGACCGTATTTCCATGATTTTTACCTCAATTTTAAGAGGGTATGTAATTTCGG
Source organism: Magicicada septendecula (assembly GCA_034769895.1). Taxonomy (NCBI): domain Eukaryota; kingdom Metazoa; phylum Arthropoda; class Insecta; order Hemiptera; family Cicadidae; genus Magicicada; species Magicicada septendecula. Next base: position 144,439,716 of record CM068372.1, read on the forward strand.
GAGCTATAAGATTAACTCTGAATTAATCTGAAAATTAACAAATCGTTTTGAAGTGTTAAAAAAATTATGCGTTATGTTTATTAAAAAAACAGGATTATATGTAATTCTAATTATTTACTTTTAACACGAAAGTAAATGCCTTGTTTTTTCTAAAAACAATAACAGGCAAGGTAGATGATTTTGCATACTATTTTCTTGTTGCATCTTTCACTCAAGGGGAACATGACTGGAAAACATGAAGTCGAACAGAAACGACAAGACTCTTATACTTATACTTATTGACGATAGTTTCTAATTCTGTAAAGAAAAGTACATTCGAAAGATAATAGTTATCGATTTTCGTTTAGTGTAAAGCAGAATTGTTCTAAAGTACGGTATTCAATCGTTACATTTGCTATAATTTTTGTGTGATCCAGATAGAACTTATTTTCAATTAACGCCGCTTATCCAGACGAACGAATTTGTTACCATCTTGGTATTACCTCTACTATTGAAATGCTAGTGAATACAATACATCTTCGAGTTTACACCTGGTTTGTTCATTTACGGATCGTCGCTTCTCGCCATCAGACTATAATCTCAGATGGGGGAATTCTGAGCATAGAATACCTTATTTTCTTTGTACAGCTCAAAAATAAAAGAAAAGAAGTCACAAAATCTTATATAATTTTTGTTTGTCGAAACGATGTAATGACATAAGTATCTTAATTTAAGTACGTGAACTAAATATTTCTGGAACATATTATTAGGTCTTGTGTAAAGGTCAACATATTGAAAGAAATCCAAATATTAAAAATTAGTTATTAATATACTAAAGAAACAATGCCCAACCAATTTAATATTAGCTATTCTTTTTGCTGTTACCAAATGTTGTTACGTCAAAGTTACGATATTTTGATCGATTTTAAATTACAGGTTTTTGGTTCAAGGATATTTGTTAAGTTACTATCGTTTGAGATTCTTTATGCAGAGATTCATTCCGCAAACCCTAAGGTTTGTTAAGTTAACAAATTTGCTTATAAATTCAAAATTTACCTTACCTTAATCCTAATAAAAATTTAATTAAATTTAATAAAAACCTTGAACATTTAGTAAACATACTGTCTTTGTTTGTGATAGAGCATCAAATATTTGGCCTTCTAATTACCAAGTTCAGTTACCAAATGTTCGTTGCATATGTTGCAATTGACGTGGTACATATACGGACGTTATTGTACATGCTTGCGTACGTATTTATAGTGGATTGAAAAGATAATATTCTGAGAGCTGGCCTAGAGGAAATGATACTCAGCGCGGCTGCAGTGACAAGTTACCGAAGCCGGAATAGACAAATGCACAGAAGAGATACCTTTAATGTTGGAAACAAATTAGGGGGAAAGAGGTGTATAATGAACTAACAAATTTCTTGGTGACGAAGGAGTGGTTAAAAATTTGACAATGTTCATCGTTTAGAGGCGGGTGTGCGTTCCTGGGTTAGAGGTAGGACTTATGATACATGAGGATGAATTGAATTTAATTGAATGAAAATGCACATTATCTGAATGTAGGTACAGAAACATAGCCTGCCGGACGTACGTACTGCCGGAGTTGAAGAGCTCGGTACTGAAAAATGTCTATTTTATGGACAACTAAAAATCCTATCTTCCTAGCTGGATAGGAGACGAACTGGAAAATCGTACCCAACCAAATGAGAAGCACGTCTAAGAATGCCGAGCAAAGAAAGTGTTCTGGCAATGAAATGTTATGATAAAGTTAGTGACCTGTCAATAAAAGTAAGGGGTTTCAAAAGTGAGGCTGCATATTACGGCCTAACGAATTTAATTCACTGTTGTGTAGATTGAACTCATTATTTTACAATCTGCTGTGTATAGTGAGTATCGATAAATGTGTAACTAGAAATTTAATAAATCTAGAAGGCTTTCACGGCCGGGGTCATCATTCTTGTAAGTAAGATCAGTGCTATTGTGCCGTGGTCTACTAAGTTATCATTATGATAGATCTTGTTCTCAGACGTTTCGGCTTCACCTCTGGAGGCCATTTTTTCCTGGGGCCCAATAGCCCGGATCTTGATTTCGACAAAAATAGGATTGTTGAAACAACTGTTAATGAAACTTCTGTGTATCGTTTTCTCTGGCGTTTAATTATTTATTCTACTTTTTAAATAGCATAGCCCGCAATCCTTGTATTATGAAGATGTCCTATTTCTGTAAACTATATGCGTAGCTAATATCATTTAGTTTAAACGACAAGAAACAAATAATTTTGTACTAAATAAGCACTGAAATAAGTACACTTTGGTTTACTTTGACAACGTCGAACGTATTAACATTTTTGACTGACTAGAGTTACGCCTGAATGTGGACGTGCGCGCATGTATTGGGTACGGATATCTGCCGCTTTAAGCAAACAAAGCGTATCCTTGGTAAATCTCAGTCAACAGACGCAATACCGTAGAGAACCGACAAACGTTCTCCAGGTCCGCTGTGTAGTCATTCCCGTCTGTTGTTGATTATGTACTCACATCTCTCTTTGCCTGTGTACACGTTCCCTGAGCTGACAGTGTCCTCATCCATTGTCCAGTTAGTTATCCGTGTTCTCGTTAAACTTGATCATTGAGGGACTTTTTTGTAATTTTTCACTCGTCATTTATATATTACACAATTGTTAATTGCTGGCTAATTTCGGTAGTAATTATATTCAATTTTTTCAAGGTTTTTGTTATTACAGTTTCCTGCATTAATTTTGCATCATCATACGGGTTTAAATGTAGTTATTCTAGTGTAGCTTTCAGAAATATGGTATGTCTTTTGTGACCTGTAAAAACATATTTATTTATTTTCATTAATCATTTCAATACCTGATTTAATAATACAAACCAATAACCTATATTTATACAAAGACATCTCTTCTATCGCAGTATAATGCAGGTCTGTGCCGGCTCACACACTCAGATACACATACATACATGGTAAACACTGTTAACAACACAGTCGGGCCAGGTGTTCACTTTTGACAGGATTCAGCATGTTAACCCCTGTACTTACACGCCCTAAATTTAAAAATTATTTATGTACTCTCTCTATACTTATTATTTACAGAACACTGCTCTGGTTATAAATATATGGTCCAAATATATGTATTCTTGCAATATATTCTTGCAATGTGTGTGCGCGAGCCAGCGCGTGCGTGTGTTTCAACAAGGGACTAATGATTTTTTTAACCAGAGCACGTTTGTTTGATCAAATCACATACTTCTTACGATATTTAATTGCTTTCTTATATTCGTAACGATATTTAAATAATAATCAAAAACATTATTACTTTGTCTTGCAGTATCTAAAAAAAAAAAAAAAAATAGTGCCATATTCAATATTAATCATCAGTAATAGAAAAGAAAGAACTATGAATCGTGTCGCCTCATTAGGCAATTTAGCAGTACGATATTAACTAATTCAGAGAGTTTAAATCAACAGCAAGAATAAAAGATTAATATCCGCTCCCACACAGTTGTACTGATTACGATGGCAATGCAAGTGTGTTGTGAATAAAGTTTCTAAATTGGCAACAAATTCTGTTATCTATTGTGTAGAGAGTAGATTGCATAGACACAAATTGAAACGGTTGTGTAGCGGCCGCGGGCTGTTTTGGTAGCGGACAGGTAATATAGTTTTGCTCGTCCCACGTGAATTACAACCCTTCCAGGACTTGAGTTAATGGATACGCGCACGTAACGGGTGTATCGTCAGCCGAACATAAAGTTGTACTGTAATCTACACTACAAATGGAGATCAATGTAAAAATAATAAATACAGTATAATAATAATCTGAATATAATCATAATATATATTTATGTATAATATAAAAGTAAAATTAATTAAGAATAATTATTATAAAACTAATAAAATTAATGAGTTCTGTATTACATTACAGAAACTCAAAGGTGAAGCAAAAGAGATAGGATTACAGGTTAATACAGATGAAACAAAGGTTATTATCACCACTTGGAAGACAACTAGGAAACCGGAACAGTTTGAAATTGAACCACTAAACCTGGAAATAGTGAATCAGTTCAGAAATTTGGGATGTTGCATGGCAGAAAACAATGAAGAAATAAATGAAATAAGGAAAAGGGTACAGGCCGCAAATAGAACATATGCTTCGTTGACATCTATATTCAAGACAAGGAATATCCACCATCATTCCAAGGTCACATTATATAAAGTTATATTAGACCGGTGATAACATATGGCAGCGAGATATGGACTATGAACAAACAACATAGTCAATGCTTTTGAAAAGAGAATTTTGAGGAGAATATATGGACCAATCCAAGTAAACGGAATATGGAGAATGCGTCACAATGAGGAGCTATACAAGCTGTATAAAGACAATCCATCATCAGAGTATAATAAAATCAGTCATCTGATGACTCATCAGTATACTCTGATGATGGATTGAAATAATCCGAAACACGTTAGTACAAGGAGAAAGAAGATAAGCAGTCACAAAGACGGTCAAGGTAAATTATATTTAATAATAACCGTGACGCGGATACCAATACAATGGCTTTAAAATTCGACTTTGAACTGTGACGCCATAGAAGAAGAAGTTCTGTATTGCCATTAAGACATGTTAACACAAAGCCCCATTATTTTGTCTTCTTTCATCGCTCACCAGAATTTTAAGGTGTACTTTTGTATACTCTGTTGTAAAAAAAAACAATCAATTACTCTTAAGTAGAAAAGTAGGAACATTTTCCTTTAAAGTTACAGACCACTGGTATCACAACAGAAATCTCTCCACTAGTCCAATCGCGTTAAGAAGAATAAATACATTACGCTGTGATGCTGTTACTGAGTATTTCTAATGTAATTACAGATCTTAAGTCTATTATAGACTATTATAGTTGATTTGTAGTGATATTTCTGGTGCAGTCCAGCTGTTTACGTATCTCAGAAATTTTACGTAAATTTAATACGTTAACGAAATATGTTCATTTAATAAATAAACAATACTGCCAAATACAGTGTTCCCAAAATATTGGGTCAAATTCCAGAAAATGATTCTACTCATTAAACTGAGAAAAAATGTCCAATAATCGTTTATTGGAAAAAGCTTCGTTTTCCATCTGTATATTTCTAGTGGTTATTATAAAAAGAATCATAATTACTTCTTGGTATACAGAGCAAGTGGATTATTTCTTATAAGTAGTAAATAAAGAAAGTGGTATATTAAAATTTTTTTAAATGGCAGCTGATCAAATTTACTTGATTAAAAAGTTCACAAAAATATAAAAATATTTAACATAAAATGTCTTATTACATACAATATTAGCCCTTTTATTTGAAACCCACTGGGACCTTGTTTATGAAATTCGTATAAAAACAACGGAGATATGTTTATTTTGTATAAATGTATAAAGTTGCAGGAAAAACTCTTACTATATTAATTTTATTGGCTTATTTTCCTAATATAGATATTGTTTGGCCTGTTTTGTTCACACACACACACACACACACACGCACACGCACATACACACACACACTACTAAGGGGAACATTATGGGCAGAAAATTATTATTTTGTGATCATTATCTACACTTTAACCATTTTAACCATTAATCCCTAATTAGCCTATTCAGGAACCCACCGATCTAACGACATTTCTCCTGACATAAGGCTTGAATTTACAAGCTGCTACAAGTGACCCGTCAGCTAATATTCGATTCAAGTGTTCTGGATCATCTTCTCCTTTGCTCCTTAATTATATCTTCCATAGACTGTATTCCAGACAGCTCTTAAATTTCCTTATTTCTTTTATCATCTGGGTGGGAGTAACCTATAAAGGTCTCTGCAAAATCACTTTAGCAGTCGGAATCTTCATATTAAAATGTATATTAGGGAATATCCATATTTTTCTGACGTAAGGGAATGTTGGGGTAGCTAATAGTTTACACAAACTCATCCCAGTGACTTGTGTAGTTTTTTTCTTAGATTGCCCTTATATGCTCCCAAATCTCGATAGTTAATGTTTCCAAACTCTGGGCTTCCGTACTGAAAATATGAAAAATATTGTGATCATGAAGTAAATACCGAAGTAAATGCGAGCCATTTCTATAGATTACAAATTATGTCAAAATTGGGAATAATCAGTCCTCGGTTGTATGCTAGACGTAATTATTAGTATGTTCCAAATATGGAACATTGAATGCATTATCAGGAACAACATGTAAACTACGGATCAAAAATATCAGTTTCGTACGACAATAGGTGACTAGGAGCTCAAAAAATTATCTTCTGTGTTACAACAATGCCATTGTTTGTACCGAGTTCATTTTCGGTGTCATTGTCTCCATCAGCGTTGAGGAAAGAATCCTCATAATTATCATGCAGACGGCAGTTACCATTGTTTCCAGCAAATGGAGTGTCGCATAAATGTCGCTAACGCGGCAACTTTGTATGGGTTTATTGCACTTACTCTGGTACAGGTAATATTGCCTTAAAGCTATTTCCGCAGCTAGAACAATGCACTTCTTTACGTACGAACATTTGTGTTTATTTAACACTTTTGTTGGTAGAGTACCTTATTATACCTATTGTCAGATAAATATAGTATAATATACTTCTAATGACCGTGCTCCGATTAATTTGTTCGATTACCAGTTTTATTCTTACAGCCTTATTATTATTCACCCTTACAGCGTACTCCGTTTATCTTCTGCTTTTACCTTTCAACAGACGAAACTGAGACTTTGTATCTTTTAGATTTCGCCTTCAATCTTCTTCGTATGCTGCTTCTCCCTTCCAACTCCAGTGCCACAGAACTGGTTAGGTGACTTCTAAATTAGCTTAATGAAACAAAATCGGAGCTTTATTTGTTACAATAAAAACAAATCGTTTCAAGTTAGGAGACGAATGAGATTCTTAAATGGTATTATCAAACGGAAAATTGAATTTTAAACTAACCCGTGTTATACGGTTGTTGGCTTATTCTGCTTTAGCATTTTACATTTTTAACAGTTTCAGTAGAATTAATAACTCTGTTTACAGTACAAAGGAGAAAAGTGCAAATTAAAAAGAAGAGCAGCTTTGTTCTCCCACTGCACTCACTCGGGCGAAATTGTTTCTTTTTTCGCAATTACGGACAACTATTATTACAACAGCTGTTTCCGTCGAGCGCGTCGCGTCCCATTAACACTTGCCTGCCGGTCCCGCGGGTGGGGTAAAAACAAAGACACTTTCCCCTGTGTTCAGGCCACCATACTGTTAATGGAACAAAATTGAAAAAAAGTAGTTTAATTTGAAGCTGTGACATTTGTTAGCTTAGTTGACATTTGACATATTAAAATGTATAAAAGTAACAAGCATTTAACAGGCCTAATTGAAAAACACAAAATTAAAGAGTGATCTAAAAGTCATACGATCCAGAATTTAAAAATATTCTTCTCATCAGCAGAGATGTAGAGTTATAGTGTTGGTAAGACTTCGTCGTTTTCTTTACTGTTTTCAACAAATTGTGAAAATCCTAAGGACAACGTGAGTTTATTTCTTAATTACTTAATATTATTCAAAATTATTTTAAAATGTTGTTTAAAATTAAATAAACCTGTTAACTAAAATTCATTTTCAAATATCACTTTACTGCTTATATTACACTAAAAATAGTAAGTAAGTGGCATACTTGGAACTCAGGTACTGTAATAATCTATATATGTTGTTAGTAACATGGAAAACGATTTGTTTAGCGAAATTTGAAAATAAATGTTCGTAAATATTATGTAAATATTTTAATGCAAAAAAACATCTCGCTTAATATTAACACAATCTAATTAATCATAAATTCTTCTTAATAGGTATAACGTAGATATAAATTATAATTAACAAAGCCGTAAAAACACTATGCGATCAGTTGTTTTTAGTCAAACAAAAGATAACAGCAATCAGCTTTTAAGAAAACGATTTTTTAAAACATGCAGTTAAGAGAAAACAGTAAATAAATATAAATATTTCTTTATTAAACTTTAGGGAGGATAGTGCTTTGTTCCTGTTCAAAGCAATAACGTTCACCCTCGGTCGGTCAAATAAGCTTCGTGGGGGGGGGGTCTACAATTTTCAATTCATATTACCGCAAAACCATTAAAAACTTCTTAAATAAATTCCAAAGCCACTTAGTCTATTCTTCTCCTTGTTATCTGGTTTGCATTAACGTCTCCCCTTGTAATGCATGTGAATGAGGGTTGGCAAGTCGTTTAGAAATTGTGTTTCAATCTTCATTGGTGTGCAATAACGTACCACCTAGGGACAGCCCTCTCGGGGTTAACGTCTCTCCAGAGGAGTGTTCAAATTAAATTTCTACGTAATTCAATTAACAAAGAAACAATAATATATTCCGTAATGCATTCTTTTTGGAAAGCGTCATTTAAAATTCTATTTTAATATACTGTGACTGCTGGAACAAAGAGAAAAATATTTTACTGTGAAAACGATAGTATGATAAATATTTGTAAACAATCATGAATAAATTATGATTAACATAATATTATTGAGTCTTAATATTGATTTATTTTGTGTAATAAATATTATATATTTTATAATATACTATAATTCCCTTACTTATTAATAGCTGCAGTACCGTTTTAGTCAAGTGTTGTTATTTAATTATTTTTAATCCATAGACTATGATAGAATTTATTAAATCAAAATTTACCATTCATAACAACTACATTCGATATATAACATAAACACTGATACCATGTGAAGCGATTACAAAACTATGTGCTACTTTTCCATTAATTACATGATCTTGACTTTGTCCAATCAATAGCATATTCCTCTTTTAATCCACAGCAACCAAATATTGCCACTTTTTTCGAGATCTTCCTCTCTTCTTCTTATCACCATGTGTTTTCTACCCAAGGAGAGGTCGCACAAAGCATGCTTCCACCACGCTTTTCTAACCGCGGCTAGTCACTTCATTTCTTAATATCGCGTCTTTTATCGTCGATCATCTTTTGTCTTTTGTCCCAACCAATTTCTTTTTCTTCTCTTGATGTATCCAACATTCTCCTTTTCCTTCCTACTCTCCCAAACGCAGCATCCTTATTTGTCACTTCATCCTTCCAGAAAATGTTTTCCATCCTTCTCTATGTCGATATCTTGAAAGCATGTCAACTCTTTTTCTTTTCTCACTCTCCAAGTTTCTGCGCCGCATATGAGCACCCTCCATACAAAACATTACAGCAGCCTTCTTCACAGTGGTCCGCACAATAATCGCTAAGGCATTTCTTGACTACAACGCATGTCTTCTCTCATTAAATATCCCAGATATTTAAAAACTGTGACTTGTTCAATTTTCTCATTATCTTCATCACTTTTTGCAAGGATTAAACCACAAATGGTTTGTTCCGGTCACTTATAGATACTTAAGGCCTATCACTTTTATGCAATAAATTATAGACGTATCTTTCATACATTATACTATAAAACAACGTACAGGCCTAAAAATAATGACTTTTCTACATTACGTATCTATCCCGTTTAACCGGCATTCTGGTGACTTACGTAGCTCCATGTTAAATAGCAAAGACAAAAAGCGCTCTTCCTCTGAGTCTTTTTCAGTATTGGCCGTTATATTACTTGCCGTACAATTAATATAATCCTCACCGATACTAATCTGATCAGCTGCGGAGGAAATTAAAAAAATTACATGAAATTAATTGTACACTAGGGCGTTGCCAGGGTGGGCTGAGTATGATTTTTACTTAAATCTACATTGTTCTTTAGAGTATATATAAATGTTGTTTATAATAAGTAGTAACAAATAATTCTGTGTACCTACAGAAATGGTATTAAGAGCCGGATAACCATAATATTTACCCCCAAAATATGAAATTCTTCATGCACCCATGGTTTTGGATAAAAATTAAGTAATACGCCATCAATTCTCCATTTAAAGTGGACATAGGAATTTATTTGAAATGTTCCATAGCATAATGTCGAATAGGTGTAAATCTATGGAGTGGTAAAATTAAATTGATACCAGAGTCAATAAAAGAATCGCATGCTGTATTCCCACTTTATTACGTCACACGTAATTTGACAATACTTTTGCATATATAAAACATTCCATTATACACTACTCATGGTAAACAACATTTACTTCAGTTATTATGTTTATTAGATAACAGAGAGAAGTGATTCGGTCCTGCTTTATGTGAGTGGACCAACAGCACTTTCCATAAACTTTTAGTTAAAACAGCAATGTGTACATCAGATTCCATACCATGCACTCAGTCAGTTGCTTCCATATCGCAGGAAGTGAGTTGCTATAGGTACAGCAACTCCTGTCCTATAGCAGTTCATTTATTTGCAGCGAATGATTTGAATTAAATTTAAAACTTCTGAATGTTTGATTGAAAATATAAACTTCATTTACTCAAAATCGTATAGTATACACTAGGCTTAACTTATTAGCAAACTTCTCATATATTTTTCAGGGTAGGGTCATCACCGTTTACCCATAACATAATACCCGTAACTCATAACTTATTTCTTCTATAATACACAATGCTATTTACTGCTTATCACATTGTTTGGTGATGGGTCATTCTGTTCCTTGACGCAATCGGATGGATATTACAAATTACTTATCGTTCTATTTCGTTAGATAATGTAATATTAAAGGATAATATCTTATCAATTATCAAATTAAAGGATATGTTGGAAATTTTATTATATGATTTGTTTTCATATAATCGCAGTTGCGTCACGATTTGAACGTTAGTCCGAAAGTATTTCGGTTGAGTCCCAGGTAAAACAAATTAATCCTAAATACAACAAGTCTCAAACAGTTTTAGTTGACAACAGTTGCAGTCGATGCCTTGTGTATAGTTTCAGCTAGTCTGAGAAACGTGTTGCATCGACGTTGTGGCAAAGGTAGCAACTTTCTACCCAACACCACAAAATTTAATTTACCATAAATTACACTCCTGTCAGGCAAGAACCAAAAATGCTAATTTCTGTACGAGAGGTAAAGACGTATTTATCTGTAGAATAATTTTATTCAGATGTTTGAAAATGTTTAGTAACTTAATGATGAGTTTTATATCCTTCGAAAGCGTTATTAGGACAAAATCAATCTTGTCTGCCCACTTAATCCGTAACCGAAAGCAAGAAAAGTTACAGCATTAAGCAGGACCAAACTATAATCCTCTCAAATTTTTTTCGTTTTTCCACGTACATTAAAAGACAACGTGTCTGTTGTTTTGTAACGTATGATCTTGGTTTCAAATGTTGTCACAGAAATATTGAATATGTTTGTTAAAAATATGTTGGCCTGAGTATTCTCCACTAAGAACTTTATTATCTGTGTTTGTATTATAGATTTAATTCTTGTTGTCTTCATTTCCAATTACTCATAAAGTAATTAATTTGCTGAATAGCAAAGAGAACTTACTTAGAATACTACTGTCGATGGCAAAAAATTACGTTCGTCATACAATGTTATATTTCTAAAAACCGTTGTCAAGAAATAATAATTGTCTAACTTTGTGGCATTGTACATAGTATTCACCGTATTTAACAAAATTGTACTACTTCTTATTTCAAACTATTAAAAATGGAGCTGTTAGAAAGTGTACAATTAGGTTTGTAAAGTATTTAGATTCTTCAATCAAATTCATGTAGCATTTATCAAGGAAAGAGTTTTAAGATTCTAAAAACTTTTTCTTCTCAGTTTTCGTAAAACCGATAATAATTTATAATCTTGTTATTTGAATTAGCAGACTCTGTAACTCCAACTTCGTCGTGCTTATTTGCTACACTGTTAAATGTCATGTTCTGGACAAGGCCTTTCAGAGTTCCCACCATTTTCAAGAGGCAAAGACCAACTTACCTCTTGGTAACTTAACTCATTTTCTAAATCACGACAAACTTGGGGTTGTGATTTAGGACTTGAAAATGGTAGAAACACTGAAAAGCCTTGTCCAGAATATGATATTTAGCAGTTTAGCAAATAAGCACGACGAAGTTGGCGACAATAATTTACGTTGTTTCTATATTTTTAAAATAGTAAATGTAATGCACTAATAACGAAAAACTGTTGATTACTGATTCATGATATTTAAATTATATTTTTGATCAAATAATCCGTGTCCATATGCTGAAATTCTAAACACTTGATTCAATGATTTTAAAATAAATAAGAATTACAGAATTTCATGACGCTATTTTTGGTGCAAGAAATATGAATTTTCATTTTCGTTTACTAGAAAAACTATTACATAAAAGATATAAACGAAAAAAGCAAACAAGTGTTTCAAATGTAAATAAAAGTCAGTGCGAAAATAATTTTTCGCCCATTTCTTGGCCACAGTCTCATCTTAAGCAGATTGTATAATATACCGAAATATCAGTAATTAATGGCAACTTGATGATAGTAATGTAAAAGTTATTTAAGACCGTCGCCTTAAATCTTTGAACAACAAATCAGATAAGAGTTTAAAGATCTTAATAACAAGTACCCTGCAAGCCGCTATAAAATTTTATTTTTAATATAAATCATAATAATTTTCACGTAATTGATAATGAGATAAAAAGTACAGTGTCGTAAGGATGGGCTGTTCACAAACACACTTCGGTAACGTTATCGTTATAAAATACGAGGTCTGGACCGTAAGAGACGTTCTGTCTTCTACTGTACGCGGAAGGCTAATTGTTTCTTCACTGGCTTAGCTTAGAACTCTACACTTCAAGTATATTATCAGGAATATACTCACAGTAATTTTAATATCATTTGTTTTTATACAAATTAAACATTTAATGCAAAAGGTTTCTATGAAAAATTGATAATTGAGAGGGATGCCATTATTAAAAAGAGAAGTAAAACTATATTTTACTTTGGGAAGTCTCTTTGTGTACTGATAACGATGAGTAAAAAACTATCGTTTATAATTAATTTAATTTGTTACCTTTGTTTAAGTAAAACGTTACCCTGGTTATAAAGGATAAAATATAAGGATGAAAATTAATTTACTTAAAAGTTTTATTCATTGTTATTTCATGTTTTATTCATTTAACAAATGCTGATAAATAACGTGAGTTTAATTAATAACGTGAGTTAATTAATTTATTGACATTTTCATAAATTTATTAATTTGTGTAAAAGGTATTGTGTGGCGTTGCAACAAAACATGAAATAATGGTCTGATAAGTTCTGTTAATTAGAGTACTGTTATTAATGATGCTATAACGTCTCTCCTGCAAAGACATTATAACATCGGGAACCAGTTCAATTGTTCGCTGTTAATTAAACTAGCTGCCGTAGTTAGTAAAATTTACTTACCAACAAATTATGACAATGTATATATCAGGAATTAGTCAAGGGTTACATAAATTTATTCACTCTCTGGATATTAGCGAAAACATCTCTTTATTCTTGTATTTTTACTAAGTATAAAAGTAATAGCTTTAATGGTCATCCTTCAATTTTTTACTTACTTTACTTTACTTTACTTTTACAAGAAAAATTCTTATAAATTGTGCATTAAATATTTTTTAAACTTTTTACTCTTTTTATCTCAAAATCATTCAGCTGTGTATTATTTCAGTTTCCACGGATCCGGGTCTTAACTTTGCAATATTCTAATATATCACAACATCATCCAAACTATTTGAAGAATAGTCCGGTGTAATTTTCAGAATTACTTTACCTTTAAAGATCATTAGGTTATTACTATATCATTACAGAAATTAAAAACATTTATATGCTAATCTTTAAGTTATCTCAAGTCTTTACCAGAAACTTTACTGTTCTTTTTGTTTCGGTTTTTTAGGAAAAAACAAGTTATGCACAAATGTAATGATTTAATATCACCTGAATAGAACGTGAGTTTGCTGTGGGTGTTCGTGATGGTCTTCTTCAGTAGGTCTTCTTGGGTGTAGTTCGTTGTTCCTCTGGATCCTCATGACGATTGGATTCTGCTACTTGAAGTTCATACGGTTGTTGTTGTAACTTTCTTCTTCTGGAGTAGGTTGTTCACATTTAACATTTTAATTGTTCTTATTTTAGCAGCACAGATGTTTACTTTAATAGGGTAAGGAACATATCTTACCACTTACTGTTTGTAAAGAGATGTGTCGGCTAAGTTTTTTTTATATATATTACCAATATTTGCTCCACGCACTACATTCCGAGTTTTTTTAGTTTTACCCAACTCTACATTGGATTAAATCAATTATAACAACTAACGTCTGGTTTTATCGTTGTTTAGCGGTATACACCTAAGTGTAACTTTACAACACATTTTTGACCTGCTTACATGTCGAAGTTTCTCCGGCGACTGGGGGTTGTTTAACGGCAGGGAGTCTGTAAGCTGGCGCGGTTTACGCGCTGAGAAAAGTAGTTCGTTCCTTTAGTATTATTAATTGTTCATTAATTAACTAGTAATAAATTATGCTACCTTTTTGTTATGAGTTAGATATTTCCTTTATTATTAATACGTCTTTTATTTAATTAAAAGAATTATTAGTTTTCGCTTAATAGCATTGTACTTTGCGTGTTCGTACTGGAAAATTTGCACGTTGATACAGGAATCTAGGTACAGATAAGGGGTGGATAATACTCTCACTTGTTATAAGAACAAAAGTTTTAATTTGTGCTATTTAAATAATTTTTAAATCGTCACAATGCACGCCTACTGCACGGCACTTAGCTTTAGCGAGAACTATTATAATTTTATTTCTAACGAGTTATAAATTATGTAAACCTCGTTTCAGAAAGTACGGCACTGAAAGTTTGGATGTAATGAAAAATGTAAAGAGATTATTTTTAAAGAATTATATAGCTTTTCGGAAACAATATCTCTGGCTAAAGCAATTGTTAACTTTTATAAACAAAATTAATTTTAATTAAGAAAGTTGTTTTAGTGGTTATAACCACAAACAGAATTATCACTGTTGCACACCACTATAGAAAAATTATTCCGATTAGCGCTTACAAGCCTCTCAGCTCATCTTCAGATCGGAAAATCTGATTTCCCGATCTGACGATGAGCTGAGAAGCTTGAAAGCGCTAATCGGAATAATTTTTCTATAGTGGTGTCCAACAGTGATAAAATTAATTTTGTTTGATAATAAATTTATTTGTTTTGAGTGTTGTGGTAATTCTAAAAGGATCTTAAGAAATAGAAGTGGAATATCAAGGTACAACTTTTATAAAAGTATTACATGTAGTACAATTTATTATGTGCCTTTTCTTAAGATAACATTAAAATTTGATGTTTAAGAACGTTTGATTTATCTTGTTTCAATTTTGTATGATCTCACTAGAACTCCTGGTAACATAGAGATAATCTGTAGTAAAATAAACTTTTTATAGCATTGTTTAAGACATTTTTAAAACTTCTTACCATTAAAAAGAAGAAGGTAAAAAATATTTCTCCTCATGAAATTAAAAAAGGGAGTTTGGCGTCTGTGAGTTTTATTTATTAAGCTTTGGGTTCGCCGAGTGAAAGCAACAGCATGTCTCAGTGGAAGGATGAAGTCTTTCAGGCGGTAGCTAATGCACAGAGAGTTTGAAGTTGTTATAAATGTTACAAAGTTAATTCTTTATATTTGCTTAATTATTTTTAAATATTATTAGGTGAAAAACTAATCCATTTCAATATAACTTTGTACTCTTCTTGTAACATTTCATTTATATTATACCTAGTTTTTTACAATCACATTTTACTGATGTACCGGTTCTGAGTGACCGACATGCTTTTCGTTGTTACACTAACCTCAAACACCTAATCCTTGTAGTGCAGAAGACTATGTAAGTACGTACAAGATTTAACATGCAGTTGTCGAGTAAATTGTTTTTGAAATTTAATTATTTAACGTCCTAGATCTGAAGCATTAGCCTATAGTCACATCCTCACTGTACCAACCGTAAACTCAACAGTCGTAGACTCAAGCTTGCGATTATTTCCATAACCTATTTTCTCAGTATACTGTTCAAAGCAGCCCACCGGATGTTCTTTGTACCGTGCAAAAGACTATTGCTGTCGCCTCGATATTTCCCTTGGTCTAAATCTTGTTGTGCCACGTCATTAACAGATATTATATTAATAACATCTCACTAAGCAATATTGGTGACTATCCGCTAACTTAATCTGTAGCCACAAATCCGAGCCCATCTTCATTTGATGTTTGTAACTGTGCTAATGATATATTTGTTTTATCATTGGAAATTTTTGTCCATTTAAATGTTTTCCACCGGAAAGAGATGATGTAAAGTGCATAGGTTTGCACTTTGACAAACGTAGCCCAAACGTAAACAGCTCGTTATAAAATTGACCAACTCGGCTAGATTATCGGACGGAGATCGTAGTTTACAGTGGAAAATAAAGTTCTAGTGTATAACGCCACCTGGTTAGTCCGTACAAATAATAAACTGTACCGTCCTTTTATATTATTAAACTAATTGCACAAACTTAAATACTAAACTCAGCGTTTTTGGGAGAAGGCACCAAGGATCACTGGCGGCACACCTCGTACTTACGCAACAGTGTTACACAGCGCGATCCCCAATGCCCTCTCGCAAGGAAACAATCAAGAAATCTAGTGGCAAACAAATACAAATACCCAAACTTTCTTGCTAACAAACTAATGATGCACACGTATGAAATTCATAGACTGTAGAAATCCAAACACTCTGATTTAATAAACAGATTCAATTACTAATTCTACTAGGCTAGGTATCAATTTAAAGTAATTTTAGAGTAAAAACCACGAACTTACATAACGTGATAGGCTATACATTTTTATCATATTCACAATCACAAAACACTGCTTCGTAAAAATTATATTATGTTTTCTGATAAATTTATATTCTGTTCTACTATAGTTATGTTATAGGCATATTTTTCCAATAAGGTCGAAAAATTTTAATGAATACATATGGTATAGTGTTTTGTTTTGAGAAAACAGTTGCGCGTGCCAATGTACAATGTGAAAGTGATGTTTTCCATTAAAATATATTATTAAATGAATAAATCAATAAATGAGTTTTTCCCAACCTAGACTTGTCGTTTCTTTCCGTACGTCTCCGTGAAGTTATAAGTTATTTTATCATTATCACGCTCATTATCGACGTTTTTGTCCAATAAGTCATTACAGGAAACACACACTTATACATTTTTGTTTTTAACGACGGTAGTCTGTTATCCTTCATGAAAAACCCCATTTTTATAAGATATTCCCCCTTAATGTTAGTCCATTAAAATATCTGATATAGATTTCTACCTTCTGTTAATATTTTACAAAAATATTTAGCTTCTTATCACAGCCCTATTAGTGTTCTTCATTATGTAAGCTAGTGGTCTCAGTTTTCTGATATTACCGAAAGATGATAGTAGCTTATAAATAGCGATTCATTTGTACATAAGTTCGCAGGACTTTTTACTAACAATCAATTGGCCTTATTGGAAACGTGGCTTTATTTAGGAAAATCCTTAAATATAAAATGATCTGTCCATCTTCATATGTTTATTTTATAGATAAGTTTGAACTTATTTATAAAAGGACATGTTTAATTGACAATATCTTATGTATTATTTTAAAATATAGTACAAATACGATATTCTGTGGATTAGATACAGGTAATAGGGTGAATATTTTAAAGTGCCCCAGTATTTCCACAGTTAATTATTTTCCACAGACGCTTATAAAGTTCCTAAATATAACTCAATACTGTACCGTTTTATATAATTTTTTTCTAAGCTGATGTTCCTCTTATTATGTTGAAGTAGCAAAGAGACAGAAATATCCTCAAGATGTATGTTGCGTAATGGCATAAAAATTGCCCTCCGCCCTTAACCGTGTGACAGACGTGTGTGAGACAAAAATATTCACACTTTATTAGTTCAAACATCTGAAAGAAGTAGAAATCATTCACCTGCGGGTAAACGTTGGTTGTGTACGTATAAGTTACATACATGTGTTTATGCGCGCGCACTAGTTTCTCTCCGCCAAATAACCGGTGCGCCTGGAAACGAAGGAACGGCGGCGAATTTTGTTATGCTGGCTGAGCGCGGATCCAATTTCGTCGGCAGTGCCGTTCGGTATGCATACGTATAGCGCAGTCAGTGGCTGTGTGTGTGTGTGTGTGTGTGTGTGTGTGTGTGTGTGTGTGTGTGTGTGTGTGTGTGTGTGTGTGTGTGTGTGTGTGTGTGTGTGTGTGTGTGTGTGTGTGTGTGTGTGTGTGTGTGTGTGTGTGTGTGTGTGTGTGTGTGTGTGTGTGTGTGTGTGTGTGTGTGTGTGTGCAGATATTTCCGTGCTACTTGGCATCACCTCTCCTTCCGTAATCCACTTTGTCATGTTTCTACCTTTTTTCGTCGGAAAATTTTATTACTACATCCGAGTTTGTTTATCCGATGCAGTCACCCGAATACACTTGTTACGCCTCGTGTGGCTTTGCTGCAGGTTTGCCATGTGAAGTCTGACTTCCGGACAGTGGAATGATCTGACGTGTGTGTGAGGACTAAATCAAATTCTTATTTATATTTTATCGTGTATCCGTGATTAATAATTAATATTAAACAATAATAATTACAACCACAACAACCACAATAATAATAATAGTTATATTAATAACTATTATTAGGCCTATGTATAATTATTGCCTAATTGTTTAATACTATCATAATTATTATAACAACAAATAATTTTAGTATAGTAGCTAATAATAATAACAATAAAACTACGGTGAGGGAACCTATAGTGCCGCATCGCTGAATAACTACGTGACGGCTTGCGCGTATACTGGCGCAGCAGAATATAGTAACACTCTGGATTGTTCGAGACGCCCCTTCCAGACGTTATTCCACTAGCCACCACGTGACCGGCAAGTTGCGTTTAAGGTACGACTTTGACCTAGTCTCAAGATTGTTCTAGCGCCTTTAACTGCCCAAATTATCTAGGCACGCCGCCCAGAAAATGAAATCTCATACTGGAATCTCAGCGGGGTACAAATATAAGATCCTGTGCTTACACCTAAGCATCCAGTGCTATTCAGTTTACATGTGACGACATTAGAGGGGGAATTTTTATTTAGTGTTGCTGGTTATTTGAAAGTGATTATCGTGTTAATTAGTGCGAAACTATGATATGGTGACATTTATTTAATGTAGTCGTTGGACAAATTTGATTTGAATTATTGTATATCAGTCCCTTTTCTTAATTTCTAACTGTTTTTTGTGCCTAAAATTTGTAATTAGTGATTTCACATCAGTTATAATGTCTCCACTGAACAACACGATGATCGGTTAGACCGTCTAACAATAATAATATTGATAAAATAACTTTTAAATCAGTCCTTTCATTTTTCCATTTTAAACCAGCTCACTAATGTCACTACTATAAATGGTAGAGGTTTTGCACTTACAAAAATTCCATTTGCCTGAAAAGCCGATTAGAATTTTAGAAACCTTACCCATCTGCATGGCCTTAGTGTCCGTTCCCTAAATTTCATTGCATGAAAATTGTTATGGACACTCTACAGGCGCTGCGCCCGTTCCTCAGCAGACCACTCGTTGTCGCACTTGGGCCGCCCACGGTGGTACCTTTGTCTTCTTAATCCTACGCCGTTGGTCTTTTAGCGTCTCAGCCACTGTTAGTAACACTTTTTCGCACCAAGAGTAGGCTACTGTGTGCCAGGCAAATTTGGATCCAGCATCAGTAAACACTACACTGATTGTGACGTAGCGTGACTGCTTACCCAACGGCCAGCAGCCGGCCACATACATATCACAAAATTTAACGCTTGCAAACGGTAATAGGCGTGCCTGTTGGACTGCTCACGCCTGGATCAGCAGAATGAGTAGTAGGTAGGCCCTATGCAGGTAATGTTGAATTGCCCATATTTAAATATATTTTTTATGGAATTTGATGACGTATAGCCTTAAAATTTTTGTAAACATATGTGTAGGCTACACTTAATTTTTACCGAAGCAAAAATATTTAATTTCTATGTGCACAACGAGATTTATATTATTTTAATTTTATAACATGTTTTAAGAAAAATTAATAAATATTTAGTTTACAGCACCAAAAATTACACTTTTTCCTATAATTCAGTAGATGGGTACTCAATGGTGACTTACATTAGCTTTAAAAGTTCAAGTTCTATGTGGTATAGTTTAAGATATGTACACCTAAGTGTTGAAATATATGGTATTTCAAAACGCGTTTAAATTATATCATAACCAGAGTTGGCTATTAATTTCAACTTTACCTTCAAATGCAGCCTGGATTGTAGGCGGAAAACAACCTAACTAACAACTTAACAAATTAACTAACTAACAAATTAAAAACTTAACTTAACCTAAACTAACCTAACCTAACCACATCATTTTCGTTAAGCTGTTTAGAAAATATGTTCTATTGAAAGATGTTGTGTACAAAAATGTAATCATTTTATTGTGCGCAGACGTAATTTAGATTATTCGTAAAATGTGTTTCTGAGTTTACTTGAATCATAAATTGTATTCCATTATATTAAAAAAGTCAAAATTTTAATACAACAAGCATTTTGGAAAAAGTGAAAATTGCATATTTTTTGCCTTCAACAAATAAATAATTTCCTTTAACTGCGTAATTAATTATTAACTTTTTAAGAACTTTTTGAATTCTACTATCGTTTACTTTCTCTCTAAACATTATTACTATGATTTCCTTTTCCTTGGAAATTTCCCGTGCGGATTTTCCTGAAAATCTCATAAGTAAAAAAAATAAGTTAGGTTACCAGGCTGACGCTCAACGCTCAATCTTAAGAACCAGGAGTTTCTACTGATAAGAACAAGATCCTAATCTCCGATAATCGGGTTTTTATTTTCCATATAACTTGTCGACTATATAGAGAAAAGCATGGATGGTTACAGTAAACTTGCGGCTTTGTTAAAAACGCTTTTGAAGGAATACTGAAGATACGCGTGAACATTAAAAACAAAGTGATGGCTGTAAATACAATTATGAGTGAGCCAGAGAACTCAGGCACGACAAAAGATACTTTTACGGCATTCGCGTGGATCGTGATCTTTTAAAAGGAAAATAAAATTATTGACAGCCAATGAAATGTATACTCACAAAATTTGTTTGCATTTTGCTAAAATTGTAAGTCCACATGTCTGTGCTTATTATGATACTTTAATTTATTTATGTAACGCATTTACGAAACGCTCATAATAGGAATATTAGTGTTTACATAGGATTAGTTGGAAGTAAATTAGAGGCGACGGTAACAAAGGAACAAAGTGTTTACGCGGTAACTAAATTGCTTTGTAATGCGCACAGAGGACGACGATGTAATGAGAGGAGATGGTAGACTGATACAGAGTCGAGCAACGGTTTGTTGTTATGATGGTTTCGGTCTGACAGTAAAGTGTTTTACCGAGTGTACATCAAAAGCTTTTAGTCCTACTATGTAGGTTTCACTAACGTTGTGCATTCACGGCACACCGCAGCCTACTTAATATTACGTCATAGAATGAACAGTATTATAATAACATACTCGATAATAATATAGCAATTGATCCTATTAATTAAAAAGAATGGCCAAAATATATTTAACATAAGATACAGGAAGTAAAAAACACAACCTGATGATAATAGGAGATAAAATAAGCAAAAGGGTTACAAAAGTAATTAAGACCTACTTCGAGTTGAGTAACAGTATCTTAAACAAGAAATGGGTGCCTAGAAGTAATAAAGTAAATGTTTATAGCACCTTATATTGATCAGAATTGACTTACAGATGTGAAACATAAATCGTGACCAGAAACCAGTAAAGCGTTGAGGAAATGTTTTAGCGAGCCATAGGAGATGAGCGTTTGTTACGAACGAACCAACTAAAAACGGACTTGGAAGTACAACTGGTGTTGGAAGCTAACTTCGTGAGGTCGTTTACGTAGACTGTGCGACAGCAAACAGAAGAAGCTAATATGAGAAGCCATGATGAGAATAAAGAAGAAGAGATGCACCCCAGGACAACGTGGAAAACATATAGTGACGTAGATTCTAGTGGTCAAGGGGAATAATTGCAAGAGGCAAAGGTAGTGACAAGAAGTACGAACAGTGGCATGATTTTGTGTTTTTCAAATCACAGTAATAGAACTGGTATTTTTTTAATTGTGAATAGAATCACTTTTTAAAACAACTTACTGAGAATTATGGTTTTCAAAAACCTAGAAATTAAGGGACAATTTTTATGGAATGTTAATTGTGATTATTATTTGTAATGTAATTTAATGTAGTCGAAGGTCTGTAAAGTCCGTTACCATTACGAACAAGAATTTTGATTAACTACTGTAACGTCTTTTCGCCGCGTTACAAATCCAGGGAACCCCTCGTAATTAAACTCCGTTAATTAGATGGGCTGCCTACGTTGTAACAGAATTGATCACGAATAATTAATGTAACAAATTACTTACTAACTGTGTAAGGAAACAATGGCAAGGTATACAATTGATTTAAGCACTCCTCATATGTGGGTAACAAGAAGACTTCTCTTTATTTAACATTTAAAAAACATATACTGACAGATCCCATGACTTTACTAATTCAATTATTAGGTTATTTGAAAGGTTTCTTTAAACTTTGAGATCAAACTTGATTTTATATAGCTATACCTCGGATCCGGGTCAACTTTCTGTATTTCTGTAATTAAGACTTTTAATTATACTCATTTTATAATATTAGCTTGCAAGACTTTCTTTTATTCAACCATTGGAAGAATGGTATTATTGCTTGAATTATATTACTCTACATTAGCATATAAACTGTTACAACGTATGAAGTTAGAATAGTTACATGAAATTCTTAGATTTAATTTATAAGTCTTTACAAAGTTAATAGTTTCTGAAAAGTCTCTTTCAAGATGTGTTGTGTAACAAATATTAGTAACCCTCGATAGACAGGCTATCGAGTCACCTTTTAATTGGTATGCAGAAGACTCGTCCTGGGGTATCCGTCTTGGGAAACAGGAACAGCTACGTCGTCATCTCGGTCTGGCCTTCCTCTGTAAAGGGCTCCAAAAGTTCGCAGGTTGAACAATATGTCGGGTAGATATCTACGATGATCTTGTAGATTCTCGGATGTCCTGATCTGCATATTCTGTCACGTGAAGTAGAGTTTGTGGCTTCTGATAGTTCACATCTCCGGGTATGACTTTGGAATTGTTGTTATTAGTTGAAGCACTAAGTCATCTTGTGTTACACTCCTTTTTTACGTTTCGATTTTTTTTTACTTTAAATTTCTTGTCTATTTACATGACTATATTAATTAACACATCCAGATGCTTTAAACAGATACATCTGGTACACCATCTTAAGGTGAGACAAAATGTAGTTAACATATTTTAAGCGCACAGCTCCTACGTCTATACTGTACGAAGTCACCATTGCAAGAGAGAGAGATTCCGCTCCCTTCGCCTGGTACTGGGCAAAAGTTAGTGGGACAATTTCCGCGCGAGAATATAGTTCCTAACTATATTTAAGTTAACATTTTTTATTTATACAAACTATCCCTAAACAAATATACATAATTTAAATCAGTTGTTTTAGCGACTATTTATGTCTTCAGATTTTTTTATTATTAACATTAATTTTTTTATCTTATTCTAACTCACACAAGACTCTGAAAGCATGTCGAGTCTGGAATCAACAGGGCAGCGCCTGCTTACAAGCAAAGGGTTAAATACGATATTAATAACTCTTTACAATGTTTCTTTTTATTAGAGTATCTTCTAAATAACTAATTAATTACTGCTTCCTCTCATACTGAGTACATACAGGTATTTTATATTAATACAGTGAGATTTAAATGGCTTAAGAGCTCGCAACCTTAATTTTTTTTTTAAATTTTTATTTTCTTGATTATTTCTTTTATTTAAATCGTCACAATACGTTGCCTCACTTCATGATACAGGGTAATAGCCTTCGCGGCACCCGTATCTGCTACATTCTTCCCAAATATCTTCTCCCAATCGTTTTGTTGTCCACTTTTAGCCTGACTAGCCTCTTGTCTTCCGTTATGTAAATATGTTCTTCCATTGTCAGTTCCTTTCCTCTATTCTGTTGTTCACAGAAAAATACGTAATTCGGCCCGTATATCTTTAATTTTTTTTCGCTCTCTTAGCCGATGACAATTTACTTCTTTAAAACCCTATATCAGTTGTTTATTTTGGCCGTTTTCCATTCTCTCTTATCTTCCACCTTTCACTAATAAAGATAAAGAAGAAACAGTCATTACTTTAAAAAATTTTATTTTTGTTTTATTTTTCAATATTTTTTGTATCATATCAAAGGATGTAAATGTACAAGACAATTGTACAAAAATAGACATTATAGAAACATTATATAAGATATTGTTCTCTACGGGGGAGTGCTTTACCATAGCACTGTCAGTTCAGACGAGGAGGTTGTGTGCTATGGTGAGATCCAGGGTTATTCCGGTGGCAGCGTGGTTACTGGTAGCGCCTCCCTTGCCGGATATGACTCAAATTAAGATATAAACGAAGTATGTTTCACAACAATCCGTTTGTCTACCCAAGTCCTTACCCAGCCCAAATATAATATTTCATTGTTTTGTAGGAGCGGATGAGACTCCGTAGGTCAGCTTATACCAAATTATCTAGGGGAGAAACCTTACACAAATTCTGTGAAGTCCGAGGCAGCGAGGTGGGAACCCCATCACCGGCCTTTCCCTGCGTAACGCTCGTTATGTAGCCCCTTACCGTCAAACTCAATATGTACATAGAAAATGTGGTCAGATCAACGAGTGAGTAACAGACTGTAAGACCCAGGGCTTAGAAAAGAAGAAAAATGAGAACTGTAACCAAAATATGTATTATTTAAAATGCCAGGTATTTATTTGGGCTACGCATTCCCCACGAGTTGGCTACTATCCTAGAGGTATAAGATTTCCTCCTCTGCTTTGTTCTCTTCTTCTCCTTCTACTTCGTTTATAATTTCTTTTTCTCGCTTTTTTGTCTGTACTAGACTGCGCCTATCGAATTAATGTGTAGAGTTTTACACCACTTCTGCTGGGCGGCAGGTCTCAAAATCTTCTTCATATCGATGACTTACCTCTGGTGATGCACAAAAAGTATGCTCATTCATCCTTTCCATACACTCACTTTACACTTGTCTACTTACTCAGACGCGTCAATTAAACTATACATGTGCCCCACGTTGATTTATCGAATCTTCACTTAGCATCATGCCCATCTGGTCTCCCACTATCCCACTAGCCTACTCCAAGCAGGGTAGTAATGACTTCGTTTCCTTTGTTTTCAGAATTTGCACAGTTTCTCTTTACACCGGTTGTTTATTCATAGGTTAACGTTAGTCCTACTACAGTTTTGTGTATCTTAATTTTAACTTCGTAGTTTAATAGTTGGTCTTTCGTAATATTTCGCTCAACGTGCTTGGCACTCTGGTTCCTTTTGTCGATCCTTAAACGTAATATTTGTGATTTTGTGATTTTTTTTTAATCTTCCTTACAAAACGTCTAGGGCCTAAGAGAATTATATCAACAAAATTTTATGGTTACATTTTTAATGGTTTGGGAGATGTCACTATGAATGTGTGATTGAATGGAATTTGCATTTTATGTATATCCAGATACAAGTGTGTCGTGACGTAAGGCTGAAGATAAAACTAAAGACACAGAATTTATCACAATCGATAACATTCAAAGGTCTGGAAATCACCACATACTGTATGAATCATTACGTAGTCAAGAATGCTGAAGATAAATACAATATACTGTAAGACATACATATATGGAGACGATAATCTTTGTCGAGATAAAAGACATGTCGAGAAGTCTTTCTTTCCCAACTATGCCGGTTTCTTTCTTTCTGTCTCCATACAAATATAAAGACAATTTCCGATTACGACTCTTTTCACAGTTTTTATTTAAAAGGTACTTCCAAGGTATATGAACATAACAAATAAGTCCAATGTTATTAATATCGAAGACAGCTGATTACAAAATGTCTGCCATGAATATTCTATTAATATTTTATTGTAAGTCGAAAGTGTAACTAATAGTACTCAATACAAAACTTTAAGGCTAAAAATACAAAGTATACAATCATAATAATAACTGGACACACTGACGTCCTACACTATACATACAAAAGAATTTATAGTTTGTTTTATGAGCAGTTTAATAGTCTATTATACAACACTACGCTATAGACGAGATGAGTAAGGTGAAGAGATATCTTCAATTCACGGTATCGGATATCCGTTAGGTCCAGAATTTGTTAACGTGCAATGGACACGACCGTTTCATCTTACACGATCGTTCCTAAACTGAGCACACGTTGTTCTATATCTAAATTCGCGAGTCGTAGATGATATAAACAGACGCATATGTTTCCGTATTAGAAGATATAAATATGCTGAAGTAATGTGGCGGCGTAGGGAAACTTTCTCTTTTACCCCATCTAGCTCAAGTTGGGTATGTAGGTATTTTATCAAAAAGGAGTTCATACTACGTAACCACCCCAAAGATGATTCTAAACGGGTAAAACAAACAGGCCAGAATAATTCACGCCGTTTATAGAACGTCGAAATGTTAATTCTAGCTGGAGGGCGTTTAAGATTGAACACCATACAGTTTTAGCAATTCGTTTTAAGATGTAAACTCCTTTATTTCTTAAGAAAACACAAAAATAGTTGTTTCTTGCTTCCGTTAACGCGTTTATTTGTGCGCGAACACAACACATTCACGCAACAGCTGTAGTGGGTGGGAGGCGGCATGTGTTCACCCGTGACATTTATGCGCGACATTTTCTACTCAAAATAAAGTAGCGCCGGGAGAGACAGAAGCACACAGCGAGTGTAATGGGATTTACTTTTTATAACTTATTTACTTCAATAAAATGTCACATCTTAAGAGAGTTTCCCTTTAGTTTACATTAAGCAGTCGGGAGTGCCGTGCGCGTGGCGTGGCGTGCCCCCGCCTTCAGTTTGACTTTGATTCCGCTCCGTACCCTCTACCGTTCCCTTTGATCCTTACCGCCTCTCAGTTATTTAACTGCTTAACCCCTTTATTAACATTTTTAAACAAATTCTTTCTAGCTAACACATAATATACATATTCCACCACTACGGCATGGTATTCTAACCCGTTAACGTATTTGACCAGTATATTCACACGCACTCTCGAATATTTTACAAACCTGTGCGTATTTTGTTTTGACATCACAGATAAACCAAAATTGTGCAGCCAGGAGACTGAAATATTACATTTTTTTATTTGGCAGTGGGATTAAAAATTTTGTTCTTGGTAATAAAAAGAGAAATTAAATTGTTGCTCCTATATATTGGGCGAAAGTCTGTTATCACTAGATCTATCATCATAAGACATAAAAATAAATGTGAATGAGTTTTATTCTTTAATTTATCTACTTACGTAAATATACGAGTTATACATGTTATAAACGACTGCAACCCAAAATTAACAAACAACATGGAAGAAATTAAAGATTAAAATTGGCGACATGGAATGTACGGAGTATAAGTAAAAAGTGAAGAACTGCGCAGGAAGTTAAAATAACTAACAATTTTATCTCATAATTTGTGTTTTTGGACTTTAATTTTTTTGCATTTTTATTCACCCTCGTAGATACACATACAGATCCTTACAAACTTCAGCATTTTCCTGAACACGTCTGAGCTAATATTCACATTTAGGTAAGAAATTATCGTATACTTACGTACATTACATTTGCATTAAACATTAACGTAAAACAAATAATAAAAAAAGACATTTATTTGAAAATTACAAACACACATACAAACACACACACACACACACACACAAATAGTCTTCACAAGGAAAATGAATTATTCCACAAGGTGATTATAGAGCTGAAAATAAGAAAGAAATGTCATATAAACATGTGCTTTGTTCTCGAGTTATGGCTTATTAAAACATTTGTTCGTGTTCCTGTTCCGAAGTAAAATAATTCAAAAGAGAAACTCCAAAAACACAAATTATGAGACAAAATTATTAGTTCTTTCAACTCCCTGCACAGTTCTTCTTTTATTAATACTACTCTGTACATTCCATGTCGCCAATTGTATTCTTTTATTTACTCCAAATTGTTTGTCCTTTTTGGGTTGCAGTCGTTTACCATTATGTGCATCCGGAGATGTTCTTTGAAAGTTCACAGTGAATTAATCCCCATTATAGAGTACGAGATAGGTGGGCAGGTCATACGGGCCGTCTAGATTCCCGCCTTTAATAGTCCATAGATAAGCCGGTACAGGAGCATTTCCCTTACGCCCTAACTTGGCACTAGTGGCTACTGCTGGCATCCACCAGGAATATTTATCGACCTTCCGGTCTATATCCGTACCGTTCTGCACTATGCCTAACAGGGTACCTCATGTAGGAACTTCACCACGCAGTACGGTCTTGGCTGGAGACAGGCTAAGAGTCTTTACGAGCTAACATCACTTCATCCAACCATGGGAATTGGTGAGGAACTGTGCCCTGTCAACCCGGTATAAAGTACTACCTCCCTAAATTCTCTTGGCCCCAAAAGGTCGTCGAGATATGAAATTAAATTTCTACAAAGTTATGAGAGTCCCTGTACTGTCCTATGGGTGTGAATTACGGTCAACAACCATGAAACAAGACAGTAAAATACTGGCCTCGGAAATGGCGTTCTTAAGAGGAGTTAAAAGGTGTTCTAAACATGAATGTACAAAGAATGGGGTCATAAGAGAAGAGTTACAAGATTTTAACATGAATGGAAAATTAATAAATTACAATCAACGGTGGAAAGAACACTTAGAAAGGATGTCAGATTCCAGACTGGCAAAAAAGTCTAGAAATACAAACCTATAAGACACATGTGTGTGGGTACACCCAGGAAGAGATGGCTGGATTGGAGGATCTTTGAAGGCGGAACAGGTGGCACCTTGCCTATGACGTGGTGTGAAGATGATGATGATCAAGTATTACATCCATCTGTTGTTTGCCCTGAATATAAAAATAATAAAATAGGTTTCAGAGCTAATTACTGTATTTTCCTGTTTGATTTCGAAAACATGATTTTTTAGGTTTCTTGTAAAATACTTTTGTTAAATTGCTAAGAAACAAAGAAAATTTTTAAATACAACTTGTAAAAAATTAGTTTCTAAGATTTTTTGATGTAAATAAAGCCAGTTAAAAATAAATATAAGTTTAAGAAGTCTTTACAGACTGCGTCACGCTCTAAGACTGCCCAGACGGCGTAGGTACGCGCACTTAATTAAAGCAGACCCGCATGCTTCTCGCAAATTAAAATCAAGTTATATGGGAAAGCTAAAATTTGACAATTTACAATTTTACAATTCTAGTACACATATGTTGCACACAATAATGTGTGTGTATGTGTGTGTGAGTGAATGACTAAGTTTGTTTTCGGCGAAGGGGCTAAACATACAGAGAAAGTTAGATACAGTGCAAATATTGCCACAAATTATATTAATCGAAAAGTTGGGAGAAGCGACAACGCTTGTAGCCTACGGTAATTTAATGTATCAGTGTGTGTGTTTAAATTAATAACACGCGCGATTACCTATTCATATGATCCTGAAAGTTCTGGGCTCGCGTCCGTGTGTTTAAACTCGCAGCATAATTTGACGTGTGAAGGCTGAAACACGTTTCGGTATGACGTATGAAGTGTTGTGGTAAATAAACGGCTTTTCCGAACTTTCCGTACAAGATAAACGAATTTCCACTCTAAATATTTCATTTACTGTCGAATACGCAAAGTTTGTGCTCCACTCTACGACATCCGTCATGCCGGAGGCAATTACAGCGGTACACCCACCTTGCCCTACTTTTGGTAACTTAGTCGTTGTCAAGACTGGTGTCAAGTGTCATTCAAAACTTCTGAATTGTCTATATTGGAATTGAAGAAGAAAACAAAAACGTGTATAATTATAATCGATTGGTCGCCGGGTTCATCTTGAGTTTTTCGTCGCTATTTATGAAGTATAACACCGTTATTTTACGTCTTATTGCATGTGTGTGTGTGTGTGTGTGTGTGTGTGTGTGTGTGTGTGTGTGTGTGTGTGTGTGTGTGTGTGTGTGTGTGTGTGTGTGTGTGTGTGTGTGTGTGTGTGTGTGTGTGTGTGTGTGTGAAGGTTGCGCACGCGCGGATATTTGTGTATGTAGGATGGACTTGGATAATTTGGTACGTTCCTTTTTGAGATGCACGTATCAAGCCCACAAATTATTTATTAAATGTACATATCATAAGAAGTATAACCCTTTAGGCATGTTTTGTGCATTACAGCGTATCCCCATAGTGAGTCACGTTACCTGAATAGTGGCCTTTGCCTGAAAATTCAGTTAAATCTCCGAAATGTGTCTGATATAAGTATGATTTGTACAACGACCAACTACACCCCCTACACAGAACATGTGTGTATATGTTATGTACGTGAGACACAGGCAGAGAGAGAGAGACAGACAGACAGACAGACAGACAGACAGACAAACAGACAGACAGACAGATACAAAGATAGAGACAGAGACAGAGGGAGCGAGTGAGAGACGGCAAGAAAGAGAGAGAGAGGGAGAGCCGACAATCGGTGGCAGCAGCTAAAGAGAATAACATTACTGCTAAATAACTGAAAGCAAATTACATACAAAAGTCCATGCTATGAATAAAATGTGGAGAGTAATAATTAAGCAAGATGTTTAACTAAAATACAATACATTATGTAATCTAAAAATAATAGAAGTTTGATAATACGAATACCGAGAAGTTGTCTAGTTTCAACTTCCTCGGCTGCCGTATGTCTTACCTGTGGGAATTGGATATCGACCACAATATTGATTGGCTTAATTATACGTGTGGAAGGATAGAAAGAACGTAAAAAGCAAAACAAAAAAGACACACAGATAAGGTTTCATGAGACCAAAGCGATGTCACCAAGTTTATAAGGGTGTGATATATGTATCATGACGGTTAGGAACAGAAACAGAATACAGGCAGCAGGAATGCGTTTCCTTAGAGGGATCGCCGGAGACCATATTAGAAACAAAGTAATCAGGCAAAATCTCCAGGTATGCAGGATTCTCGATAATTGCAAAAATACCTTGTACCAATCAAAAACAAAAAAGGTCGTATCAACAATAGGTGCCGTAACAACTCTCCTCACCTAAAGGTTGAGAAAGAAGGATATAAAATTTTGATACGTAGCCAAGACGGAATCAAATGCCTAATCTTTGAAGTGAAGAAGTATACGAAGTAATGTACAATAACGTGCGTGTAACACGCATTGGTAAGGAGTTAGTTTTAGACAAAATGCTAAACGAAGTAACGCCTCTCTACTCAGTTGACGAAAGAGGAGCAAAGAAAAAATAGAAATATGTTTCTTTTAATGTTACAATTTGGTAAAAGAGCAATTTGTTAATATTACAATATTGGACAGCAAGTGAAACCGACTTAGCGGTTTGACTGTGCTATTTGTTGGGCGAACGACATTCAGACGTTCTAGATGAAGCGACAAATGTTCTTTACAAATGTGGCAAGAAACTATAAATAATAATTCGTCATTAACGTGTATTCATTACTCATTAAGTATTCTAAAGTTTGTAACTAATATACCAATTTTAGATAATATTATTACTTCTGTTTGAAATTATTAATTCATTTGAGTAGGTTATAATTTGTTTGTTTTTACATGGCATATGCAATTTATACTGTCCCCACGTTCTTTGAAAAAATATTAAATTGTTTTCTCGTCTATGTAATTAAGAGACAACATTTGTATTTACAAAGAGAAGTCCTTATATTCGTTAACGAGACCTTCTAGGTGCACTGTTAAATGAGATTAGTATGCTGTCGTTAGCACATAAGTGTACGTAGAATTCCATTTCGCATAATAAGCTCAACAAATAGTAGAAGTGTAGAATTGTAAGATCCTCGTGGTTTAAAGTTTTATTTAGCCTTAATAATCATTTACACTCTAAATAACGTGGATGAGTTTTTTAAAAAGTAGTGGAATATGAATGGTAGAGACGACTTGTAATGTACGTAGGATTTACCCAGACGCTGTCACCTTCAACCTGCTTTTATGGCTGTAATTTTAGACTCAGTCATTTAAAACGTATATAATCCTATATACTTTGTAAGTCATATTGATAGTCAGTAATAACTTATTGATTGTCAGTAATAATCTGGATTTCAAAATGTCCATCCTGGCATAGTTGGAAGACACAGGATGCTGGGGAAAAAACAATAGCAACGTTTACACTAGTTCAAAAAACAACTTGTAAGAAAGAACAGATTTTTTAACAGTTTTGCTATTAATATACTTGTTTAATTTTAGGTACATTTGTATCTTATATGAACTAAACGATATTTGTACATTTTTGTTAAAATATCTACAGCTTGGATTGTTGTTGAAATCTTGACAAACAGTTTCGTGGCTGGTTGTTCTATGCCTAAGTAATTTATATTGTGCCTGATGGCTGCAGATATTGTTTCCAAAAACCTCCGGAATGGCAAAAGCCTGTTAAAACAACAAAAAGTAATTTTTGCTGCTATACTGTTAAACGTCAGAGAACTGTAAACTGCATTTACAAAGTTGACAACAAAATGCATTGCTTTACAATTTTAAACAAAACTCTAATGCCAGTTAAATATAAACTACGTATTCCCGAAAAGAGCCCGATATCGGAAGCGATAATCAAAACCAGTGTGTGAGGCCAGTTACCAGTTCTTGTTCCGTGGGGAGGCTGGGCGTTGATGTCTTCCGTTCGTTGCATCAAGTCGAGGTTACTGGGTGGCCCAACGAGGTCTGAAGTTCAACGAATTCAGTCGTCGACTGCGGATACAATAAATGTATGCGCCTTTGTTTAAAAATAATAGACGAGACTATTGTTGCTGCGTGACTAACGCTGATGAGATGAATTATTCATCGTGTGCGTCGTGGTTTCGCCGGTGGTCAGGAAGTCACGTCTCGTTGCCTAGGAATCCGATCTCCAGTCAACGTCGCCAGACAGTCGGTAGCGGTGGAAGTCAACAGAATTGAATCAATGCTACCCGAACCCGAATGCTGTACTAAGCTCTAATATGTTAATTAAAGTAATATAAAATCATGCTTTTATAACCTATCCTTTAGGTCGAGTAACCTATCTTCTTCTTCTTCAATGGCGTCACAGTTCGGAGTCGAACCTTAGCCTCCATAAATCATCCGCCTCCAATTTTCCCTACCCTTGGCGATCGATGCCTATTTTATTTCATGTAAAGTATGCGAGTAACCTAGACTGCATACAAACTCCATTTCTTTTGCAAATAACGTATTGGTATGTTAAAATATCTGGAAGTCGATGTTGATGTTTAGTGACGTCAAATTATAGCTCAGTTAATTAAATTATCTAACCTTATTGCAGTTATTTTAAACTGACCAATCGTGCGCCACAATTACGTTAAAGGTCGGTCTCAATTCAAATTAAATCTAATAAAGAAACACTGATTTAGGAAGTACTTCAATAAACCATTAGCTAAATAACGTAAACCAGAATCTTCCAAATTGATATTCCACGATCCATAGTATTGTCGCAATGACATAGATAGTAGAAAATCCGAATGAAAGAAAGAACTATTTTTAAATAAATATAATTAAATCACTACCGACTCGGAACACAGAGTTTTTATGGGTAAAAACGTAAAAGCTTTACGTTATAGCCTGTACTAGTTTTCTCTTATTATAAGCTTCGTCAGAGCCTGTCACTGGGAGCGCTGTCCGTCTGTTCTGGGCGACGGCGTCGACTTTTGAAAGATCGACGTTGTGTGTGTGGGGTACGATATGTTTGAATAAATAAAACATGTGATTTGAATTGTGTCTGTTCGTTTAGGATGTCTGTTCGTTTAGAATATTCTACACGTACACACAAAAGACCGAAAACTAGACACTCTTGAACAATTTGAAATATACAAACACACAAAAACACATAAAAACGACATCCTAAACGAACAGCACAATTCAAGTCACGTGTATTATTTGAACATATTGCACTCCACACACACAACATCGATCTTTCAAAAGTCGACGCCGTCGCCAAGAACAAGACGGACAGCGCTCCCAGTGACAGCCTCTGACGAAGCTTATAATAAACGAAACTGGTTCAGGCTATAAAGTAAAACTTTTACGTTTTTACCGATTAAAAACTTTGTGTTCCGAATCGGTAGTGATTTAATTATATTTAGTTAATCAACGGACACGTTACGGACAACAAAATACAAGTATTTTTAAATCTTCCAATACATTTGTCTGTAGTAAATTAAATTGCTTTTTCGTTTAAATACGCCCGGCTTTACCTCTTCCAGTATACAAGACTGAAACTATTAAATCGATATGTTACCAGTCCATCGCAAAACCTATCTTCAATAGTTAAAGACTGTAATAGGTGAAGTTTACGTTTACGACTTCGCGACTTCAATATAGCGGCTTTCAGATGGATGCGCCCCTCCCAGGTCGAAAAAAATGATAAAAACTGAACAACGAATGCACTTCCAGCATCTGAACTATCTAAATATATTGTGTACAGTCGACTACGGATAATGACAGTGCCACAAAAACTAAAATTGCCGTGTTTGAAAATATTCTAAAAATGCGTACCGGACATAGGTGTAAAGGAACTTTTAGGGGTAAAGGAACTTTTAATCCGATCCCGAACGTAGTGTTTCGTCTTATAATTGTTTAAGATTAGGGACACCACGTGCCAATAAAAGAAGTTAAAATTTTAAGAGAATTGTGAAGTCTGTGATTGCAAAAACTTAACATATTTTTATCAGTTATGGAGAGTATTAGTGGAGAGTCATTTGTGGAGAGTATTAGTCCTATATGTAGGTTTATAAATAAAATTGATAACATATATTAAAATAAAAGCTTTAAATAAATTATTTGTCACTTAGGAGTTATAGTTAAAAAATTTAACTCGTATACTAACTGTGCAATTATCTTGTGATTGACAACTTTGCAATTATTATTTTACTACAAACTTATTAGAGTAACAGGAGTTTTGTATTTTCTGATAACCACAATTTTATCTAATATTAAAATTTATGTACCAGTCAGCGAGTTCTGCAACGCAAGCCGCTTACTAGTTTAACCATGTCGAAACAATCTTAGCCCTTGGGGTTTATTAAACCGCACGATAATCTACTCTTTTGGCCTATTTCATTACTTGTTAAACTATTAGAGTTCGATGACTTCTCTTGGAAGACATTTCCGTTTTCCTATTCAGCTGTGAGAGGTTTACAGATTTTCGTCTTCCCTGCATGTGAGACACATTGTTTCTGGCCATACGATACATTGGCCTAATTATAACTTACTTAAGTTGTTTAAAATACTAATAATAGTAGATCCTCTTTCACTGCCTGAGCAGCCTAGGATTTAAGCAATGTAGACTTCCCTGCGTGAACGTTTCGGCAGACAAGGAGACGAGGCAGACAAGGAGCATTACTCTTCAGCCGTCCATAATTTTCCTAGGATATTATCCCAGGAAATGAAAATTGCCATGAAAACTAAAGTAATTGGAATCACTAAAGAAAAGGATGAGGTAAATATGATAACAGACGTTCACAACCTGGAACAAGTAGTTTCATTCAAATACCTAGGGACTATAATCACTTGGATCAGAGACTGTACAGAGGCTATTAAAAATTCTACAAAGGCATATAGCTTTTAGTAGAGTAAGAAACCTATTGGCTACGAGAGGAATTGATGTGAAGTTACAAAAGGGACTTCCAAAGTGTTTTTAATATAAGGAACACTGTAATGTACACATCGGAAATACGAGGGATTAGATATAGAGGAAACAAGCATCTGTAAAGCTTCATAAGAGTGTGGTGGTTTGGAGGTTCTAAATAAATTCGCTTGGCATTTAAGATAATTTATTTTTGTTACTAATCTGAACTACACCTAATAGTAAATAGTAGTTAATTTTTGTTTTATTAGAATTAGAAATAAAAATCAACTTTTTGTAACAAAATAAAATGAATACAATTTTTAAAAATTAATATAAATTCTTTAAACCTTATTTATACCATTATTTCTTTCATTAGTTAAGTTTCTTATATATTTTTTAATTAACTAACATGTTATTACTCAAAAATAATTTATTATTTGATTTTTATAAGAGATGTTTGTATGTCTACGATGTATGACATATGATTTGTATAATATTTGGTTCACATTATATTCATATGTATTTCTACAAGGGAGTAAACCCCTTTTAAAATTTTTAAATATTTAAAGTAGTCTTTCTTACACTTTCTTATGACATCCTTGGTGTTAGCACTAACCCACACCTTTGAATTCTCTTCCAGAACTCCCCTTCTACCCTTATGTAACTCTTATTTATTAACTTATTCCCTTCACATTTTGGTTTTCCTCCATTTTCAATTATTTGTTGACTGGTAGTTAGGAAATTAAGAAGGGAGATGTGTTTTGGGTCCAAGATTTCCACAAATGTAAACCAAACTTACTGACTCGTACGTTCCAAAGTTCTCTGACTTTTAGTTGATGGAAAATTCGAGTATTTTTATTATTTTTTTCTGTTTTTGTTACTTTCCTTAGTTTATCAAATGTCAGTGCATATTTGGTTTTCAATTATCTACACTTAACATTTTCTTTGTTCTGGAATTCTTACACAGTCTTACAGCTTTTACATATGGTTGTGTCAACCAGTGGAAAAGTTTGGCTGGAAAGAAAAGGTAACAAATGAAGAAGCGCTAAGGAGAATAAATAAAGAAAGAAGAATTATAAAGTAAAAAAACAGCAAACCGGATTGGGCACATTTTGTGAAGGAACTATCTATAGAACTTTATAATTGAGGCAAATGTAGAAGATAGGTGAGGCCGAGGAAGGAGAATATATGACGAGTTGGCAGATTTGACGATGGTGAGAAATGATTAACGACTGAAGAGAGCAGCACACGATAGAACAACGTGGTAAGTATAGTTCTCCTGAAACATGTTTTAGGACAGACTCACCAGTGATAAGGATTTCATTTTTATTTTTCTTCTTCTTCTTCTTCTTCTTATTATTATTTTTTTATTTTTTCGTATGAGCCACTGTGGATTACGTTCTGTTCAACTGATTCCTCCCTTCTTCTCCTCTTTCTTCTTCCTCTCCCAAATCTCCTTTATTCTTAATCGATGTCTCTCTCTCCTTTCGTCAGTCCAGATCCTGTCTTCTTCTTGGGGTTTTACTGAAAACCTTAGCCATGCTTAATTTCTTTTCGAGTGGCAAGAATTCTTCAGTGTCCTCTTGAGTAATCTGGAGTTCTTTCTTGCCTTTTTCTGTTACTTTGAACTACGTATTGGACATTTCGAGGTTTCTGAAATAGTTAAAAAGCTTCCCTGTTAGTCTGTTAGGACTCATTCTTTGAACATGTCCGTAGAAATAATAACAATAATAATAAAATAATGATGATGATAATAATAATAATAATAATTATTATTATTATTATTATTATCATTTATTACTAAAACCAACGTGAACTCTGGCTTTTAAAACCAATCTTCCTATGTCTCCTATCCACTGCTATCTCAACCTAACACTTCACATCCATTCTTCTTAGATCTTCCAGCACATCAACCAATCATCTTATTCTAGGTCGGCCCCTCTTTCAAAATGTTATTTGGCATACGCTGATCATCCATCCGCTCTGGACGGGGCTGAGGATGATGATGGTTATCCCAGGTAGTCACTCCACAGACGACATCAGCGTGGGGGAAGGGTGAAACAAACCCTAGTCGCTTTTCTGGTGCGCCCGTTAATCGAATACCGTGACGTCTCGATTAGTAGCCAGGCTCCACAATAATTGATCTATAGCATCGACGTATACTATATGGATCCCGTGCTGATAAGCAAAGTGAACTGCAGGAAACCTTCAATAATGAGTTTTTCAAAAGTAGAGAAAGATTTCAATGAAACGGATATTGAAGAAATTAAAAAAATTAAGGGAATTATGAATATGATTAAAGACGTCAGATCATACTATAAGGATAACATTCTGTATTATCTGTGTGGCTTTATTGTAAAAAAATTATTTCGAAGTTAAGGTGTGAAGAATAATGATTTACTGATAACAGATGACAATAACTTGAGCGTTTACACTCATTTTACTGACTTTGTGTCAAGCGGAAAATTAATTAGAACGTCATCAGATGTATTAAAGATTGTAAAATATATGTGTAATTTATTGATTATATCTGATAGTAAACTTAATACGAAAAAATGATTATATCAGCTTGCAAAAACGTTTGCCGGCACAGTGTTTATAAAACATATTTCAAACAATGATTTTTTGAAGACAGCCATGAAGCGCAACTTATCAAATTAATAGGGACATTATTTTGTAAAATCTTGTGCTATGATATTGCTAAGGAAAGAACCGCTGCAGCTACATTCTCTAAGTTTGGTGTCCGCCAGAAGTTAAATAAATTTGTATTATTTAGTAATGTTTAATGTAAACAATTTTTATACAGTTAATATGTAGCTAATTAAATAAAATTAAAAAATTAATGTAAATTAGCATTACTTATTGAACACTTTAACTACCATGGCGAGCGTATAAGCCAGCTTCTTTTACGCAATAAACGTTTTAAAGTTTACGGCTCAGGTCTTTTATTCTTTTTTCCCTTATTCTTATCTTTATTCGTCTGACTTCAACACTAAATGTTCATAAACAAGAACGCGTCAGAACTGTTTATGAAGGCAACAGAACTTAGCGATAAACTGAAATAATGTGCCAGAATACTGAAATCTTACAGTGAAATAAATGTGTATATTTTGGAAAAGAACTTTATAAAAACCTCCCACTTTGGAGTCATTAATTGTTAAAATGACATAGCTACACCATTTAACGCAAAATATGCTCCGCTAAAGCAACAAAAGCTATAACAAAGCAGAAAAGTCAGACTTTGTGCAGGTACAGTACAGCCTATAGCATATGCCCATACAGTATATATATCAGTATTCTTGCCTCCCACTGGTGCAGCTGTCGGACCGAATTCAGTGAATGTAGCACGCGATCCATATAATCCATATAGTATACATCGATGGTCTACAGTCGATCTTTATCTTAATTTCGTGGCTAACATTGTTTACTTTTAGTAGAACTTTAGTAGTACAATTTAGTTAATGAAAACAAAACGTGTACGTCGGTACCAAATTACGACGTAGAACGCGTGCGGTCGTACTAGGTGCGCGGTAGACGCATGTGCGACTTTGACTATCAAAGTAAACAAATCCCAACCACCCCACCGTAGTAAGTTCCACTACTAACAACATGGGAATAATTAATAATTAAAACGCTGTTGTGAATAATTGACGACTGAGGGGTTGCGCTACCCTCGGTAGGGCCGGTCTCTCCCCCTCATCGCTGTTCTCCCCAGAGACTTATCACACGATTACAATAGTCGCAAGGTTGCTCATAGGCGTATCCGCGGAGTAATCTGTTAGGCATACACGCGTTCGTCACGCGTACACTACACGGTATTATTAGTAACAAATTGTCTCGCAACAGCAACGAGGGGGGCGAAATTCTCAGCGACTAGTGAGCAATTTTCTAATATGCATGACATTACTAGCACTCAACCTCTCCTATATTTTCCATCTGGCTATTTCTAGCTACCCAAGTCTGTTTTTTCGAATCGCACATAAGCGCGCGCACACGCACGCACCAGTATAACTTTTTAAATAAAATTTGTAACACGTATATCAATAGTATGCACTGTCATGAGACATATTGTATTGAAAACAAATTTCTTAATAAAAAAATTAAAGTAAAGTCGTTTTATTTATTTTTGATAGATTCAATTTCTTGTAATAACAGTATAGCAGATGATGTAGTGAAAATATTTAAATACGTAAAATACGTTTTACTTAAGCCATAATATCTGGAAATACGTCCCTGCGTTTTCAAAAACGTCGTAAGTTATTTATAAAATCTGTGTGTGTGTGTGTGTGTGTGCGCGTGCGCGCACGCGCGTGTATAATTTTACTGTGAATTTTATTTTAATACATAGAAAGCTACAATGCGTTTTCGCATAAAGGGAACAAAGGGAAAAAAGGAAACTGTAGGAGCATTTGAATTTCAATGTTCCTACGAATTTGTTTTGTAGAGCAGGTCTACTATTTTATAGAAATTGTTAAAAATAAAATTGGATGGAAAAGTAACCCATGAAAGAGTTTTGTCAATAATGGGAGAAAGGCAATCTATTAGAGAACTGTGATGGAAAGACGAGACAGGTTGGTAGGGCACAACCAGGTTTAAAGACTTTGGTGATCAAAAGCGCAGTGAGTGGGAAAAACTGCAGGGGAAGGCAGAGATTGGAGTTTCTGATGCTGATTGTTGAGGATGTGTAATGAGGAGACTGTCTCAGAACTGGAGAAACTGGTGGACCGCATTAAATCCCAATAAGGCGACTGACGACAAAGAGGGAACAAGGCAAGGACAGAGAAAGAGAAAGTGAATGAGAGGGGGGAGATAGGTCAACAGAAAAATACGTTCTGCTGCAAGAGTAATTATGTTCCTACACATACTTCCAAATAGTTTTATTCCTGTTTCTGTGTCAATTAAGTATCTTTGTTTGTTTATGAATGTGTGTGTGTGTGTGTGTTCGTGTATGCGCACGTCTTTCACAATATTAATAAAAAAATAATTATACAACTAGCACAGCCGATACGCACTCATGCGCGTCTAACAAGTGAACAAGTATGTAATTTGAAATATTAAAACTTGTATAAACAATTATTTAAATCAAAACGTTGAAAATAAAACGAAATTACTGTGGATAATATGTAACATTTATTTATGCATATTTTATATTTATGTATAGTACATGCATATTTATAAAGATCGTTGTTAAATATTTTATGTTAGTGATTTTTTAAAAATATTTTATGTGGAAACCTTCTATATGTGGAAATATTCTATTGTATGTGGAAACCTTTTCTTGTTACAGTCGTTCTTATGTATATACTCCTTAAAGAAATAGGCTAAACGTCTTTCACAGTAATAAAACGTCATATGTAAGATGAACAAACGACTAGTGCCTGTTTCTATTAGAGATTCAATGATATAAAAACTTAACCTCTTTAAAATAAGAGTATAATTTGTAATAATCGGGTGAAGTTCAGAAGTATAAATGCAATCAGAAGAAGAGAATTTCTTGACTATACAACTAACGTTACATAATCTTAACCTGTCAGCTTCCATTCGATTTAGAACATTTGAAATATTTAGTGACTGCTGCATGCCATCTACATACAATTGACAAAAACAGGAACATTTAACAGAAAAACGCGTCTGAAGATTAGACCGCAGAGGTATTACCGTACTGAAGAATGCTTACACAGTACAAATGGACAGACAGGGGACAACAAACTATGCAGGATTAAGAAGAATAAGCACAAAGAACGCTTTTTTAATCCCACAGAAAGCATAAAAAATTTTTTTTAGAATTTAATGCCGGTAAAAGAAATATGATTAGCTCAGTGTATTGTCACAAGGTACGATTAACGTTCTTCAGGAATATATGGAAATATAACGTTAAGAAAAGATGAGGAACAGCAAGTAGTAAACCAATACTTATTGTAGAACTGTAGTACGCTGCTCCGAAAACAAGGTCGGTAAAAATCGCCACCTCTTTAGAATAGATATCTAAGGGGGGGACTAATAATAAAATGTGTATATAAATTCTTGACATTCGCTGCGTTAAATAGTTCAGTAAATGGAACCCATGTCCACTGTTTTTTGTCACGTAGCCATGATATTTTTCTTGAGGTCGGCTCATCTTTTCAGTTTAAATTTGTGTCGTGTAATACTGCAAAGCAATTAACATTTTGAGGCATAAACTTAATTTCCTGGATGCATTGGACTCACTCTTTGTTTGTTTGACATTACTACTAACATTTTTATAATGTGGAACTTCCTTGTGCTCATTCCTAAACAAGGAGCACAACAGGAAAAACAAATTGTAGTCGACTTCAAATTGTTACATCGTTAATGATACAACAAAAATTAAAACATACAGATAATTGTCATACCTCCAATAATCCTGCTCATATAATTATTGCAGAAATTATGTTACCTAAATGAAAAAACCTGCCAAATATTGAGTAGCATGCAATCGGAAAATATAGTGAATTATAAAGAAAGTGTTAAAGGGGATAAACTTGGCAAACATAAGAAGAAAACTAAAAAAAAGTGCAGAATAATTCTGAAAAATGAGAGAGAATTCTTAAAAACACGTTTTATATGTGTGTGTGTGTGTGTGTGTGTGTGTGTGTGTGTGTGTGTGTGTGTGTGTGTGTGTGTGTGTGCGTGCGTGCGCGCGCGCGCGTGTTCTAAAAGTAGTCTCATTCCTTTTTGTACTAATTTACTATCAGCTGACAAGCAAATAATATTCTTTTCTAATTGCTCGGTTGACATTTAGTATAGAAGAACATAGTGTGAAATGTGAAATACATTGGTTAGATATATCATTCAGAGAGACGGGTAAAATTTACTGCTACTGCAGAAGCATGAGAAGACACAATTATAACAACAGAGTAGCAGGGAGTGCACCCTTGAGTACGAATAGCCCTAAGCGATGTTAAGTGCAGACAAGAAGCTGTCTCCGTTCTACAAGTACAGACAGTTATTTCTTAGAATTAATGTATTCTTTTTTCAAGGAAAACTCGCGAAATACCGGCGGGCGTTTAAAAAGTAAGTTTTCTCGTAAAATGGAAATACAGTAATTGTGAACACTTTGGACTTCTTTAAATAACCCAACATGTCGACGTAAATTGAAGCCAGATAACGTGGAAGTTAGACACGTAGGGTATACCTTATAGCTGTCAATAACTAATTTAGACAACTAAATTCGAATGTGTTTCTATATGCGAGGCAGTATATTATGGGCTAAAACTGAAAATATATTATCTTGTGGGGGACAGTTATTTTTGTTATCCATATAATACAATTTTATAATACTAAAATAATATTTTATAATAATATAATACTAACACTATAAAATACAAAATACTATTTTATCTTCTGTGGCATAAAGCAAGTGTATAGTTTTTGTTGTTTTAGAGATTTCATATTGATTCATTATTGTTGATATTACTTTCTTCTCATCATACATGTGTGCACTTATTGCATGTAATTAACATTATCGCAAAATGAGAAGATGAGAATCTGCATTGCATAACTATGAAAGGTATGGATAATTAATTATATAAAAAAAACAATAATATTAACTCTGACACTAAAAATGATATTGTTTATTATTGTAACGAAAAATTTACAATGTTTCCATTAACTTAAATGGAAACATTACTGCACCCTCCAGGATATAATAGTTATTTTGTTACTTGATTTTCTTATTCATTAAAGTAGTATGATAATGTAGTAGATGATGTAATTAATTAAATTACCTACTAGTACAATTGTGTATAGGTGTTTAATAATCGTCTATGTTTGAAATTAAAAATTCCGGGCAACACAAATTTTAAACGTCTTTCACTTTTTGCAATAGAAAATGGAAACTTCTACATAGTCGAAGAGTAATTTCGATTTAAGAAAGAAATTTCGCCACCGAGGAAAGTTGGTTTTGTTAATTAAAGAATGAATATTGAAAGAAAAAAATAAATGAGCACAGCGAGCCGTGAAGGATGGGATGAGTAATGTGGAGAAACAAAAATGAAAATTTTTAAAGAAAAATTATTAAATAAAGGCTTCAACTGTAAACCAAGTTTTGATTTATTATTAAAGCTTTCCGCAAGCCTATTGTACGGCCTCAGTCTTACGCACTACCAAAAGAAACTTGGTGTTTCGGATTTCTGGGAAAATGTTTTCTTCTTTTTTATTCTTAAATACGGATTTAATTTGGTCGCGAAAAACGGCAATTCAACAAGTCGTGAATTCGGAACGAGGACACTGTATTCATTTTGAAGTTACAAAAAGCACTCTGTTGTATCTTAAACAGATAAATTTTACAGCTCTTGTGTTTTTCAATGTGGTTGAGGAAAACACGGAAGTTTTTGTTCACTGTGGTTTCGGTTTCGTAAACACGTTTCCACATAATTCGTTTATCGGACTGCTGTAAAAGGAGCATACAAAAGGCTAAGGGAGATTCAAACAGGAAGAAACAAATAACGAGTTAACACTCTACTCCTGCAAAAAGCTTAACAAAACATTCTGATTTATTATATCAATTTACCTACTTGTGACATGACTCCTCTGATGTAAACTCTAAAGGTAATATATATTTACAATTAAGTTATGTTTATAAAGTGTAGTTTACAGCGTCATTACTTTGACGTAAAACTCCATCATACTGTACCATTCTATGAGAATAAAGATTTGGAGTAGCCTACATACTCGTAGATTATGTGTTTTCCTCATCCCTACTTCCACTACGCTACAGCTTCTCGCGAGTCTTGGCTCTCATCACTTTAATCTTCCTTCCCTCCATGCCCAAAATTTTGTTACATCCTCTCTCATTCCATGCTCTCATTTAGTTCTAGGCGTTAAACTGTAGGTCACGAACGTAGTG
The DNA here is from genome assembly GCA_034769895.1 of Magicicada septendecula. Classification (NCBI taxonomy): domain Eukaryota; kingdom Metazoa; phylum Arthropoda; class Insecta; order Hemiptera; family Cicadidae; genus Magicicada; species Magicicada septendecula. The sequence continues at coordinate 144,484,338 of CM068372.1, forward strand.
TGTTTAGAAACTAATGAGGTTGATCATGTGAAACTATTTATTCAAACATTAACTACTAAACAGTGTTATCTTCTTCATAAACTATGGAATTATATCGTCTTCTCTTGTGAAGCCACAAACTGTGGAAACGTGGTTTACACTGATTGAAACAGTGGTAGAAGTGTTCAACTCTCACTCTCTATTTTGATATTTTCGTTAGGTGTAAACCATTTTGTTATTTTACACAATTTCAAAATGGTGGATCCGAATGTCGCTTTCAATTTTTTCAAACAATAATCAAATAGAGTTACATAACGGAGTTAAGTAACAGTACTAGAAAATCATAAAAGTACCTGTTTTTGTCGTAATAATCGTTTATAGAAGGCGGGTGTGAGATCGAGTATTAGCATAATAAACGCGATGATGAAATGAGGAGCAAAACGTGAGACCAAACATCAATAATAGAATTATAAATTTTCTGTTTAGTTTCTCTGGACACACACGGTTGTAAATCTAACTTATTTTCCTATTCCTGAAGGCACAAATTTCTTATACAAAATACTTCGTAATTAAAAACCTGTAATCACCATTTGTTTGATTTTACTTCCCGTTTTTGAGAGTGGCGAGTTCTCAGTTTTCTTTTGTACCACTCTTTACTTTGCTGTTTCACTTCTGGAAAACCTAAAATCCAATATTCGGCACTTTTTGTAAAGTCTGTCATTTTCAAATGATCAGTATACCTTATACCTTCGAAAATATGACATAAGTTAAATATCTAGACTTCCTGGTAACAGATACAACTAACATAGACAGAGAAATTACTGCTAGAATTAACAAAATATTTGCAGCCTTCCGCATATTTTTCTCATGCAAAGTTCTGTAGGTAAATGCCAAATAAAGAGTTTTTAATAGCTGACTGGATGTTAAAACCAGAAGTGCTATACGGGAGAGAGACGTCGACGACGACAAGCTAATATGTTTGAGAACCAAGTGCTAAAGAATGTCATACGATAGAAATAGTAAGAGTTGCCGCGAAAGAGAGAACTGTAAGAAATTAGAAGGATAAAGGCTCTCATAACAAGCGAAATTAGACTAAAACATTAGAGTGGATTGGTGATGTTTTAAGGACAGAATATGACAGAGATATCAACAAAATACGTATTATGTCACTCATAAGGAAAGGCCTCTACGAACACTATTAACAAGACTTTCAGCTAACGTAAAAAGAGACCTGCAAGAATTAAGAAAACCAGACACTGTAAAAAACAGCAAAGCACGGGAATAAATAAAGCATTTTAGGGAGGCTAAAACCCTATTAAGTGGTTATGGGGCCATAAGACGTAAGTAGTATTCAGTATTAATTAAAATAATTTCTAAGCAGAACGCTGCCGTTTATAATTACAGCTGTTTTATCACTTATTTATTTAACTTTGCTTGCGGACGTTATACAAATTAAATTATTTTCTCCTTACACAATGGAAAGCAGTTTTATGTACAGGCCTACAGAGTGTCAGTCGTATTTCCACTCTTAATGGCAATTTCACTTTTGTTTGTACCCATTTTAGAGATTCTCATAATTTTACTAAACGCTACAGAAAATTTTAATACAAAATCAACGCTCTTTATAGACTCAACATATTATGTTCGACTTTAAGGTGCGCAGTAAAGCTAAACTGACGCTTGACGTTAAAGTCACGATTTTCAGATGACTGATGTGGTTAATGTCACATGTAGTTAAAACACACAGTGTTTTAAACGGCAAGCCCTGTTTCTTTAATTTACGATAACAGCGTAATTTGTACGTACTCGTACATTGTAAGTGCCCATACTCGTACAGTGTAAGTGCCCATACTCGCACATTGTGAGTGCCCATACTCGTTACTTGTTTATCCGCCATAGTATTTCCTTCTTTTTACCACTTCTGCGTCGAAAACTTGATTTTATTTCTCTGTTTCCATTTCTTATTTTTGGTTTTCGTGACTTCTTCATGTTAATCTTTGACTGTGAAAGTGACGGTAGATTTTTATACATAAATGTTGTAATATTTAAAAATTAAACACAAAAATCGTTAGTACTCCACCTGAATTTGGAAATGCAATATAGTGTTATTAGAAAATTTTATTCCATTCATTATTATTTACTGACTCAACAAATAGAAAAGATAGACATAAAAATTAGGTGTTCGCAATTTCTAAAAAATATACAATTTTGCTACATTGAAAATAATAAAAAATTGTAAATATCCACTTCTTCTTCCTTTTGTCACGTAAAACTGACAGTTTTGGGTTTCTAACCGTCATGTGTAATGTTTATCTGTCTTATCATTTTCTTTATTTCCATCTTCTTTACAGAAAAATCAGAAAAAGATCGTCAAGAAAATATTATATATTCCGAGTTTAAATAAACGCCAAAGCTGTGTTCTTTAGTTCATATTGTTTCATATAAAAGACTTTAAAACTTAATAGTTACGTTTAGTTTTTATTCGATACGCATCTAAATATGCCTTAGGTTAGGTTAGGTTAGGTTAAGTTAGGTTAGGTTAGGTTCTATTCGCCTTTAGATTTCATGTTACAAAGTTAATTGAATACACATACAAGATAAAGTACATATTTATAAAGAAGATTCTATTCAGTATCACTTCTTGCAATTTGGATTTGCAAATAGTAAGTGAATACGATAATAATAAGAAGATATACGAAATGTGTAGAATTTCAAGTCTAGACAGTAAAAAAGTGATAAGGAATTTTATAAATTTGTTAGACTTAAGTATTTAGAATGGATTCATAATGACAACAAGTGTGTAAAAAATGCCTGTTAACGATGATTGTCATCATATAAAGTTCCCTTGTGACAGTGTCTTTAGTTTTTGGAGACAACAAACTAAGAACATTACTTGAATAGGAAAACTGTGAAAATATGGGGAATTTTGAAAAACGTATATATTCTACAACCCATAACATTACAGTAGTTGTTTGAAGATGCAATATCTGTTAACATGTGGTTTTTTGTATGCGATTTATACTGATGATAAATCTTACGAACCATTTCTGTCCTGTAGAAAACGTTTCCAAATACGTATATAAAGAAGCGGTGTATCTGTGACGAATCAAAGGCCTACAAATATATATTCCCACGTACACTTCCGCGCGAATGGACTTCTGCGGTGTCCATTCTGTTTTCAAAGACTTCTTCCGAAAACGGGCCGCGTCAAAAATGTCTTGTACGACAACGTTTCGCCCATATGACAGTAAGTATCCTCAGGTTTACGTAGCAATGAAACTGGGAAGCAGACTCAGTTTTATAGTATAGAAGAGGCCGGTGGGTGATCCAGTAAGTGGCCCTGCCCTGTAGGTTGTTACACCGCTTGCAGTATTTTGCTTGCCAACTGAGTTTGCTTGCCAGAATCATCGTCACATACACCTGATTATACTCATTGTAATGTGGGTGAAACACTGTCGTACAAGATATTTTTGAGGCGGGTCTTTACCAGAAGAAAGCTTTCAAAACAGAATGGACTACAAATTTAGTTTAAATTTGAACCGAGTTGCAAGAGAGATCACTTCTCATCGAAACTTTTAAAATGATAGATGCCTGTTCTCTGTACACTATACGGTTAGTCTGACAGACGGAGTATGTTAACGGTCACGGCGTGACGTTGTGCAAGCGATTGTGGTTTACTCTTGCCGAGCGCACATAAACTTAGGTAAATGAGTCCAGTAAAGGTTGTATCGTTGCCAGATTACACCTTTGCTCTCCGAGACAGTAAATATATCCGCATAGAATATATACGCTTCAAGTTACACGAGGCAGTGAAATTATATACAAGGCACACGAGGAAGTATTCATCATACATTCAGGAATTACAAACAATGCCCGGGGCTACCCTGTGACTGGACGGACCTGTAAACTATGAACATACCGATGGTAAGGCTGAGCGTTCTAATCTCCAACGACAGACAACAAATCACCAAACTGCAGAGCATAAAATTATATTTATATTTTTATAAACACTTGAAAGTTATAAACATTAAAAAGCGATAATTATAAAAAACTGTTAAGAGTTATAACGTAAGTGGCAGTATTACTTAGATAAGTAAATATAAAATTGTAAAGTAGGTCAGCATTAGTTAGTTTTTATTGAGGTCGACAGAGTAAGGTTTCTACCTAATGCGATCATTGTAAAGAACTTGTTTTTTTTTCAAAGACTGTATGTTAATTTCACATGGTGTCTTCTTTTTGAAAATAAATTAAACATCATTACACGAGATACAGAAACAGACGGACATCGCACCCCAACGAGCTGGCAGCAAGACGCTAGATGACACTAGATGCGCAAAACTATTACAAACTTTCATACTATTAAAAAACGGCCTTACGAAACAGACTGTTTCGACTAAATTCTTAATAGACTAAGGAAGTAGTTTTCGTCGCTGCATAGTTCACATGACATATTTTTTCCTTTCACTTACATGAGTCTTGCTTAATGATACTAGTTGTGACATACTTCAAAATAAAATAAACATAAATAAATCATTCCACATATACACCTCGACAGTACTAATTTTTTATAGTAACATGTAATTTGGGTATATATCTGTACCAAAATTTAAATATCAATTTTAAAACGAAATTCTAAAATAAAGCGACGAAAAACTATGAACTCTATATTTCAAACATAAATCTTTCCTAAGTAAATGAGATAATATGATCATCTTATTAGGTTTCTTGTCGAAATTTTCCACCACGTATCTAATGCTGTTAAGTGATTACGTCTGTTATTGTTTCAATAACATTGTTAAAGCAACGTTCAGCGATTGGATGTTTAGTGTCAACAGACGTAAAGTTTTGAGTGATCTGTATACAACCCTGAATACAACCAACCTCACTACTCACAGTCGTACAAGTTATCGTAAGCCCAGAGATAGACAGATTTAGAATATCCGTTAAGAGTATGTAAAACATCGGTAGAAAACGAGTGTGCTCAGAAGAAAATCCTTCACAGCGCATTTGTTTGTGTTCCGTCGAAGTTCTTTTTGAATTGTAAATGACTGACAATCAAAGGAAGTAATGCTAACAGAATGTTTTTATCGTGTGTGTGTGTGTGTGTGTGTGTGTGTGTGTGTGTGTGTGTGTGTGTGTGTGTGTGTGTGTGTGAGAGAGAGAGAGAGAGAGAGAGAGAGAGAGAGAGAGAGAGAGAGAGAGAGAGAGAGAGAGAGAGAGAGAGAGAGAGAGAGACAGACAGACAGACAGACAGAGTGCTAGAGAACACTGTTTGTAAAGAGACACAAATATTCTGGCAGTTTAAAACGTGAGAAAAATAGTTCGGTGTGTGTATGGTTGGGAAAGGGTGGGGTTGCCGCGATGTAGGGTAAAAAAGTGGCCCAATTTCCGTTTCTGAAGGGAAGAAACATTACTCTCTGTTTACTTCAATCTCTTTCCTTTAGACTTCTCTCACCTTCCATCCCTCTCTTTATGCTCTCTATCTCTCACTTTCTCCTTTTATTCTTTCCTCACTTGTACTTTCTCTTATAACACGCAGTGGTATCCTTTCTACACCAAACAAATGATGTTGATAGATTACAAAAATGATTATCTAATTCGTGTATTTTACCTTTTTCATGAAGAGTCTAATTTATATGTTTTAATCTTGTATAAAATCAGACAATGTAATACTCATATCACACACCCAAGCAATTTAAGTAGTTTTACATTTGTTTTTATATAAGAATATATTTTATGTTATGATGTCTTTAAGTTATTCTTGTTTAATGCATGTAAGCTGTACAAAACATTTTATTGTAGCTTCTTACAAAAGAGAATGTTCTAAATTCATATTTTCAAAATATAACTATTTCTTTAATAATAATTAGTAAAGCAATGATTTATTTTTAAATATTTTAATTTGTTATTTCATGCCATCAATGTTTCACTCTCCTATATTAAAAGAAAAAAATATTATACAACAGTTATACTTAGCGCAAAGAACACATAAAATCTCACCTAGCAGGTGGTTTAAACACAATAGAGCAGTATTTGTTATTAACAGAGAATTGTATCATAATAATAATGTATTACTTGTAATATATGTATTTGTGTGTGTGTGTGTGTGTGTGTGTGTGTGTGTGTGTGTGTGTGTGTGTGTGTGTGTGTGTGTGTGTGTGTGTGTGAGTTGTAATTCCTATGAGGAGATGAAATGAAGAGTACAGAGAAGATCGCTGTGGAGACCTGCCACAAACCAATCTGCAGATTGCTAACTAAAAAAGGAGAAGGGGAAAGTGTGTTTGTATTTGTGTGCGTTCATATATACATCTAGAAGATACGAACTTAGTGCCGTTAGAGGTGGAAGCATTTAAGACTAAACTAAAATCAATTAAAATTATTCCTATTGTTCATTTTATTAACTTTGCGTGTTAAGCATAAACTATTCGGGGACAAAAGTTAAATACTATCATTTTCACTGTGTCATTATAACTATTAATGTCACTGCCTCATAAAAGTCGTCGCCTCACTGTCACTGGGGTCTTCCATTTCCCTTTGTTTATTATTGTTACCAAACCCATTCAAATTATAAATACAACCATTATTGTAATAAAATAAACAAAAACACATTAACACCAGATAACATCATAAATATTAACAATAGTTTTTATCTTGTTCCAGGTAAGTCGTCACCCGATGGGTTATCTTGAATATATTGGGAAAAACAGGTAGGCCTACCTGATAATTTCATTAAAGTACTTCATACTATCCTACTAATAATATGGATATTACTATTACTGTTAGAGCCTCATCATCATCATCAACGTCGTCATCATCATCATATTCACCAGTAGTAGTAGTAGTAGTAGCAGCAGTATCTATGTATGTATTACAACGATACAACGTTATTAGATGTATGCGTGTCGTGCCACACGTTGACAGGCGACAAAGTTATTACAATACAATAACGTGTATGTGTAAATTGGGTTCAGGTGTAATTATAATAAGAGTAACTCTTTTTAGGAATCGTAATATGTTTCATTTATTACTTTAAACAAACATAAAAAAAATAATAATATACAAATAATGATCAATTCCCCATATGATATCCATTATCTATGGTTTCAAAGTTTCTTTACTTGCCGTGTTACCATCACAAACATATATATTAAATTCTAGATATTATATTATAAATTGAATTTAAAAACTTTTCTTCATTATATTAAGATTTCTTGCCTACTCAGTCTAAATGTGTGCTTTTGTTAACAATTATTAATACATTCTTACTCTATATTTTCTTTATACCTTTCTACGGCTTTATCATTTTAGCACACTCAATTGATTATTTTCGATGACTCTACGTTATGTGGTTTTACTAAGAAAAAGTTAGATAAATTAATTACTTGTTAATTTTCCCAGCAAGGATTTAACTTATCGTTTCATTGACTGTTCATTCATTAAAGAAAAATAATTAAATAATTTTCTGATTACACATGAATTACATTGATTTTATCTCTATCTACATACTTACAAAAATCACATACTTATTATTTACTCTTACAAAAATGTTTTGTTTTTGTTTTTCTTTTTTTTTTTATTATTAAAGTCTTTTAATGTCTTTCTCTTTGATAATTATGTATTGGTTTTTCGTCACCTTAAATTCCGCAGAGTTTTCCCATGTCATCCAGTGATTCCTTCGGTTCGATCCTCCTGGATGTCCTCTTGTCCTCACTGCTCGTCCTCTCGTCTCTCGTCCTTCATGGTACATTGGCTGCTGTAGACTATGATGACATGTTGCTCTGGATCTGTAGCTGTTATTATAGAAACGTCTCTAGTCCTCTGCATCTCGTTCCTCTGCTAGTCGTGCTTTCGTCCTCTGTCAGGAGTTGATGTTCTTAGCTGTCGACTGCTTGTAGACGTCCGACGATTTCTTTGTTACGGTACTTTTTTAATTATTGTTTTCATTAATACTTTAAATTAAAACATTGCCGTAATACTTTATAAGTTAAGCTACAAAAATCATACTGATGTTAGGTTTAGCGTCTAACTTTGTCCAAAGTAGTTTAAAAAATTCGCGTCTCGGACGGCCATAGCGTACCGCCGCGACTGTGAATGTTAGAAGAGAGAGATTAGCTCTCCTGGGCTTCTATTTATATCCACTCAGAAAACTGCACCTGTCGATTCAGGAATCAGCCTGTCGACAGTTGAACCATGGCATGATAGCCCCCACTCTCGTCTCATTTCACATAATTGCACTTTTTCGCCAATCGCACTGTTTAACGCAGATTTCACGGCGATAAAATATTGTCTAATTTAATGACCTATGTGATGTGCAATTTTCATGATGCTCGCACTACTAGTGTAAGTATAATGCTTTAAAAATCGCACTGGATTCGCACTGCTTATCCGAATTACGTAAAATTCGCATTACACTTGTGACTGATTTTTACACATTTTTAGAAGTTTTTACCTTCTCTCTAACATTTATGGTTTGCTTAATATTAAATATACTCTAAATTTAGCATTGACTTGGGGTGAGGTCGCAAACTTTCAGGATCAGACAGGCTTCACGCACACACATTATTTACTTGTATACACACATGCAGTGGTAATCGCGTGATGTTTACCTGTTGGTTCCTGCTCGAAAGCCAGCTTCCAATCTCACACCTGCTCGTCTATTATATATTATTGAAATTAACTTAAATATTTATAATATATCATGTATGCGCATTACAACTTTTGCTTGTATTGTCGCAGTATCTATCAATATTACGCATCACTATTCTATTTCAGGATTCATTGTTTAATCTTTACATTTAATCTGTTCTAATTCTTAAAGTTTTTCTTTATATCAATTACTAGCCTTAAAGGATAATCAAGAAAAGGAATTAGGAAATCAAAGATGTTCAAAATCTACATCCACCCACCTACGCACACACACACACACACACACAACTGTTTATTAATTTTCGATGACTCTAGATGTTTGAAATTCAACATTTTTACTAACCGAAATTGTAAAATTCCTTAACAGTTTGAATAGAAAATAAGAACTTCGATAACATTAAAGATTGATTTGTAATTATATATAATTCATCTACCAAGAAAAGTCTCTTTTTTCTTAATTAAAAAATGAATATTAAAGTAAGAAAAGAAAATGAAAACATGGGGCTGTATGGTAGTGGGAACGAGTAGCGCGGGAAACAAAAATAAAAATTTTAGAGTAAAAATTATTAAAGAAAATTGTTAAAGGAAGTTTTGATTTATCATTAAATAGTTTCCACAGGCCTGCAGTGCGGTCGCGCTCACTGCCAAAACAAACTCGGTGTTTCGCATTTTGGTGAAATATTTTCTTCTCTTCTCGTTATTCTCGTTCGGCCACAAGAAACGAGCGGTTCCCAAAATAATATCGGATGACAGCTGTACGACAGATGCAAAAATTAAAACAGCACAAACTAAAAAAACTTTTCCAAGAAGAGTCTGCTGACATCTCTTCTCAGCATTTCAGAGAAGTGTTTCTCTGAAATCACTGAAGCATAAAACGTTGTTTTAAAAAAATATTTGTTTACAAAGCACGTACTTTTAAATACAATATATTTTGATTTCGAAGCAAAGTAAAAGGTAAAACTTAAAGCTTTGAAATTTGGTGTTATACTGTAGATTCCTTCTATCCATGGAATACCATGGACAGTGAATTTCATGGATATAACGAATGTATAAGAAACAACTTCTGTCGAAAGTGGGAGAAAACAGGGTGCTGCTGAAAACAACTTTACAACGAATAGAAACGTATTACGGAATTCTAGCTGGTGTACTACCTTGCCGTAGCCAACGAAATAGAAAGGCCTTGGCGCGCGGGAATCAGCTGTTTCACCGGGTCTGAGTTTGGTGTGCGCGTAGAGGCTCTGACCGCTTTGTGTAGTGTGGTTTTTCTTCAATGAATTAATGTTCTGTTTCTTTTAGTGACTTCGCTAAGTGAAGCAATGATATCGTTAAGTTATAATAAAATTAATTTTCAGTGTTTTTATTGCTATAGTGTATAACTATTGATGTAATATACGGAGAACGATCTCGGTTTGCCGGCATTCGTAACGGATTTTACAAATGTGATACATTACTTTATCGCGTGTTTCTCATAAATACAGTAAGTTCTTCTATTACAATACATACGTGAAATTATGTAGTTTCATCTAGTATTTGTTTTAAGTGTTTAGTGCAGTGATTTTCTCCTGTTCCACACGAGTTCATAACATAACATAACCTATTAACACACGGCAGGACCAGAAAGGTAATGTAATGATTGTTTTCTTTCTTTCAGTGGTACAAAATGCCTCGACATTGTAGTGTCTTTGGATGTAGATCAAATTATGATACTGAAACGGAAAGGACTTCTACATTTTCACTGCCAAAAGACAAAAATCTCCGGAAGACATGGTTGAGAAACATTCCAACAAATTTTTCAAAATTAAAAAATCCCACTATCTGCATAAAACATTTTGATGAATCGTGTATCATTAGAATAGACAGAGTTACTACAATGAAAGGGGAATTAATAGAATATCATAGAAAAATACCTAAGCTTACAGAAAATGCTGTGCCAACTATATTTCCTAACACACCTTCGTACTGTTCTAAAACTATTCCTAAAGTAAAACGCCTTGCTGATGTAGAAGATGAACATTTAAACCAGGCTATTAGGGAAAGCATTGTATCAAATAAACAACACATGGAGCGTGATTCCATAAGTGGTACAAGTGATATCCTTTCATTTTTAAATGCACGACAAATACATTGCAGTAAATGGACAATTATTGAGGATGAGACAAAGATTTTAATTTGTCTACTGGGTATCAATAATGGGACACCTTGTGTTACATCTTTTATAACAGTGAATGCTGATTTGTCTTTTAATGTTCAAATGAACAAAGTTTATCCAATTAATACTTTAAATACAACCAAGAAGTTAAACTCTTTACATATTTTGGACAGTATCATGTCACAGATTGAAAATGGTGAATTAGTGCCTACTGTTAGAGATAAAGTAGATTGTGCTGTCCAACTATTAGAGTCCTTGCCTACTTATGATGAAAATGAACATTTGAAATTTATTGTAGGACAACTAAATCTATCACAGGCTCCAAAAAATAACAGGTTTTATGATAACAAAAGTATGATACTAGCCTCTACACTTTATGTTCACTCCTCATCTGCATATAATGCATTAAGGAAGTGCGATTTACTCATTTTACCTCACCCACGTACCCTGCAAAGACTAATTTCTTCTTTTGAATTGTCATCCAATAGCAGTTCCTACTTGGAAAGCAGAATTAAACACTTGAAACCACATGAACTCTTAGTATCTCTGGTGATGGATGAAATATATATTCAACCTCAACTCTCATTTAAAGGTGGTGAGATTTATGGGAGTAGTTATTCTGATGCTCAGAAATGTGCTAAAACAGCTCAAGTGTTCATGGTATCCTCCCTTCTATCAAAATATGTAGATGTAGTAGCCATTATACCAGTTATTAAAATGACTAGTGAACAGTTGAAGTCTTTCATCGCAGATGTTTTGAACATGTTGGAAAGAATTGGTTTTCAAGTTATTAGTCTAATTGCTGACAATAATATTATTAACAGAAAGGCATATGAACTTATGACACCAAATAAAACTTTGCAGCCTAGCATTTTGCATCCATTAGACTCGTCTCGGAGACTTTTATTTATGTTTGACACTGTCCATATTTTGAAGTGCATTAGGAATAATTTGCAAACCAAAAGAAATGTAAACAAAACCTTGTGTTATACTGACATGAATGATCCCTCTAAAATACTATGTGCACAGTACAGACATTTAGAATTAGTGTATGAAAAAGAAAAAGAATGTCTTGTTAAGTATGGACATACACTTTCTGCTAAAGTACTATATCCATCAGCAATTCAGAAACAGAATGTGGGCTTGGCACTGAAAATTTTTAATGATAATAATATTGTGGCCTTGAAACATGCTACGAAAGATCTGCCTAATGTTTCTCAACAGATAAATGAAACTGTAATTTTCCTTAATATCATTGTTAACTGGTGGAAAATTGTTAATGTTAAGAGTGTGTTTGAAGGGAAAAGATTTAATGATCCTTATAGAGAGGCAATTAGAAGTCCAACAGACATGCAAGTGCAATTTCTAAATAAAATGTGTCATTGGCTGAAAATTTGGAGAGTCTCCGTTCCAATAATAAATGCGTTAACTGCTCAGACATTTCAGTCCTTGATTACAACTTTAGAATCTCTCCTAGAAATTATTCCATATTTATTTGACAAATACAGAGTTGATTATATCTTGCTAAGCAAATTTCAGAGTGACAATTTGGAGAGTCGTTTTGGATGCTACAGACAACTAAGTGGTGCAAATTACTACATCACTTACCTACAGATACTAGAAAATGAAAGAAAATTGAGGTTCAAGAATGCTGTGCTGTTTGCTGCTCAAAATGTTAATGTAAACCTAAAAGATTTGTTACCCACCCAACAGAATGATGACAATGACGTTGAACTGAGTAGCTTTTTGGATATCGTGGACCAAGACTTTGAAATGGATGTCATTCCAAATGATACTGTGCCAATATTGACATATTTAGGGGGATTTGCTGCTAGACAGGTTCTACGTAAATCAAGATGTGATATTTGCAGTTCTTGGCTCCAATTAAACAAAGAAGTGAAAGTTGATTTGTCTTATGACTTTCTAAAGGACTTGGACAGGGGAAAATTAACATTACCTACTGATAAAGTAGTTTTTATTGTTGGTTTGGCATGGCATACAATGTCATTATTAACAAAAGATTACATTCAAGATTTCTTGTCAGGTGGGAAACAGCTCTCAGTAGCTCATAAAATTTGCAGCATTAAATTACTCAGGTCAGATATGCAGAATAGTGAGTGTAAATGTTTCCATAAGAAGACCCTTATGGACAAACTTGATAGTGTTGCCCTTTGTGTGAATAAAAGTTTGATAAATAACCTTGTTAATAACAACAATGACCAGTCGTGTGCTTCTAAAGACACTTCAAGAAAAGTTAAAAAACTGAAAACTTGAAAATGGCATAATTTGAGTTCACTTTCCATAACCTTAAATTCATTTTACTTAAGTTTCTCTTTTATTTTTCAAGGTTCTTAATATCTTCCAAAATATAAATATAAATGGCAAGTCTGGTACTGAGATTTAATTTTGTAGGAAACCAAAATAAAATTAAGTGGTCAATACCACTGCAAGAAACTTTTAAGGAATATGTGATTAAAATGTCTTTTAAGAACTCCATTTCAAGGTAAGCTGTATAGTATTACTTTTGTAGTGACTGAGTTTAATTATTTTGAAGAATATATTATCATGACTGTTGGTTGTAACATATCAGAATACTATTATAGCAGTAGTAAGTACAAGCAATGTCGTATCAGTCTTGTCTTGTCAGTGTCTTGTATAAATGTGGTTTAGAGTTATTTTCATTATATTATGGCATAATTTGAGCTCACTTTCCATAACCTAAAATTCATTTTACTCAAGTTTCTCTTTTATTTTTCAAGGTTCTTAATATTTTCTAAAATATAAATATAAATGGCAAGTCCGGTACTGAGATTTAATTTTGTAGGAAACCAAAATAAAATTAAGTGGTCAATACCACTGCAAGAAACTTTTAAGGAATATGTGATTAAAATGTCTTTTAAGAACTCCATTTCAAGGTAAGCTGTATAGTATTACTTTTGTAGTGACTGAGTTTAATTATTTTGAAGAATGTATTATCATGACTGTTGGTTGTAACATATCAGAATACTATTATAGCAGTAGTAAATACAAGCAATGTCGTATCAGTCTTGTCTTGTCAGTGTCTTGTATAAATGTGGTTTAGAGTTATTTTCATTATATTATGGCATAATTTGAGCTCACTTTCCATAACCTAAAATTCATTTTACTCAAGTTTCTCTTTTATTTTTCAAGGTTCTTAATATTTTCCAAAATATAAATATAAATGGCAGGTCCGGTACTGAGATTTAATTTTGTAGGAAACCAAAATAAAATTAAGTGGTCAATACCACTGCAAGAAACTTTTAAGGAATATGTGATTAAAATGTCTTTTAAGAACTCCATTTCAAGGTAAGCTGTATAGTATTACTTTTGTAGTGACTGAGTTTAATTATTTTGAAGAATGTATTATCATGACTGTCGGTTGTAACATAATATCATAATACTATTATAGCAGTAGTAAGATGATGATGATGATTGTTGTTGTAAGGGGCCAAACTACTTCGGTTATAGGCCCCAGCAGTAGTAAGTACAAGGAATGTCGTATCTGACTTGTCTTGTCAGTGTCTTGTATAAATGTGGTTCAGAGTTATATCTTCATTGCATTTACTGTGTAACTGTTTAAATTTTTATGCATGTTTCAAACATTGCTCTTTATAAAAATCATTCCGTGGATAGACTTAAATTCACGCTGCAGAGCTGTCAGACTATCTGCGTGACGTCACACGAAAATGCGAGCCGCGCGCCATAGCCTGTCTATCTCGTTAGCCTCGCTACCTTGCTTGATGACGTAGTTGGACGTCTGCTACTTGACAACGACATCGGACTCCCTAATTCCCCTTCCTCACTTAGGCGCCATGAATAGTTCAGGCATAATTCTCACAGAAAGCTCTATGTCTGGAAGCGATGTGTAATTTACGTTAGCTTACCATTTAAGGATGTAAGTGGTTTGATCCAAAGTTCGCGCTTTGTATTTGTATTAATTTCCCGCGCTACAAGTGGCAGATTAAAAAACTTTTTGTTGTTGGCTCAAATTAGAAACAATCGTCTAAAATGTTTTTCTTATTTGATGCACTGTTTCGATTTGGCAGCTAATTATAGAAGATGTGTATTTGGCGACTCTGTAACATCCTACAAAGCAATATTTAAGAAACTACATTATCGTTTCTGTCAAGAGTATAAGGAAAACTACTCTAATGTGACGAAAGTATTGTAGAAGGCGAATCTGACACTCATGAATTAGCGGTTTCCGAAAGGAACAAAATCTTTAACAGCAGAGGTAGATGGGTTGAAGTTCATGATGGTCATATGAAGACTCTGGTTTTGCGTTTCACACAATTTCATCACTAGGTGTAACGGTAAATAAAGAGAAATATTTGGACATTTTACGCACGTTGCGTGTAATCACACTAACTCAGAAGTAAAATAACACTTGAGATTAAGCTTAAAGTTAAAACAAAACAGATTTACGGAAGGATAATTTATGGGAATTGCACCCCAATAATGCACTAGGACGCATGTCATTGCTTGTTCAGAAATTTTAGATACATCAACATATTCTTTTGTCTCCACAATTATGAAATTTTTGACGGAAGGATAACGTTTCGTGACTGTTGAAGACGTAAAAGAAAAATCGCTGAGCGAGATCAAGGCTACACCAAAACCTACATTCGTCAAACGTTTTGAAGACTGAAAAAAAAGGATAATCGTGTTATATCCGGCTGGAACTACTTTAAAGGGAGAGATAAAAGTAGATGAATCGATTCATAATTTTAAAGTAAACAAAGATTCCACAAACGTTTAGACCAAACTTTGCATCTAATACAGTGTGTTACTGCTGCAAATTGTGATTAAGAAGCTGTGCTGTGTGGGAAGATATGAATTAGTGCCTAGGAGAGGGATGAGACTTTATGCACATCATTTCTGAAGAAATGAGATTCAGATAAGAGCTTCCACTGTGGCATATCCCCGTGAAGTAATGCCTAGCGTTAGTCCCACTGGATTAGCATAAGCAAGGTCTGTTGTCGAGGAGGGAGTTTTTAGTAGCTACACTGATATTTGGGGAGTCGGGGAGATCCACACTGGCAAAAAATGCAGGGTTCCTCCTAAGTCAAAAACAATTTTTTGTTCCTCCTTCCATAAAAAATATTATCTTTCTTGATATAATTATGGAAAGATGTAAAACTAAGCGGAAGACCAAGTCAAGAGTATTCAGTTTAAACCAAGCGAGGAAGAAATAAGGAAGCGACTGCATTAGGTTTGGAGAAAAAAATTACAGGGCTACCAACTTACGGCTTAAGGGAAAGTGTATAGGCCCCTCTGTTACTGAACGAGTCAGCGTGTTCCACTGGTTATATAATCAACAACAAGTTTGATTTACTGTGTCAAAAGAATATTCAATACCCTACTCTGCTTTTTAGTGTTGTCATAAGGTTAGTTTTTTTAGTGGAAGACTTCTGCTAACAAGATCATTCATAAACACAAACAAACGATTACGTTACTCTGTATGTAGGGACTGGCAGAGTTTGATTTTCGCAGACGGTATGTGAAGCCGACAATGAACACAAATATTTTCGTGAAAATACTTTGTTACGCTCTTTTTCGCCGCAGAATTTATTTTTTAATTGCATACGGATAATAGTCACAGGATGTAAAGCTAACAGACTGTTGTTGTTAGATGGGTGCGTGCCCGTGTGCGTGTGGAACCTAAGGAACTGTAAATATAAGTAAATAATTTATAGTAGTTATAGCGGTTTAGAACCACCATACAGTTCTTCATTATGTGTATACTGCGTTTGTATCTGCGTGCCACGAGTGGAGATGGGTGGTGGCCGCGATATAAGGTAGAAAAGTGGGCCCAATTTCCGTAAACGTCTCTGAAAGGAACAAACATTACTCTCTTTTTATCTCAGCCTCTATCTCTCGCTCTTTCTGTTTCAGAGACTCTCTCCGTTCATTTCGCTCTACCCCTACACTTTCCTTTTCCAAATGCTGCCTCTCTAAAACCTCTCTTTCCGTTTCAAGTACGCGTACTTTCTCTTTCCCTTGAAATATGCATTGTTATCTTTCCATTTCCAATTAAAACGAGAGACAAATGATTCCGAAGTTTTTACCACACTTCTCCTCTTTATAAAAAGCTACTTTTTCTTTAATTGTTGCGTAGCCGCTCCTCTCGTTTCTGTTAGTTAATCGAAAAATGTGTAAATTTGCTCAGTGACACATGCCGCCGTAGGAGAGATGCAAAGTTTCCGGGCTAAAGTGAACTGAATTA
This sequence comes from Magicicada septendecula, assembly GCA_034769895.1. Classification (NCBI taxonomy): domain Eukaryota; kingdom Metazoa; phylum Arthropoda; class Insecta; order Hemiptera; family Cicadidae; genus Magicicada; species Magicicada septendecula. Next base: position 144,501,359 of record CM068372.1, read on the forward strand.
CTCATATTCCTATTGTACGTTTTTGTTTTGTCTTTCTCTTACGCATAGATAATATTCAAAATAATTACTATATAATTTTTATTACCAGCGTCATAGAAAAGGAAAGCCAGACAAGAGACGTGTATTAAATTCTATAAGACAATGGCAGTACTAGCACTGCTATATGGATGCGAGACATGGACTATAAGGAAGAAAGACGACTGGTGCCAATTACAGGCTGCAGAAATGAGCTATTTGAGATCGGTAAAGGGATATACGCGACTCGATCATATAAGAAACGAGTAGGCCTATATTAGACGAGAAGTTGACATAGTTTCCTTAAATGATCTCATTCAGAAATGCAGAAATTGCTGGAAACAACATCTAGAAACAATGGACGATACCCGCTTTCCGACGTTGGCTTATGAGTATGAGCCGGTTGGAAGAAGATTTGTAGGCAGGCCAGTCACAAGATGGCGAGAGTCATGAGGTCGTAACAGGAGAAATCCTATCCATGAAGTGATGGTGACAACGATATTACCAATGACGTACAGTAAATACGTATTTTTAACATATAATTACATATTTAAACATTAATTATTATAGCCGTTGTATTATTACTGTTTGAGTCTTTTATGTCGTTTTTAATATTTTATAATTAACATTGTCAAACTCGTATTAAATACGAGGCTAATTCAAACTGGGTGGTAAGAACTGGATGCGATATAAATTAGGTGCACTTAAATTACTGACCTATTTTTAAAAGTCCGCAGTAACAACAACGCTAAACACTATAAAACATTCCTGATACATCGGATAATTGAATAACAAATTAATCTCGTGTACTCACCGATTGTTAAACACACACACACATATCGTTATAGCTATCACTCAGGCTTCCTTTGTGTGAATATATTTCTTGATTAGAAACCAGAATTAATGTACCGTGAGCAAATAGCAGTAACGCGTGGCTCGTCTGTCTATATTAAAACGTTAGAGGCGAGAAACTACACAATTTTTTAACAGTTTCTGGTGGCAACTGACTATGTTTCGTTTTTTATTGTCACTCGTTTCACTGCACGGATACAAGTGACTGTTAAATCTTCAGAGATAGAATCCTTCGAATCGTATAACTTGAGCTCAAATTTACATCTCTTTTGTTTAAAATTAGTTTTCTCCCAACATAGCTAATGTAACTTTCTCACTTTAGAACGTCGATTCAAAATAAACGTACTATAGTTTAGTATCAAATAAATATAAAATAATGCGTTTTACTGCTATCATTTTATTGTTAAACATAAGGATTGTGAATATAGTGTACACTGAAAAGAAAAGAATAGAAGTATTTTTTTTATGTTACTATATAAGTAACGTTTTTGGACAAACTGAAAAAGGTCTTTTCATCACATCACCATAAGAAATGATATTGCATTTCATAAAATTGTCCAAAACAGAAGTATTAAACTATTAGTTAAAAACTTAAGTATAAAACAATACCAATAATTTTTTGGCGTAAAAAATAAAAAAAACGCAAAAGTAGAAATGACAAAATTAATAGGAATTAATTTATCAACAGTTTGTATTCTACAAAAATGAGTAATTACGTGTTGTCAGATGTTAAAAATAAATGTCGGTTCATTAGTCACATTATTCATTGAAGAAGATTGTTTTGTACTAGATTCATATATCATTTTCTGCAGTCTTCATCACAATCATATCATCTGCGGTTTTCTGTATCATAATCTAGTCTTCATCACCTGGGGGGGGGGGGGGGGAATTATGAAAAAGTTATGAGCAATGGCTAAATTGTTTTGTACATGATTCAGATATCAATTACTGCAGTGGTTGCACATAATCCAGTCTGCATGTGGCTCTTCACAACCATTCACAACAATATGTAGCCTATTTGGAGATAATAGGTTCTTCTAAATTTCTTGGTAATTTAATAATAATATTTGAGTTATACTAATTTTTTGTATGGTTTCGTTTAACTGTTTTGTTGTTTTTTTTTTAGAAGTAAATTACTCCTCTTATTGCTCCGTGGTTTTTGTATTAGTGTATTGGAAAGAATCTTAAGTTTTCTGAAAATTGGTTCAGTGCCTTGTAACCAGTGAATCTGATGGTAATGGTCAGATTTTTAAAGGACTGTCGTTCTTTGATGCATAGGGTACATGCGAATAGAAGTAAGGTCTTCTTGTTATTTCTGTTCTAAGATCCAACTTCTTCTATGACTAGCATATTTTCCTCCAATTACATGTTCTGTCAGATTCAGAATGAGAAATCAAAATAATTCTGGTAGCTGTGAAGGGAAATCGCAATCAATAGGTGCATTTTTACCGCTACAAAATATATGATTACTGAAGGGCCAAATGCTATTAGATTTTAAACACTGTTTATTTTATTCAAGCAAGTAGCAACTTTTAATATGAAAGTGGAAATGTCACTATAATATTATCTTGTTTCATTTTTCTGTTACGAAATACCTACAAACTGTAAATCTGTTGCTCATACTGTGCCGGCGCGGAGCCGGCCGTTACAAAATATTGTAGAACAGTTTCATTTTATTGTAACATAACGCGAAGCACTCGCGAGCTTTGTTCGGCGGTGAAGGGGAGCGGTATGGTGTGCCGTTGCGCGCGCAGCTCTACTTGTGCTGTTACGATTGTGTGCTGCCGGTGTCCGGCAGTCAACGCTTGCCCTGCCAGAAAGATTGTCCTCCATCTCCTCTCTTCGATTCGTTTCTACGCAGTTTGAATCTCTCTACATGATGGAGTAGAGAATAAAACGACTCCTGGGTTCTCGCACTAAGTCGGTTTCCTGGTCTGCGGTGGGCTGAACATCTGCCCGAGCTGTGAACCATGTCAAGACCGCCTACGAAGAGGGAGATGGAGACGGAATCACTATGTTGCACTCGCCAGCACTTATGAGGTGACATTTATGCTTTTTCTTTTTTGGGGGCCGAACCGGCAGTGTGCCTGTTTTATGTGAATAACTTAGAAGCCAGGGGACCACGTGTCCAGACTGTCTATTGGGAAGTGAACTGTGATCATGACTCTGAACACTCTCGATAAAAAATTACTGAGCTTTTTATAACCCTTTTCTATAACACTAAATGCTATGACTGTAAGTGCGTGCTGCACTGCGGGAGCGCGCCAGCCATTTCACTCTTGTACCATTTTACAGTTGTATCTCTTTTCGCTTTTACTCATTACACAAATTTAGGTACGGCCCTGTAGCCCTGTTCCGGCTGGAACAGTGGTGTATAAAAAAATTATATTGACTGTGGTTTCACATTTAAGAGTTGGGGGCTTTCCTGAAGTTTTTTTTTGGGACGTTTTAAGGGTTTACAAAAGGGCACTTAGTTTCTTGGACACGCGCTGGGGCATTCTCAGACAGGCTGATGTCCTGTCAAGTTTTGTCAACTACATGTGGGCGCGCTCCCACAGATGCCAGAGCACAACCACCTTATTGTATTCTTTTTCTAATTATTTTATACAGTTATCTGAGGCTAATCGAAACGATTTATTAATGTTCTTGAAATATTTTAGCCGATTTTGCCCCTTGCACAAGGGCTAAGCTGATTGTTTTCTTAACTGGCAAACACATATGGGTTGACTTCACACGTAGAGAAGTTGCTGTTTAATTTTGAATATAAAACTGGTTTTCATCCTTTTCTTTTTGGGTAAATTAAATAGATATACATATTGTCAAAATCTTCTGAAATTGTAAAGCCTCAATCAATTAATCTCTGTTATTAAAGTACATAAGGATTTAATTTCTTTTTGGGATTTTGTGAAGTCAATACTGTCTAGAATTTTATAAACACTGTCTGGAAGTAGGTGAGGAGTTTGTTAACATTACTTGGTGCTGTGAACGGAACAAAGGTTCACACACTCATCATGGGTCATTAATAAACGGAATGCTAGACAAATGGGTGATCCAGTTTCATTTATGCGTCATGAATTATTCGTCTTTAAAGGGGTTTGGAGTTTATGTTATCCTACTGAACGGGTTGCCGACGGGCGTATATTTTATCACTGCCGGGGCATAAGATGATAGTTGCTTTACCCGGTGGGTGGGCGCGTTACTGGGGCATGCGTGTTGAAAGTAAATGATTGTGAGTTGTGTACCTTGTGTGTTGTGTGTGTGTTCTGTGTGTGTGTTGTTATGTGTCTAGCTAGCCACACGACGGGGAGAATTTTACATGTGTTTGTGCATTTTATATTTTATTTATGTATGTACATTTAACTTATATACTATTATATACACTTGTTCTGATGCAATTCTATCCAATTATATACACTTGTTCTTAGGTATACTGGAATTATATATGCTAGTTGTGATTTAAATTTTTTATATTATATATATGTATATACATTTACTTTGTGCACCCTTATGCACACTTATGCTGATGTACACTTAATTTATACATGCTTGCCATGATGTACCTTTTGGTAGTTTTTATATAGATACATATATTTATCTTGTACACATGTATGAATTCCAGAGATATAATAAATCTGTTATTGTTATATTATGGCTGAGTTCATTGCAAGTCCCGTCATACTGGACCCAGCATAATTTTTGCTTCTCTAGGCTCCTGCCTAGTTTTAAATAACTTGTAACCTCTCTTTGAAAGCCAACAAGCAAGGAGATAGAAATTTAACAAGAAATAAGATAAATACTAAAAAGCATAGAGAGGTTACAAATGGTAGCCGGAGCGTGGTTCATTCTAGGCCTGAACCCTTGGGTCCTGGTGTGTGACGGGGCTTGCAGACTCGGAAATATTAATGCAGTTGTAAATTAATGATTGTTGTAACATAGTTGATATATGCCAGTGTAGGCTAATTGTAGGTTGTTTAAATTGTGAGTCGGGTCGCACCACTAAGGCGGTTAATTATGTTGAAAAAAAAAAAAAAAAAAAGTTTTTTTGATAGCTTGTATGGCCGGGGAGTCTCAAGTGTAGCCAGGGATGATGAGAGTTGATGGGGGAGTTTAACTGGAGTTTCGCGTGTTATATGGATGGAATGCGGTATGGCCCGGTTGGAAATCGGTACCGGAACCGATTTGTGTCCGGTTGATGTCGAATGATTCTGCATTTCTGAATTAGGACTTGTAGTTGAGGGTTAGTTGCTTGTGGTGAATTATGTGTTGGCACGACGTGTGTGTCGAGTTGCTGTTTGCTGTTATATGTGTCTAGTATTGTTGTTGTCTCTTGTCGCCTTTCGTGGGGATTTGCATGGTTCAGAATAGGCCAGGTTTCCGCAGCGCTAGAGAACCCGGGGGTCTTCTTGATGGAAGAACAGTACTCACGGTTTTCCTGGTTTAGTGATTTTCGTTTTGATGTTGTTTGTGGTTTGTTAGATAGGTGTTTAGAGCAGTGGCGGCATGAGTGTGATAAATCCCGATTTATTTCTCAAGAACGAGTTGGAGTTTGAAATTAAGTCCCGGGGTGGGAGGCCCCAAGGGGATGTTGCCTCTTTGAGGAAGCAGTTGAGAGACGCCCTCGCGTCCGGAGGCACAACGTCGCTTGTAAAGGTCACTGATGTGACGGCCGAGCTTGAGTTGTGCCAGGAGAAGTGGGGAGAGTTGCGGGAGGTAATGGAAGATTTTGAGTCGGCCCCTTCCAACCTCAGGGCAAGACAGAGAGTACGGCAGCGAGCGGAACACCTGCAACATAGACTGGAGAACTTGTCCGCACAAACTACAATCGCGGAAGTCAGCGCTACGGTGAAGCTGATAGCGGAACAGGTGGCTAAAGCATTGCGGAACTTCGAGCCTGTGAAGTCCCCGCTTTCCGTGAGCTCTCCCCAGCCTCCTGAAATGAACATAGAGCAGACGTCGAACCCTGCCGACGCTTTCGGGAGGAGCGCGTATCTCGTATAATAACTTACCTCACCCCATGTCCTCAATTATGCAGGGGCTTCCGGTGGTAGACGGACTGGACGTGGACCAGTTGATGAGTTTTTTCGGATTTTGTTTCAGCTGTCCGACTTCCCGGGGATGTCGGACGGCACACTTCTTGAACTCGTGTATCCCTATTGTCGGGGGTCTGTGGCTGAGCGGGTCGCGCGCACTATACGAGATGGCGGCAGTGTGGCGTCTTTCCATCGGGGGGTGTTGGACGCATGCGTGCCTGGGCTTTTGCGTAAGCAGCTGCAGGACAAATATTTTTATCGAGTACAAGCACACGGGGAGAATATTTCGAAGTTCGTGCAGAGCCTCCGTGAGGCGGTCCGGATTTTAGGGTTGGGACTGTCCGAGAATGAAGTGGTACAGTGGATCTTCGAAGGGGTTACTCCCCAGGAGAGATCGCGCTTAACTTTTGCCGAGCGACCGCGGACTTATGAAGATCTGGAGAAACTGTGTGCGTTATCTCGCGCCATACAGTCCGTAGATGAATCCCGTGGGCCAGTAAGGGCCAGTCTTGGCGAACCCCGAGAGGTAGAACGACGGGTTGTTCAGTCCCAACCGCGGCCAGAGAGAAATAATGGCGATCGGAGCGGACGAGTGAGAGGCGTTGTGTGCTTTCGCTGTCATAGACAGGGGCATGTTGCCCGCGATTGTCCGGAGGGTGGTATGCGTCCGGCGCTTCCCCCGAGGGTCCGGTATCCAAAAAACTAAATTATCAGGGGGGGACAAATCGGAGGTTGTCTTCCCCTCGTTGCAAGACTTTTCTGAATTCTAGCGCCTCCAGGCCGAGGATAGGTCCAGACTTTTCTCATATCAAGGTCCTTACCACCGTCCCTCAAAAGGCTTCTGTATGCCCCTTCCTATCGCTCGAGGTAAAGAAGGGTCAACTCAGAGCGTTAGTTGACTCCGGGTCAGCCCGATCTATCATCTCATCTCGAGTATGCGCGGACCTTGAGAAACAGGGCTTAATAAAAGGGTCGAGTAAGTCGTCTGTGGTATGCTGGACTGCTTCTAGGGAAATTCTGCCCATCTCCCGGGTGGTTTCCTTCAAGTTCAAGATTGATGGCTTTTCTTGGGTGTGGCCTTTTCTGGTTTCTCCGGCTCTGGGAGTCGACTGTATCGTGGGTGCCGACTTCATCGCTAAAAGTGGTCTCGTGTTGGACATCCATGGGCACCAGTGTTATTTTAAATTTAATCGGGGTGTAGTTATTCCATTTCTTGGATATCAGGGAGCTAAGGGAGGTATCCAAGAGGTTGCTTGTCCCGATTCTGCACGATATCATCTCACTCCCGCCCAGCAGAGAGCTTTAGACCGTTTGTGTGAGGAATTTCCGTCTGTCTTAACTCCCAAGTTGGGACTCACACATTTATTAGAATATAAGATTCGTTTAACAGACACTAAGATAGTGAGGTCACACCCATATAAGTTCGCCCCTCCGAAAATGGCCGTTCTGAGGAAGAAGGTTCAAGAGCTTTTAGAGCAAGGGGTAATTGAGCCTTCTAATTCCAGCTATGCCAGTCCAGCGTTCCTGGTACCCAAGCCTGGGGGTAAGCACCGTATGGTAATCGATTACCGGAAGTTAAATGCTAATATTGAGGTGGATTCGGTTCCCCTTCTGGATCTTCACTCAGCTTTTGATTGGTTTAGTGAGGCCAAGTACTTCACCGTGATTGACCTCAACGCGGCATATCACCAGATACCCTTATCCAAGGAAAGTAGACCGTATACGGCGTTTTGTGTCCCGTGGAATTTATATCAGTATACGCGGGTTCCCATGGGTCTGGCGGTGGGCGCCCAAACGCTCACGCGTCTGCTTGACCTAGTGTTTCAGGATGTGAAGTTTAAGTTTATTTTCAACTATCTAGATGACCTGCCGGTCTACAGCAAAACTTATGATGAACATCTGAGCCATCTTAGGGAGGTGATGAGCAGGTTGAGAAGAGCGGGCCTTACGGTCAATCCGGAGAAAGTGCGAATCGCCCAGGAGAGCATCTCTTTTCTGGGGCATCTGGTGTCGCACCAAGGCGTTACAGTGGACCCTGAAAGGACCCAGGGTATCCGGGATTTTCCCCCGCCAAGGGATGCCAAAGGCATCGCCCGGTTTGTGGGGATGGTCAACTTTTATCGGCGGTTTATCCCCAATGCAGCGGAGATTGCCGCACCCCTAAATGAATTAAGAAAGAAAGGGGTCAAGTTTGTGTGGGGCCAAAGCCAGCAAAAGGCGTTTGAAACATTGAAGGAAGCTATTATTTCCCCGCCGGTGCTGAGGATGCCGGATTTTTCTCAACCGTTTATTTTACAGACGGACGCGAGTTCGGTGGCGCTCGGGGCGGTTCTGTCCCAAGGCGTTGATGGTGCTAGGCAGCCTGTGGCCTTTATTTCACGAACATTGACCCAGCAAGAAAGAAAGTCATCAGTATATGAGCTAGATTGTTTGGCTGTTGTATACGCTCTAGATAAGTTCAGGCGTTTTCTGGAACACGCTGAGTTCCTGCTCGAGACCGACAATCAGGCTCTCTCTTGGCTTCTTGCTCACCCCCGGCAGCTGGGTAAGATTGGACGATGGGTGGTTAAAATCTCATCCTTTAAATTTAAGGTGCAACACATTCGGGGAACTCAAAATGTGGTTGCAGATGCTTTGTCCCGTATGTTCTCCCAGCCCAGCGAAGCCCAGCCGGAGCAACCCTGTTCTGTTCTACTAGACTTTCCGTTAGCTTTTACTGATGTGTTGCCCCATCAGTTAAATGATGAAGAGTTGGGTCCGATCATCCAAAATCTAACAGAGGGTAACGTGCAGGTCCCCTACTTCTTGTCCAGGGGCGTCCTATGTTGCAGAGAGAAGAAAGGACGGGCCCCGAAGATAGTGCTGCCTAGCAAACTTGTGCCCATGGTCTTCAGCTACTATCACAATTCCCCGGTAGGTGGACATAAGGGAATTTCGAAGACCATTTCCAGTATTAGGAAGAACTTCATCTGGAAGGGCATGGATAGGGACATTGCGACGCGTGTGAAGGCCTGTCATCTGTGCGGCTTAAGCAAGCCTGCTCAAAACACTAAGTTGGGGTTGTTGTCATCAGACGTGGCGAGCAGACCGATGGAGAAGCTATTCATCGACTACGTGGGACCTTTCCCGCGTAGCAAGTCAGGTAACGCTTACCTACTTGTCTGTGTGGATGCTTTTTCGAAGTTTGCCTGGCTACTGCCCTTACGGCAGGCAACAGCTCGTTTGACCATAAGCGCGCTTCAGAACCATGTTTTTCAGCATTTCGGTCTTCCGACCATCATTGTCTCCGACAATGGACCCCAGTTCATTTCGAGTGAGTTCCGGCGGATGTGTTTCGCCAGCGGTATCAAGCATGTAACCACTTCCCCGTATTACCCGCAACCGTCTCATGCGGAGAGGTTCAATAGGAATCTGCGGTCCGCACTTATTGCCTATCACGCTGAGCAACAGACTACCTGGGACCAGAACTTAAAGTGGTTACAGCTAGCTTTTAACACGGCCCTGCATGACAGTCATAAGGCCGTGCCTTTTGAGATCATGTTTGGATTCTCGCCCGCACTCCCGTTGACTAACTTGTGGAATATTGACGATCTTCTGCCACGGAAGCCCGATAATGGAACTGCGGAGAGATGGAGGGAGGCTCGGAAGAATTTGCTACGAGCGCACGAGCGGGTCCGTCGACGATATAATCAGGGGCGAATTCCGAACCCCTTTCAGACCGGGGACTGGGTCTACTGCCAGAGCCATCCGATCAGCTCAGCCGCGGACAAAAGAGCCGCTAAATTGTGCTATCGTTGGTCGGGACCATACCGTATCCTCGGGTTTACGTCACCGGTGACGGCGCGATTAGAAGAACAGGGTAGTAGTCCCAAAGAGATTACCACACACATTTCTAAATTGAAATTATGTCGAAAAGGGTAAACGGGCTGTAAACAAAAAGGGGGGTAAATGATGGCGGTCTCTGTGCGGGTGGGGATGTTTTCGGTTTTGAGAGGGTGTGCTCCGGGGGCGAGATTGAGCATGTATGGTAGCGGGTAGATGTTTCCCACAGTCCCAGTGGGGTTCGTCTACTTCAGGGATGCGCCCCTGCCTGCGCGAGCCTTGGTTTTCTCCAATTGTCCTTATGTCCGGAGGGAGCCATGTCCTTACCTTTGGTCCCAGCCCATGACCGTAAACATCCTTGACCATCCACCCTCCAATTTTCCTAACTTTACCCAGAGAGAGAAAAAAAAAAAAACTAGAAAAAGCAAAAAAAAAGGAGTTAGAGAGAGTGGAGTGTGGGCGATGTGCGGCGCGGGGTCGATCTTGCTCCTCGTACCGCACATCGTCTACCGCATGCCCTTGGAGCACACTTGTAAAACACAATATATATATATATATACTTTGGAAAGGTGACATAGTCACAGTTGACATGGTTTTCCGTTAGGTCCCAGCGGGGACCACCGCATCACGGGGACTGTCATCGCCCCTCTTTCCCCTTGGCCCGTGCAGTATGGTAGTGTGTAAAATGGGGAATAGTATTAGGGAATCATCCCGTAATTATATGGGGCAGATGCCCTGTTTAGGTGGCTATCGTGTTCTGGCTTGGGTGGACGAGCCTCAGGAGGTCGGAACTCAGGGAGCTCCCGAACTTTTCTTTTGTCTTTCTTCTCTGTCCCTCTTTGCTGTGGGCTGGCCCTGATCAGGTCAGTGTGCAGCAACCGCACACTTACACTATACACATCTTCTTTCGTCTCTTTCGTTTTCCCTTCTGAGCCTCTGTTCTCCTGAGAGCAAATGCCATCGGGCCGCCTTACCCACGATGTCCACCGGATTTTTCAGTTGGGAGTACACTGCAGGGTACTTTCCCGAGTTTTGTGGGGCAACCGGGTTGCCCTTTCGGGGTGGGGGTGTGCCGGCGCGGAGCCGGCCGTTACAAAATATTGTAGAACAGTTTCATTTTATTGTAACATAACGCGAAGCACTCGCGACCTTTGTTCGGCGGTGAAGGGGAGCGGTATGGTGTGCCGTTGCGCGCGCAGCTCTACTTGTGCTGTTACGATTGTGTGCTGCCGGTGTCCGGCAGTCAACGCTTGCCCTGCCAGAAAGATTGTCCTCCATCTTCTCTCTTCGATTCGTTTCTACGCAGTTTGAATCTCTCTACATGATGGAGTAGAGAATAAAACGACTCCTGGGTTCTCGCACTAAGTCGGTTTCCTGGTCTGCGGTGGGCTGAACATCTGCCCGAGCTGTGAACCATGTCAAGACCGCCTACGAAGAGGGAGATGGAGACGGAATCACTATGTTGCACTCGCCAGCACTTATGAGGTGACATTTATGCTTTTTCTTTTTTGGGGGCCGAACCGGCAGTGTGCCTGTTTTATGTGAATAACTTAGAAGCCAGGGGACCACGTGTCCAGACTGTCTATTGGGAAGTGAACTGTGATCATGACTCTGAACACTCTCGATAAAAAATTACTGAGGTTTTTATAACCCTTTTCTATAACACTAAATGCTATGACTGTAAGTGCGTGCTGCACTGCGGGAGCGCGCCAGCCATTTCACTCTTGTACCATTTTACAGTTGTATCTCTTTTCGCTTTTACTCATTACACAAATTTAGGTACGGCCCTGTAGCCCTGTTCCGGCTGGAACAGTGGTGTATAAAAAAATTATATTGACTGTGGTTTCACATTTAAGGGTTGGGGGCTTTCCTGAAGTTTTTTTTTGGGACGTTTTAAGGGTTTACAAAGGGCACTTAGTTTCTTGGACACGCGCTGGGGCATTCTCAGACAGGCTGATGTCCTGTCAAGTTTTGTCAACTACATGTGGGCGCGCTCCCACAGATGCCAGAGCACAACCACCTTATTGTATTCTTTTTCTAATTATTTTATACAGTTATCTGAGGCTAATCGAAACGATTTATTAATGTTCTTTAAATATTTTAGCCGATTTTGCCCCTTGCACAAGGGCTAAGCTGATTGTTTTCTTAACTGGCAAACACATATGGGTTGACTTCACACGTAGAGAAGTTGCTGTTTAATTTTGAATATAAAACTGGTTTTCATCCTTTTCTTTTTGGGTAAATTAAATAGATATACATATTGTCAAAGTCTTCTGAAATTGTAAAGCCTCAATCAATTAATCTCTGTTATTAAAGTACATAAGGATTTAATTTCTTTTTGGGATTTTGTGAAGTCAATACTGTCTAGAATTTTATAAACACTGTCTGGAAGTAGGTGAGGAGTTTGTTAACATTACTTGGTGCTGTGAACGGAACAAAGGTTCACACACTCATCATGGGTCATTAATAAACGGAATGCTAGACAAATGGGTGGTCCAGTTTCATTTATGCGTCATGAATTATTCGTCTTTAAAGGGGTTTGGAGTTTATGTTATCCTTCTGAACGGGTTGCCGACGGGCGTATATTTTATCACTGCCGGGGCATAAGATGATAGTTGCTTTACCCGGTGGGTGGGCGCGTTACTGGGGCATGCGTGTTGAAAGTAAATGATTGTGAGTTGTGTACCTTGTGTTCTGTGTGTGTGTTGTTATGTGTCTAGCTAGCCACACGACGGGGAGAATTTTACATGTGTTTGTGCATTTTATATTTTATTTATGTATGTACATTTAACTTATATACTATTATATACACTTGTTCTGATGCAATTCTATCCAATTATATACACTTGTTCTTAGGTATACTGGAATTATATATGCTAGTTGTGATTTAAATTTTTTATATTATATAATGTATATACATTTACTTTGTGCACCCTTATGCACACTTATGCTGATGTACACTTAATTTATACATGCTTGCCATGATGTACCTTTTGGTAGTTTTTATATAGATACATATATTTATCTTGTACACATGTATGAATTCCAGAGATATAATAAATCTGTTATTGTTATATTATGGCTGAGTTCATTGCAAGTCCCGTCATACTGGACCCAGCATAATTTTTGCTTCTCTAGGCTCCTGCCTAGTTCTAAATAACTTGTAACCTCTCTTTGAAAGCCAACAAGCAAGGAGATAGAAATTTAACAAGAAATAAGATAAATACTAAAAAGCATAGAGAGGTTACAATACCACATCAGTAAATTTCGATATACACGAGCTGCAGTTTATGTATTAAAAGTAAGTGTTTGTTTTCTTCAGATACGAATTTCAGAGTTCAGATAAACTTACAAGACTCGTGCTTCTTGAGCAGCAGGAATACCTTTTCCAGCAATTTCCGGCATAAACTGTAACCAGTCTAGGAAGACATCTCCGTTTAAACCTGCTTTTGATCCTGAAGTTGTACTGTTAAGTAGACTGTCTACCACGAGCTATGGAAATAAGATGAGAAACTAGGGAATAAATGCTTCTGCGGATTTCAGCAGCATTTAACAGTAGTTATCTCACACGTTATCAACTTGCTCTAATCGTAACCGACTTTTTACCAAAAATAAAGAATATTTTTGGACGTCCCCTAAAAGATTATTGAATTCCCTGTTACCTGTTTGTTATGTATAAACTCATTGCATCTATATTGGATTTAGCAGTTGTTTTCCAAAACAAATTACAGAATCCTTCAGAATCCTATTAAACCACCTACCTGTAACTACCGAAGTCGGCTCAGGTGTTTCAAGAGCTAAGCAGAATCCATCGTAAGCTTCTCAAATTTTTATGTATAAGTAACATCATCTTTTCTGTAAACGGAAGATCTATAGATTTAAATCAATTCTAGTTGTTAGGCCAAAGCTTTAAGTATATCGTCAAATGTTTGCGTGTAATTAAAAAGATAATCTTCTTGCTTCGGAGAAAAAGCAGTTTTAAACTTCGCAATTTTTTCTGATAATTCCGACTTAACGGGTCTGTAGAAAGATACATAACTAATTCCATGTCTGAAAGCAACGACACTTCTAGAACCTGTATTAACAACTTCCATTGTTAGTTTTTTTCTCTCTTAACGAGTCGTCGGAAATCCGCGCGACCCAGCATTTTAAAATGTTCTTGTCACTTGTGACATGCAGAGAAATTAAAGATATGATATTGGTAACAATGAATCTTTTTCTTAACATGGTATGAGTTTTTAACTATAATTTGCACTAACTATTAATCAACGTAATTATTTCAAGGTGTGTGTGGATTACGTGTAAAGCAAATGTTTCTCGGCAGAAACCTGTTTCATTTTGAAAATTATCTGTTATCGAATTTTTGAGTGCAAAATCAAAAATATTATTTCCACGTACCGTATAAATAGAGAATATAACGTCTCTATTTTTACTGTTCATTTAAATATGTGAAAAGACTATGTGAATCGTTGAAAAATGAGCACGAGTAACAATAGAATACATAATTCTTCCCGTACTACAAATCAATTGACGCTTAACAAAACTATTTTCACTTAGTCTGAGTTGCGGCTTGCGGCTGCAGGCAGATGTAAGAGATAGAAAAATCTGCTTTGCCTGGCCTGTTTGTGTTACCCCAATTTCTCCCAGAGGTTACGGTCAAGTTCCATAATCACGTAAATATAGATAAAACGGGTACACAATTTCTATCTTTGTATCTGTAGGTGTGTTACAGTTGTTACTTATCTCTTCCCTGAATTTGGTGATCCATTTCTTTCTGGGCCTCCGACTCCCGTATCTGCACGGATTCCTCACCCGTTCTCTACGCGACATATTTGGCTGTACATTTCCACTGTATATCGGGAGTTCCTAAAAAACTTTCATCGAACCACAACGTGCTCATCTAACTTGGGCGTACTTTAATAATCTCTTTCGTTGCTTATTGTTATTTAGATCAGTTTTGATCAGTTGTTCCAATTACCATTCTCCTGTTAATTATTGTATTCTTTATTTTATCTATTTAGTTATAAAATAACTCATACATCTATTATTTCTGCGTCTCCAGTCTAGATTCTTAACGGTTACTGCCATAAACCTTTCTGTAACATCACAATTTAAATTTTATAGGCAAGGTTTTAACAAACTGACTACAACAATCTCACACCGTAAAAATAATTACGATAAAAATAATTTCTAACTATAGTAAAAGTTGTAACTTGACGTTTTCTTTATTTTCTAAGTTAGTTGCCTCTCAGATCTAAAATAAAAGTTTTAACGTTTATCAGTTAATCTTTAATATACTCTTTCTTGAAACTCTAGGAGTGATTAAAATGCATGTTATAATTTCAGAAATAAACGTTAATCTAAACTGATGTAATTTTAGAATCAACTTTTCAACAACACAAGAAATCGATAGCCATCATCAGAAAAATAATTCTACAATTTAAAAATAACATAACATACACTGTCTAGTGATTTAGAATCCGTTAGACTGGGTTTAATTAAAATAAGATTAAACAGACCTTTTTAAAATTTAAATGTGTTGTATCTGTTTCCTTAAATTTAACATCCTTGTTTATTCCATACATGAACGTAAGGTTAAGCGTTATCCACTATACAATTTATTTGACTATGTCCGATAGTAACTCAGATTGTTAATTTATCTGAGTCTAATTTTATGTTAATTGCTTACTAGTATTCTTACTTTCAAACGCCTAACATTTACAAACGTAATACAGAAAGAAGGCATTACATTTCTGAGTGTAGGTGCGGTAAACACAAGACTGAGCGCCAGTACACGGATAAGTGTATCGAATATCCGGTAAATAGTGTCCGTTTGTAAATCAACATTTACTGAAACGATTCCACAAGCGACAACGAGTGTGCGGTGCCAGGATGAATCAAATCGTGTGTGTGGGGGGTGGCTGTGTGTGTGCTTCCACAGAACAGAGGTGCTTTCAAGTTTTCAGGCAATGCACATTATGGGCAGCAGCTATCAGACTGACCGCCTGCATATACTGCGTGCCATTCTCTTCTGCTTCCCTCACTCTTACTCTCTGTCAGTCTGTGTGGCTCTCTCTCCCCCCCTCTTTCTATGTCTCTCTCAATCCACACACACACACACACACACACACACACACACACACACACACACACACACACACACATTGTATTCTCTTCTGTTCTGCTTCCTGCACTGGTGTGACGATTTGTATATAGCAAGGGCTTCAGTCTGGCAGCTATTATGTATAAAATGAAGTTGAAAGTAAGGGTTGAGGAAACTTCTCTGTCCTCTTTGATAGTTCAAACTACCAAATGAAAAAGGTCATTTTTTAGGGCCAATGGATGCGAAAGTTGTAATTACCAGTAAAGTTTTACAGACGTATTTCCACCTTTTCCTGGTTCGACCGATCCTTCGCTTACCTTCTGATTTCTTGGGCCTGGCGATTTTCACTATCGTAACGTCGTCCAGTCTATCATTATACGTCTTCCATTCTTATTTTCTCGTAACATTTGCAATGTTCCTGATTGAGATCCTTTTTCTACCACTTCTATTGATTTCCCGATCACTTGTGGTCTTTCCGCATATACTTCTTAATGCATTAATTTCTGAAATATCTCTTGTTAGTTTTGCTTCTGCAAAAGCTGAACAGAGAACCCGACATCATAGGGAAAAGATAAACTTGCAGCAGATTATTCTTGTTTATACAATAGTAAACAGCTGCCTGTTTCTGTTGCTTTCAAAATCAAGTCTTGCATTAGAGCACCTTAATTGTCAAATATCGGATACCAGCTTTTCACTTCATAGATTTCCCCTATAGACCTGGCTGCAAATGCATTAATCTTTAAACACGTGTATGATTTACATCAACGAACTTTCTTACGTATATGAAAAGCTCACAGAGTTTGTGTACTTCCGCTTACAGGTATAATAAATAAATATAAATATATAAATAAATAATAAGATATATAAATAAATAATGTAGTTTGCCATCACCTCGCGTTCCATCAGTGTGTCATTTTTTCAGGGCCGGGTTTAAAGTTAGTAGGCTCTTTGCCTGAACATGTGGTGCGGGCGCCCCAACTTCGGGGGGGGGGCGTCTGGGGGTATGGAACTAACATCCCAGTAATTAACAATCTCAGATATCTCTCTTAAATCATCATAGGCTACTCCTTCTATTGTTACTCTACAACGATTCGCCAATATAATTATTAAACCTTTAAATATGTTATATTGTTATTTTAAATTACTTAAGATTTCTTAAGCATTTATAGTATTACTATGTTCAACGTCCTGAGTCTGATTACCAGCAGAGTATGAGGCAGTTGGATCATCAAATTAATTTAACAGCAAAGTTTTGACCCACCTATGGGGGCAAAGGTTCGCATTTGACACGTTTTGGAAATATAGGCCTATTTACTTACATGTGTGGCAGTAGTTGAAATTACAAAAAGGGGATCTGAATCGAACGTTAAGGGATTGAACATATTCCTGTCAAAACGTAATGAGTCTCAGCGCAATGAGTGCAGTTGGAGATGAATTTAAAATTTAAGTGCGCACTCTTGCCCCACTCTACCCTATACTCTACCCTCTAAGAGCCTAATACCACCTTTCCTCTAATAACTTCTACTGTTTTCTGAAATACGAATCAAATAATTTTTATGCAAGTTGACTGTTCTTTTTTTTTTGTGGTGCGGGCACCTAGGCTGCATCCTATGTAGCATCTGCTTAAATCTGGCACAGTCTATTTTTGGTTTCAACACGCTTCAGACCATCAAGGCATTTTACCGTTTGCAAACGATTTTTCTACGGTTTGCATTAAAATTATAGTTGTGCATTAAAATTCTTCTGTTTGCAGCATTTCACCCTTATACTAGGTATTGGTTTAGTTATCAGAGGTAATGTCTAATCGTGTAGGCCTATAATGTATGACGACGGATAAAGACATTTTCAGTAACGTCATGTGGGCCATCAGTTATTCAGATAATTACCACCAACAGTAGCATGCCTTAAGAGTTTCGATGCCACACACGTGGAACCACATCGTGGATATGGTGTTCATAGTTGTTGTTGTTCGTTTTACTGCCTTAAAGTCGGATACGATTTTTCGACCTGAAGATAAAATAAGATGGACTAACAATTGTCATTCCGTTCTATGGAGCACAACGCCAAGCACATTGTTGGTAAATTCCTGCTTTAAAAAATCCTTTAAAAACGGTCAGAGTTGAAGAGTTTTATAAAATTTTCCCGATATCTGTTATTGTCAATTTATCAGGCGTCAGATTAATTAGAATAGACAATTTTACATTGTTTTAATTAAGTTTGAAAGTCTATGCGACATGAGCGCAAAGGTTTCGAATTACCTATCAGTTTATTATCGCAAGTCTACTCACGGCTAATTTATTTTATTCGATATCATATTATTACCCGCACACGTGACGCCAAACAATTGAAACGTATGTCAAACCTATCTGCGGTTTTTTTTTCAAAAAAATAAAAGTACTTGTAAAATGAAGAAGCATTTAAAATAAATATGCTTCTCCAGAAAACGTTGAATTTGTTCGGAGCAAATAAATAAATGTACATTATTTACATAATGTTGATTATATGTTTCATAACTTATAAATCTTATCAGTCCGTAATATAATACTTTATTATTATTATATTAAATTAAAACAACCCCTTTGATGAACTTAACTTTTGCATTACGCTTTCGAGGACTTTCTGGAATCATATCGTCAAGCGATTATTTTGAAATTAAGTAAGCGACTCTTCAAACTCCCTTCAAGTTGTCTGTTTTTTCCTTCTGTTAGTGTTAAAATATTTTGAATTACGCGCAGCCGTCTCTGTTTGTTTGAATGTACGAGGGTCAGGTAAATTTACAAATGTTTTATTAAATTGAGTAGAGCGTTGTGTTTAGTGTTCATTCGTTTTTGTTGGAAAATTAGTCAAAAGTTTTTATACCTTTTTAGAGATGCATAGGTTTTCAAGATATCCGTTATATGAGCGAATTTTAAAAATACAAATTTAACTAAATTATTGCACAAATATAATCTTGTTGAATCACTTGTTGATTTAAAACTGTTAATTGTGATTAATTAGAACTGGTTATTAGTAATTTCATTCGTGTCTTGTATTTTGTTTTTCCACTGTACCATACGACGATCAGTTAGACCGTCATAACAATACTTTCTATGTCAGTTAAAGGGTGTTTTGTGTTCATTGTGTCGGTTGCTAGGTTGCTCGTATATGTTTAAAGTGAGCCCCTATTGGTTTAAAGACAGTTAATTTTCATGAACTAGATAGCTATTTATCATTGGTCTCGCCCACATAATAGAAGAAATACTGCATGTTACCAAAAATCTACGCGTCAAAGGAGGATTTTGAAAGGAATGTTTTTAAATAAGTGATTTACATTAATAATTGTGAAACTAGGAGTCATGTAACTAGGATTTTCTATTTAAGCGTTATTGACCAAATATTTTACAGAGTTTGAGTTTTTAATGGTGGCAGATGATTAATGATAAACTGTGGACAGGTGTTGGTAGGAGATTCGCCAACTACTATCAAGGTCACCAGCGTCATGATACTATCTGTAGATTATCTATAAGACTTCATTGGTCACAACCCAATGGGCTTGTGAGGCCCTTGTAACACCCTTTTGCTATGCCACTGAAAAGCCGAAATCATAAAGTGTGGAATTTGTATGAATGTACACATCAATCCGTATATTTTTACGCCATAGACAACTTCACGATATTTGAATACGTCAAGAAATGAATGCCATGTCTTATTAACAATGTGGATATGCGGCAGATTGTGTTGTGAAAAAACGGCAACGTCTCTCGCGTAATTAGTCATTATAGAATTCTTACAGAAGGGAGTAGCGTAGACAGAATGGAGATATTAGACGGCTCTGATTCACAGTAAGAGATGAGGTTGTGTGTTCTAGCTAAGGCTTAAGAAGACAGAATTATGAAAATGGGGTAGCAGAGAGTCGCTTACACCCTTCACTACCAACGGCCCGAAGCTATGAGAAGTGCAGACAAGAAGCTTTCTCTCTACAACGAGATACAGACAGTCATTTCTCGGAATTAATGTAGTTTTTTACAGCGGAGAACGCAACAAACGTGTACGAAAGTAATTTTTCTTGCTTAACTGAAGGCATTATAAGATCTTCTCAGTTGAAATCACGTCTAAAAACTGAATACAATTTAAAACATACAAAATCAAATAAGGACAGCTATATTACTTGTATATCTTCAGTTTTTATCACGCAAACGAAATCATTTTTCAATATTATTTCCTGCGTTCCTGTATATTAAAGTACAAAATATATAACTGTATGTTCAGGGGAAAAAATTATTTTCAATATCCTTCGACTGGCGTAAAAGCTTATGCAAGCCATTAAGCTGTAAACTAATTGAAAATATATCTCCATGAAGATATACTCGTACACAAGAAAATAATACTAAACAACAACAAAAAATAAACAAACGTACGTTGGAATGTTGTATAAATTTGACCAAATAAATGTGACTGTTAAATAATAAATGGAGTCACTGACACTTCACTAACATACAGTGACAACCATATTTTGTAATCAAAGTGTAGCAAAACGATTTGGTTTATCTAATAACCTCGGAATTACATGGCGTGTCAAGTGGTACTACTGGAATACGAAACGTTTTGGTATTACCTACAAAACAAAGTGCATGTGTAGATCTGCATCATCAGTAGCTCCATAGCCCGCCGGGGGCCTCAGCTTCTCTCAGCATTTTCCTCCAGCCTTCCCTATCCTTAGCCAATGCATCCCAATTTTTCACTACAAGCACTTCCGTTAGGCTTCTCAACAGTGAAGGGGTTTACGCGATGGAGTTGTCAGCACCATGCCCAACCCCCAACCTGGAGGACCAGCGGCTTATTTTCGGAGTCCGAACTCCTAGGAGGTTACCTTCACTACGGCTAAAGAGTCCTTCCTACCCTTTCGCAGTAAGCCACCTAACTGACCCTCAGGAGCTGCCGTTAGCCTTCTAAGAGGTTCATCCGCCACTATCCCAAATGTGAATCCTGCCTGTGTAGATAATTAACATTAATGAACCCGGAATACGTCGGAAATACAGTATCGATTTGAAGGACATGGGAATTATAATGCTAGCAATCAGTAACAGTTTATCTTCAAACGTGCGAATTCTGTATAGGATTATAACCAAAATTCTAAGTATTGTTTTCACATATAATGCTTCTACTTCTTCTCCTTCTTCTTCTTCGTCTCTTCCTCAACCCAGTTATCTTATGGGCTTGCAGTTTATTCCTTTCCATGTACACCCTCTTGTACACACTTTCTTCCTTCTCTTACCCCATGCATGTGCTCCTGCCTAGATCTTCCCCTCCTATTACGCTCCTCTCCTTTCCACAATGGATCCAATCAGAGTCCTTTTTTCACTCGCTTTCTTCAGAATATCATACTGTTACATAATGCGGAAAAGGTGTTAATTAATACGGAAGGTTATACAAGTATCTCGGCTATTAAAGCTGTATTGTGTCTGTGAGTACATAATGCTGCTACTTTGCAGTGAAAGACAATCACGCGTCACCTATCGAGTCTATACCAGACCGTATCGGTGAACGCAGTGTGTTCAAGGCCACTGTTTCTAGTGGATTTTTGAGATCGCCTTTTTGTTTAAGTCATCCAAAGTGACAGATTATTCTGGATATCAGAGGGGTATAAATACAGCCACTCAGCGATGGTCAAGTCAGTTTTGATGCGATTTGTTCTAGTGCGGTTCGAAGTATTGTGGTGAAGTGATATGTGTTTTATAATTGTGCGAGACTCTATTGACATTATTATTGTGTGTGAACAATTTTTATTTGATTTGTTGTAGGAGACTATCTTGTTGATTACGAACTGTTTAATTGTGATAATTGAAACTGGTTATTAGTGATTTCGTTGGTGTGTCTTGTATTTTGGTTTTCCACTGTACCATACGGCGATCAAGGAGACCGTCGTAA
Source organism: Magicicada septendecula (assembly GCA_034769895.1). NCBI lineage: Eukaryota > Metazoa > Arthropoda > Insecta > Hemiptera > Cicadidae > Magicicada > Magicicada septendecula. Next base: position 144,523,088 of record CM068372.1, read on the forward strand.
CAATATAATACTTTAATTGATTACATTAAGATATTTAATATTTGATTTTGATTATCACACAGCACTAGAGTAATTATCAAAAATTTGTAATCTGTAGACAAAGTTATGTTTCTTTTTTTAATATTATCGAAGCAATTTGCACTACGGCACTTGTATTTCCACTAAGCTACCTACAAGAGTAAAAATTTAAATATATTTGGCAAGGTTTCTTAAATTGATTTGAAAAATAGATCGATCGTGGTCGGTTATACTTTTACAACCGCGAACTAACGTTTAATTATTTCATGAAGTTATGAAGTATGAAGTTAATTTTCTCTGTTTCAAAATTATTATTGCTGAACAAAATTTTAAAACTCTTTCCCAAAGGTAACGGAAACTTCTTGAAAGTTAAGAGTAATTACGATTAAATAAGTAAATTTTTACCACAGTGGCAGTGTGACGATTTAAATTGTGACATTTAAAGAAAAAAAAAATTTAATTAATTAAGGTTGCGTACAATTAACCATTTAAATCTCACAATAATAATAATAAAAACATGTAGGTACTAAGTGTGAATGGAATAAGTAATTAATAAGGGCAAAGTATCCATAAAGAAAAGGCATATTGTAAATAATTATTATGTTCGTATTTAACCCTTTGCTTGCTATCAAGCGCCTACCTGTTGATAACGGACTCGACCTGTTTTCCGAGTCTACTGTAATTAAAAAATAATAGAGTAAACTAATGTTAATAATTAAAGTATCTGTAGACACAGATAGTAACTAAAACAATTAATTTAAATGATGTATTTTTATCTAGCGATAGTTTGTATAAATAAAAAGTTTATTTAAAGAGAAAACAGGAACTATATATGCTCGCGGAATAAACACCCCACTCTCTCTCGTCATGTACGAGGGTAGCGGACGAAAAATCGCTCTCTTGCGATGACGACGCCCAGCTGTGCAGACGCACGAGCAAAATGCTCTGTTCAAAAGTTATACAATTTGTTGTTAGTGTGGATTAATTAATTATTATTTTGTATTTTACTAACCGTTACAAAAAGTGTAACATGTAACGTTAACAAAAAGAAAATTCCAAAAACTTTGTAACAAGAAGAAAGATGTAACTACAAACGACGAGTGTTAATAAAGAAAAAACGATGACTGCAATCTTCACCGATGGACGAATCTTTTCAACATCTGACCTGTGGTCATGGACCATCTAAATGAGAACTCTAGTATACCCTACCGATGATGCAGTTCGAGACATCTGAGAATCAACGAGTATCTGTGTAGAAGACTCTACCTATCCTGCAGACGTATTAAGCCATGAACAACAGAGACCAGACCAAGACGAGGACGACGTTTTAGGACTCCCAAGACGGAACCACATGGAGGCGATTACTACATCCAAAAAATAGAGGTGACTCGATAGCACGTCTATCGAGGAATAATGATAATATTTTTTGTAACACAATACTCTATTTAAGAGACTTACAGAGACGATTGATTTTATAAGAATATAAAAACTTAAATTTGAGAACTTAATTGTAACTATTCAATATCATTCAATTGTAACAGTTTAGATATTAACGTAACGTAGTGTTATTAATACCATTCTTCTAATGGAATATATATGAAGCAAAAAGGTAAAGGTCTTGCAAGATAAAATTTTGAATTAAATATAATTAAAAGATTAGAGACTAAATACCAATGGTTACCCGGATCCGGGGGTATAGCTAGATAAATTTGTTCTGAACCCATATTCTAAATAAAGCAGTTCACTTAATTTTACTAATTTAATTAATAACGTCATGGGATCTGTTCTTTGGAGTAAATGTTACATTTCAAATGTTTAATAAAGCCAGTCTTCTTGTTACACACATATACTGAGTATATAAATCAACAGTTTCACCTTCCCTGATTCCTTGTATGTCTTACTGTGTGTTGTTCTGATTTAAATTTCAGCTCGTCTCTAATAAGGCAGCCTGAAATAATTGGCAGAACCAATTATTTTGGGTTCCCTCCGTTATAACTCTAAAGAAGAGGTTATACCAGGTTGTTGTTAATAAAAGAATGAATATTAAAAGGGGAAAATTAACTGGACAAAACGAGCTGCGGAGAAGAAAGTGTGGCTCGGCGAGCAAAAATAAAAATATGAAACACAGACAAACTGTATAAACGTTTTGATTTATTAATAAAGCCCGCGGGTCTATTATATGTTTGCAGCACGCTCTGCCCAAAGAAACCCGTTGTTTCGAGGTACTGTTAAAAAGTTTTCTTTTTGTTAAACAAGAGATCAATTTGGTCGTAAAAAAAAAAAACAAGAGATTCAGTGAATTGTAAATTCGAAAGGAAGACGTCGTTTTATTTTCCAAGTTGTTAAGGCGGTCTGCAGTATCCTAAAGAGGTAAATTTCACAAAGCTAAATGGGTCAGTGTGGCAAAAGCAACACACTTGCGGTTGTAGCATTTAATATTTTTGCCATTAAATATACGATATTGATGTCAGCAAATATCATAAACGAATCCTTACTTATGGAACAATGGTTATATGAAATTATATTCTGCATTTTCCGATTGCACGGGTTTAAGTTGAAGTCAGTTACACGATTAATCGTAAACCACTGAGAGGCAAGGAACATTTTTCTAAAAATCAGTAGCGTAAACGTTAGGTTATATTTTCTTGAAACTAATAGAAACTTATCGTTTTTTTAAATATGCAGTATATATTTGTAGTAGTTGTACGAGGTATAGCCAGAAAGTAAGTGCCGATAGGTTATTGAAACGAGCCAAGCATATCCTTGCAAAGCATAGGCTATTTATTGCTTTTAAGGCTGTAGTCAATGTTGAGATGGCCGTAGTCAATGTCGTTCGGATTTTCCGATTCCGGGCTGTTTGGCCGTGGTACAGTGTTACCGTTGGTGGCCACAGTACCGGTGTGATGTGACCAACATCTGCATTAGTCGAAACTTATTTTTTGCACTGATGATGGCCGTCAATACGACGGTCGAAAGGTCAGCTGATATGTACACCACGGCAAAACAGCCCGGAATCGGAAAATGTTAACAACATATGTATTGATATTTGATGTGCACACCTTTAACTACTTTTCTACGTAGTTTCCGTCATAATGCCACGAGGCATTATATACCTTCGTCATAGAAATTTCCTGCCTGTGATTTGAACTACGTATTAACGGCTCCTTTTATATTGTTGTCGTTATAGAACCGCTAGCCACCAAGGAATGGTTTCTAATGGTTGAAAGTGCAGTATTCGTTTGATGTGAGGCCTGGGTTGTACGGTGGATGATCAAGTTGCTCCCAGTCAGAGATTGTGAGGAAATCTTGCGTGGCAGTGGAAGTCTCTGGGCGGGAATTTTCAAGAATAAACACAATACCCAGAGGAAGAATCCACGAAGATTGCCTCCACGCCATCCATTAATGTTTTGATTCAGAGGTTAGGTGTGATACGCATGTCTTGCCACCGGTGACTATACGGCTCAGGAAGTCACCTCCTTGCTGCCTGAATTGTCTAAAAAAAAGACAATGCACTGCCCCACCGTTTCATTTTCTGCTGTCCGTAAGCATTTCTGGAAACCAGAGTGCATAGAATTTCAGGTAGTTAAGTTTTTCAGACACAATTTCATAAAGGACAGAAGATGAAACTTGTGAAAATTGCAGGGAGAACGACGTCATAGTGAATCGTCTATTCTCTGTAATCTTCTCTTCAACGGCCCGTATCGTATCGTGTTTCGTTAAAGACGCCTACCCGCTCTTTCCATCATTGTGAACATTTTCGCGTCCTTTGTTAAAAAACGATACTCATCTACCTAGCACTGAATCAGTCATTGCTTCTTCTCCATAAACAATGCAGATTTTACGGTGAACTTCTGTTGGTGTAGTGCCATTCAAGAATCAAATGGGACACCTGTTTTCACACGCAACGCGGCAGCCGTCTCGATTAACTTCCACACTATAACATGTCCAACGAGCTTACTCAGTGCACAGTTACTTACAAATGATGGTGTTTCCTTGCCAACGAATCGACAAACTCGCCACGCATGCGCAACAGCGTAACGGTATCGATACCGCAGCAATATTTACAAACGGAACTTCGGGATATCACTCGTATTACAAACAAGTAGCGTATTTCAGTTACATCTGGTGATATTACAAGTAGTGCGGATCGAAATAATTGTTACGGTTTAGTGGAAAGTTATTATTGTGTTACTTAATGTAAAATTCTAATAAGGTGACATTTATTGTTGTGTGTCGGAAAAATTTAACTTAAGTTATTGTATAAGAGCACCTTTGTTGATTTCTAACTGCTGTCCGTGTCTTAACTGCAACAATTAAAGCTTGTAATTAGTGACTTCATTCATGTCAGTTATTCTGTTTCCACTGTACAACATGACGATCCGTGCGACCGTCGTAACAGTGTAATTTTTGGCACTCGATGTGACATCGTTTGTACCCCTCTAGTCAGTTTTACTCATAACATACTTGTTGATTCATACACCTACTAATTCATTCATTACTTACATTTTCCACAGCGATTTAAAATTAACGTGCCCATCATTTGAGCTTAATAGGCGAGACCAGTTCGTTTAATCTCTTGTGCTACAAATACCAAAAACGTAGAACTAGAAACCCAGAAAATTGTCTCTACACTGAATATTATAGAAAAATGGTTTCCACATTAAGTAAACTATAAGTCTTTAAAATGTAGTACCAATTGAACAATTTTTCTTAAACATAATAAAATAGAGTGGCTATGGGCGCCTGGCTACTAATTTAGAGATATTCTGTTAGATTTTCTGGCGCATTATCAAGGAAAGGTGAGTTTCTTAATCCTCCAAATTATCTCAGCTAGTGGAAAGAGTAGTTGGAACAACAACTTTTTTAACAATGGGTGGCTTAGTCTTAGTGCTGGCTACACTATTTTGCTGCGCTTGACTAAACGGCTTACGTAAGTGGTTCTACGCTGCCTAGATTGGTTATGCGGTACAAAAGGATCCATTGTAACAATGGGTGGCTTAGCCTTAGTTCTGGCTACACTATTTTGCTGCGCTTGAGTGAACGGCTTATGTAAGTGGTTCTACGCTGCCTAGACTGGTTATGCGGTACAAAAGGATCCATTGTAACAATGGGTGGCTTAGCCTTAGTGCTGGCTACACTATTTTGCTGTGTTTGAGTGAACGGCTTACGTAAGTGATTCTACGCTGCCTAGACTGATTATACGGTACAAAAGGATCCATTATTATTACTATTGTTATTATTATTATTATTATTATTATTATTATTATTATTATTATTAATTATAAACTTGGGGACAAGGGAAAAATAAAACTGTTACATGATACAATTAGAAACAGGATGAGAACTGGGTTCATAGAAAAATGATTCTCTTAAATCAACAATAAATATAAAATGTATGAATAAGTAACATTGTGTGTGTGTGTGCGCGCGCGCGTGCGTATGTGAAAGTCTTTTGTTACCATGATAATCCCTTTTAAATGTTCAGAAAGTGTAACTATACTGTCTCCTGTAATTATTCAGTAAGCGATTGTGACAAAGGCGGAAAGTAAGGTAGCAACAGGAAAGGGATTAGTCGGGTGTTCGTTCAAAGTGAAATACAAAGCCGTGGCAGAAATGTAAGTTGGAAGTACAAAGGAGAGCTGGACTTCCAGTATAAATGCCCTTAAGCGGTGTGAAATGCAGACAATGAACCCTCTTTGTGCAACAATTTACAGTTATTTAATTTGTCGTAATTAAGATATTTTTAAACGGAAGTCTGCAAAATATCGCCGGATTGTAAGCAAGTAATTTCTATCCAGTTACTGAACTGATTGTAAGGACATTACGGTTGATACTACCATTTCCAATATCTTGAGTTTAAAATAACTCAACAACTGGTGTAAAGGCATTTAGGTTAATTGGGCTTGTGTTTTTACATTCCTATGGCAAAGGGTAGCTATATTATTTGTATAGTATTAGCTGTTTGTATCCCTTCTGCGTTTCCCTACAAATGAAATAAAATTTACAAGCATAGGACGAGGTCGTAAATTTATTTTTGTTATACATAAAGTGATAGTAATTTCATCCAGAGTGGGTGACAAGACGGTTAACAAAACTGAGCTTTTTATAAACGTTAGTGGCAAAATATTTTGTGAAATTTAGCGATTAATTAGATACAGTTTTCAAACATTTGTCGAGAAATTTTCTTGCCATATCACAAGAGCAATATAGAAATAATATAAAACAATTATAAATTGATAGAACGTGAATGGAATATTATAACTATATCTCTACAAAATAAGAATAATACAATACGTCTGTAATAGTAGTGATAATTATTTTCTTAATGCACAGTCACGCACGCCCAAACAAACACACAACATATCTATTATATCTGTAGGGCTCATAATTATGTTTGTATTGTCTATATACATGTCTTCATTATTGCAATAAAGTTTCCGAAATTTCGATACAAATATTATATTAAAATTATGTATGTTTAATGACCCAACCAATAAAAACCATTTTCCAATTTATTCATTCACGTTTCATTAATTTTATTAATAGATGAATTCTATTAATTTTTATATCTAATAAGTATTTATACATTAATATATTACTTACTAGAAATAATACATTAATTCTCTTAATCCATTTATTATAATACTACTAAATTTCTAATATCAAGAGACTCATGGCCCAAATGTATTTTATTATTCTCATTGTGAATAGTGTCTTACATTAATTCCCTGACGATATTAGAATTGCTACAACAGATATAACAGCAACAACTACTACTACTATAGATCGGTGCCTCGCTTGCACACTATCTGTCTGTCTGTCTCTGTCTCTGTCTCTGTCTGTCTGTCTGTCTGTCTGTCTGTCTGTCTGTCTCTCTCTCTCTTTCTCTCTCTCTCTCACTCTCTCTCTCTCTCTCTCTCTCTCTCTCTCTCTCTCTCACTCTCTCTCTCCCCTCCTCTCCCTCTATGCAACATACTGTCGCTTTGCAAGGACACTGCCATGCTTCCAATAATACTCTCGTCACCCTTTTTTGCAGCCGATGTTCACAATATGAAACACTGTTCAAGACTGTTGTACGCATGTGCGACATTAATGAAACTAGCCTCACAACGAGGTGTTTGTCCGCTGCGCATCTCTAAACCACTTTCACAATCTATCGTCAGGCCTTTTTAAATGAGGGTTAAAGTGAGAAAGGCACGATCCGCTTCTTCCTGCTGCTGGTAGCGCCGACCTCTAAGCTGCTAAAGTCTCTCTTTCGTTTATACCCCGCGTTCAGGTACCGCTATTGTAATAATTCCTTTTGGAATTAATCTGTCCAAACTGTATTCCCTCATATCCCATTCAGCCTATCCTGTCTTTATGTATTCTTTCTTCTTATAATTTCTCTTAGAGTATATTTCTCGTGTTGGATTGAAAGATTATCCACATATTCTTGTCCTTGAGTATAGTTAATTATTACGGTTACTATTTTTAATGTCGTTCCAATCTAATGTTTTTCTATACGTATTTAGTATCACGCAGACGATTATTGTGTCTTCAGCAGTATGAATTCGCTTACAGGGCAAGCAGCCATCTGACTCTGTCTTCCCTTACCGTTTCCCGTTTCGTAAAGCCCTTGAGCGGCTCGAGCCATATTAGAATCTGTGTCAGATAATAATAAGTTTCCTCATATTTGTAGTCAGCTTCCTCATTAGTTTCGTCACCTATTCTCTATTTCGCTATTTCAGCCAATTTATTATTTTTTCTCATCTCTCTCTGCTATCTTACAAACATATTTTGTTTAATTCCCCAATGAAATATTGTCTCTTCTCCACCTTTAGCTTCTAATCTAGTAGTCGCTTGCTTTACTCATCATTTACTTTGTCATTTCTACGTGGTGTTTAAATCATCAACCCGTAATAGAGATTTTTGCAATGTATTTGCCATACATTGCAGCAATCAAATAATTTTCACTTATATGTATATAATATTTTTACCAGTGCGTATGATACTTGATATAAAAGAAAGCGCTGTTAATAAAATTTTGAGAATTTTTACATTATTGAAACTAAAACTTTGACAAAGGAAAAGTGTAATTTTGGTTGAATAAAAAAATTACACCATCAAGTAAAATCAGTTTTTTTTCATTTCATTGAAGGATTCGTAACAAAGACAAAAAATGTATTGAACACAGAGAGGGAAGAATAGCGAGAGTATGAGTGAAGCTAGAAGAAATTAAATTAGAAAGAATATTTATTAAATACAGACTTAAACTTGAAAAGTAAGTTTTGATTTATTATTAAACCTTTTTCTGCTAGCCTATCGTAGGTTTATATGGAAAGGAAACATTGGTGTTTCTTATTTATAAAAAAATTGTTTTACTTGCTTCAACGTTACTTTAATTTGATCGCAAGGACAAGCGGTCCAGTGGTTCGTGAATTCGAAACGGAACGATTGTCTTCATTTTCAGCTATTATAAAGTATTTGTTTTATCTTAAAGGAATACATTTTTTCATTGTTAATGATTCTTTTTTCTGCTTCATTTTTGATATTTTATCACTTGACTGCTTCGAAGTGTTGGGAATAAAGGGTATAACTGCATCAAACCATGTTCAAAAGACCATGATCTAGAAATACCTGGACTAGTCACAGACGGAGTGCAAGCTATCGGTTTCATGTTTATTTCCAGGATACGTACATGACTGGCCTAAACTTAACAGCTGACTAGCTGGCAATGTTTTACTCTTTCGACTTCACACAATGTTTACAAAACTGTATACAAGATACGTGGGTACAGTTCTATAAGAGTGAAGGGAATAAATAAATTCCAGCACATTTATTGAGCTACTGTTTGCATGACCTATAAACTAAACCAGCCGTTGTTGTTAATTAATTATTGTAATATTTTTTCATATGAAGGTACAACAGAATGACTTAGGTGTTTTTATGTGAAACTTAGAAGGACTGACAATGTAGAAATAAGAGTTTAAAGGTGTCGTAAACGGTGTTTCAAACAAGTTCAGAACAGGAAAGCATGCAGAAAACCCCCTTTGCCGCGCATTTGTTTGTGATCCGTCGAAGTTCTTTCTGAAATGTAAATGGCTGACAGTGAGTGGAAATAATGCTCTCAGAATCTCACATGTATCTGTGTGTGTGTGTGTGTGTGTGTGTGTGTGCGTGTGTGTGTGTGCGTGTGCGTGTGTGTGCGTGTGTGTGTGTGAACTAGAGAACACTGCTTAAAATAAAACATAGAATTAAGGCGGTTTAAAACAGAAGAAAATAATTGTCTGGGGTGTGTGCGTGGTGCCTCCGATGGGAAGAAGTGGCTGGGATGTGGGTCCAATTTCTGTAAACGTTTCTGACAGTAAAAAGATTTTCTCTCCTTTTATCTCAACATCTCTTCTTCCTCGGTATCTCTCTTACTTCCTGTCTGTCTATCTTCATCCCTCTCTCCCTCTCTCCCTCTCTCTCTCTCCCTCTCTCCATTTCTCCCTCTCACCCTTTCACCTCCTATCTCTCTCTTCCTCCTCCATATTCTGTCTTTCCATTTCATCTACTTTTCCTTTCTCTTGAAATATGTAATATTATTTTCTCTGCACAAACGTATGCTGCCAAACGGATTGTAGGCCTGCAGATTCCGAAGTTCTTAGTAGTTTAATCTTTTTAACAAACGCTCAGTTTACTTTTGAATCTTTTTCTCCTGCTTTTCTCTGTCAGTATATAAAGGAGTCTTCTCAACGACAGGCTCCCAACCATAGCTGCCATGCAGGGATTTAAGATTACTGTGACTAATTTCAAGTAACAATTGTACAATTCTTGGTCAAAATATTTCCTCTCTAGAAAATATGATGTGCTAATGATCAATATGTTCTCTTGCTGAGTGTATTTGACTAAACTTTTATTATTAGCATCATAATACCACATTATGGCTCATATATTTTTATATATTAGTACTAAAAACAACAAAACAACACTCAATTCATTTTGTAAACGGTTTACCAAGCGTTTAGCCTCTTTTCCATGAAACTTTCCAACTGGTTCGATTGAGGCCTGAGTCGAGCGTCTGAGACTGTATAATATCATTACCTACGTAGCGTTTGATATAACATTGTTTAACAGTTCTGATATACTTAAATTATAAATCCTTTCCCAAGTAAATCCGATAGAGGTAGTACAAAAGTTGTAAATACCCCAGACTAAAACATAAAGACACACCGAAGGGCCAACGATGCGTCGAGATAACCCGTTCTGGATGGTCTCCAAATTTTGGGTCGAGTATCTGCCGTACACTAAGTTGTGTCAGACTTACAAACAGTGTAAACGCCAGTACTAAGTTAACTAAATCTTTCTGTTTAAAAGGGGAACGATAAAGAATAAACACTATTTTAATTTCTTCAGTAGATAAAATGTTAATGACATTAACAATAATGTCAATAATGATAATAAACATTAAGAAAATGTTTAACATTATTTATTATTACTAACATTAGTACAATCGACAGTAACAGAAACGGGAGTACATAGTATACAAGACCATGGTGTAATCGACTAGTGTACATCGAGGTACACACATATCTGAAAGAAGCATAGGAAGAATAAAGGTTATAGAAATATATTTATGTGTTATATTTAGAATAATACTATATAGTTAGAAAACATGGGCACTAAGAAAAGCGGAGAAAAAAACTTGGAAGCTTTAAAGTGAATAAGGAGTAATGCTGCAGAAAAGTGAATATAGAAAATGGTCAAACAAATATAGAAGTCCTAAGAAAAGTGACGAAAAGTGACCAATTATGAACAAAGTTCGTCGTAGAAAGCAAGCTTATTCGAACACATTCTCAAATGAAATCACCTGCTGATGATGTCATGAAGGGAAGTTAGAAGGAACCCCAGGGCTTGGAGGAAGAAGAATTCATCTGTCAGACTAATAGAAAATAAATACTGACACTAAATTATGAAGGAAATGTTGGAGTGGTCACAGATATCCAGAGACCAAACTCAAAATCTGGATCGGCAAAGCATACAGATTGATAAAACTAAGGTCGCCTACCAAAATATGGTAACGGCCGCAGCATAGAAAAATAAGAGGACCTACGAAAGAAAAATATAGGTATTTTAATGATTTGTAGTGTCCTCTACGACATACTGAGACGAGAGACGGCGATGGAAACTAAAATGCGGAAGACATTATCAGTGGATATTCACAATGAAGAAAATAAACCGGTCTTTTCAAATAACATCTATTATCTTTCATTATTGTTATAAATAAACAAACACAGTATATAATAAATAACACACTACAAAATTATTAGTAATTTCTCACGCATTGATCAATTGGAACGAAGAATCCTCAGTGGTTTCAATACTACTGCCGTGTCTTTCTAATCATAATAAAATAAAAACGTTTGGTAATTTATGACTGTAGAAAGGACAAAGTAATTTAGAAAGAAACGTTTAGTGAGACAGTGAGACAACTGATTAGGCATAAGCAAATTGGAAAGAAATATTTTGAACTCGTAGTTTCAATAGTAAAATATTTTGCTTGCATCATGGATTTTCATATGAGAAGCAGGATAAGATTTTCAAACCCTTTAAAGTGGAACTACTTACATAGTGTTCTGTCTTGAATATTGCGGCTGGTATTGATCATTTGCGCATGGAAGATGACAGAATGCCCAAAGCAATTCTTAGAGGGACAATAGATGGTCAAAGAAGTTAAGGAAGACCTAGAAGAAAGTGGCTACAGGACGTAGAAGATGACATAGGGGGATGAGTATTGGGTGTTGGAGGCGGTGGCTGGATGACCGAGATGCTTGGAGGCGACTAGTCGGAGAGGCCAAGGCTTATCGTCGGTCGGCGGTAGCGCCAGAGGAGTGAAGTGGGATGGACTGATCATCTCCACATGAACTCGGAGCCTTTTCTTGTTGTTGTTGTTGTTGTTGCTGCTGCTGCTGTTGTTGTTGTTGTTCTTCTTCTTCTTCTTCTTCTTCTTCTTCTTCTTCTTCTTCTTCTTCTTCTTCTTCTTCTTCTTCTTCTTCTTCTTCTTCTTCTTCTTCTTGTTGTTGTTGTTGTTGTTGTTGTTGTTGTTGTTGTTGTTGTTGGTGTTGTTGTTGTTGTTGTTGTTGTTGTTGTTGTTGTTGTTGTTGTTGTTGTTGTTGTTGTTGTTGTTGTTCTTCTTCTTCTTCTTCTTCTTCTTCTTCTTCTTCTTCTTCTTCTTCTTCTTCTTCTTCTTCTTCTTCACACGTCGTGGCATAGGCAAGAAGCTGGGTGACCGCTTTCAAATTTCCTCCAACAAACAGATCTTGTTGTATAGGGTTATACGTCCATACTTGTTTGACCAATACTGATTCTAACATTCTTTATAAGATTTTAATTCCATAAACTCGGATCTACAAAAATATATCTACAAAAAGTACGCAGTCATTAGGTTGTCCTTGGTTAAACTATCACGGAATTAATGACAACGCCCCGTACACAACTGCATCACTGTCACGCAAAGTGCAGCTTGGGGAAAAGGGAACCATAAATTGACGGAACGTAATTACTGACCTATTAAAAAAGGAGTCTATCAAAAGCGATAAACACCATAAAACATTGCTGGCATATCGTGTATGTGAATAACGATCAGTTGGATTATTTGATAAATTATCACATGTACCCTACCACAGTCTCTCTCTCTCTCTCTCTCTCTCTCTCTCTCTCTCCTCTCTCTCTCTCTCTCTCACACACACACACACACACACACACACACACACACACAAAAAACAGATTTATTGATGTAGCGATTTCCTCCCTCTGAATGTAGTTCCATATTAGAGAACACATTAAATATGCTGTGAACGAATAACACCAAAACATGGGTCGTTTCTCCACACTGCAAAGTTAGCCGTGAGAAAACCTTACAACTACACTTTTCTGTAACACTTCCTCTCTGCTGCCGATTACGTTGTAATTGTTACAAAAACCGTTTAAAAGGTGGAGTCGGCAGTTCGAAATAAATTAACTACGCTTGCCTCCAAAAAGGACTTGTCTTGTATTGGTATAAAATTAGTCTCAATTGAGTAATAAATTCTTACAAGCGTTTTAAAAAATTTGAATTAAGAATTTGAAAAACACAATAATTTGATTACTAGTTATTATATTTCATAATTTTAAAATATGTTATCATTGCCTGAATCAATATTAAATTACACACATAACATTTTATTACCTATACAGTTGTCATATCTCGTCTTGTATTCTACAATAGAATAACTTTTGATGTTTATTTAATTATTAAATATTTAATATAGTCTACCTTACGCTTTATTATAACGCTCAATTTCGTAGCTATCCGAAACTGAGGCGCCATCCCACATTTTGAATAATCTCAACACTTTTTTGTATCTTCCATTTGTCAGTCATTCCCATCTCGTTTTAGTTTTTCCTATATTTCCCTATTAACTGGCGATTGGATGATACGAATATAAGAAGATATATGGTTATTGGATCCAGTGTTTTTACCTCTATAAAATATATATACGTCCTCACGCGAACTTTTTCTGATAAGAGTTCTTTCTGTTGGGAGACTCTTCTTTCTTTATTTGCTGATATTTTTTGGGTGGCTGGTTCTTCATTTGGCTTGTGACGATTTTAAATATATCGAAAATCGCACAAATTAAAATTTTTAATTTTAATAAGTAAGAGTATCATACACCCTTACCTATACCCAGATTCCTGAATCAACTTGAAATTGTCCAGTACCAACACGCCAAGAAAGGTATTAAGTAAAGAATAATAATAATAATTACTTTAATTATTAAAAATGCGACTATATAAATAAAGAAATCCCTAAGTCATAATAAAGTAAACATAAAGTATTTACATTCTAATTAATGAATAATTAATAATATATAAAGTACGAACTATTTTCTTAGTGCGTAAATACGCACCAGCTTACTGAGCCCTCGCCCCTAAACTATACGCGCATTCGCCAGTAGAACTTCATCATGAAAAGATGTGAGTTGTGTGTTGTCTACATACACGTAAGTGTATGGCGTTAAACGTAGATTCAACGTGAGATGATTTTATTTTGAATAATGTAGTGTGTGTAGAGTTAGTGAGAATATGCAGAAAGGAAAAAGTAGCCAACACATCTCTTTAAAAATATAAAACTGTAAGTTGCAAGATATGTAACTACCAGACTTTAGTACTGCAAAGTAAGAACTATAATTAAGGTGTAAAATGTGAACTACAAAATCTGGACGAAGAAAAGTGAAACTACAACAGTATGAACTTCAAGTAAAAAAAAAACCGATCGTCGAGAGCAGACATAATTAACCCGATGTAGATTCAAGAGGAACCACGTACTCCACCCATGGAAGACGACAGGAGATGCCCCAAGGACCCAGCAACAACCTCATATTAAATTCAGGTGATATCCAACCACAACATTTGTATATTTCGTCTTAATGAGAGAAGAAAAAAAAGAACACTAAAGAACTTTAACAAAAGAAACTAATAATGTAAAGAAGAAATTATCAGATTTGTAATTTTTGTAATGAAGTAATAGTAACAGCAATATATAGATAAATGTAAGATAATAATGTAGATTACCACCAATATTATTCTTCAAATAATTTGGTTGAAGTTTATGATAAATTAATTATTTTGAGAAAGTTCAGACCCGGATCCGAGGTATTTAAAACTAACATCTAGATAAGTAAATTTTGAGATAAAAGGAATAATATACTTAAATATCTTTAAAGCAGTAAAGGCAGAATTTAGTAAAGTAAATTTTATTAAAAAAGGAAACAAAGTCAAACATAATATTTGAATAGTAATAAAGAGATGTTTTCGCTAACACCAAGTGAGTGAATAGATTTGTGCAAACCTTGTCAATTTCCTATGTCATAATTGTGTTGTAATTTGTTGGTAAGGAGGTTTTACTAACAACGGCAGCTAGTTTGATTAACTGCTAAAGAATTAAACTAGTTCCCGACTTTTGTGTTGTCTTAACAAGGGAGACGGCCGTCGACGTCTCCCTTTGCTCAGACTTTTCTCACTGTCTAACAACCTTCTTGCCACCTATTCCAATACCAGGCACAGGAGCCCATGCATACCCACCACGTAGGCCCGACTACACACACACACACACACACACACACACACACACACACACACTACCCCGTTAGTAACCCTCTTATATTCACGACAATTTTGGCTGCCGTACACTCTAAGCTTCTTATCACTGAAGTGATTGTTCCCTGTGTTTCTTCTACTTAAAGCTTTAGGAGATATTTCATCTTTTTAGTTTCTGGTGTTTCACTTGCATAAAATAGAACTAATAGTTAAAGCATTTAATATAAACATCGCATTTCTGTTTTTCCCAGTCTTAACTTCTACCTTTTTGTTTATTCTTAGCACCTTTTATAATGCTCAAAATAGAATTTCTTGCAACTCTTTGAAAATTCGTTCTGCTAGTTTTCCCACGTTACTTCTTAATGTTTCCATTATTCATTTTAGCTACCTACAATTGTTTCATATAAAAAGCTGCTAATGAAAATTCTGAAAACCGCAAAATCCTGTCATTATTTAAATACTCGGATACTAAATCAACTAAAAAGCCATACTTATATGAACTGCTTAAATTTAATTATATACTCCTTATAAAAAGTATCATTTTCCCCGCGTATATGAGTGTTCACTTCCGCAAAGATATGTGTCCCAGTCGTGCAATGAACGTGTATCAAAAGACCAGCAGAGTCTGTGTCAAATCGTTTATTGGAACTGGTCCGCTAGCGACGGCAGTGCGTTTGCCGTGAGGATAGACCAAACCGCCCTGTGTGTGTGTGTATGCGCGTGGTGCACAATTTGCCTTTGAATATTTCAGGTGGTGTACACATTTGCGGCAGGCAGCTATAGATGCAGGCAGCTGACCTCCTGCATACAGATGCTCTTTATCTCTCCCCCTCTCACTCTCATTCGTGCTCTCTCTCTCTCTCTCTCTCTCTCTCTCTCTCTCTCTCTCTCTCTCTCTCTCTCTCTCTCTCTCTCTCTCTCTCTCTCTCTCTCTCTCTCACACACACACACACACACACACACAAACTGTATTTTGATTCGCTTCCTCCGTCAGCGAATCGATTTATCCAACTCACTCTATAATTAGGTCATCATTATCGAGATGTTCCAAAAAAAAAAAGAATAAGAAAATCTAACTGTATTATCAAGATTACGAGTCTGCACATGTATTTTATGGTCAGCGGTACAGGAAGCATTGTATAGCGATAATAGTCTATTATTCCCTTGTAAGTAATTCGTTGAATTTCCTGCAGGTCTCCCATGTAACATCTTCAAATAAATACACTGCAAGTAGGTTTATTTTCACCTGACATACGTTTCACAGAAATTATTCTGTATCTTCAGAGGTTTGTTTGAATTATTATTAAATGTTTCGCTTACAATATAGTTAATTATTGTATGTAATTATTAATTTTTAATAGTAATTAATAATATAGTTAATTATCAAATAAAGTTAACTATATTGTTATATATTTCTAGTCTTGAACTTACCACGTCTGCAGCACCTCTATCTTACTGTATCTTTATTCCCCTTCATCATAGTTTGCATCTCTAATTCGTAAAGATATTTTAACTAGTCCATTACTAGTCTTCTTAGACTACAAATATTACGCAAAGTATGTTTTGCTACACCAAATTCCTTTTCCTATTGAAAGTTCCTTCGCTGGGCTTACTGTGTTCCTAACCTCTTGCTCATACAGAAGTTCCAATTTATTTATGTACTATGTCAGAACACGCATGCACAACGTCGAACACACACACATACTTACACGTAGAGGATAAACATAGTATACAAGAAAAGCTTCACAGGAAACAACAAAAAGAGGCTCTCTGTCCTTTCACTAGCCGACGCTACTTATGATTAGGCCTATATATATTTAACCTCTCTCTCCACCTCTCACTGTCAGTCTGTCTGTTTATCTATCTATCTGCCTATATCACTTACTAATTATTTATCCATCAATCTTCCTGTTTATTTAATTGTCTAGCTATATAACTGTCTATCTGTCTCTTTCTCCCGCTCCTTTTTCTCCGCTCTCTGTCACTACATAAAACTAAATTCTGTAAACTGTGTTTTCATAATTGCTATTCACTTTCTTTTCAAGTAGACAGAGAATTGTTTTTTTAAGTATTTAAAACAAAATTACACTTCCTGATTCAGTCTTTAAATTTTAATGTCTACGCAGTATTCACCCTTGGCTAAAGAGACCACGATAACATTATATTTTTAATTTAAAAATTCAATGAAACCATTTTTTTTATTTAAGAACAATTCAATTATGTATCTATCAAAGAAAGAAATTCAAAAAATAACAAAAAATTCAATTTTGTTAACTCGCTCCATGTGCTAGTTACAAAGAGTTGCAAGGACGGTGATGACATGTCGCACAAAATGTCTTATTAGTCAAATACTGTCTTCTCCTCGTGTTGAAAAAGAAAACAACTACCTCGTAATTATTCATTAGACAGTTGTGACAAGGAAAGCAGGGTAAAAACAAGAATAAGATTAGCCAAGTGTACGGTTCAGACCGAGCGGCAGGGTATAATGCTGTAGCTAAAGCAGAGAAGGCAGGATTATAACAACGGGGTGGCATGGAGATGCTGCGCCCTTCCGTACAAATGGCCCGAGGCCACGTGAAGTGCAGACAAGAAGCTCTTTCTGTGCAACGAGAGACAAACAATTATTTCTCGAAATTACTGTACATTTTTCCCAACGGAATCTTACACTGTATGAGAAGTTATTACAAACCTAAGACAAAAAAAATGGTAAAGGCTGCCTGTAGGTTTACTAAGTCAGGATCCAAAACGTTGAAGACAACGTTTGTGTGTGTGTGTTATATTATGTGTGTCATATGAGCATTTAAGTCTTATTATGATTAACGCTATTATATTGGCGTATTAATCTTATTCTATGTAAGTTCATAGCGCTTATGCGGTGCAGGCATCGCTTCTATTTTCTTTAATTGAAACCGCTAATCTGACGTACAGAACAAATCGTGCCTTATTGATAATTAAAACGTGCAAATGTAAGAATATTGTACCAGTACTTTTCAGTAAGCATTTACAGTACCAATGTACGAGGGTTAGTTGAAAAGTTCGCGGAGCGACATCTATAGCTCAGTGGTAGAACTAAAATCTTTCGTGTGCTGCAAGACGTATATTTTGCGTGAACACCTGTTAGTTCCCAGATACATCTGTCAATTTATTCACTTTTTACCAGCTGTTTGAAATTTTCCTGCCACGCGTGTTTTTGAAGACTATCCCACCAGTGGACGTCCAAAAAGTGCAACAAAAATGGCGTTATTGAAAAAATTTCGAAGGGTTTTGGAAGACCGCAAATTGAGGAGTGGATGACATTGCTGAAATCATAGTCATCTCATATGAGCGTGTGCATCATACTTTAACTCAAGAACTTGGTTTGAAAAAGCGTTGTGCAAGATGGCTCCCTCATCTGGAGTTGTTGCATTTTTTGGGCGTCCAGTGTGACCACGTTTAAACTTTAGTTCCTACTTGCAAACCGTTGGTTTTGAAGTCGCAGCATCTCCTGACACATTTTTTAAATTTCGTTTTGAATTTCCGTTGACGCTAAACAATATTTAACAAAGAATCACACCACGATGTTTGGCATTGCCCGTTTTTCAAAACACGCATGACACGTCAATTTTAAACAGCTTCTAAACAACGAATAAATTAGTAGATAGGTTTGGAAACTGACAGTAGTTCACATAAAATACAAATCTTGCAGCACACAAAAATTATTAGTTTTACCGCTAAGCTATAGATGTGGCTCCGCGAACTTTTCAGCTGACTCTCGTATATCCAAAATTTGTAAAATAATATAGAGATTACTAACAAATTTTAAAATAAAACTATTTAACATACCTATAATGACAATAACAACAATGATAATAGAATTTCTTTATAACTGTCACTGCGTATGAATAGTGGATTGAACCGATTTTGTCAAGACATATAAAAGTAAAAAGACTGCAATGGATAAAACGTGTAACATGGACTTGTTAGTCCGCAATGAATTCTGTGGAGAGAAATAGAAAGAAACAACTAGAAAAAGAGAGGGAATTGAATCAAGGAAAGATGCAGGGAAAACATCAGTACGAAATCGTGGAAACAGCAAAGTCTAACAGAATTGTGTGGAAAAAGGTTATGTGAAGAAGCCGAGTCCTCAAAAAGAGCTTATCGCCGTCGGAGGCTATGTCCATAATGTGACTTATGTTTAACAAATACCTTAGCTAGAATTAAAAACTCTCGATTTACAAGAAAATTGATAATAAAAATGTTTACAATTTCTTCAATACTGAAATAAGAACGTTGAAAAAAGAGAGCGGTAATTTTATTTTAAGAAACAAATTTTAGCACAAACTAGGCCTTTCTCATTTTGCTTTAAACTTAATATTGAATGAAAAAATTAACTTATCTCAATGAGCACAAAAGGAAACTTATGAATGGTTCAAAAAGAAAAAATTACTGAGAAAATTATTGAATGAAAATTTTATTAGTAAAAGTACGTATTGATTTATTATTAAAGCTTCCCACAAGGCTTTTGTCTGTGGCAAGTACTGTCACAAGAAACTTGGTGATTCGGATTTGTGGTTAAAATATTTCATTATTATTTTGTTCTTAAACAGAATTTAATTTGTCTGGAAAAGTAAACGGACGGCTCAGTTGATCGTGAATTGAAACGAAGGCATTGCTTTAGTTTTAAAGTCGCGCAACATTTTCTTCGTTCCTCGTGACAGATAAACTCTACTGCTCTCTGCACGTTAACCTAGCCGACGAAAAAAAATTAAAGTCTGATGCAAACACGGTTTCATAAACAGGTTTTATATTAAATTTTACCCGAATTGCTTCATTTATAGTTGCTAGATTCTTAAAGTTGAAATGTTAGAAATTTTTATAAAATGTAAATAATTTGTACTGGCTTTACATGGCAAGGCAACCATTTTTAGTCCAGACGAAACTAAGAGGAAAACATAGAGAGAAGGAAAGAGTAATTGAGAATGTGAGGGAGTGGGACGACTTCTCTTTCTCCTGCAAACAAATTTGTATATATATATATTTGTTTATATATCAATTTCAACCCTGAATCCTCAGAAAGTAATAACATTTAAAGGATTGTGACTGACGGCAACTAAATGAATTACGAATTAAATTTAGCATTTCTTATTGTATACGTAAAATTTTTTTCCACGTGATATCAGCATGAGCATACTGATCATGCACAAGGTTGAAAATGTATGTAAACACTGGTAAGAAAATCAGTGGAAAATCTTGACGTTTACAATTTCGAGTGTTAATAAATGATGGAACGTTTGATATCAATGTAAGAAATAAAACCCTTTTATAAAACAGTACACTTATTTTAGTTCCTGCGACGTAATTAAAATGATTTGTGATGACTGCATATCTTACATTAATGACTTGTGATGATTGCATATGTTACATTAATGATTTGTGATGACTGCATACCTTACATTAATGATTCGTGATGATAGCATACCTTACATTACTGATTTGTGATGACTGCATACCTTACATTAATGATTAGTGATGACTGCATACCTTACATTAATGATTTGTGATGACTGCATACCTTACGTTAATGATTTGTGATGCTGCATACCTTACGTTAATGATTTGTGATGACTGCATATCTTACATTAATGATTCGTGATGATAGCATACCTTACATTAATGATTTGTGATGACTGCATACCTTACATTAATGATTAGTGATGACTGCATACCTTACATTAATGATTTGTGATGACTGCATACCTTACGTTAATGATTTGTGATGCTGCATACCTTACGTTAATGATTTGTGATGATTGCATACCTTACATTAATGATTTGTGATGACTGCATACCTTACATTAATGATTCGTGATGAT
Organism: Magicicada septendecula; assembly: GCA_034769895.1. Classification (NCBI taxonomy): domain Eukaryota; kingdom Metazoa; phylum Arthropoda; class Insecta; order Hemiptera; family Cicadidae; genus Magicicada; species Magicicada septendecula. The sequence continues at coordinate 144,544,057 of CM068372.1, forward strand.
AGCATACCTTACATTAATGATTTGTGATGACTGCATACCTTACATTAATGATTAGTGATGACTGCATACCTTACATTAATGATTTGTGATGACTGCATACCTTACGTTAATGATTTGTGATGCTGCATACCTTACGTTAATGATTTGTGATGATTGCATACCTTACATTAATGATTTGTGATGACTGCATATCTTACATTAATTACCGTCGTTTCCACGTTCAGTTATTTAATTTTATTTAGCTTTAAATTTCCTTCTTCATAAAATTATAACGTGTCCAATTCCTTTCTCATAAATTTTATACAATATTTACCATGTTTTTATTCATATAACGATACAAAGAACCAGTAAAAACTTGTTTGATTTAGGTTCGTCAAGGTATAATGTAGTCCGTAAACAGCACCAACTCACAGTTACCTTATACAGTATACAACTAACATTGTAAAAAAAGGAAACGCTTTTCTCACGGTGGTATGCAAAAGAAACACATAAAATTCCAGTGCGATCAAAAGCAACTCTTTCACTGCACATTTGCTTATGCACCGTCGAAGATCTCTTTGAATTTCAAATAACTGACAATCAGTGGTAGTCATGCTGACTTAATGTTTTCATTGCGCGCGTACACGCTTGTGTGTGTGGAGACAAGAGGACTCTGGTTGTAAGGAAGGTACGGTAGTTGTGGTGGCAGAAAGGAATCGTTTACTGTGTGCATGCACGTGTGTAGATATCTAGGGCTGGCGGGAAGTGGCCGCAATGTACGGTAAATTGTAGGCAGAATTTCCGTAAACGTTGTAGAAAGTCTCTTATTTATTTGGACCTCTATATTTATCAGTCTTTTTCTGTTATGTTTCTTGCTGCTCTCACTTTCATCCTTGAATTTATCTATATCTCTATCTTTCATCTATTTATTGTCTCCCTTTTCTAGTACTTTCCTTTCTCTTCAAATATCCAGTGTTGTGACCAACTAAAAGGTGAAAGGAAATTAATATAAAATCCAAAGTTGTCAGCAATATTCACACTTCTCACTAAAAAGTCGATTTGTTTCTGTCATCAGTGGATAGACATTAATGCTCTCTCCCAGTCTACTTAGAAGATTTTTCATTATGGGCGTTAACCAGTAGAAGTGATCCAAACATGTGTAACTGAAGTAATTTGAGTCCATTATCATATTTAAAACAGAAGTTTTTGTACTCAAAAATTATTTATTTTCAACTGAAATTTATCAATTTCGCGTGTAAAGTTTTTTAAAATTATTGTATTATATATTTACATTCTAGGTCATTTACCTTACTAATGCCGTTACGTTACGTTCGTCTTTCTTGGTGTGCTTTTTGTTAATTATTTAATGTTTTGGCAGCAATACAAATAATATAACAGTAAAAGTAATAATAAGAACGTACTGTTTTTATAATATTCGTAATATACTGTGAAATGTCTACACATAACACAAAAGCAATGGTTTTTGCAGTCAATAAGTCAGTACCAACAAAACTTTGTTGTGAATTGAAATATTGGTAAAAATAATCGTGTTTAGTATATAATTCTGAGGTAATATCCGGAAGGCACTACTCTTGCATTGCTTTTTATTTCAAGTTTTTCTTCTATTAATAAAGGAAAAAATAAGTTTGTAATATAAACAATTTTATTTTTAACCAAAAACTCTAGAAAAAGAGTGGTTGCGTCTAATTGTCTCATTATAAATATGTCCTTCGCTGTATGCACGGATTTCTACAAACGGGTCTAAATACCGTGCAATACGACTGCTTTCCTAGTGATAGCAGTCAGATTTCTGTGGCAACAACTATACGTGCCTGGCTCAATTAAACTACAAAAATTAAGAGGAAAAGAACACATTATATGTAAATTAATTTTGGCATAACCAGAAAGGTAAATTTAAACAAAGAGGTTATATTAACAGACATTTAAAATTTAACAAAGTCATTAAACAATAAATATGACGTCTTAATTTCATATAAATAAAATAAGGCGATGCCAGGAAACTGGCTAAATTGTTTTCCTATCTTTCCCATGTGCTATATGTTAACAGCATGTAAATGTATGGTGGCGTTAAATGTAAGTTATTTTTTAAAATTTTGCTTTAATGAGCACGTGTCTGTGAAATTTGAACTCCACTGCAGTGAATGAAGGATTTTCATAAAACAGGCAATACAGGATCTTAAAACCAAACAATTCAAACTATGGTTACGGTGTACACAAATACATGTTGATCTCACATCAGATTTGCGGTAGAGTCTATGTAATGCTTGTAAGCGGTGTTCCCAAAACAACGTTCGGTTTTAGGTGTACAGTATAAATGTACCTAAAACCACTGCGTTTTAAAACTTAAATTATTAATTCATTTTATAAATATTAATAAAACACTAAGAAAAATGTGAAAAAATTATTAAATTTAAATCGAAACTCATAATAAAACAACAGACTCATTTATATAAGATTAGAATAAGGAAAACTCGATTAATAAAAAAATATTTCAGATTTCTCCGGAACAAATTAATGACTACAGATATCCTACCCCTAGCTGAATACAATGCGGCTTGTATTTGATGTGTACCGCTTTTCTACTCAATAAGAGAACATAATCTTAAAAACTAGGATTAAAATTTAAACCATTCCACTGACACTATGCAATTAGCAATCTTTATGTGAATTCGTGTTCGCAAGACGGCTACAGCGTAATGTAAAAAAGAATTTCGACGAAACCGAAACATCGAAGCATGATAATGTTTTTAGGCTTTTGAAACGTATAATGTGCATAAACTGCAGACTCTCCTATTCAGCGATGTTCGTACGGATTTCTGACCGATTCACGACTATATAGGCCTACTTTCAACGTCGTACATAGAAGTACGACGTTCGTACTTCTCAATAACGCCTTCTTTATATATTTACTATATAACAAACATTATCATGTTAAAACGACAGAGACCGAAGATTTCTAGACTGTGGGGAATCGAAAGTGTGGAAAAAATATATTGTTAATATCACCTGGAGCGTTACATTTTTCGATGACGTTACACATTTTGCATCACGCATTTTGTGGAATGACCCCCAGCCTAAAAATATTATCATGTTAAAAATATTCGTCCTTAATTACCCTACTTATTTTATTCGATTTATGTGACTGTAACTACTTTTTTGAATATTTTCCTTTTATGTATCTTCCTGGGGACCGGATGTACGGTCAGGTTTATTGATCACTACATCGTATCGTATTCTGGCATGTGGCACGTCTCCGACTCTTTCATACGACCCACCACATTGTGTGTCATCCAGGAACCTAAATCTTCTCATCTCCATCTACTCCTCTCCTTTTACTGTGCCCTCAAAAACCGTTGCTAGTCGTCCATTCGCTTTACGGATCTGTCTAGTCTAGTTTCATTTTATCTTTATATAATCCGCAAAAAAGTTCTGTCATCCTTGATTCTACTCAAGCTTATTTCATTTACTCAAATTTCGCATAGTACGCTATTGTTGAACTCTCATTTTTATCCGCCTTAAATCCCTCAGGTCTTTCATCCTAGATCTATCTCCGTTTCTTATTGTTCATGTCTCTGATCTGTAAAGTGAAAAAGACTATGTTCAACACATTGCCAGTTCCTTAGGCTCAAGTTGATATTCCCATGAAAAATTTCTGTTCCTTCTTAATGATTATGCTGTTCCTAGGTCTTGGTCATAGATGTGACTTAATGTACATTTATATACTATACGGACACACACGTCCGTACACACTCACACATAGGTAATCAAGTACAGAAAAGCAAGGTACGTAACGAAAAACATGGGTATTCCTCTTTCATTACGAATAGGTGTATATCACTAATTTCAAATTCTATTTCTCTCTCTATACTTCCAGCTCCCTACTTCTCTCTCAGTTTCCCTCCCTCATCACTTACAAAAAACTGGTTCAGATTGGAAACAAAAGTTGCTCAGATTTACTAATCAAAATTCTAATTCTCAGTACATTTTCAATACCACAATAGTAAACTTCACAATGTTTATATTTTAATTTAAAAATTAAATGAAGACAACGGTATAAAATATTGAGTTTAAACTCAGTTGCATTAAGCTCAGTATTCACAAAACTATTGCACTGTGTTAACTCACTGCATATCAAGGACAGATGTATATTATGACACGCATCTATAACACTGAGTGAATTACTGTCTTGTAGTCGTGATAATGAAACAACGTCGCCTCTGCTAATTATTCATTAAACATTAGTCACAAACAAATTAGTGTAGAAACAAGAAAGAGATTACTCAGGAAAACTGTTCAGAGCAAGCAGTAGAGTTTACTACTCTTAGGCTCAGGGTAGATAATATAAGGTTATAACAACGGGGTAGCAAACAGATGCGGACGCTATATTCCGAATAGCCCGTGGCGACAGGAAGTGCAGACAAGGAACTCTTGTTGTGTAAAAGATGCAGACAGTTATTTCCCAGAATTAATGTTTTAAATTATTATTACAGAAAACTTGCATTCTTGTAACAAAATGTAACATTCCGTTACAATTCAAATGATTAAGTGTACTGTAAGTTTATTTACAGAAATTTCAACGCAGAAGAAGAATAAAACTTAAATTTTTAAGAGTATCCTCAAATATGTACGGATAACTTTATTATATAAACTTCTACGTCTATCCCAATCGTCAAATCTTTACGTTTACAATTATATCTTTATTGAAGACGTTTATGTATACTGTAGTCTATATTTTACTGAGTAGAAAATTTATATTGTCAGTTAAATTCATTTTGGCGTATTTTTAAACGTTCTCCATCTTTATTTCAACATTCCGGTTGAAGGTACTAAAGTTGCATGCCGAAAAAATTGGATAACTCTTGACTACAAACATTGTCAGGTAAAAAATAGGTTAATAGCTTTTTAATCTAAATAATAATACATTTTTAAGGAAACTATAAATCTTTGATTGAATGAATGCTTGAAGAACTGATGTAGAATGTGAAAACTATATATGAATATTTAAAAAAAAATTTAAACATCTCGAATTAAGAGTTTTATATCTACTACATTTTATGGACAGTGGAGAGAAAAATCGTCAAGATTTGCAGAGGTAAGACAATCGCATTGAGTACGGCGGGTAATAAAAATTAAAATATAGTTCTAATAAAATAACAACAATAATAATAATGTTAATAATAGACTAATAATAATGAGCAATAATATATAAATGGAAAAATTGAAAAAATCAAGCACTCGAGCAGTGGGTGTCTCCCCAGAAAGGTGGGGTGGTGGAGTAACACGGAAAGCAAGGACACCGTGAGGTGTGACAATTGAAAGACATAAATGAACGAAGAAGACATACAAAAGAGCTAAAACAGTTATATAAGTTTAGGAGATTATTTATGTGATTATAATTTGTGTTTCATAACACCCATTTGTTAATTTTTAATAATACAAATATATAAATTTCTTCATTATTAAAATAATACTGCAGCTAACCAGAAATGTGATTTTATTTCACGAAAAGAAACGTTTATTTCCAAATGAACAGTGAAATAATAAGTAAACTGATCACAGCGAGCAATGGAAAGAAAAGCACGAGTGGTGCGTGGAAAGAAAAAATGAAAATTTAAAAGAGAAAATTATTAAATAAAGACTTAAACAGCAAAAAGTAGGTTTTGATTTATTATTAAAGCTTTTCCGCAAGCCTTTTGTACGGTCGTGCTCAAAGAAACTTAGTGCTTCGAATTTCTTCTGAAATGTTTCCATCTTTTTTCGCTTTTAAACAAGAGTTTAATTTGGACTCGAAAACTCCAGCGATTCTATGGATCGTGAATTCTAAATGAGAGCATTGTTTTATTTTTAAGCTGTAATAGCACTCGGAAACAGATAAACTCCACTGCTATAAATGTATTGTGTTTGAATTCAACATGGCAGTTTTCGTAGTTTTGCGATCAGTATCAAAAATAGTTAATTTAGACATTGGAGTAGAAAGTGAAAGTTGTAGGGTATAATGTGCATCACAGGAGTGCATACAAGGGAGACAAATAAGGAGAAAGTGAGAGAGAAAGAGGGGGGAGAGAGAGAGAGAGAGAGAGAGAGAGAGAGAGAGAGAGAGAGAGAGAGAGAGAGAGAAAGGTGTACTATCGAAAGTACTCAATGAATCAACTGTACTATATTATTTTAATATTTTACTGTAATTTACTTACTACAGTAAATTATACTCTATTTTACAGTATTTTACTGTAAAGAATATTTTACTGTAATTTATTAATTTATTAAATAAATGACTGTTAAATCAAAAGATTTCTTCCTAAATAGTATGTCTCTTTTAATATTAGTGTTATAATTAAATATTCTTTGCCACTATTAAAAAACATTTGTCAGTTACCACGTTTTCTCACTCGCTTACTAAATTTTTAAATGTTGAAATTAATGTTTTTAATTATAAAACTGTACTGTACAGTTTCCTTTCTTATAAATAAATCAAAAATTTTAAATGAGCATATTGGTTACATATTTCTTATTTTGGTAGGTATCTATTGTGTATATTATGAAATTGTGGATAAGAATTAATGCTGCTGTAAAAAAATCATAAACACGTTTTTCACAAATCACAGAGCAACTTTAACGTATGTAATACATAATCACTGTATGTAAATACAGTATGTTCAATGATCAATCAATAGATATGTTTAAAGTAATAATAGTTTAAAATCTATGAAGCTTGCACACGTTTGTCTTGTTAAATGTCAAAGGTCCAGCCAATTAGATATTAGGATATCAGGACGCAACGTCATGTTGATTAGTCAATTTTAGACATGGTAAACACAAAACGCCATGGCTGGTGTAAACACAAACATGGAACGGATAGCTGATGTTCGTTGGCCCAAAGAGGTGTTAGAATGGTTTTAGCCTAAACGACAGAAACGGGGTAGACCCAGGAGATCGTGGAAAAATGATATACTTAAGAAGTTGGCTTTCTAATCACTTCTTTTGTGCTACACTTATTTGTAATTCCTCTGCTAGTTCTACCTCCATTTCCGGTTGCAATAGATGTGGGAAAGAGGCTTGCAACGTGGTGACTATTACAACAGAAGCCTCTTGTGTGCAACGTGAAAAAGACAGGAGTAACTCTAGAAGACTTGTAGTGGATAGCGTATTGTCTGAATAGCACCGTGACTGTTGAAAAAACGTACCGTAAGACAATGACAATATATTTAAACTGTAGTCATATGTCTAAACTACCCAGAAACAAATAATTTCAAGAAAGCTGCAGGGATTTGTAAAGTATTTTCCCCTTACTGGGTTCGATATTTGAAGTGTGTTATATTCATTGATTCTGTGCAAGCAACAAAGGGTGTAGCCAATGAGTTATGACTCATATTCTAGTTTTGTGTAGACACACTGTATTATGGTCAAATGGAAGGAGAAGGTCGAACACGAAGTTGTGCGAGAAGTACCTGAAGTGGTTAGTAAACTGTTTACGCTTGACGCCATCAGCTGTAGTTTCTCTTCCTTTATAAACATATGCTTTATACTAATGTTGTGTTGTCACATTTTTGCTTCAAGTCAATTTTAGTAAATGAACTATTGATAACTATTAAGCTAATTGCAAACAAAATACTGATACAAAAGAAAACTAGGTCAAAGTACGTTCGAAAAATCGTGGTCCATAACGTGCATCGTGGCGTGTATAACCGGTGCAATGGATTAGTCAGCCGATGTAGTTCAGGGTTTTAGTAGTTACCTGTATACATTTATAGAATACAGTCTCAAAGAAAGTTGACTTTAACAGTAGACCCGCTGGCGCTGTTCGACGTTAAGGGTTGAGTTCAGCAAGTGTTTACTAACCTTCAAAGGGTAGGTGTGGGTATTTGTTTGGCGGAAATAAACAAATACAAGCTTCGTCATTCAGACTTCCATGTGCATAAAATATAAACAATCACACCATCACACAGCTGCTGTTTAAACTTAATACTATTATTTTATACAAACGATCGTCTGCGTATTTAAATTTCTATAGGCTAATACTTTCATTTTACATAACATTACATGTTAGTTATGTTACTAATATTGAAAATTATGTAACAGTAATTTCATGTAAGCATATACTGACAAAAGAAATAAATAAAATTCTGTAATTAAGGGCACATGAGAAATATCTTATTACCGCTTATTAAGCAACAAACCGAATTATTAACTTCTAAAAAATTTACTAACCATATTAAAAAATAAGAGTTATAAGAGCGAAGCAACATTTTCTGGAGCTAAATCTGCAAAAAAATTAAAATATTTGAAACACCCAGGAGGCTCATAACGTTTCCCGGAAGGGTATCAGCTATAAAAGACTTACAGTAGTAATATAAGTAACAAACAATGCAATATAAATAATACAAAAAGATAAAACTGTATTATATTGAAATCCAATGGTTTCATGTTTTTTTCGTATTTAGATCAAAGAAAAAAATATTTTTACTTTGAAAATATAGTTTAAAATTTAACCAAATAAAAAAAATATATACATGCCGAGTCGAAAAATGTTTCTAATGTAAAACCATATAAATTGATATCTTTAGTGATATATCTTTAAAGGATCACTAATAGAAAAGTCAGTTTCTGTTACTTTTTGCAATTAGACTTTAACGTCAATAGGTATGAAACAAAGCAAGGGGTATCCTTCAAAAAGACGTCAAAATATGATTTTCCAATAGAGACAAAAAATATAAGCGATTTGTTGAATTAGTGTGGTAAAATTAATACTAAAACAAAAGAACTAGAAGAAAAAACATAAGTTTTTGAATAGCTTGTTGATCTATTGTGGGTAGTATAATGCTATATGAAGCAAAACATGCAGGAGAAACATGCTTGATGAACATTCGCAGAAGGTGCTGTATAGAGAAATAAAGTATACGGCAGGAGAACGATGACAACATCCAGCAGAAAAAGAATAAGAAATATTGTAGTCAGGAAGACACTGAAATGGAACTAGAGGGGTAATAAAGTAGTAATATCAGAAAAATTAAAACAGGTTAGTAACACTGAATAAAGGACTGAATATGGTATTTTCACTAAAAGAAATGTATTAGTTGTGTTACCAATACAAATATGTACGTTCTACAGCAGAGAATGATCAAGACAGGATTCTGTGACGAAAAGCGATCAATAGGGAATGTATGGGCATATTTTATAGTTTCGAAACTCATTGTACGAAATTAGTAGAAAAATGTTTAAAGTGTTCGACAATAGGGTGGAGAGCCGAACGTATCACTAACCGAGATGTACTGAAGAAGGCCTCCGGTGGGTGGGTTGGTGGGTGTAGGGTGACCGAAACGTTTACACAACTACAGAACAAAGCAATCAACCTCGGCCCAACAGCTTGGATATAAAGTCTTTTATCAATGATTCCCGCTGTGATAACCTACGTAATAAAATGTCTAATGATTCGAATATTTTCAGATTTGTTAAATAATACCGTATGTAGCCTGTAGGTAAGAAGCACTTCACACTGAGGAACATTTTCAGTTCAAACAAAGGAACTAGAATGTCAAAAAACAAAACGTTAAGAAATAAAAAAAAAACACAAAATAGGGAGAATGCCTACATGCAAGTGAATGTCTAGCATTGAATTATAATTTAGACAAACTAGAAATATTGGAAAGACGAATTATTAGGAAAATATTAGGCCCACGAGAAAATTCAGAATGTTGGAAATTAAGAAGTAATGATGAACTATATTAAAGTATAGAAAACATAACAGAAACAATGAGAAAAAGAAGACTATTATTTTTTAGACATTTATATAGAATGGACGACAATAGGTTGACAAAGCAGGTCTTCAAATATCTGTGGGGGAAGAAGTCAACATCAAGTTGTATTAAAGAAGTCCAAAAGGATTTAGAAAAAAATAATATACACGCAAAAGAAGCAATTGAAAGAGACCTTTTTTTCGGGAAAAAAGTGTTAGAAATGGAAGGAGTCCAGGGTAGGAGAGAGAAAAACGCAGATTCAAATTGGACTGACGACAGGAAGAAAAGACAGAGTGAAAAGATGAAAGAAAATTGGAGAAAAAAAAGAGAACAGAGAATAAAGAATTGAAATTGGCATGTGGTCCTTAGATGGCCGGTACAAAAAAATAAATAAATTTAAAATAAAATAAAATATGCTAATAAGCATGCTGTCTTAAAATATGATTTGTAGTTTTAAAGACTACAGCGTACGTCAGTAATAGCATTAGGATTATTTAGATAAAGCGTAATAGTCTAGATTCAGTGTCTGTAGTTTGTAAACAACATAGTAAAAAAAAGCTATCTTTAAATGCGACTGAGAGTATAGAAATAAAAGGATTTAGATTTCTCGTAAAGGTTATGTAAAACAAGCACAGTGGAAGCTAGTGTTAAGGAGAATCTCTTTGTCTACGCATTTGTTTGTGCGCCGCCGAAGTTCTTTTGAATTGTAAATGATTCACAATCAAAGGAAGTAATGTTAACGGAATGTTGTGTGTGTGTGTGTGTGTGTGCAGAGGCAACAGTACACTGATTGTAAGGAAACGTATGAAAGTTTCCGCGAAAGGAAACAACTTTCTACTGCGTATTTACCCGTACGTAGGTGCGTGCGTGCGTGCGCTGTAACATTCAGGAGGGGACGTGAGGTGGCCGCGATGTAGGGTAGAAAAAAATTGGCCCAATTTCCGTAAACGTTTCGGAAGGGAAGAAACATTACTCTTTGTTTATCTCAATATCTATTTCTCAGTCTTCCTCCCACACTGTCCCTCACTTTTACTCTCTGTCAGTCCGTCTATCTGTGTGTGAGTGTGTGTGTGTGTGTGTGCGCGCGCGCGCGCGCGCGAGTTATCTTTCTTCTCTCTCTTATGTGGTATCTCATCTTTCCAATAGTTTTTCTTTCGCTTAAAATATGCAGTGCTATTCTTCCTGCACAAAGTAAATGGACGGGGGGGGAAACATATTCAGATTTCAAAGCTCCTAGTATCACGCTTCTCAGCAAGAGACAAATTTGTGTACTTCTTTAATTCTTGAATAGCCGCTGCATATTCTCTGTCATTATATAAAGGAGACTTCTCCAAGGTATGGAGTTAGATGTAGAAGAGACGTAACATGCAAGACTGAAGTACACTGAGCTCAAGACGTAAACCTTCCATTGTAACATTTTTATTTGTAGGAACCATTCCTTACCGGTTATCTGTATCCGGACGGCTTCCATCGTAATATTTTTATTTGTAGGAACCATTCCTTACCGGTTATCTGTATCCGGACGGCTTCCATTGTAACATTTTTATTTGTAGGAACCATTCCTTACCGGTTATCTGTATCCGGACGGCTTCCATCGTAATATTTTTATTTGTAGGAACCATTCCTTACCGGTTATCTGTATCCGGACGGCTTCCATCGTAATATTTTTATTTGTAGGAACCATTCATTACCGGTTATCTGTATCCGGACGGTTTCCATTGTAACATTTTTATTTGTAGGAACCATTCCTTACCGGTTATCCGTATCCAGACGGCTTCCATCGTAATATTTTTATTTGTAGGGACCATTCCTTACCGGTTATCTCTATCCGGACGGCTTCCATCGTAATATTTTTATTTGTAGGAACCATTCATTACCGGTTATCTGTATCCGGACGGCTTCCATTGTAACATTTTTATTTGTAGGAACCATTCCTTACCGGTTATCCGTATCCGGACGGCTTCCATTGTAACATTTTTATTTGTAGGAACCATTCCTTACCGGTTATCCGTATCCGGACGGCTTCCATTGTAACATTTTTATTTGTAGGAACCATTCCTTGCCGGTTATCCGTATCCGGACGGCTTCCATCGTAATATTTTTCTTGCTTGACGTTTCGATCCCTGGAATCTGCCATTGTCATCTGTAATTAAAAACAGCATAAAACAACTTACAAAAACATTATAAAACAAAATATTGGCAAAATATAAACAACTACAATTAAAATCTTCTCATAACAATATAATTCATAGAAACATTATGGTAAGACATAATATGAATAGAAGTATAGGCCTAAGCCTAAACTACAAAATAATGTAAACTAAAATAAACCTTTCTTACCTGTTAGTGGCGGTTGGAAGACCCTGTTGGAAGGCCTGTTGTTAGGTCTGGATTAGGTTAGGACAATCCGGTCCGGATACTTTCTCTGTAAACGGCAGAATACAAGTATACCGTCAAAATAAAAGACTTGTAGACTGCTGTGTTCCTGCCAGTTTGGCTATCCATTACAAACCTACAGCCAGACCCTGTCTGTTTAAGGTTAACGAGGCCGACTTAGGTAGACGTACTCGTAAATTATGAAAATTACAAACTTTTCGGCAAAGCTGTAAAGCTTTAGAATAAACACGGTTTTTATTTTCTCATCAGACAACCACATGTTTTATTAAAACGCCAGTTGAAAAGTAAATTGGCTTTTTTTTGGCTTTGCAGATTCGTAAACGTACATTACACAACAATTAATTGTAAAAAAGAATAGCATTGCTTAAAATATATCTTCTCACCACTTTGTAATAAAAATACATTGAGGATTTAGTACTTGCTTTAAGTACTTCTAATCGTTTTAAGGTTAAAACGTTTTATAATAAAGCATGAACTTTTGTTTCAGACTAGAGACAAAATACGTAACCTACGAAAACAAATTTAATCGGTGTGTGGCAAGGTACGAATTTCAAGACATAATCGAATGGATTTAAATGTATTAGAAGGTTATCCCACGTGACTCACTGAAAAAGTCAGTACACTCACATCTGTTAAAATTTGTAATTACAAACAAATTAGAGGAAAGCAACAAATAGCTTTCGCTCCAAGATTTTGTGTATTCACTGGTTGTACTTCCGCCACCAGAAAGGTTGCACCTCACATGTAAGAACGGCGCGTTGTCACAAATAACTGATTGCCTCCTCATCTATACACCTTTAATTGAACACCGATGGAATGGCATAATAGAAAAGGGTGAGTTGACGTTTTAGACTGCACACAGCAGGCCATTACGGGATCCGCAGACATCCGCATGACTCTTCGCTTGGTGTCTGACGGCATAGGAGATTCTACCAGTAGCTACGTTATCACCGGCATACCCTTAATTTCACTGGACATATAAAATTCCTCCTCGAAGCCTGCAAAGCAGTGTTAACATAAGATAATATGATCTGAGAAAGTAGTATTGCTATTATTATCGTACGCCTATTTTGTTTTATATCTTTATCTTCGTTTTTTAGAGTTCTTCCTAATCAGGAGCTGAAGAGTTCTATTTCTATTATGTCTTTATAGTTTCGTCGGTTTTGTGCAGAGTGCCGCAGTTCTTCAGCATTTAGGCTTGATCACTATCGGGGATTATGGAGCCAAAATAGCTTGGTCCGACCAATCTACTTTTACCTTTTATTTTTCAATTTACGGTGAGTATCAGTAGGTCATATCGGGGTCCTCTTTGTATATATATAGGGCCCAGGGCCCTATTATTGAGAAGTGATTTTAATGTGGACACGCAGACCGATCCATTTCAATTCTAACTATGATCTCATCATCGATATACAATGTTTGATTGATCGCGGCCAAGATATATGAAGTGCTACTCTTTTCGTGTGTGTTACTCTTTCTACAGGTTTACTGTCATTGAACTGGCCCTACATCCATTTTACTTATAACCATAAATTTTATTTTATTAACGTTAATTTTCACTTCCCATTTCTTAGTTTCTGACTTAATATCTTCCATAATCCGTTGGATGCCTTGGATGGATACGGTTATTACCACGGTATCATCTGCGTAACGGACGTTACTAATTGTGTCCCCTCCGATTTTTATGCCCTCTTGTGTTTTGATAGCCTTTGCAAAGACTTCTCAAAGTTGTAGACATCATACAACCTTGTTGTTACGCTCCTCTTTTAATAAAGGTTTGTTCTGTTTCACCTGTGTTCAAATTTGAATGCAGTATCTTTTTATGTTAAAAGGGAAGACCATTATTTTGAAAATATTTAATTAGTTTATTTACTTATCCAGCTACTGATTTAAGTCCCTTTACAGTAAGTCTTGTTCTTTTCCTCCCACGTATGTGTTCCAGTGCTGGGAATGAGTGCATTGGAATTTGCGGAAATCAGAGTCTGCTTGTAAATCGACATATACTGAAACCGATCCACCAACGACGACAGTGCGGTTCCGAATGGACGCTGCAAACCACCCTCTGTTTGTGTTTGTGTGTGTACGCGCGCGCACATGGCGTGGACAAACCAAGGAGCTTTGAATATTTCAGACAACGTACACATGTTCGCCAGCCATCTGACCGCTTGGACTCTCTCTCACTCTCTCCTCTCTCTCTCTCTCTCTCTCTCTCTCTCTCTCTCTCTCTCTCTCTCTCTCTCTCTCTCTCTCTCTCTCTCCCTCTCTCTCTCTCTCTCTCTCTCTCTCTCTCTCCAAACAACTGCATTCTGATTCGGTTCGAGCACTGGCGAATCGATTTGTCCAAGACAAGCTGCGTCCAGTCGCTATTATAAGCTTAAAAAGACTCGGAAAATAATAAAATTGAGAGGTTCATGCATCGTCGATCTCTGGAAAAGTCTGGAGGTTATTTTAACGATCGTTGAAGTCGCAAAAGCGTTCAATAGTTTTTGAGATTTCTTTTATTAAATAGTTATTTGTAATATATGTGTATATTGAAAGTCTTTTTTTCCGTTGTTTTACCGCAATCTCTTTCCGTTCTCAGTTGACCCTTACGTGTTAGTTAACTTAGTAAATTTAAAGTATCCTTTTGGCTATTCAGTTTAATTTCGGATTTAATGTAGACACAATCACATATCTATTGTAATATCAAGTTATAGTTCTGAGAGCACTGCTGCTGTCTGACTGCCTTCGACTGTCTCTGTTTTTTGTATGTGTTTGTGTGTGTGTGTGTGGGGTAATATATTAGACGTAATATATTTTGACTTCTTCGTAGAATGAGAAACGAAATGTAGGAGTGAACTGTTTATCGTGGAAGAAGCGCGCACTGCTCGCACCGCTGTATGTTAATTGTAATAAACGCTGCATCTGGTAAATTCACAAAACAACTCTGAAGTTCGTTGAACTGTACAATGGGTTCGTTTTAGTTTCCATGTTTCCAGTTCTTTGAAAACTGAAGTTTCATAATGGCCTTAGTATTGTCTAAAACACTGAGTTTACTAGTAATAATAGTAGTCTAAAGAAGGCCTACAGTTTGTATAGAGGCGTAGTGGGAGGAAATTATAAGGAAATACTAATAATTGGATATCTTATAGCAGACGTCCAGGGGTGAAATCAGTAAGACTGCCATGCCTTCGAAAGTTCTGTAGGAGAAAGTAAAAAATAAAGTGAGCGGGTTCTGGATATTTTGGGAGACAAGAGAACTGTAGACGTTGAACCAGGTGTTCGGAGCATTCCTTGAGACGTCAGGATTAATGCCTGTGGCAACAGAGAGTGTAGTAAGGGGATAGCAGAAATCGGAGTGCCTGTCATTAGGCATGTTTTAGATACACATAATTGAAGAGATCAGCTCAGACAGGAAGAATTGGAAGATCTCGTCAAATCAGCCAAACGAGAGAAAGAGAAGAGAGAGACAGTGAGGGAGAGAGATAGAGAGAGATATATACAGACAGACAGACATAGAGAGACACAGTGAGGGGGGGAGAGAGATTGCCTATGCTAATGCAAATTAGAAGAAAGTCATTGGGGAAAGAAGCATAAAGCGTCCGAAGAAACACCAGGCAGACCAAGTGTATACTAAATGAAGATGCTACAGACAGAAAGGCCTCAAACACGATAGGTAAAGATGATGACGATGATGATGATGACGATGATGATGATGACGATGATGATAATGATAACGATACGATTTTGTATCAATGCGTTCAACTCTAGTTATGTCTGTAGATCTTCTGAGCCGTAT
The DNA here is from genome assembly GCA_034769895.1 of Magicicada septendecula. Classification (NCBI taxonomy): domain Eukaryota; kingdom Metazoa; phylum Arthropoda; class Insecta; order Hemiptera; family Cicadidae; genus Magicicada; species Magicicada septendecula. The sequence goes on from CM068372.1 coordinate 144,559,963, forward strand.
TTATTTGTTCAACTATATTTAGAGCTGTAGTAGCCTATTGTACTGTTCACAGCTCTATGACAATACTGTATTACTACAGTACTGGTACGTATATTCTTGTATAGAACTGGATACGCCCAGTAACCTAAGAGGAAACCATAGATAAGATCGGTTTCTGTCAGTACGAGAACGTTTTCGTACATTGTAATGTAGGTCCGTACCATCGTTTTACGTTTACGTAAATAAACACGTAAATAAGTACACGATCTGTTTTTTTTTTTTTGCCATATACGATTATATAATTTCTGTATTTATAATTATGAAAATATATTTTATGCTTTAAATCTTTGTGCTCTTCTTCGTCCCAGTTAGCACGGATTATCCACACACTCACGCACACACAAAGCAAACTAGCCTTGAATAGTAGAACTAAATCTACACGAGAGAAATTAAACCAATGGCCAGTTTCTGTTAACCACGTTTATTTAAACAGCTGTTCAGTTTTACTGTTAATAATAGTCACCATTTACACTACTATTAATTAATAACAGTAGCCCCAAAAATGTAAACGTGGTGGTTTTCTTAAATAAACACTTTACATTTCTCTTTCAATACGATAAAAAAAAAGGATAAAACAGTTTTTACATGTCACATTCCAATAACTCAGTAAAATCGTCTTGAAATATTACAAACTTGTTTCGTTACTTGATTTCTGTGATGGGTAGATATTTCGACTGGCAGTAGAGTGGAAATCGTATTCTTACTAGTCTACGAGAATAATCAAATTTTTCGGTTTTTTTGCGAATATAATTTTTTTTTATTAAATTATAAGATACAAACAGTTACAACATATAAAATGCTATAACAGCTACTTGGATATTTTACAAAAACGTGTTTTATAGATGTTTAATTACTTAAACAATAACGTTTTCTGTTCTTTTATAATAATCAAAAAATTTAGTAGACCGTCCTCTGATACACAACATTTAGACCCCGGTCAAAGGCAATAGGTAGAGAAGAGAAATGTTACCGGAACTAATTCTCTAATTCTGTACAAGGAGTAAACAGAGAAAGAGAAAGAGAGAGAGAGATAGAAAGTATACGAAAGTAGGTTAAGCGTGTGACTGAATGAGGTCATCTTGAGTTTTGATTATTTTGAAAAATTATTATCCCAAGCATGCCTTAGAACGCGGACATCTTCGTTTGTACAGTAATTAAGTCAAAAATATGATTCAGTCATCTTTCCTGGCCCCTCAATATTCCAGACATTGAACTACTTCTCCGTTATATTATCCAGTTATAAATAATCAGCCCAATTGAATCATGACGACTTCAATATACAGACTCAATACAAACACTTAAAGAAAGACAAGTCGCAAAGATCATATGTTTTGTTCACATAGTATTATCATTCTCATGTTATTTGCACCTATTATTACTCAAGTCAGTCTTGTTTTGAAGTTGAGATCCATAACCCCATAACCGTAATAGAACATAGCCTGAAATGATTAACTTTTAATTCACAATTCTACTAAATAGTTAACTCTTTAGTGTATGTTAACACTGTGATATGCAGCAATACTTGATCTAAGATAAGTCAAATATACGATAATGGTACTTTTGTTTTAATATACAATTTTTTAATATCTTTTGTATTAGGATTTGCAATGTTGGAAAAAGTTTTTATTTGTAGAAGGATTTATTTTGTTTTAACTAACAAAAGAGGAATTCCGTGGTGCTACGAAATATAAAATAATTTTTTTAAGCATGATCTAAAAAATATAGTATTTTGTGTTTTGAGTATTATAACAGGTTTTATTCTACTTATTAATCAGCGTGAATAAGCAATTATATTCTTCTTTTTCTTCTCCTCTTCAAGGTTTCGTAAACCTGTTCCGGCATCCATCTCATCCTGGGACGACCCACGTCTCTTCTACCAATGGTTTTATAGTTCAGTGCCGCTTTCGGCAATCGATCCTCTGTCATCCTTTGCAGATGGTCTCACCATTGCCTTCTGTAAATTGCAATAATTTTATTTATGTCGTTTATTTCGAGTTCTGCTCTGATATCTTCATTCCTTATTCTATCTTGCAATGTATATTGTAAAGTATTTCGAATAAACTGCATTTCAGCACTCTGAATCTTTCCATTTTCGTCATGACCCACGCCTCAGTTGCATAAATCAACGTGGGTATTGTAATTGTCTTATAAAACGTAATTCTGGTGTTGGGTCTTGTTTTATTTTTTAAATTTGTATGAATCGTACCACAAATATTCCTAAATTTATTTATTTTTTCTCATATATTATCATAATGAGCAAATATTTGTAATGCTTTTATGGAACGTTGTCAAAATTATTATTATTATTCATAGCCGGAGTGTTAGGCCGTGGACGACTGTTGTTGATTGTGGCAAACGTTTCGGTACCACCTTCGGACACCTTCAGTGTCGTGACTATGACGAATATAATTATCTATCTCAGTGCTGGGGTGAATTGGCGAACATATGCCAAACATTATCAAAACTGAAGATGGCCTCAAGTGGTGGGAAAGAAACATTTGTCACAATCAACAACAGTCGACCACAGCCTAACAGCCCGCTACGAATAATAATAATTTTAACAATGTTGACACCGGCGGTGATAGCTTAAGGACCAGTATGCTTTTAAGGATCGTTTATGAATTTCATCAACGCTGCGCTAATCCCAGTGTTTAAATTAGCACCCAAACGCTGTGTTACCTAATTCTTATAAAGTATTTTTCGTCAAATAGTTTTGTCGATTTTTAAAATTCGTTGAAGTTTCTTTTACAAAATTACGTAAGGTTTCCATTTTACATTTATATAGTAAATCTAGAATAGTAGCAGACAATAAACAAATTTTGTATAACTATCAAAAGACACAAAATGTCTGAGTTATAGGATTTAATTTCTCTGTGTTATAGTATACTAGCTTTTACCCGCGGCTTCGCACACGAATATTTGACTTTTATTAAGTATTTTAATATAATTTTTATTGTCTATGTCTGTACGGCGTTCTGTCAGCTCGTACAACAATTTTGTACTCATTAGTCAAATTCTGTCCAAAGCTGTTGTCAACACTTGTATTATTTTAACTTGTACTAAATTATTATGTTGGTGCAACAGCCTTTGGAGATTTAAAGGTACCCGTTTATAAAGCCTTTGGAGATATTTATAAAGTACCTGTTAAATCAGAAACGCTAAATTCCTTATTTTAAGTGTTACTGTGTTAAAAGCATTGTATAACACATTAAACGTTATGTTTTCCTCAACCATGGCTTTTGTTTATTTCAGCAGTAAACTAAAAACAAAAACCGTTGTCACCTAATCAACTAAACGCTATGCAACTCATCGTCTGTGGCTTAAGTAAATGTCTTTATACAATTGACATGTTTCGGGACACATGTCCCATCCTCAGAATATTTAAAAAAGTCTTTTCATACCATCATACGATGGCACAGTCGTCAATATATTAAAAATATTGAAATCCACATAACACAAAACACAATTACACTACACAAAGTACGCACACAACAATTTTCGGTGTACACCGCACGGTAACCGACAGCGCACTGGTTCAAATTTGACTCGTGTCGCGACAATATCGCAACGTAGTATCATACAGGACATTAGATTTAAAGTTCAGCCGATCATTTAAAACACGTGGCCTGGTAACAGGATTATTATAAGCTCTATATATTTCAAACTCTTCAAAGGCGTTCATGTAACGTCCTTTATTACAAAAGTGAAGTGGTATCAAGTTGGTATGAAAATTAATGTAGTTGTGATTTTCATCACTAAGATGTTTAGCGAATTTAGATTTTACATTTTATGTGTTGTGAAAATAAGTGGGTGGCTTATGTTCAACAAACCTCTTGAGAAAACCACAGCCCGTTTGGCCCACATAAAAAGCATCACAACTATTGCATATTAATTTATAGATCCCTGTTTTCTGTTCAAGGACGGTTGGTTCCCGAGTACGAAGGCTATTTAAAATGTTATTTGTAGTCTTACATGTGACAACAACGTTTGACTTGTTTAAAACAGAAGACAGAATTCTAGGTAGAAAGCTCATGTATGGTATAGAAATGTATTTATACACACTGTCCCCAGGTGCCCTTAGAGTGTTTGCGTTTTTTCGTCTCATATGATTTTTAAGGACATTATTTACTACTGCTTTTTTGTAGCCATTGGTGACCGCAATGTGTTTAATTGTATTTAGTTCGTCTTGATAATCCTTGTCGCTGAGGGGCAATGATAAGAGGCGGTTAACCATGCTGTGGAAAGCAGCCATTTTCTGCGATACCGGATGATAATGGTTGTCACCTAACCTCACAAATGAAAGCAATACGATTTTCGCTTTGCATTAAGTAATAGGACAATTTACAATTAGTACACTTCTTCTTTTCTAATATATCGATACAATCGCATATTATATAAAACATCGAAAATGTACTGCAGGAATGGATAAATGTACAGTTCCGATGGCCCTAAGTAGCTTTTGTTTATTTACTTGTTACTATGGATATTAATTCTGATCTCCATGGTGTATTTGACATCTTTATACGCGTCAACGAAAAGGCATAATTGAAAGGGTCTAAATCGTGCGAACGGGGCAAAATATCAAATTCCAAGTTAGACAGTATTTTTCGCCGAGTGTCAAAGGTTACCTGTGCAAAATTTTATGGAAATCGGTGTAACGGTGTGGATTTGTATTCAGTACCCATAACTCCTCAGACTTTGAGTTTTATATATATAGATGTGAATTCTACACCATAAAATATGTTATAAACATTTGATTTAAATTAATAGTCAGAAGAAACAATAAATTGTTTGGCTTAAATAAAGTCTACATCAAGAAAACTGAAACTAAAATACGGTAAAGATTTAAATTGTGAATGTAAAATATATGCGTGAAAAATAATGTCAAAAGTTTTTTCTAAATTAAAAGTATTAAAAATTAATTAAAAGTTTGATAGAAGGATAAATAATACTTTAGAATTAATTAGAGAATGAAAACATACCTTGAAATAAAATGATATTATTTTCTCGCATTTCTTATTCTCTTCTTGGTTGGCGAACTCTAAACAAAATATATCTTACCTCTCGTTTCCCGAACGCCGAAAATATATTTTTACGCTGGAGTCAAAACAATTTTTCCAGACTGTTGTTTGTTTAAAGTTTATACCGACTATAACGGAAAATAGGTTTGTGGAAAGAAAAAGATATCGATAGCGGTTGTAGGTGGGTGGGATGGGGGTGGGGGTGCCATATACGTGTAGTACGCGTTCCCGTTTCAACCCCTTACCACTTTACCCGACTATAAACGACTTCACCAAGAGAGGTTACAAAGAAATGATTTTGTTCTTCTTATCGGTAAAAGCTTCCCGTGTTTTGTTTCTTCGTATTTATTTACTTAGGTTCTCACTAAGGATCGCTAGTAGAGCTCGGTTCCGTGTTTACGAGACGACGCCATCACACGGAACTTATGAAAACAAGATCTCTGCAAAACCGTCTTCCCCCCACTGAATATATTTACCGGCAGCGGAATTATCTGCGCCACCGACTTCATGAATTCGTTTCTCACGCTCTGCTTGGAGACAACAGCGGCAGCTCTTCTGATTGCGTAATTCGTTAGAGTTGGAGCTCGACTAGTGGCTCGGGTTCGAACCTCAGTTACTGTACACAAGGGTTATTGCGCCATAGCGGATTTTACACCAACCTCTACATAAATATTTATTGTATAACGCAGTTATCAACATTAGCGGCTCACAGCTCTCCTCAACGCGTAAATCTATAAATTTTAAATTTACCGTCTAATTGTTTATTCACAAGATATTCATCTTCCAGACGAATCAAATGTATTACCTGGGTTATGCGTCTCTTCTAACGGATTGTTATTATAAGGTATGGCGTTACACAATTATCAGTTACAACTCCGTGTAAATGGTTATGGTTATCATTTTCAGCAGTTTATCCACCAATTCTAATATCGAAATTTAATTTTCTCCGCCAATTTTGATGTCGAGATCGTCATCTGATATTCTCATGTGGCAGCCGCATTATAAATATCCCATCGCGTGATACTAGAGACCGGAATGGAGTTATCAATGATTTGTGACCGCCCCAATTTCAAGAAGGTGTTTCGATATCATAAGTTTCTCGATCGAATATGTTAACAGTCTTGAAGATACCAAAAACTGTAATTATAGTTTTGATATTGTTGACGAATATTAAGGTTAAAGAAGGAGATACAACTCTACTTACCCCTAATGCAATTTTAATATTACACCTAGTGTAATAGTAGATTAATAAGAATAATAATAATAATAATAATAATAGCACCCTTAATCCTAATAATAAAGTTTACAATATCAAATACACTTACAACACTGGGAATTACGTGCCCACCACAAACTGCGAGCAGTGACATTTTAGGTATGTCACAGACAAACGTGGCCAGCCCAGAAACTTACCTAGCTAGCGCCGTCCAGCCACTCGATTCCGCTGTCTTTTCACCACAAGACGCGACATACACCAGAAGAATGAAGACCACAGAAGGAGATGGTGTGAAAACTTGAATTGCATGCCTCATATCGATCTACCTGTGGCTGCCTTGGGTTATCACCCTACTGGGAAGAGAGATGTCGGTAGACCGAGGAGGAGATGGTTTCCGGAACAGGTCTAAGGCCTATTCCTTCGAGTGATGATGATGATGATGATGATGATGATGATGATGACAGGCGACATATCATTACCAAATGAAAATCAATATAAAATTCTCAAAATGCATGTACATTTTTAAATATATTTTGACAGAAGTACAAAGATGGAGTCATTAAAAGGATACCATATTTTCATTTAGTTTAATTTCAGTTTATCTGTCATAAGAAAAAGGTTTTTTATGAAAATGATGAAAACACTTTGTATGTAATAAATACAGAACACTGTAACTTACAGAATACCTTCCGTGCTTCTGTAACAACGTTCTGACAACCACTTCTACCAATTTTAAATTTTATTCGACAGAACTTTGAATTTGATAGTCTATTAAGAAACACACAAACGAAAACTTGTTTATTTTAATAATGTCAAAATAATAAAACTGTCCTATTTAAAAATGTTTATTAAAATTAAAAAATCCGATTTTTAAAATTGCATAAATGTTTTTGATTAACATTATTACTAATCTTTACTAGATGGAATTAGCTAAGGTTTGGTTTAATTTACACTAAAACTGATTTTATCTTTTGTTTTTAAAATATGTCTAAACTCAAACAAACAAATTTTTGTAACGCAGAGTAATTACCATTCAATCAGAGACATATTATATAAAAAATATGTAAAACGTAAGGGAAAATACAATGGGCATCAGATGTGCTAAAGTTAGGGGGTGTGGGTAGAGTGCTTGCAGAGTGTAGGTGGGGGTTTGTGCTGACAATAGAGTTGAAATCGTATTCTTAGTGGTCTACGAGTATAATTAAATTGTTTATTTTTTTCCTAATATAATTTGTTAAATTAAATTATAAGATAAAAACAGCTACGGCATATGAAATACCATAACAGCTGCAAGTGGCTGCTATAGGATTTAATTAGGAAAGATAGGATTAATACCAGCCTAGATCTCCGAAATTAAATAGCATGCTATGAAAAATACTGTAGTCCGTACAAGTACAAATAACGTTTTACCAACTATTATTTTTAATCTTACGAATATATAGTAAACCTGAATTGGTAAATAAGTATTCAGTTGCTTAATGCCCTTACTGTTTGTTGAAACTCAGTTTCAATGTGATTTCAATTTAGGATTATAATTAATAATATAATACATTAAGTGATATTTTGATGGTATTATTAAAATATTATTAAAACTGCCTGCCATTAAAATAACACCCAGGTTATGTTATAGACGTCTATTTACATTATCCACAATTGACGTATAACTTTGTATATTGATGGACACTATTTATAGAATACACTAGAATAGTCTGTATCAATGTACAGTACATTTATAGGTAAGCGTAGTTTGTTCTACAAGTTTCTAGAAAAGCGTCGAATGACTTCGATTATACTCGTAAGTGGTCAATACTAAAATGACGCATGCTTCTGCATGACGTAATTACACAACTACAGAAGACTATATAAAACTGCAAAAGACGGAGTAAAAATTCAGTTCAGATTCAGAGTTAAGCTAGTGAGTTACAGAGTTGTTCCCTCTCTCCTCTGGCGTACGGTCCCTGTAGAACCCTGGCATGTTCAACGATTCTCCTCCATTCTTCCCTATCCAGAGCCTTACTCCTCCAACCTGCCACTAGCAAATCCCCCTCAAATCCCCTTTCACATCTTTACACAATTCTCTCCTCCGACGTCTTCTCCTCCTTACTCCCTCCGGCTTCCAATGTCATTTTTTGGGCCCCAATCACTTCTCATTATCGATCACCACGTGCCCCAACCATGTCAACATTTGGGCTTTCAGTACCGCAATTGTGTCTGACTCTCCATAAAGGTCTCTTAGCTCACTATTCTTTCATATCCTCCTTTATTCTTTCTTCCTTATCTCTTGGAAGGATAAAGGTTTTTCATATCTTCCAAGTTCAGCACCCATCTCTCAATTGCATATATTACTACAGGTCTGATTACCGGAGTGTATATATATTTTTTTTAAACATTTTTTGATACATTCCTGGACTGGATTTTTTTTCAATGCGTAGTAGCTTCTGTTTCTTGCTACTATTCTTGCATTGTTTTCTTCATTTGTTTCATTGTTCTCTGCAATCGTACTTCGAGATTTCGAAATACAGACCTATTGCGTGTGTTCATTCTTGATATCACAGCTGTGGATCGAAATTGTATTTTGTGTGTTATATTTTTATTCGTAAAAAAGTTATTAGTGATATCAGTAAATAAACAAGGTGTTGACGGAGATACGAGTGTTTTATTTCCATATGATAGAAGGCGACATTTCCATGATATAGAAGGCGACAGATATTCTCCCAATTAGACCTAAAAGACTGCTTACTTTAAGACAGGAACAGGATAAACAGTCAATAGTGGTTGATTTTATATGGATTTTTAAGCTGTCATTTACGTCAAATTGACACAAATATGCTTTCCATTTTACCTGTTCAATTGGTCAGCAAGTAATTAGAGAAATATTGTGAATCTTATCGTTGTTGATGAACAGCAGCGTGTCTGAGCCGGAATGATAATTTAAGACAAAGAGACACACAGAGAGGGAGAGAGGGAGATAGACAGACAGACTGGCAGGCAGACAGTTATAGACAGACAGATAAGCAAATAGACAAACAGGCAATAGACCCACAGGCACATAGGCACATTGAATGAAACGAATTATATATTACCTCAGGTATTAGTCTACGATCTAGGTGTAGGTACGAGCCTAGATAAATACTTTATAAATTTTAATAGATAGTTTACTTTATTATTACTGTAACGCTCACCGTACGAAAGTATCGGTTAGAGGAAAAGAAAAGATAAAGTATGAAAGAAAGGTAGACAACTGTAGTAAAATACGAAGGATTTTCAGCTTAATTTAAATTAACAGGATATAGAGATTTAAATAATATAAGAACAAAAGAGACGGGAAGGCGAAGAATAGAGTCAAATAGGGATTTACAGAAAGAGAAAGTGAGGCTGAATGAATAAGGTGTAAACAGATGAGCCGGCTTAGCGGAAGCAACGAGCTCATACATATTTATTAGCGAAAGAGAATGATAATTATTATCAGTCTTACAATTGTTATTACAGTCTTTGCATAATCCGTGATTGCATTGACTTGAGTCTGGATTTACGGCGTCTGTCGATCTAACAGCAGCACACAAACCTCTAATGGAACAACCGCGCTACACTAAGCTATTTGTTGTTCCTACTCTAATCAAAGTTAAGTTTACATTTACCACCCCTCAAACCCCCGACACAATTCTCCTGTATACAGTGTAGCCAGCCAGCCCCTTTCTCTTATATTTCCCAAACCTCCCGCTGCGCCGTCGGATTCCCTTTCTTTGGCGGCGCGTATAATTTAAAATAAATAAAATTTGCTTCCGCGTGTGCTTTGTTAATTAAAGATGTAATTGGACTAAAGAATAATTTATACAGTTACAGTAAAAAATGTAAAAGGGTGTTCACGTTTAGGTTTTAGAAAATTGAAAACGACCACGTTTAAAAAATAATATTTAAAATTACAATTTTTTAACTTTAAATAGAATTAAGTTTGAAGGGTAAATTGTCTTATTGTTTTTTAAGACAACTGCAATACCCACATTCTCATATGCGAGTGAGGCGTGAGTGATTGCAAAAAAGGAATGCGGCAAGATTCAGAGTGCTGAAATGCAGTTTCTTCGAAGCACATTAAATTCTATATTGCAAGATAGAATAATGAATGAGTATATCAGAGCAGAACTCGAAGTAGAGGACATAAATGAAAATGTTCCAGCTTACAGGAGACAATTGTGGGATCATCTGCAAAGGATAGCAGAGGATCGATTGCCGAAAGCGGCAATGAACTATAAAGCAATTGGTAGAAGAGACGTGGGTCGTCCAAGGATGAGATGGGTACCGGAACAGGTTTGTATAACTTAATCCTTAATGTGAAGAAGAAGAAGAAGAAGAAGAAGAAGAAGAAGAAGAAGAAGAAGAAGAAGAAGAAGCGTAAATTGTGACAAATTGAATTATGTCCTAAATATTTATAGACCACTGTTAAAGTGTGTCATCACTTTAATACCTAGTGCCTTACTTTGCATTAATATCTATAGGAAAATTTTTAGCTAAGTGGGGATCGAATATAATGTCCTTAGCGTTTATAAAGTGGGCAATACATTGAAGGGAAGCTTAGATCCTATACAACACCAAATGGTTACCCTTCACTTCCACTCTGCGATATGATCCAATTTCCGTAATCCGTTCGACACCCTTTCGACGTTATTAAATGAACAGTTCAGTAGCCATTGCTACAATAGTTGACGTCAAGCGATAACTAACAGTGACACTAGTCTTCCTTTGTGACACCCGTTTTATTAATGTTTTTAATAAGATGTGTTTTGTTCAACGGCTTGGGGAAAGTTGTACGAATAAAAATACTCTTCTAGAGAAGAGTATAGCTAGTTCTAACGAAAGCAGAATGATAATCGCTTTTTCCTAGCTACCTTGACATATAGGACATCAGGTAACTGACATAAGGTCCCATGGGATTGAACGGTTTTCTGGATTTTGTTGTTCATGGCGTGTTCGTTGATTAACTAATTATAAATATATAACTACTGACTTGGAACACCAAGTTTTTTATGGTAAAAATGATGAAACGAACGGTTTTATTTGTGACAGTACTGTATAATTAACAGTAGTTACGTACAATTTTATACCGCGCGAACACAAAAGTATTCCTCTTTGGAAATACTTTCGGACCAACATATTTGGGTAATGGTGATAGTGTGGGGCCCCAAAGTGTTCCTTGGGCGAACAATATGAGTCTCTTCTCCTACCTGCAAGTATTGCCTTACACTCATCATTTTGGAAACGGATGAACTAGTTCATTATATACTGAGCCGATAGTCTGAAAATGGTCATTGTTTAGGTCACGTAAAAGTACACGGTCTTTTTTGCAGTTTACAAATGCACATAATTAATTATATACATCTCTCTCTCTCTCTCTCTCTCTCTCTCTCTCTCTCTCTCTCTCTCTCTCTCTCTCTCTCTCTCTCTCTCTCTCTCTCTCTCTCTCTCTCTCTGTAATTTACCCACTATTTATCTCATGTCTACCCTCAAGCTACCCTCCCATGTAATACACATGTAAAGAAAAACATTTTTTCACTTGTGGTCCATTGCTTGCTTGCTGGTTTGCGATACGCTCTCGACGTTATGTACTAAATATTCGCTTTGTTACATTCTTCACTCATAATTTAGGATGGAATTCTTAGATGCTCTGCTTATTTGTCTGGAGTTGGTTTACTACAGTTTTTATTAACGTGTAAATTAATATCCGACAGGAGATTTAGTTCGTCATGTGGATGCACACAAAGAATTCAGTCTAACAGTACGAGCTATACTACTTATATTGTGTAGGCCAATAGAACAACATTCGTACTGCTATCGTGTATTCATTTGTTAGATGTTGTGTGTATGTGCGTGTGTGAACCTCGCGCCTGTTATTGAGCGTGAATTGTGAACTGTTAGTTTTTAAGGGTTCAGTACTAGAACTGTTTCTGACAACAATGACTGTGGGCAGATGTGCCAGGTATAGAGGAGGTTATAAAATACCCTTCTTGGGTTTATTTTATTGCACCCTAATAAGGGCCCCACACGTGTCACTTTTACCCACATATTTCTCTTACAACATTAGCGAAGTTTATTTAATGTAAAATAGAAACAACAATCGAGGGAATTACCACTGTCTGCCAGAGATGAGCAAACATATAAAATTTATTGCTACTGTTCGTCAATGTGACGTATCTTTTTAAATTGGTCTCAGTTTAACTTATTCTGATAGTAAATTGATGGTCGAGAAATTTATTCGGTTGGACAACATCTTCCTATAGTCTATAGCATGATGGTTTCTACTATGGATGGTAGACATTAGATAGTAGTTTCTATATACTTAGGAACATACTGCTACTCTTTGGAAATAAATAGTACCGCATTGCTGGGTACCTACGTGAGTCAGACGTGACCTCTGATCCAGACCTTTATAGCTCTTTCTACGCGGCTGAATTACGTAATGTCCTTTCCAAACGTTACTCGACTAGCCCACCGGCATCGAGGTCCTCTATCTCATTACAATGCAAGAAGGCTGAGGCACTGGATTTTGAAGCGGCCCAGTCAGTTACACCTGGCGATTTTACAAGCGCGGTTCGCAGCGATTGTTCCGGTTTATTGAGAATTGTTTATTCCGTTAATTGGTGTAAAACTGTAATAAAGTGACGTTTGTTTGTAGTAAACTTTAACTTGAATTATTATATAAGAAATGCTTTCTTGATTTATGACTGCTGTTCCGTCTAATTAGAGTTTTTAATTAGTGACTTCACTGGTGTCAGTTTTTCCGTTTCCAATGAACAACACGGCAATCGATGTGACCGTCATAACAATACTTATAGATAGTAGTCACTGAGTCTAGCTAATAAGAAAATCAAAGAAGGCAACATAGTGTAGAAATTTGAAGAATTGGAATTTTTGAGAAAATAGCGTGATAGGATTACAAAGTTAAACTTTCCTTTAAAGTTAATACGGTTAAGCAAAAACTCACAGTTTCTCCTGTACTCAAAATGCTGGTGTAAACTGATCTACATATTTGAATTGTATACTACTTTATTAGTAAAAACAAGAAAATCTTAAATGCATATTATTTCTACGGGCAATTAAGATATTACTAACATACTGATGGGACATGTCGTCAAAGCTACGGCGTATAGATGCAACCACTTCTTTGAATTTCTGCTGATTTTTCTGTTGGAAATAAACCCCTAATCGTACATTCTCCTTCGAAATTCTATCTTGGCATCTTCCGAACACGTTTTATAAACCGTATAATTCCTCCTTTTCAACTTGCGTCCCAGAATATTGGTGATGAAGCATTAAATTTTACGTTACGTCCTATAAATTTAATCTCCCATTCCTTTGCTTGAAGTAATTTTCTTTTCTCCCTATTTCCCTTGAATTAGTTCTGTGTTCACCTGCGTGAACAAAAACACACACACAAACAAACACTAGCGCTCGGGATTGTGCGTTATTTATCAACATCGTTTTAAACGGATTTCACGGCCTTTGAAAAATTTACACTGAAAGTAATACAGAGTTGCAGCCGTCTAGCCGGTGCCATTGCTTTAATAAAGCGTCTCAGCCTTTGAAGTTAAAGAATTTCGTCTCAGTTTCCCTGCCATTACTCGCCTGTCTGTAGCCGATGGCGTTGCGTTGATTTGTAAAGAATCGGAAACGTCGAATAACGGAGATGCTTAATACCGACCGACAGTTGCGTCGATCGGATAGGCCGTCAGTATTCGCGATCAAGTCATATTTCCTTAGTGTAATTTGCGCTTTGTCGTCGAGACCTTAGGGCGACAGTTCCCACTGTCATAAAGATGTGTTTCAATTATTTATTCTGCATAACTTTGGGAGAGGCGAAGGGAGTGGCAGCCCCGACACCAGACACAGAACACGTGACCTTATTGTAAAGCTTGCTCTGAAATAATTTAACGCAGAAATTTAATAAAATTAAATGCTTAGAAATTATTTAATATCTTCAGCAGGTCATAAATGAGTAAACAATTAATGATGGCATTAAGTTGACAATATGTAAATTCAGTTAGATAATTTGATTAACAAAATTAAAAACAAAAATAAGAAAGTTTTACTTCTCGAAAACAAGGTTACGTTAAAAAAACTACGTGGTGTCATAAGCCGCTTGACGGTATACTTATTTTTAGTTCAACAGTGACCGTTAAAGGTTCTGTGGGATTGGGTCGTTAAATAAACATAATTTTAGATTTGCGACAAAGTGATGGAAATGTTTCTTGCTATCGTTAGATCCTGTATACGGGCAATTAATAGGCTTACACATATAATAATTTTTTATGTGGATACTTGTGTATCTGTTACGCAATTGGTCAAAATAATTTTTTGAAACTTCTAACCGGTGGATGATTTCTATCAGGTAACGCTTTATACTAGGAATGCCTCCATCGTAATACGAGTATATATTCGCTTGACATTTCGATCCCTAGAATCTGGGATAGTCCTCAGAAGCTGTGAGTGCTGGTAGAAAGACCCTGTTGTTCTTAGGGCTTTCAATAATACAGTCATTTTGTTCGCACTCTTTTGTTCCGCTGTCATTTTGGAATATCAATGTAGTTATATGGCAGCGCTGGCAGTTTTAAAACAAAGAAAGTAATGAGTCTTTTGACACCAAACAGCGATGTTAAAGCACTACCAGTTCCGGTGGCATATGACTAATTTAAGGCATCGCTAACAAGCTGGCGCGCTTTTCCAATTAAATTCATGGCGCGCTGCCATGTATGGTGCAGCGCTGTAGATAGTATGGTGTTTCGTGTTGGGCAAAGTGGTTGGAAGATTGTAACTCACATCGAGTATGCAAGGGTCTAAGTCCGGTTCAAGGTACCTTCTCCGGAGTCGAGCATGTCCGATCGTGTACCGGGCTATGTTCAGTGTACCGGAAAGAAGTAAGCGATGTTCCGCTACTAATCTATTTCCGTGGCAGTTCTCGTGATTGAGATACTTGAAAAGTTTGCCAATTGGCTGAGAAATCTGATGGGTGAGCTACATTTTTTTCAGTCGCATCTCCTTGTATGGTTAGTTTCTGACTACTATCTTTTTGCAAAACTCGACATACTTCGTTGAATATGGTATTTACGAGAATTTTTATGCTGGAGGTCTCTTAACATCGACACATTTGTTCTGTACGAATATTTTGAAATGTTTTACCTTTTACGTCAGATTGGATTGAGACCTGACGTAACAAGTTGCACTGTACTGTGTGTATTGAGCAAAACGTTGGTGTTAACAAAAATGCAACGCGTGTTGAACGCAAAACATAGATTGTACACAGCAAGGAAAGAGGCCAAATCGATCCGGCCACATCGATAAACCCATAAAAGGGCACAGCAGACAACATAATGTCATGCCTCTGTCAAAGTGATATTGTAACTGCTGGCGTCGCGCACGTGTCCCAGTTTAAAAAGCCGATTCCACGGTGTCGACGTTTTATATCACCGAGCTGTATATTGCAGATGCAGGAACGCGTTACTAGATGAAACGCCGCCACGCGGTTTGGGGTTTAGATACCAAGCATTTTATCGGATGCCGCCCGCTAAATATCACAACGAATATTATTTTTTATGCTCCGATTGAACGAAAGCGATAAATGTTTGATGGTTGGCTTTAATGTAAACCATGCCGCGTCATAAAACAGCCACACAACTGATGTATAAACATAAAAAAAATATTTTACTGTCATTAACATAGACTCCAGTTTTTCACGAAATGTATGCTAAGAAATTCGAATACGAATGTCTTTTGAATTCTTCGTAACACTTCAACCATTAGCCTCTGTTGCGCCTCTGGTCGTGGGCGGCCTACTACTCACGTTTCATCACCCCCGGAGAGAAATCAGCCATCTACTAAGCACGTGCGTTGACAAGGAGCACGTTGGAGAAGGAGTTCTGAGTATGTAGTGTATTATGCCTTTGTTACTACATAGCCCAAATGTTCCGCTGTATATTTTGACCCTCAGAGATAGGGGTGGGTATGCAGATAGAGTCCTCACATTGACGCCACTCCTCGACAGCAGCACAGAGGTTGCGATTGTGAGTTGAAAACGACACCACTTTACCGGCCGGTGCCATCCGTCTTTTCAATTACTTCTTGTAATTTTAGCTAGATAATACTGTACTCTACATGGGCCAGTTAAACAGTTATTAGTCAATTTTTCATATTTTTTATTGTATTCTTTTTTATACAGCCTAAAGGCATCATATGATGTTATTATAAAGCGATCGATTTCGGTCAATAGACCATCTCAGGTTATCACAATATTATAAAACATTATAGCACATTTGTGTTCACAATATTATAAAACATTATTATTTATAAAAAAACTAATGTGTAGACATTGTTAATTTGATACATATGTTGTTTGTATTTACAAATTAGTTTTTTTTTATAAGTAATGTTTTATAATATTGTGAACACAAATGTGCTATAATGTCTTATAATATTGTGATAACCTGAAAATGGTCTATTGACCGAAATCGATCGCTTTATAATAACATCATATGGTGCCTTTAGGCTGTATAAAAATGAATACAATAAAAAAAATAAAAAATTGAATTATAGGTACCATTAATAAAATAATAAGTGTAAGTATATAAAAATATGGAGAACTCAACACAACTGAACAATACGAAATATACAAACACCACACAACACAACCAAACAACATACTTAACGACCAATTACAATATAAATCACATACACTTTTTGACATAATTATACAAAAAACAAACAATAATTTGAATCCCCGCGCCAATCCCCTTCCTCCACGCACCACCACCACTACACCTTCCATACAACAACCGTTACTAAATACTGGCAGTCTGTCTCTAAGCTGAAGAAGGCGAATACGACGCCGAAATGCGTTCGACGAGAAGAAAAAACAGTAAGTTCACAAGTAAAAGTTTCATTTTTAGATAAAGTGTAGTGCTGTGAAAGAAGATGATGAATAATCAAGACAACTATATAAAAATACATCACATTATCATTTGTTATTAGTCATGCAGGCAACCATTTAACGCTGGTGAATCAGTCGTAAATGATTTATAAACGCCTTCGATGCCATTGATGGTATCGGTACCTCTGTTACTTAAAGTAAGACAGTAGTTTGATGGCACGACAGGTCAGCTTTTTCAAGGTGGTAAATAACAGAAGATGGATAGTAATTGTGGCAACAGAGGTACGAGTTCACATGGGCTGGATGCAAGTCATATAGGGACCTCCTACTTGCCCGTGCAGGTAATGCTACAGTTTTTAGGACACAATATTACAGTCCACGAAATATTAAGCTTGTAGCGCAGCAGTTATTATTTCTTGTCGCATACTGACGCGTACCATGAGATGAAGCAGTGACACAAGTACAAGTGCTTTGTTAATTTTCTATGTTACGTATACTTAGATGGGCGAGCACATGGAAGGGACGGAAAAAACAGAATAACAGAAACGGTAACAAAGGGGTAATTTGGAAAGTGGAATAAGGTAAGACCATTGGTACGAGAACGCGGGAACGTTAGAAAGAACGAAAAATATTTGATGCGTGTTAGCAGAAAGTCAGTGTCATCCGAATAGAGATGATTGGTTCCGGATATTGAAGGAATCGGTTAATTCGTTGTAGGCGATAGTTCAGTAAAGGACTGTCATCCCACAGGAAGAAAAAAGAAGATTAATCATCTAGTTTCTCCCCAGAACACATTTCATCGCCTTATTTTTTCATCGGTTGCAGGTGATGGTCACTGACCAATTACGAGGTAGAACGTAGCTAATTGTAATTGTAATAGGATAATATTGTGTCTATCGGACGATCACTATTTTTTACAAGGCAATCAACTAGTGTCTAAGAGAAACAATTGTAAAATTCTATCTAGTGAACTGCACCATGAAATTCTTATTTGAAAAATATAAATTGAAATAAATTTCAAAAATACTAAATTTTCTTTAATCTTGTCTGACTTCTTCTTAAATCTTCTTAAATCTGTTAAAAATATACAGGCTTTTATATTACAATCTTATAAATAAGCGTAGAGAAATGAATATTGCTAACAAAATTTAATAGACCCCATTAAAATTTATAAAATTTAATTTAACAATGATTAAGTATTTAAAGTAGTTACGTTTGATTTAATTAGGATTTAGTCTGTTGACCAAATACAAAACCTATGAAAATTAATAGTGTTTTGATTGTTGTACATAACATTAAGTTATACAATTCTTCAAAGTTTATGATTCTTATGATCTAAACAATATAGAACTATTAGAACTTCCCATGTACTTAGATACTTCCAATAGAGAAACGATGTCAATAACTAGAGTCCTGTTGTCCGATGACAACCGTATTGTATTCACGTAGATTGAAGACTGTAGATCTTCTCAATGTTGCTTCCGGGTAGTTAGTGGGTCTGTTTTATATCCGACACGATCTAGTGTTCCTATCGCTGTTCTGTACAGGCTTATACAAAATCCAGGACTCTTAAAATGTTTTTCTAAAAAGCCTATGAGGTGACCTTCCACTCATAAGAAAATCACCCGGTTTTCTCCTGCTATATTATTTATTAAAAGTAGTTTTATCTCAGAACTTTTCACGCTTATTAGCGTTCAATTAAGGTAAATTTGCACTACATTTTTACATTCACAACCACTGATATTCTAAAGTACAAAGTTCCTAATAATCTACAGTACACTTTCTTCCATGCGATTCTACGTATTTTATACATGTTCTCTTACTGTCATCGTATGGCTTATTGTGAGCATATATGCTTTCTAATAAAACATATGCAATACGATGTTCTGTTGCAAAACACACACACACACACACACACACACACAAACATGCATTTTTCTTTATAGTGACTGTTGTAGTGTTGCAGTTTCTTGCTGTACTTGAACATTACAATGTAATAGCAAAATAACACATTTATTCTGCAAGTAAATTTTATATTATAATTTGCACCTAACATATGTTTCGCCGAAATATGCTACATGGCCAGAGAATAAAATAGGTGTTCAAGTATGTATATATCTGTGTATCACTTTATCACACAGATTATTATTATTATTATACATATTGCAGAATAACAAATTATTATTGCATAGATAGGTTAGATAAAATTACCAACACAGAGACTACGTCTGGAGGAAGGAAAAAGTTATTAACTAACACATTAATAATTATTATTGTCTTATTCAGTTCTTAACATACAATTATTTATTATTTAAATGTCTTTTAAATAAAAGAGTCTATTGGGTTCGTGTTACATATATCGTTACTTGATCGTAGAATTCCAATAGTAACATAGACGCCCGCCGCTCCGCTGTCATTCACTCCTCTTACGTCGCTCGCTGACCTCCGCGTCGTTCACTGTTACGTCACACACACACGCTCTGTGGTTCTAGGACTGTTATTGTTTATCATATTTATTTAAGAGTTATAAATGCGTTATTAATAGATTTGAGCTTACACAGACTCCGCTTCTTGAAGTGTTCTCGCGTCTAATTAGCAAAACCGCGAATTGGTACTACTGTCCATAAACCGGCAATCTTCCACTATGGGCGAAAAGCACTAAATGAGATCTATTATAATTGCAATTGAGTTCTTCGATTGGATCCGAATACGATAAACTCCTATCGTCTACCAAAGTACTAAGTCACATAGAAATAGACTTGTCCTGACACGAAAAACTCGGACACGAGAATACCCTGTCCACGTTTCAAAAAGAAATGTCAATTATTAAAGAAGTTATTAAATAAAATAATCACACGCGCACCCGTGCACTTATACACAAACATCGCACTTGACATGAAAGAGTATAAAATTATGGGTATTTTGACATACTTTATTTGTTTACCCATATCTTAATTCAAAACTTATAAATACATTACAAAAAAGAACAAAATAAATTTATAACATGTCTATGGCCGTCAGAGAATATGTTGTAGCAGTATTATCCCTATTAGATTTCCTTAAAAACGTTCTGTTGCAATATATTATGTATAACATATTATAGATAATATTATATCATTTGTGTTTTCGTGTTTGTCTGGGTGCGAAAGTGTGCGCGACGCTCGTGAACGTGCGCGTATAACAACTTTACGCAAGCGTTGAAACGGTCGAGCGAAATCCGGTTTCATGATATTGTCACGTCTGACTCTTGAGTGACGTGCCGAGGCAATCAGTGCATGTGTCAGTTACAACGGCTGGAATCGTTGTTCAATCTCGTTTGACGGTCGATATTTGATATAGTACAGTTGGATTGTGTGTGCGTGCGACTGTGTGGTGGTGTTGGTAAGGAAAATCCATTTCTCCGCCGTGATAGGTTCCTATTTTAATAAATATTCGCCGCTCGTATCGAGGCATCTCCTCTCCGCAGGATTTATGATTCCTTGCCGTTTTCTCCTCCCTCTACCCCCTTTATATATTCCCCCCATCCCGGCGTCATGACCAGGGGCTCTGGTGCAAATTACCCCGAGCCACCCTTCGCTGCCGGAACGCTGATTTACATAGCGTATACCCCCCGTTTTATTATAAGGATCATCCGGTCAACACAGTGGGTAGGAGGGACGGGCTCTTTATGGGGACGTCTCTGTGTGTATTAAGGTAGTTGCTCCCTTTCCCTCGGGAAGATCACTTATTTTTAGAATACTAAATTGAGTTTCGCTGCGGTCATTCAGTGAACATAAATTTACTTCGCTACGACCCGTAAGAATCTTTTATGTAAGAGAGAGTGAAGAGAAGCCTTTCTTTCATGCCGCCTTCTTTTCAACCCGACCACACGCCGCAGTTTATTTTCATTTTAAGAGAGAGATTTCGTATTGCTGGGATTTTACGCTCCAAATTACGTTCGCTGCCACTCGTTAAAATTAACTTGTTACAGTGTTTGACGTGCAGAAACATTATTATTACTGCGTTAAGCGAAAACTCGGATTATCATACTCTTCGAAGATAGTATGAAGTTGATAATATTTCGAAAAAAAAAACTTCTATTTAACATAGACTAACACGCATTCAAAATCGTTATACGCCTATCTTGTGTAAATATATACCTGATCGTTTTTGCATTATTTAAAAAATATTTTACAATAATTTGAATGTATTCCTCCTTTTTACCGTCTGGAAAGTTGATCGTTTTATTTATCCTTAATAACGTTTTGAAAATATGGATGTTGTCTCTTTATTTGTTTTGACCTTCACCACCCCATCGTTTACCTGCTCAAAATTCATTTTAAGTCTGTAGTGAATAACCTCAGTTGACGCTCTTATGGCAAAGATTATCATATCAACCCACATCCTGCGTGCCCTTGAGATATTATTGCGAACACTCAAAGGAACGTCTACTTGTCTGCATTCTTTCGACAAGCTGTTCATTCTGTACATTTTACTATTGAATACAGCTCTTAAAAAAAACTGCCTACCTACGCTCAGAAGTATTTTTAGAATTCTGCTAGCTATATTTTTCAGAATATAAGTTTTCTGCAAACATGATCCAGTTTTTTTACATTACTTTACATCCCCATAAAACGATCGTTCTGTCTTATGAAATCGACTGATTTTCGTCTTACTTAACTTCTTCATTTATTTTGATAAGCATATATGGAGTGAACTAATAATTGTAACTTTCAGTACAATGCGTTTACGAACCTACCTTTAATGCTACAGTAAATGATTTTAGAAAGGGATTAAAATTTGTCTCTTATTCCACTCGATAGTTGGTATGCATAGCAAAGCTGCCTAAACACCGAAGAGAACCATAGGCCTTCATATTACGTGATAGTAACCCCAAATCCAAACTACTGATAAAATGACAATTTCTAAGTAGGCATATTCACTTGCTATTAATAATTAGCTATACAGTATTTGCAACTTATAAATCCACAATTTTGGATTTAATAGTAGGCCTAGTTATATACAGCTTACTCACTAGGTAGTAGTTATATGTATATATATTATTTGGTAAGCCCTCGTCCCGGACTGCATTCACTGTAAAGTTTCGCGGGTTAACGTTTCGACCACCAGAATCAGGGGTCGTCTTCAGAAGCTGAAAGTGTAAAAGAACTTACAATAAACACAAAATATTGTCAAAATAACAATATTTTTAAAACATTGTTTTGATGGGAATTACTACTAAAATTCCAACTAAGCCTATTAAAATGTAAATCACACATAAATTAACATTAACGTGGAATAATTAATCACAAAATAAAATAAAATCTCGCTACATGTGAGTGGCGTTTGAAAGACCACGTTGAAAAACATAACAAACAGTATGGTCTTGAGTCAATAAAGTGGGAGGTTGTCAGTATCTTGACTAAGGTATGGTCGGTCGTCTTCAGAAAAGAGGCTTGATAGCACGCGTAAGTTTGCTGTTATCACCTTTAGCCTCTGATAGCAAATGGTTTATGCTTTTTTGCTTTGTCTCGTCGGATCTCATGTATTTACTAAATACATCGAATGTTAGTAGATCCTAGATATAGGTAAAGTTTTGGTGCACTAGAACAAATCGTCTTTGTGGTTTCTTTGGTAATTAAAACTAAAACCCTCTAACGTTGGAGATTATACAATAGGGAGATGTTTACTTTGTTAAAATAAGAAATTTGTAACGGATGTTGTTCAAAAGCTACGTTAAATTCTACTTACTTTATAGCCTCTTCTTCACCTTCTTCTGCACCTCACGCAGGAGGCACTTTGCCTGTCCCGTCTTCACAGAGTATCTCTCCATCTCCCTCTCGGTCTTCCTACGTCTCTTTTGTACCAAAGGGTCTATATTGAAAGGCAACCTTAGGTACTCGTCTAACCTCCATTCTGTCCAGATGCTGTAACCGTTCCCTGCGATAAGCCTGGATTTTATCATTTATGGAAAATACCTGTAACTCTTCTCTAATATCCTGATTGCGCAAACGATCCTGTATCGTGCACCCCTTTGTTCTTCTCAGAAAATTCATTTCTAAACATTGAATCTGGTTTTTAATCTTCTTTATAGGAACCCATGTTTCACATCCATATAATAAAACAGGCACTGCCGTTGTTTTATAAAATTTAAGTCTTGTCTCTTCCCTCTTGTCATTTTGCTCAACGTTGTATGTACGATGCCACATCATCTGATTTGTTTTACATCCCGTAAAAACAGTAATGGTGTTCAGGTTCTAAGTTCATTTGTTTCCTTGTGACTCTAAACTGGCTGGACAAATATTGGCAAATAAGACGCTAGATTTCTTCGGTCTGAGAGTATAAACTGGGACTTAAAATTATATTTTTAAAAACTTGGCGGGCGTTACACGCGATATTGAGTGACATGTGGTAAAACCTACCCAGTTTGGTACTGACTTGATTAATAAACAATACATAAATGTGATTAGAACGAAAAAAAGTCTGCAACCAAGTTTAAGTTTTGACTACAGAAGAAAAAATACATTTTGGTTAACTGGAATGTTCGTTCTTCCGGTTACAGTTGACTGTAGTGTTACCATGGCAACGCAGCAGTTGGTTTCATTTTTTGTTTCTAAAAAAAGTAAACAAAGACAAAGTTGAGTATAATATTTGTGTGGAATTTCTAAATTGTTCATGTTACTGTACCGTCAAACAAAATCCTTCCTATTATTCCTTTTCTCCATGAAAATTTTTCTCTTATAGTAACTTCTATTTTTTAAATAAAACGATTTTCCCGTAGTTTCCTAGGTCTATATACATTGTTACGCAATTACAGAAGGTTCTCCAACAATGGAAATTTTCGTTATACACGCTTCTCACCTAGCCCAGCCGGTGCGTGTTTCTTCAAGGCTGCGCTCAAGTGCGTTCCAGAGTACTCTGGAGAACACTTGTAATACGCATTAGTTGGCGTGCAGTGAGGAGGGAAAACTATTCTGGATCCTCTACCCGACCTATAAAAGCAGAGCGTCTGGCTTAGTCAGTTCAGTTCGTTGACCGATTTTCCTTAGCGCGGATCGAGTGGTTCTCGAAGTATTGTGAGAAGTCTTATTGTGTTATAATTAGTGTGGAACTCTACACAAATAATAATATTTGACATTATTATTGCGTGTGGACAAATTTCACTGGAATTATTGCACGAGCTGATTACAAATTGTTATTTGTGAGTAATTAAAGTTGGTTATTAGTGACTTCATTGGTACCTGTATTTTGTTTTCCATTGTACCATACGACGATCAGGGAGACCGTTGTTACAATAATTTCTTTAAATAATTATGATTTCTTTACTTTTACTGATATTCCAATCATGTCATTAATTTTATCAACCACACTGTTTCATAGTCTTCTTATTAGACTTCTTCAATTGGAAACTTTTCTTTTGCTCTACTTTTCATTTATAATTCATGCTTTCTTAGGTCATGATAAAAGAGTGGCGAAAAATGTAGGTTTTCTAAGAACAGGTTGACGAACGTTAATTCAGAGGTAAAGCTAATTTAAACGAATACCTAATTGATTTGTCAATATTGTAACAAGACGACCTTTCGTTGGCTGTAATCTGATCAAATCCCACTGTTTGGGCTAGCCACTTGGTCACCAGACCGCTGTATGTCGGTCGTTACAAAAGAATAAAAATAAAAATGGAAATTTCAATAATTAGAATTTCCAAACAATAAAATAATTTTGTTTATGTTTAAGAGGTATGTATAATAGGTAAATCTGTTTTTTAAAGGGTTCTGTGAAATTTTAATAACAGGTAGGTATTTATTGACCGTCGAGCACTTCTGGAATATTTGCACCACGTCTGGAGTTAAATAGATTAACTCCAGGTAATAATCGATTGGTGACTTTCCTTACTGGTCCAATATCTTGTTCAAAATAGAGTATATTCTTTTCATTTAATACCTTCAGCCTTATAAATACCCTTAATTTACCCTGTGAAATAAGTACAGATACAAAATAATAGAAATATAAAGATTTATTGACAATTTTAGATAAATAATCGATATTTTATCGATGGAGAGCAATTATCGACTCTGTCTCAGGAATTATCGATTGTCATACAGAACAAAATTTTATGTTATATTATATTAAAGACAGGTTCTTTGAGCGATTAAGAATTAATAGTCAGAGAAGGGTGACGAGAAAGTATAACATTAACAGTTAACACATATAAATACAATAATTACTATTCAATAGTATTCAAATAATTCAGGTTATGATATAAGAATAAATGTTTTGTCGAACCAATGAAGACTGCTGTGACGTCAGTAACTATGATGTAGTAGGCAGGTTTCGTTTTCAAGATGGCCGCTCCTTGGGTTGGTCTCGGCTATTGTATATGCGTCGAGTCAGAAAATTACTATAAAATTACCTTCATCAAGGTCTAAAATGTCCCCGCACTGGTGTAATAAGTCTGTTAATCTATTTAGTGTATTCTGGTGAAGTGTTCAGTGTAAACTTGCGTTATTTAGTTTATTTTCTGTTTGTTCAACTATTACGGTTAAGCTTTCAAATTGCGGTTAGGTTTGTAGAGTAAATCAGTTATAATATAATGTTTTACCGTTTACTGTCACTCGTATAGTGAAGTTAGAGGTTTGTTTTCACTATTGTCGTGAATGTTTTTATAGTATTGGCTTCAAAAAGTGTTTAATTTGTCTAACTCTCGTTCACTGATTTCAATGGCTAAAACGTTA
This sequence comes from Magicicada septendecula, assembly GCA_034769895.1. NCBI lineage: Eukaryota > Metazoa > Arthropoda > Insecta > Hemiptera > Cicadidae > Magicicada > Magicicada septendecula. Next base: position 144,585,862 of record CM068372.1, read on the forward strand.
GCTTCATGTTCGACTCGGTTTAAAGAACGTTTTTGTCACACACCTATTCAGCTTGATATTCAACAAAAGACTAATTAACTTGGTCATAAATCTTGCCCAGTTAATCCTTGAAAAAGTATTGTTAACATTTTTCGATTTCATACACATTAGAAAATATTACATTATATATGGAATTTTTCTATTTTATTCCTTACTTTTATGAATTATTAATCTTACTATTAGTTTAATCATCTTATTCCCTTTAAATTGATGTATTATAGTTCATATCTGTAGACATTTTGTGGAAATTAACAAATTTTGTTCACACTTTGGAAATATAGGCTCAAAATTGGATTTCCGTTTTTATATAAAATTCCTTCCATTTTAAATATTATTAATACTATTATAATAAATTTTAATTAGTCATATTTCTCTTCCTTTCCTTAAATACATATAAATTACACCTTTGAACTGGTTTTTTGTGTTAATTTGTAGATTTGATATTGCTCTCTAAAATTAATTAATTTATATATTTTGACAATTTACAAAATGTTAAGGTATATTTCCTTATTGTCATTTTAATTCATAGGATCATTCCTAGTAGTAGTTAATTGTGTTATCTTATATAAATCTGGGTAGTTTACAGGATTTATTAGTGAATTATACTATTTTATATTGGTTCTCTGATTTCACCAAAAGGCCTAGATTTTAGAATTTTATATTTCTCTCTTTCTCAATAAATTAAACTTGATTCCTCCTCTGACTTTACATAACTACAATTATATGAAAATAACATGATCTATAACTTATTGTTTTGTGTAGTAGTTAATTAACACTACAGTTATTAAAATAATTAATTATGAACATTGTTTAGTAATCTGCACAATTTAACATATTGCAGATACAGCTTAAACATATCTCTTTTGAATATTTTTAATCTACCATAGCATACCTTTTAGTACATTATTACTGGTATGTAGGTTATTATTTATCAAACATAATTCTTTTTTAAAACACATAACATAAATCTTATTTTCTAATAAACCTTACAAATACATTTATTTAATACATTGATTTTAGGACTGTGAAATAACAGTCTATTTAAACATGTTACACTTATTCATACTATATTAGTACTAGTCCTTTTTGGTTTAAATCATTATTATTGTGATTCCCCACATCAGCAAACATTAATACCCATACTCTATTTATTATCATCCTTTTTTACAAAGGTCTTTTAAATAAGGATATACATTAAAATAATAAAATACTGGAAACCTTCCATTTTATTATTTTATCATGCTGTTTATTATTAGACTTTAAAGTTGTGATATAGCATACTACTAAGTTATAGTATCACCAACTTTAAGTTTATTGCATTTTTTAAAAAACACTTATACAAATTCACTTTCACTGTTGGTTCTGATATTCTGAGTCTTATTATCTCAGACCAGACCTTTAGTCATCATGGACCGTTAAGACTAGTTTATTTTCTTTATTACACAATAGCTTTAGCCGGTGCACTTCTTATAACGCTATACAACACTTTAGTTTTCTCAATAATTACATTTTTATAAGATTTTGGGGATGTTATACTTTCTTTGACATAGTTTTTGTGGGTTTGGGATTGATAGTAGTTTATATAATAATAGGTTTTACTACGGTGTTTCTTTCATACTATGTATTCCTCTCCTCCTGTCTTCCTTCTTGTCCTTCTTCCTATCTTCCTTCTGGTATTCATTCTTGTCCCTCTTCTAGTTTTCATTCTTGTCCCTCGTCTAGTCTTCACTCTTCTGTTCTTCTTTCCTCATTCTTGGGAACCAAGGTACTTGGTGTTATCACGGTTTAGTTTGGAGTATTGAATTTCTTCACTGAACTGACTTTATTCTTCTATTTGTTTTTAGAGTATTTTGGTATTCACCACTCTTTGATTGAGTCTCTTTTTTCGGGATATTGTCTTATGTAACTGGTTTACTGCTCTGAGCTTCCTGGGTAACGTACTGGTATTATTTATGAGTTGATGAGCTGCTTCAATACTTTCTTTGGTTTCTTTTAACAGTGGTTTTTATATATTATGTAGTGAGGATTTTTATCTTATTGTGTTTCATTCCTCTGATTTAATTAAATGTCATTTAATATTATTACAACATTTTTTGATGTAATTAAATTTTATCATTTCATATGATTTACAATGTAGTGGATTTTCTGTCACGCTACAGAATGCCCTTCTCCAGAAGTAATTTTTTTCAGACTATACTTGCTTTGTCTGAAACAATTGCTTATGATAATTATTCAAAGTTTGTTATTATTTTGGACTTCCTTCCATTTTAAAGTTCTCTTATTTATATCTGAGTTTATATCACTCTCACTTGATCTTCCTTGATAGTAATAGTCTTCTGAGTTTCATATTTATTATTTCATTTTTATATTCCTTCTTAGTATTTTCTCCTTAGGATATTTTCTCCCTATCGTTCCCTACTTTGTGAGCTGGTTCAGTTCAGAGAGGCACTGTACGCTACTTTCCTCTGCTGTCCAATACTTCACACATATTTGAGTACAGAGGCAAATCATCTCTGCTCAAAAAATATATTAATCCTGCTGGAATTATCATCAGACAGATTAAAAAAAATTATTCAGAATAGTACACATTTGTTACTATTTAAAAAATATCTTTGGGATACTTCACTTGTTACTTATTATACTTCTCAGAGATTTTAATATTTCTATCTCAGTTGTTCATCTGACTTATTATCTGGATGTTTCTTTCATTTGATATTATGGTAGGAAGCTCTTCTATTATTACCTTTTTATACTTTTATTATCATATAAATCTTTTGGTTATAAATTCTTTATTACCTTCTGGTTTTTTCATTATAATCTGCATTATTTGTAGTAGCATATCTTTGTGACATTTTTAGACTGTTTCTTGGTTCTTAAAATTTCCACCTGTTCTATTTTCTAGAATTTTTTATAACTGTCATTATCATAATTGTCATTTAATTTATAAATCATTTTATATTAATTCATTTAATTACATACATTTTTGACATTATTTTCACATTATTCCGGTCACTGCTATTATACTTGCAAGTGCTGGTTTTTTTATTTATTTCATTATGAGGTCATATTTTCTCCTCATACCACTTAAAGTTTCATTCTCTCATAATTCCAAAGAAGTTTTTGTACTTTATTTTATTCACTCACTTAAATCGTATTAAAGAATTTTTTTCTTTTTTATTTCCTTCAACAACATTTTACGGAAAGGTTTTTACTCTTCATATTGAACTTAGACATGATTAAACTGTCTAGAATTATTTGTTTTTTGACCTTAGATGGTTTTATTTCTAAATTCTCTCCTTCTTTATTATTATATTATAGCCATAAAGTTTTTCTTAGATAATTGGTATGTAAGGTGATCTCATTTATGTTTAAAATTTTGTTGACTTAATTCAAACTCTTCTTATATTATTCTTCTTTTCAAATAATTTCTTTCAAATAATCTTTATGTAAGATTGGCTCACACCTTTTTAGAATTTGGAGGGTTTTATGTTTTTAAACTTCTTCTCTTTTATTCTAGCCATAAAGTTTTTTCACATTTTCTTGGTATGTAAGGTGAACTTACTTATTTTTTGAATTTAGTTGTTTTTATGTTTTTGAACTTCTTCTCTTCTATTCTAGCCATAAAGTTTTTCTTATTTTCTTGGTATGTAAGGTGAACTTATTATTTTTTTGAATTTAGTTGATTTTATGTTTTTGAACTTCTTCTCTTCTATTCTAGCCATAAAGTTTTTTCATATTTTCTTGGTATGTAAGGTGAACTTACTTATTTTTTGAATTTAGTTGATTTTTAAATTCTAATTCTGTTTTATATTACTGCCACATAGACTTTTCATAAATGATTGTAATAGTTTTCATAATTATATGGTAAACATATCATATTAGTTCACAAATATTGTATGACTCTTTCCTTGTCTTTATTCAAACGTATTTCTTATTATTATTTTTTCTTTATACCCAGGTGGATGCTTTTTATTATAGTGCATCGTTGCTCATAGTTCCTTTATAAGGTGTAGTTTCTTAATTAATTTATTTCTTAAATTCCCATTTTGGTTCCTTGTCTCTTCTTCTTCTCATTTTTCCTCAGTGGTAATTATTTTCATCTTCTTTGTGGTGGTTTTGCCGTTGTCGGTTATGATCGATACCGGTCTTCCGACGGTTGGGAAGTATTGGTCGATCAGGATATTAAGAACTGTCTTCGTAGTCGCCCGATTTGCTGGGTATAGCTTTATGAACTTAGTGTAATGGTCCATAATGATGACGATATATCTGTATCGGTGGCGGCCTCCACTGCGGGGAAATGGCCCGCAGATATCCAGGAATACTTTCTCAAGTTTAAACTGTGATGTTATTGGAATCATCTGCCCTTCTCTTTTCTCGTTATTAGTTTTTACGAGTTGGCAGATGCGACAGTTTCTAACATACCTCCGTACCTTCCGATTGATGTCCTTTATATAACAGTTTTCTTCCAGGGCCTTTACCACCTTTAAAGCGCCCATATGCCCATATCGAACATGATAACTGATCACTACCTCTTTCTCGATATGGGTTGGAATTATTACCTTCCATTCCTCCTTAAATAATGATGGTTTGGAAAACAGGATTCCCTTATGTATAGTATAATATCGGGATATGGTTTCATCTCCTGCTTCCAATCTTGAGATAATATTAATTAATTTTGGGTCAGCTTGTTGGTGTGTGCTTAGTTGTTCTAGAACTGATTGTAGACCGGCGCTGCTGCTGAGAATATGGTACACTTTCAGAATACTCTCCTTCTCTCCCTCGAACGTTTGCTTGTCAATGTCAACTCTAGACAATACGTCCGCGACGACATTCTTCCTTCCGGGGATATACTCCCATTTTAGGTCGTACTCTTGCAGCAATAGTATCCACCGCGTTAACCTTCCATGACTCAGCTTACATCTCTTAAGGAACGAGATAGATTTATGGTCTGTCCGGACGGTAACGGGATAACCAGGAATATATGTACGGAACTTTCCGCACGCGAACACGACACTCAATAACTCCTTCTCTGTCACATGATAGTTTTTCTCACTCTGGTTCAGAGCTCTGCTGGCAAAACAGATTACAAGATGCTCGCCCTCCTCATCCTCTTGATATAAAGTAGTGCCAAGGCTGATGTCACTGGCATCGCAATTAAGAAAGAAAGGCTTGTTAAAATCTGGGTGACGGAGTATAATATGTTTAAGAAATTTTTGTTTTATGAGAGTCAATATGTTTTGTTGTTCATTACCCCAGATCCATTTATTTTTAGATGACAGTTGCGGCTGGAATCTGGCAGTCAGTTCGGAGTACTTTTCCTGGAACTTGCGGTAGTAGTTACAGAGTCCCAGGAACGCCTGTAACTGCCTTCGATTCTTTGGTGTAGGAAAGTTCTGAATTGCTTCGACTTTTTCAGCCGACGGTGAGATTCCCTTATCGTTTAATATGAAACCCAGGAATTGTATCTCTTTAGCAATAAAATGAGACTTTGCTAACTTCAGAGTAATATTGTTTGCGGCTAGCTTCTGTAAGACATGTTCCACACGGTAGCAGTGTTCCTCCCAAGTTTCTGAGGACACTAGCAAGTCATCGACGTATACGGTGGTGAATTTTAGTGCTTCTTGGCCAAGTATTTGATCCATGCAGTGCACAAAGACTGCGACTGAGTTTACCAGTCCGAAGGGCAACCTCTTAAACTGGTAGTTCCGCCCTTCGAATATAAAGGCCAGATACTGGCGACTCTGTGGATGTAATTCCACCTGCCAGTATCCGCACACCGTATCCCAGGTAGTGAAGTATTTGGTACCGTGGAATCGTTTTAATATCTCCTCAATCTCACCGGGCGAAGTCCTGTCATTTATGATCATTTTATTTATCTCGCGCGCATCTAAACATAAACGGACTTGTCCGTTTTTCTTAGGAATAGCCACGATAGGACTTGTGTAAGGGGAATGGCTACTCTCTATTATGTCACGGTTAATCATTTGCTCTATTTCAGCTCTTACTGCCTGCTTTCGTGATTGCGCAATGGGGTAAGACTTCCGGTTAAAGTCTACAGTGTCTCGGAATTGTAGAGTACACTGGAAATTCTTCACTTTACCGGGCTCATCAGAAAAGACTGATTTGTATTTATTGTATATATCGATTAATTTGTTCGCTTGGTTTGTTGTTAACCCTTCTCCAGTTGTACCGCTCCGGAAATCCCTGATCTCCTGGATTTTTTGCGACCATAAATCTTCATTGGATGTGTCGTCTATTCTCTGTTCAATTATGGATGTTGGTTGGATGTAATTGATTTTTCGGATTTGCTGATGGATACTATCGGGAACGACTTGGTCACTACCCACCAAGTTCGCCGTCCAAGTATGTCCGCTAGAAAACAGTGATAACGTTTCAGTTCTTAGGTCAATGATGGCGGAATTTCTCCTAAGCACATCACACCCGACCAGTATATTAAATGGCAGACCGCTCGCCACCAAGAATTCCATGTCTATCGCTATACCACAGCTCATCACACTGGCGGAGACTTGTCTACGTATAGTTTTGTTTTGTCGGCCGGTTGCTCCCAACAAAACAATATTATTCAACGGCAATGTTGGTAAAGTTCTCCCGCACTCTTGCTGTATCCTCTCCAGTTCCGTCGTATTTATTATTGATACGTTTGACCCAGTATCGATCATTAACTTGGCTGGGATGCCTTCTACCTTGGCGTCCACATGTATAATCTCATTATTGAAGTTATTGGTGGGACTCCTGTTATCCTCTTCCAATAACTCCTGTCGGATGTCCTTCAGGTAGTTGCACCCGATAATGGTAATACGATTGTGATTATTTACTATATTGCACTCATTCTCATTATCATACCCAGTAGTCAGAAGCAGTAATGGGTTCTGGTTATTTCTTACTGCCTGTGCCCGTTTAAAGGCTCGGCATCATTATTTCTTTGAGCCATATTATTGGATGCCTCATTCGGGATGCTCAGGGTGGTTACTTGCCGATCTGTTCTATGGTCTTCTGGTCGTTCATGGTGCGACCTCTGTTCAGTGTTGTCCAAACTATTACTCCTGCGCGCCGGATAGTACCTCGGTTGGTCCCGTTCTAGGCTCCTCCGCCTTTCTTCGTATCTTCGGTAACTGTTCCCTCTATGGTGGTTGAAACCTCGCTGTCTTCCATCTGTGGCCCGTATGAAGTTCACTCTTGGGCGAGGAAACCTATTATTACTAAAATTACTATTATTGGGACCCACACGATTAGCATTATTATGGTAGAGACTATTACCATAATTGGGGCTTCTCTGACTATTTACGTTACCAGGGTTGGGATTGTGGTTACCCTGATAACCATTAGAGGGTCGATTCGGGTTTTGCTGGTTGGGACCCGTTCTATTACTGTCATTGTAATTGGTATTATTTCCAGTATTTCCATTATTATAATTATTATTTCGCGGGTATGTCCGAACTCCTTGGTACCCATTATTTACGTGGTTCGCACCTTGGTTATTATTCTGGTACGTCCTTGGTTCGGGCCCATCACTTCTCCTACGACTTTGCCTGTAGTAATTTTCGTTCTCATAATTCTCCAGGAGTTCGGTCATTGCTTGGATGGTTTTTATCTGGCTGCCCCTCCTAGCGCGAATCACTTCCTCATCATAATGATAAGACAGCTTGTTAATTAAGCATTCCTCCGGTATGGCTGGTTCTAAGTGCTTGGCCACACACACTTTGCCGAGGAAATACGCTGTCATTGAGCTGCCGACTTGTGGTTGGTAGCGGCCGTGGCAGATATTATCTCTGATGAGATTCTGTGTGGTCTCTGACCAGTATTTGGCTTTGAACATACTCCTGAACTGTTCATAGTTATTGATGTCGCTCCGGTTTGCCATCCACCAATGGTCATTCACTTCCCGAAACGACTCGTCAAGGATCTCTCTATTCTGGACCCATCGGTTCCCTCGGTGTTTCTCGATGTACTCCTCTATTCGTGCCAAGAACTCCATTGGCTTCCGTTTGTATTGTCGGAAATTCAGCCATTCTCGGTTCTCTGACATGGGGAAACTGTGATATCCCGATGGTCTGTTTCTGATTGACTCGATCTCCTCCTGGCTCTGACGCATCTGTCCAGTTATGTTTACCATGGCGGCTTCCACGCCGTCGCATTTTTCTGTTACTTGGGTTCTTACTTTATTTACTTCCTCCAGAGCAAATTTCTTGGTCTCCTCAATTTTTGTTTTCTGCTGTTCTTGGACCTGAGTAATTTCCTTTGTGATTACTTCACGGACTTCCAGCACTTCGTTTTCTGTTAGCCGACATCTTTCGTCTACTTCTCGGATCTGCTGGTTAACAACCACAACTTCCTGTTCTAATTTCTTTACTATTGATTTCTTGGTCTCTGTTATCTTTTTATTTAATTCCTCTTTGGCTAACTCAATCCTCTCGTCTAACTTATTCATGTTCTCTTGGTTCGCTTCTCTTAATTCTTCTCTCAGCAGTAAATTGTCCTCTCTCAATTCTTCCCTTAATTGTTGGTTGTCATTTTCTATTTTCCTACTGGTTTCTTCCATTTTCTCTTCTAAATTCTTATTGTTTTCTTCCATTTTCCTTTCCATCTTCTTACTCAAATTTTTACTGGTTTCTTCGATCCTCTTATTGGTATTCTCTATCTTACGGCCCAATTCTTCCTTTGTGGATCGGTTATCTTCCTTCAGATCCTCTAGCTTTTCATTTAATGAATGGTTGTTTTCCTTCAGATCCTCTAGTTTTTCGTTTAATGAATGGTTATCGTCATCCATTTTCTTGCTTAAATTCTCCTCCATCTTCTTGTTATCTTCCGTAGTGGAATCCATTTTCTTAGTTACTCCTTCTATTTTGGATTCTAGGTTCTTATTCATTTCTTCACTCAATTTCTTACCCATATCCATTATCATTTGCCTTAGGGCTTCCTGTAAATTAACCTCCCCTATTGGTGTCGGTACTTCAGGTTGTTCCCCTGGTTGTGTGGGTTGTTTCGGTTCCCCCTGGAGTAGTAACACTTCCGGATCTTCAACAGGTGTTGCCTCCTTATCCCCCATGTCCATCTCTTTCTCGGCCTCTGCCGCCCTCTTTTTCGATGTAGCTCGTCTCTGCATCTTTCTGCTGTCTATTAATCAATCGCTGCCAAGCTTAGATTATTAAGCCCTCTAAGTTGGACGCCACTTTGTAACAAGACGATGACGTCGGCCTCGTTTAAGCCCCACGTTGGGCGCCACTTTGTAACAGGACGACCTTTCGTTGGCTGTAATCTGATCAAATCCCACTGTTTGGGCTAGCCACTTGGTCACCAGACCGCTGTATGTCGGTCGTTACAAAAGAATAAAAATAAAAATGGAAATTTCAATAATTAGAATTTCCAAACAATAAAATAATTTTGTTTATGTTTAAGAGGTATGTATAATAGGTAAATCTGTTTTTTAAAGGGTTCTGTGAAATTTTAATAACAGGTAGGTATTTATTGACCGTCGAGCACTTCTGGAATATTTGCACCACGTCTGGAGTTAAATAGATTAACTCCAGGTAATAATCGATTGGTGACTTTCCTTACTGGTCCAATATCTTGTTCAAAATAGAGTATATTCTTTTCATTTAATACCTTCAGCCTTATAAATACCCTTAATTTACCCTGTGAAATAAGTACAGATACAAAATAATAGAAATATAAAGATTTATTGACAATTTTAGATAAATAATCGATATTTTATCGATGGAGAGCAATTATCGACTCTGTCTCAGGAATTATCGATTGTCATACAGAACAAAATTTTATGTTATATTATATTAAAGACAGGTTCTTTGAGCGATTAAGAATTAATAGTCAGAGAAGGGTGACGAGAAAGTATAACATTAACAGTTAACACATATAAATACAATAATTACTATTCAATAGTATTCAAATAATTCAGGTTATGATATAAGAATAAATGTTTTGTCGAACCAATGAAGACTGCTGTGACGTCAGTAACTATGATGTAGTAGGCAGGTTTCGTTTTCAAGATGGCCGCTCCTTGGGTTGGTCTCGGCTATTGTATATGCGTCGAGTCAGAAAATTACTATAAAATTACCTTCATCAAGGTCTAAAATGTCCCCGCACTGGTGTAATAAGTCTGTTAATCTATTTAGTGTATTCTGGTGAAGTGTTCAGTGTAAACTTGCGTTATTTAGTTTATTTTCTGTTTGTTCAACTATTACGGTTAAGCTTTCAAATTGCGGTTAGGTTTGTAGAGTAAATCAGTTATAATATAATGTTTTACCGTTTACTGTCACTCGTATAGTGAAGTTAGAGGTTTGTTTTCACTATTGTCGTGAATGTTTTTATAGTATTGGCTTCAAAAAGTGTTTAATTTGTCTAACTCTCGTTCACTGATTTCAATGGCTAAAAAGTTAGCTTCATGTTCGACTCGGTTTAAAGAACGTTTTTGTCACACACCTATTCAGCTTGATATTCAACAAAAGACTAATTAACTTGGTCATAAATCTTGCCCAGTTAATCCTTGAAAAAGTATTGTTAACATTTTTCGATTTCATACACATTAGAAAATATTACATTATATATGGAATTTTTCTATTTTATTCCTTACTTTTATGAATTATTAATCTTATTATTAGTTTAATCATCTTATTCCCTTTAAATTGATGTATTATAGTTCATATCTGTAGACATTTTGTGGAAATTAACAAATTTTGTTCACACTTTGGAAATATAGGCTCAAAATTGGATTTCCGTTTTTATATAAAATTCCTTCCATTTTAAATATTATTAATACTATTATAATAAATTTTAATTAGTCATATTTCTCTTCCTTTCCTTAAATACATATAAATTACACCTTTGAACTGGTTTTTTGTGTGAATTTGTAGATTTGATATTGCTCTCTAAAATTAATTAATTTATATATTTTGACAATTTACAAAATGTTAAGGTATATTTCCTTATTGTCATTTTAATTCATAGGATCATTCCTAGTAGTAGTTAATTGTGTTATCTTATATAAATCTGGGTAGTTTACAGGATTTAATAGTGAATTATACTATTTTATATTGGTTCTCTGATTTCACCAAAAGGCCTAGATTTTAGAATTTTATATTTCTCTCTTTCTCAATAAATTAAACTTGATTCCTCCTCTGACTTTACATAACTACAATTATATGAAAATAACATGATCTATAACTTATTGTTTTGTGTAGTAGTTAATTAACACTACAGTTATTAAAATAATTAATTATGAACATTGTTTAGTAATCTGCACAATTTAACATATTGCAGATACAGCTTAAACATATCTCTTTTGAATATTTTTAATCTACCATAGCATACCTTTTAGTACATTATTACTGGTATGTAGGTTATTATTTATCAAACATAATTCTTTTTTAAAACACATAACATAAATCTTATTTTCTAATAAACCTTACAAATACATTTATTTAATACATTGATTTTAGGACTGTGAAATAACAGTCTATTTAAACATGTTACACTTATTCATACTATATTAGTACTAGTCCTTTTTGGTTTAAATCATTATTATTGTGATTCCCCACATCAGCAAACATTAATTCCCATACTCTATTTATTATCATCCTTTTTTACAAAGGTCTTTTAAATAAGGATATACATTAAAATAATAAAATACTGGAAACCTTCCATTTTATTATTTTATCATGCTGTTTATTATTAGACTTTAAAGTTGTGATATAGCATACTACTAAGTTATAGTATCACCAACTTTAAGTTTATTGCATTTTTTAAAAAACACTTATACAAATTCACTTTCACTGTTGGTTCTGATATTCTGAGTCTTATTATCTCAGACCAGACCTTTAGTCATCATGGACCGTTAAGACTAGTTTATTTTCTTTATTACACAATAGCTTTAGCCGGTGCACTTCTTATAACGCTATACAACACTTTAGTTTTCTCAATAATTACATTTTTATAAGATTTTGGGGATGTTATACTTTCTTTGACATAGTTTTTGTGGGTTTGGGATTGATAGTAGTTTATATAATAATAGGTTTTACTACGGTGTTTCTTTCATACTATGTATTCCTCTCCTCCTGTCTTCCTTCTTGTCCTTCTTCCTATCTTCCTTCTGGTATTCATTCTTGTCCCTCTTCTAGTTTTCATTCTTGTCCCTCGTCTAGTCTTCACTCTTCCGTTCTTCTTTCCTCATTCTTGGGAACCAAGGTACTTGGTGTTATCACGACTGAGGTTTAGTTTGGAGTATTGAATTTCTTCACTGAACTGACTTTATTCTTCTATTTGTTTTTAGAGTATTTTGGTATTCACCACTCTTTGATTGAGTCTCTTTTTTCGGGATATTGTCTTATGTAACTGGTTTACTGCTCTGAGCTTCCTGGGTAACGTACTGGTATTATTTATGAGTTGATGAGTTGCTTCAATACTTTCTTTGGTTTCTTTTAACAGTGGTTTTTATATATTATGTAGTGAGGATTTTTATCTTATTGTGTTTCATTCCTCTGATTTAATTAAATGTCATTTAATATTATTACAACCTTTTTTGATGTAATTAAATTTTATCATTTCATATGATTTACAATGTAGTGGATTTTCTGTCACGCTACAATATTAATTAGAACAGCTATAGTGGATCCTGTTGTATTAATATTTTTTCTATTTACCGAAAAATGAAAGAGGCTATTTGCAATTTTAGTGATTGTACGAACCGAACAAAAGAAGGCCTGTTGCAAGAAAAAGGAAACTGTTAAAGCAATGAAATATTTCTCCACATCAGAGAGAGAGGGAGAAAGAGAGAGAGAATGAATGTGTGTGTGTGTGTGTGTGTGTGTGTGTGTGTGTGTGTGTGTGTGTGTGTGTGTGTGTGTGTGTGTGTGTGTGTGTGTGTGTGTGTGTGTGTGTGTGTGTGTGTGTGTGTGTGCTCTTAGAAGCGAAACTATTAGACTAAGTTACAACTGAGTTAAGTTTGTTGTAACGAGGCGCTTAACCGCATTTCCTCGCTTTCAAACTAAAGTTTCCAAACGGAAACATGTTAGTGATTATACGCGTATACCAGACTGAAACAAATACGCTGGATGGAAATCTATAAACATACGTAATTATAAAGAGACAACATAAACATCGGATTCATAATCTATTTAAACAGATTGTTGAAACTGTTAAAAGTAAAATGTTTCACTAATTTATTCGTGTGTGCATCCATGTAATAATTTAGTTATGCAAAAATCGGGGGCAAAAATATCCACATAAGCCTAAATAATCATGGAGCAAAGCGGATGGAGTGATACTATAGTCATATTACGTAACTGTAATGCACAGTACACATTAAGTAATCGATAAGATAGTGTTACACCTACTCTTGGTAAGCGCGGTCTTAATCAATTATGTTGTTTACGCTAGATATATTCGTACATATCTTGCTCCACTAATATAACACTAATATAAAATGTTGTTTTGTCGGATGTCCGTTAAACAAACAAGAATACTGTAATGTAAAAACCAGAAATGTTTTACATACAACAGACAGTGATGAGTATTAGGCTTAAGGTAAGGATTATTATTCCATGATATTTGCATTAGTAAATAAACGTTATTCAGCTATATCCCATTAGTAATTTTATGTTGTAAAAAAATCTAGAATCAATAAGGACTACTGTCCGTTGCATTCAACAATGTTCCGACCGTTCTGTGAGATTTCCCTATTTCAATGTAACGAACTGGATCGGATGATGGGAGAGTCGCGTATATCGTGCTCCATAAATTCTCAGTTCCAATAAAAACGTCGGTCCGTTCACGCGTGGTACGGCTAAACGCGTTACGAAAATATACAAATCACACGATATTAAATTCATATTTTTCCCGCAGGGCTATTTCAAAGATGACGCTTTTGTAAAACAAACAACAATTGCAACGCGGAACGCAGCAGATGCGCACAACAGGTTGCTCCCGCTCAGTGTTCACGTAATGTCGATAATTTGAACTTTATAAAGTTAAGCTCAGAAAGCTCAGCAATTTTTTAGGAGACTAGGTAGCCAAAGTTTTACTTGACTAGTTAAGTCTCTATAGGAAAGATGTAAAAGGCGAGATATCACTTAGCGCACGGGTCGGCAGTCTTTTGTTAATGTTGTCCCTAAGCGATATAAAATGTCACTCAGTGTGCCAATGTAAACCAACTTAGAAAAGTACGTATTTTTACAACAGAGCCTGTAACCAAGACAGAGTAAGTTGGTCTTATATATCCGTACACAATACAACAGAACACTATTGTAAAACAGAAGCTAGCACGTCGCCTGTGTTCCGTATGAAAACATTATAACAAATCATAATTAATTGCACAATGGATTAGACACGGTACACATAGTGTTTGATCGATTAAAAATGCACCTATCCAAAATAGAAACAAATAAAAAAGTAGGTAGTATTCTTGAATACTTACTTTAAAACTCTACGATCTGAGAAAATACAAAAGTTATACCTAAAGTCAAAATAAGAGTTTTATTCAAGTGTAAATTCTAAAGTAATTTTTTGAAATTTTTGGTCCATAGGTTTTAAATAATCAACGCTTGTTATTTTATTTTGTACTCAACTTTCACAAGAATGATATTGTTACGACTGACTCACAGTTTTCATGCTATGCATTGGAAACAGAATAATTGATACCAATGAAGTCACTAATTACTAACTTTAGTTGGACACAAACAACAAAGGCACTCTTATGCAATAATTCAAGTTAAATTTGTTCAACGACTACAATAAATGTCACTCTATTACAGTTGTGCACTAATTAATTATCATTGTGATCACATCCTACTAAACCGCCACAATTACTCCGAATCGCACTTCTTAAATCACCAGGTGTAACTCAACTGGGCCGCTTCGACAGCCAATATATGTACCTCCACCGTTTTGCATTGTAGTGAGATAACGGATCTCGATGCCTGTAGGGTAGTCGAGTAATGTGTCTGGAAAGGGATCTACGTAATAATGGCGCGTAGAATGATATCTGAACGTTTGGGACAGCCTCGTACGCCCCGGCGTGCCAAGAGTCACGTAGGGCACTCAGCGATGCGTTGCTATTTATTTCCTAACCGTAGTCATGTCTTGCCTTGTTTTTATCTGGTTGATTGTGTAATATCAGACGTCAATTTCAGTTTCAAAAAGACTGGGCTATCTGTAAGCAGGCATCTGTGTTACTTCTGCGCTGTTAAATAGATAATACTGTTCCTGTATATATTATATACTGGTGGTTAGGACTGTCGCTCTGTTTGTCCCTCTCTCTCTCTATCTCTCTCTCTCTCTCTCTCTCTCTCTCTCTCTCTCTCTCTCTCTCTCTCTCTCTCTCTCTCTCTCTCTCACTCACTCTCTATTCTTTAGTTTTTTTAAAGTTCATACTGCAATATTCAGTTATATGTCCCATACATTGAATGGTTCGATGTGTCATTCAAAAACGTTCCCCGTCCCACGCTTGGCCCGCTTCCCCCCTGATCTACTGCATAAATTGGGATAAACGGATAAAAGGGAGAAGGGGCTGTAGATAAGTAGACAAAATATTGCGGTAAGTATACAACTTATTGTAGACACAAATTTATTTGTGTGCGTGTTCATATTAAATATTCATTACAATGTCTATACACAATAATGTATAAACATTTTTAAAAAGCGTAACTTAAAATTGAACCACCTAGTTAGGTCTATATAATTTACGTTTATTTTTACACTCTGATTTTTTCTAATATTTTTATATACTTAATTTTTGAAGGATAAAAGTCATATAACGCAAAATATGTCTGATCAGTTTTGCAGGTTAGTCACAAACCCAGACGTATTGTAAAACACGCTGTAGCACGTCTCACGTGTTCGTTCCATAGGGAAACGTTGCAACGGCTCGTAATTAATTGTACAGTAGACCGGAGGCGGTAGACATAGCCTTTGATCAATCAAAAATACATCCGGTTCCCCTTTGTTGACTAACTTCATGTTTCACAGTTTGTCTCAAACAATCTTCCTTGTTGTCTCCGTATCGCTACAGACAATAATTCATCGATCTTAACCCAGTTGAACGGTAAGGCAGTTTCTCATTAAAAATCATTAACACCGAGTTTCTCCTCCAGTAAGTTTACAGATCACATTTGTACGCGCACCTAGGCGCTCTAACACGTTTATTTGTCTTTGCGTAACATCAGTTTCCTATTTTTGTCTTCCCTGTGATTTTTAACTCTTCAGCGACTGTTTTCTTTTATTAATTGATTTCCTTTCTCCCATAACGTATCCTATTGTTCTTCAACCATCCAAATCGGTAACACTTCTCTTCCTTCTACTGTACTTCCTTTCTGCCGTACAACTAACGTTTTGTTCAATACAAAATACTGTCATGTATTGATATATACCAACTTCGAGTATATGCTTTGTCTGCACAACTAGGCAAACCATGTAGTGACCGTGCGACAATACAATCAAAACATAAAATATCGTTTCGTCGTAGTACGAAATTGTGCACTTATTAATCTGTAAAGTTATTTACCAGCTCTCTTTTTGATCAACGTTTTTATTATAACCCTATAATTTATGAAACTTTACTGCATTTCACGTGTTTTTGTCCTAGGTTTAAACCATACAGAACACTTTCAAAAACTTTCTCCATTTTTGCTTCGTAATGGTAACCAACATAACTCAGAACCCTTAATATAATGGGAAATCATTTTCGTACCATTTAAGTGGTTTCTGGAGGTATGTTCTCAAAATGTTTCTTTACGGGAACACAGGGAACTAATGTAGCTAGCGTCTGTAACTACTTGGCGTTAATCTGTGTATTTATTTCAGAGGCTGAGTTGATCTGAAGGCTAAAAAGACACCATGATTTATACTGCTGACGAGCAACGGAATTGTACAGTAACGTTCGTAACAAACCATTATTTCTGATATACTCCAAATATAGACATTTTAATTTTTTAAATTAGGACAAGCGAAAATCTAGGCGACAGTTGGAAAGAATAGAAACTGGAAACAATCTTGATTAATTATTTATTTATTTATTATCAAAATACCCTTATATCATATAGGTGTCGGGTTACATCAATATATGATAAGTATATCAACTACACTCTATATACAAATTTTTTCCATCTTACTCTATCCATTGACAATGTCTTCGCTTCCCTCCAGCCCAAGCCTCTTTCTCTCAAAATGTTTCCCATCATTCCATCCCAAGTCAGTCGCGGTCTTCCTCTCTTCCCCCCCCTGATTTTGCCTCCCTGTTTTACCATTCTATCACTATCCATTCGCTGCATGTGTCCCCACCAGTATAGTTGTCTCTGTTCAATAAAATCCAGTTTATCCAGAATCGATATCACTTCCAGATCCTCTCTTATTTGTGTATTCCTAACTCTATTCTTCCTTGTTACTCCTACTACTCTCCTAAGATATTTCATTTCTACCGCCTGGATTTTACTTTTTTGGCTTTTGGATAGCACCCATGTCTCACAGCCGTATGTTAAAACCGGTCTATATACTGTTTTATACACACTCATTTTCGTTATTCTTGATATCCCCTTCTTATTTATAAATCTATTGTTTAATGCATAGTATACTTTTATGATTGATTAATTAACTTTTTCTAAATTTAAGTAAAAAACGGGCACTTTATAATCGTCACAGAAACGAGTCTAGAAACTCGTTAAATAGATGATGGTAAACAATAACATGTTTAGGTTAACAGCTGCTTTGAATCACTCGTTTCTTATACTTATTCAAACTTATTTAGATACTAATTCAAATTTGATTATTTCTAGATTAATAATAATACCGGTATATATTATAACTATATTTTACCTTCATATTAACCATAGGTTGTAGTAATCAATTTCACGTTCATTAATTTTTCTAATTATTATTATTATTTGGTGTTCCGTCCTTAGGCAGGTCTTCAAATGGTAAAAGCTCTCCCAGCTATCCTATCGCATGCCAGTTTTTTCGTTTCTTCATAACACCCTCTGATTTTAATGCTATCCATTAACTTCATTCTTCTACGGCCTCTTCTTTTTTCTTCTTCTGACACCCTCCATGGCAGTTGTAAGCAAGCAGTCTCTTCTTAAACAATGACCTAACCAGTTTCGTTTCCTATTTTCTACTACCTACAGGATTCATCTCTCTTCCCCCATTCTTCTTAAAACTTCATCATTTCTTATTTTATTCCTTACTTTTTCTAATTATAAAGTACCCAAATTTTTTGTTCTTTATAATTTTCTTTTCAGTTATTTAAAAGATTTTGTCTTTTGGCTGGCAACACAGCTTGGATAACACGGAAGGGAATTAAATGAAACGTCAATTATTTCCCGTTTATCAGAAACGTTAAGAAAAAATATTTTACTAGGAGATGGGCAAGTTCTCTGAATCACATTAAACGCGACGCACTGTGTAGTTCCCAGGAAATCGGTTAAACAGCTACGTAACTGCGTCATAACGCCTAGTGCGTTGTAACGTTCTCTGAAATTTACAGTAGTTCGACTTCGACTTTCCGTGTGATAGCGCAATTTGTTAAAAATCTTTACCATTCCCATTCTAAGCAGCTCCTGTGCTTGCTTTTTAGAACAGAAATGGAATTTGGAATTTGGTTACGAACCTCTGAGCACCATAAAACATTCCTATATTAACGATAATTTTATAACGATCTTTTCGAATATTGTGTTGATAATTTTGAAACTTTATAACGATTTGGTACTCACACGTAAGTTTTACGTAGGTATGCAATTTTTCATATAATGTTTGTAATTTTAAGTTTTAGTGTTTTTGGTCAATTAGTATGAAATATATCCTGATTAAGGAAAGAAGGTCCCTTAATTTACAACTCTGACATGATCTGAGACAAAAATAAATAAGAACAGCATTGAAAT
Organism: Magicicada septendecula; assembly: GCA_034769895.1. Lineage (NCBI taxonomy): Eukaryota > Metazoa > Arthropoda > Insecta > Hemiptera > Cicadidae > Magicicada > Magicicada septendecula. The sequence goes on from CM068372.1 coordinate 144,604,800, forward strand.
CCTCGCCAATTTTTCTACTTCAAATTGCTGTTTCATATTGTATGTTTTTGTTTGTTATTTTATATTTGCAGTGGAAGTTGGTAAAGATCATAGTTTTCCTCTCTACTGACAAGAGCGTCTAGATTGTTTACTTATTGTGACACGTGTGAGGAAAAAAGTCTGTTGTACGCATCGTCTCTACTACAACTCAGACTTTGGATTCACTTATTTGTACACTAAATATTATTAATATTTTTATTTGATCTTGCTCTTTTGTTAGCAAATCACACGCTAAAAAAGAATCAAAATAATTATTATTTTCGATATGGTCTAGAAAAATAACAGTTAATCTGATACTTAATAAAGAATATTATGTTTTTTTCTCAAATTTGCAAAACGTGTATAAAGAAATGAGCTAGTTAGTTAGAAATGATTTGAAAAGCAACTTAAATTAAAGTTTAATTTAACTTTTACATTCTTCCAATGAATGGCGTACTAATTAAAAACTCGTTACTTCTAGATATCTAACTCGTTCGAAGACCTAGATCACTGTATACGATGAGCGTAAACTAAACTTGATCCCATACGATGACGCGAACGTCGGTATTAAAGCCAGAGTTACAGTCATACGATTGTGCGGAGCGTGAATCATGTCTCTCCCTACATCACACTTAACAGATTTTCCAAACGTTTTATGGAGAAGCATTGGGAATATTTCATGCTAACGGTCTGCGCGCTATACGGCTCGCGCCCAACACCGTCCATGAATCCTCAATTACAATAAAAAGATTCCCACAGCTCGTGCGTAGAGTAGACACGGATTTTTCTAATCCGGTCATTTCTATCTGTCTTACACACTTTGTTACTTTCGTTGGCTTCGATCAAACAAACTGTTGTTATATAATCGTGGTGTAAAAATGTTTTCTTCTTCCCCTCTCCAAGTATTAGGCTACATAAACCTGTTCCGGCATCCATCTCATCCTCGAACGACCCACGTCTCTTCTACCAATGGCTTTATAGTTCAGTGCCGCTTTTGGCAATCGATCCTCTGTCATCCTTTGCAGATGATCCCACAATTGTCTTCTGTAAATTGAAATAATTTAATTATTTGTGTTCTTTACTTCGAGTTCCGCTCTGATATCCTCATTCCTTATTCTATCTTGCAGTGTATAATTTAAAGTATTTCGAAGAAAAATCATGACCTACGCTTCACTCGCGTAAATCAATGTGGGTATGTGGGTATTGCAATCCTTGTGCTGTGTCTTGTTTTGTTTCTAAGATGTCGATGAATCGTACCACAAATATTGCTAAATTTATTTATCTTCTCTGTTTTCTCTCTTTTATCATATTCAGATTCATAGCTTAGGCTGCCCAGCCGAGATAATTAGAACGGCTCACTTGTTTTAAAGTGCTGTTGTTTATAACTGTCTTAGTCCTCACTGGATATTTACCTTTAAAGGCCATAGTTTTGGTCTTTTTCACTGAAATTGCCAGCGAGTACTCTGTTGCCACTTCTTGTAATTGAAACATAACTCCTTGTAAATCATCCTCATTTCCAAGAATAAGAACTATGTCATCCTCATATAGCAGGGAACCCATACAAATTGATTTGTTGATATATTCCCGAAGTCACTCTGGATTTCCATACTCTCAACATGTTGTCAATGTATATATTAAACAAGGTTGGGGAAACACAGCACCCTTGCCTAACTCCCTTATTTATTGGAATGTCGCCTAAGATTGGAATGCACCCTTGAACGCTGTCTTGTAATTTACAATAATACAATTTCGGATTAAACACAATTTTAGATGTGGCGTAACAGTAAACACAAGTAAATGAACAGTGAAAGCTGGTTTTCTTAAATTTAATAATTATGTTAACATTACTCTAACAAATATTAGGGCTAGTTTTTTTTCCTTTGAACTACAAAATATGAGTCAAATGTTCCAGATTACTAAACGAAAAAAACAATTAAAATACACAATAACTTACGCCTTGTAAATAGCTGAACAAGAAATAACCAACCGGAAAGCCGATAGTATCTAACCACAACTGCAAGGAAAAGTACATGAATAGAGCCAACTTATTTGAGTAGCGCAAGTGGCGAAGATACGTCATTGAGAATGTATCTTTTGTCGACTCTAAAAATCAATTTTCATACTTATGCTGACTCACCAGGTATTATAGAAACCAGTGTTTTATAAGTGTTTTGTTTTCAACATCATCGTTTACATCAGAGTCTATAAAATATCTGAACACTCTCAACAAATCTGTACAAATTTGTCGTCTACAAAAATTACATTTTATTGATCAATAACTAATATATTCACGTTTTCTTGATATGATTAATTTTTCAATAGGCATGTTTTCCACCTTTATGCGCGAGATCCTTATGGCAAAACACAAATTATTACTTTTTGCATAACTAATCAAAGCTGTGCTTTGAAAATCTGTCAATTATCTTTTAAATTTGAGAGACAATTTTTAATAATTTTTTATGTATATATAGGCTTATAAATATGTGTGTGTGTGTGTGTGTGTGTGTGTGCGTGCGCGCGCGCGCGCGCCGGAAACTAAAAGGTTGAGAATGTGTATCTGTGCGCACGATAAAGTGGGAATGTGGTAATTTCTGCTGAATCGTGTATCTTCTCGTAAGGGCAGTCATAACGCTATTAAACATAATGAGAACTAGTTGTCAGATACCTCAAAAACTGTAAAAGTTAGAACCTGACATTTTTTTTTTTAATTCTAAAAAGGATTTTTTTATTTCCGTACTCAAGTTTTTTTATTTTAGTTCAAAATTAAAGTGCATATAAATTTTTTCGTTTTACTTTTTTTTAATAGCAACAAAAATTTTTAAAAATTCCTATTTGGTCTATAATACAAAGTAGCTAGAAATCTCGATGTGTGAAACTAGTATTTTATACCATTGAGTTGACATAAAAACATTGATCAAAATATCTTTAATGGTTATTGAAATATCATTTTGGCATCCAAGCTTAAAAAAGTTGGTTTTCGGAAAACGTCAAAAATGGATGGAGTATGTGATAAGTTAGTCTACTTACGATTTGGATAGTGCCCAACACTTTATATGTGTTGTCTGCATCCTCCATTTCTTGATATAAATCATCCAGCTTCCTTTTCGTTAAACTTCTTGACAGCCTGACTTTTTTCTCATTTTTGGATGCAGAACGTATAAAAACGTTTCATTGCTTCAACCGTATTCCGCCCCACTTCTAATCATAAATGTTCCATGATTTTCACTTTTGTTACACAACCATCATTGTATTGATAAAACTGCCTAAAATACTCTACATTTCAATGCATCAATGGAAACAAAACTTCTTTTTGGTAGCCGTCACCATATTAAATTAACAAAAGACTTCGCTAATATTTAAGTGATGTTTCAGAAAATAAGGTTATCTATTAATTTATAAAAGACATGAAAACTCCAGGTATGTCTACTCAATCCAGTTATCCAAAAATCTACCTACTTCTGTGTAAACACATAACACGCAATTCTTACATATTCAACGAATTACTAGGTGTTCCAGTTATTATAACAATACAAAACTAAATTTAATGCTGTGTATGAACACCTGTATGCTGATGCTAGTGCGTTTAACTATATTTTATACTCAAAAAATATACGGAAAATATATTGTTTTTCCATCGACCCTATTGTACTCAAGGAAATATGGTCCCGTTAAGGCGGTAAGCTATTGACTGTATCACCAGGTGAAAACGCCACTTTATAATTCTACTGAAAACAAATGTTAATTCGTATAATTAAAGTAGATATTATTTCCTTAGTTTATTGTTAGTATGTTAATAGATATTAATACGATTTTTTACCATTTTTAGTGGGAAAAATGCCTCTTAGTCCTAACTCTTATGGAATTCTTTTATTAATAAAACAGTAACTCAAGTAACAGCAACTCAAATTCAAGTATTTTGGAGAAGATATTGAACACAATGTCTCAGAGAAATAAGCCATTAAAGCAAGAGTTAATCAGACGAAAGTTGCTTACCATTTAACCAAGGACACATATAACAAGAAATCAATATCCATTAATGTCAAATTTAGGCATTATTCAACAGTAATTCGCCCGGAAGCACATTATACAGCTGAGTGTCTGACTCTGAACAAGAAAATGATGATCCAAGAACTGGAAGTCGCAGAGAGGAAAATTTTAAGAAAAATCTTGGGATCAATAAAAGATGAAGAACAGTACAGAAAGTACAGAAGAATGGTGGAAACCGTCAAACGTAGTCCACAGTGGCTCATACGCAAAAAAAAAACAAACAAAAAACAGTGACTCACTGCATACAGAAGAATAAAAATGTGAGGTAATGTGCAGAACATTATTACGAAGGACATCATAAAAGAAATATTTTTGAATGTTTCTAGATTATTCAAAATGCGCGTAGTTTGACAAATAAGATGATTACAATAAAACAGTTGAAATCCCCGTTAAACCTACTTCTGATATATTTCGCTTGCCTGAATCTATAAAAAAGCAATAAATATAAAAGAAAAAAAATACTGGTAGAGGGATAACAGATATCAATAGTATATATACTTTTTTTATCTCACTTATTGTTATAGACTTTTTAAAATCCAAGAACATTATTTTTTAACAGAGTTAAATTAATTTTTGCTTTTCCCGTTAGTCTTACACTAATAGTAAAACATTTCAAAAAATTAACCATTTTAATGTGTCTGTTTATTATTTGCAAAAGTACAAACATTGATTATTCCATATGAATGATGGTGTAAAAATCATTTTACGATTCAACCCATTTCGCCAGTCAAGTGTACCAGTAAAATTCTCATTACGTAAAGTAGAAGTGAGAACAGACGTATCGGGTGATTCATAGACGCATGTGTGACCAGCTCTTAATAGATAAACGTAGTACTCTAATAGGTAACCAACCACTCTGTACGAAGATAAAGTGTTACTTCTGTACTAACACGCCCTTGATTAATGCGGCTCGTTTTCGTAAATAATGCGACTACTTTCAGCGTCCCGTGTAACAAAACAAACGTTTTGTTGGCAGGCGCAACGACATCGTGGTACGCTGTTTGTTTCACGAGCTACAAGAGTCGCAAAGTGGTGCGTCTCGATAAACAAACTGAAAGGGAAGGTTTACCCCCTACCGCCAGCGGTGGTTCCAACCGGTTCCTCTTTGGCTAATGCGTGTAGCAACACGCTTCATCCTGTAAATGATGCATTATTTGTGTACCCCGGGAACACGACTCTTGCATTATAATGGAGTAATTAAAATTTATTGCGCAAACGCCAGCAATAATAACAACAACGACGACGACGACGACGACAAGCGTGTTTTCAGCAGCCCTTGCCCCCACACCACCTGCTACTCTCTAACCCCATCTCCCTCCCGCCGACACCTTACCTGCCGTACAAACAACTTCGGTCCACCGTTCCCACCGTAACATCTTGATGTTGTTTTGGCTGTGTTATTAATAACAATATTCAGTTTGAAAGGACCAAAGATTGAAAGTTATTAATTTAAATTATTAAAGTAAACTCCGGAATAATATTCAGCAGTTTTGGTCAGTGCGACATACTCAAATGGACTTTGCCGGTACAGAAAAAAATACAAGTACTTCATTTTTTTCACAGCTGCCAATCGACTAATTTGTTTGACTCTGTTAGCGCTGTGGACCTCCATCCTCCTGTCATCATGACTTCTCACCAGAGCTGCAGAATTGCAGACGACTACACACCCGCGAGTGCACGCACGCATGTTTCCATACGCCAGTATTTGAGATCGAAGGGTAGTTTTCTGATCTGCAATTTACCTTTTATTTCTTCTTTCATTTATATTTATTCTCCTTTACATTTTATATTTCATTTTCATTATTACAGTTGCATTACTGTAAATTATCTGTATAGATTTTGAAATAGATGTGATACCTCCATGCGTCTCTTAAATAATCGTTGGCCAAGTCTACTCTTGGGCAGCGGTGTATCGGTATATCTAACTACGTTTTCCAAATTTAACTGAAATATATTACTGGCATCGAGCATACAATAAGAAAGTTTACGTAATGTCAGTGTATTACTTTCAACTTGCCACGTTTATATTTTGAAAAAATTCGACGTTCTCTGTAATCTTGGATTATACAGTAATTTTTTTCTCTAAAAATGTATTACACGTTGCTCAGTTTGATTTACTGTAGCCGTAGCCGACTCTATAACAGATTCATTTTTGGAATGTATAAAATTATTTAAAAATAACTTGAGTAGTAAGCAAAAACTATAAGTGACAATATGGGCCTATCCAGACCTCAGACACAGTGTGGAATTCGGTTAGATTTTCAGAGTAACGGTAAACGTGTATAGTTTGGTGGGAACATTTTTATAGTAAGTGGGGACCTGGCGAAAAGTAAATGTCGTTAATAATTAAGAATACATAAGACTCAAGTGTTTAATCTGTTAACCGTATGCACTGAATCGATTAATCAGCCGTCTGCTCAAATTTTAATCAGTATTAAAACTGTGTTTACACACATAAACTTAAACAAGTAATGCTAGTTTTTAGAAAACGCACTATCGTAGTCTATTGTTTCGACGGTCTACTGATCGTCATATGGTAAAGTGGAAAACAAAATATAAGACACCAGTTACGTCACTAATCACCAGCTTTAATTATCACAATAAAACAGTTTGTAATCGACAAGATAGTCTCTTACAATAAATCAAATAAAAATTGTTCACACGCAATAAAATGTCAACTAATATAAAACACAATTGTATTACAATCGTCCCCACACAATTATAAAACACACAACAATCGCCACAATAATTACTTTTCACTAATAATCACTTGAACGCACAGAGTAATCGCCCGACAATAACGGAACTAAGCAGCAGGTATGGGCTATTTATAGTCTGCAGGGTTATATGCGTCCTTAACAACCCACCGAAAATTCTAGAGGACACTTCATCGCGACCTTCGCAGAAACACGCACCGTTGGGCTAATTGAGGAACTTCTGGAAGAACTCTATCGAATATACGAGATTGATCCGTATTACGTAACACTGCCTCGCGTGTTAATCGTTACGTACGATAAGCATTACAGCTGTGGGAATAGAGTAGAACAACGTTTTCCAGTGTACCAGAACGTTCCGTAATGACGTAACACTTGTTCTGCATTACTTAACAGTATTTATTTCAATTTGAAAATGTTGAATCTTGTACATTTATAAATTACAAAGACGGAAAAATGTATTTAGCATTTACAGTTAAATTCTATTTTAAACCTGTTTCAAAATTAAATTTAACATAACAGTTAATTACTTAGTATTAAGCGTTATCAAAAGTGTAACAGTAACTTCTCAGTCACATTACATTGCACCCCGAGCACATCATTACGTTCACATGCTGACAGACAGCAAGAACCGCCATTCTTTTCCTGTCTCTGTTCGCTGCGTCAGTGATGACTTGTTCACAGGTTAAAACCGTTGATTTAATACATAATAAAGTCATGGCTACCTTCGCGAGATGTGGTAACTGGACCACCACTGCAGAGAGTCATCATCTAGTGCCAGTAAAGATTTGTAGACTTGTATCTCCATTGTAAGTCATCTTATAATGAGGGGCATCGTTTCCATCGTCGTCATTCCGAAAATTTAAATTTATAATTCCGATAAAATTTATCATTTTTCCTTCTTCCTAAGTAGTAGTGGTAAAGTTTAAACACTTTCAAGGTTCTGTCAGAAATTTCTTTTTTACACGATTACGTGTATATTTTACAATACATTTTAAATATTTAAATCCAAGGTTGATGACTTAGCTACCTATTACGTTTGTGTGAATTACTCCATTCATTCTTTTTCTAACTGAACTTCAACAAGAGTCTTTCAACGTCTGGCTAGACATGCAAGTTCGATGTCAGAGAAATTCGAGGACAGTCTCATATGTGTCACTTGTCACTGCTGATAATACAACATTTAACGTCAGTCACAATCGTATCTCCAAGAACTGTTAAAAAAAAAAAAAAAAAAAGTCTTTGTTGTACATCTAGACAACAGAGAATGGCCGTTTCTTTCATTCGCTACTTTACGTGATCGGCGTTTACATTAATCAGCTAATCGATTCGATTAATCTATTAAAACGGCTTTAATGAGTTAATCGAAATAGAAAATCGGTTAGCTGATAGCTTTGATTTGATGGATTTCAAAAATCCGTTTGACAGCATCAGCTATTTGGAATTAAAAAAAAAAATTTATGGTAACGAAGTACGTAAAACTATATTCATTGACAGTTGAGATTAAATTATGTACGTTTAAGAAACCTACCAAAGTTCTTTATTTTATTTTCTCCACATAAATTTTCCTAACTTATTAACTGGTACATGCTACCCAGTTTTATATAACGTCAAAAGGATAGCATGTAATTTAACAAAAATGGAAACGAAAACGTCAAATCATACATAAATCGAGAAATAGAATTAATTAATTCACATTTAGTTCTGGCCTATAAAATACAAATCTGATACACTACAAATCTACCGAGACTATTTTACTTTATGTTTGTTAAGCACGAAATTAATATCATATTACTAATCTTATACTTCAGATACGATTTAAATTGCTATTATATGAATATTATTTCAACTAATCATTTTTGTACTACTACTACTACTACTTCTATAGCGTCACAGTTCGAAGTCGAACGTTAGTCTCCATAATCATCCACCTCCATTTTTCCCTGTCCTTCGGGATCGATGTCCATCGTTTTATTTTAAATAAGTTATCAGCATCCCTCGCCACTGCGTCAGTCCTCAGGCCTTCTACCCTCGATTTGACTAAACAGTACCTTCCTAGGTACTCGGTTGCCTTCCATCCTAATGATGTGTCCTGCCCATTGAAATCTATGCAGTCGGATGGTGGTGGCCAGATCATTGCCTTTATACAGCTTGCATAGTTCCTCATTGTGACGCATTCTCCATATCCCATGGACTTAAATCGGTCTATATATTCTCCTTTCAAAAGTATTGACTATGTTAGCGGCTTGTTTATTCAGAGTTTAAGTCTCGCTGCCATATGCTATCACCTACTACTACTACTACTACTACTACTACTACTACTACTACTACTACTACTACTACTACTACTACTACTACTGTGTAATTAATTACTCAGTTCAATACAGAACTCCTTTCTACACTACGTTTTCTTCTAAATTTGGAAATCTTCTTGCTGTTCCTACTTAGGCGATAAGTAAATGTTTTGCGACTATACTTTTCAACAATTCCATAGGTTTCAAAAAAAATATATTAACTGCAAATGATTCCAAAAGAACTGTAGTTACACATTGAACATTTTTTCAACCGACTGTGTACTAATTAGAAACTCGAACCCGTTAGAACGAAGAACAGCATCGCTGTATACGCAGATCATGAACTAAACCTAGCCGCGGACGATGACGCCAACGTCGTCGTCGGTATTAAAGCCAAAGTTACAGTCATACGACTGTGCGGAGCGTGAATAACGTCTCTCTCTTTATACACATTTAACAGTTTTTCCAAAAGTTTTATGGAGAACCATTGGGAATATTTCATGCTAACGGTGTGTCCGGTATTCGGCTCCTGCCTAACACCGTCCATAAACCCTCAATTGCAATAAAAAGATTCCCACACTTCGTGCATACAGTAGACACGGATTTTACCTAAACCTAGTCTTTTATCTCTGTCTTACACAACACTTTGCAATTTTCTCTTGCGTAGACTAAACAAACTTTTTTTTATTGAAATGGTTGTATTTGGTCTAGTTTTTTATTTTTCTTATAATGTTTATTTTATTTTCTTTGTTTAAATTCTTGTCAATAAGCTGATGTGAATAATTTAGGTACAACAATACCAAATGCACTATTTTCTACTAAGGAAATAGTAGCATTTAAAAATTTATTTTTAAATAAATTTTTTTACTAAACATTAACTGTTGATTTAGGTAGTTTTGGTTTTTGCTAGCTGAATCAGAAGCACCAATAATAAATGAAGCTTGCAGGAAACAAAAGGTAGCTCAGGCGAAGGTAAAATTTTGTCTAAAAGTCAGTGTTTCGTATCAAAAATTGTGCATTATCTCATATTTATAATGGAACCTCAACAAATTCCAATAAAAATATTTATAGTATTGCCCTAATTGTCAATTAACGACATTCATTTTTTGTATTGATAATTTTCATTTAAATATGTTTAAAAATTACGTATTTTTAAATTTGTATTGTCTATGTTGTCTTTTGTAGTACTAATTTAGTATTTTCTTCGTCCTCTCTCTGTATGATTAGTCTGAATAGTCTGAGGCTCTTCTAAATCTAGGTCTTAGTTTTCGTTTTTCTTGCTCAAACAATATAACAGCAACTTAGTTACAGAATATAACAGTAACAGTATTGTACATTCTTCGTTCGCAAACAATTTAACAGTAACAGTACTGTATGTTCTTCGTGCTCAAACATTATAACAGTAACAGTATTCTAGGCTTTTCGTGCGTACAATTTAAACATAGTGACAAATCAAAACAAAATAATGTCAAAATACGATGTGCCAACTAGTTGAGACTTTCCTTTCAGTTTGACGAGTCTGATCCGAGGGGAAATTAATACTTTCCTTATAATTGCCCCAAACCAAACAAACTCCTGCGTCGATTTTTAACATATATATATATATATATATATATATATATATATATATATATATATAATGAGCCTAGAAATAGTTTCTTGGCTTTTTGACCAAGATAGTATAGACCATATCCTAGTATTATATGTACATAGTTTCTTCTCTGACACGGAACACTAATGCTTTAGATAAGAAATTAACAACAAAAATATCTAAATTATCGGCGATTCGTATCAGAAAGGCGTGTAGGCCTATATTACTAGAATTAGGTGTTTGTAGGAAAATTATCAGACAATTGAATGCATCAGTCAGATATTGTCCTTAGACTCAAAATGCTAAACGTTTTGGCAAAAGTAATGAATAATAATTGCGTCACCAATCCAAAGACTATCATGAATGGTATGCTGTGTGCGAACCAAAGCAAATATCGCTCTTATAGCAAATATTGCTAGGCATATCTTATAAAGCAAAGATCGTACTACGTTCCTATGGAGAATGCGTATTGTATCATTGTTGAGAACAGCAGTTGCATTGTGATAAGGGCGAAAAATAAAACACCTAATCTTTACCTACCATTGATTTGAATTTTATTTTATTACTGAAGATTAGTGTAACCTATACTATGTAGCGTACGATAAACTATGTACGAATAACGATGCCAAATGTATGAATATTTCATGGTTCATTGAGTACCGATGCAATTTCACGTAGTCTACCGATTACTAACGAATCGCTGGAACTGAGCATTCTCTGATACATTGTTTAATCACTGAGGTCATAACGATACATTATCCATATCAATGCGTTCACCTCATCGACCGACTATTAATACTTCAATGCATGAACTAGTAGAGCCGTTTGGCCAGCGAGCGGGAATAATATACAGCGGTGTGAGAACTGGGTCACATCACAAGTTTGTTTCTGTTCATTTCAAAATACAGTCGGTATAAATTAAACTAAATATAGATCGTTACTTTTACGTTAGAATATAATCGCTGTGAGAAAAGTCAAAAAAGGGGGAAGTTAATGGCTTCGCGACCGAAAGAAAGTAGAATTTACTAAAAAAAATTACACGATAAATATATAGGCCTGATGAGTAAGTCTAAGGCTCCTTATCTTCTGCTTCTTATAATTATTATTGTTATTATTATTATTATTATTATTATTATTATTAGTAGTAGTAGTAGTAGTAGTAGTAGTAGTAGTAGTAGTAGTAGTAGTAGTAGTAGTAGTAGTAGTAGTAGTAGTAGTAGTAGTAGTAGTAGTAGTAGTAGTAGTATCATAATCATTATTATTATTATTTTTTTTCTTTACGTTCAAAGACTATTCACCTTGCCTATTCAGAATTAGAAATCACTTCCGTGTATCTTCAAATTTCTTTCAGTGTCCTCTAATACTTCGTCGCATATATTCCATTTCTGCCATCAGAATTTGTCCCATGGTCAGTTTCTGTAGGACGTTTCCTCCGTTTTTCGATTTGTCACTACTACGTCCGTTCTTAAATCCCAGGCCATCTCTGAAAAAGGACGCTTCTGACACCTCAGTTAATACTCCTTGGTTTTTGTCAATTCTCAAAGTTTCACACCCGAACAATAGAATCGCTTGTGTCAGCTTCCTATCCTTCGTAGGTTTGTGCGTTACCATTCTGCAAATAGTTTCAAATATCTGTAAAATTTATTTATTTTGCTATCGATATCTCTTTTTTAGCCATACCTAAACATGTTTTTCGAATTGACTAAAGTGAAAAACTATCTCTATTATTCTATTATCAAATACTATCTTACATCAGACAGATTGCAACACTCAAATCGCTTTGTTTTTGTTTTCTATGGCAGCTCAGTTATATTGTCGTCACTGGATAACCTAGGTATGTAGCTTACAAAAAGTCTAAGATATAAGAAAAAATAAGGGGAAGTTAAAATAAGGAAACTGCGGTGGACACCGTACGAGTAGTCTAACTTATGCTCAGGTGTACTTTATGTTTATTGCTAATGGGAATATTACTGACAAATGCTGATGCATTAATGTAGTTTACGTGCCCATGTTATAGACAGATTCTCTGTCTGACGTTATTCCGAGCCTACGTCTTGTCTGCGTTTAGAAGACGAGCTCTCTTACACATTCTTTGATAGCCAGAGAAATCTCATTTCTCATACGTGAATTGTGATATCTTTTTGTCGTGAACCAACTTTATAATAAATACGGTAGAGCCAGTACAGGCACTAATTTACAAAAATTCAAAACAGCCCCTCTCGACACTTAATAGATGAATCTGACGTGGGCTGACTATAATATTTATTCAACTTTTAATATAACTAAATCTTCATATAGTCCACTTGAAATACCAGAGCCTAATTGTCAGAGACTAGACACCTAGCGTAAATGCCTCTTTCCAGTATGGGCGTATCGTAATTGCCTGCCTCTCCTAATACAGAATGATGAAAAGTTTTTCGAAGATCGGTGAATAAGTACAGACACAACTTTTACACCATTTCTTATTAATTTCAATTACTTTTTATTGCCATCAGGAGATCCTGTGTATGGGAAACACAGAAATAATCGAACACATAAACGAACCGCTTAACTGAGCGAATGTGATCACTAAATCCTTGATGATGGCATCAAAAGTTGTTGAAACACGTTTCACCGTTTGTTGATTACGGTAAATTATAGATTCTTGAGACTGATGTTAAAGGTGGCAGCGACTTAGTAATAATCAGGAAAATTTTCTTCTGGGAATTTCAGTTTCAAGAAACCGGTTGCATTAATTTATATATCAATACTGATGAGTAATAGAAGAAATTTTTCCTAAATACTATACCTTTCTGGAACACTGTTTTTAGAAACTTTTATAGAAAATGTATTAAATAATAAGTTTTATTTATTAAGAACCATATGTGTTTTACTAAACTTAAGATTCTACTTCACTTCCCTCAATAATTATTTATTAACTAAGATTTTCGTCTGCTTGTCCTTAAATGAACAAGTTGCGGTATGGCTAATATCTTCTTCAAATTTCAAAGACACTTATAATTCAATGTCAGTTTACCAGCACTTCATAAAGTAAAGGTGTACTTCTCTGAGCAATGCTTGTCCAAAATGTGCCACACTACTCGCCGTTGGACTTCTTCAAGTTTGGGTGTCTAAAGAGTAAACATTTGTGGGAAAGAAGAAGTGAAACACAAGTACATAATGGATAATATTTTAGGACCTCTTTGCTTACGATATAAAAACAATAACTGGAACAAACGTTTAGTACTAATTTAGGAGAGATGCATAACTGTATATTGAGATTCATTTTAAAAAATAGATAATTTGTTACAGTTATTAAATAAATCGTATTGAAACAACATTCGTTTGTCTCTTTTCTTATTAAATGTTTTCATAAATTCCTCAGAAGAAAAAGGACTCAACAAGTGGATAAAATTTCAATTACGCTTACTGCCAGGATATAGTAAGTAATAAGAATAATAGTAACAAAAGTGGACTGGATTCAGTATCGTGAAATGTATGCGTATTATGTGAAACAAAGGACGAACAAAGTATCTATGCAGTTTCTGGAAATGTTAAGATTAGACGGTGGAGCGAGGAAGTTGTAACCTTTGTTGTCTCGATGTATCAATTACGATGTGCAAGACACGCAACGTGTCGCTGACAGACATATTAATGAGCTTGGATTTCTGCTGACTTCGGCCAGTTTGTTCACGTTTGTGCTCGCCCCTCAGATGAGCGAGACATTCTCCCTTCTATCGAATTTTTGTGGTGTTGTATCGAGTGACGCTCATAATTAGATCTTCAAACAACAGACTGCCAACTCCTTGCAAAGTACTGGGCACTTTGGATCATTATAATGTAATATATAAGGTTTATAAGGAGTTTTATTTATTTTCATTATAGTATAATATTAGGTTTATTACGTATACACGCACGCGCTCGCTCACACACACACACACACACACACACACACACACACACAAACGTTTGTTTTAAAAATTATGATACTGATTGTAAAAACTTAGTAGTCTATTGAAAAATAAACTGCAATTTTGACTCCTAAAAAGTAGTTCCCTCAAAAGGCTCACACTTAAAAGACGTTGCTCCTATTCGGTGCAACAGAGTTGGAAATCTTCAAATATCAGTGCCTTTAGCTCGTCCGCCACAAACGTTGTGATATTCTCAGCACTTTTAAAAGAGGTGCGCCGATGTTGTTTTTGTTTCTTCTGTTTGCTTTTGATGAAAACAGAAAATTATCTTTTGTAATAATTGCGGCGGAGTAAGAGGGCTAGGCGACAACAGAAATGCCCTATTTGGTTAAAACCTTGTTCACAGGGTGTAGGATATGACATTGAGCTTTATTGTGACAAAGTATCCTACACACAAAAGTCACTTGCTGAACTTAAATCGTGCATTGGATTCCATGAACAGTGTGGTGAATTAAGTCTGGTTCAAAATCAATCACTGTTTTCATCAAACGAGTTCAAACTTGTTGATATCTTTCACTTTTGACATATTTTCGTTAGTTCTTTTTGTATGTGATCGTACAAAAACAGGGTCCATCCTCAGCAATATAATGTTAATTTCAAAATATTTTGTGCCCCCTTTAATCTTAAACTCAAAGTTTGACTTCACCTCCGTAAATTTGTTTTGATCCCTTAAATTTTTTAGTTGTACTGTCTTAAAATATGACACAAAAGTTGATTACATATCGTTAATCAATGGTATTGGACTCTATTTTTGTGTCCTGAGACAAAACACTGGAGATAAAATGGTGCAAGGTCAGTAGATTGGCACTCTTAAATTTGCTATCAACGTTACAGTGATCAAGTCCGGAACAAATAAAAGTAACCCTTACTAATATGGAGCCCATCCTCAGCTTCGATTACATTATGAACCTGAACAGGGGAAAACCAAAAACATTGGCGGTGGCCAGACACGACATGGGCGGCGGTGGCGTGTTCGCTGGGTGCAGAATCGGGAATCCTTCACCTATCTTTAGGATATCTAATAAAATAAACAATATAAAATAACATCTGATGGAAGATTCAATAAAAAAATTATTAGCTGCAGCCACTTGCCTATAACAGGATCCAAAATCAGTTCACCTCCAATAACACTGAGATGTTCATCAGGAAACACCTGATGAAAGCTTTTATGTGAAGTGTGCTATTATATGGTAGTAAGGCTCGGGACACAGAAAAGAGAAGAGTTGTGGGTTTTGAGTTTTCGTGTTACCGGCTAATGCTAAAGATTGTCTGGGAAGAGAAAGTGATGATCGAGGAACTACTGAGGAGGATGGAATAGCCAAAGCCGAGCCTGTGGGAGACGTTACAGAAAAGAGAAGACATCTGGATAGGATACCTCCTGAGGCACCTACTCATCGAGGACACGGTGTAGGGTAAGAACGCCAAAGACAGACAGAAGTTGGAGTATATGAACTAGATATTGGGATAACCTGTAGCCTGGCAAGCTACACGGTTGTAAAGAGGCTTGCAGAAGGTCGCGAAGCCTGGAGAGCTGTTGGAAACTATTCTACAGAATAAGAATCGGAGAAGAAGAGACAAAACAAAAAGTAACACCCAAATCTGGTAAGGTTAAGAAATTGAAACTGTGTGTAACGTAACCAAACTTTATGTCTATCAACTGTTGCATTCTTTGTACCATAGTGTCGCTATTTCGTGAGAAATTTATTCAGTCTCATTACTTTTTAGATTCGTCCAAATATGTACCAGTTTATAAGTAAATTGCAGTTTTCTTATCTTTCTGCTAATTGATTTGTTGTTGCTTATTTATCGTGATGAGTAGACCTGAATTCTCCTTACTCATGAGCAATTATTTCTACTGTAAAGATCAAACAAATGGTGATGTTGGGATTGTACAGTAATGCTGCAAAGGTATGGCCTTTTCCAGAGTAATTCATCAGTCGAAACGAGTCCAACAACAAGAACGCAGAGCAAATTAAAACTTCACTATTGTCTGATGTTGTAAACTACATCGTACAATGGAAAAGTTAAGTACTTATGCATTACTGCTAACACGAAACGACGAATCAAGTTCTATTGTATAACCAATTATTTTTCGACCAACACAAAACTGGTTTGTCTGTCACCGCAATCTATCGAATTGTCTCTCAATACTACCAGATAAAATCTTAGTACAGGCTGATGATTTATTGTCCATTATGTTGCATAATTCAAAACAAAACAGAACTTTTTACGTCAATTTACATAAAGCCTTCAAACCAGTAGTTTCTTAAACGTAACAAAAATTCTTTATGTAATACTGTTTATTCAGTACTAGGATTACACGCAAGAAACATTATTAGAATTTGATTATGTGCGCGAAAGAGTTTGTCAGTTATTTACGTGTTAGACAATATACTTGAACGTGTGTACACGGTGGTGTAGTAATTGCTCGTGCTTATATAGGGTGATTTAAAATTGCAAGGCAATCTCTCGGCAGCTAATACTAAAGCTAAAAATAAGAATAAAAGTTCATATAAACATAGGTCCAAAAACGGTTCGTTAGCGAGTTACGGGTCGCGAACCAGTTCACCCTGATTTCTGCTCCCACGGTAAAATGACGCGACACTGAAATTCTTGGGGGTATAAAGTGAAGGGTAAATTTGGTGGTTTCTTATGGCTTTTGATCTGAAACGTTGAATAAAATAGGTCTCAGAGCTCTATCTCAATTAATTTCTGAGAGAAACAATGTAAAGACATAACATTGGAGTCGAAAAACACACACTTTTAGATTTGGTATAAAATAACTTCAATAATTTGCCAATAAACAAATAAAAATTTCTAACTAATATTATAGAGAATGTAATTATGAGAAAACTGATGTGTATAATGTTTATTAAAAATAAGAATAAATTTTAGAAATTTGTCTTTAATTAAAGACAAAACAGACCAAATGCGCCAGGAAAGTGTTACAACTTTGAACAGAACAAAGGTTTCCGTAAACGTTTTCACAACAAATGTAATTGTAAACAAATTGAAAACTTATATTATTGAATTTTTTCTTCAAATCATTAAATATTAAAATTGTTAAATGATGATAAATAATGATGATGTTAAATTGCATAATAAATTTTTTTTTTGTAAACGAGGATTTCAACAAATGAGTTTAATAAATTACCAGAAACTAATAAACTAAAATTTACATTTGTTTATTTAATTTTAAAAATTATGAAAACCTTTTCATTGTAGACGATTATCTACAACAATAGACAAGCTAACAGTGAACTACAATCCGACTGGGGGAAGATCTGTGGGAAGGCCTTTGCAGAGGTGGTTGTCGGAAAAATGGAACAAGCCTACATACCATACAGTGAAGACGACGAAGATTCTTAGTGTCACCTATTATTAGTTCTATTTGCCATCTGCTGTTAACCGTAGTGACTTTCCATTTATCGAGACAAGGCAGCGGATATAAACAAACAAGGCAAGCGATAGTTGCGTCTTAACGAGAAGATCGATTTACTGGCATACGTACTTATATCCTTACCTACAACTCGCTTGAATAGCCTATAAGCGTACGCCTACTGTACTATTAACTATGGATCAAAGGTGTACTAATGTTAGAGCAAACCATAGCGACAACGCGTAAACTCGACGTTCGTTTGTTTACTTTCACCTCTTGTCTCGATGAATGTACTGTAGGTACGTTTCTGAAATAACTACTTTTTGGTTTTCTTTCATAGAAGGTATAGCGTTAATTAATTAATTTTAATTAATGCCTGGCGTGACATTTTGCAAGCGATTAGAGTGTGTTATACTCATAAACTTGGGAGGTGCTTCGAATTCTACTTCTGAAATCGTTGAAATCGTTTTCGTTCTCGTCACTTTGGTTCCACATGTCGACATTCTGCTATTAGACATTAACATAGGTGTATTCCTAACCTGATGTTCCTAATGCATAAATACGTTATAAGCTGTTGCACAAATTTAATAAAAGTGTAAAATTTTACAATAAGGCAGTCGGTACATAACACCTGTTGCCGTTTGTGACAGGCCTAAAACTTTACCTAAAAATTAATTCGAATTTTCTCTAGTACCAAGTGTTCTTTTTAGGGCTAAAATATTCTTTTTAGAGCCAAAATATTTTTTTAGGGTATTTTCTATCATTCGCTGGCAGAAGAAGAGAGTCCCGGTTCAACGGGATCTGGCTCGATTATACTTATACAGAATGAATGAGAACACAAATAATCGAATTAAAAATAATTAAGACAAACAGAGGAATACATAATTAAACGAACAAAACACAAATAGTTAGGTAGTAACTGCTGCACGTTGGTTTCGAAACGAACATAGCTGCTAACTGAGCGTTTTCCCGGTTTATACAGCGGCAACACATTGGGTGGACGAATGTGTCCCCCCCCTTCGTAGTTTGTACAGTGACAACTACTACGAGGTCAATGATCGTACGTAGTAAAAGATTACCGATGTCTACGTTGACAACACAAGACGGTGCAAGTGCCCAGCGGTTCGAAAGCAATGCTACGCTTCCTTTCAAGTTTCTCTACTAATATTGTTGGATTTCAAATTAATCAATAACTAAAGTATTTTTTCTGTGATTTAATTAATTTATCACAAGGAATTACTGAAGGAGGCCTTGACTTAGTAATGTGTTGTTGCGCCGCTGAAGAAGAAGAGATATAATTCATATTATTTTCTCTTATTTCCAGTACTTTAGCCAGTACTGTCGGCACGCAACTACAGTAAGGTCATCCGACATCGTGATGTGCTAAATAATTTGAAAATCTGTATTATAAAATAATTATAAATTTCAAGTAAATGGAAAACTTTAGCCAAAGCCATTGACTACATAACTAATAACTTTTATTTTTTCAGGTAAGAAACAACAATTTCACTGGTCAAACGTATCATTCAGTATTGCGCTCAAATTCAGTAAGTAAGCACAAATATACTTTCAGATAAATTTGGTTTTGTTGCAGTATTGCAAAGTAGACTATATGCAAAGCGAAAAAGAGAACAGCCTATTGGACGAAGTATACATGTATACAATTAATTATAAATTCCATGTATTTTGAATTTTGTGAATTTTGGAAGTATATAAAACATTTTTACAAATACTATAACCACTATATAGTATTATGATTTACAGAAAGTACTTTAGACCACCGTAGATAAATAAAAACCTATTTTTTAAATAGATTTTATTTACACAGAGAAGATAGTTGCTCTGTTCATTTTTAAGCGCGACTGATTGCAATTGTACGAATCTCTTTTTATTCGTTTCTAAAATATTAATAAATATTTGGTCGCTAAAAATTATGAGATGTTTTTAGAAGTATTTGTAAAAGTATATAATACTAATAATAAAACATAACGGTATTTCTATGAAGTAAATAATCACATGAAGAATGCAGTTTTCGAAACGGCATTGTTCTATCAGCCAGAAAATTACCCACCTGTTACCCTTACTGTTTTAGAATGGGAAACCATAATTTGTGTTCCTGGATTTCAGTGTTGTAAAGTGTTTGTATGGCATTAATGATTTGCATAAACTTTTATGGTACGGAACACTCATATTTTAGTTAAAATTTTGTTTAAATTTTTACCATTTAATAAAGTGATGCAGTGCCATGCGGCAGTGCGATGAGGTTTTTAAGATTTCACTTGGATCATCCCGAAAACACCAATTAAGAAATGATGGCGTAAGGAGCGCCATTGCACTTTGTCACTTGGGTGTAAGATCCAGGAGTACAGACAGGTTCGGACAGACCGTGTGCAAAAGATGCATCAGGATAGGTTAGTAAAGCAACTGTTGTTATATCTTCACAGGGAAAACCCGCAACATCGGAAGACAGAGTGAAAGGTGGTCCGATCAGTGATTGCCCAACGGACTATAAGGTACAAGGTCTGAAGAAGGAAAAGAAGAGAAGAATTTTTATATAAAATATTAGTGATCCTTATCGGAAAAATGTATACAAATCATTAACCATTATTTGTGTTGTCTCCACATACGATTGTAAGTAATTGTAATCAAATATTAATTATCAAATTATTAAATATTAAATTATTAAATATCAAATTATAATTATAATTTATAATATTGCAATATTAATTTAAGTGTTGGAATATAACTGAAATCACTAATCAAACACCTTATAAACATACATGTACAAATCCATCCATTAATGATAAAATAAAATATACAGGATTTACTTATTATGGAACTGAAACTTGTTAACTAAGTAAACTATTTAAAGATACAAATTTAAAATATCTTATAACACGGATAATATTGTTTTTAATAAATAAAACCTAAAAGTAAACCCAACGTTTACAATAAAAATGGAATTTACAAAATAGAATTCCGGATTTAAATAAATTCTACGTAGGCCAGACGAATAAAACACTGCTCGATAGATTCCTTCAACATCGCAATGCGTTTTTAAAACGGAATGTTTACAAGATTAATTTAGGCACACACTGTTTAAATAACAGTAACCAATTACCAGACATCGAAAACGTCAAATTAATTAAAAACATACAAAAACGTTATACAATGAATATAAGGAAAATCTCAATATTTGCAAACACAATAATAATAATAATATAATAATGAAAGAACAAATTCTAATAAAAACAAAACAATATAATTTGCTTAAAATTATGCACTTATTAAAATAGTCAAAATTAAAAACATTAAATATTTTAATAATGTTTTAATTTAAATAATGTATATTATTTAACTATATCAATATTAACATCAATGTTTATTTTAACAGTTGACTAGATAAACATTACAACAACTGATAATTTGAATTGAAATAAAATCAGTTAGCCGTTAATTTATATAATAATCAATACAAATCGACTATTCATTAATAAAAACGTCTGAACATACAGAATAATTCTGTGAAAACGTGCGTAAGGTGAAAAAACGATAACATAATGCAATAAATTTTACTTGCAGAAGTATTTATAGATCAGAAGAAGAATGGAAACGGAAAGAAGTGTAATTGACTACATCGAAGAAAAAAGATTGGTGTGGTACGGTCATGTCCGGAGAGCCCAAAATAGGTGGATAACAAAGTGACGGAATGGAGTCCGTTAGGAAGGAGAAAAAGGGAAAGACCGAGAAGATCTTGGAGGGACGAAGTGGATGAATCTATGCAACGTATAGGTCTTGAGGAAGGACAATGGGAACATCGGGAGAATTGGAAAGCCAGGTTGAAGGAAGGAAGACGGCACTAGCTGTAGCAACTCTATTATATATATATATATATATATATATATATATATATAAGTATTTATAATTTCAAAAACTGTTCATGATTAAAAGTATCGTGTTATTTTTAGCTTAAATTATTTTCTACGTACCATCTTTTAGCTTAGATGCGTTTTTAGATAAAACGGAAATTTGGTGAGATAGAAAATTGTGTTTGAAAAAGAATACGGAAAAGTTTTTAAAAAAATTTCAAAAATTAGTAAATCGTGTAGTAAGAGAACGACATCATTAGTCGGAATATTAGTGATAAATATCCCTTAAAATGGTTGCAATCGTTATTGCTTTCACGACTACCATATAGGGTGGCATTGTATTTCTCCACAGTACGATATATAAAGTGATGCCTACTGATAAACAATAGGGGAACGATGTGGGCGGGTCCTAATATGTATATTCAACATGTATTATACTTTAATTGATGCATTATTTGTGTAACACGTCTCTTCCATTACCACCTGGTAATTATTATTTATTGCACAAAGGGCGCCATCGACAATAACAATTCCCCACGTCGCGTCGCGTGGCAAGTAAACCATACATTCTAACGTACTTGCCCCGACAAGCAACAGTTTTATTGTCTTCCCATCTTACTTTCTTACCATTATTTCAATCAGTAGGTCACGATGATAGGTTGTCGAGGCATCTGTGTCGTTTACAATCATGTTTTGAAGTCAAAAATGCTTCCCATTTTCTCGTCATTATTCGTCTTTCGTTGAACAGTCTACTTCCAAGAGACTTTACATTTTTACATAACTATGGATGATTTATTGATTTATTTGAAGATGGCGGACCGGTTATTGGCAGGAAGTAAATAAGAAATAGAAGAGTTTTAAAATATAAACATTTCTATATCTCGACTATTAGAATAATGTCAGGAACTCATCCTGAAGAAAACATCATAAAGATAATGTCAGCAAGAAAACAAGGCTTAGTCTCACTAATAAAACTTGTCTCAAAATATTCGTCAACGTTACTTCTTCTTCTAAGTTATATAAAACTTTTCGGACACGTATCTCATCCTCGTAGTCCTACGTCTCCTACGTCTTTTCCAATCATTAAACCGAAGGTGCTTTGCTGTATCTAATGGTTGGGTGCTGTAAGTATCTAATAGTTTTACATGAACGCATTACTGACCTGTTGCACAACCCCCTACCAGTGGGATCAGTAACTCTTCTGTTAGGATTACCATATCATACACAAAGGGCTTCTAAATATATGTATCATATGTTTTTTGCGCTGGAGACTCGCACTCATCCTTCGTCCTCTGAGATTAGATTTGGTGCCTTTGTATTTGTTATTCTGATACTGAACGTTTCTTAGTTCTTGCTGAGCCCGCATATCGGAATCATTGAGCTTCCTATCCTAAGTCACACAAAATTAAGAATTAGAATGAAAAATAAAAGACAACTACGTGGACAGCATCGTGGACAAAAAGAACAAGGGTTAGTCCAGAGAGATTAGGCGCAAGGTATCTCACTCAAAGCAAATTGAAAGAAAGTAAGAATCCAGCTAGGGCACATCGGGTTTCCCAAACCCGTATCCACAAGGTGTGTACCCCCCTGATGGGGCAAGGTTTTTTTTTATCAAATCTTGGTGTTCAATAAGGTACGCCCGTCGTCTTGGGCCTAAATTATGCAAGAGTCCACGCTGGATTCAAAGCGTGGCATACATTAGCATATTATACTACATGCTATTGATTACTTTTGTAACGTTGATTTCGATTTTGTATCTGTAGAGTAGGTCTACTTGTGTGTGTGTGTGTGTGTGTGTGTGTGTGTGTGTGTGTGTGTGTGTGTGTGTGTGTGTGTGTGTGTGTGTGTGTGTGTGTGTGTGTGTGTGTGTGTGTGTGTGTGTGTGTGTTTTGAGGGGGGTGGGAATGTAAGTATGGTTGCGTGCTAAAAATTAAAATTTGACCTTTGAAATAATTATTGTTAACACTAATATTTTTGAATAATTTGATTATATTCCAAAACGACTTTGCTTTTCTCATTGACATTAAATAGTTTTATAAAATTCTATATTACAGATGTGAATTAAAAAATAATTCTGCTTAAGCAACATAATGTAGTTTTTATTAAGCAAAGCTAAAATAAAAATTGAATAAATTTACAGATTTAAAATATATTAAGTTTGATTTGTAGTATGGGTCTCGCCTTAGCCTATAGGGAAACTATGCTGAATTCTCATAAACATAAAACACTTAATTTTTAAGTTTTGAATTAATATTTTATGTGAGCTAATTTCAGAAAACATCTTGTTTAGAAAATCGGAATATTTTTTAATTCACATAATTTGTACAAATTAAATAAATACGCGTATCATATGTTGTTTACATTAACGTTCACATTTTTATGTGAATAACACATATTCCGTATATTATATAGTATGTGCACCAAATTAACGTCATGTTGAAGAAATTAATTTATTGTACACAAAGCATAGAAAATACTGTTGATAAATTAAATGTATTGTGTAATATGTAAAATGATTAGGCTACATTACATAATAAATAAACATGTAAGAGAAATGTTTAAAGTATCTGGTTTTACAAGGTACGCGAATCACCTACATTTCTTGTTTAGCAACCTGTGACCAAACTAATGTTACGACAGTCTATCGATCGTCGTATGGTACAGTGGAAAACAAAATGCAAGACACCAACGAAGTCACTAAAAACCAGCTTTAATTATCACAATTATTAATTTGTAATCAACAAGTTATTCAACAAGATTATTCTCGTACAATAATTCAAACCATTCTGTCCACACAAATAAAAATGTCAGCTATAAAGAATTCCGCACTATAATCACTTTTTACTAATACACCACTTAAAACACACTGTGTAAATCGCCCTACAATAACTCGAAACTCACTTGAATAAATCACCACTTAAACTGAACTAAGCGTCGCCGAATGCTTATATTTATACATTTATACCACGCTGACATTCCAGAACAATCCATAATACGCGTCGACACTACTAAAAAAAACCCTAGAGCGTAATTTCTTGCGGCCTTGAACGCAGTGCGCAATGACCGGTAAAGTCCGGACCAGCCTCGTTAAAGCATGTTAAGAATCACGTGCGCACACAACGTTACGTCTGGTTCTGCTGGGATAGCCGAGAAACACGTAGAAAGTTCTGTAATGGCGTAACACTAAGTATTGTTCCTAAAATAAGTGTAAACAAAATTGAAATACTCGCTTCACAGCGAATATCGAAAGTCACGTAAATTCAATCGATAAATCAGAGCTGTTTGCATACGCTGTTGGCTTCGATGTGTTAACACTACAGGGTAGCAAGGTTCCGCGTTATGCGATAGAGGACAAATGGGCACACAAACTAACAGAATCACGTTTGTGAGCAAAGCGCCAATTAAGTAACAACACGCCAAACAGTTGTTTGTTTCTGACAAGTTTTCGGCAAGACATCTTAAACCGAAAAGAAAACTGGCGACTATCAGTATTGTCTATTGTGTTCATGCTTCCAGTGCATTATCTTCAGAGAAGTTTTATTGTTATCTCCTATTTTTGTGTGTTTTTTGTCGCCTTCAAACTTAGTATAAAAACTGCTGATTTTAAAGAGGAAAGATTTCGCACGGGAAATACTGTGCTAGCGACAGAAAGATAAACAAGAAAACTGAGCTGATTCATATGTAAAGTGGAATTAAAAAGACCAAAATAATAAAAGGATACCAGTCTCAAGCAGGACTGATGATGGTGATATTGTTACGACGGTCTACTTGATCACCGTAGGTACAGTGGAAACAAAATCAGTACAAGACACCAAATAAGTCAATAATCACCAGCTACCACCCTCGCAGTTTAGAGCTAGAAAAAGATATGTGTAATTCAGTAATACTAAGCTCTCAACTCTTGCTTTTATGGCGACTCTTAAAATTATCTCAGGGTATCAAAATGATTATTAACACAATTTGAGTTGAATGAATCTTAATTTTAATAAAAATCTTTATTAACTCATTACAAATTACATACAATCTTATATGATTTACAATATTGAAATAATAACTTCTCATCAATTCTCATTTGAAATTAGGTTCTTAGACAGATTGCATTGCCAATAGTAATAGATTTACAAAAAGATACATGAATTAATATGAGTTTAAAGTTCAAATTTGTTTACGTGTTGGTTGAATTCCGTTTGCGTTGGTGATTCCTTCCCTCGGAGTCTGTGATCCTGGAGCTTTGCGTTCGACGGCGCTTCGGACGATCCTGTTGTCGACACTCGTTGACACTAACACTTTAATTACTTCGGTTTCACCTTCACTACACAGCTCACATCTACTTACTGATTTAGCATGTAATTAGTGTATAAATACTATTTATTCTGACACCTTAGTAAATATGTTATTAAGCTGAGTGCTCGCAATATCATACCGAATACACTTCAACGCTTCGTAACTTCCCGATTCACGTGTTAGATTATCGTTGATATGGAGTTCGATAGTTTATCGCCAAGTTACAGTATATTTATCATAATGATTACGTTGATTTTAGTATATTTCTTCCACTGCAATACCGATTTTAAGACTATTAATGCACGACACGAATACTGTACTCATACTAATTATCACAAGTTTTAATTATAAAATCTTAATACGCGGTAACGAGTCTGATAGCTGTAATATTCTCCGTAGACTCCCGACAAATTTCCCAACTACGTTTTTTATACACACACAATCCTTTACCCACACTCAATATTTACAAATCGCGTTCCCATTGGTTTCAAGTGCAGCGATATTTGATTTCCTCCAACCCAACTAGCTAATTTAACCCGGTGAAAAAGTGACGCTTTCTTTCATTCGCCAAAAAACAGCGCGTACCAAACTTATACAACTAAGGGGGTAGGGACGCCACCTAAGGTTCGCTCGCTCTTACCTCTCATTCTATTTCTAACGGACTGTATTGTTTAACACTCAGCTTTCTCTCGATTTCACTTAAACTTTATTGTTTTTTTTAGTACAATACATTTTGTGATTCTTCACCCTGTACGTGACTTGTGGTATGGTTTTTTCCCTTTCAGACAGGCGCCGATCTTTGAAGGACACCGCTAGGCTTGATTCTAACAGTACTTCAACTCAACATTACTTGAATGTCTTAGTTTAATAAACAATTACTAATCATGATTCTATATATACTCTGAATAAAATTGAGTAGCATTAAAATTTTACGTTATACAGCTTTAATTTTTACAGTATAATATTTCGTAATTAACAACAAAGTCTCCTATAACAAATCAAACAAAAATTGTTCACACGCAAATAAATGTCAACTAATATTAAAAAACAATTGTATTACAATATACCGTCCGATTATAAAACACAACACTTAACTAATAACCACTTGAACGCGTACAGTAATATCGCCAGATAATCACTTGTAATCGCCCCAACAATAAACTCGGACAGCACTGTAAAAATCGCAACTAATACTGAAAATTAAGTCCGCTGCCGCCATGTATTTATACCTCCGCTCACAGACCAGAACGTTCCAAATTGCGTCTTAGCGACAGCGTGTACTACGTAATTAATTGCGGCCTTGACACAGTCCGCGCGGCTGGCGGCTTCGAGAAAACTCTCGCGAATGCGTCTAGAGCCACGTATGCCACACAAATTAGAGCGAGATTCTTCTGGCACATTCGACAAACACGTAGACTGTTCTGTAATGTCGTAACAATATTATTAAAGAAATTAAAATTAAGATGCATAAGACATTTGACTAGGCGAGAGGCAGCAGATGGTCAGGAACCTTGAAGACCAGGAGACACGAAATACCACGATGTTCTTTCAAGATAGTAGAACTATCTCCTTAAGTAATAGGGTATCTCGGCTGTGGCATCACGTATGATGTAATTTATGATTTTGATCATAGGTTAGCTAAGTTCACCCATATGTGGCACAAATTGTGGAGCGTTATCGAGAAAAACTAGGTAAGAAACTCGACAAAAATTTGATTAGGTAATGGTTGTGCCAGTGTTACTGTATGGTTCTGAAACTTGGGTCCCGGCGAAAACAATCATCGGAGATGAAATACTTGCGTTCTGTTAAAGGCTGTACACGAAGAGGTAGACTGAATGATGACATTTGCGAAAGGTTGAACATTTACAATATCGACGATCATATTGCAGAAACAAAGAGAGATGGATTGCTTATCTGAATAGGATGCCAGATGGCAGGTTGCCTAAGGAAGTTTGGCACTAGAAGCCAATTGGAGAAAGAAGCATAGGAAGACCTAGGAAACGTTGGTGAACTAGATGTATTCTTTTGGAACCGGAACAGGTGATTTTCGCCTAGTACCCGATAGAAGAAGAAGAAGAAGAAGAAGAAGAAGTAATGTGGTTGAGGAATCAGCAATTAACTGCTAAATCCATACATAATTCGAGGTGGGGGAGGCGCGCTTTTGTGCACCCCGTCCAAACATCAGTAACATTTACAGATCACACTGGTGTTTCATCATCTCTGATGATGAAGACTGCCACTAAACACTATTGTGAGTACAAAGTTTTGTGTATAACATTGGATGGCACCAGTTGGAAAAAGCTTAATAAATTTAGACTTGAAATGTACGAAACAATAGCGAGAGGCTAATACACATAAGAATTTTGCCGTAATGGCGCGGCTCATAGATATATCAAGAATTGATCTGGAAAAGTTCCTAAGGAATAAAAGAGACATCTTTATCCTTGTTACAAAATTTTATTTTCTCACGCGTTTTAGATGTAGTACGTGTTGCATTGATTAACTGTGTAACTGAATACGCTGTTTTATTGTTACAAATTATCAGATTTAAATTGAATACCATATGTTATTTTATCTACACTATAACTAGCCAGCCAGCCCAGTATAACCTTTGGACGTTTTTTGGCTGGCTTTTAAGAACACAAATTTTTCAAAACAGAGATATTCACAATGCTCAAATTCAACACACATTCAATGTGATATCACAAATTTTAGTTTCTCATATCCTACGTTGAAGGTATGGACTGTTTTCTTCAAATTCCTTTCGTATAAATTAACACCATATAACTGGTACGGCTGTATATCGTAATTAATTCCTATTACCCATCGTGTTTTCTTATTCAAATGACAAACGAGCATTTATCAACAATCTTGCAACACAAGCTGAGACGGCAGCACAAAACAATGACAGTAGGACTCTGTACAACATTACCAAGAGATTAACAGGAAAGTTTTCAAGAGCGGACAAACCGGTGAAAGCTAAAGATGGGAGATTACTGTCCACACAAAAAGAACAGCTAGAAAGATGGAGAGAACATTTTCTGGAGATTTTGAATCGTGAAACAATCGAAGAAGGGGAGACAGAGGTGATGATAGAAGAGGAGCAGGAAGATGTTGCTATTAGTACAGAGCCACCATCAAGAACAGAGATTCAAAGGGCCATTAAACAACTTAAGAATGGCAAAGCGGCAGGCATGGACAATATCGCACCGGAGGCCTTGAAAGTGGATATGGGTACTTCGGTTGAGATTCTATTCCCACTTTTTAAGAAGATTTGGGAAGAAGAGAAGATCCCCTCAGATTGGAAGAAAGGACTGTTGATTAAGCTTCCGAAGAAAGGAGATTTATTAGAATGTGATAACTGGAGAGGGATTACCCTCCTTTCGATACCAAGTAAGGTACTCTCACGAGTAATTCTTGAAAGGATAAAACAGCGAGTTAACTCAAGGTTGAGGGAAGTACAAACAGGATTTAGAGAAGATTATTTCTGTACGGACCAGATCAATACACTGCGTATAATTATAGAACAATCCACGGAGCTGCAGTCGTCACTGTATATAGTATTTGTAGACTTTGAAAAGGTGTTTGATAGTGTAATGAGGAAGAAGATGTGGAAAGCCATGAAAGATTTTGGGATTCCAAAGAAAATTATTAAGTTAACTCAAGAAATGTATGAGAACTACACATGTCAAGTTTTACACCAGGGGATGTTGTCGGAGCCCATCCCAGTAAATAAAGGAGTGAAGCAAGGATGTTTGCTGTCACCAATATTATTTATTATGGTGCTGGATCTCATGATGAAGAAGGCAATGAATCGCCGAAGAGGAATTCAGTGGGGACTGACAGATAGGTTGGAGGACTTGGACTTCGCGGATGACCTGTCCTTGCTAACCAACAGTTTTAAGGATATGGAAGCAAAGCTGAACGATTTAAAAACCGAAGCATCAGAGGTGGGATTGAAGATTAATGGAAAGAAAACCAAGGAGATGCGTTATAACCGCAATAAGGCACTATTATTTTTAGGAAACCAAGAGATCGAACAAGTCAAACAGTTTTGTTACCTGGGAAGTATGGTCACCACGGAGGGAGGAACCATAGAGGATATAGGAAATAGAATAAATAAGGCTAAAGGAGCATTTGCAATGCTGAGACCAATCTGGAAATCAAGGGAACTTAACACCAATACCAAACTACGCATCTTCAATACAAATGTCAAGTCGGTACTGCTCTATGGGTGTGAAACTTGGAAGACTAACAAACAACTGATTAGCAGACTCCAAACATTCGTGAACATATGTTTGCGGAATATCCTGAGGATATGGTGGCCACAAGTTATCTCCAATGAAGAGCTGTGGAGAAGAACCCATCAAACACCCATTGACATTGAGATGCGTCGTAGGAAATGGAAGTGGATTGGGCATACATTACGACGAGATAGAGACAACATAGCAAGACAAGCCCTGGAATGGAACCCACAAGGTAGCAGGAGAAGAGGCAGACCAAGGAACACATGGAGGAGGAGTGTAGTAGCGGAAGGGATGGAGAAAGGAGGGAAGACCTGGCCCGAGATCAAGACGATGGCGCGGAACAGAGTCCGGTGGCGGAAGTTCATTGATGCCCTATGCTCCACTTAGGAGATGCAGGAATAATGATGATGATGATTTGGATGGCACCAGTTGGAAACAGCTTAATAAATTTAGACTTGAAATGTATGAAACAATAGCGAGAGGCTAATACACATAAGAATTTTGCCGTAATGGCGCGGCTCATAGATATATCAAGAATTGATCTGGAAAAGTTCCTAAGGAATAAAAGAGAGATCTTTATCCTTGTTGCAAAATTTTATTTTCTCACGCGTTTTAGATGTAGTGCGTGTTGCATTGATTAACTGTGGAACTGAATACGCTGTTTTATTGTTACAAATTATCAGATTTAAATTGAATACCATATGTTATTTTATCTACACTATAACTAGCCAGCCAGCCCAGTATAACCTTTGGACGTTTTTTGGCTGGCTTTTAAGAACACAAATTTTTCAAAACAGATATATTCACAATGCTCAAATTCAACACACATTCAATGTGATATCACAAATTTTAGTTTCTCATATCCTACGTTGACGGTATGGACTGTTTTCTTCAAATTCCTTTCGCATAAATTAACACCATATAACTCGTACGGCTGTATATCGTATACAAATTAATTCCTATTAGCCATCGTGTTTTCTTATTCAATTTTTATACCTCCTTTTTACATGTTTAATGCTCTCCATATCATCCGTGTGCATTTCAAACCCTGGTGGTGCTCATACCCAGTCGTTCCAGGTGTGTTATTGAACGTCAATTAACTATATATTTGCTGTAGCGTTATCAATAATGCTACAAAATTAAAAATAAGACTATAAATAAGTACGAATCAGTATACAAGTAATTTATTTGGCTGGAAAACATTTCAGTACTGGAGAAGACTAAGGGACTTTTAAACTGTTTCCGTTGTTGCTTGGGAACGTTAGTTTTTGCTTTTCCATGAAACATACTGTAATGCTGACGACAAATGACAAGCACTGTTATTGATTAATAAGTTCACTATTACTTTTCGCTGATTCTGAACCTTCCATGCGGGTTTGTTTGCGTTCACCCCCCCCCCCTCAAGTGGAGGTGGCAAAACACCACGTCTTCCTTACTTACTTGCTTATTGTTGTGTCGTGTTTGAGTGGCAACCTTAATTAGACCCTCACACAAGGACGACAGACGACCAGAAGCAGACACTCAGCACAGTGTTGACGTAGCATTTTGTCTTTTGTCCGTTATAAATCTGAGTTATATAACATAGAGACGGAACAAATACAATCAATGTTCGTGCTAAGTTCGTTTTGCAAACTATCATTTTTTCATTCATGGTTTGTTCTTCCTTTCAGTCAATTGCGATACCGTAGCCACCTATGATAAAAGTATTCAAATATAAAAATAAGGGTTTTATTTTGTATTTGGTTTAGAAAAATCTGCTATAGAAGAAAGGATTCATAACATGGAAAGGGCATATGGTATAACTAAAGATATTTACAATAAAAAGTGCATATCTAAAAATGCGAAAATAAGGCATTACAGTACAGTAGTGAAGCCAGGGAATGACTATATGCAAGTGAATGTCTAGTATTAAATTATAATTTAGACAAACTAGAAATATTGGAAAGACGAATTGTTAGGAAAATATTACCCCCACGAAAAAATTTAGGTTGGAAATTAAGAAGTAATGATGAAATACATCAAAGTATAGAAAATATAACAGAAACAATGAGAAAAAGAAGACAATTATTTTTTGGACATTTATGTAGAATGGACGAGAATAGGTTAACAAAGCAGATCTTCAAATATCTGTGGGGGAAGAAGTCAACATCAAGTTGGATTAAAGAAGTCCAAAAGGATTTAGAAAAAAAATATACACGCAGAAGAAGCAATTGAAAGAGACGTTTTTCCGGCAAAAGTGTTAAAAATGGGAGTCCAGGTAGGAGACAGAAAAAAGCAGGTTCAAAGTGGACTAAAGATAGGAAGAAGAGATACAGTGAAAAAATGAAAGAATATTGGAGAGAAAGAAAGGAACAGAGAATAAAGAATTGAAATTGGCATGCGGTCCTTAGATGGCCGATACAAAAAAATTATAAAACGGAAAAAATAAGCAATCAATGAAAGTAACGTTAACAGGTTAAAAGGCAATTGTCTGCATTTGATTCCATAGCCTATATCACGTTAGCCTGTAATTACTGAACGTTGAATCTTCAATTAATCGTGTAATGGTCGCCTGTTACCGAAACTAATTATCGTAAGATATTTTTTTTCCAGTTCTTCACTGTTTAGTTGACTAAGCCGAATCAATAAGTTTAAATTTTATATCTGATACCATACTGTATCGGGTTTTGAACATTTTCATTTTCCGGGTTGTGAGTGAAATAGATAGCAGATAGGTAGATAGATAGATTTTGTATTACCATAAAAAGTAGTATACACATTTTTTTTATCGGCCATCTAAAGACCACATGCCAATTTCAGTTCTTTATTCTTTTTTCTTTTCTTTATCTCCAACATTCTTTCATCTTTTCACTGTGTCTCTTCTTCCTGTCTTCAGCCCACTTTGATCCTGCATTTTTCTCTCTCCTACCGTGGACTCCTTCAATTTTTAACTCTTTTACCCAAAAGTTCATCTTTGAATTGCTTCTTCTTTGTTTTTTATTATCATTTTCTAAATCCTTTTGGACTTCTTTAATCCAACTTGATGTTGACTTCTTCCCCCAGAGATATCTGAAGATCTGCTTTGTTAACCTATTGTCTTCCTTTCCATAAAAATGTCCAAAAAATAATAGTCTTCTTTTTCTCATTGTTTCTGTTATATGTTCTATACTTTGATATATTTCATAATTACTTCTTAACTAAACTAGTCTAGAATATGGTGGTTGGTGAGTCCGCACGTTACTAAGAGAAAAAACAAAATATATGCAGTAGAAATGTGGTGTTAAATTTAGTACAATGTAAGCCTCATACAACTAAATAAATAAAACAGAATTCTTAACGATAAAAACATGAAGGGGTTTTGGCATTTAATTCTAATTTTATAATTCATCAAACAATTAAAAACAACAACAAACAATACAGAATTACTCAAAATGAATAACCAACATTTACATCCAACATCCTTATTAGGCCTACTAAATATATGAGATCTGGCTTGTCTCACATGAATGTTATATTTCTAATTTAATTAAATCATCAGTACTATATTTATCTAACAATCAAGTTAAATTTTTTGTAATAATTTTATTTTATTTATCTGTTTAAGAAATAATAAGATTAATTTGATTATCTGTTTAAGATTTTGTTTTAATGCATGAAATATAAATGAGCGTCGGAACCATGACTTTTTTACTTTAAGTCCAGTGAAATCTTGATGTTGGTTTCGGGTCCTATAATATTGACCGGCAACTTGTTCAGACCTTACATACATGTCGTAGATGTAAAATTTTTCTTAGCGAAAATAGAGGAAATGCTGTAGCAAATCTGTTATGGAAATAAAGAATCTGAACAAAATTTTGGGTCGAGATGAAGTATCTAAGACCCTTAAGTTGGATGCCAACCCATAATTCAGAGTCATTCTGAAGCCTTCAATAAATAAGAGCTACAGAGATTTCAGAAAAGAAAATTACATATGTTTTGTAAAAAATAAAACTTATATTGTTTATTGTTTTAATTTTTAGTTTACCTACGTGGCTCTTCCATGTTATTTTATTGTCAACGACAATTCCTAAGTATTTAGTTTCATCTCTTTGTCTAACACACGGATAGGCACGCGTTATCTGATTTTGAGAAGTAGCCCTATATTCGTGCAAAAAGAAATTAACCCCAAATTTACAACACCGCAAACCAAGATTTACAATATTAGTTTTATAAGTATTAACGATTATTCCAATCCATCCACACCATTTATTTATCAAAACTAATCGTCGCTAATGTGGTTATAAATCGTTGTTCTTCTTTGTATATAGGCTACAACATTCATTTTATTTATACGGAGGAGCAATGTCATCGGCAACACCAGTAATTCTACCATGGAAATTCTGGTCAAGTAAATCAGGAATAGGGTTGCAGATAATACATAACCTTGTGCCACACCACGTGCGATATCATGGTCATGACTATACTGATCTCAAACTCGTACTCCGCACCCGACAGCTCAGGTAACTGGAAAACCAGTCCCTGGCGATGTCTCGAATACAGGCTGATTATAGTTTTTGTATTAAAAGTTTCTGATCTACAAGGCCGAAAGATTTTGGAATTTATATTCTGTAATTCTACAATTTTAATTAATAGGTAAATACGTCTCCGACATAAAGTCTAATATAGCGTCTTTACCAGTTTTCCCTTTCATGGAACCGTACTGCTGGTTACAAAAAAACTTGGCCTTTTCAAGAAAGTTTAAGTCTTAATTCCATTGTTTTCTCAATCAATTTACAAAAATAAAAAATACAGATAAACGTATAAATGCTCTGTAAATACTCATCTCCTCCTCCCCTGATTTACCTTTTTAAAGATAAGCACTAAAATAGTCTATTTTAAAACTGCTATTAAAGTACCAATAGAAGAAACTAATACTGGTGCTACGTAATCTGTTATATTTTAAGTAATTTCAAAGAACCCTGTAGATTGTTTATTTTTAAGACTTATTATAATTCTACGTATTTCCTCGGTGTCTGTTGGCGCTAGGAAAATTATCTGATCTTACAACACTAATTTTTTCAAATCACCATTATATATATCAACAGGAAAATTCAACGCATCTCTTTTAGAGATATCTGTAAACACAGGCGTTTAATGCGACAGCGGCAGACAGATTCTCCGTCTGTGCAATTTATTCTCCGCCCGTTAAATGTTTTAATGTGCAGTGAACAGACAACAACAAAATCGACAAGCGTCCAAGAAGAGAACAAGAGGGCCAATAAAATGAACCGTCCAGCATAAATTAGGAACTATAAATTAAATAAAAAACATGAGGTGATAAAAAATCCATTAAAACCGAAGGAATAAGGAGATTGGACGCGTAAAAGAACAATATAAGAGGTCAACAACTCTCCTTGTGATGACACCGGAGATAAATACATATCAGTTCGTTACAACGCTTCCTACTAATATAGATCTCGAAGAGGGTGTCACTGTGCTATACTGCTCCTAGGGAGACATGTAAAGAGGTGGGTACCGATAAACAAAGGTCGAGCATCTATTTAGACGTAACGTGTGGCAGCCGCTGGGCAATATTTTACTCCCTGTGAACAGGGCTATTCCATTACCACCGGGTAATTATAATGTATTATACGAAACACAACAAGAATACTCCGGGTCGCCGAACCGCACCAGAAATGTTCTTGCTTAAACAAACGAACGGGTCGCTACACATCCAGGTATTTATCTTAATTTCACTTATGTTACTCTCGGTTTGGGGAAAACAAATGGTTACATTTACACAGTGTCCCTTTCTGGACCGTACTTACATCTTATTTACTCACTTAGTTATCTTACTTGCTTCTATTTCATCTGACGATGGTAGGATAACTAGGTATCTGTTAGAAGCTTCTCTGCCACGCCACACAGCTTTTACATAGGCCTAAATTAAAAATGATTATAAAATGAAGTACAGGGTGCATAAGTAAAATATTTAAAACACCTGAGACGGGTAACTAAAATCGAGAGTTAGAAACGAACAAGTAAGTAACGACTTACAGACAGAGCCGATTTTGGTGTACTTAGAACGGAAACAACTAAATTGGTCGGGTCGTCTATATATGATGAGCTGTAAAAGGTACTCAAAGACCATCATGACCAGTGCTGCGCAGTCCTTCGGAGAAACCCGTCGTCCGCGATTACGAGTTTCAGATGAGCTTCCGCCGATAACAGACGAAGACAATTTGAGAGACTAATAGAAGAATAAAGAGTAAGAGAAACAGAGAAAAGGAGTCATGCGAAAACGCAATCAGAATATTCTAGACAGGAAGCGAAAGAAGTGAGGTGAAGCAAATTTATTGAGTACAATAAGGAGAACTGGCGTAAGTTCGTGTTCAGAAGATAATTTGGTCAACACTCAAATGTTTATGGAACTATTGTTATAATTGAAAATGTACAAAAAGCAAATGAGTGTGGTTTACCGATCACAAGCTTATTAATTCATATACAGTCATATGAAAATTAAAAACTTCAAGTCTTCTGGGCAGTGGTCATTTGCTTAAAGCTTGGTTCACAACTCAAAACGAGTTGTGTGTGTATGTAGTGTTTTGGACGTGTGTGTGTTCTGCCAGCTCACACCTGATTTATACTGCAAGGGGACTATGTACTTTCTTCTGAATGTCTACGATTAGTACGTCTTGCAACTGTTGCGACAAATGCAGCTAGGATTTATTAATGTTTTGCCAGAGGAAAGTCATACAAATTTTAATGCACTTCAGTGGGTAAGTCGTCAATAAATGAAAATTGTATGTTCCTGTTTTGTGTGTATACATTCTTTACAGTATTTATTTCTATAAGCGGAGGTACAAGCACATTCTTGAGTTACTGATGAAAATCTTGATTTTTAAAAAGGAAATCTATAATAAAATTACTGTGGACACTACAGTCTACGGAAGTGGAATTTGCTCGAAGACATAACCCACGTTTTACAATGTAGTAGAACGTTGAGTTAAAATTTTAATTTTGAAACGACGACTCAGTAAGAGACGTCTTAAGAAATAAGCGCGTAGCATTTAACAAATTAACTTGATTGCTTCCGTATCCCTCAGCATATCACACTCTATACTGTTACGCGTACAGCTAGTGTTTAGTAAAGTACTCTTTTTTGTATCTACTATACTAGCAAGTCTCCTGTACGTTCTTGTTACGTACTACTATCTCCGATGTATGCGCTACTTTAATTACTAGATTTGATGACTATTGTGTTTTTGTGCTAAACAATGTATTAAACTATATATATTCAAGAATACATTAAACCACATGTCATATACTTCTCAACCAACACCAATCTTCTCCAATGTCTCCTATCCATTGCCATTTCAGCGTAGCCCCTCATATCCATTCTTCTTAGATCTCCCAGCACATCATCCAGCTATCTTATCCTAGGTCGGCCCCTCTTTCTATTTTTACAGACTTGCGCCCTCAAGATTTCCTTTGGCATATGCTGATCATTAATCCGCTCTAGGTGACCTAGTCATTGTATTCTTTGAGCTTTTACGAGTCTTATATTATCCTCAGGCTTCAGTAACATTCAGGCTCATTTACCTCCTGGTTATTTCTTATTCTCCATTCATCATTTTCTTTAACCGGTCCATAAACGCGTCTTACAATCTTTCTTTCAAACATTCATTTATGTAACATATATTGGTCTGTACGTATATGATTATATGAGATGGAAAATCTTCAGAACGCAACCAGAAATGTTGAACGTAAGTCTAAAATAAAATGTGATATTTAAAATGTAATATTTACTAAGGATTCACTTGTGAAATATGTGGACGAATTAAATAGTTTAAATAAGATCTTAACAGTTAGTATTTTTAAAATGGTGTATAGTAGTGATGTGCATAAAAACAATGTTTATGAAGTCACTGCACTTTCTTAAGTTATTACATTATAACGGGCACGCGTGTCGCCTATATTGCTGGTTCACCGTACTCATGGATCATACATTTGTTTCTGATCACACTGAAGAAGTAAAAAAGAGGTTTTGTTAGCAAACGCTAGAAGTCATATACGCTAAATGTAATCGATAAATCAGAGCTGGTTGCATGCGCTGTAAACAAAACAGCCATGTACTTTACTGCTACTGACCCCGATGTGTCAACATTACACGCTAGCGATGTTCCGGGCTACTCTGTACATGGTTTGGTGTTGTTCAGTTCAACCCCACAGTGAAGTGATAGTGAACAAGCAGCACATCACCTAACAGAATCACTTCGGCGACAAACTGCCACCCAATAACAACATTCCGAACAGCTGTTTGTTACTGCCATGTTATACAATAGGTAACATTTCCTATACCGAGAGTAAAGTTGAAACTTCTGATAACAGAAAGTGCTCGGTACACAGTTGTTTTTTATTTTTTAACTTGGATTATTCAATGAGGCTTTATTTGTATTTCATACTTTCCGGACATACTTATTGATGTCATCATCATCATCATCATCTTCAAGGATTAAGCCAAGCCAAGGATGGTTGTTCCTGTCTCAAATAGGCAAAGATTAGAGCTGGTCACTCCAGCGCTTCCTCGGACGTCCTACACCTCTCCGTCCCCTCGGCTTATAGTTCCATAGTTGTTTGGGGATGCGGCAGTCATCCATTCGGCAAAGATGTTCCCACCAATTTAGCTGATACTGGGCGATCCTGTCGAGTATACTCATAAAATTCAGTTCCTGCCGTAAATCTGTGTTTCTTCTATGATCATGGAGAGTATACCCTGCCACGAGCCTGAGAAATCTCATTTCAGCCGCTTGGGTGGGACCGGCCTGGCCTTTCGTTAAAGTCGAATTCTCAGACCCATACAGAAGTGTGGGAAGAACCATCATCTTGTAGAATTTTAGGAATGTTCCTTTACTTGCTGACTTAAGGGTTTGCCTAATAGTCCCGCACTTAAGGTGGAACTTGTGCAACTTATTCACAAAGTTTAATTTTTTATGTACTTTTTCAAACTTATTTGTTTTATTAGTTTTTATAAGACGATTAAAAAATTGGAAATTCGAAAAATAAAACCAAAAATATATAATTTATCGTGCTAAAAATGAAAAGGAAAAAAGAAGAAAACATAGAAACTACGTAAATAAACTGTAGTAGATAAAAGCTAAGATACAGCTTAGACGACTAAGACATTTTGCTACGGGAGAGGTAGGGAAAACTTAATGCCAGGAGACGTGAGAGACTATGACGATGGCTTTTTGCAAGACTTAAGGATCGTCTCATGAAGTACTCTGTAGCAGAAAACTGAACAAGATATACTCTCCAGACAAAACTCTGAAGAATTCCTGGAGGTATTCGTTCGATAGAGGAGGGAATGATATTAATGGTAAATTAAATAATTACATGGTCTGTGTGCGTGTGTGTGTGTGTGTGCGTGCGTGTGTGCGTGCGTGCGTGCGTGCGTGCGTGTGTGTGTGTGTGTGTGTGTGTGTGTGTGTGTGTGTGTGTGTGTGTGTGTGTGTGTGTGTGTGTGTGTGTGTGTGTGTGTGTGTGTGTGTGTGTGTGTGTGTGTGTGTGTGTGTGTGTGTGTGTGTGTGTGTGTGTGTGTGTGTGTGTGTGTGTGTGTGTGTGTGTGTGTGTGTGTGTGTGTGTGTGTGTGTGTGTGTGTGTGTGTGTGTGTGTGTGTGTGTGTGTGTGTGTGTGTGTGTGTGTGTGTGTGTGTGTGTGTGTGTGTGTGTGTGTGTGTGTGTGCTTTGTGAGAGAGGGGAGAGAAATAGAGGAATGTTTGCGTGCGAATGTGAGTGTGTTTTATGTATTTTTTTTAGTAGCCTGAGTATCAGTGATTTTTTATAAATGTTAAAGCTTAAATACTATAACAACTACCGTAATAATTTAAAACGCGCCTTGTTGAAAGTCTGAGCTTACGGAATACACTATAAAATATGCGTTTGTTATTACTTAACAAGATATCAATGTTGAAAATGTTGGTAAATCTTGGTTTACAAATTTTTAAGACGAATGAAATCATTTATCATCTTAACGGCTTTCGCTGACAGTTTTATGAAGAAGCAATCGGAATATTTCACCGTAACAACCAGCATGATACCAACCTCTAGCGCCTAACTCAAACTATAAATCGTGGAATTCAATAAAATCAAGCCTTATCTATAACAAACAATAGGCGTAACTTTCAATGACTAAAATTCACTTTTCCTCACAAGCTAGTGGAGAATTTACTTGTTGAGTTCAAAGTAAACGCCAGTATTCTGTGGAAAAATGAGAACAATTCATTATATTTCTTCTTCTAAATCTAGTAAAATCTAAAAAACTATCTTGTGTATTCGATAAAGAGGTATCTTTAATTTGGTATTTGCTAAATAATTAATTACATAGGATGTACAAATAGATAGTAACTGAAACAGTTTGTTTACAAGAAACATTTCCACAAGCGGATATCGTAACAGGCTGGTCTGTTAATGTCACTTGTGCTAATGTCGTTAAATATAATGTGAGGTTGTTGGCCGATTCGTATCAATTAGTAATCACTTATCAAATCGTGTAAACAATTATGTTTTATTTATTATTGGACGGCGCGGCGGTCAGTTACGACCCAATCGTACAAAAGTCAACCAGTTGCGACCGAGACGAAAATTTGAATCCGGTCAATTGCGACCCGGTCAGTAACGATCAAAAACATTGTCCTATCAGCTACACACGTAGACCGCATCTATCAAAGGCGGATGAAGAGGTGAAGGCTTACTCCTGGAATGGTAACTCTACGGCTGGTTCCAATGTTTATACACTGTTGGGAACAGTGAACAATCAATTTTCTCTGTGCGTATTTTGCATATTTACTCTCCATATACTGAACCACATGTGACAGACCTCTGTACTCACTTCGCTTGCCGTACATAGTAGCCGAAACGGTGTCCTTCGCCTGCCTATTGATTTGCGGGTTACTAAAAGCATCACTCATTTCTCACAGACGTCCAAGCATTAGATTGCAACGCTTGGCCCTTTAGCTAGTCGTTTCTATTCGCTTCGCTCCACAGGTAAGAGGATATCGTATGTGGGGCCACCGTATAACTAAACTTATAATCACCTGTACCAACATTAACACACTTCATCACACCATTACTAGCTACACAACTCAATAACTAGTATGACATCTCATTTACAACAAGTCTACCGCACATTTTAACTTGTATATTACAGCTAATTTCCACTGTACACTAACTACATAAGCCTCCGCTTTACTTGTAGATGGAGAAACCAAACTAAAAGGACACCAATCCAACCAGCCTAAACTAGAAGGAACCAACGTAACCTAACCTAACCTAACAAAAATATTGAAAAAAAAAGGTTACTCCTACAAATAGAAAGTGACAGAATTAAAATGTAATCAATGTTTGGGTCAGAAACGTTTCTACCAGATATTACGGATTCGGTCACTGAAAGTGAAAGTGAAAGTGCCAGTAAAACTGCCGTTTCGTCCCAACTGACCGAGACCGTAATTATTCCGTGTCATTGTAGGGTTATCAATAAGTAGGCCGCACTGGAACATTGGCTTGCTGTTGCTTTTACGTTCCTAAACCAAAAGAAGTGTGGAGGTAAATTTAAAAAGTATGTTGAAAAAGTCATAATATACAATCCCGAAAAAAGTGAGAATTTAAATTTTTACTTGCTTGACGTAAAAAGAATTACGTTTTAACATGATATAGGCCTATTTGTGCGAATACAGAGATAAACTCAAGTAAAATCGTAAGTATCTTTAATTACGTGACGCAATATCATGAGTCGTCGGACAACAATATGATGCGCAGTGTGCTATGCAT
The DNA here is from genome assembly GCA_034769895.1 of Magicicada septendecula. NCBI lineage: Eukaryota > Metazoa > Arthropoda > Insecta > Hemiptera > Cicadidae > Magicicada > Magicicada septendecula. The sequence goes on from CM068372.1 coordinate 144,646,979, forward strand.
ATCACATTTCGGAACATTGTCAAAGCTTCTACACTAACCGAATCTCGTAGCGCTGAATACCGCGCGTCACAGGCGACCTAAATAAACATAGACGGAGAGCAGTTGCTAGTTGCTTAGATTATTGTATAATAATATACTTATACATTGCAATTAGTGCGAAATAATACTGAACTTCATTTTTTATTATACAAGACTTAGTATATTCCGTGAGTTAAGTAATTGTTATTCACTAATGTGGATACTCAATAACTGATAATTGAATGTATAAAACGCGATTATCGATTTAATTCCTATTAACATAAAAGTGATGCATAAACTGAAGTTGTTGTTTTGGTGTCTATGGTATTAATTAATATAACGTAACACTGAAGATCACAGTTACATAAGCTTTGTGTACGTATGTATGTGTGTGACTGCAGTTTTCTATTGGTCTTCACAGTTTTGACATTGTATTTTGCTTGTTACTTCTCCTCAGTACTTGAGTAATCCCCTTGAATGTAATTCTGCTTCTGGTTAAAAAATACAATTTAAAAACATTACAATAAATTTTTTTTCCTTGTAAATATGTTCTGTTTTACAAAACCTAGATCAAAAAGGTTTTGGCTTTAAAGCTGTGTAGGCTGGTGTGATCCATATATTTGGTTCGGACACTATAATATTCAACAGCTTCGGTATACTTACATGCATTATTGATTTTTATGTGTATACTTATAACGTTGGAGTTACAAATAAATACATAGTCTTCAAATAAATAACTTGGGGTTTTTTTTCTGACTATTAATGTATTTATGGCTGCGGTCGGGCTCGTTCAAAGAGACGACCGCTTTCAGACATCTGCGATGTAAGCACGCCTGTATATGTGTAAAAATTATATAAAATTTACGAATTGGATTAACCAGTATTTAACTATTTTGTACTATATTTCTAATAAAAATCCTTATAACCCGCCTGAAATAAAAAAGAATCAGTATTTTGAAAATTTCATGATCACTACCGTTCTAAAATAAATATTTTAAATAAATAAATACATTTTAGAAGAGTAAACATTAAAATTTGACTTAATATATAATCGAGAATTATTCATTTGATGTATCTATGTCACTGGATATCCTTTCCTTTCATGATGAGGTGACTATACTATTCACTCACAATTCTTTTTATAAGGAAGTGAAATATGTGTTCAGAAAAGTAAAAACGCCTTTATATTTGCCAACATGTGTAGAAGTCTTCTGATACGATGTACGACACTCACCGGATAACAATATTGAAAATTTAACCGATGAATGGCGAGAGTTGTAAACATTGTGTACTATACTGTAGTGTTGTTGACCTCAGTAAGTCAACTTTACTATGGACAATGTGTACTGCTCGGCAATGAATGCTTACATGTTTTCGAGTAAGTTCAGCGTAAACTGATGGCCAACAAAATGGCACATCATCTAACAGAACTGTGTTTGTGAACACAGATCGTAACTGTCAACCAACAACAGCACACGGAACACCTGTTTCAACCTACCATGCATGTCCGTTGACCTCTTTGTACAAACAGAGGCGAGTTACAAACATTTCACCAATATCAGTATTGGTTTCTAAATTCTCTCACTGTGTCTCATTACGAGCTTTGTTTCCGTATAATTCAGAACGTTTTTCCCTTATTCACCTTAATATGTTCATACCTTCTTCTCTAAACCTAACTCCTTCTTCTCTAAACCTAAAACCTTCTCTAAACACAACTCTGACATGTTTTCAATACATATCGTTCTTACCCTAGGATATTGTTTCTGTGTCTTCTCCAAATACCAAACGCGTTTTATTTGTTTTCTAAAATGTACTTTTAAATCAAATTCAATCCATATTCCTCATGTTGTTGTATGCTAGGAAACACCCACCACACATTCAAAATAATATTATGAATGTATTAGATAATATTATTACTGGTATTATTAAAACATTTTAGAATAGTACGTAGTTTATGTTGCTCACGTAGGTTAAGTACGTACTCAAGTGTATATTTACATTATCCCCAAATTATGTATAACTTATTTATGTAGATATATACTAGAATGTTCTGTGCAAATGTACATTGCATTGATAAGTAAACATAGTTTGTTCTACGAGATTCCAGAATAAGCGCCTAGAATCTTGTCGGCTTATCTAGTAAGTGACAAGGGCTTGTGAATGACGTCATGACCAATCTCTATAAGACGGTAGTAAAAGGGAGGAGTCAGCCACGTACTTATTTATTGTGAATTCAGTTAAAAGAGTTATCGAGTCTGTGTGTGTGTGTGTGTGTATGTCTGATACCACATTTGTGGATCACTATTATATTAGTACTTTTGCTTGTATAAATTACTATTGTAATAATCGATAATACAGTTATGAATCGAAATTTGAATTTTCTTTGTTATATATTTTCTTGCAAAAAAATTATTTGCAAATAAAAATTATTTGTCGATAAATAGACAAGGCGTCGGCAGTGATACGAGTGTTTTTATTTTGATCGCTGCCTAGTAGAGGACAATGTGAACCATATTCTACCAGTAAGTTATTGTCTTCCTATTCAGTGTAATATGACTTTACCCATTATTATCTATGCTTGTCTTGGAAACTGGGTCTTGAAACCTCGGCGACATATTTTTACGACGGCCTAACTGATCGTCGTATGGTACAGTGGAAAACAAAGTACAAGACACCAATTAGGTCACTAATCACCAGCATTAATTATCAGAATTAAACAGTTTGTAATCAACAAGATAGTCTCTTACAACAAATTAAATACAAATTGTTCACACGCAATAAAATGTCAACTAATATAAAACAATTGTCCCACCCGATTATAAAACACATAATAATTTGCCACAATACATCGAACCGCGCTGTGTAAATCGCCACTCTAACGCACTGTGTACTCGGCCGACAATAACTGGCTAAAATACTACAAACCGCATTCCAATAAATCGCAACACAAACTGACTGAGCGTCGCTGAGTACTAGTATTTATACCCCGCCAAAATACCGGAATATTCCATACTGCTCATAAACAATAAAGGAAAACGTTAGAGCGTAATTCATTGCGGCCTTGACACAGTGCGCGCGGCCGCGCGACGTCTGGCACAATCAAACTAACGTGTCGAGAATCACGTACGCACACACATTATAGCCGGATTCCACTGGAACATCCGACAAAAACACGTAGATTTTTCTGTAATGTCGTAACAATATAAATACCGATATACGAAAGCGGCTTGCCAGTCAGCTGCTAAGTGAAGTGACACGACATTTATTACAGCTAGAAGAGTGATTATTGCGATTTATCTTTAATTACAGTAATGTTCAGACATCTGTAATTACTGATACACATTATTTATTACAACAGTATTAATTAGATGATGTTTGTTGTTTGTTATATTAGCGAGTGTTGAACAATCAAAAACTAGACCAGTGTTTACTGTAGTTCTGTTTATTGGAACCGTGATTAAAGTTAAAATTGACGATTTTGCAATTTACGTTTAAAGTTGCAATTAACGATTTCTCTAGTGTCGAATTATTTTATTTCCACTGTTTAACACACCGGTCAGTGTAACCTTGATAGCAGCAAACTATGTAGTAGATATAGACTGTTCAGTAGCAGCATACCTCGTAGCAGTAACTATGAAATGCGGTGTGGCATAGAACAATGAATTTATTATCCTGCGACAATCGAATACCATTTTTGTGACACACAATATGTCTGATACAGTAAAAATCGTATTAGTGTAACTTACTTTTTGCTGATTCCTAATGGTTTGTTTGTGCCCCCCCCCCCACAGTAAACATAACAGACCCTTCGTAATTGATTATTGTTACGCCATGTTGTGTGACAACCGTAATTAGACCCTCACAGAACGACAACAGCAGACCAGAAGCAGACACTTGTCGCAGTGTGCTGACGTTGAACTTCCCTTATGTGCGTTACAAAAGTGAAATAAAAACAAATATATAGAAATATCACAATAAAGTTCTTAGTTTATTACGGTTACGCGTATTTTATGTTCGCTTAGAATTCTTAACAAAAATTTGTTTTATCAAGTTAATTGTAGTAACGTGGACTCTATTTATGTATAAAATGTAAGAGTTACATTTACGTAAGAGTTAATAAATTTTTATGTCAGTATGTGCTCAAATTAATGGTTTGATAGAAATAGTAATAATTAACTGTGCATGCTCGTTTAAATAATTAAGAATATTTGTCCTACACTTCACTCTCCACAGAAGGAGTAGTCTACGAGTAGGGTAATCATATTCTTCAGTACATAACGTTTCCTCGATCTGCCTGCGTTCTTTCTCCATTCCGCCCTACAATTCAGCGTCATTCAGGGCAATCTGGAATTTTATCCAGTTTGCCGTATTAATTTCTGAAGGGAGAACTTCTTATATTTTCCCACTGCCACAAATAAGTGTGCTTTAAGCAAAGCGTAATATTTTAAAGAATGTGAGCATATTCTAAATGTATTCTTACATACTATTACAAGAACAACGGATATATTAAAAATAATTATATGTATGATAAAAGAAAATGTACTCATATGCTGAGAGGTCGAGATGAATACTTTTTAAATCCTTTTCTTTTACATAGTTCATTATTAACATAATATATTTACACAACTTTCCAATTACAAGCAGAATGATCACTGTTGCATACCACTATATAAAATTATCCCGATTAGCGCTTTCAAGCTTCACAACTCATCGTCAGATCGGAATTAAACCAAAAACCTGAAAAAACCCTTCACTCACATCTCACCCCACCCTACTCACACACAACAAGCTGTAATTGAATGTCCCTTCCCCACCCTCAGCCGTGTCCCACCATCTGGACAGTTACATATTTTCTAGCAAATTCCTTGTGTTTCAGTGTTGTGTGTGGTGGAAATAACTTTCCACCCGTTCCACCACGCCTAGAGAAATCAACCGTCTAGTAACCACGTGCGTTAGCAAGCCGCGTGGTGAGGAGTATTGTGTGTAAGGGGGGGGGGAACACGCTGGCGCGTGTAGTATAAAAATTACTTTGTTACTTATATAGCTAGGCCATTGTTACGAAGGCCAGGTCAGTCGCATCCAAGCGGCTGAAATGAGATTTATCAGCCACGTGGCATGATCATAGAAGAAACAAAGATTTACGGCAGGAACTGAATTTTATGAGTATACTCGACAGGATCGCCCAGTATCGGCTGAATTGGTGGGAACATCTTTGCCTAATGGATGACTGCCGCATCCCCAATCAACTATAAGCCGAGGGGACGGGGAAGTGTGTGACGTCCGAGGAAGCGCTGGAGTGACCAGCTCTAATCTTTGCCTAGTTGTGACAGGAAAACCATCCTCGGTTTAATCAGTGAAGAAGAAGAAGCAGATGATGATGATGACTCATCTAGCTCAGGAATGCGAGAAATTGCCGCTGTATTATTTGTCCCCACTGATAGAGTTGGGCAGGCAGGCCGAGCACGCGAACTTGACTCGGTCCACGACCGCATAACTGTCGTTGAGACTATGAGTCTGGAAAGTTTCGACTGCCGGCCCGAGCCAAAAACCAACGACGTTATTATGAAAATGTTATTCCTGTGCAATTTGTTTATTTGGTGACTTTACGTTTACCGCTCTTGCGTTTACCTGTTGCTTCTGCTAAGGAAATCGTTCTAATTAAAAAAAAAACATACATATATATGTCATGTTGTCTCTGATACAATGTCAACTTTTTCTGGTAAAATTAATCCTCTCGTAAACTGTACGACAAGAACGTTGAGGGCGCAAGTTAGTCGCACCGTGCTTGAAACCTTCGTAGCTGCTGTAAACCAGTACTACACACTGATTGTGACTAGCAGATTGGATAAAGTTACTAGACCGGTCTGCGTTTGCCTCTCAGTTCATCAAAGCGGAAATTGGTTTCCGTTTGTTGGACGAACGTAATTTTCTCACATGTCGTTTTGAGTTAAACAACGGTCACGAGCAGTGAAAGCGGAATGACTCGGTAACAACAAGATTATTATTTTTCACGTCTGCATTATTGACTTAGAAACAAACCCATAATGCTTCGTGGACGTGTATTTTGATTGCCACACACACATATATAGGTTCAGTTCCACATCTTGGAAAACAAGAAAATATTCGCTGCATAATTTTTTGAAGTACGCGATAGTAAAGAAACACTGAAACTTTAATAGTCCGGACGTCTCCTAATCCTCACACAACTTATTTGAATTATACGGTACTTACAGAGAGATATAATTACAATTCAAAACAAACATATACAGATCAGTCAAGACAATGTAACTGATTAATTTAGTGTAAAAATAATTGTAAATAAGAAAACTAAAATCAAATTGTATTTCAAAATCGAGAATATGCAATGAAATATGTTGAACAACAATGTTTACGGAAGTACAGAAACAGGACGTTTTACGACAGACCAAGTATCTATGTATCATGGTTGCTAAGATATTTTTTTTTTTTTTTGGTATACTGTATTTGAAGTTTTATTTATTTAAGTTTCATTTAGTACATGGAAATATTTCAGTATGCGTTTTCCATTAACCCTGTTGACTGCAGAAATCCGAATTATCAGTCTAGATATTAGATTCTATTGTGGTTCCATAGAATTGTAGTTGCGGTTCTATTGTACCTTCAACTCAAAACGCATTTTACATTAATGTCATTAATTGTAAATGTCTGTGTGTAAAGGGAATGGACAGCAAATGGCTATATTGTGTGAGCAAGAAACGCAGAAAACGTAAATATACATGAAGTAACAAAGATTTGAATTTGTCTGTGTTGCCGTTTATCCTGTGGATGCTAGGTGTGTGTGTGTGTGTGTCTTCTGGCTACTATGGCAACCGTGTAAGTATTAAATGGAAAGTATTCTGGGATAACTATATTTTCTTTTTTCAGTTATTGGTTCCCGTACATTGAAGATGATATTCAGCTATGACTAATGGTACTAAAAGATTTTAGTGTAATATGGAATCTGTCTGACACGAAATTATGTACTAAGGAAAATAAACCGTATCACTTTTTAGATTAAGGCAGATTTAACTAGTTTAGCCATTCAGGATGTTATACGGGTAAAATTTCTGTCAGTAATTTTGTGGAGGAATACAACGTTTATTGTGGAGTTTTATGTTTCGTGGAAAAAACATAATATCAGGTTACCCAGTTCTATAATCAATGTGAATTATACATTTCAAATATATTATTTGATAAACTATTAATTTTAAATTTATGTTAAAAAAGATAAATAAGTGGAGAATAAATTAATTGAAGGAATGTTTAGTTTTGTTTATATTGTAAAATGTTAACAACAATATATATTGTTATACTGAAAAAGTAAACAATGAGTTGCTTTGAAATAAAAGCAGAAGAAAAAAACACTAGAAAACAAACTATGCTATCTAAAGTTAATGTGACATGCTGAAATCGGTAAGTGGAAGCGAGAAACGTTAACGTTAACATAATAAGCAAGCCGAGAAAGAAAGTATGTTGTCTCGTGTTTTACTTCAGAAACTTATAATAAATTCGTTTTTATTTTATATATTGTTTTGCTCTTTTGTTTGCTCGGGATATTTACGTGAATGCGTACTAATAAGTAGTATAATCTCAAACTGTGATTTAAAAAATTTGTTATTTAAAAATTTATATTTGGTATAGATTGATCAGATGTCGTATCGGTAGATAATTGGGAATACAGTTCCATTCTACAATACGCGTAAATAGTTTGTCGATAACAACTGAGCAGACGCGACGAATCATATTTTTTAACGTATCAGCGTTAAAATATGTCATGGCTTGATGGTTTGCAATGCGGGCTCTAAAAATATCGGTATGGAGAACCATACATGACTTCTATGTTGTAGGATTTATATTTAAAATCATTTTCGAAATGAAACATTTCCATTGAAACTACTTCTTTCTACTTCTTGCTTCAGCCTTAACCACAGTACTGTGGTCATTAAGGTATACCACCTCACGTTAGCGCACTCGATTTTCACTGATGATGGCATTGCCAAAACGTCTGGTTTTGCAGAAAACATTGGACCACGGCCAAACAGCCCGGGAATGAATTTTAACAACAAACTACTTCTTTGTTGCCGATAACGTAATACACATATAAACAATTATCCTCGCCCCCTTCACCTATCATTTTCATTTATAGAAAATTACCCCTCTCCCTTCAACTACCCTTTTCATTTATAGATATTTCATCTACTTTTCTACAGTGGATTATTATGATCTTCTTTTCAGGATACTTTATTTATCAAAATTAACCTTTTCTTTACTTTTGTTTAAACATAAAACGTAGCAGGTAAACTACCCTTTCTCCTTAACCGATCTCCACCAAAATCAATAGGCCTCTACAATTCAGGCACGCACGCAAAACATTATTTGATTCTGTTTGAATTTGCGGCAGTTATCGTTCGCTATAGAATAATCTACATACAGACACATAGACAGACACACACACACACACACACACACACACACACACACACACACACACACACACACACACTTTTCGAAAAATTACTTTTCTTCATGTTTTGAGGGTAGTACAATCAGAATCAGCCTAAGATAAGTCTTGAACACGATTTATTCGGCATCACAATACTTCCATTTCCTTATGAAACATGGAAATAAAAATGAGTTGTGTCAGTAAATATGACGCTGTGGGACAGCTGTACAGAGGTGTTTCCAATAACAAAGTAGGAGGGGCCAGCTACTAATGTGTGTACGGTACACACGCGATAATTTGTAACTGGTGCATTACTTCTGTAACACGGTAACACAACTCTTACATTATAATCTACGCGAATAATTGTAATGTAGTGCAGAAACGTCAACATACAGCAACTTACTCTCAGCACCCTGCGTTACTCTATCCACAAGTTTGTCTCGCTGCGTCACTTAGACGAAACAGTGGACATAACATGTTCTTTCTGCCTGGCTCCAAACTTACACATTATATCTTAATTTCTATTCTTTCCTGTGGCACTATTTACACGTCTCAGTTTTATCAATAACAGCTATCTACTTCATCGTAGCTTCATTGGTAAAACGATTTCAAGCTTCGTTTACTCAGGACAATGTGATCTGGCTATAGTCAGTCCAATACAATTATGCTTCAACCATGGCCGGCTCTAGTAGAAGGCCGGAAAATTAAACGTTGCAACACTGGAACCAGCTGATATTTGAACCCGACTAGACGATCTCTTAATATTTGTATTTCAATAATCAAATCGCGTCATTTTTAACTAACAGTTAACCGAAGTTTTATAATTCTTCATTTTTTGCAAATTAAAAGTTTATTATGTAAGTACTGTTATATTATTTACAAATTATAATAATTTACTCATTCACATGATACGAATGCAATAATTCGAACAAAATTAATTCATTAGTCCTAACACTAATTCACTAATTTCTTCAATTTAAACGTATAATGCTAAGTGCAGAACCTATAATTCAGATTTAGCTATAAATAGCCCTACTCATGATTTCAGCAATGCTATGAAATTAAATCAAAATATAACATCTTCACTTTAGCTATTGTACTCGTATTACACTATGTTTATAGGCCTCAGACCCAACGTTGCCACGTTTAATATTCCGATCTTCTACTAGAGCCGGCCATGCTTCAACCCATACCGAGCTCTTGCTTTCTCAGTTGACCTCCTCAGAGACATTCAAGAGTTTTCCCATATAATTGTATAATACATTTTACAACTTCTTTGCACCTCAAAGTTTTTGTGTAATCCGACGAGAAGTATGTTGCAAATACGTATGTTATTTACCAAAATGATGAGTGATTCTCATGATTAAAAAAACTAATTTTATTTTATTAATTTAGAAATACTGTATTCCTTTTTATTACTACAATTATTTTTCAGTTTTATTTTAACAGAAGCAACTACCTTAGACATAGGCTTACGTTATATTATTATGGAACTTCAAAGAAATGTTTAATAGCTCTTGGAGGGGGGGGGGGTTGATCCCCGTGATCAATCCCCGTAGTAACGCCACTAGTCCTCTATTTCTATAGACCTACACTTTATTTTAATACATGGATGTTTTGTTAAATACTTCTATTATTTACCCTTTAAACTGTTAATTGAAAACATGTTGTATGTGTGTATGTAATTCTATCAATATCCTTACCACTACAAGTCGGTTTACAAGACACTCCACAAAAACTCATTTTCACCAACAAACATAAAAAACAGTCCACCTGGAATTATGTCGCCGGAATACGAATCGACCATCCGATTTCTCAAAACATGTCTTAAGTGAGTCATGTTGGTGAGAATACGTCTTGACTAATAGTGAGTCTTAAATAAAAGTAGTAGTGTAATACATCAAGGACAGAACTTTACCAACATAAGAAACTAATAGTACGATAATGTATTCATACTGTGTACAGAATACATACACGTATGTGAGTGCCTGAATGGGGGGTGCAACTCGCACTTACGCATTACAATTACTCCCAAAACAGCTATCTTGTAGATAAGGCTCCTATGCAAGTATATATTTGTTTTGTCTATCGCATGTTACCCTTTTTGTATCTACAAGTAGAATCTATTGGCAAATAATTGGGCGGAGCCTGATGAGCGTAGCGAAATTTAGCCCACTATCCATGACTCGGTGCACAATTTAGACCGCGAACTCCGCCGAAACTACTCAACCGAATGTTATAAAATTTTGCATATATATCTGGACTGTATTGTAGAGTGCATACATGTAATTCTTATTAATCTACATTATTTAGTTAAAAAGATATTACTATTTTTTTAAAATCTTACCTTAAACGTGTGAGAGGAAGAGAGATAGAGATATCGTGGCCCAGCTACGGCGCTCCGTCTCACTCGCACTTACGGGGCGCTAGGCGACTCATCGGCCACCGGCCGATTTCGATGGTTGCGTGCCGGTGCGTGTGCGTGTGCGAGTGCGGCTTCCGCCGCCCGCACTGGCTGTCGCTCCATAATAAAGGTTTTGCTGTATACACTTTGTATTCATGTCTCACACGTGTATAGTTCAAACAGTAGTAGAGCATTGTTTATGACGTAGCCAGATGTACGGATTGGACTTAAGTGTTGAACAAGTGTCAATTTTTATACGAGAATCTATGTAGTCGCTGATGCAACTGCAACTTTCCTTTACATATTGCAACGAATCACAGTTCAGGTAAATTTTAATACAAATTCTATTTAAATTAGTATTCTTCTACTTCTTTATTCAATTTTCCACACTCTATTAAAATTATTATTCTTATACTTCTTATTCAACTTTGTACTTTTTATTCAAGTACTTTTTCTGTTATACGCATATTAAATACATTCTTGTTCATCAATTTATATATACGTATTATTTATAGTATACCTCGACGGAGAAGGGGTCCAAATATTGGTCGTTTAACTGCAACTCAAAGACGGATGAGACAGCGACAAAATCTTGCTGCAGCAACTGTTGAAGGCCCTGCAGAACATAACATGAATCATGTGTTATATGATCAAAACAACACAGGATATAGGAAACTTCAGAATGAATTTGAAGATAATTTACGATCTCTAGAATTCTATGAATGTGTAGACCTAAATTGTTCTCGAGTGTTGATGCAGCAAACATTTTGTGATATGTGTCTGCAGTGTAAGCGAAACCCAAATACGTTTACTGCAGTTAATCGTATGGATCCTAAAGATGTACCTATAGAACTGATGGATCTCACTGATGTAGAACAACTCTTGATAGCGAGAGTACAACCAGTGATGCGTGTGTATAGGGTGAAATCGAGAGGCTTTCCCAAGTCAGTATGCTTATAAGGGAAATATTATAAATATTGGTCAAAATATAACGGAGATTGTTAGTTCCTTGCCCCCTTTTGCTGCGATGCAACTCTTAATGGCGCCTACTGGTGTGGCAGCTAACAGTATTGCTGGACAAACTATTCATTCAGCTCTAAGAATAAATACTTCAAAGAAAAGGGGAGGAACTTTTAAAGACTTAGAAGTTGAATCCAAAATTGCTTTTGAAGAAGAATTAAAACATGTGAGGTTCGTTATTATTGATGAAGCCGGATGTTGGGTTTGAATTTGTTTTTCAAAGTGGATATGCGACACAAACAAGCAAAGCAGCGTTCTTCAGCTGTTCATTTTGGTGGCCTTTGAGTGTATTTAGCAGGTGGTTGGTCCCAACTTACACCGGTTTGTGACAGGAGCCTTACAATATTGGTAATAATGTTCAGACCATTCGATTGAATCTTTTATATAAACAGTTCAAAAACGTTTTCTTTTTAACGGAGATTATGAGACAGCAAGGTGATGATCAAAAAAATTTCAGAGAGACTTTAAATAGAGTCGAAAATGGAACAATCACTGAACAAGATAATCAGCTCTTACCTAAAAGATCTTATGTAAACAATATCCGGGACAATTTCAAAGATACTGTCTGTATAATGTCGAAAAATGCTGAAATCGAACGCTTTAATTATGAGAAACTAGAAAGCAAATAAACGCCCCGTGGCTCTAATCAATGCAATCCATAATTGCCGAGAAGCCTCTCTAGCAAAATCTGACGATGCTCAGGGATTATTTGCCCAATTACGTTTATGTAATGCTCGAGTTATCCTTAGAAAAAATCTTTTGGTCACAAGAGGACTAGCCAACGGTTCAGTTGGGGCAGTAACTGATATTATTTATGACCCGGCAGTTGAATGCGAAAATTATATCAATCACATGCCAATATGTATACTTGTATCTTTCGACAAATATACAGGACCAGATGCGTACGAGAATTCAAACCCATTCTACCAGTAGTGGCATCATTCATGAGAAATTAAATGTCTTGTACTCGCAAACAATTTCCTTTAATGTTAGCATATGCTCTTAGTATACATAGATTGCAAGGGATAACATTAGATACAGGTTGAACTAACGTATGTTGCTCTTTCCAGAGCGAAAACATTAGAAGGATTATTATTAAAACCGACGTTTAATTTTGATAGACTGCTAAAACTTAATAGAAGTTCATCAATGGTTGATCGTAGAGATGAGTTGCAAATGTTGTGGAATATGTCTAATGACAATTAATGTATATTGGACTATAATGTAGTGTATTCAATAAAAAGTGTGTATCATAAAAATATATATATTTTGCTGATTGTAAGAATACTGATAAATAAATTATTACGAATCTATTTATCTAACGGATCAAAGACTGTTGATTGTCAAAATATTGATAAATAAATTATTACGAATATCAAATGCTCCGCCCATTTGTGTCAGTGACACTCCTAGTATATCTGTATTTCCACTAAAAATGTTTGAATTCTTGAAATATTCTTTTACAGCTGTTCTGGCAATCAGATTAAAAATTCAGTACTTTATAGGCCTACTTTGCTTGTTAGTTATACTTAAAATACGTTATAAATCTTTTTTTTTTTAATTTGCAGTTACTCTAACATTTCGACACTAAAATATTGTTATTTTATTTGTACGGATTCATATGACGATTTTCTATTACGTACATTATGGATTTAAATTTTGTGAGTCCAATTTCATAGTGATTATAAATATCATTTTGTATATTATATTCTGTATTGTATACGTTATTTTATCTATGATGATGTATAAATGGTATTTTTTAAATATACATATTTACACACAAAACCACACATATATACAGGAGAACTAGCTCCCATTCTGTACAGCGCTTTTCCGCACAGGTCGTATTCCCACTGTCAAAGTAGAACTGCTGTTTTAAACTACTTAGAATATGCTTTCAAACTAAAACCACCTGTTTTATTAGTGGTTTTTTAATACATACTTCGTTAGATGACTCGCTGTCCATAATCGTCAGAACTGTATTTCATAGTGAATGATCTATCGTAAATTGTATAAAAAAGTAATAAATAATGTTTGCATTAAAGAGATAGTTTAACATAAAATTGTGTAATGTAATCAATAGAATAACAAATATTGCGTGTGTATGTGTGTGTGTGTGTGTGTGTGTGTGTGTGTGTGTGTGTGTGTGTGTGTGTGTGTGTGTGTGTGTGTGTGTGTGTGTGTGTGTGTGTGTGTGTGTGTGTGTGTGTGTGTGTGTTTGTGTGTGAGGCGTATATTTTAATAATAACGCTCGTTTTAATTTGTATCATTTATTTTGTTTACATAACAACACAATACAAAAAGTATAAGCTTGTGTGAAGAATATTGATTTTTGCCAAAGGTACACGGAAGCGCGCGTTAACAGGACATAATAATAGCGATTAGTAGTGAAATACGTATTTCAAAATTTATCTTACATAGCATCGAGACCTTAATTGGGCCACATTCTTAATATCATTGATTGTATTTACATTTACGACCTCTGAAAATGTCTAAGAGTTTTAAAAACGTTTAATTTAGTCGACATGAGCGGAGAGAAGCTAATAATATTAAAAGCTGATCAGTCAAGGAGTTAGCGGTGAAAATTGATTACCACGGTAAGTCGCAGACTGTTTAGAACGTCTCGGCTTTGGAAAATGGATTGCAAATGCGTTGAGCAAGGCTGTGCTGAGAACACCAAATTATATTCTCCACAACAAAGCGTAAAACCATATAATATCCTACAAATAAAATTAGAAACGCTTTGAACATCATTTTTTAATTTGTAATTGGATGTATCTTCTCACAATCAGTTTTCAAATGCTTTTCGAGTTCGAGACATAATTACAGATTTAAGGCAAGTTTATCACCATCCTCATCATTACTTCAAGGATGCCTTAGACCTGTTCCGGAACCCATCTCCTCCTTGGTCTCCCGACATGTCTCTTCCCAGTAGGGTGATAACCCAAGGCAGCCACAGGTAGACGGATAACAGATATTGGGTGTAGTGTTCACACCATCTACTTCTGTGGTTTTCAATCTTCTGATGCAATGATACAATCGGTTCTAATATCCTCGTTCCTTCTCCTATCAAAGAGAGAACAACCTTGCGTCCATCTTAGAAATTTCATTCCGTCTGCTTGAATCTTCTCCACGTCCCTTTTACCAAGAATCCATGTCTCACTAGCATACAGGAATGTGAGGACAACCACAGTTTTATAAAACGTCATTCTGATATTCTTAAGTGTTTTATTTTTCAGGTACCTATGAATCGTTCCACAGATGTGTCTAAAGTGTGTTAGCTTACTAACCCAATCAATTTTAAGGCAACTTAGTTTGAGAAATTATTTAAATTTTTTTATGCTGTATCGCTTGTCCTTACACAGTGGATAAAATAGTTTAATATCGTCATCTGCCGGAAACTAGTGAGCACAGTTGTGTGATTGGATAACTGAACTGTACCGAACCGTTTGAATCCGAACCGAGTTGCATTGGAGAGTGTATATAACGTGAGCAATCTATGCAAACGATCGCATCGGAATTATGGAAATGCACAGACGGTGGGTGCAAACGTCTGCCATTCCACGGACGCATAATGTTTACGTTCGCGTTTATTATTGCCCGGAAGGAATTCGGATCGAATTTGGTTTCTTCCGTTTAACCTTTCTGTCTATATTCCACTGAATTTCCTATTGTAAGATATTTTCTTACAGAAGCGGTTAGGAATATTTCATTTGTTCTCATAACATGGGTTGACTTTACACACTTTACGAAGAAATGTTGCAAACATTACAAGGAAATGTAAGTGTTTCTTATAAGCGTTTGTTGCTGTTCAACAGGAGGACTTGCTAGGCTAAATTGTAATAGCATGAAGGATAATTGACAGAAATAGATGAGCAAGAGAAGGACGGTTTTTAAATTAATATTTTTTGCAATATAAAACAGGATGTATTTGTTTTTGTTATTAAAACAGTAATATAAGCTGGTCACTATTTTAGGGGTCCGGATTTGATTTCCGGCCACAACATAAAATAAAAATGCACTTTTCAGCTTCCAGACAGACACAGCCTATGATAATGAATACCTGCGATAACATCCTGAGGTAATAATGGACGGCTGAAGAACCTAACCTAACCTTCCCGCACTATGTTTTCTAAATACCGGTCTGCTGTAATAAAGTAGCCAAACCTGTCTAACTCATAAATTTCTTGGATTATACAAAAAGAAGCCACTAGTATTTAAAAAGATGAAAGAACCCAGTCTTTGACGTGTTTAATCAGACCTTTAAGAACAGCACTGTTAAAACGTCGTGATAAATTTTACCTATTCTGAGTTATTTGTTTTTCATTAACCTAAAAAGCATGTAAACATGTGACAGCTCATACGGTATAGAATATTATAAGAAGACATACACATATATAATCACGAAGTAAATTGCATTTAAGAGCTACTATCTGTGTATAATAAGCGTATCAGCTCTATTTTTTAAAAGCACAAGAGTGTCATCAACAACGTAAGAATAATCAGACATTGTTTCTATGCGTCAGATTGTCGAGCCAAACGAATGGCATAAGCCTGTCGGTACGAAGACTTTAAGAAAAGTTTTCAACACGATAAGGTGGGACAAGGCAAGGAATTTACATTAAAAGAGAGGAATGTGGCGTAGAGCACACAACAGAAATGGCGAAATCTACGTAGCAGACGAATCGATGAAGGAAAGGATTATATCTTATTTAAAATATTGTGGAATGACAGAATTAGTAATGAAGTCAAAACTGCCATAGATAAAGTAAGTCTTGAAATTTTTCTGCAAATAAATTTAGATGTAAAACTTGGAAATTACCTAAAAGAAGTGAAAGCAATTAGAAGGCAGTAGACGATTATACCTGTAGAAAATCCAGTTACAATTTTGAAAATTAAATATCACGTAAATCAATATGTACGACTTTGGTGTCTCAGAATAACTAAGGGAGAATAGAATAAAACCAATTTATTTACGTTACGGCGACCTCCGACAGTCTATTATTTATAGTACATGAATGTTCGTTAGTAAAAGATAAATTATAATAGGTGTAGTAATTTTTATATTTGTGCACTTCAAGAATATCAAAAGATTTTTTTCACTTTTAGAAAAATAGTAACGTAAAAACATTTGCGAATTACTGTAATTACAGTTGTGCCTACTTCAAGCGAATAACTTATCATTCCACAATTCAAGATGTAGGTCTATAAAGGAAAGTTTATTCACTTTAGTCACAAAGACGGAGTATCTAAGGCGTGTGCTGAAACTAGTATTCTTGATAGAACGGAGCAGAACATTAATTTATAATCAAAGAATGCAGTTATAATTTATTCCTTTCGACCATCGTTTGTTGCCTATTCATCACATGAGCAAACCTCTGCAGCTCCCTTTTTCCAATACGAGCTTTTGTGGTCTCCTCTGCTTGCATTCGTCTTCTAATCTCCTCATTACAATTTCTTTGCAGATTCGGTACTATGCACTGCTTTTCAAGCAGTCAACCACGACAGCATTCGTTCTCCTTTCAGCTTCACACTCGCATGAAATTATCTCCTTTCAATAAACATCTTGTCGGGTCAGTATCCACGGTCCCTTCATTATTCATTAACAGTTTGGTTGAATAATAATTTAATAATTACTTATTAACGACTTTATTTTGTATCATATTTTCTTATTTCCATATATGACTGGATGCATATTGAAATGGCTTTAACCTGTCAACGTAAATTCCGATTTCTAGTTGACAAAAATTTTACTTGCTAATTAAATCAAACAGCCCGTAAACATGTTTTGTGCTCGAAAACTGCCGCCTCCCCGTTCTCCAGTGCTGTCATGTTTGACATGGCCCGGATACGATGACGGGAATCGTGTACAACTTCCGGACGCGTGTTTTAACGTCCGTCAGCGTGTCAAAACAATGCGGAGCAGTGCGTGTAAGCGAGTGTTTGTGACGAACAGAGCAACGAAGGCCTGTACCAACAAATATTGCCCACGCTGTACGATTGTGAATAAACACACACCAAACAAGTTTAAAGCAGTGATCCAAATTACTACTTTTCTATGTAGGCTATTGCAAAGGATAAATGAATCACTGTGTTAATGGAAGCATAAACAAATCGATGCCGCCAGTGGTGTTCACAGTCCAGGTATTACAAACGGTTGCTTATTACGTAGATCAGTGGGTAAAGTGCTTGGCCGGAAATCTAGAACAGATCCGAATAACGATCAGCATTATAAACTAAATGTGTCAGATTTTTAGTTGTCAGATAGTCTCAGTTTGGGAAAATGAATTCTTGGAATAATTTTGCCTGACGGCTCACACTAGACCGGCTACCTTGTCTTGACACTCACAATGCACTTTGGTAGTTCCAGATTATATATAATTTAAAAAAACACACACACACAAGAGTTAACCATTCTGGAATCAATTTAAAGGCAGTATGTAACTCTGACAATCTCAGTGACAGTATTCAGGTTAAATTATTCCTGATTTATAAAAAATGAATGCAACAAAAGCAGCACTTTTCACTCAAATTATAGACATTCAGAATACATAGTCAAGTTAAATATACGCTTATAATATTAGTTACCTCCTTCTTTCCCGTGGCGGTACTGTTCACACCTTTATTGTGGGTGTCACTCATGGGTATGTCTTGTCCACTTTAGGCGTAGACTGACGTAATCTATAATGAAGGATTTTTTGCATAGTTGTTGCATTCGTATTTGATTCTCAATCTATATCATTAACCACTAATTGGGCCAGGAAGTTTTATTCATTACTTGGTATCCAAATATGCCTAGCAACCATTCAGTAATCTTTGTAAGCGTCCAAATTTGTACTCACGTGTGAAAATAGATCGTGTTATCGTCTTGTATATCATACTTAAGTTTTCGTTTAACTAACTTTGATCCTATGCAGGATTCCTGCATTAGATTCCTGTGTTAGAGTGTAACAGAGAATTATGCGATGGAGCGTGGCAAGAGAAACATGACACGGACAAACATGACACGGATATCATGACATGGACAAAAGAAGTTGAACGTGGGCAATATTGCCGTCATATTGTATAATTTAGAGCACCTATTCTCAGACCGGAAAACAACCCCCCACCACACCAGAGGGAGCTTAAACATTTTTAAGGTGGATCGTATTCTTGTGAAATAACAAGATCAATAAAAAATCTAATATAATAGTTGAAAAAAGAGACACAAAATATTTGGAAAATCCAATTTCTGTGAATATTAAAGTATTTTTAATTCAGTTTTAAGTGAATTATTGTTAAACTATTTAAATTTCATACTTTGAAGATTAATAATCAACATTTGCAAAAATAAGTCATTATAAAATAATAGGAAAATTTTATTTAATGTGTTTAGCAAATTTCTAATCTATACCAGGTTCCACACGCACTGGTGCTGATGGGCGGTCGTGCATGCATCGCACACGCGCGCAAGCGCGCGCACACACGCACACACGTTTTAACGTATTATAAGGGGCATGGTTTTATATGAGCGCAGATCATAAAAGCTGACAAACTCTCAGAACATCCATACCTTCAAGATAATTAAGGCTTCTGATTTTTAATCTATTCCTTTAGAAGTACAATAAACAATGTAAAAAAATAATTTCTAAAGTAATCAAAATGTTGTTATGTCACGTAAATAAAACGTATCACTTCTGTTGCTCACCTACCTGGGTTCTGTAACCTTAGGTGTGTAACATACATAACACAATACAACAAATTATATCACAGTAAAACACAGTAAATCACAATAACTAACAAACTTAACTAATACCTCTAATTATTCTTAGTTATAGTATCCTTCAAACTTACTTGTCGACTCAATTGTGAGTAATGAGAAGGGCGCATGTTAAAAAAAAACAAATCATCGGTTGGTGAGCATAGTTAAGTGAGTTTATTGGTTTAAACAAAACAGAGATTGCTTCTTTTTATGCCTTTATAAATACTGATCAGCCAGGATATTAAACTTCGATCATTAGATCTTAGGATCCATAACAAACTAAGTGCTAAATGATCTCAGAACTAAATTACTCGAATTGCAATACTTGAAAAGGTCAACTGTAAGCTAAATTAATTAAAACAATTAATTTATCAATACATGTATCAATACCAGCGTACAAAATCAAATACTAATGGCGAGCATGCTACAGTTGTCACTGACTTTTGTCTTTACTCTCACTTATCCATAAAGTCTCTGTTGCTACTAAATGTTGGTATATCCTCGTTTATGAATAGTGTGCAATTACCACGAGGTGTTAATAAGAGTTTAAGGTGTTACTTGTATAGCCTGCATGATACGATGGCGTCAAGGAGATGTAACTAGTGCCACGTGCTTATGATCTGCAGGTCTGAACTCTTCTCGTAGCTTGTAGAATCTGCATACTTCGGTAAAGTAAAGCCATGAAGAGCACTGGATTCCTGTAGTTTCTGTTTCTTTTAACGGGTTACCAAAATTAATATCGCCAACATGAAGCTATCGCCGCTAACGTTGAACTCTCGTCCCCAACGTAGAACCAAGTTCCTACTGCAAATTCCACTTTCTTAGAATACGTTCCGCATTATCGCGTTCACACATTAAATTTTACTACATTTAACATTCATTTATAATATAAGCATTACAATCATAAAGTTACGCTTTAAGTTCCATAATAATATCAAACTGGCATAAAATTACATATCTTTCTTTTCTGACATAGCTATTTTCTAACACAAAAAATGTTAAATTGACATAAAATTCACACTTTTTTTTGTATTCTACTGGCTGATAATGGCTTTTGTTAAGAGGCTTCGTTTAGAAGCATGTTACTTCCAGATATGTTACAGATTACAATTGTTTCTTCTTTTCTTTTTTTTTTACATAAGATGCGTACAATCTGGTTTCAAAATGACAAAGCAATACAGTTAGATACTGGTACTGATTCATATTAGCCAAACTGACAATAAATACCTTGGTTAAAGGCTCTGCACTTATGTGTCGACTTGGAGACGAGGAGTAGTTCTGCTCACGGTTATTTCTGAATGTCGACTGACTAATTTTGCCCGGTTAAAACCTTACTAGACAATGAACGGGGCGGACGGCGTGACGTCAGGACGTCGGGAAAAGTATGGAAATGGTTCTATATCACGATTAATTGATTTAATTCCGTTTAATTTGATGATGGGCCAAATCGTTGCATTCGGCAGAACCCGAATAATTGCAATACTTTATAAAACAATTATTTACGTTATCCATAACATTATTTATTATAAGGAACTAAAGAATCAGATCAATAAGTAGGCTTAATTGTGTGTTGAGCCAAGTTTCCAAGAGATATCAAAGGGAAATAATTCTATAAAAAATTCTGAATAAATGTCAATGACATGTGGTGACAGTAAACAGGGCCAGCATACTGGACCAAATTCACCCTGAATTTTCATTGTCAGATCCATTATTTGACATTTTTTCTGCCTTAAAATGTGTCTTAAAATTTCCTCTTTGAATTTTTAAATGTTAAGTTAGTTAATTTAAAAAGCTTTGAGTCCTTATTAGGATCGTAAGTTGACTGTCTGCCTTCAGAAGCATGTCGCGTACACATTCACAGACACCCTCACTTGTCTAAATCTTGCCGTGTCATGTGAAAGTCGACAGGCGTTACAAGGCAGACAGTAAACCATCTTCGCTGGTTTGTCGACAGGCAAGAAACAAAAGCGACAAGATCCCAGTGCCCCTACAATTGTTCGAGTAGGCTGCAAAGCAGATATGAACAATGCCGTTTTATTCGTTAGAGTTTGATCATTTCACAACAAAGGATCTTACGATTCTGGTCCCCTATGCAGGATGGGAGTGCAAGTACGGATTTCCAAGTAATGCTTCACCGTCCTGACTTCACGCAGTTCTACGGCTCCCTGAAGACCTCATCCGTAGGTGCTGTGAAAACTTTAATAGCGAGGGCTGTAGACGCTGCCGCCGTGGCCGAAACTGCGCTCCTACGCTTTGGTTATTATCTTCCCCAAGGAAACGCTTCGATATCTCCCCGAAACCCGTGTCTCCACAGACGTTTTGTTGTTTGACGATAAACTGATTAGGCTCTATATTAGACAAGATAGGGGTGATGCTGCCTCATGATGTTGCATTTTTGGGGGGAGGGAACGGATCACGGGGGCTGGTTTGCCATACTCTTTTGACTAGAGACATTTTCCTCACAACTGGAGTGAAGAGATACGACATTGTAAGCCGATAAACTTTCCTCTATACCATGTTTGGTAATACTTATATTCAGATGTACAGAATCAGCACAGAATGTCTCTTGTGTTCAGCAAAGACACCCCTTATTTCCCATTACGTTTATAATTTCGTAGTTCAACCGTGACAAGAAATTGTTGTTATTCTTCCTACCTGATACATAAAGCTCTAGATAAATCGTCTTTGACATATAGATGATATCCAGATGTCACAAAAGACGTCGCTGAAAAGGGAATTGAACAAGATTTAAACTTTGTGGCTTCTTAAAGTATTTTCTACGTAAATATAATACCTTCATAAAAATCGGAAGTAGACATGGTTTTGGTATGAAGGCATTGTCAAAATGTGAATATCAAACAAATTAATCAATTATAATATTGTTACGACGGTCTAACTCATCGTCGTAGATACAGGGGAAAACAAAATACAAGACACCAATAAAGTCACTAAAAACCATCTTCAGTTATCACAATTAAAGAGTTTGTAATCAACACGTTATTCAACAAGATTGTACTCGTACAATAATTCAATCTAATCTGTCCACACAAATAATAATGTCAACTGTAAAGAATTCTGCGCTACAAACACTTTTCACTAATACACTGCTTGATACGCACTGTGTAAATCGCCCGACACTAACTGGAACCTCACTTGAATAAATCGCTACTTAAACTGAAACTAAGCGTCGCTGAATGCCTATGTCTGTACCCCCCACTGAGATTCCAGAGTAATTCAAAATACGTGTCAAACTAGTAGAAAACACTAGAGCGTAATTGCTTGCGGCCTTGAACACAGTGGGCGCGGGCCGGTGAAGTCTGGAATAGTCTCGGTGCCGACGCGTGACAAGTGTCACGTAATTGTCCTTCGTCTCAAAGTAGCAGCAATATGTACGCCCGCGCGCCCGCACACGCACACGCACACATTACAGGCGGACTCCACTGTGATAGCCGGGAAACACGTAGAATGTTCTGTAGTGGCGTAACGACAGTAAGTGGGAAGTGGTACGAAGAGTACTGCGTTATGGTTATCCCACTACAACACTGGGTAAACATAATAGAGATTTAGTGAAGAAATTTGCACTTAGGCGTGTAAGGAAGCCATAAGGAAGGTGCCGTGATAATTACTAGAAGAGCGTCTTGTCGTCTTCGAACATTAGATGTTTACCAGACACTAAACACATCGCTGACGACACATAACAATCACATTACCGTGCTTTGTTTCTGCTGATTTCACCCCTCTGCGCTGGCAATACGTCATCCCTCCTTATTGGATTGTTGCTGCGCCGTATAGAATAACAACCGTAATTACACTCTCAGACAGATACAGTAGCAGACGAGAAACAGGCATAGTCTTACTTGTTCATGTTTTTGGATGTATGGTGTGTAAAACGTTTAAATAGCAAAGGCCATATTTTGCATCATCTGTATTTGTGTGTGTGTGTGTGCGCGCGCGCGCGCGCGAGCGTTTATATGTACAAACATACTGACTCATTAATTTCAAAATCTTTCTTACAGTTCAAATCTATAATCTGTCCCTTGTCAAGTATCCTCTCGTTTCCGGATAAATCAGTTAATACTTAAACTTTATATTACAAACAATGCTACTGTCTATTGAAAAAGAGATCTAAAGTTTACCATTTAACAGTTATGTTACTCGATAGTATTGTTAAAACGGTCTTCCTGTACAGTGAAAAACAAAATACAAGACACCAATGAAGTAACTAATCACCAGCTTTAATTATCACAATTAACATTTTGTAAGCAACAAGGTAGTCTCTTATAACAATTCACATAAAAATTGTCCACACGTAATAATAATGTCAACTAATAGAGTCACGCACAATTATATTACAATATCACTTCGTTACAATACTTCGAACATTACTTGAATAAATTGCTACTTAAACTGACTCTAAGCGGCAGCTGTCGTTGTTTAAATAGATAGCACAAGTCTTCCAGAACAATCCATAATACGCGTCAACACTACAGGAAAACACTAGAGCGTGATTGATTGAGCCTTTGAACAGAGGCTTCTCTATCTTGTCCAAAGTTTTCCTGGACGTTGATTCCATGTCCACGTCTTTATACGTATTCCTTAGCCAGAAGAGCTGTTCTCTTCCAGTACCACGACGGCCCTCAATTCTTCCATTCAGGATTAATTTTAGAATTACAGGATTTCTCTCACCTCAAAACGTGACCAAGATAAGCGGGTTTTCTGGTTTTACTGGTGTTTAGCAGTTTGCAATGAGTATCCGCTCTTTGAAGGCCCTCAGCATTAGAGACCCAAGAGATCCGGAACGTTCTTCTGAGTGTTCACACATCAAAGGCTTCCAGGCTTGTTACCTTGAGAGTTCTGCAGTCGATACAGAAGCATGGACCAAACATAAGACCTGATAATCCTCTAACGTAGCATGATGGTCATGTTGGTGTCACAAAGCAAGGTCCCATTTTATTAAAGACAGCGCGGGCAGATTCAATCCTGCAGTTGACGGGAATATTGTATGAACAAAGCGACACGTTCAATATTCTTGTTGTTAAGATAGAGGAATAACGACTCGGTCGACTGCATAACATGAGTTCGTTTTTTTCAACTAACGTTCCCTATCTCCTATTTTGGAAATTTTGTCGAGAAGTAGTTGTAGGTCCTAGATGAATTTAGCCATGATGCGATACAAGTTAGCAATAGTCAGCAATTGCGATACAAGTTATTCGTTTTTTTTTTACACTAAACTGATAGTTACATACCGTCTGTTTGTAATTGTACAGTATTTTCATAAAAAAGTGATCAAAATATTTTGTCCTAACGACAAAACATTTGTATGTTATAATTGCTGTTAATCCATCTCGACTCATAAATTACCGTTTAATCCATAAAAATATATTCTTCTGCACTTCCACACTGTAAACCACACTGTACGTTGAACACAAAAGTTAATGTTCACTGTGCTCCCGTGTTTCGACGTTTCTGTAATAAAATAAATAAAGTAGTAATTTTAAAAAAATAGATATATTTTATGATAGCGTAAAAAAGACTGTTGTTTCGGGGGCATGTTATTACTCTGTCGTGTTGGAGTATGAACACTGAGTTAATGCAGGTGTGTAAAACGATGCTAAAAATCACTTGGAGGCGTAACTCGTAACGTGGGAGTGTTTACGAGAGCTGATGAGGATCATAAGATAATTTTGACAATAAGAAGAAAGATATGTGAACAGCTTTCAGATCAATTAGTATCAATCCCATTATCATAAAAGCAATACAACATTTCTACAACAATTCTATATCGAGAACAAAAATAAGAAAAAATTTGTCACCAGAGTTTCAGGTGATCAAAGGTTTACGCCAGGTGTGTTGTCTATCACCCACGCTTTTTAAAATTTATACGGAGAAAGCAATAGAGACTTGGAATAAAATGTGCAGGAACATGAGAATTCCACTTGATAGTGATACAGTTTATTTGTCACAGTTTGCTGATTACCAATTACATTTGGCTCAAGATTTTAAAGATATAGATTAGATGACTAGAAAGTTAATACAGGATTATCAGGAATAGGAACTAAAGATAAATATGAATAAAACAAAATACATATCAATAAGTGACCTTCAGCAATACTTGATATTGGTGGAAGAGATGGGGAGATTTCATGTAAGGTGGAATACAGGTATAGAGGGGTGAAAATTACTGCCAATGGGAAGCAAGACAAAGAAATAAAATCCATAATTAATTTGGGAAAGATTTCTATCTTTACATTAAATGGAATCCTGTGGGATAAGCAAATTTCAGCAGAAACTAAAAAAAAAATATTTGAAACCATTGTTGAAGCATCATGACTTAGGGCTACCAATAAACACACAAGAACAAAATTAATGACAGCAGAGATGGACTTTTGGAGACGTTCGGCAAAGAGTATCCTGATGTGAGAGAAGTGAGAAAGTTAGAAATGAAATTAATAAGGACAGAATGAATGTGGACAAAAAGAATGGCACAGGAAAGGTTACCATGGAGAGCTATGGGGTGGACCCCACAAGGAAGAAGGAAAAGAGGAAGACCCCCACCTATCACCTGGAAAGAAGAATCTCAGACTATACTGTGGAAAAGAAAATTTGAAGAAGATCTTTGGATAAACAGGCAACATTAGAAGATAAGAATTCAATCAATTCTGTAATCTTTAGTTCCGAAAAATATGTAAACAATGTACAACCTGAAATAATATTAATAATAGAAGAAAGATAGCGACATCATAAGTAACTGTATTGAGACGTAACTGTATTCTGAGGGAATAAGTGAGGAGAGATAACTTAGGGAAGGACAGTAAGGAAAAGACAGAGGAAGGAAGAGGATGGACATATTGGAAGATCTACAGAAGGTCGTGGAGGTTAATGCACCGGACAGAGAGTCAAGGCGTCTAACATTCCTTGTTAACTGTCGGAAGGCGGCTAACTCTAAAAAAGAAGAAGACAGTTTGTTGACTATAGTGCACACAAAATACTAAAAAAAGAGTACTTCATTAAAAATAACTGTTTCAGAAAATTTCAGTGTACTTTGTTGGATTTATTCTCGGTAACTCTATTTTGTTACAGTTTTAATTTCAATTATTTATAACAAAATAATCGTACACAATAAAAGTATTTTGGACACTAGCGATATGTTATAGGATGAAATGTAAGGAAGTTAAATATTTAAGGAAGTTTTCTGACAACCTGGTATTTTTGTACTTGAAACTACATAAAAGTTGATTTACTTGTTAAAACTGATTACAAGTACTGTTAGTAATTTTATTATATAGGACAAGTAATACAGGCACTACTTAGTTATATTGTTTACTGTTTATGTTAAGTATCTCAGAGCTGACGTTTAAATTCTTTGTAAATAATCTGTCAGAGAAGCTCTCGTGACGTACGTTTATCTAAGCAGACGAGTAGTCTGCAGAGAGCCGTGTATAATTTACCGAGAAGGTAATAATGGTAAAAGGTGATCAGTCAAGGTGTTAGTGTGAGTAAAATGGATTACCTCGGAGCGCTCTACCTCTGGGAAACGGACTGCAAAAACGCTGAGCAGGATTTCCCTGAGACGATGCTGACAAAAAAAAGATAATAACACTTCGTGGGGGGTTACGGGAAGGGAACGGCGCTGAATATTTAATTTTATAAAATACTTTCATTCCACTCAGAATTGGTCTACGTGGATTTTTAATAATAACATCACTAAATTTTGAATCAACACAATTCGTATAAATTGCTTTCAACTAAAATCGTTAATTTTGGTGACCATACCTGCGATAAAATGATAAACAGTTGATAAAACAGTGACCAGATTAGAAATTCTGTCAAGATTCTTCAAAATTGTATGCGTTTTCGTGAAATTTTGTTGTTGGTGCATATTACAAACTATATTCAGTACAGTACGTACCGATTACTGAAGGATAATTGCATTATCTGAGAATGCTTTAAACGAAATCGCGACTGTTTTCCGGTAGAACCATTGTTAAATTGGGTTTGCTCAAACTACTACCAAGCCCTCTCTGTCAGCTGCCGATAATTAACATCATAGGGCAATTCAGTTTACTACTGGCGTAGGCCTACCTGCCCGATTAATACATCTCTATTTCTATTTTTCCCTAGATCCGCAGCACACCAGACACACATATTCAGTCATGATTGTATGATAGAATGTCGTCAGTGATACGGTTGTTGAACAATTGCTCGAGAAAAAAGACGCACCTAAACATTAACTCAATTTAAAAATGACACCTGTGTGGTTAATTATGGTAACAAGAGTTATGTCTAAGTTCTGGTTGCTTGTGTCTCAATCATTTACTAATATGGTTGAATCACACCGTTATAATAGTAGCAGAATTATCACCATTCCTTACTGCAGCGTGGAATAAAGATGCAAATTGGTATGATAATATTTTTTTAACGAGGTCAGGTGGAAAAATTTGCTGTACAAATGTTCTGAACTTTGCACACTTCCGCGGTCTGTGGGTTTGAGTATTAAACCCGACCCACAAAAAAACTCCCTTTTCTCTTCTAGGACACTAACTTGGAACTGTTTGACACATTGTTTTGAATTATGCTTATTTTTCTTTAGCCCTAGAGCTCTCGTCCGGCTTGTTATTCTTCTATATTGCGTTGTCAAAGTCTATTCTCTTCACCCGAAGAATCTCTTCTACGAAGCGTGCCACACAGTTCCAGGTGACCCGCTCTAAGCATCACTTCGACTATTTTATACGGAGAGATCTTCTGCTTAATACTGTCTTGCAACGATCTCCTATGTTGCAACGATCTGTCGCAGACGGAGAAAGCATGACTGACATCGTCCGCAGCTCCCGGGCAGTACAAGGCACTCTGGTGACTCGGACTTTACAACTTCTTCAGATAAGATCGAAAATACTCGTGTCCAGTCTGAACCTGGCTGAGGTAATAGACGATCTCTGCATGTTTCCTCCCCTGCACCTGTTTGGTAAGCCTTCTCGTCCAGCGACCTCGCTCTTCGTGATCCCAAACTCTCTACCAGCTCTCCATCATCTGGCCTCTCGGCGTGCATCTTCACCACCTATCTCCTTCATCCTCTGGAAGACGATTTTCCGTCTTGGAGAGAAGGTCGATTGGAATTACTCCGGCAACAACCAAACCAGCCGGTTCGGAAACCGTGCGGTAGGCCAATGCTACTCGAAGAGATCTTCGTATTTTGAACTGGGTTACTTTTTTCCTGTAGATCAATGATGATGATGGTGGTGGTGGTGGTGGTGGTGGTGGTGGTGGTGGTGGTGATGGTGAGGAGGAGGAGAAGAAGAAGGTGGCTTGAAACATATTTACTACATTGTATTACAGTGTAATAGCAGAACATTATGTGAATTTGGAAAATTTCTTTCAACGCATTTAATATTATTGCAAATCTCTAAATTAAATATTGACCATTTGTTTATTTAATTAATTTTTCGTTACTGCACATGTAATCAATTCACACTAATAGACAGTGGTCCAAAATTTATAGCAAGGAAATCACGTCTTGCTTTATGGAAATAACTTCACCATAGCCTTTTACAACCCATGTCCCATGTTCAACAACGGCCAAGATTATTCATTAGGCCTAAAATATACGTGAAACAGACTGAGTATAAAGGGGAGGAAATGTTCACGTTTGTAGAAACTAGTGCTAACATTTGTCCAGTGACGACTGTGAAAAAGTTAATCTGTACAGGAAGAGAAGCAAATGACAGACACAGAATAATATTGCCAATAAATGTTTATACTAATATTGAAATTCTGAAGTAAAGTAATAAATATTTGTTGCTCTATAAATTTATATGTGTGTGTGTGTGTGTGTGTGTATGTTACTATAATGTTAATAAAATATTACTAACTATAATAAATCGCATTACTGCGTGCAAATATATTAAAAAATTGAGTGAATTGAAAATATCAATGTATCAAGATATCATTAAAAGTTAGGTTTACTCACAAAACATGTTTCAAAATAATAAAATATATTATATGTTCAACGGACCTAATTAGGTCAGTTTTACTGTAATCGGCATACTTATGTAAAATGCTTCGTGGCTCCGTCTGGATCAAGAATTGACTTTTCGTCTTACCAAGCCTACGTTAAATTTATTCATCCCTGCTTATACGGGTAGATATTATTATGATCCGCAAATTAAACTCAAACTACAAGTATGCCGATTGACACACTTCAGTCCTAATACTAGACAAATTTGACAATGCATGCGGAAAAAATGTGAATTACGGGAGTTTAGAGGCAAAAGCGCAAGCGAGTCTCACACTACTGAGCAGTCTACAGTCATACAGTACTTAAAAGTTTGTCATTTGAATGTACGTTTCCCAGCTGTGAATATCGTGACCCTCGATTTGTATTACAAGTATAGGCTAATCTTTGTCCGTGTTCGTGTTACAAAGTACGATATTTGAAATGATGTAGAATAACAAACGACAAAGTTTAAGTATTCTAATGATCTTAGAATGACAGTGGTGCTACGCTTCCCCTCTCCGAATCCAATGTTAACGCAGCCGTGTAGTAGCTTCAACTACGGAAAAAATAAACCACAGTAACTTGGGTTAGTTGGTGTACTCATTCATTGTGAATAAACTAACAGCCATATTTGATTAAATTTTATATTTTGGGGGGTGAATTGGCTACTACTGGAATAGACAAAAACCGCATAGTTTGATATCGGAATGCAACTGCTCTCGATATAAACATACTTTTGGTGAGAAAATTATTTCACTCATGAGAATTTAAAGACTTTTGTTAAATTATAGATTATATACGTATTTTTATAATACATTGTTATATGCTCTCGTTGAAAAGGAAACTCAATACAATTGTGTATGACGGAAGCTAAACAGGTTATCAAGCTAATAACATCCCCACAGCTTACGGGGTGAATAGAAAAATCTTTTCCATAAACATCCGATCACCATTAAAAAATTGTATCTGTTACTATGTCGATTAATCACAACGTTCTCTTTCCTACTGTGTTCATTATGAGTCTTCAAACAGAAAAAAATCGTTTTATTTAATGTATAATTAAACCTGTGGCAATAACAACTGCCGGCTGATTATCAGATTACAACAGTGAGTGAACAGCATACAGAACAGACTTAGTGAAGGAAAGCATATTAACGTGGTGTAACGAAGGGATCGGGTAGGTGTGATGACAATTACTACGAGAGCGCGTCTCGTCGCCTTCGTACATCAGATACTGTTTGCAAGACACGAACCACATTGCTGACGACAAATGACAATCATATTACCGCGCTTTGTTTTCTGCTGACTCCGAGAACTTGTGCAGCAGTTACTACCCCTCCTGCGACGTATATCACCCTTCTTACTCGATTGTTGTTACGACGTATCGAATAACAACCGTAAATAGATTCTCCGACTGATATCGTACAAGACAGACGCTTATGAAAGCAGTGCTTTACGTGTTTATGCTTTATAGTACACATTTTTCACAACAATACATTTCACCCTTAAATTTACGTTGACTCTTCTCCTTCATCATCATCATCATCATCATCATCATCATCATAATCATCATCATCATCATCATCATCATCATCATCATCTTCTTCTTCTTCTTCTTCTTCTTCTTCTTCTTCTTCTTCTTCTTCTTCTTCTTCTTCCTCCATGCTGACGTCATCCGGCTTTATTTAGCAAACCACTTCCTTCATTTACGAACACTTCTACCTTTGTGTTTGTAACCATGAGACGTTTATGGTTTGGTCATCATATCGTCCGATGACTACTCAAATGGTTTCCATTTGCATCTAAACTGACAGATTTAATCGCGAATAGAATAAAAACCGACCTCTACTTGAATCTTTAAATCTTTCTGTTTGTTTACACACGTGCTGCTCCTAAGAACTTCATATCGGTTGCTGGTTGGATAAGATGTCTGTCGCTTTGCTACTGAACCTAAGGATCATGACTATAAAACAAAACCGAGACCGTTATGACCGTACAACATATAATCGAATTCGCTTTGTTGTCTCTCCACTAATAATTTTTTATCGTACCAGGTATGAACGGATACTCAACTATTATTTATACATCTTCATAGTAAACAAACACGTCACAACCAAAGTAATTGAAGTTTAAACTTGTTCTGTAAGGTAATTTTTTTAAAATACTTGATCTATTTAAAAATGCACAATGAAATGCCATCGTACTTGTTTTCTGCGCCGATGCCTCTATATTCCAGCCCGAGAAACGTCGCCTGCATTTATAAATGGACCACTGAAATTTATATTTTTGTGTTGTGTATAAGCAGAAAGTCATCTTCGTACGATCAAACATTTGTATTCCCGATTCTTCTAAGTCTCATTACTATTTATCTGGCACAGTGAGTCCGATCTCTTTAAAACACATCAATGTATAGGCCATACTAAACAGCTTTGTAAAAGTAATGAAATCCTCTTTAACCCTATTGACCTATATTAATATAATTGACCTAAATTAACCCTCTTTAATATTGACCTATTGCAATATTTTATCACTAACCACTTTTGATAATTTTCCCCTAGAACTTTCCAGATGCACTTACAATAAGTCTGATGTAGTCTACCAGATGGTGCGGACATACCAGTCCTGTGTCTGTATTTCGAACTATCGCCTTTTCCTTTGTAGTCGTTTTATGTAATAAGTGTTATCCACGCAGGACTGACTCTCGTGAAATCCCTGTTCTTCCTTTCCTTACAAAATATTAATTATAATATTAAGTCTACCGTTAAATCGATTATATTTTATGTTAGCATTTATTAATCCGTATAAACCATTGTTTAAGTGAACAAGAGTACAACTTACACTTCCTAGTTGATTGTATGTAGTGCGGTATCGTGTCTGGGACTGTGTGTGTTTGTGCTCATCGAGTTAATAATATTATAATCTCTGTTCGGAAAAATAATATAAAGTTAAACGAATAATGTGTCCCTCGACAAATTTGCTCTCTCTTCCGTAAAAGTGAGTTATTATTTAAACCGGTAAGCTAGAGGAAAGTTACCGTTCTCTAACGTGAATGAATGACCTGACATTTTACATTTACGTGCTGAATCTGTGAACAGTGTTGTGCAATGCTCACTGTGCGAACGCGTATAGAATTTAAATAACATCGTTTCGAAATACGCTAAAGATAGAACAGCAATGGTAATAATTTATTATTTATTTAAATAATATTACAATGTTGTATTTCTACTAACACTGTTATAGAGAAATGTTGCAAACAGTTTCTGTGTGTGCCGTGCACGTATAAATAAAGTGTTCATTAGTAACAAGAAAACACATTTTTTTATGATAAAAGTATAATAAGTAACTAAGACTTATATTTAGTTGCATAGAGTTACGTAGTTACTATTATGATGTGAAGCCTAATGTATGATTGTTGTAGTCCAAGATTACACCGGTAATTGGTTTGACCAAACAATGTGACCTATTTTAATAGTATGTATTAAAATTGTCGTAAACATTAGAGTCATTAGATTGCAGCCATTAAAATCTGTTTTCAGCGCCTATAAAGATCAACTTTATTTTAATATCTTACACACTATCCTGTAATCTAACCATTCCGAGATTTGGCGAAGTTTTTCTCATATCTTGTTATTTGTTTACAAGGACGTTTACTAAGCCAGGACCTGCAATAATTATTATGTAGTGGGTTACACGTCCTAGCATACATTGTTCCGATGCTGGTCACTTTTTAGTGATCACCCGTCGGTCTCACTGGGCACTCTAAGATCTCAAGCCACAATGTCCTCCATAGATACAAAATTGGTAGAGAAAATAAGTTTGAAGTTATAATCCCAAGTCAAACACAAGAATGGCCCAAATTTTTTAATGGGTACAAATCAAATGATGAGTATATAGCGTGTGGCTTCACACGGGATTGAGACTAATGAATGCTACCTCTTGAATATACTGTTATTTGAGGATGATTTGATACTCATCATCACCATTATCTTCAAGGATTAAACCAAAGCTACTTTAATCCGGTCTCAAATAGGCAAAGATTAGAGCTGGTCACTCCAGCGCTTCCTCGGACATCCCACACCTCTCCGTTCCCTCGGCTTATAGTTCCGTAGATGATTGGGGATACGGCAGTCATCCATTCGGCAAAGATGTTTCCACCAATTCAGCCGATACTGGGCGAGTATACCCTGCCACGTGCCTGAGAAATCTCATTTTAGCCACTTGATGATATTCCATTCAGATAAATTAGAAATAGAGTATGGTGGAAGGATATCAGCGGGTAACACAGCAGGCAACAGCTGACATGGCGGCTCGAACATAAATAATTCTAGGAGGTAAATACTCGGAGCAAGTTTCACACTCTCAGTATCTTGGCTGTGGTGTCACATATGAATATGAAATGGATCTCGTTAAAAAATTAACAAGAACCAAACCGTATGTAGGCTACTAGCAGTGTCATTTGGATATATTAGATTAGAGCCGTGAGCCCGCCTAATTTGTCTTTCCTTGTTGCACTGTACGCTAATGAATTATTGACATCTATAAAGGCAAATAAAGAAAGACGCTGAACGTTGAAGATGAAATTTCTTAAAATAATTAAAGGATACACGAAAGAGGATGAAACAAGAATTGAAACCATATGGAATGGGTCGAATAAGGAGTCCCTATAAGAGAAAGTTCGCAGATATAAGGCAAACTAGAAAGAAAAACTGACCATAAATGGTATGACATGCATACTTATTAATTTTGCGTCACTATAAGCCTGAGACACGTTGCAGTGTGGGAAGGACATTAAAACGTTGGTGAAGCGGAGCAAGTGCAGCGACCTAAAATCTGTTAAGGACATGAAGACGATTACAAGACGAATTCCTTTTACAGGAATGATTTTAAACATTATCACTACGCTAGTTTTTCATGGTTAAATTAGTTCGACAGCGCGTCCTCAATCCAAATGTTGTTTGTAGCTACTAAGACAGTTGTGTTGAATGACGTATGTCCAGTTCGGATAACGAGATGATAGTGGCTGATGGGTTGTCCCGCTTTGTAACTCTAGTCTTATGAGCTCCCGTCTTACAATGGTTATAAATTAGCGCGACATCAACGTAACCAGTTAGTAACCTCCCCATCGGTACGCGTACTTTGTCAGAACTACAGGAAATATAAATTGATAGTAAGAATCAGACACTGCATACCATATATAATAAAATACATTATGATTTATCAAAGCCTCGATAAAAAATATTGTCTTCTCTTCCCTCTCACTAAGAATACAATGTTAAATTATTATTATTATTATTCCGGCTGTATAATGTTTACACATTTTCCGGAACCAAAGATTACAGAAGTGATTGAATTCTCATTTACCTTTATTGAATCCATCCGGCTACAATCTATTTGTTTTTTTAACATTGTTGCAGTGAATGGGGAGTTGGCCCATTACCTTAACACCCAACCTGGAGGACCAGGCAATTTTTAGTCAAGGTTTACTTCCTTTAGACTTTGATAAACTAATATCCAACTACAAGCCCGCAGCTGCTAGTTATGGTCCGCCCCGGATATTTTATTTCCCCGGTACCCACCATATCTGGTGAGAATACCCCTATCCGCCACCTGGGGAGGCGCCCGATGTGAGACTACCAACTCCACACGGGCAATGTTAAATTATGTTCATAATGTAATATACTTAATATTAACAACATAATATTATATTATTATGTAAACAGTTTTGTGTGTTTTAACAGTCTGACGGTTATGGGACAGAGTATTGTTTATCTTTTACGTTTAATGTTTTAGTTTTGTTTTTGCTTGAAGACGGTTACCGATTTGTTTTTTAGACGAAACGTCGCTTTTTAATAAAAAGGCAGTGACGGAATAAGTCCTTTTACTAATAGGTTTAACGTCAATTGACGTAATGAGTACATCATTGACGTCTTTTAAAGATATCATGACGACGTAGTTAAACTGACTATATTCTGGCGTCCACGTGCAAGTAACCATGCGTGTGTCTGTGTGAGTATTTATATATGTATTTAATAATCTACAACAAAGTTTAACAGTTTATACAGAAATTTTGTATTTCCGTTTCTAAAGTAAACCATTGTTATCTGTTGCAGGTAATACACCTCTACATGTGCTAAGGCAATTATGAGTCCAGTTCAACATTTCGTAAGTAAGTATTCGTATTCTTCCTGTTTGCTGGTTTGATATAAAATATTTGTGTTTTTAGTACGTCTCCATTTCGGAACGACCTTTCCAGCCTGTTCACGGGCGCGTGTAATCCTTGTCGAGTGTTATTATGTGTTTACATTCGTGTCTGCGAAGCTTATGTAAATTTACAAACCGAGTAGACATATTTTGCGGCGTGTAGCGCTACACCGTGACCACATCTAACGTGCAACCTTGTACCCCGCGTCCCACACTCTAGTCGCTCCCACACAACCGCATCCACTTCAGTCCGGTTACTTTGTTACAAACACTCGAAATGTTCATGCGTGACAGTTTAGCTCAACAAGACAACTAGCGAGTCATACCCGTACTGTGATGAACAGGAATTTTCGCCCTTGTTCGTCGTAAAATATTACAAAATTGTGCGAAAAAGGTAATATTGTTACGACGGTCTCACTGATCGTCGTATGGTGCAGTGGAAAACAAAATTACGGACACCAATTAAGTCACTAATCACCAGTTTCAATTATTCACAAATACAGTTTACAATCACTTTGTACAATAATCCAAACAAAATTTGTCCAAACGAAATAACAATATCAACTAATATACTTCCGCACATTTATAGCACAATAACACTTCGCCACAATACTTCGAACCTCATTTGAATAAATCGTTACTTAAATGAACTGAATAATGGCCCGACTTAAACCGACTGACCGTCGCTAGACGCTTATATTTATACCCCGCTGAGATCCCAGAATAATCGTTCATTTTTTGGATGACGTGTCGAGCAAGCTGCGTGTTACAGGCGCTCTAGAATCCACTAGAAACAGTGTCGTGTCTGGCCTTGAACAAAGTGCGCGTACCGGTGCAGTCTGGAATAGTCTTGATTGTTAACGCACGATAAGTGTCACGGAATTGTCTTTCTTTTCAAATTAGCATTATGTACGCACACAAACATTACAGCTGGGCTGTGCTGAGAGAGCCGAGAAACACGTACAACGACACACTCCATTGTTCGGGAATGTTCTGTTGCATAACAATACTTTATTCTTTTACTGAATACAATTTACATTATAAACATAAAACATATTCACAAGGAATTCAAAACAGAATACACAAATGGAGATCAAAATTCGTTCCGAAATTGTTTTTTTTTTTTTTAATAGGTGCTTCATTAAGGCCTTTTGGAGAGTTTTAGTAAAACTCGTTTAAACTTGTTTTAATAAAAATATTTTTCAATGGTTTTAATCCCTCCGAAGACATCCAGACCGGAGACAGAGTCCTTGCTATTGATGTCCGAGGCGTAAGTAGAAGCTTCTTTGGGGGGGGGGGGATGAGACTAGCTTGAAGTTGGATTCCCAATTTTTCTCAGCACAAATGAGAAATTCAGAATTCTTCCCACATAATTTTATAAATACATATTTTAAATTCTTTACATCTCAAAGTTTTTGAGTGAAACGATGTGAAGTATGTTGCAAATGCGTTCGTTTCTTTTCCTAATGTTGAGTGATTGTCGTTATTGGGAAAACTCTGTTTTATCAATTATTATATATTTTAATTCCTTTCATTTCTACAGTTATTTATAAGCTTTATTTTTACACACGCAACTGGTTTAGAAACAGACCTACGTTAATTGATTATGGGATTTCGCTGAAATTTTTAATAGTTCAGGAGGGAGGGGCACTGATCGCCGCGACTGATGACTTCTGCAGCGATGTTGGTGGTAGGTAGTTTACAATACAGGACCCCAAGTAGGTAATACGGGTTGGTTAACATTGAATAGAGTAGTTCGTTAACACAACATTTGCGTCATTTGGTGTCAGGCGTATATCAGTCCTGACTTCTCTCCTTCAAGAAGCAACAGTCGGGCTCTGAAGAAAAGACTCATCATGTCCAGGAATGAACAACATAAATAACTTGGCTGGCTAGAAGAGAGGACGGAATTATTAATAATTACAGATTAAAAGGTCTGTCTTTTTTACGTACTCCTGTTATATATCTGTTTATGTAACCTTATTATTATTATTATTTAAATAATGTTCTACTTGAAAATGAAACACGTGTTTTGAGTTTCACCTATCTGGTTGGACTTGAAATTTTTACTCATAAAGAAGCATAAAGCTTGTTTCTTAATGTCTTAAAAATACAGATCGTACAACGTTTTGCATGCAGTTTAAGAATAGATTCACTTTGCGATCGCGATTTTATCCCATTTGTAAGCCTTCTTTTATCCTATTATCTTTTACGAATTTTTTTTAATTACCACCATCATTTCAAATACAGATAAAGATTAAATTCATTATTGTACAACTCTTAATTATTCAAACTCTTACTCTTAATTACTTTTACTTCTTGACTATCATGATATTTACATTTATAATGACGAAGTCAACGAATATTTTTAATGAAAAGTCTTTACGTGTACGTTCCCACTGAGGGTAACCTTTTTAACGGATGGACAAAAGAGACCCATAAAAAGCTTGGTAACCCAGAAAACGCTGTAGTAGTTTGACATCGACCAGTTTTGAACATCACAACAACCGATGAGAACAGATAAAACTTTACAAACAAAATTAGGAGAATTTATTGTTGTATTGGAGTGTTAGTGGTCTCAAATATTTCTAGTAATAATTTTGTACAAACCACTATATTGTCTTTGGTTGATTATTTACTTGTAGGTTGGTAAATGACCTGAAGATGGCTTGACTGCCGAAAGCGGTCGTCAATACCAAAGACAATATAGTGTGGTTTGTACAAAATTAATAGTAGAAAAATTATGAGAAACCCTCAACTTTCGTAAGCGTACATCTAAGGACAGTAATGCATTGTAGCAAAGCGTCTGTTGCATGATTTAAAATTTTCACTAAAAAGCAAAAGTAAATTTCAAGTTTTTCTTTATCATATTTTATCGTGAATTGCACCTCGTTACTGCCCCCACCTGCAGGTAATAAGTACATCGTATACCGTTTTATTGCCAGCGATGTGATGGCTTCAATATCGTGTCCATTTCGCAGACAGTAACAATAAATACCGTAAAGTATTTATGGCCGTGATAAGCGAAAAATTTCCCATTGGCATAAAACCGTCTCGCGGCGACCCTCGTTTCTTACAGTCCGTGAACATAACATAATTTTCCGCTCCCCTACGTTCGCATCACTGCTTCAGTCTACTGCCGGTACATACGTACATGTGTAGCGTGTCCCTTTTTTCTCTGATTGTGTACGGCGTATTTACAAATGAAAAGCAACGTTATTAGAAGTAGGCCTATATGTGTTTAGCGTTAGCATACTGCCGTCCCGAAGTCACGCTTCGCACGCAAAGCAAACATTTGTCGAGTGGAAATATGGGAGAGGGTGGCGAGGCACGAGGGAGCGCGGACACGTGGATCCTTTTCCCGCGCCTTACCGCTGCAGTGAAAACGTCTTCTTCGCCGCGCCACCCCCCTCAGCTCTTTGAAACGTTCCATCTTTCGCTTAATAACCGACTTGCTAGTTATTATACAGGCAATTATATAATACAGTGGGATTGTAATCTTTAAAAAACAACTTTTGTTTCCGCTGCAAAAAGGCGTATAATAAGCGGAGCTTTATTACTTTTCCACCCCCTCAAAAGCGGAGAGAGAGAAAAGTTTATTTCGGGGGAATTTTCTTAATTGTAACTCGAATTCGCTTGTTTAATTCTTATCCTTAAGCTCAGTAATAAAAGATGAGGTGCGTTTTGTGTGCGTACGCGCGCGCGAGCATTATATTCCACTGAGTTAGTTTTAGCGAAGGAGGAAATGACAGAAAAAGGCAGATTAAGTAGGAGTTTTCAAAGTTACATGAAGACGCTGCGTAACAGGTAGATGTACGTTATATAAGAAACAACGAGTAATGATAATTCTAATAATGATGAATTGTAATCGTTCATTTAAAACTATTCACTTAGTGAATAGTTCTAATTTTTTTTTTGTTTACACAAATTTACACTGTTGCACACCACTATAGCAAAATTATTCCGATTAGCGCTTTCAAGCTTTACAGCTCATCACCAACATCAATACTAGGACTAGACAACTTCTTTATACCCCCACTTGCCCTACCACGCGTACACATTTTCGTAAACTAGATATAAGTTAAAATCCTTTCTGGCTAATATTAATAACTATGTGTACACGCGGTAGGGCAAGTGGGGTATAAAGAAGTTGTCTAGTCCTATTATTGTTATTTCCGATCCGATGATAAGCTGTGAAGCTTGAAAGCGCTAATCGGAATACATTTTCTATTGTGGTGTGCAACAGTGTTTATTCTGTTTGTGATTATAACCACTAATACTACTTTCTTAATTACATTTTTTGGTTTAGTTTGCTTGTTTTTTTTAATAGTTTTACCAATAATATGAACAAAAGTTGTTAATGTGAATCTTATTTATACAACTGGTGAATGACTCTAGGAAAGCTCATTGGTTATTACCTCCATACTCTTTAGTATGGAGGAAGAAGAAATAAAAAATTCAATGAGTAAAACTTGTAAACGTGTATTAAGAAAATATATATATTTCTTTTATATAATTGCTAAACTGCTACAGTTTTTGTTTAGACAAAGCTTTTCGTCATCTCTGACATCATCAGGTCTTGAACAACCTATAGGCGTTGTTCAAGACCTGATGATGTCAGAGATGACGAAAAGCTTTGTCTAAACAAAAACTGTAGCAGTTTAGCAATTATATAAAAGAAATATTAAGGATGGCTGGTAATTTAAATAATATGAAGAATATATATATTTGTCAGATAATCACGGCACTCACGTAGCAAGTTCTCGAGATTTGGAATTCTTTGCTACTTGGCTTCAAGTAATGGAAGAAAAATGCTTGTCATACTTCCCGAAAACTTCTTGAAACAATTCCGTTTGTAGGCTTAATGAATTGAACTCAGTTTCCTCCATCGTGTTGACTGTTACTTGAAATCCATAAATGCATTTAATTCGTGCACAGATGTAGTATCGCATGTCATCAATTTTGATGTGGAAATAACTTTTTCAGATATTGTTACACCGAATTAGCCATATTACACGATTCGTTCATGATAAACATTTAAACAAAATATCATTTATTTATATGTATATATATATATATAACGCATTACACAGAATTTAAAAAAAAAAATTACCAATCTATTAATGACTTGGGAAGAGGGTAACACTAAGTGTTGCATTGCTAGATTGTAGGTAGTTTTTGTGTTTGAGTTTGAGTCACCAGTTGGTATACAAATGCTGGCAGTTGTGTGTTCTTTTATATCAGGGTCACACGTTTCAACACGGCACCGTCCAGCTGAGATAACAGTGATTATTATGTAAGTGTACTGCTTGCTGGTTTGTTATAATCTTTCAATGTAGAAGTCAGCTTGTACGCAAATTTAAACTGCGATGTAATTTGAAACCAAGCCAAGTGGTGTAACAGGCACTAGCATACTAGCCACTACAATCTAGACAGTTCGGGTTCATCGATACAAGTTAATCTATTGTTGCAGGTATGAGATTGGTAATTTGCGTAGTCGCGATGTTGACAAGGTCGGCTAATCTCGCAGCTTCCAAACATGTCTGGATAGTCGATTACTATCAATGCACCGAAGAAGGCCGTCGAATAATTTTGCAACTTTGGTTTATTAGCAGCCATGTTTTGAAACCGATCCGTCGGCGTCGGTAGTAGCTGTCAGCTGCGTACTGTGAATAGAAGCGATACGAGGTGTTACTGGTGATTCAGTGTACATGACTAGAGATCAGTATTTTGCGTAAAGCGGTAATTGTAAATTACTGTATGCAGACATCCGTAATTGGTGACTTGTAATATTTTTTGCAACAATGTTAATTAGGTGACATTTGTTGTTTGTATCATTAGCGTTTGTTCGACAGTCGTAACTTAAGCGTTTGTTGTATACGAGTGTTTGTGTGTGTATTGAAACTGTTATCGAAATTGTGAGTATCGATTTCTCTGGAGTCCTATTATTTATTTTGCCGTTTAAAGATGACAATCCGTGCTATTGTCGCAACACTATTTCGTTTTGTTTCATTATAAAACAATTGTAGTGATGTTTATTTTTCTCTCTTGTGACACGATCCGATGCTCGATACGTTATTTTATTTTGGTATTCTTTCCTTCTGTTATTTTTTGCATACGTATACTGTGTCAGTATGAGAAAGTTTAAAATATGCGTACCTCCTGCATTCCTGTAATTGATTTCGTCTTCTTAACGAAGGACTCTACACACCAGTTCGTCCCTATGTGTGCGCGAGCTGTGTGCGTGTGCGTGCGTACATAGTTCATGTAGGCGAGCTCTCTCTTCATTCTGTTTGTTTGCGTCTTGTTAATGAGGAGACGTGATGTCTGCTCGTCGACCCCTCCTTACTTCTGGGCGCTCGGCTCTTCAACAGCTCTTACGAAAATTCCCGCGTCAACCCACGTCTTTGTTAGGCGCATCCAAGCAAGTAATAATTCACGCAGAAGCGAATAACAAGAGACACGTAAGAACGGATCACTTCAGTCGTGGCATCGAATCGCACCACGATTCCAGTTTTTGAAGAGAAATTCCAGGCAGAGGCAGAACGCTGATTCCAAAACAAGTGATAAATTGTAATTTCACTTTGTGAACACTTACGTTTCTTAATGTCCTCGTACGTTTCGGTGTGGTGTACACCTTCTTCAGCGAGGTTTAAATACAGAATCAATTCAGAATTGATTCTGTATTTAAACCTCGCTGAGGAAGGTGTACACCACACCGAAACGTACGAGGACATTAAGAAACGTAAGTGTTCACAAAGTGAAAGTACAATTTATCACTAATATTAAGTGCGTGAATGTAGAGGATGAACCATCAAAAACAACTCCAAAAGAAGTATACGATTATATCGAAAAATAAAAGTTATAATTTTTAATTAATTAATTTCACACCATAGGCTATATATAACGCTTTTCTCTCCATATCAGTGTCAATATCGTTGACTATACACGCAAATTTAATGAATTAATTAAATAAATAAATAAAGTATTAAATCTAGGAAAAATAATTCAAGAGTATGGTTTAGAAAAATCTGCTATAGAAGAAAGGATTCATAAGACGAAAAGAGCATATGGTATAACTAAAGATATTTACATAAAAAGTGCATATCTAAAACTGCGAAAATAAGGCATTACAGTACAGTAGTGAAGCCAGAATGCCTATATGCAAGTAAATGTCTAGCATTAAATTATAATTTAGACAAACTAGAAATATTGGAAAGACGAATTATTAGAAACATTAGGCCCACGAAAAACTTCAGAAAGTTGGAAATTAAGAAGTAATGTTGAAATATATCAAAGTATAGAGAATATAACAAATCATTGCGAAAAAGAAGACTCTAATTTTTTGGACATTTTTAATAGAATGGACGACAATAGGTTAACAAAGCAGATCTTCAAATATCTATGGGGTAAAAAGTTAACCTCAAGTTGGATTTAAGAAGTTCAAAAGTATTTAGAAAAAAATAATATACACGCAGAATAAGCAATTGAAAGAGACGTTTTTCGGGCAAAAGTGTTAAAAATAGAAGCAGTCCAGATTACGAGAGAGAGAAACTCACGTTCAAAGTGGACAGGAAGAAGGGACACAGTAAAAAATGAAAGAATGTTGGAGAAAAAGAAAAGAACAAAGAATAAAGAATTGAAATTGGCATGTTGTCCTTGGATGGCCCATACAAAAAAAAGTGAATTAATTTATTAAATTAATTAACAATTCATAAAATAATTATTTAATTTTATGATTAACTTTTATATATATATATATATATATATATATATATATATATATATAAAGATAACGGATCTTTACAGCTGTCGCCGTTTCTCCGTCCCCAACTTCCATTGTAACCTATCGTAGCATGTAAGTTCTTCTAAATTTCTCGCAACCATTGCTTCCGCTACGTCATCACGCCAACTCCTCTGTGGACGTCCTCTTTTCCTCCTCACCGGTGGTATCCAGTCCAATATTTTGCGGGGCCATCTGTCATCTTCCAATCTCTTCACATGCCCGAACCAAGTCAATTGTCTCCTTTCTATTTCGTTTATTATTGTCCTGTCAATATTCATCTCGGCTCTAATAGTCTCATTTCTAACCCTGTCTAATTTTGATCTTCTACAACTCCTCCTGAAGAAGTCCATTTCCGCTGCCATCAGTTTTTTCTTATTTACGTTTGAAACGTTCCAAACGTCTGCTCCATAAAGGATTACACTTCGTACCATGCTATTATATATATATATATATATATATATATATGTTTCTTTGTATTTCTGGTTATACTTTTTTCCCATAGAAGCGAATTCAGCGTTCTTATAACGGTTCGCCCCTTGTTAACACGTGCTTCAATTTCATCTTTGCTGCTTCCCTGTTTGTTGAAAATAACGCCTAAGTATTTACTTTTTTCAACACCTCTTATCCTATCCACATCCAATTTTAAGTCCTTAACTTCTTCATTGCCCACTATCAGGTACTCACATTTTGCCATGTTCATTGTCAAACCAGCTGCGTCATATTCCTCTTTTAACTTTCTGACCATTATACTCGAGGTCTTCGTCATCCTCTGCTACCACAATCTGGTCATCGGCAAAATATAGAGTGAACAGATTGTCATCTCCTACTCTCAGCCCCATGCTTTTACACTTCTTTGTCCATCCTACTAGAGATCTGTGTAAGTATATTTTAAAGAGGGTAGGGGACAAGCAGCATCCTTGGCTTACGCCTTTTGTAGTTTCGAATGGGAGAGTGAGTTTGTTTCTCAGTTTGACCCTGGTGATATTTTGATGATAGTACCTTCTGGTGGCTGCAATCAAATTTGCATTTATGTTCAAATGCTCCATCTCCTTCCATAACTGTGAGATTGGGACGCTATCGTATGCCTTTTCTAAATCTATCAAAGCTATATGCGTTTCTCTATTATGCTGTACTCTCTTTTCAACTGCTATTTTGATTGTAAAGATGTTGTCTACCGTGGA
Source organism: Magicicada septendecula (assembly GCA_034769895.1). NCBI lineage: Eukaryota > Metazoa > Arthropoda > Insecta > Hemiptera > Cicadidae > Magicicada > Magicicada septendecula. The sequence continues at coordinate 144,691,782 of CM068372.1, forward strand.
TCGCCCCGCTCTAAAACCTGATTGTTCTTCGGGCTGCTTGGTCTTGATGTCTTCTTCAATTAAGTTTTTCAAAATCCTTGAATATATTCTCCCGATGGTCGGGATCACAGCAATTCCTCTGTAATTTCTAGGGTCCAACTTTGAACCCTTCTTATAGACTGCTGGAGATATACGATGTTCGCCACTCCACTGGCACTTCTTCTCCATTTAGCCATCTTTCGAATAATTTTCTGAGCATTTCAAACAGTTTGGGGGGCCCATATCTAACTAATTCTGGGTTTATTCCTCCCGGACCTGGGGATTTCCTCACTTTTTTATTACTTTAGTAATTTAAATAGTGTAAATATATTTTCATACATTTGTAACTTTTGAATTTTTCAAATTTAAGCCATTATTTGTATTACTATCGTCATGTGATATTAAAAATTATAAAATTAGTATGCCGTTGTATAATTGCTACTTGTTTTGTATTCCACGTCATTGCTTATCGCTATCTCTACTATTATCAACTCATAAACAACATCTTAGGAAACACAACGTCCTGGTGTTCGACTGGAATCACCGAAAGGCTTCGTCCAGCACGGAGCAAGTAGCGGTTCTGCAACAGGTAGCAGCTAGTTAGCCTATAGGGGGCGGCTAGTTAGCACTATACATACCTATAGGGGGCAGCTAGTTAGCACTATCTCCGGAAATTCTGAGATATTGCTATACGATCGCAAATATACTCAATTTATATTCCTGTATGTAATGTTATTAAAATATCCGTACTGAGTTCTTTTTTAAACTGCCACCGACGGTCCAAACGTCGTAGTTAAACATTCACATTGAGGTCGCTTGAGTCTTAGGTAGCAGTTTGCGTGCTACTACACACAGAGTATTAGAGACACGTGACTAGTCTGAGGGGGTTGAGGAGTATGCCGCGTCTAAGCACAAGAGTGAGAGGAAGAGCAGAAGTGCAAGTGAGACAGGCCAACATTGCAGTATTGTTACATTTGTCCAGTGGTCAGTTAAAGTTTATTTGAATGCGTCCTATTCGTGTAGTGTTACAAGAAATTAGTTGTTAATGACCCTTAAACGTTAATTTTAATAAAAACACGTTTTATATTTATAAATACCTAAACACTGAGATTCGTTGGACATATGGGGTCGGATGGATCAGTTCAGATTAAATAAACAAATTTTCAAATATATTTGGCAACTTTCCAGTCTGAACGGATACACCAAACAACTCAAGGAGCAAATGATGAAACTGGGTATCTCTTTGAACGACTGTGTGGATAGAAATACATACAGAAACAAAATTCAAAATCTTGAGGTTCTCTGTGTGCGAATAGTGTGCGAATTAGGGCCTTTTGGAAGGAGAAGAAAAGGACATGATGTTCGCGTGGTCCACGGCTGGCCTTTTCGTGTAAAAAAGAAAAACTAAAGTTGTTTTTGCTTCAGGTTTAATTTCTTTTGTGCACCAACAGATATTCTGGTCACAAGCCAAATATGGTCACTGGGTAACGACAAATATGGGATTACAATGGGTGCTAACGAGATGGACCGAAGTGAGAAAATACGGATGATAGACTCAATAAATGTTAAGAATATACGTTTTGCCGACAGACTGTATACGGAAAAAGTAAATTTGCCTTTTACTGTATAGTTTTTTTTTATATTTCGTCATTTGCACGATGAAGATAAATATGTTTGGCACACTTACAGTTTGTAGAAAATGTGTGATTCATTAAGTAACCGATAATATGACACACAAAGGCCACAATGTGCAATTTCATGGGCCCACATAATATTCTTTAATACCATAGACTAATTTTTAAATTTTTGATGACTATAAATCTTTAAGGGTATTCGAAAGAACTAGGGAAATATTTTCTAAAGGAAAATAACCAGGGGAGTCCTAAAATAAATAATTGTTTGAAGAATCCATTTTTCGAAATTGACTTATATAAAAAGAAAAGATGATTTTTTGAGATGTCTAGGCTCCACTGAATTAGAAATGAGAATATCAGGAGGCAACTTCATGTTATTATGAAGAAAAGTTTGGACACTATAAATACAAAGCTCTTGTAGATTTTAGTCCCAAAAGATGCTAGACTGGGTTCAACTTAGACAATGTAAACTGAGTAGAGTCAGGAGATCGTAGAAAGAGAACATACTCAATGAGATGGAGAAATAGGCTTGCAACGTGGAGATTGAACGAACAAAGCGAGTTCTCAGTTTTAACTTGACCTTCGGAATTTGTTTGTTTTGTGTCTGTCTCTGTATGTCTCTGTTTGGAATACGCCTCACGATAACTTTTGAACCCATTAACCGACTTTTGTAAAACTTGATAGTGGTTTCCATACCTTGCAGAACCCTACTGTTTTTGAGATTAATCCCTCTAAAAGAATATGGGGCGAGATGCAAAAATGTGAAGGGTCAAAATTTTGACAAAATAGCAAGAGGCTACGTTAGGTATCAAATACAAAGGAAAGTTTAGCCAAAATATAAATTTATTATTTATATTTTGTATAATAGTAAAGGTACGTTATTCAAAATAGTGGGCGGGATCTGCTGCTCAGGAAGCATACAAGTTTTATGTTGTAAAATATACTTCACATTTTATCCATTGGAATTAGGCTTGTCCAAAACCGTCAGACATTCTCTGTCTTAACAATCAGGTACAGACAAGCAACCGTTGCTCCGTTGCTACCTTCTCGGTGCCCATATTTCAAAGGGACCTCTTTTAACTATACGCTTAAAATCTTTGGCGGTGCGGTTTGGGTGGTGCCACTTGCTCGCGCTCCGGGTGGCGTGATTCAAGGTCTTCAGTACAAAGTTTAAATCGGTCACATTGAAGCGTGGATACTGAAGTTATAGCAATGCTCGTACCACAAAGGTGGCAAAGGTGACACCGACCTAGGAGTACACAGGTGGCATGGAACAAAGTGAATCTAAGAGTGGAAGAAAAGAGACCATACTTGGTCACCTGAAGATAAGGATCACCAACAGTCTCGAAATCGATGGGCGACAATAGTAGAGTAGGAAATGGATAGCTCTTGAGTAGAAGCTAAGAAGGCCACTGGGTATTGTGTCTGGCTACTAATTTAAAGTACCCAAGCGCAACATAAAATCAACGTGTGTTGTAAGCCCCAGGTAAACTCAGCTTGTAGATGTGAGTATCTGCAATAATATCCTGCGGTAACAGCGTACGGATGAAGCATAATTGTAATTACATCACCTTCCTTACATGTCTAACGGCTCACATGAGTCAAACCACTTTGATTAGCTCCTAGAATGCGGTGAAGATGGATCTATTATTGTTACTGACTATTGTGTTATGGAACCGTACAAAAACATTGATGTTAACCATAAAAATATCAATACTATCCATAATAAGACTTTGTTCAAAACATTGAGCGAGTTCTGCTGCTCATGAAGCATATTAGTTTTTTTTCTTTTAATAAATTTGACATTTTATTCATTGGACTCAGTGGTATCTAAAGTCGTCAGACTTACTCTGTCTTTACAATCAACTACAGACATACAACCGTTGCTATCTTGTCGCCCCCCACACGTCAAAGAGACCTCTTTTAACTATATGCATAAAAAACTTATATTTAATTTAAACCTAAGAGTAGATGTTACATACTGAGTGACATGTCAAATAAAGTAATATAATACATGTAACATATTACAAGATTCATTAATGTTAAACGGATTCATAGTTATATTTCCTTAAAAAAAAAAAATCATTATTCCAACGCACGGTGAATTCACAATTTCATTGGTTCTGGAAATCAATATGCACACTTGAAGAGCCCAGGAGGAAACCTCGAAAGATTCGTGTATGCTTACCTTTACCCAAGTAAATAATTAAAGGAAGAAGTGAGTGTATGTGTGTATCTATAATTGATCCTCGCAACGTAGGGGATAATTGAATTCCTCCAGATAAACACGTGCGCTTGTTCGCAAAGGGATGCGGTGCATTTGAGTGCATTTTCAAAATCACTCCATCACCCCCCCGCCAACTCAGATCACTCATATTGATGTTATTCTACTCGCCTTTAAAAATACATACGGCACTGATACAGAGTGAATAATTCAAGAGCTGCCGTCTGTCTGTCATCTCGCTCTTTCTCTCTTTCTCTGGAACGAGATAGTTGCCGGCAATTTTTTGATCAACGCAATATATCTACATGTAGTAGCTTTAGTAGCCTGCGCCGGTGGTGGTGCTCCGGCCCTAGGGGTATGCGCGAAGCCACTTGAGAGGGTCATGACACCAATTCCACTTTGGCAGTCCCTTGTAAAGAGACTTTTCCCCCGCGCGCAACTGCCGCCCCTCTTCGTCGTCGAAACATCAATTTCCAACGGCATTATGCGGCTCCCACTTCACGTGCTGTACAATTGGAAAACATTGATCCAGACGCGTGCACGGGCCCGCTGTCTCACCCCTGCTGCGTTAAGAGTTGCTTCATCAGCACCACGTGTTACCTTATTGTGGTAACGTAATGAAAATGACCGCAAGATTGAATCCGCAGTTAATGCGCCCACGTGCCTCGAGTGGCGTGCGCATTAGCCGTACATTCAGCTTAACGAAGCCAATTTAGTTTTTTCAAACAAAATATAATATAAAAAAGCGAAATCTAAGGGTAAATTGTTGGTGCGCACACGTCTGCTCGTTTCAAATAACACGAGGTGAAGGTTTTTGCTCTGGAAAGCAACGAATTACTGGAAATCCTTGAAACATATTTCACCGCATACAGTTTTCCAATAGCATCAAATCCATTTATTACTTGTATAATTCATTTATTATTCTGTTTGCCAACATCAATGTATATTTTTGTTTGCATGGCAAAAACGTTCAGTGGCCCATAACTTTAGGATAAATATTTTATTTGAAACAAATTTCGAAATTCTGTTTCTGTTAAAATACATGAGTCGTTTCTTGTTGTCAAATTCTTCTTCTTCTTCTTCTTCTTCTTCTTCTTCTTCTTCTTCTTCTTCTTCTTCTTCTTCTTCTTCTTTTTTATAGAATTTAATTTCTCCAGTTTTAATAGCTAGCTTTTAGAAAGACGCTTCTTTATATTGTGGAATTCTCGGTTTTCTAACAAAGTTGTCTGCCTATCATCACAATTTCTCATTGTTCGCGTACAATTCTGGACTACCTCTTCTTCGTCTGGGTGTTACTCGGTGTTACTCATTCCAAATTCACTTTGGTCGCGCGTGGTCCGGCAGTTTCGCCCGTACCAATATGGTCCAAGATAACATCTACTGCCCGATGCGTTTTCTATTCACTTGCCTACCAATATTTATTTGATTGCTTACGTACCTATAGCCTTTTGTTGTAAACTGGAATCAGTTTCTGAAGTCGTCTATCTGTACAGATCTAATTTTCTACTTACTTGCTTTCGCAGTCAAGGCTCTCCACACAGACGCGATACTGAAGTCGGTACGGTATAGTCGGTACAGCACAGCACTCTGTAACATTGTCTAACGGGACTGCCTGTAGTAGCGCGACACTCGGAACATTTGGTAATTCGGAAACACAGCTGGCCTGGGTTCATACGTGCTGTACCGAATACCGTATACTTTCCCAACCGAATCACGTATAAACTCAGAGTTGTCAGATACTCCAAAATTTCGAAAGATCTGATTTTTTAATATTTCAGAAAATACGAAACTTGGTATGTCGGTAAAAACTTCCGAATTTTTTTCTACGTCACTTACAGTGTTGTATCACATTTCTAGAATCTTGTTTTTGCGTATGACATCAAATCTGTTGTTTCTTTGCAGGCATGATTATCACTTCTGTCAATAAAATGTATAGTTTCTTCCTCCTGTAACAAAGACGACCATCCACACATAATGACGTATTAACAATTTTTCAATTATTAGTTATTTTATTTCATTTTGTTGTCAAACCTGATAATGTCGCTTTACCCGATTCATCCTCCAGTAGTGAGAGGGTATTTTTTTACTATAAACAGTACGAAAACTAAAATGAGAAATAGGTAGAGCATCTACACAATCTGTGGACTCTGCATTCCTAAAGAAATACAAAATCTGCATCCTGCTACGATTTCAAAGTTGGCGCGGAGTTTATAAATCTGATGAACAAAACTATGTTACATTATGGCGAGAAAAAAGAAGAAAGACTTATAATATAAGGCAGAGTTGGTGAGTGAAAATTCTTTTCCCCAAAATAATTATACTGTATAGTAACTTACTTGTTCATTTGGGCTTGTTACAGTTGTTTCTGATTTATCAAAACAACTTTCAAAATTTTTACTTCCAATCGTAAAAAAAAAAATATTTAGACTTGGCAACACTGTATAGACTGTCTTCTTAAGTGTAGTGAATAAACATGACTCAAATCGAATTTATTTTGTAAAATCTTCATTTAATTAAAGGTATTTATTAAATTTAAAAATTTATTCACGGGCCCGCACCATAAAATCAAGGTGCGTTTTTTTGGCCCCAGGTCGACTCAGCCTGTTGAAAATGAGTACTTGCGGTACCATCCTTGGGATAATAATGGGCGGCTAAAGCGTAGTGCTGGCCACACTGCCTTCCTTGTATGCCGTACGGCTCACATTAGGCAGCCTACCCTGCCTACTTCTAGGCTACTTCGGTGGTATACATGGGAATGGGTGGTATTATTATTAAGAATTTATTATTCTATTGAGAAGAAGAGATGTACAAAATTACTGCAAGTTAAATACTTACGCGGTTTCATATCCTTTTTTTTTTACTGACAAAAGTAAAACTTCTTCTCAAAAAGGAGAATCCGTGCTGCCTACCGCGCGGTGTACCGACCTTGCTCGGCAGACCGAAATACCGAAGCCACATACCGAGTAAAGAAATATCGGGCTCTTCGGTATCCCGCACGTGTATGGTGGCTTTCATTGATTGCAATTCAATAAGATATCGTCCCGATTTGCGTAGTACCTCTATGTGGGGGAAACTTTAATTTGATTAGCCCAACACTCTAATCGCTTGTACACTTTTCGTAGATACATTTAAAACCCTAACAAAACGTAATGCTTCCGCCTCTTTCCTCGGTGCCTAGTCAAGACATCATCATACCTACAATGCCTGTCTTCTGCAGCTGATCCGTGGCGTGTGCATTTTTTATCATTTTCGGAATGTATCTTCATATTCGCAGTTCTCCTATGTTGATGTACAAAGGTTCAAAGAATGTTACGATACACTTCGTGAGGTAACTGTGGTGTTTTCATAACTGCTCTAGTTCTCCTCCGTTCTGTCTTACCTTACGAAGCTCATATTATTTGCATGACTTTACATCCTGTTCTCTTTGCAATATGAAAATCGACTCCAGCGACGTCGCACAAAGGTGACTGTGTAAATACAAAGTGTAATAATATCAACTGACAGGAGCTGATATTGTGTTCGATCTCTGCAGTTGTACACCAGGCGTAAATCGGAGTTTCTACGACATTGTTTCTGTGCGTGTGTGTGTGTGTATGTGTAAGTACGATATGTGGTAACGTTATACAACAATCGCTGTATTGTTACACTTATCGTACAGAATACGTATTTGATAGGATACATATCAAAAACACATGATTTTTTTATAACAGATGTATTATATAATACTTTATTAATGTAATCTCACTTTTTTAAATAGCTTACTTTGCTTGTGCAAATCGTTTTCGGATATGTATCATGTTCCCTTCATCGGTAATCGTTAGTAACGGAACCTGTGTTTTTGATTTTTGTTTGTTTGTTTGTTTCTATATATCTGTGGGTGTGGTGTGTTTGATGTTATTAAATTATTGATCTATTATAGTTTCGAAGACACTGATTTTTATTTAATCAAGAATTAGCTACAGATTTTGTGATTTTTGTATTGTTACCCCATAACAGAACGTTCTACATGGTTCTCGGCTATCCCAGCAGAGCCCAGCTGTAATGTTTGTGTGCGTACGTATTGCTACTTTGACAAGAAAGACAATTACGTGACACTTAACATGCGTCAACCATCGAGGCTCTTCAAGACTTCGCCGGTCACGCGCTGTGTTCAAGGGCGCAATCAATCACGCTCTAGTTTTTTCGAGTAGTGTTGACGCGTATTATGGATTATTCTGGAACACTTGTGCTGTCTATTTAAACAACGACAGCTGCCGCTTAGTTCAAGTTTAAGTGACAGTTTATTCAAGTGAGGCTCGAATCGAAGTACTATGGCGAATTATTATGGATTGTTTTACAATTGTGCCATTACTCTACAATTGTAAAACAATTGTGCCTTTACAATTGTTTTACTCTATTAGTTGACATTACTATTGCGTGTGGACAAATTTTGACATTGTTTTCGCGTCAGGACGGATTCTTGTACAAGTTGATTACAAACTGTATTTGTGATTAATTAAAACTGGTGATTAGTGGTTTCATTGGTGTCTTGTATTTTGTTTTCCACTGTACCATTCGACGATTAGTTAGACCGTCGTCACAATATGTTCACTTCACCTAATGTCCATTTTCATACGTTTATCTATGGGATGTGCGTATTTCATAATAATATGTAAGGAAATTATTGTTATTATGTTGATAGCGTGTATATGCTAGATTGCTCGTATATATTGTTGATTTAATAAATTCTTTTCTATGTCAAAATATTAATGAATTAATGATTTTTTTTAGCTATTGTACAATTTGTTGTATTTAGTGCATTGAAATTCCAAGTATACCGTTATTATTTAGTTGATCTGTTAGGCGATTTCTGGAGATATGTATGTTTTGTGTATTACAATTATATTGTATATGTTTAGAGTTATGTTGTATATATTTTGGCATTCAGTAGTTGTTAGGGGATACGGCAGTCATCCATTCGGATAAGTTTTTTCAACCATTTCTTGCTGATTCTAGGCAATCTTATCAGTAAATTTGTAACAATTAGTTCCTGCCGTAAACCGAACTTTCTTGTGCAATCTTCAAAAGTATATCCTGCCACGTGCTTAAGAAATCTCATTTTGGCCGCTTGAATAAGACTGGCCTTCGACTTCGTCAATGTCCAATTCTCAGATCTATAGAGAAGTGTGGGGAGGGCCTTCACCGCTTTGAACTTCAGGCTGTTTGTTTCCTCTTTACTTTTAGAGTGCTTTTGATGGTCAAAAACATATTGTTGAAATTGTGCAGATCCTTCACTGACATATCCTCCAAATCCCTACAGAATCTATAGTGCTATTTGATTTTATTAATTTCTGATCGTTGTATGTTATAGAGTGATGTGGTGTATTGAAAAGGAAACCTGTATTCATCAATTGTGTTACCTCTTATATTATACTTCTTTCTTTTTTTGTTGTATTTTGTGAATTACCTTAATGTTACAATATTTTCCGATTGTACTGTGTATGAATTTCCTTTCCTTATTTCTGCCTTGTATCTTCAGTGAAATATAATATGTTCTACTTGTATTCTATACATACATTTTAGTATGATCGACATTCAGCAGTAATTCCTTGAGATACGCTTGTATATGTCTGATTTAAAATAAATGATTTAAATTTAAATTTAAACAACTACAATGATTTAAAATAACATATCTATTACCTACAGTATTATCCTGGGTTATTTGAGAAGAAACTCTGAGCAGTTTAAACAAATTACGGATTTCTTTCATTCTTTCATAAAATTTACAAATATTTACTTTCTAGATAAGTGTATGTAAGTGTGCTTCTTGCTGACTGCGCTAAATATTTCATAATTAAAAAAAAAATACCTTACGCTAAAACAATTTTTACAGTTAATAACAAAAGTAAATAAGAACTGCAGTGAACTATGACGATGGAATGGCACTTTCACTGAAACCCTACACGTACACTACCTGTTCGCGTATTGTAGTAGTTTGACTGCGGAAAGTCGTGAAACATTTGTTCAAGGTATGTATCAACAGGTAAACACAGCCAATGTTAGTAATGCCATACTAATACAGCACAAACCTCACTGTGCAAATTCTGGGCATTGATGTTTGTCTGTGTGTGTTTAGCCGACTCAGTTGAAGAATAAGTTTCCGTTTAATGGACGTTGTTCGTAGTACGTCATTATCAAATCATACGTTGACGAACCCCTGTAAATAAAACTAAGGATCTGCATAGTATCTCTGTGCATACGGATATAACACATTATGTAAACACAGGAAAGAATACAATTGAATATTAATATTCAAAATACGTTTAAATATCACTTGTTTATTCTCCTTTGCTTCAACGTATGCCTTAGTTAATAATATTTTGGCAAACACGTTCAAGCCGCGTGCAGCCAAGCTTCGAGGTGTGTATATTAAACTAAGTGACCTCATTAGCTTTGTGTTGTGGCCCGACTGCACAAATAGGGGATAACTGAACATTACCGCATGGACTTCAATGTCGCGTCTAACCGCATGGCGAAAAAGTAACTTTGGTTTACCACAAATAACGTGTAGTGAATATCCTCGGCTACCTGACAACGACGCGAATACTGAGAATACTCTGTCTACTCAATTCAGAGGCTCACAAAGAAGACTAAGGAGACTCGTAAAATTTAAAATGCCTGTGCAGAATTTAAAAATAATGTTTTTATCTTTCTAAATCTGAAGTTATTTAGAAAATATTTTAATAACCTTATGTGGATTCCACTTGGATTTAACATCATATAGTTACCATTAACTCGTTTTAGAAATCTGGCTAGAAGTATTTCCGAAAAAATAGAAAGATTTAAAAACATTTAAAAATTCTTACAGGTTTTTTTAAAGTTGAGTACAATCAGAACTTCCCTTGTCATGGCACCTCTTTGTGAAGGTTCGTAATCATGATGGCTGTTCCATCTTTTGCCCGAATAATTTAATAATGTGTGGTATAGAACCGTTTTCACATGTTGCAAAGCCAAAAACTTCTTCTTTGTCCTAACTATCTTCTGCTTTCAATGTTACCCTAAAGTTATAGACTTCATGTTTGAGTCCTAAAAAAAAATAAATAAATAATCTAAAGTGTTTTGACTTCCTTTTCTGAACGCTAAAAATGAGTTTCTTTTCTTTGTCAACAGTCTATAAGACGTCATTGTCCAGTCGTAATCGTACGTTACAGTTTTTGTATGCTTTGTTAACACTGTTACGTATGTAGCGATTTATTTTTTGTTGCAATTAAATCAGCACAAGAGAAGTAAAACAATCACTCTTTTATTAACAACTTTTATCCAAATCACAAATGATTCCTCACTCCTCTTACACAAATGCAATAAATTATTAACGCACTATTCATGGTAATAACAACGTTCGGCAATTTAAAAATTACAGTAACAAAAGTAAAAGGATAAGAATATCACGTTTAATTGAAGCTCACAATTATAGCCGCTAGGTAAACTGAACTCTGATCTCTATGTTTACGTACGTCGAAGTTATAGTAGCCCCTGGCCAAATAATCTCAATGTTCCTAGACCATACTTGTTTATTTACGGTATTCTGAAATATTATGTCTTATTTATCTGTGATAACGCATCATATTATTACTTGATAAGCCGTCACGTTACAGAGTCAACAAAACCGTCGACGACACCAGTGGATGAATTAAATTCCTTGTAGGCCTACCACCGTAACAGTATACAGTTATACTAAACGAATCGGTGCCTGTGAAGTAAAGATATTATTAGGTAAACGTGGTCAGACGATAGATTGGTAGACTGGTAGACTGGACGATAAACTCCCTCAACAGAACCGTACATAACTTACGTAATATCAAATTGCCAAAAAATGCCAAATTGAACTTGAAACCATGCTCAGAATTCAGAAAGTTTCACTATTATTTATTTGTATTATTCATAAAATTATTTGTAAAATTATTATGATATAGTCGTAAATACAAAGCGAAAGTAACTAGATTCGTTGGCTGAGAGATCAGATGCAAGGCAAACATTTGCTTCGTCATATGTTTAAAATTTTTTCATTACAGATTAGTTTTGTGTTATGTTTTTCTTTTATTAGCGGGGGTCCTACAGTGTATGTCGCATCGCATCCCGCATTTCGATCGCCATTTCTCCCTATCCTTCCAGTCATCATCTTCAATAGCTCGATCTCTCATGCTTTTCCTAATTCCTGTTCTCCATTGTGTTGTCAGTCTTCCTTTTCTTCTCCTGTTTTGTGGTGTGTAACTCAATGCTTTCTTTGGCCATCGCTTCTCCTCCATTCTCATTACGTGACCATACCATAGTAACTGTCTCGATATTATTCTTTCTGCTGTTTTAAATACGCGCCCTGTTTTCCTTCTTGTATCTTCGTTTCTAACATGTTGGATTCTATAAAATATTACACGCTCTTCTTAAGAAGTCCATTTCCACAGTTTCTATGATATTTTCTCTTCATCTGAAAGTTGCCGCCATTCGCAGCCATAAGTTAAAATGGGCTCCACAATAGTTGTGTAGATTGTCAGTTTAGTTTGAAGTTTCATTTCGTTCGACCAAAGTAAGAAGTTTAGCAAACGAATAGCCTTTTTCCCCTGTTGTATCCTTTTTGATGTCATTTTTTGTTGTTCCATCTTCTGAAATAATGCTTCCTAAATATTTGAATTCGCTACATTCTCCAACTCTATGGATTTGTAGATCTGGGTCTTCTTCTTGCATGTCTCATATTTTCAGATATTCTGTTTTAGTAGTGTTTATTTTTAGACCCCATTTCTCGTACTCCTCTTTCAATTTTCTAAGCATATAGTCTGTGCTGTTCTCGTAACACGCTATAATTACCTGATCGTCGGCAAATAGGTGAGTTGTTACACTGCTCATCGATTTGTATTCGCATTTCTGATGTTTTTCTTCTCCAATTACTGATGGTTTCTTGGATATATATTTTAAAGAGGGTAGGGGACAAGCTGCATCCTTGTTTAGGTTTTGTGTTATACCACTGTAATAACTAGAACCCTACGCATTAGGGAATATTTTATGAACCCAGACGACCTGTTTTGGCGTTTCAATAATGTTTACAACAATAATTAATCAACGACAATTAATCGTCAACAAAATTATTATAATTTAGTAATAATAAATGAGTTAGAGCAACTAAACGTGTCCCTTTCAATAAAATAATTTTAGTACATAAATATACCACGATTTTGAAAATTCAACTGATATGAATATCATATAGGCTGAGTTTTAAATCGGGAAAATTCTGTAAACTCAGTCATATTTTTAAACTTTGCCTCAACACATGTTTCCTGTTCTAAAACTCTTGCGAGTCGGGTTACAGTTTGAAATGAAAATATCTGACCGAAATTACCTCATAACGTTCTGGTACGAGTGCATTAGGTAAAACCGAAATTGGCCGTAGAAGACCCTGAAATGGCGGGTAACGTTCCACTTTCATTTTTCATATAACATGTAATAATTATGCTTCATGTTTAGTTTTAATACTCGGTTAGTTTTATTGGCCTCCGTTAAGAGACCGCAATAGACCAGAGACAAGTTAGTGCGAACATTTAACGTAGTGCAAACACTAAGTCAATATTCAGTGTGACTCGCCGTCAATTTATAGCAGTCACGCGGAAAGGGAGTGACAAAAACCACGACACAACTCCGTGAGCCTTGCGGCTTAGAAACAGTGAGGCCAGCACGTTCAACGGCACAAACAATGTTTCAACCGGCACAAACAATACTATTATTACATTTACAAACTACATTTACATCACAATCGTAACATTACAATAATCACCGTTAATGACTACCATATTATCGTCGCCATCGTTATCATCGACATATAAAATTACCTATGACGTACTATTACAAAGCACTCAAGTAGCGTTTTACTTTCACATAGAAATGTAGATTCATATTACTTTTTTCAAGGAATGTCCGTAACGATCAGGTAAGAAACTGACTTTTAGATAACATTTCTGTAATTTCTTTTGTTACCTCCGTAAAGAACATAAAAATATATTCAATCCCTTTACAACCGATAGAACCTTTACAATATTTACTGATATAACACGAATAAACAGTTTTGGGAAAACATAGTTTTTCCTTGGCTCTATTTAAACTATGACCTAAAATTTGGAACCTAAATTTTTTGCTGATAGCATATATATCAGCTTTATTTTATAGACAGTCATAAAATATATTTGGAGTTATTTCAGTTTTTTAATATTAATTTTAATATTTAATAACTTACTTTCAAAATTTTTAAGTTGTTTTCTTTCGTTATTTTCATTTTTTTGTATTATCTATGAACTCTATACAGTTTTAACTTGAGTCTATTTGTAGAAACATTTTTACAAAGCCAGTGTATTGAAACCATATGCAAAAAGAATAATAAAAAGAGCCACCATTTAAAGAAAAACTAAAAACTTGAGATCCAGTTGTAAGCTACATTATAAAACTCAGGCTTAGACTTTCTGCAATGCCCAGCATAGGTCAAGAAAAACAAATCTATTTAAAAAGTGTTCCCTTTTTTGAAACTATCTGTTAAGCGTTCGCCAATAAATTTCAACTTACAAAAGTTGTCAGAGTCGAAACACTGGGAGACATGCAATCTTTGGTTGGGTGCATACATTTTGTAGCACGTTAATGTCGTTCGAAAGTAACAGTGTTGACTTAGGGGTGATGATGTTGGGGGGGGGGAGTGACTTTGACGACGGCGATAAGAACGTTAATGGCGTCAACAACACTCATTTAATAAGCACTCGTGTATACAAGCCGTGGATACTCAAAGCACGTCCCTTTTTATCAAAGCTCAACTCCACGTTTTGTTTTATTAATTTTTTGGAAGCGTGTACGTCTTTTTTCCTAAAAACAGCAAAACATTATCGCAGAAGAAATATCTACAGTCGATTAATTATTTGCTACGAAAAAGCGCCATGCGCCAGTTTTTTGTGGACTCGTGTAAATTGAAATGCTGGAGTCATCATCTGTAATTTATCACTGTCTTCCTTGTTGCTGGATGGATAACGATCTTTTTTTTGGCAACATAACAAATGAGTTAAAGTCTTATATTAAATACTGGTACGACGCTCACACAGATCGTCGTGTTGTTCAGTGGAAACAGAATAATTGACATCAATGAAGTAACTAATCACAAACTTCAATTAGACATTAACTGCAGTTATAAATTAACAAAACACACTTATCCAATAATTTAAGTTAAATTTGTCCACCAATAAATCCCACCTTATTAATGTTTTGAACTAATTAATACAATACTCACTTCTCAATAAACCACTCAATAAATCACCGCGATCTGCACTGGAAAATGCCAAATGCAACTAAACGGAGCAGGTCATTGGATATTTATACCCCGCTGGGATTCCAAAATTATATTTCAGTTTCCGGAAGGTGAAGACAGAGGTGAATAGAAATATCTTGCAGCAACTATCCAGTTTTAATTATCTTGGGCGCGAAATATCTCCCGCAGTTGATGTCGATAATAAACTTAATAAATTTAAACATATATGTGGGACAATCCAATACATAAAATACAATAGTAGGAGGGAGACTAGGCGTAAGTTTTATAGGACTATAGCTGTACCGGTGGCTCTGTATGGGAATGAGACATGGATACTTTCGCAGAGAGACAGAGGGAAGGTTACATCAGCAGAAATGAAATGTCTCAGGTAGGTCAAAGGATGCACGTTACGAGACAGAATAAGTCATGCACAGATAAGGCGAGAATTACAAATTTTTAAATTACAGGATAGAATTACGGAATACAAGGCCAACTGGTGGAAGCCATTGGAAAGAATGCTGCAAGATCGCCTTCCGAACTTGCCTTGAATTATAAACCCACAGGGTATCGTAGTGTAGGGCGTCCAAGGAGGAGATGGTTTCCGGAACAGGCAGTGCAGCCTAATCAGTGAAGTGGAGATGATGATGATTTCCGGGAGATGCACTGAGAATAATTGAAGTACTTACAGGCGCTAGAACAATCTGGAGGGTGGGTTCGAGGCCGACCTTGAACGCAACGTGCCAACTGTTAGCGGTCGGACTAATCGAGAAACTTGTAAATAGCTAATCTCAAATTATCTAGGCCGTTACGTAATTGTCTTTCATCTCGAAGTAGCATATTATTTTTAAAGACTTTGCTTGAATACTAAACTTTAAAACTGATATTATAATAATGTTAACAAGCATTCGTTTTTATAAATTGGATGTAGTTTTATCAGCATAATGTAATATTGTATTCACCTTAATATGAAATAGCATTCCAGCTCGCACCTTCTATTAACACTCTATTGATCTGAACCAACTTCTAACTTGCCATTTCGAATACGTATATGCAGTTCCTGTCAGGTTCGCTCTCTTTTGTCAACAGACAAACATCATTAGCTATTAGAAATTTCCTGTTCTAACACACTCTGTAAACGTCCATTCACTGATTAATTGAGTTTTGATTCGCCGTTTCTTAAATAACTTCTTTTCCAGTTTTTTGCTTATATCTTTTTTGACCTTTGTCAAAATGTCTACCTTTTTTATTGTAGTTCATTAACCGCGATGTTACGCCAATATAAAACATTATATTTTTTCTATAAAGAAAGTCTTTATATATAAAATCCAGTCTAGATCTTCTATAAAAAATTTCGTCTTTTGTTTCTTCGCCGCTTCTACGATAGACGTGTTTATTATACGCAAATATTGCCTACATTTCACACATAACAAAAACGAAAATTTAATTTTTTTACATTAATCATTAAGGTTTATCTAATTGATCGTTCTGTTTATTAAACTAAAACTTTAGGATTATATAAAGCTATCGTTACGAAAATATTCCTGTCGGTTCATCTCATCATCTTCACAAGACGGCATAGGCACGGTGCTGCCTGTTCCGCCTTCAAAGATCCTCCAGACATCTCTTCCTGGGTCTATCCACACGCCTGTGTCCTACATGTTAGTGTTTCCAGACATCTTTGGCCAGTCTGGAATCTGACATTCTTTCCAAGTGTTATTTTCACCGTTGTTTGTAATCTCTTAATTTTTCATTCGAGTTAAAAACTTGTAACTCTTCTCTTGTGACCACATTCCTAATACCGTTAGGTTTAGCTGATTGTTGTCCATAATTCATACCTATTGTCACCGGACAAAAGGCTTGCCGCATGACAAATGGCGCCAATCGTACACTCTAGTGTTTTTGGTGGCCCTAAAAAGGACCTGGTGGCGAGAACGGTGATGTTGGTCGTGCCGCGCTGAGGTGTTCGGCGGCTGCTACCGCTGATCGTGGCGTACTGCAGTCCTAGTGACCGCCATAACGTTGTAACACTCTAATTTTGCATCTCGACTTACCTTGTTTCTAAAAGTACAGTTGATTGTCCAACAGATTGTCTGAAACTTATCTAACTTAACGTCAATATTATAATTCCTATCACAGCCAGTATCATTTTCCAAGTAGTTACAGTGGCTTACCTGTTCTACAATTTGATTATTAACCATTATTTTTGTTGTCATTGGTTCCTTGCCTCGAAATTCCTTTACCATTGTTTTTGTAGTGGAGATTTTCATATTGTATTGTTTGAAAATCTGATGAACCTTAAAAACAGATTTTTCTAAAGCAGATTCTGAACTTTGAATTACAAGCAAGCGTTAGCAAACAACAGCTCATTCAAATACCTGTCTCGTGATATGTTAATACCAGGGTTCACTAAATGCTTTCGTTTCCTTACTAGATCGTCAATATAAATGTTAAAAAGAGTAGGTGATATAATTCACCCTTGTCTAACACCTTGCTTATCAGATATTTGTTGAGAGATCCTACAAGTATTTTTAACAACTATTCTTGTTCCATTATATATGTATAATTTTACGACTTGTTCCTGTCGGTTAACTTTAGTAAGTATTTTAAAATTTACAAGATTCAAAATAACATAATTAATGAGCACAACTAAAACTTAATTGGGTTTATGTTCATTACAACACAGGTGAACCCTAGTAGCGCTCCATCTCGCACGATTTTTCTCCCCTCTTCGGCGGACTGGAGTCTGCGGAGTCGGTGGAGTTACGTACTTATCAGGAGAGAAAGGGAGGTCACGGTAGCTATCCTCTACTGGTCTGAAGGAGCACAAGCCCCGAGCAAGAAGGTGGAGCACAAGCCATAGCCCTCCGTGGGAGATCCTGGGTCATGTACTCGGGTTCGGACCCGGAGGTCGGGCCCGATACCATTCTAGACTTAGAGAATCGTTGTGGTGCACGAACGGCTTTCTCAAACGTGGTATCACGAGATCGTAAATAGCCCGGCCGGGGTTCTGTCCTCCGGCGTTCACAAGTTGAGCCAAGGATTTTTGGTCGTTGTGGTTCATCTGAGCTCTAGGATATACTGAGTATCTTTCTGGAGGTTCGAGAGTGATATTGTATACTACGGGTCTGGTATGAGATCTCCGACTCCATGTTTGCCCCTTCTTCGGTGCTCCTCGACAATCTGTCCATATAGCGTGAGATGTACCGATATTACGTCCAATATTAGAAGACATGCATCAAACAAATATTTCGTTTTGCCATGGGTAGAAAAACGCGCGCGTGCGTGCGTGCGTGCGTGCGTGTGTGTGTGTGTGTGTGTCTGTAGACGGACGTTTACATTTGTGTTAAATGAGAAAGTTTGAACGTTGTAATTCACACTGGAAAACCAAACACTAAATGCACTCTCGAGATTGCAGTGTAAGAAGGGAAGTGGGAAGAGACAACGATTCAAGAAGAGCGAAATAAAGAGAGCGGAATGAGGGCGGCTACTAGGAATACAAGGAACCGATGCATATTTATAGTGCATCGACACTGGGAAGCAAGCCAGCAAAGAAGGGTGCGAGAAAGACACGCTAAAGAAGTCATCCGATTTCGTCATGTGAAATGCTCTCTCTCTAATGCATTATTCAGATATCACACGAGTGCGTGAACTTTTGCTTGCAGACACACGACTGCGACCGCGAAACGAAAGGCGTGAATAAAAGACAATTGACATGAATAAAGGATGCACTGGAACTGGGGGAGGTGGCGACAATATTCTCACTTTCTCTTGCTGTCTCTTTATTTGTCTATCCTGCAAATAACACAATCACGAGAGCACGAGTAAAATGAGAAGAAACGCTGGGAAGGTAAATGTAAACATCTGTATGTGTTAAATGAATTAGTGAAGTGTTCTGTTGTCAAGCCTAATGGTATAGGGTTCCGCGACCTTAATGAAGTATTCAGCTGTTCCTCGTGTTTTTGTTGTCCGGGCACATCAGACTTTCCAGGTAAATGGTGTCTGCTGTCTCTTTCAAGCAAACATTTATACATTTTTAAATCTATTTGTTTAAAGAGATTTATTTTATGTAACAATGACGTACATATCGTAATTTTGAGTAACATAGTTACGATTGATTAAACGATTCTAAGCTACCTATTGTTTACGCGTATTTTACTGTTGTTTCCAACGTATTATATCTGGTACAGAGAGACGTATTTTATTGTAATTAACTCTCATTCCATTCTCTTTGTCTTTCGCAATGCAATCTTGGATATTAAAAATCTGCAACCAACTCTGAGTATGTCATATTAGTAAAGTTTGTCACTCCGTATGGGACTGTCACTATTAACAGTCACAAAAATCTTATTTCCGATGCTTCTATTGTACTAAGAGCTCAAGTACTTTACGAGAGCTCATGTTTCAGAACAGTACAACAACAAACGCACTCTCAACAAAGGCACAGTCATTACCTTAAAACACTGTAGTCGAGTCTCTTTCCTCGTTTCCCTTGACAGTATTTGGTTAATTAGTAATTTTTATAAAAATGTATCTCCAGTGGTTTTCGGCGGCATTCAATGAATCATGACATTTAGCCAAGTATTAAGCTTCGTTTCCATGCGAACAAATTTTGACTCCAACACTGTTGGTTTTTTAATTTATATATTGACGATGTCGTACAAAACTGGCAGATGTGTCTTCCAGACCATTTTATGATTGGTCACTCTACAATTGACACTTTGTTGTTTGCGGGCGATCAGGCTATTCTGTCGGACTGTGAAAACGGATTGCAAAAGGGTATACTGCGACAGTACAGATAAGTGCTGTACTGAGCATTGAATATGAACATTTAAATATACATAATAATTTGTAAAATAATTAATAATGTATTAGACGTAAGCATGTCAGGGATGGCAAGCTTGGCTCAGACAAAAATATGGACAGGTGTTTCGACCTGAATCGACTTGTCCACACACACACAGATGTAACTGAGAGTGTGTACAATAGAATTTTGAATGTGTGTGTGACGCAGGTCTATGCAGGCAAGTTTGCCACCCCAGTATGAATAATTACGTAATTACTGTTTTTCCGTAATTATTCATAAACTATAAATAAGGAGTAAAATCCAAAGACACAATAAAATGTAATAAAATTAACTACATACTGTGTACGAAAACCACGTGAAAGGGACACACCGTACGAGGTAGTGCGAAACAAACTGTGTACAGATCGCAAGGGTTAAGTTACAATGTCCAAAAGTACAGTGAACATGTGTAGTGAAAATAGTTATAAGATGGGTATAAGAGTATACTCACAGGACTCTGCAATACGCAGAAATATAAGAAATAGCGAAATTGACGAGGAGTGGGGGAGCAAACCCCAGAGACAATTTCAGACATGTCGATTTTGTACAACTGCAGGTTTTAACCAAGGCGTGGGTATAAATAGAACACACACGCTACAGTTGTATCTCTTTTGATCAATCACAGTTGCGGCGGGAGCTTCTGTCCGTCCGCACGGCGTACTTATTGTTTTGTAAATAGTTTCATTCTTCCAGTTACATACAACTATGTAACTAAGTTGTAAATACAATCACTTTTAAATAGTAACAGATTACACGAGAAGAAAATCAATATAAGATGATCAACTGACGTCCGAAACAGTACGAGAAGGAGTAACATGAAGTTCCGGAGAGCGAGAGAGCTGACGACTTAATTCCAGAGAGCGAGACGACGCTGGAGTCTAGAGGCGACTACGCTGGACAAGAGGAATTGATGCGGGAGTTCGAGATGAGGACGATTACAGATGGATCGATTGCGATTGAGTATGATTGACAACAATAAGGTTATAAACAACTTATTTATCTCTTAGTCGAACAATTAACTCAAAGACAATTAAAGACATTCTTGTTTTACTTTAAAGTTAAGAGCAAATGTTTCTTGTAAATATTGAGTCAAAATGGTACATATTATTGAAGTAAGATTAACGTAAACAAGAGCTCAAATTAGTATTGAAATGAAAAGAATGCAAAGCGTTTAAGTAAAAATTAGAGTTTTATAAATCAGTACTTAAAAAGAAACATAAATTCAGTAGCTATTAATATTTTGAATTTCGTTACAATATCTAAAAAGATATTTAAGCATTGATATTTAGAAGCACACTAATTGACTGAGTAGTCAGGAAATGATATTTTTAATAAAGTAATCATTAGAATAGAATATTTAGTCAGTAAGGATGTATACAGCGTAAGTCTTACGGCATAGTAACAAAGCAATAATGAATGTTTTTAAGTCGAATCAAGTGCCTTGCGCACAATTTCATTATTACTAAATAAATTTGAAATACCGATACAAGTTACATAGAGTTATTATTACAGATACACCTGATATCCCCTTTAAACTGTGTCACATTAGTTGTTGCAGATAAGTTATCGCTACAAAGTGTGGGTCATCCCAATTTAGCATTACATAAAAATTTTACAAAACTAATCTGTCGCAATACATTTGTTAAATAGAATCTGCAAACACTCTGGATTCCATATATCCACAATTAAAACCAAGGTGACAGCTTTTTTGGAACTGATCCCGTACGGGCAAAAATTATTATAAATGGTACTGTCCTGGAACAAGTTAGCAGTTTTGAATACCTGGGCTACAGTGTGTCTTATAATGCATGCAACGACGTGGTGAATAAGTTACATAAGTTCAACCTTATGTGCGGGATCTTAAGTCAGCAAGTAAAGGAACACGCTTAAAATTCTACAAGGGGGCTCTTCCCCCACTTTCTTTCTGAGAATTGGACTTTAAGAAAAGGCCAGGCCAGTCGCATCGAAGCGGCTGAAATGAGATTTGTCAGGAACTTGGCAGGGTATACTCTCTATGATCATAGAAAAAAAACACAGGTATACGGCAGGAACTGAATATCATGAGTATACTCGACAGGATCGCCCAGTATCGGCTGAATTGGTGGGAACATCTTTGCCGAATTAATGACTGCCGCATCCCCAAATAACTATGGAATTATAAGCCGAGGGGACAGAGAGGTGTGGGACGTCCGAGGAAGCGCTGGATTGACTAGTTGTAATATTTTCCTATTTGAGACCGGAACAAACCATTCTTAGTTTAAACCTTGAGCGTGATGATGATGATGATGATGACACTGTTGGTGTCAGTGTTGGGGATATTGTACTGCCTGGAAACGCGGTTCGTTTTAGGTTCATCCATGGTTGTAAAGATACTGTTATGGCAAATGTTGCGCGTTGGAGATGATTCCGCAAACATCCTGCAACTTTGTCCCCAATACTGTTTTGCGCACTGCCACAAAGGCACCACCATTGTTGTGGCTCAAAGTTATCGTGGAAATAAAGCTTTATGCTCAACGATGTCCGGCCATCACGTTGGTGATTTAACTCCGGGATATTGCTCTTACACCTCTCAACGAGCATTTTCCTAGTGGTTACTTGTGATTATTGCCAGATCTTTGTCTGGAACGAAATATTAATAAATGGAAACATATTTTGCACGTTATTATTAGTCCGGTACTTGTAACCTTTATGAGTGTACATGGTGCTTTAAATTGTCCATAATATATTTAACGTTGCCCTTCAACACTACACCACAGACACATCGAATTTTGTATTCTCTTTTATCTCCAGAGTCCACTTTGCATCTCCTTAAAGAAATTCAGTGAAGTTAATAATGTTGCTGCAAGTAAAACCCGAACTCTTCTGTTTGACTATTGGATTCCATAATGATCGCACTTCCTTCACACTTCTCGAACAAATCATAACCGACTATTTTACGTGTTCCATATACACATGCTTAAAACAAAAATAATTCACTTAGCAAGAACTAGTCACTGAACTTTGTTATTATAAAACTTGTCACGAAATTCCGTTATTATAATACAGTTACATTTTTTAAGTACGTAAAATTACGTAGCATAAGCTACACTAAAAATTACGCATAGATTTGTAAATGAAATGTAATAAAATTTATCACATTTTTTGGGTGATAAATGTTAGTAACAATAGGGTTCCGTAGGTTGAATATGTGGGCCGCGTGCCAGGTTTAATGAAAATCGTTTGATACAAATTATCCAGATTAACAATATTTTTCATGTGCTAACATTCCAATATTTGGAAACTAACATTCCAATCTAATAGTTGTTATACAAATTGTCACAAAATTCCATTATTATAAAACAGTTAAATTTTTTTAAGTACGTAAAATTGCGCATAAACTACGTTAAAAATTATTCTTTGATATGTAAATGAAATGTAATAAAAGTTATCACCTTTTTCGGGTGATCAATGTCAGAAACAATAGGGTTCTGCAGGTTAAATGTGTGGGCCGCGTGCCAGTTTTAACGAAAATCGTTTGATAAAAATTATCCAGATTAACACTATTTTTCATGTGCTAAAGTTCCAATATTTGGAAACTAACATTCCAATCTAATATTAACTATGCAGATTTCAACCGTTTTCATAATCTATATATTAATACGTGAAGAGAAAACTTTGTACCCCTTTTTAAGCATATTGCGCGCACGGAGGAGTGTGAGATTGGGCATAGTTAAAGTTTATATGGAGAAGGAGTGCAGAAAGCTAAAATTTATACATATATAATATGTGTTACAAATACATTAAATTAAATTAAAAAAAATAAAAATAAAACATTCATTTGCACTTGAAAATTCATTTAAACTTTTTCAAACAATGGTAATTGTTAAAAATAAAATAATTTTGTTGCCAGCCAAAAAAATTATAATTTTTTCATTTTAGTGTACGTTCATACTGCCAATGTCAAACACATAATAGTCTGTGGTCAAACAGTCGCACAGAGTAGAGATTGTCGCCAAAAAATTTTAAAATGTTGCCAACAAATAATTACTTACAGATTGACTGAATGAGCTGTGAATTTTGTGTGATTTCAAATGTTCCTTTTTCAATAGTCTGTGGAGTGTATGTCAAGGCAAAAAGCGTTTATTTTATATTTTGTATATTAGATATATGTGTTTTATATATTAATGTGCAGTTGAAAGTGAACCTGTTGAAAAAGGAAAATTTTGTAGCAGCAATTTGAATTGACTTACTCTCGCCTAATTATTATTGGTGGTTACAAAAAAGTGAGTACATTTTATTATTTTTAAATTAAACCATGTCTAATCTTAGTTTCAGTAATTTCATTACATTTTTTTTTTTACATTCAGATATTCGCACCTACTTCCATTATGCCTCGACATAGAACATTGACGGGTCGGAGTGAGAGACAAAGAAGAAGGAATATATATTCGCGTGAAAGTCAAAATGATAATAGACCAAATGCAAATTCAAATAGTGTAAATAGTATAACATTGACGGGTCGGAGTGTGAGACAAAGAAGAAGGAATATATATTCGCGTGAAAGTCAAAATGATAATAGACCAAATGCAAATTTAAATATTGTAAATAGTACACAAAATGATGAAATTATTTTGAGGGATACGTTTAAATGCGCACTGAATGTCATTCCAAGAAATTTTAATACTTTTGATTGTGGATTAATGCATTTACAATGCAGGTTTTGCAATGCAAAACATTTCGAATCTGAGGTCACTTTAGGTGAAAGGACTGCATTCACTTCATGTTGTCATAAGGGTAAAGCAATATTACCGGCCTTAAGTCAAAATGAATACTTTAAATCACTGTATGATGGACTTACTTCAAATGAATCTTCAATAAAAAGAAAGTCAAAAAATTATTTTGAAAACATACGTAAATACAATTCATCATTTGCTATGGTTAGCTCAGAAGCTAAAATTTCGGATACAGTTACGCGTGGAGTGTATCATTTTAAAATACATGATGTTTTTTATCACAGATCAGGTCCAATGACTGCTGGATATGGTCGCTCACCATGTTATGCGCAATTATATTTTTATGATGTTGACACTGCTGTCAATTATAGAATACGTGAACACTATAATCAAACATGCAGTAACAATATAATGCGCGAAATCTCTCTTGAATTGGAACGCATTAATCCTTTCGTTCGGTCATTCATTGCAATGAAAGAACATCGTCAGAGAGTTGAAAATCAAAATAAAGAAATTTGTATGCTCATTAAAGTAAATCGTGATTTAGATCTACGCCGTTATAATGATGCAGTTCAAACTAATGTAGCAGTAATATTTAGTACAGTTGATGGTGAGTCACCCTTTGAACGAAATATGGTTTCGTTTTCAAAAGTTAATGGTACCATTAAAAATATATCTGTTTTGGATTCATCATTGGACCCTTTAGCGTATCCATTACTTTTTCCAAATGGTGATACTGGGTGGCATATCAATATTTCTCATAATGTACCAACTATATCTAATTCAAGAGCGCCCAGAAATAAATTAACCATGCTTCAGTATGCAGCCTATCGACTTGCAATTAGAGAAGATTTTAGCATGTTGCACCATTCAAAAAAATTATTTCTGCAGTGGATAGTTGACATGTATGAGAGAATAGAGGGCACAAGGTTACATTTCATTCGACAAAACCAAACAAGACTTAGGTCTGAAGTTTACAACAATTTAACAGATTATTTAGAATTGAACCCCAATGCCAATAATGTTGGCCGTAGAGTAATTTTACCATCTTCATTCAATGGATCTCCAAGAAATATGTTTCAGAATTATTTAGATGCAATGTCAATTGTACAACATTTCGGAAAGCCTACTTTGTTTATTACAATGACTTGCAATCCAAGTTGGCCTGAAATAGTTAGCAATATTGGTGTAGGTGAGTCAGCTAATTTTCGACCTGATATTGTTGTGCGTGTATTCAAGTCCAAACTGTAAGCATTAATTGAAGCCCTTACACTAAAAAAAATCTTCGGTAAAGTTGAAGCACTCATTTATACAATTGAGTTTCAAAAGAGAGGATTGCCTCATGCTCACATTTTACTCTCTTTAAATGAGCAAGATAAAATTGTTAACGCTACCGATATTGATAAAGTTGTATCTGCGGAGATTCCTAACATTCAAACACATCCTACATTACATGAATATGTTGTAAAACACATGATGCATGATCCATGCGGTGTACTTAATCCAAATTCTGTATGTATGAGAGATGGAAAATGCACAAAAGATTATCCAAAACGATTTAATGAATTTACATGTGAATCATTAAATGGATATCCATTATACAGAAGGCGTGATAATGGTATTAATGCTGAAGTTCGCGGTAGTTGCCTCGACAATCGTTATGTTGTACCATACAATCCGTATTTACTTGCCAAATTTAATTGCCATATAAATGTTGAAGGTATGCACTACAGTTAAAAGTGTTAAATACATTTATAAATACGTGTATAAAGGCTATGACAGTGCATCTGTTGAATTAGGTTCAGAGAGAAATGAACCAGGTCAAGAAATACAAATTGATGAAGTTATAAATTTTTTAAATGGCCGTTATATCGGATCAACTGAAGCTGTATGACGCATCTATGAATTACCAATGCATTTTCAATCACATGTCATCGTTAGACTTGACATTCATTTACCGCGTAGACAGAATGTTTACTTTCGAGAAGGGCAAGAACGTCAAGCAATTGAAATGCAAGACAAACAAAATTATTAGCATTTTTGAATTGAATCGATCAGATCCATCAGCGCATGAATATAAGTATATTGAAATTCCTTTGCATTATGTGTGGGAAGATTCCCGGAAAAAATGGAAGAAGAGAAGGTGTGGAGGTGATAAAATCATTACACGCATATATGTAGTATCACCAAAAGACATCGAACTTTTCCATTTACGATTGCTTTTATTACATGTCTGTGGTCCAAAATCATTTGAGGATGTTAGAACATACAATGGAATTATACACACTTCTTTTGTTGAAGCGTGCCATGCTCGCGGCATTGTTTCAAATGATAATGAATGGCGCGAATGTTTAAATGAAGCAAAATAATTACATTCACCAAAACAAATGCGAAATTTATTTGGTTACATTTGTGCATTAAATGTGCCAGCCAATGCATTGGCGTTATGGAATGAATTTAAAGTATATCTTAGTGAAGATTTTTGAGAGATTACAACGAAGAAGTATCCTTTAACACAGCTCTATTAGAAATTGAAGATATTTTGAATGTTCATAATTTGTCATGTCAAGAACTTGGTTTACCAGTTCCCACGTATTCGCAGAGAACAGACGAACTGCTATTGGATGCTATTGATCCAATAGAACAAGAGTTTCTGTTTTGTGAGCATTATGAAACTGCAAATATTGAACAGCGTAATCTAATTGATCGTGTGATTCGTGAAGTTTTGCACCATGATACTGGATCTAATGTTTTTTATTTAACCGCTCATGCAGGTTGTGGAAAAACATTCACACAAACAGCAATCATTCACAAATTAAATTCGCTTAATCTTAGTTGCATTGCAACAGCGTTCAATGGCATAGCTTCAACTCTATTACTTGGAGGTAGAACTTTACACAATGTGTTTAAATTGCGTATACCCATTTTGGAAAATTCTGTAGCGAATATTACCGCAAATAGTAGCTATGGACGTTACATAAATTCATCATCATTGATAATTATTGATGAAATTTCTATGTGCCCACTGCAAGTGTTGAAAATCATAGATAGATTATTGCAGGATCTATGCGATGAAAATGATAAACATAAACCATCTGGAGTGAAAACGATACTTCTGTGCGGTGATTTTCGCCAAATCTTACCAGTTGTCCCACATGGATCACGTGCAACTTTAATTGAAAATTGTGTCACGAGTTGGCATAAATTTGTTTGTTTTCATAAAGTAACGTTTACTCAAAATATGAGAGCCTTACCAAGTGAAATAGAATTTGTCGAATTCTTGAAAAAAATTGGTAATGATGAAGCCCCACAATTCCCTCAGTTTGCTGAAAATATTATTGAAATACGTCAGCAATTAATAGGAGATGAAAATAATATTATTAATGAGGTGTATGGAAATATTTCCGAAAACATACTCTCAGATAACATATTGAAGTCAGTTATTTTAGCACCTAAAAATGATGATTGTACTTTTATTAATACTGATATACTTAATCGAATACCAGGTGAACAGAAAACATATCATAGCTACGATAAAATAATTTGTGATGATGACAATGAAATCAATAACTATCCAGTAGAGTTTTTGAATTCTTTGACTATTAGTGGTTTGCCACCACATAAGTTAGTACTGAAAGTTAATTGCATCGTTTTACTGATCAGAAACTTAAATACAAAGGAAGCATTAGTCAATGGAACAAGAATGCGCATCAAGTGTATGCATCGTAATGCTGTTGATTGCGAAGTTTTAACTGGAACCGCACGCAATAAGAGAATTTTGAATCCACGTATAAATTTAACATATTCCGGTACTGTTTTACCATTTAACTTTCAAAGAACTCAATTTCCAATTATACCTGCATTTGCGATGACAATAAATAAGTCTCAAGGACAAACATTTGAAAAAATTGGAATTTTATTGAGGCAGCCAGTTTTTACACATGGTCAATTGTACGTCGCAGCAAGTAGATTTCGATCATTGGATGGTTTGAGATTTTATATTTCCGAATATAATGGCCAAGGGCATTTAGCAAATGATGAAAGAGTTTTTACAAAAAACATCGTTTACACAGAAGTTCTGAATCATTAAATTCACTTTCAAACTATTTTAAGTTCAATGGACAACATTTATTTTTTTAACCGCCCGGTTTTTTTGATTTAATGAAAAATATATGAAAAAAATACGAGGCACGTATTTTTTATTTCATTTTTTATTTTGTATTAATTTTTTATTTACATTTTATATAATTCGAAAAAGACAGGCAAAATAACTGTGTAGCCTTGGCGAAACCTGATCAGTATGGCAATAAAAAAAAACCCAAGGAAATGTCAAAAAACGCGTTATTGCTTTTTAAATATGGCTTAGCCAAGCTAAACCTCATTTTTCCTATCTTTCATATTTTTCAAATAACTCGAAAATTAATGCATAGAAAAAAAATTAAAAAATTATATAAGCTTTGTAGCAGATAATCTTCAAACTGTTTTCGAATTTTGTACCTTACAAAAAATGAAATTTAATCCACTGGAATTGAAAACAATCTTATACTTCTATGAATGTCAAGTCTCATTTTTATTAGCGTTCATTTGATTCAATAATAACATGAAAAAATTAAAACTGACAATGAATTATATCAAAAAATAAATACGAATACAAGCTGTAAATGTGTTTTTTTTTCAACTGTTACTAACATTAAATTTTAAATTTCATAGGTATTGCAGGGAATTAAGGCAAACAACACACGCTAATGACGTATTTGTACACGCTCGCAGCTGACGTAATAGAACAAAATTCAAAAAAATTATATGCAATGATTATAGAGGTATTCTCTTTGACAAAGAACCTCAATAACGTTCAAACTTAAAAATTTAATGAATTACGGTCGAATTTCGACCACTGTGCGACCACTAGTTTTATTGTAATACATAAAGCTTGACGTGACAACTGCTTCAATTTAATGGATTCGTTTACATTTATTTTTACATTTACATTACGACAGCAATGGATTACGTCATATTAAATAAAGAAGTTATGATTGTCTGTTATACCCGTTTACAAGAGACTGCTTTTTAGAGGTCTTAACAATAGTCATAAAGCTTTCCAGGACTTTATTGCCCCTGATACTCTTGCCAACGTTCTAGCCCGTTTTTGGAATATTCTCTCAGAAGACTAAAGAGTTTTTGATCTTTGGAAAAATTCTTCACAGCAATTAATCCAAAGATAATTCAACGTAGAGTAAACTCATTTACCGGGTTGTTTGATTCCTTACGTTTAACGGTCACAAATTGTCGTTTTCTTTTATGGAATACTTTATCTTTAAATACAATTGTGTGTTTTAGAATGTCAGAAAAGTAAAATACAGAAAACAGAATAACTTAATTATTATAATTTTGTTAAAATGTTTAGATTACTAAACTACAATTGTAGTATAAAACTTTGACATAATCACTTTAAAATAACAATTTTAAAAATTAACTATAGTTTACATATTAATAAATTTATAACGTACTATACAAATCTGAATCAATAACGTGTTATGAATTGTGTTTTTTAATAGAGCTTTTGTAGTATTAGTGCCAGTGGCAGTAATCGCTAGTATCCGTAAAATCGCATTAATATGTAACACGAAAATAATTAATGTACGTTCCATAAATTAGGATTTGTGTTTTTTGTACATTGTAAACGTTATATTATATACTTTTAGCTCGTATTAAAAATCTGTAAGGATTTTATAACGGTCATATATTAACAGTATTAAATAAAGTCCTGAATGTCCCAGTTAGTTTTTGTATAATTCATCCTCGCTCTGTGCAAAATACACTTATGATATTATGTGTACGTCACTAAATTATGACTTGGTGCAGTTATACTTCCATGCGGATTCCGGCAACAGCAGATTTAAATACTGTAAATTATGTATTCGTTCCCGTTTCCAGATTTGCATTTTGCATTACATTTCTTCACGTGAAGTCACGTATTTCAGTTTGATAATAATAATTATTACTACTTTTTATTAAAAGTACTGTTATTTTATCTATGGCAGTTTTGTGAATCTGTCGTGGCCGACTAGCGTACAGAAAGAGCTGACGGTGGCATGGCTTTTCTCACACATGCCTTTACAAAAGTGGAACTTTCGAAAAAAAATCTGATGTTAAAAGTGTATGTCCTAAAATTTGAAAATAAAATGCATTTATTTTCCATTTTCTGCAGCTATTCTATATGCCTGCTGCTGTAAAGTCGGGTCTGGTGGTGATTACAGTGCTATACACATAATAAACGTCTTTAGTCCTAGGCATTCTCGATTCTCGATATGGTTTGTTTAAAAAACATCCGGCTTGGTGCAAGAAAAATAGGGAAGTATCAAACAAGAATTAAAAGAGAAAATAAACTACTGTAAGGTTCAGTTAGTGCAGTCTGATCCACTAATGAAAAATTATTGTAGAATGTTGTGATAATTCTCTGTCTTAGGATAGCGACAGAGAAAACATTTCCGAAAACTTTAATATTTTGGGGGGTCTGGTGTCCCACAATTGTTTTTTTTATTTTCAAGCCTGAGCACTATATTTACGAGTGGATTTAGTATTTTTATATATTTAGTATATATGACTCAGTATATTCATTTCTGTCGTTGACCTCTCTCATCCGATAAATCTCGATAGCTTCCTTCGGGCTATAACCAGTTCTCTCTGATTTTCTTATAGTTCAGATTAGCGACAACTTGGAAATTCCTAACTGACAGTTTACAAATTAACAAACAACATATGGCCGCAACACACTCACCCCCTGCTCAAACCCTCTCACGTCAAAAATCACAAGGGAAGCAAGATATAAACGCGCAGCGTAGTTAAATCAACATCAGTACGCCTTGAAAATGTTCCGGGATTACGGAACGAAACGTCGGCAATATAAGCATCACATACACGGATGTACCCAAAAACCTGCTACAACAGATATTCACTGTGAAAGCCTTCCCACGAGCATATATATTGTTACGTTTCACGAGTTCCCCTATGCATGGTACAGTTTGGAAACCATTTATGTAATATTCGTCCGTATCGGACGTAGATTTAGTAGTAATCTGTAGTCTCGAGTTGATTGTATTTATTAAGTTTTATTTTTATCAATCTTCGGTTGTTATTTGAATGTAAAGTGATTTGAGAATTAGGTGTGGTTGTCTTTACTACGGTTTTCACTGTCGCGAGAAAGAGAGAGAGAGAGAGAGAGAGAGAGAGAGAGAGAGAGAGAGAGAGAGAGAGAGAGAGAGAGAGAGAGAGAGAGAGAGAGAGAGAGAGAGAGAGAGAGAGAGAGTAAGACTGGGTACCTCTCTTGAAATATTTCCGGTAATTGTTTGTTTACGTTGTCCGTCGACTCCGACGCAGCCGGTTTCGTTGTAGGTTATTTCTCTCTTTGCAGTGTGTGCAATTCGTATAGTCCGGATATCCACACTCCTCACTGATAGCTATAAATTTCCTGAAAAATAATATTATTCTACAAATAACAAGATGAATTAAATCCCAATAAAAGGTGTTTATTTTTATTATTCGTTATAACTGCTTTGATTCAATATATCGACGTTTATGTCGAACTATGTTTGAGTCGTATCGACTTTTGTCCTCGTTTCGATTCTAAAATTTCTTTATATAATTCTTAAGATTGTTAATAACTTTACTTTTTAGTATATCTCAGGGTTTGGATTCTTTGAATCTGTTAAAAAAAGGCAGAAATGCAAAAAAGGTACTATACATTACAATAAACTATAAATTAAATCTTACTAACTAATACGTAAACAGTTTGTTTGCCGGACAACAGCGAATAATTTGTCTCACTACCCAAAGCAGTTGACACAATCAAAATGGCCGTCCGTATACTTTATTGAGACGCCACGAATTAATGCTTTGTTCACTCCTTTTTAAAATAAATAAATTTGTAGTGTTTTCACTGTATTATATTTAGTTTTTTCTTTAGTCAGCACTTGTGTTTGGTTTAATAGTACCTGTTGAGTTTAACTATCTGTTGTATAGTGGTCGTGACTAGTTTATATGAATTGGACAAATCTCACCAATGTAGGTACTCAGATTTTTTCCTTCAATTTGGTTGATCGTATTTTCTTCTTATTTTTATTTTCATCGTTTGGTTTAACTATTTAATATATCCTCTTCTTTTATAGTTTTACTTTCTCATTTTTTAGACATTTGTCAATTAGTTTTACCACTCAATATGTTGATTCCACTTCTGAATTTTTCTTGGTATACATAGCTCATCTACACTCTCTGATAGTCAATAATGGATTAATAATTCTTCTTCCTTCATCAACGGTCTAGCCCAAGAATCTCTGGCTTCCGATTGGTTAAAATAGGTGAAATGCAGGTCACCTAACTGGTGTCACTGAGATTATATATTCTTACACTTGTATAAAAAAAATACTCCCTTTTAAACTTTAAGTCCCATTAAATTTAAGTTACATAATGTTTTTTCCCAAAAACGGCAATTCCTGTGTAATAAATTTGGACTTATCTAATTTTAATGTGATATTATTTTGTTGTAATTTATTTAGTACTATTTCAATTCTACTGCAGTGTTCAGTCTAGTATTTTTTCAGTCTTTTCTGTCCAAATGACTAACTACCTTGCTCCCCACTCTTTTATACTAGCACAGTTTTTTTTCTTACATTTATTAATTATACATTACAAGATATTTATTGACAATACTTTTGTATTGTACCATTCATTTGTTTCTACATTGTCTGATATAGAAAAAGGCTTTTTATTTAATTGGTGGACTGTGTGAGAGGTGACATATTCTGACCTCTATTGAAAAATGATTATTTTATGTAATTAGGGCAGGGCACTGATTATGTCATGTTACAATATATAAAACAAGGTTGGGGAAACACAGCATCTCTACCTAACTCTTTTAATTATTGAAATAAATAAACTATAAAAATTATACAATTAAATCTTTAATTCCGCTTAAGACCTGCCATACATTTACATCCCTTTTCAGCAAATTATGTAATAACTACGTTCACCGTATCACCGTGCGCGGTGTAAAAAAATTTAGCTAACCAACGTAGCAGCTCGGCACGCTGCAACAAATCGCTATACATTTACAGCGTACTCCAGTTTGCAACGGTGGTAACAGGCAGTATGTACTGTAGGTCTTTATTACGCTCGACCTGAGTTAATTCTAATAACGTTACGCGGAGATAAAGTTAATGCTCCACTTCAAACGTTTAATCGTTTGCCTTCGTATCGCAGTAAACACGAAACTACTGCCACTTGGCTTAATATGTTCTCCGCAGTTCTAACCGCGTATACGAATACAGTTTCATCATATACGAGATAGTGTAGTGTAGTACAGTATTGCACTGAAACTAACGACACTGAGGCAGGATAATGGCGGGATGGCTGAACTACACTCTTATACGAATTCTTAGTTACGTGTGTTGTATATTTATGAACGTATGTAACATTTCCTCTGCAGTAACTCGTGTAGTAATTATATACTGTTATGAAGGTCTCACGGATCGTCGTGTTGTACAGTGGAAACAAAATACCGACACCAATGAAGCCACTAATTACCAGCTTTAATTCGTCACAAATAACAATTCCAAATCAACAAGATACGTTCATACAATAATTCAAGTTACGTTTGTCCACACGCATTAATAATGTCAACTAATAGAGTTCCGCACTAATTATAACATAACAATCACTTTCCCGCAACAAACACTTGAACCGTTCTCTACACTCTCGCCAGGTGTAACTAACAACTAAGCCGGCCACTGCTGCTTATATATAGCCTGCAGACGTTCCTGAATAATTTTCCATTCTTTTTGGCGGCGTGCCGGCATAATTGCGTAGTTAACACGTACTCAAAGAGTCTGGAGTGCTGCATGAGTGGCCAGCCTTGACACAGACGCC
The DNA here is from genome assembly GCA_034769895.1 of Magicicada septendecula. NCBI lineage: Eukaryota > Metazoa > Arthropoda > Insecta > Hemiptera > Cicadidae > Magicicada > Magicicada septendecula. The sequence continues at coordinate 144,726,439 of CM068372.1, forward strand.
GCAAGCTGGGCTAGTCGAGAAGCGTGTAGAACGTTCACGTAACTGCACCTGCCGACTTTTCGAGAACGTTATGTAATTGTCGTAGCACCGCCCCCTCCTTAAGCCTGTTCGTCCCGAACTGGCAAACCGTAACACTTATGCAGGTGCTCTAGGTAATCTAGGCAGTTGGTCTACTTGTAAAGAATAATTCTGTGGCTCTTTGAATTCAGTCTGAGGTGATCGGAACACCAAGTCTCCAGGAATACGAATTTTATGCTCAAACATTTGTTTTGCTGGAATCATGTCGATTGTAAAGAGTGCTGATGACCTTCAGGCCATTAGCTGGTTTAAGTCTATTTTGGTTCCCGTCGACAGGCTCTTGCGCAACGACACCTTCAGCAACTTCTTCCCCGTGAGCTTCCATTAACTCAGGAACAAGTAAGAGCCTTTCTTCGACGACCATAGTAAGTTCACTAATCACTTCTTTTGTAGTTGTACAAATTGGTACTTCCTCTTCTAGTTGTTATTTCATTTCCGCAAACAATAGGAAAGGTTACTCTTCTCCACATCTGTTGACTTTTTCTTCCCCTAATGTCATTTTCTTGATCGAATGATGGTTGGCGGACCCTGTCATTTAAGCCATGCAAAGCCTTATCTTCTCTTCGCCAACCCTCAGAACATTCGCTCTTAAGTCCGTAGGCGTCCATAATGTCCGTTCCAAAAATCACTTAATCGACAATGTCTGCAACGAGCATTTGGTGGCTAAAGTCGAGGAGACCCAGGAGTACACGTACGTATACCTTAAATAACATTTTGACGGGGCTTCCAGTCACAGTCTGTATTGTACAAGAGCTGAACTGAGGCTGGCGGTTGCTGACTAAGATAGGCCTCACAATGGACACATTTTCTCCCGTGTCAACTGTAAACGATGTTGGTTTACCTTATGTAACGTGGAGACTGAGTGCTGTTCTGGAGCTTTATTTCTCCAATTGGTTGCGATCACACCATTCTATCGGTATTTTATTCTCCCAACAGCCTGCCTCTACATGACCACGCTTTCCAGAGTTGTAACACTTTCGTCTTCTGTTTCTTTCCCATCGTTCAAATCGTTATGGCGCTCTTAAACCTTTTAGATTGTTTGTCCTGCAACATTGTTATTCTGCTCCCATCGTAACAGCAATGTGATACTGGGATCTTCCGACTGCATTGTAATGAAATAAACCCATTAATGTAGCGGAGCGATGACATGGCAGCTTCAAACTCGAGAGCGTGAACAAGAATTTCTGAGCTATTTCGGTGTCTTGCCATTCGTAACACTTGCTGAATTTCATAATCCCCGCCGCCATCAATAAATGTCTGCATCGCAAACCTCATTCAAAAATCTTCTGGTGTGTCAGGGTAGGCTAGTCTAATCAGTCTGTCGATGGTCGCTTCAAACTCTTGAAGACTCTTGCTTCAAACTCTTGAAGACTCTCCCCGGACTGCTCTACTAAAAATATCATATAAGGAGAGCAGTGAGTACACGGTAAAGCTACTAATCAAGTGGTGAAAAGAGTAATGTCCTGAACGCACCATAGAATGAAGGCGTGTATTTTCAGCCTTCAGCCTTTTGAAATATGTATCTGAGATAACATTTTGAAGGTAAGAATGGGCGACTGAAGCGTACTGCTGGTTACCAGGGTAATCATTCGACACTGCACGACTCCTAAGATATTTCAATGTTGTAAGGAAAAATTGTCCTCTACAAATATCCAGAAGGATCCACACTTCCTGGGTCTTCGGGTTTGAGTATTATACCCAACCCATTAAAAAACCATTTCCCTTTTCTCTTTCAGGACACTTGAACCTTGAACTTTTTGACACATTACTTCGAGCTAGACCTATTGTTCTTTACCCCTGGGGCGAGGATCTAACTCGCTATCCTTCTGTATTGTATTATCCAAATCTATCTTCTTCGCCCGCATAATCCCTTCTGCGAAGCGTGCCAAACAGTTATAGTATGTGTCCTTGCCTTGAAGCATCGCCATGCCATGTTATCCGGGGAGATCAACTACCTAATATCATCTTTCAACGATCTTCTATGTTGATCCCATCTGTCGCAGACGAAGAATGTATGGCTGGCATCGTTCGCAGCTCCCGGGCAGTACAGGCACTCTGGGGATTTCGATGTTGTAAGGAGAAGTCATAATAATAATATAAATAATAATAAGAAGAACAACAACAACAACAACAACAACAACAACAACAGCTCGACAACTACTACTACTACTACTACTATTCCTACTACTACTGCTACTACTACTAGTACTACTACTACTACTACTACTACTACTACTACTACTACAACCAACATCATAACAACATTATAATGATAGTACGAGTAGTAATAAATTTGCTAAAATATTTTGTGAAACTTACAAGTTCAGTATTTATTAACGGAAGCTGAAACAGAGAAGTGTTATCTGACGAGGTCCAATGTAGCGACACAACAACACAAGGAAACACTAAATACTTCATTAAAGTGGGAAAATAACAACGCTGGAGTATACCATTAGAGCTGAGGTGATAGCAGAACACTTCACTAATTCGTTTACATGCAGGCCTACCATTGGTTAGACTGAATTCGCTTCTTATTCCCGTTTTATTCATCTACGTGATTGCGTGTTTTCAGAGATAGAGAGATGGAAAAGAGACAAAGACAAAAAAGGACATCCTTTATTCATGTGCACTGTGTTTTATTCACGTCTTTAATTCCGTGGTGGTTGCAGCGTGTGTCTGCAAGCAACAGTTAGCGCATTCGTGCGTGCGTGTGAATAATGCATTAGAGAGATCGTGAGGTTCACGTGACGAAATCGGACGACTCCTTTAAACCGACTTTCTGCTCTCCTCCTGCAGATACTTCGCAATGATCAACGACCACGTCCTTGTATTGTTCTTGTAGCCGCCCCCAATCACCGATCTTAACTTTCCTCTTCTACGATTCTTCTTCTTTTCTACTTTAACTCCTGAATTGCAATTTAGACACTCGTACTCCATATAATGTTTGACTTGTGTAAGTGAACTTACAATATGTACGAACAGACATGTACTTGATGTGCGCCTGATGTTAATTATCTCTACATCTCCTACATAATCACTGTTAATTAATTTACTGCACATTCTAAATTAGCGTTTATTTTGGTAGCAGTCTAATTTCATCGGGTTTCTAATTATCGTGAGTTGACAAACTCTCTGTTGCAAGACTAACAAAATTTGCTTTAATTTCGAACATACTCTCGATATACAGTAATCATTAGAAAGGACACAAAAGATACAGTAATCATACCAGAGAAAATTCGGACACTACTGTATGATAGTAAAACGTGGCAGTTCTTATATGCAGCAGAGACAATAGATAACGAAAAACTCATAAAAATATAAAAGAGAGTTTCTCAAATGGAGCGATATTTTAAACAAAAACAAAATTATAGGTTTAAATTTAAAAACAAACTCTACCCCTGAAATGTAACAAGAAATATATATACATGATGCAAATTAGAACATGCCGTGTAATAGGGAATATTTTTTGTTGCGTTAAGTGTGTGAGTTCATATATAATCAAATCAGTACTCATTAATTGGACGTAAAATGCAGTGAGCTTTACGAGCAATATTCAACAAATGAACTTGCGATAAATATCAGTGGCTAAATTAAAAAATAAAACCCCAGCCAGATTACCTGAATAGATATCGAAGGGGTTAGTAATTAGTTCTCGTGATAAAGGTTTGGTTATTACAAGGCTCGTTATAGTGTATGCGAGGGAGCCGCCCGTGCAAGAGGGTAAAATGACGACGTCGGATGGTTCGATAATCTACCTATTGCATGAAGAAAGAAACGAAGACCACGCACAACAATAAATCTCCGCGTAATTGTGAGGTAAGCGCGCGCGCGCGCACGTACGTCTGATGCGCGTGAGCAGTGGCGTGACGCTCAACAGCCGTCTGTATAAACTCATATTACCTCTTGGCTGCGAGGTGAAAAATGAGTAACGCGATTTCGTTAGGGCTATGCTTACGTTGTACGGGAGATTGCGGTCGGCGGAAATAGTTTTCATTCAACATTTGGTTCATATAGATAACCAATATTATTAATTTGCCAACTGAAACCTACAGGCTCCCAATCTCTAAGTGTAACTGATCTGACGAGAATGATTGTCGTCGAGTGTAATGTTACGTAGGCAGTGACGTTTAGCGTGGTGGAATTTAATCGATACCGGCCACAGTAAAACGATTATAGGCTTTATTAAACGTTTTTATGCAAATCACACTTGTGTTAACTATTCTTCCGTACAAGTATCGTTTTCCGTTACGCACTGTTCCCAATAAATAATAAAAAATTTCGAATTAAAAAAAAATTGTTATTCATATACTGTACATGTTAGTAGTTACTTATAGCAATTATGAAATTCTATTTTTTGCTGTAGTAACTGATAAGTTTTTTATAAGTGATGAGAGTTATTAATCTTACTAAACCTTATAACTACTAAACCTAAAATCATATAACTGCTATGTCGCTATAAAACCGCAACAATATTGTTTCATAAGGCAGGTGAAATTAGATTCACGCAATTGAATAAAAGCTTTGTTTATTAAAGAACATGTTACACGTTTATGCTTGTTTACAACGAAATGTTTAATTTGTTTACAATGTTTAAGAATTCGTTTAACTGTTAAAGAAAAGGCGTTTAACTGTTTATAATCCGTCTTACTTTTTAAAAATTATTATACAGTATAAAAACTTACGTTTATTTATTTTGTTACTAACGAAACGAAAACACATTAACAATATAGATCGTGATGCGTACGAATTCGGATCGCGGGCGCGCGTCACAGCACACAGAGCGAGCGGCAGCAGCACACTCCGATCAAGGGGGACTCCCCAGCACACACTTCTGGAATGCTTAACAAATATAATTTGCGAAAGTAGTGAAGTTCAGCGCTATTTATACAGAATTTCATCTAAAATTGTACCATGATGGCACATGCTACCTTACTGAGCTACACCAGCCGCATGGCCTACACGAATTTTTACACGTAAAGTTATCGAACTTACTTGAGAAAAATACAAAATACTATGATCGTCAAAACTTTTACTTGTTTTATTTAAGTTTAACGTTTGGTAGCTCTGAACGCAAAACCTTTGGGTCCTCTCTTTCTGTTAAGGTTTAGTAGACCGCTAATTAAAATAGGCCCAACTCTTACGTTCGAATTTTCAAAAGGCTTTTGCTTTTTACTTCTTACTTTTTTTTGTTATATGTCTACATTATTTCAACATTACTGGTACCAACAATTTTTCAAGTTTGTGCATTTAATTCTTTAGTTTATACGAACGCAAGTAGCTAAAACAATTCTATTGTCACCGGACAAAAGGCTTGTCGCATGACAAATGGCACCAAACGTACAACTCTTAGTTATTTTGGTGATCCTAAAAAGGGCCGGGTGGCGAAGACCCTGTGATGTTAGTTCCGCCCGAGCCGCGCTGAGATGTTCGCCGGCTGCGCCAGCTGTTCGTGGCGTGCTGCAGTCCTCCTCTTCTTTCGGCATCGGTTGCGTCGAGTCCGCTGCCGGCCTAGCGAAGTCTGTCGCTGACGCGGTACAGGGCGAAGAATGCAAAGAACGTCCGTTCTACTCTTCGGCTGTTCCTTCCGGCTGACTCCGCGTCGATGTCGTCCGAGAGGGGAGAGGAGATGAAGTGCGTCCGATGGCGTGGCGATGGAATGCCCAAAAAGTCCAAGTCCAAGTCGTGCGGAGCAACAGTTTGTCGTGCTCTGGTGGTTGCAGTGTCCGGGCGAGCCCGATGACTGCATGTTGCCAGCTTTCCCAAAAAATTCTAGCGGCGCTCTTTTTATGCCCTCACCGGGATCGCTGATTGACTCGCTCCAAACACGTCAGGTGTCATGTCTCGGCTGCTGATCCCTGATTGGCTCGTTGCGGTCAGGTGTCACGCGCCATCAGGTGTTCGCGGCGACCTCTCGCTGGTACCGGAGAGCAGACGTTTGCCTCCGTGCCGTCACACTGTATTAAATATGTCTCGTACACACACAATTATTGCTATATTTTCTTATCAACGTCGGGCATTAATTTATACCTGCAAACTCAGCAGAGACCACTTATGTGATGGATTATACGAAGCAAACATATTTTAATATCGAAAATACAAAGCAAAACCTATTAAAATCTACACCCGGAGGTAGCCCATTCCTTTGAGGTAACAAGCGATCAGCAGTATGATGCAGTCTGTAGTAGATCAGATCGTTGGTTAAATAAAATATCAAAAACTGTTCAATGAATAACTTTGTCGACACTCGTGACTTCGATGCAGGAAATGTGGAATAATTTTCTGACTTAGACGTATCTGCACGTCAAATTACAAAATGTAGACCTAAGCTTTGTTCTTCTCTAGTAATATTACATAACAAAAGGTCCCTTTGAAGTCAGCCAAAACATTGTAACGTTGCATGTGCCTATATCGCACTTTTTTCTTAGGCATCTGCGACTGGGAAACATTGCCTATAAAACAAAAATGAATTTGTTCAGATTCTTAAACAGATGTATTAACATATAGTAAATATCTGTTTAAATACCAAATAGTGTAAACAAATGAGATACCGTAGGTAAAAATATTTAACAAATAACAATATTAGTTTAACTGATGCAAAATAAAATGAGAAATATTAACCCCCCACAACACAAGCAATGCACACATGCAAATACACATCATGCACATAAATAAATATAACTAAGTATACATATAATAAATATAACACTAAGTAACAAAATATAACAACAATTTATATATAACAATAAGTCATAATAACATGTCAGTCCATTAACTTAATTACACAATTTTTAATGTTCTTATAATTTTCGTAGTTCGTACCTATATTGCTGTTAACAACTTAAGCTCCTTTAAGAGTAGAAGTATGTTGGCGGCTGTAGTCTTGTCATTTAAACTTTTTCGCACATCTGCAGGGATATTAAATTTGCTTCGTAGATGTTGAAGAGTAGGGCACTCTGAAACAAGATGGAAAGCTGACAAAACCGTGCCACAGCGATTACATCTCGCAGGAGGCTCTCTTGTGAAAATGTACTTGTGAGTCAGTAGCGTGTGGCCGATGCGGAGTCTTGTTATGACCATTTGATTTCTCCTGGAGTCTGTAGCAAGTGAGTGCTGCTCGTAAATATTTTTCCTCACTCGGAATAGCTTGGCGGGTGGTGACTTAATCCATTCATCATTCCAGTGCTCCAGAAGTTTTAAATGCAGATATTTTTTAAGGTCAGTGTGGGATAGTTTGTGAGGATGATATTGACTCGACGTAGCAGTTCTCGCAGCCCTATCCGCCATCTCGTTGCCCTGAATTCCGATATGCGATGGTATCCAACTGAAAATAATTTCCTTTTTGCTATATATTACTATTCAATTTTTAAAGACTTGTAACGTTGTCGTCGTCCCTGGATACGGATTAGACTTCTTATCTAAGTTCCGTCTCCTTTTAGAGGGTTGGCAACCACTACAGAAATCCGAATTTTAGGTGCAGGTGTTCAAAATAAATCGGTTAAGGTACACTGGAACCATTCTCTTAGATTATGTAACCAGAAAACACGCCATCTGCCCCGACTTCTTCTGCCCTGTATTTTTCTTAGTACACTATATGTAGGAATTGCCCTGTATTGTAGAGGTTGATATGTTTCTTCTCTGATTACATGCCCTGGATATTGGAGTTCCGTACTTTAATAATATTCATTACTTCCATCTTTTTCCTATTCTTCTCATTACTCTCACTGGATTTCTGGCCTGTTCCTATTCATAGCACGCCTCTTTCTTTGAAGTGCGCTATATGTCTTTTTCTTTAGATTAGTATTGGTTAGCCGGTTTATCTACCTTCTTTATACACGTACGCTTTGCTGTTACAGTTATGGCGATGTCGTTTGCTAAATTTTTAGTTAACGTTCATTCTTTTACAAATTTAGTGAATTTTGAATTCTTTTACACGTCTTAGTGAAAGATGTCAGTTTCATACTTATATCACGTCTATTTCCGTAAGTAATGAAGCTTCCCAAAAAGACAGCCTATTTGTTAGCCCTAACGCTCCGTAAGCAATGGAAGCTTCCCAAAAAGACAGCCTATTTGTTAGCCCTAACGCTTTTATTTTTGAAAACATTTTGCTCTACCTGGTTTTGCTCGTTTCCTTTATATTTTACGATTATATATTATATCCTCTTCTAGGTTAACAGACCATAGGCTGGTTGGCAGCAGCTCGCCATTCTTCATGCTTCCCAGTTTTTATTTTCAACTCACAATATGATGTGCAGTTCATATTGACCATAAGCTGTTTCATGTAGGTCTAAACGGGGTTGACCTCTGTGATTCTTCCCTTTAATTGGTCCTTCTATTATTCTCTTAACCAACCCACTGTGTCGTAGTACACAACATATGCCCTATAAACTTAGCTCTTCTGCCTTTTAAATTTCGCAAAAAGCTCTTCTCCTCCTGAGCTCTTCTAGAGACTTGATCATTTGTTATCTTCTCCCTCCAGATTATCTTGAATATTCTTCTGTAGCACCAGGTCTCAAATGCTTGGAGTCTTTTCTTCTTACTTCCTTCAATTGTTCAAGATTCACTCCCGTATAGGGTAACACTCCACATTTATGTCTTCACTAGATTCTTCCTTATTTTTAGGCTGATAGTGTTTGAAGTGAAGAGGTTTATTTTTGTTTGTTTAAAGCAACTTTAGCCTTGTTAATTCTGCTTATAATTTCCTTACTGCTACTCCATCACTTTGATTTTAATTCCTAGATATTTATATTCTTTAACTGCCTGAAGAACATTATTTCCAAGAGTTATTCTGACTGGATCTTCTTTCTTCCGACTACAGACTTGGACTTTGGTCTTCTGCTCATTTATTTTCATATTGAATTCTTTCTTCATTACTTGATCCATTTTGTCAAGAATCTTTTGTAGATCTTCGTTGCTCTCTGCAGTCACTGCTGTGTCGCCTGCGAACCTAAACATGTTCACTTTTTCCCCATGTATGTTTACTCCGAGATGGGTGTCTTCCTTTACTCTATCGATCCCTTCTTGGATGTACAAGTTAAACAAACATGGAGACAGAGAACATTCCAGTCTTACTCATTTCTCAATGTTCGCTTCCTCTTGATGGTTTCCACATCGAACTATGCCTGTCTCGTGCTTGTAAAGATTCTATATAAACATTCGTGCTTGTAGGCTATGTTTTATAGTACAATAATATCCTTCTTAATACAAAGATTTATTTATATGGGAGACTTCAAAATAGTTTATACTCTTCAAACAAATAATGTACGTAATAATCACGTACGCCACAACCTATAATGTACGGTGTGTAAAATATTGGCCAAACAACATAGAAAGCTGGCGCAGTCCTAATTGCTGTACCTATATAATGAACTCATCTTTACAGCGGAGTTAAAAGTGAGTTGTACATAGTTCTTTATTACACTCAATCTGCGTTTGTTCTAATAAAGAAAGGTGGGAAGGGAATTAACGCTCAACTACAAACGTTTAACAATTTCTCTTCGTATCACACTAAACATGAAGCTACTACTCTATAACTTGGCTTAAAATGTTCTCTACAGTTATAACAAAGTATAACTTATCCTATAAAATGTAATGTGAACTTGTACTGCAGTAAGTCTAACGGTATTGTGTTAGGCAACGTAATCCTTCGTCTATACGTGTTGCTTCACAATTAGAGTTTACGGCTAATCGAGTTTGTGTTAGACATCAGCTTGGGTGTATGTAGTTGTGTGTTGAAAATATGTAAACTCATGTTTTATTTTCATGTTTTTAAGTTAACGTAATTTGAAGCATATTTTCTTTGCGGGGAAAATATTACTAATTTTATTACATAACTCTAGCCAAAAACTGAGCATATGAATCAATTAAAATGTTTCTGTATCCGTGCAAGTACATAGGATTACTACGTGTACCACTATGTTTTTAGTGTAATAAAAAAAGGAAATTCATGTATGCAAACTTAATTTTCTTATACACGCTGATTGTACTTAACCTGGAACTGATACATTGGAACAAATTATATAATGGTAAATATACACAAACTGATGTCAGAGTAATGTTAGATGAAGGATTTCTCTTGATAAATAAAGTGGCAAGATACGTAAAATATGTGGGAAAATTACATTATCACAAGATATCTCTGAAGTAAGAAAACGTTGTCTACAAAAATGTTTAGAAATGTGTGCATTCATATTACATGTATATTGGAAAACGAATATCCTTCTTTGACCGACTTTAAAACTCGGTTTTTTCAGGAAATGTTGATCTACGGAGGCAGAGATACATTTTTACAGCGAACTCTAACTTGACGAGGGTCAGTTGAAAAGTTCGCAGAGCTACATCTATAGCTCAGTGATAGAACTAAAACCTTTTGTGTTCTGCAAGATGATATTTTGCATGAACACCTGTTAATTTTCAGACATATCGGTCAATTTATTCATTTTTTACCAGCTGCTTGAAATTTTCCTGTCACGCGTGTTTTTAAAATGCAAAAAATCAAACATCGTGTTGTGTTGAATTCTCTGTTAAAAACGTTTCAGCGTAAATGGAAAATCAAAACGAAATTGTAAATGTGTTAGGAAATGCTGTGCCTTCAGAAACAACGGTAAGCGGGTCACACTCGAGTTTAAATGTGATCGTACAAGCACTGAAGACGACGTCTAAGGTCCCAGCAGTGGACGTCCAAAAAGTGCAACAAAAAATGACATTATTGAAAAAATTTCATAGGGTGTTGGAAGACCGCAGATTGAAGATTGGATGACGTTGCTGAAATCATAGGCATCTCATATGTGCGTGTGCGTCATAATTTAACTCGAGAACTTGGTGTGAAAAAGCGTTGTGCAAGATGGCTGCCATATCTGGGGTTGTTGCATTTTTTTGGACGTCTAGTGGGACGCAAGTGCCCATTTACAAACCGTTGGTTTTCAAGTCACAGTAATTCCTGGCACATTTACAATTTCTTTCTGAATTTCCGTTGGAGCTAAACAATTTTTAACAAAGAATCACACTACGATGTTTGATTTTGTCCGTTTATCAAAACACGTATGATAGGTCAATTTCAAACAGCTTCTAACCAATGAATAAATTGATAGATAGATTTGGACATCAACAGGACTTTACATAAAACACAAATCTTACAGCATACGAAAAATTCTAGTTTTACCGCTAAGCTACAGATGTCGCTCCGCGAACTTTTCAACTGACCCTCGTACATCCAGAAAGGACTCTGATGGAAGTCTCGTGAGATTTGACTATAGCCTACACGCTTTTTGTAGGAATGTTAACATCTTCAAGAGGATCGGCAAGACCTCTAATAGCAATTAATCCAAACATAGTGCGACCGCTATAATTGAAGGATACAAAGAGAAGGGTAAGGATGAGTGGATTAATCGTAATTTTCAATTATTGTAGATTGGTTTACGCCATTTCCCGACTTTTAACATGATAGTGTTTTTAGTCTGGGGTCATTCCACAAAATGCGTGATGCGTCATCGAAAAATGTGACGCTTCCACACTTTCGATTCCCCACAGTCTAGAAATCTTTTATTCTTCGTATTGTTTAAATTAGCAGCCATCCTTACTATTTCTTTTATGAATTTGCTAACTGCTAAAATTTTTATTGTTCGATTAAGCTTTTCGTCATCACTGGCATCTGCAGGTCTTAAACAACGTCTATCAACTGTACGTTGTAGGCTTTTATACTTTAGGCCCCTCCCCTTATGTCATCGCCCCTCCTATTGGTTCTAGCTGCTATCGCTCTTCACGGGAACTTTGTCTACATTTTTCCGTTAGGCATTTTTCTAACGTCCGTCAAATTGTTTTAAGAATCTCCCGTTAATTTCTTCATTCTTTACTTATAATTTTTTTGTAACCTTTTACATTTCATCATTTTTAGTGTGTTATTCTTATTATTTTAATTTATTTTTGTTTATTGTTTAATATATAATAAAATATTTCTTCATTTGTAAAATCCACTTTTATATTCATTAATTTATTTTTATCTTCTTTTTTAACTTTAAGTATTTCTAGTTCTTCTATTAATTTTCTTTTTTGCGGATTGTTTTCTATTTTGATTATTTCCATATTTTCATTTGGATTTATGAATTTATGGCCTGATTCATTGAAATGTCTTGCATATAGTGAGTTCGTTACTCTAACCCCTTCTCCTTTTGCGTGTTCATTCATTCTAATTTTAAATTTTCTTCCAGTTTCGCCCAGATATATCTTATTACATTCCCCACATTTTAATTTGTATACGCCGCTTTTTTCTGTTAATGGAATTTCTTCTGTTTTAGCATTTTTTATATATTCGAATACATTTTTCGTTTTCTTTATTCCTATCTGTATTTCATATTTTTCGAAACATTTTTGTAACATTTTTGTTTGATATCCTATGTATGTTATTGCTCCTTTATATTTCTTTTCTTCATTTGTTTTTTTCTATTTTGTTCTTTTCTATTTCTTTACTTTCCTCTATTTTCTTAACTATTCTATTAATTATTTTAGGGTTGTAATTATTATTTTTTGTTCTTCGTATTGTTTAAATTAGCAGCCATCCTTACTATTTCTTTTATGAATTTGCTAACTGCTATAATTTTTTATTGTTCGACTAAGCTTTTCGTCATTGCTGACATCTTCAGGTCTTAAACAAGGTTGTTTAAGACCTGAAGATGTCAGCAATGACGAAAAGCTTAGTCGAACAATAAAAAATTATAGCAGTTAGCAAATTCATAAAAGAAATATTATTTTTTGCTATTTGTTGTATTTTCTTTAATTCTTTTTGTTTGAGTTCTTCATTTTCTAGATAATTTATAGCTCTATAGCAAAATGAATTTAATGCTGCCATTTTATAATTGACTGGATGATATGATCCTTGTGGAATTATTAAATCTGAGTATGTTTCTTTCCTATATATATCGAATTTGAATTTGTTATCTTCAATTTTTATATTAATATCCAGGAAATTAATTTCTAATCCTCCAATTTCTTCTTGAAATTTTATTGTTTTTTCTATGTTATTTAGTTCTTCCGTAAATTTTTTAAATTCATTTACTTCACCTTCCCAAACTATTAGTATGTCCTCTACATACCTGATCCATTTTTTAATTCTTCTTTCTTTATCTATATCTTTTAAAATTTTGATTTCAAAGCTATTCATGAATATCTCTGCCATTAATGGTGAAAGCGGTGATCCCATTGGTAATCCATTTTCTTGTATGTAAAATTTGTTATTAAATCTGAAGTAGTTCTGGCTTAGGCATAATTCTAATCCTTCTATTATTTCGTTTTTCCATTCTACATTACTTAATTTGTTTTTCTTTATTATTTCTACTGTTTTTGCTATTGGTATGTTGGTGTACATATCTTTTATATCTAATGACATTAATTTTGTCTTATTTGTTATGGTAATTTCTTTTAATCTTTCTATTACCTTTTTACTATTTTCTATGCTGTGGATTTCTTCTTTTTCATATGCCATTTTGATTCTTTTACTTATTTCTTTTGATATTTTGTATGTTGGCGAATTTATAAATGATACTATAGGTCTTAATGGCATTTCTTTTTTATGTAACTTAATTTGACATCTAAATTTTGGAGCTTCAGGATTATGTTCTATTTTTTGTTTCTTTTGCCATTCTGTTAAATATGTTGTCTTTTTTATCAATTTCTTTGTTTGTGCTTAAAATTTACTTGTGTAATCATATTTTATTTCTTTATATGGTCCTTTTTGTATAAATTGTTCGTTGTCGTTGTCGTTGTCGTTGTCGTTGTCGTTGTCGTTGTCGTTGTCGTTGTCGTTGTCGTTGTCGTCGTCGTCGTCGTCGTCGTCGTTGTCGTTGTCGTTGTCGTTGTCGTTGTCGTTGTCGTTGTCGTTGTCGTTGTCGTTGTCGTCGTCGTCGTCGTCGTCGTTGTCGTTGTCGTTGTCGTTGTCGTTGTCGTTGTCGTTGTCGTTGTCGTTGTCGTTGTCGTTGTCGTTGTCGTTGTCGTTGTCGTTGTCGTTGTCGTTGTCGTTGTCGTTGTCGTTGTCGTTGTCGTTGTCGTTGTTGTTGTTGTTGTCGTTGTTATCGTCGTCGTCGTCGTCGTCGTCGTCGTCGTCGTCGTCGTCGTTATCAGATAAACATACAGTCTGGTTTTCCACATTTACTTAAAATTAACTTCATGCATTTTTCATGGGCCCTCGCCTGAAATGCATGTTATTGTTACTAATATAAACCGTTGTGTTTGACTGTTGTGGTGACGAGACGTTTACAAAGACGGAGACAGAATAAGAAGGCAGACCTAAGCCTACTTACACTTACGTAATGCTACAGCTCTGCTTCTTCTGCTAATGTAGTTACAATCAATACCACCTAATTACACTGGAAATTATCAGTCAAAGAAGTTTCTATATAAAAGAAGATTATTTCGAATACCACAGCCGTCTAGAACAGTTTTATCTTGTCTAGTTGGCGAAGCGAGCTTCGAGGGTCGTCAGGCAGTTACCGTGTCCCAAAAACGAATTGCTGTAAAAAAGACCTGAATCTGTGACTATCTGATCGGTAGGCTGTCCCTGATACTATAATACACAGACTCTAGCCGTATTGCTTGGTTAGCGGTTGACCTGATTTGGCACAAGTCCTCGGAGATACAACTGCCACCACAATCCACGTAAAGCTTGCATCCACAAACAAGTTGCTTGCTTCATCTTCACCCACGTGAGAAAGGACAAATCGATGGTAGTAAAAGGTAAAAAACATTGCTCCACTAGGCCAAGGACATCGCTTACAGTACAATACATAATTTTTCCTACGTTATTATTTCCGTATATAACAATATCCACTTACGTTCGTCCTCTTTTTCTTCTCAACAATCCAGAAACTCTCAGTGCAAAACCAATGGATTTCTGCTCGAAAATAACAGACATCAAGTAAACCGTTATGAGGAAATTTTATTGTTGATCAGTGAGGACTTATACTGCAATATAGGGCTACAAGTTCATACTTTTCGTTTATGCCACTGAGCAAAAGATTTAAGCATCCTTTGTGCAATTAAGTCAGGGATTGAATAGAATCCTAGGGAAATAAATCTGCAAACGTAGACAAAAACACAAAACGGCGTGTAAACATGAACGTGCAAGCAGCTGCAGTAACATATTTTCATACTTACGTATACCCAAAGTAGCAGCGATGCAGCAGTGCATGCATGGCGCAATTTAAATTCCACGCGCTGTGTATGGAACATAACGTTCTTGTGGTTGGCTGGAAACTCGTTTAAATCTTGCACCGCCCGTAAGTACAGTACCTCATCAGTCTGTATTAAGGATACATTCACATTAACCACGTTCCAGCGCTGTAGGAATACGCGTCGGCATGTTTCGTACTTTCATGAATAGCGAACTTTGTCTATCTCTGCTGCCTGGTAGTTTCACGCATTTAACGAGGGTTTACTTGTTCAAATTCAAGCTTGTCTTTCCTTTATACTTTCAGAACAACGGGTGTGCTTGTCTGTTTTCAACACTCATTTCTCCACTCAAACACGCACATAATCTACAAAAACCTGTTTCTAGATGCTAAGCCTATATACTATACTACTATTACGCTATATGCACATATCTGTCCTAATGTGCCACATACTATCTTCTTCTTCTTCTTCTTCTTCTTCTTCTTCTTCTTCTTCTTCTTCTTCTTCTTCTTCTTCTTCTTCTTCTTCTTCTTCTTCTTCTTCTTCTCCTCCTCCTCCTCCTCCTCCTCCTCCTCCTCCTCCTCCTCCTCCTCCTTTTTCTTTTTCTTTTTCTTTTTCTTCTCCTCCTCCTTCTTCTTCTTCTTCTTCTTCTTCTTCTTCTTCTTCTTCTTCTTCTTCACTATACAGGCTAGGCTATATAAACCTGTTCCGGAACCCATCTCATCGGGGATCCACATATTGTGGATACGGGTTTGGCAATCCCGATGTGCCCTAGCTGGATTCTCACTTTGCCTCAACTTGTCTTAGGTGAGATCCCTTTCTTTAATCTTTCCTGTCTAGTCTCTTTTGACCGATTCTTGTTCTTTTCTAAACTCGATGCCCTTAGAGTGTCGAGGATCAGGGTGTCTTTCCTTTTTCAATCTAGTTGTTAATTTTGGGTGGCTTAGAATCTCACTGATGCCAGTAGGTGAGCGCCGAAAATACTAAGAAACGTTCAGTATCGGATTAACGGATATAAAACCACCAATTCCTACCTCAGAAAGAGAAGGACGAGGGTGAATATCCTGCGTCCAAAAACAGGTACCCTTCGGCTAAGGTATGGTAACTCTACAGAAAAGTCTTCGGCCCCCCTGGAAGGGGCTTGTGCAACAGGCCAGTAACCTGTTCGTGTAAAACGATTAGATTGTTACGGCAAACAAAGGAGCCTCTGTGTATAGTTCCGACTATAATTCGAAGTGTGTTTATCTCTCTGTCGGCATCTCTATCGTATATTCATAACTAATAACGTTCCCAAGATAATTAAAACTGCTAAGGTATTCTACAATATTCTATTACGATGGGTACCTTACATTGGACAGTTTTCCACCATTCAAAGGTTACTAGTTCCTATTACTGTATCCATATTGTCATCTTGAACTCAGTGAATAATCTGTAAAACTCGTGTTGTAGTTTATCCACATCGTCCTCATCGATTACTGAACGTCTGGAAACAGAAGAGCATTTACCGACACATTTTGAGACAGCACAATCTCAGAGTGTTCCGAAAGATTAACAGTAAGCAATAAACCAATAAAGAAATGAATACAATATATATTTTAAAACGCTTGTTCAAGAGCTTAAAAACATAATAGCCTTTATTAGGGTAGACAGAGGTAGGTTTACACGCTTTTTTAATTATTATTTTTCTATTTTTAAATATTGCACTATATTTCTTGATTTTAATACTAATTCATTAGTTGAACTTCAAGCTACAGTGTGGTGCCTTCAATGTACCTTAAATTATTATATTTATTAAATTTAACTATTTTTTCGTGCGCTGATGTCACCTGTGTAAACTTGCCCCGTAACCGGGGCAGGATTACATAATGCCTGGGGTACATTTACACACCACTAAAAACTGTGAAATAAAAGGCTTACTGTAAATAAAATCCATGTTTTTTTTTTTAAATTACTTTAGTTCATTTCAAAAAGTGCATAAGAGATTATACAAATCAGTTAGGATGAGTCCTCATCGGTTTAAAATTCGCTCTCACAATTTTTGCAAACAAAGAATATTGAATCACCCGTAATACAAGCATCATGTGACTACCTCTTACACTGGCCGCATTTTACCCACTGTTCTCCAGGTTTTGACTTTTGGTATGGTCTCAAACAGTTAATACACACACATTTTTCACCGTCGCACTCATCATCAGAATCAGATATTTTTGTTTTTTTGATTTTCTTACATAGGTTCCTACTTTTGATTTAAGGCCACGGTTATTGTCATCTTTTACGTTTTTCGCTGCTACTGCTTTTTCATGATCAAATAATTTTCTAGAGGGATTTGCTGTCTTTTTTTTGGTAGGAGTGGTTGGATTAATTTTTCTCTTTTTTGACTTATTCCGTTCTTCTTTCAAAGCATTTTTTACAGGTGTGTCTGTAAGAATAGCAGTTTGTCTCTTGTTCCTACCTTTATTAGGCCTACTCCCTTTTCTAGGTCCTGCTTTTTCAAATGGCCGCACATTTTCAGGTGTTGGGAATAACGTTTTAGGGGTTTGCTTGGAACAGTGTGCTAAAGAGCAGGAGGCATTCATGTGGAAGTGGATGGAACAGGTTCGAAAGGCAACAGTGTTGAAGAACCAGAAGTGTGGCTAGAAGTTTGAGGGGTTGGACAGGATATAATAGGAGCAGGCTTATCAGTTACATAGGACGGCATGAAATTTGCGTCTTGAAATATTTCAGTATTTAAAGGGTAAATCCCTGAAACTCCAAAGCCTGCCTTGATATTCACAGGAGTGGTCGCCAGGGGTAGTGCTGTTGCTAAAATACTTGGAATGTCATAAATTGTCATTGGACCCTTGTTGTTTGACATCCACGAATCACAAGCCGGGTTGATATACTTTTTCAAAGGTCCGTATACACTTCTGTCAAGTGGCTGGAGCTTGTGGCTGCAGTGGGGAGGAAACGACAGAAGTGTCACGCCGTTGTTTTTCAAGTAGTCTAGGACCTCAACTGAGAGATGGGAATCGTGATTGTCGAGTAGCAATAGGCAGGGTCTCGCAGGAGAACATCGAGCATGATGAACAAAATGCTTGGCAAATTTTAAGAAATTTTTCTCTACCATCCACCCTGAGGGATTCGCATCCCCTTCACAACCCACAGGACCGTCACGAACGAAATGTGGCTGGTAGTTAACCCTGGGAAACACTATCAATGGAGGTATACTATTACCAGCAGTATTTACAGCAACTGCCGCTGTAACGAGAGTCCCTCGTTCAGCGGATGTAATTCTGCAAATCTGGCGAAATCCCTTCCGTCCAACCACCCTATTAGGCTTATGGACTGTAGTCACGCCAGTTTCGTCGACGTTCCATATGTCCGATAGCCCAATCTTAAGACGTTTCGTAACAGTTGTCAAATTCTTGAAAAAAGCCTCAACGTTTGTCCTATTAAAGCTTGTTGCTCTCGCTAGGCTAGTACTTTGAGCTGACCTGATAGACAAAGATTTGTTAAATTATAGATAAATAAATCACCTTATATCCGTCGTGTGACTTAGTTACGTCGATTAAAATGACGCGTTTCGGAACATCTGATCCATCATCAGATTAAATCGCTCTATTGAGGTCGTTAATAGTTAAAATCACATGTCAACGTAATCACACGTAACACTCAGTGTCCGATCGGCTTCGTCGTGGTGCGCACCATTTAGAAAGCGAGTGAATTACATAGTGGACAATTATGTGTAACATGTGATTTTAACTATTAACGACCTCCATAGAGCGATTTAATCTGATGATGGAGCAGATGTTCCGAAACGCGTCATTTTAATCGACGTAACGAAGTCACACGACGGATATAAGGTGATTTATTTATCTATAATTTACTATTCATACGTTACTTGGATACCAAGAACTAATATGCATTTAAAAAAGATTTGTTTCTTTTCATGAAACACGAGAACCAATCCACTCCTGCGATTTCACGATCGGCCCAAGATGGTGGAATTTTTCGGTTACACGCAACGGCATATGTATAAGCGAATCTTCTGACTTCCTTTGGTGTTAGCCGAAAGTAAATGTCCGAAGCCTTCTTCAAATATTCTACAAGAAGATTTTCCTGCTCCGGTTCGAACACCTGTAGGTAAGCATAAGATCGTCCAGAGTTAGGATAACTGTTTGTTTTAAAATATTCGAAGAGGTGAATTAATTGAATTAGCGAGGATTGACTCTAATACTAGTATAAATACCATAATGTAGAACTCACCGCTTTCATCTTAGCGTAGCCAAATCGGGACCAAAGACGCTCTCCGAGGTCATCAACATGTCTTGGCACCGTTTCGGAAGACTCCGCACTATGTCCTGGCTCCACGTCCATAGTCTCCGCAGGTTCTGGCTCTACCTTCTAACAATTAAAAATTAAACAATAAAAATCAATTGAAATCTAAATTTAAAAAATCTTTTAGTTCATAAAGTTTTTTACACAATATACGAGTATATAGCATTTATCTGGGATAACTAAATTAAAGAATGTCCTTTAATAATAAAAAAAAGTTTTTTAAACAGAAAAAATGTATGTTGACATTTAGTTAACACATAACTATTTGTAAATTTAAAATAATAATCTTTCAATTATGTTATTTTATTTATGCTGCAACGCAATGCGTACTGTTTAATGCAATAAGTTTACTTAGGCTGTCTAATTTATTTACCTCCAAAGCCTCTGAAGGTCCTGGCTCCTCCCCCAATATCTCAGCAGGTTCTGGCTCCGGCATCAAAGGCTCCTCAGGTCTTAGTGTTGGGGGAACTGTCAGCTTCGCCTCGATCGAAACATTTGCACGTTCTTCCGGGGGGCTGTATTTTTTACAGTAATTAGCAACCGTCTTGAAATTGAAACCAATAGCTGCAGCAACTTTTCTCCAAAATTGCCCACCTCTGACATTTTCTATTGCCATCATCATGATGTTTGCATCAATATTTTGGCTTCTATTGGTTTTCCTTTTGTAATTACGAACCATCTTTTCATCTGAAAAAAATTTTAGCCATTAAAAACTAATAACAAAGAATATTTTATATTCTTTTATTATAATATTTTATATTATAATATTTTATTATAAATTATTTTATAATATTTTATATTATAATAACAAAAAATATGAATTTTCCAAGCATGGGGCAGATTTACACACTGTGTAAATCAGCCCCATGTGCCCTGTGTAAACTTGCCCCTTCGTCATGTTTTCGTTATAACTGAAAAATCCAAGTTTCATTCTTGAAGTAAACAATTAATGTAATAGCTTAAAACAACCAAAAAAGAACAGTCTAGTAGGGGAAGCCATAATGGCTTTTGAAGATCTAAAATTACAGATTCTGTTAAGGCTAATACATTAGTGTAAAAATTTACTTACCTATGAAAAAACTGAAAAAGTTTTTCAGATCACTTGCCACTCACACAACTGACACCAGACTGGTGTGAGCGCTAATGGCGGCCGTGATGCTTCTCCTGGCCCGACAGGTGGAGCCCTCTGACCAACAGTATGTGAACTATGAACATTGTGTAAACCTGCCCCTGTACCAGACTTGCCCCAGTCTACCCTACTATTCCGTTTTAATATTAGAACCTTCTATCTTGTTAGATCCTTCAATAATGCATGATAGACTACAAATATTTATACTACAATAATACAATCCTCAAATTTGTAATGACCGTCAATCAATGAATTTTTCGGTGAAGGGTTTGTGAGGATCGGTCAAAAAATATAACACAAATTTTAAATTATTTCTGTCGACGTTTCGACAATTTTTATTGTCATCATCAAGAAAATTGTTGCTGGGGAAACTTACAGTTGGGTGTTTGGCGTCAGCAACATTTGTCCTGATGATGACAATAAACATTGTCGAAACATCGACAGAAATAATTTTAAATTTGTGTTATATTTTTTGACCGATCCTCACAAATCCTTCACCGAAAAAAATACAATAATACAGTTATTATCGGTTACAACTATTCATGTAGCTATAATAGCTACGCTTATATCCTTACAATTTCCGATGGTACAGTTAATACTGCTATTAAACACACCCACACAAACACACACACACACACACACACACACACACACACACTCATATACAGACTTCTGATTACATAGTACATATAATTAAATATCGTTTAATACAAAATATCCTCGGCAACTATTCTCCAGCTACGTAATTTCACTATCCTCAAATCCTTTCCTACATCCGGCAGCCACCTCTTTGGGTGTCTTCCTCCTCTTCTGGTTTCAAGTGGTTCTCACTCGGTTACTCTTCTGATGTTCCTAACCTGATTCGTATCCTCCTCAATATATACCAGACGCAATCCTCAACTGTACCCAGCATAGCGTTATTCACTGTTGGTGTCCACATTTATTTACGCTTTTGGAAAATAATTAGTACTATAAACACACCATCATGGATAGGTCTACATTTGGTTTACACCATCATCGGGATCCACACGTACGATGGATGGTATAACTGGTTTCACACCTTTGTAGCAACTTGTTTTCGGTAAGATCCCTTTCCTTAATCTTTTCTGTCTGATCTAACTTGATCTACTCTTGATCTTTTCGATCCCAAAGTTCTTTGGTTTCAAAGGCTACGGAATTTTCTCTTTCTCATACGTCAACTGTACTTGTTAATTTTTCTTTTTCTTTTCTTGTTACCCGGTGAGGTCCCGGGCAGAGTTAAAGTAGGAAAATGTCAACGATCTATGGGACGGAAGAGAATATTTCTCCGAAGATGCTACAGCGAAAGAACCTAAGAAGTAGGTCCTCAAATAAAATCAGTAGCAGCAGTAGTGGATCAAAAATATCATTCCTAACGTTAGCTTACATGACGCTGGTAATGTTGTTGGAGAAAATTTTGCCACCCTCAAATAAAGAGCCCAATTCCTTTGGGACCGGAACAAACGACTCGACTATTTCCTGAAAAAAGAAGAAAAGAAAAGACGATAAACAGTGTAAAAATTAAACAATGCTATTTACAGCTTAGTAAATACTATCACTGCTAACTCTAAATGCTAATTTATACAATAAATTTAAAATAATTAGATCAAAACTTTCTTTATTATTTATTTTTTCTTATTAGCTTATGAAGTCGTTGCAAGTATTGGGTGGGTTCACTTTCTCTCAGTTGAACATAACATAATTTCTCAAATGGCATTGGAGAATTCGATGTCACATCACTTATGTATAACAAATTCGTTCAAATATTCTAAACAATACAGTAGTGGGACGAATATTTTAAATCAAAATAAATAAACACAAGGGAGAACGCTTTGTGTGCATATATTTCGCATCGCGTTAACGACACTGAAAGTAACGATATTGATTCAGAGGCTGATGACGCGGGAAGTAGCTTTGACGACGTCGATAAGGACGTTAATGGCATCCAGGGCACTTATTTAATAAGCACGCGTTGCACACGCCTTGGATACTGAAAACGCGTTTCTTTTTACTTAAAAGTCAACTCTATATTTTGTCTCGTTAATTTCAGGAAGGGGATGTATGTGTATCTGTTTACGTCTAAAAATAACAAAATAATATCCCAGAAGACACGTCTATATTAGATTAATTATTTACAAAAAAAAATTAACATGTGCCAGTTTTTCTGCTCTCCTAAAATTAAAGTGCTGAAGTCGACTCCTATAATTTATCACTGCTTTTTTATCACTGGCTAGAGTAATGGACGCTTATCTGGATAACATAAAAAATTATATTAAATTTTTCGAAGACAGTAATTACATTAAATGAAAGTAATCTAAACCCGTTTCTCCCTCCTCCCTACCCTCGCGATTGTACAATTTCACGGGCACAGAGAAGCCCTGGGATTGTTTACCCAAGCTGCGTACTTATGCATGTAACGTTTGACTTTACATATTAATGTTGTTTTAATATTTACATATTACTATACTAATTAATTAATAAGAATAAAAAAGATCGTTTATTTTTGAATTTCAAAAGTATCAGTATTTAATATGCACGTCTTAAATAAAATTTATACTTGTAACAATTTTGGTTATGTCTCATAGTTTTAGCCATTATTACGTGAAGATTCATCGTTGTTTTAGAAACACTTTAAACAAAAAATTGTCTGTAAGTAAGGTGGGGGTTGTGATAACTAAGACTTACATTTTTCTACTTTTGTAATATTCTAAATACCTAACAAATAATTAATCTGAATAGAGCCAAAACAGCACCGCTATTAATCCTAATTCATTAGATTTTCATTTTTTTAAATACTTCAGGAGGCTCCAAAAATGTCTCTAAGAGGTTCTTCAAAGTTTCTTTCTGCCTTGCCTACGTATACGAGTATTACACTATTTTTCATTCGCAAATTGTCAAATGGGGCAAATAGTATTTTCTGTTACTATTAATGTGTTGTCATTGTCAGTATTATTTGTTATTATTTTAAGCCAGTTAACAATTTAAAAAAAAAAATACTTTCCTCAAGATGAGTGCCGCGTTTTCTTCCAGAAGATCAAAAAAATATATTTATGAACGTTTTTAAACGGTGTTTAAAGTGTTTTAAGAAAAAATAAAACTGATTTATGCTCATAAAAAGAATTAAGGAGATTTTGATTCACCACTATACACCAGGATCAAAACAGTCTTGGAACAGTGGACAACATTGGTTGTTCAGCGCCAAAATAGACAAAGTGTGTTCCATCAGCTGTAAAGTTTATGGCAACCATCTTTTGGGATGTTAAGTGGATTTTATTTATTAGTCGTCTTGAAAAAGGGCAAAGCAGTAACCAGAGAATACAATTTTAAACTAATCTTTTAAACCGACTAGATGAAATAAGGTATGGAAAAACATTCGATTTGCTGACGAAGAAAATCATTTTCACAAGACAATTCACCCACCTACAAAAGTGTTTTTATCTATGAAATGTAAATATAAATGTCTACACTTTTCATAATATTTGGTTTCTTCCGACTTTCATTTCTTCTCAAAGCTCGAACTCTTCCTTAAAAGTCACCGTTTTTATCGAATCAAGAAGTGACTGCAAATGTAGAGAGGAATTTTACTGACTTAAACATCTCTCCCGGAACAGAATAGGCCTAACAAATAATTGGAACACCCCTCCATGTATTATTTAAGTGGCATCGTGTTGAGCAAAAATATAATTTCGAAATTATAAATTTGCTCTTTCGTTGTTGAACCTAGAACTTCCCAGACTGCCCTCGTTATGTCTAGAAAATGTTAATAATATAAGGAAGTTAATTTATAATATTTTCTACATTTCTAAACATGTGAATTCGATGAAGTATGATAACAGTTGATAAGGCAAAGTCATTGTGTCAGCAAATAGGAACCGACGTTTGTGAAGGGACATGCCTATTGAGTGCAATATAACAAGTCAAAAAAAAAAAAACACGAGTAACAGCTAAATACTTTATTAAGTTTGCAAGCCGACAAACTATTTGCTACTGTATACTATTAGAGGTGACAACAGATCACTTTACTAATTCGTTTTTACACATATCGTGGTTTAATCATACTGTTGTTTCTTGTTTCGCCAGCTGTCGTGACTTGTGGAGAGAAACAAAGAGACCGGTAAGAAGACAAAAGCAGAGAGAGAGAGTAAGTGGGAGGGGGTGAGAGGACAGAGTCACCCCAGTTCCAGTGCATCCTTTATTCATGTGAATTGTCTTTTTATTCACGATTTTCGTTCGCGGCCGCAGTCCTGTGTCTGCGAGCAACAGTTCGCGCGCCCGTAATATCTGAATAATGCATTAGAGAGCTCAGTTCACATGACGAATCCGATCACTCCTTCATCGCGTCTTTTCCACACCCTTCCCAGTGTCGACGACTCCGCACTATAAATATGGATCACACTCTTGTATTGCTTGTAAGCGTCCCATTCCACCGTTTTTATTTCTCTCTTCCCGGGATTTTTTTTTAATTCTCTTCTTACTTGCACTCTTGGTATCTCGAGAGTTCAAATAACATTTGGCTTCGATCGTCTCTTCCACAAATGTACAAATGTTTTAACACCTCTCAAAACAGACACTCGAATGTGCTCTCTCTCTCTCTCTCTCTCTCTCTCTCTCTCTCTCTCTCTCTCTCTCTCTCTCTCTCTCTCTCTCTCTCTCTCTTTCTCTCTCTCTCTTACTCATTCACAATCCACTTAACAGAAACATGCACAGTTATGTTACTATACTTTCACGTCGCAATTCATTTCAATATTTATAACTACAGTATATTCTACTATATATATATATTTATAATATATTTATAATACATTCATGAAATCTAATTGTTACTGATTTTTAGTATATTCTTCCTACTATTCCTACAAGTTTAGCAACTTGTTTTTCGTCGAATCAGTATTGCAGTAACAATATTTTTTTTGATATAATTAGAAATTCATAAAGGACGTAGTTTATCATCACGCACTGTTATAACACACACACACACACACACACACACACACGTTTAAGACTTGATACGAGAGTAAGGAAGTGAATAGTAAGTTCTGGCTGAGAATTTTCCGTGATGTGATTTTGAACGAGTGAACGTGTTACTCTTTGTAGATCTACGAATTGTTCAAGATAACGGAAACGCCCTGCAAGGGACAGCGGTCAAACTAACTCAAGTTTGCCAAAGTAATAATTTACAATGATTGTTCCAAAACTGAAGTCTTGGCTTCAGGGGGAAAGGAAGCAGTAAGAACAAGATAGTAGATTAACAAGTGGCGAAATTGTAGTTCAGCTACGGGACGGAAAAATATGTTGATAATAATTTATGTATGTGGAATAGCTGAAATAGAGTCTCATCATCTTCACAACAAGGCATACGCAAGGTGCTGTTTGTTCCGACTTCAAATATCCTCCTGCCATCTCTTCCTGGGTGTAGCCACACCCGTGTGTCCTATAGGTTTGTATTTCCAGACTTGTTTGTATTCGGTTGTTAAACGTTTTAATTTGTGTAGTGTTTTTAATCGACCATTTTTTTTAAATTGATACACTTCTTCTTCTTCTCCTTCTTCACACCATAACCAATCAATACTATCGTGTAGTAGAAACAACGAAAATATAGTGTGGATACAATTATTTGAAAAGTAGGCCTACTAACAAACTAAACGTAACTTTTGTGGTATCAATAATTATTATTTGAAGTCACTGAAGTATTAAAACTTTTATAAAATATAAAACCTCGTAATATTACATACTCCAGAAATAGTAGTATTGGTAGTGTTTGTAGTAGTAGTAGTAGTAGTAGTAGTAGTAGCAGTAGTAGTAGTAGTAGTAGTAGTAGTAGTAGTAGTAGCAGCAGCAGCAGCAGCAGCAGTAGTAGTAGTAGTAGTAGTAGTAGTAGTAGTAGTAGTAGTAGTAGTAGTAGTAGTAGTAGTAGTTGTTGTTGTTGTTGTTGTTGTTGTTGTTGTTGTTGTTGTTGTTGTTGTTGTTGTTGTTGTTGTATTAGCAGCAGCAGCAGCATTTTTTTATAGGAAAATAAATCAAGTATAGTGGTGTTAATGGTATCAACAAATTAATTTACTTACACAATTCTGATAATTTTTTTACCCGTCAATAGACTAAGTTACGCTTGTAACGATTTGAAAGCAGTCCCTGTGGCTGAATGAACCTTAAGAGTTGGATAAATAAATAGTTTTTATCAAATTATAGTTTGCGTTTTGTAGTTCCATGTCACGCAGCAATAAATACCATATTGAATGCAGCACATTAATGTATTTAAATTATTTGTACACGATCTGTGACAAAACGCATGTTTATTATGTTATCTCTTTTACAGTCGGCTACTGAACTGATGTTTTACTGAGTCTTTACTTAACGTTCACCTTAGTAATATCATTGACAAATGTTCGCACTTTACTGCGTATTTGCTTGTTTTAAACCGTCATTTCAATGAGTAAAATCCAATTACGTCATTAAGTTTACGACGTAAAATTATGAATTTGTTTAATTAAAATTTCATATAAACACCAGAAATTCCATCAATAAATATCTACATTACTTGTTTGTCTCTGCTTTTCCGGATTTGTAATTTGAATGGCTGACTTCCGCTGAACTGAAAACATCCTTTTTTTCTTTTTTCTGTTACCTTACACTTTATTAAGCTTTATTTGCAGGACTGTAATGTCACTTATAGAGAATTGTAAAAATAAGTTTATTATAGATCCACTTGTGTAAAATAAGAAGAGACATTAAAACACATAATACGAGTTTTGCTCGTACAAAAAGCAAAATTCAAGATGCAAAATTGAAACCCTAAGCAGTATATTTAATTAAATTTTCCTGATGACATTTTTTTGATGGTCTAGTTTCTCTCAAGTGCCGTCAATTTTCTTTAAATTAAAGTATGACCCATATTTTATGTATGACCCATTATGAAGTATATGGCCTATATTTTAACTGAGAAAACTTTGGTAGAAATCAACTTCTAAATTAAAAGACATAAAATACTAGGCCTACTTAGATTACCTGAATAGATACCAAGGTTAGTAATTAGCTCTCGTGATAAAGATCTAGTTATTGCAAGACTCATTAAAAGCTAAGCGAGCCGCTCATGCAAGGAGCAATAACGACGTTGGATGGTTCGATAATCTACCTATTGCACGAGGAAAGGAACGAAGACCACGCACAGCAATAAATCTCCGTGTAATTGCGGGGTGAACGCGCGCGTCTAGTTTACAGCGTGAATATCGCATGACACGTGAAAAATTAGAACGCAATGTGTTGTGAATATACACACGACTGTATAGGAAATTTTGTATAGGAAGCCGACGATGTGAATTTCCACTTAACATTATTTTTCATGTTGACAATTAGAAAAATAATTCATCCATTTAAATTTCCACGTTTATTTATTTAGCTGTGGTCGAAGCTCGCTTGGGTCTCTATTTCAATCTAATTTTATTGGTATTAGCTCTCCATTTTGTGAGATGTCAGCCTCTATTCTCAAATTTCTTTTTATTTTTACTCTATTCGCAACAAACTTTATAAAATTTAGTCGCCATTTTCCTGGCGAGTTTTTTTCTTAATTATGCATTTCAACACGTTTAAGAAAATATTTGCTACATCTAGTGTGTGCCCTGTCTTTGGTGCCGTGTATCTCTGTAGAACCGTTAATAATAATCTTTACTCGCTTCTTGTATGGTATATCCACTTGTTCTTAGTACGTATCTTGAGCTCAGTGACATAGAAGGTTGTAGTTTTTTATTCTTTTCTACCAATGGTCTATGGTTTTGAAACACATCTATAGACCACATGCACATTTTTATTAGTTTTGTTCCTGCTAACAATGTTGATAATTGAATATATAAGGCTTTATTTGTTGAAATACATTTAGCTACTCTCATGAAGTGATCATATCTTCCGTGATCTTCTATCTTATTGTAACGGCGGTCTCACTGACCGTCCTATGGTACAGTGGAAAACAAAATAAAGACACCAATTAAGTCACTAATCACCAGTCATTAATCACAATTAACAGTTTGAAATCAACAAGTTACACAAAAATATTATACTCGTACAATAATTCAAGTTAAATTTGTACACACGCAATAATAATGTCAAGTAATGGAGTCCCGCGAAATAATCAATTTTCACTAATAACCACTTGAACGCACTGTGTAATCGCCCGACGTAAACTGACTTCTAAGCGGCAGCTGGCGATGTTTAAATAGATAGCACAATTGTTCCAGAACATTCCATAACACGCGTCAACAGATACTCGAAAACACTAGAGCGTTATTGATTGCGACCTTGAGGAAACACATACCTGCTGGGCTAGGCTGAGCGACGGGTTGAGGAAGCTCTCGTCTGTTCCAGGCGGTTTCATTCGTTTCATTATATTATTTTGTATCACAGACATTTTAATGAATTGGCCGAGAAAGTCTTACTGGTATTATCTGGTTCGGGTGCACTTGTAATTTCGTTTTTTCATGTAATTTATTAATCACCTCAACTTTTGTGTGCCTTGTTGATTATTTCTAATGTTCTCTGTAAGTTCTCCTCTCTAGCATACTAGAATTTTTGTCATAAAATATACACCTGAGTTTTTTTACTTTTATCCATCTGTGGGTACAATTTCACAACTTCCTTTACCTTTTGAAATACTGTTTTTGTTTTTCTCGTGTTCCTTAAAATTGATTGTTATTATTTTAACCATATTTTGTAACGTCTATAGTTGATTTCTTAATAAATGCATTGATAATATAAAAACAATTAAAATTCTGTTGAATACGTTCTCTGAAACAGTTTTATTACTTATGAAAACTTTATCAGATTGGACAACTTTACAAACGTCTACTGAAACAGGACTACTAAAGAGGATGGTGGTTTGAAATTTGTTTGATGTTTGAGAGGAACTTTTTTCTGTTTATTATCAAACTAGCCTAAAGTGGTTTGTATTCTAATAAATATCCCTTCCTACATTGAGAAAGTGATTTATGAATGTAATATTTTAATAAGCATAATTATGAAAATAATTTTACAATTACACAAAATAGTTTTCAATATTTTGTTATTAATATACTTTTATACTTTCCTTACTTACGTTACACTTCTTTTTATTACGCGTACATGATTTCCTTACAAGAAGTGTTTGTATTTCAATAGTACATTATCTATGACTTGTATGCTGTTTGTATTACATTACATCTATTTGTATATATTGGAGAGAGTAACCCCTTTTAAAATGTCCAAATATTAAAACAGTTTTTATTACACTTTGTTGTGGCGTCCATCATGATATTGGCACTCTGGTCACACACCCACACCAACTTCTTCCTTCACCTTTGAATTCTCTTCAGGAACTAGAGGAACTCTCCTTCTGTAACTCTCTTCTCTTCTGTAACTCTTATATGTTAATTCCAGAAGCTTATTTTGTTTTTGACCGGAAGCTAGGAGGTTACAAGCGACAAGTGTTTTGGATCGTTTCCACATGTCTCAATCCCAAGTTGCTGACACGTAGGTTCTAATGATAAGTGCTCCGACTATTGTCGATGATGGAAGATTCCAGCTTTTATTTATTTATTTTTTTATTAATGTTACTTTCCTTAGTTTAGCAGATGAAGCGCACTGACGCATGTCTTTCATTTTCTATTGTGGTCACGTGACAGCTTCTTTGTTCTGAAAATTGTTCTTTTTTCACAGCCTTGAACAAATTTATGAGTATGAAAAGTGCATTCTAACTATGCAAGAAATTTTCTATATGTTCTTCATTAATTTTTCTAAAAGCACTGCGACTCCAGATGTAGGCCTAATAAAAATAAGGATTCTATTCACCCATATTATTATTATCTAAAACTCCTGGTTTATCGGCTGTGGTCGAGTTTTCAAAACAGTACGTATATGTGTCACGTCCTTGCGTTTTGGTGGCTTTTGAGGCAGCCATCTTCATAGTAGGAGCCGATGGAAAAATGTCCCAAAAAACACTCTTTGTTACCAGCCATTGTTAGCCGTTCTTTTTATCAGTCAATGGGACATTCTACTCTGAAGATGACTGCCGCTGTAGCTGCCAAAACGTCGGGGCATGACAGAGACACTTTTCTCAACACTCCACCACGGCCTGGAGTTTTAGGTAATAATAAAATATTTGACTTGTGCCGTGAAAGCCTATGCATATACTATTCATTTTCAATTATATGAGAATGCGAAAGGGAGTTCAGTTCATTTTCACTTTATTGCTTTATGTTCTAACAATGTCACGAACAAACAAAAACATCTAAAAAGCAGGTTAATCTTGTGTCAGATGTAAAAGTGAGAAATTTCAGTACCTGTTTCGAAAAAGCGGAAGGTTTCCTTAAGTTTCTGTTAGCCAGTATGGTACTATGATTAGCAGCGTATGGCTATCATTAATGTTTGAAACGTAACAAGAAGGATGAAAATTTTCTGAAACCTGCAGACCCCACATTGTGGCACGAGAAGGACTTCCAGGAATAAAATGGACTGTCTCTTGAATAAGATGAAGGTGATCTTTCTTTGAAAAGTCGGATAATTCTATGAAGAATAACCCAAAGCGGAAAAGTTTTTATTCAACTCATGCTACCTGCAATGACTTATGGTCAGACACTAGAAAAATGAAATGTGATTAATCATACAACATTTTTGTCCTGCACGGAGAAACATGTACGTGAATATGTTACAAACAAAAATAAGATGTAGGAAAACGAATGTGCACACGCAAGCAAATCTGAACCTTATATACCGAGAGCTGAAAGTCGTCACCTGATAGGCCTATAATATCAACAACTTAGTAGCAGTCTCGTAATTTCGAGCAAGCGATAAGTAGGGTTGTTCTGTTTAATTGTATCTCTTGGCGTGTTTCTTGTTACACATATTCCACCGATACCGTAAAAAAATAAGAATAAAAGCTTTAACCGCATTGTATACACACCTGATGTGTGGTCTCTAATGACACCTGATTTACATTAATTTGAAGTAACGTAATTTTCTTTTAAATCACTTATCTATGAATGCACTTACACTCAAATCTCGACAGATGTAGTATGATTTTGATGGTAGCTATTATAGTTTATGAAAATTAAATTCATATGAACAAATCAACGGCTAGTCGAGAAAATGGCAGGCAGTCACGAAGGTTGGAGGCTTAGAAATATAAAGACATATTCATACGACCAATGCGAGATAAAGAGATGATCTGGTAAAAAACAAGAATTGTTCGAGATAGAAATAAGTGGGAATGACGGGAGGCGTTCCATGAGAAGTGGCCCGACAAATGTTGATGCTTATGATTATGATGGTGATGATAATGATGACAATTACGGAATAGGTGAGCTATTTTAACTATTTGGGAAATGATATTGGTTATGATAAGAATAACGGTACCGACGATACGATAGACTAGTTCGAGATCATCTGTTGGACAGCCAGTCGTATTATTAGATACGCGGTATGTAGAGAGACAAAATTACAATCTTAAAGAGGTACAGCGTCTCTGTACTGTTTTATGGGTGTGAATTGTGGACGACAACCTAGAAACAAGAAAGTAACATAGGCCTACAGTCCTCGTAAATGGGGGCCTTAAGAGGAGTTAGATGTTCTGAACTTGGTCGTAGAAGTATGTAGTCATAAGAAAAGGTTTACATGTGTTTGTAATGAAAGATTATAAATGACGGTGGAAAGAACACTTAAGAAAATTGTCAGATTCAAGACTGACAAAATAAGTTTGGAAATATAAACCTATAAGACATAGGTATGCGGGTAGACCCAGAAAGAAATGGCTGGGGGAGCTTTTAAGCGAAACTTAATCTTGCCTACGCCGTGATGTGAAGATAATAATGATTACTGTTGTTATTATTATGGTGATGGTGTAAATTAATACACAGGCAAAACGACCGTTTGTGATATTGTTCTCGTTCACAGCAAAGTAACGCTCGTTTCATCTGGTTTTCCACGATACCGTAATATGGTACAGTAACTGTTCTCCAATTAGCCTAGGCTGCAAACATATAGTATAAACGTTTGTTAACGTAACACAGTTTCCGCGTGCCGTAAAGAGACAGAGAGTTACTGACCCCGTGCGTGCGTTGTAGTTGTACGGACGGATTAAGCGAGGATTGTTCTACGCTCCGCTAGCGGTCACTCTTTGACCCACATTGAACTGTAACTACAACGTTCGATGACGCAACTGTCGATGACTGCCTGTTAGACGGAATTGAGCTATATATCGAGCTCCATAAAATTGCGCCATCGACGCAATTCTTGTGTGTCAAGATAGGCTATTAATAATTTCTTCAATATTTTAGTAGTATTTTTTATTATTTACACATAACTGAAATTTACCAATCATTTGATTTAGCTTTTCCAGAGTAGTGTTAATCGTATACAGCACCAATATACATAGTCATAATAGCAATCACGATCTTATGACAGACTGTATTGTAACTCTCCCGTTTTCTTCATTTATCTACTGACGTCTATCTCCCGCCATCAAACTTCTCACAGCATTTTTATTTCTCCCACAATTGAAGTAACACGAACTTTTGAGTGATAATTGCGTAACAAAAGATTTACTGTTATGTTGCCCTTTTCATTCGAATATGTTTCAAACGTAAGTAATTATCAAAAGAATTATTTATGGTACAGTAGAATATAACACGTTTATTCTTAATTCGGCGTTTTGTATATCTTTCATGCACATATGTATGTGTGTGTGTTCTGATTGTTGTAGTAATTGTTCTACATCGTTAATTACGGTTTGCTCTAGCTTTAATATTATTACGATGTCTTACTGATCGTCGTATAATACAGTGGAAACAAAATACGGACACTAATGACATCACTAATTACTAGCTTTAATTATTCACAAATAACAATTTTTAATCAACAAGGTAGCCTCGTCCAATAATTCAACTGAAATTTCTCCACACGCAATAATAATGTCAAGTAATAGAGTTATCCACACTAATTATAACACAATAATTACGTTTCAGTAATAGCTCGACAACCACTTGGTCCGCACTAAAGAAATGGCTCACTGTAACTGACTGACAAAGCCAGCCGCTCTTGCTTATATAGGTCGCGCAGATGTCCCACAATAACTTTCCATCCTTACTGCGGCGTGCCAGGATAATGTGTATGTATAAATACTCTCTAGAACAATCTGGATAGTACTTTTGTGCTGCCTTGATACAGCCACGCACCTACTCGGGTAGCCGAGAAAAACCGTAGAACGACAATCTCCTTTGTTCGAGAGTGTTCCGTCGTTACCATTTTGTTATGTACCAGTGGATCTACATCATTAATAATATTAATATACAAGACAATATAAGCCATCCCTATGTATTTATGTGTAATATTCATGCTGAATCTGGTATCCAAGTCACTTAATGGAATTAATAAATTAATTTACCTTTCAATAATCCGCCGTGTGACTTCTTATAGAACTCTTCTATATAATATTTATTATGTGTGTGTGTGTGTGTGTGTGTGTGTGTGTGTGTGTGTGTGTGTGTGTGTGTGTGTGTGTGTGTGTGTGTGTGTGTGTGTGTACATTTTCCTGTATGATACTAAATCAAATCGAATCTATACTATAATGACTATGGCCATCCATCCAGTTTTTGAATGATGCGTGACGGTTGGATTTTCCAAGAGGTATCACACACAGTGTTTTAACCAAACAACTGGTTAAAATTAAGTACAATTCACTTTCCTTTAATATTTATTTAATTGAAGATAGTATACATTGTATGCAAATTGTTCTTTACTAAAGGATGAATTCAAGAAAATACCACGAAAAATGATTTCTAACTTGAGTCCTATACTTTTCTGTTACAATTATTACTTCATAAGTAATAAAAAATTTTGTATTAGATTCAAGAGAATGTTTGAGGCTGCGTAAACACGCCATCAGTCTGAATAGAAATTACGAATTAACAAATTAAACTTATAAAAATATCAGTATACATTATATAGCAAAAACCATATATGCTTTGTTGATTGAATCTTTAAAACGCAAAAATAAATGAAAACATAAATTATTTATTTGTGCCGGTTAATTATTTTCAGGCGCACACCACACACACATACACATATGTATTTACATATATTCAGCCCTACACTTGTAGACTTAGAATATTCCTCTTGGTAGACTGGGTACCACGTGATGGCTACGCGTATCCGCTGACACTTCAAATATATACAAGTGTATATATACATATTGCTAGGCTGAGATAAAGGACACGCGGCAACATTAGAGACTATTCCAGACTTTTGTCGATCATTCTGCCCACCACTGTTCAAGATCGGTCATTGACACCGTTCCTAGCGAGTTCCAGAGCGGCTGTTAGGAACGCAAATATTTTCTCAGCGCATCATCCGGAAAGTGACAGATTTTTCTCACACCTCAACAGAATATAAATTAGCATCCAAGTTCTAGTTTTAGGCGAGTGACATTACAGCGCGGTTTAGACTAACTGTTAATTTGATTTGCGGTTTAGCATGATTGTTGTTACTTAATGTGAAACTGCAATTAAGTGTCATTTATTGTTAGTAACATTACTGTGTGTTAGGCACATTCTAGTCTGAAGAACTATGGTATTTGAATGTCTAATTCTAAGTGTGATTAGTGATTTCATCTGGTGTCAGTTATTTTGTTTCCACTGTCCAACACGGCGACCGCACGAACATCGTAACAATATATACATTCTTTTATGAACAAATTCGTTATATATACTGCGTGTCTGACATGCGCCATCATGTCGTTAACTTTGTATCAAGAATCTCGTCTAGGTTGGTAGTCCACGGCTTAATTTTATCGTTTGCTGAATGTATCTCCGTTGTTTGTGTTCGCTTTGTTATTTGTTCTTATTTTTGTAATAAACGGTGTTTTAAATTTAGTTGTGTAACTGTATGTGATTTATTGACGAGATCTACATTATTCGCAAATTGATGATATCTTTGCATAAGCAGCTTCACACAAAGCCTCTTAAAGTTGATAGAATAAGAACCGGGAGGGTAACTTCTGGAAGTAGTGAAATATACGTGGGTCATAAGTCGCTAATAGAAATGCGGGTTTTGATAACTTGTAGACATCAAAGATTTTATCGACTGATGACAGTTTCAAAACATTTGTGTCCTCATTTTAATAATTTGTATCATTAGCAACTTACGTACTGTATCTAACCTTACGTCCAATACAGAAACGAATTATACACATGTATAATTACATTAATATGTCTGAATCATAATTAAATACACATCCTATTAACCTAAATATAACAATATGTGTGTAACAGATATTATTAATCTTTAGTAAAAGAGACATACATATTCACAAACCATTGATTTTATATTAGGCTTGATAAATTGTACCTGTGTTGCACTGATATTGAAATAAATTCTATCAAAACGTCAAAATTTATCATTCATTATGAAAAGGTAGTTAATGAAACAGCATTAAACTAACGGTAGCTTGTAGGGTTAAGTAGTTTATAACCCACTCTGTGTTAGGAAAAATAACAAACTACCATCGTTTCAAAACGAATGTTTGTAATATGCGAGCAGTTCCTGCAACGAAGCAAGGGAATCGAATATGGTCAATTCACACAAGAAAGATTCTAAACTGCGGAATGCTCAGAGAAACATGAAAGACGTATGCTAGGAGTAAAAAGAAAGGACAAAGTACCGTTTACCAAATGGTAAAAGCTTAAGAGCATGATAATGTCTTTCAGCCGCCAGCTAAACGCAACATTATTATGGTTACTGACTGACTGATTGGTTACATACCTATCTACAGCTACGCAGTGTTGTTTGCTTGTTAGGTCTTTAATCTGCGACGGACGTTAGCACGTTAGCGGTCGCGGTTTTAGTTAACGATTCCCGGCTGGTAAATGATGACGTCATGCAGCGTGATGCGTTACAGAAATTTTCAAATGACCCCCAGCCATAAGACATTATCATGTCAAAACTGGAAATATACAAAAATATTTAAAGAAATTTCGACGAACCCGAAACATCGAAGCATGATAATGTTTTTAGGCTTTTGAAACGTATAGTGTGCATAAACTGCAGACTCTCCTGTTCAGCGATTTTCGTACGGATTTCTTACAAACGACAGAGACCAAAGACTGTGGGGAATCGAAAGTGTGGAAAAAATATAGTGTTAACATTACCTGGAGCGTTACATTTTTCTACGGCGTTACACATTTTGCATCACGCATTTTGTGGAATGACCCCCAGCCTAAAAACATTATCGTGTTAAAAACAATTAATATGTATGCAACCAGACTATTACATGACATGATATTTTCTCAGATCGCCGTGTTTTTCACTGTTTGCAGAATAACTGACACCAATGAAGTAGCTGTTTGCAAAATTTAATGAGACACAACAACAGTTTGAAATCAATAAAGCACTCTTATAGACTAATTCGAGTTTAATTAGTCCAAGACACGGTAATAAATGTCACCGTATTATCAGTTGGGCACTAATTAACAAAATGATCAATTCGCCACAATATTTTGATCCGCACTTGAATTATCGCTACGTCTAAAACTGACTAGGCTGCTCGGAAATCCCATATTTATTTCTCAGCCGGGTAGCGTTGTAGCGAACCGACCCAGCGGGCCTGGATGCCGGTATAATGTAGTCGAGTAAGCAACTGGAAGGGGCTCAGATAATCTAAAAGAATCCAGAACGCTACGTAACTGTGCTGCGCAGAATTACCTGTAAACATCTGGAACAGTATCGCGGGACGTATGCCCAGATTCACGTACGCACTCAACGATGTGGTACTGTTTAATTCATGAATGTAACAATATCATTTACAAACTGTGAATGATAAATTAGAGGTCGACAGAAGTTTTACCTAGGAGAGATAATGGCTCAGTGTAACAAAGTTACTACTATTATGTTTCTAAAATCTTCTTCCGTTATGGATCGCGTCAAAAATGTCTTGTATGACAACGTTTCACTCATATTACAGTGAGTATTCTCAGGTCTAAGTGACAAAAACACCGGCAAATGAACTCAGTTATATAGTGTAGAAGTGGCGGTGGGTGGTCCGGTAATTAGACCCTTCCCTGTAGGCGTTAGGCTTTGTGCATTGTTTGTGCGGTCAGTCAACCCGCGTGCAGTCAAACCAGAAAGTAAAGGGTACCAAGTTGTACTAAGCGTGGCGGTTTCTCTGTTGAAGTTATTCTTGTGTTTATTAATTTATTGCTTCTAGGATCAATCTGTCATAATACCAATTACACGATCTTATTACAGATGCGTCTTCAAAGTTTACCATGTGATTCGTTAAGGCTGAATGCTCATCAATTGCAGCCTTTTCAACTGCCGAGTTCTTCGTATGTCTGACTGACATGTTCTTGCACTCTTGTGGAAATCAGGGGGCCCGTCTGGCCAATGTAAAGTTCTCCGCAACTGTATGGAATTTTTTAGATTCCTTCAGTGTTGAACGGCATTCTATCTTTGATAGGTTTTTAAAATTGTGACAGCTTCTTATGTGGTTCAAACACTGTTTTAATGTCGTATTTTCTCAACATACTGCTAATTTTGTCTGTGGTACCTTTTACGTACGGTAAGAATGCTTTGTGGTTATTATCGTCTGCGGTAGGTGTTGCTGAAGGTACACCTCTGTAAATATCTACTATGACAAATTGATCCTAGAAGCAATAACTTAATAAACACTAAAATAACTTCAACAGAGAAATCGCCACCCTTAGTTCAACTTGGTACCCTTTACTTTCTGGTTTGACTGCACGCGGGTCGACTGACCGCACAAGCAATGCACAAAGCGTAACGCCCACAGGGCAGGGTCCACTTACCGGACCACCCGCGGCTTCTGCACTATATAACTGAGTTCGTTTGCCGGCGTTTTTGTCACTTAGACCTGAGGATACTCATTGTGATATGAGTGAAATGTTGTCATACAAGACATTTTTGACGCGACTCACACCGGAAGAAGATTTTAAAAACATAATGGACACCGGCCGCGGAAGCCTACGTGACAACAAAGTTACTACTAGACTCGAGGTCATTTTCAAATGGAGGAATGATCTCATTTGGATAACTGTATTGACCCACTGAAATCAGCAATAATTTCTCAGAAGATAAGTATCTGGAAAGTGATTTGGAAAAATTTTTACACACTGGGTAGAAAATTATTGTTGGTGATAACGTATTTCTAGGAGAGACATGCTGTAAAATTTACACGAACGATACGAAAAGATTATTAATTTAAATTTCAAATGACACACATCATAGACTAGGAGAAAGGTAGATGTTGATGGTGATAGTGTAGTTATAGGAGAGACATTGGTTCAAAATTTACATTAATGGTAACGTAACGGCTGTGATTGAAGATTTTAATTAACACATAGCATAAACGAAGGAAGAAAAACGTTTAATACCTAATTTGCAGTAAACACATGCTTACAGCTTGTAACGTGACATGCTTCAGTTAGGCTGCGCAAGATGACATTAACAACCGAGGTAAACGTCTGCGCGATGGGCTTTTTACATACTCTGAAACTCATCAACGACAAATGACGACTGCGTTTCCGCGTAAAACCAAGTGGCTGCAGTAAAACCGCGGGCGAAACTAATTAGCGTTCAGGATTCCACACAGCAACTATCACTTTGTCGCTTTATGTTCAGCCACTTCGTGTTTACAGTTTCAGAATAATTAACGCCGTAAAGAGGTTAATTTCCAATCGACCGGGCTTAACGCCACCGTTAAACTGGCAAACTTGACGATAAATTTGAAACTGCAGGTACTCATCACGTCTCTCCTTGTGGTGTCCTTGAATACGATATGCGTTTCACGGCTGTTGCAGTTGCTAGAAACTGACTAATGCTACAAAAACAATGGAGAGAATTTCAAGAGACGAAAGTTTTGCTTACTGCTTGGTGTTATTCTGTATATGCAGTTGTGTACGTAAAGGCTATTGATTATTTTTTCGACTGGCTTCAGACCTTCGATTCGGCAAAAATGCGCCTTAGTAACGTTGTGAAAGCTACTGGTTCCGGCCACAAAATCCTTCTTAAAGCAGAAGACCACACACACACACACACACACACACACACACACACACACACACAAAATAAGTGTTTTTTTTAATTACTTTACTTTCCAATACAGGAGCGTATTTAGCGGAGGGACGAACGAGATCAGACGCCCCCTCCCAGAGGGCCGAAAAAAGTTTAAAAGTTGTTGTTAATCTGTTATATCTAGGCTATTTTATTATTGTTTTCACTGCGTACACTAGTACAGAAGTTAACTGGTTTTTTGAGTACACAAACAGGCTTATTACACTGCCTTTGCGTATACGTTTGAAGTATAGGAAATCAATTCAGTCAATAAGTACCTTGTAAGCAATGTTCAATAACGCGTATTTTGAATGGGTTATTACCGTTCATATTAATGGTGTCGATTTCAGGATGTTGTCACATGTTTTTCAGCCACGTAAAAGATAGTAATTTTTATTAGCGTTAACTTGTTTTTCCTTTCGTATGAAGAGGGCTTGACCGGACCCTACCCAAAACCAAATTTAAGATACTCCACTGCTTTGCAAAACCCTGGCTAAATACCAGGGAGCAGGTACGTATCCAAATACCAAACTCATGTAGTAGAACATCCTCCAGAACATCCTTGTGATCAGTGGAGCGCAGCATTGTAAGTTCCTGCTGAACTGAAACCTTGCCTCTGCAGAGCCAACGCGAGTGTAAAGCACTCTCTACGATCCTTTCATCTTTTACTGAATGTTTCACCGTTTCCTGACTTTCCACGCCTATATTGCTAGCACTGATTTAGATACGAACAGAACCGTATTGCGTTCAGATTACAAAAACTGTATAATAGTTATATAGTTACATGTATTATAGTTACATGAACTTGATCTCCTGCTAATAACTAGCGCCTGTCCTTTTGCTACAACTGGTCATGAGTAAAGATTTTTTTAAATCAATATCTACTTTACAATATCATCAACAATGTCTTCAAATGAGAATTTTTAAGCTACCTTTCAGACCATTGATTGCCATACATTTAAAAACCATTTTTGAAAGTCTAATACAGGCCATAAACAGAAAATATTTCATTTTTTAACATTCTGTAACTACTCTGGTATAGAAAACCTAAATTAAATTCTAAAATTAACTGACTTATAACATCAAAATAAATGTATGAACATAAATGTAAGTAAATTAATATTTCCTTAATTTTGTTACTATAATTAAAAATCGACTAAACGCTATGTAACTCACCGTCTGTGGCTTAACTAAATGTCTTTATACAATTGACATGTTTCGGGACACTTGTCCCATCCTCAGAATATTTAAAAAAGTCTCTTCATACCATCATACGATGGCACGTTAATATATTGACGACTGTGCCATCGTATGATGGTATGAAGAGACTTTTTTAAATATTCTGAGGATGGGACAAGTGTCCCGAAACATGTCAATTGTATAAAGACATTTACTTAAGCCACAGACGATGAGTTACATAGCGTTTAGTTGATTATAAAATACGTGGCTTGGACTATAAGCGGATTTATTCCATTAACATAATTAAAAAAGTTAACAAATAGTGTGTTCTTTTCTGTTACTCCTTTAATACAGTGATAGAAAATACTTGCCATAGTTTGTTAACTATATTTTAACACTGTTAGGTTTTTTCGATATGATTTCTGTTTGGTTTTAAATCCCTCTGAGAAATATACTATTCCGAAATTAAAACTCTTGGTAACTCAGAAAGAGAAGAATCATTGATTGTATTAATGGGTTTTAAAAACATTTTAACTCTGTTATGGGTTGATTTTAAGAGATAGAGAGAGAGAGAGAGAGAGAGAGACAGATTACATGTTATGGATTATATCAATTTCTTAACAAAATAAATCCAGGTGTATTCATATCGACAACAGGCGCAATAATAACTGTTATAATGCATATCTATATACATTTTTGCGTAAAAGTAAACTACGTTTTGTATAAAACAAAGAGTATACGCATTCATCCAAACCCTGATTTTAATTATTTACGCGTACAAACTATGCAGCTGTAAAGAATGAAGACATACAAGACATTTGTATACAGCGAGTTGAAAGAAAAAGTGAAAGATTTATGAGTAAACTAAATTAAAAAGAATCTGCAGTTGTGTCGTGTGAAGTTGGCAGTACATTCTGTAGCAGAGGGTAGTCGAGAGGACAGCGTTGATTCATTATTCATAGACGTACTGTAGCCGGTGTTGATTACTGGCCTGTACCGCACCATCCATATTCATACGGTCGCGTTACACCGTCCCTCGGACCTAACACCGTACTAATGGCCTGTCTGTCTTTATACCCAGCAACTCTAAACACAATAGACCGCTATTACTAACTCTCTATGTTGTCCAATTCATTTTTTTTTAATTGTTTCCTTTTGCAAAACTTCTGAGAATTAAAATTTGAGGACATAAGTCACTTGTAACAAAATATCAAAATATTTGCTTAAAACTGTATTGTAATAGCGATCAACGTCTCTAATTTACGTTGGTTCCTTCATCCCATAGCCTTAATTATATTACTTTGTCCTACCTCCTGCTTTGTAGCGCACGTTCTTTATGAAGTTTTCTGGTAAAGTTAGAACTGAAATAATTTATCAAAAATATCTTTAATTTAAACGATTAAATTAGCTTTTATTGTAAGTACTTTAATTTCTTCAACAGTTTTGTAAAAATAATAATATTTTCAACCTTCCTTTATTATGGACTGAGTTGCAATAGAAGTATTTTGTTTAACAACTTTTGTAAAAGATTGAGATTGAACATTTTAACTGTAAGACTAGTACAAAGTCTAAATTTTTCAATTGTTGTGGAATCTGTTATTGTTTTGGGTGAAGCTTTTTAATTTCTTTGTTGACTACAAGCGTCCTATAAGCGACCTTCTAAATGTACCCCTCAGCATTAATGTTCTAGATTCAAAGTGTTTGAGAAATTTGTTCTGAAATTTTAAAATATTTTTTGTATTCGAACTTGTAAGTCATAAATTGTTGTAAGTTTCAATATTTACTTTCAAACACATAATTTGTTTTCTGACGACAGTTCAGTTCTTTTGACCGTTAACCAGAGCATCAATTCACATTTTAAACTTAGTCCTTTGC
Source organism: Magicicada septendecula (assembly GCA_034769895.1). NCBI lineage: Eukaryota > Metazoa > Arthropoda > Insecta > Hemiptera > Cicadidae > Magicicada > Magicicada septendecula. The sequence continues at coordinate 144,769,271 of CM068372.1, forward strand.
GTGTTTCTTGGATATGACTTTTTTTTGTTTCAACGTAAATAAATATTGCTGTTATAAATTATATGCGCTGTTGCTATAAGTCCTAAATTAGTTTTAGAAATATCATGTGACTTTATCTTCACAACCCCCCAAAATTACCAAGACAGCCAAATACAGTATTAATTCAAAATTACATTATCATTCTCGGCCTGTTAGGTTACTCAAATATTAAAAATACTGCTCTTAAAATTCCTTACTTCCCAATGTCATAGTTTTTTTATTTTTTCTTGAGATATTATACTTTTTAGAATTTAATAAACATAAATATCGCTTTATGTGAATTTGCCTCAGTTACTCGGCTGTAACTTTGTTATACGCATAGATCAAATAAATTTTAATTTTATTTTATTTTAAGCGAATTACTTAGTACAGCAGTGTTTGTTATTGAATACATTATCGGTTTCCATGTCCTATATACTTTGCAGGAGAGGAAACTTTTTACTACCGGTAAGTAATAGATTTAGTAGCAGAAACATCTGTCTTGAATGTATAATTCAAATCGAGGGTAACAGCCCTTTTCCTTTACATATATTGAATATTGCTACCAGGTGGTCTGGAAATAGTCTCAGAACTATTTCACAAAAATTCTTCACAAAATCACAAAAAATACAGACGAAAATAGAGTTTTATCAGAACTCTCAAATGCGTTTTACTAGATACAGACGTGATATCATGTCGGCAACAAAATCATATTTACGTCGACAAGACGCTGCTTGTAGTTTATTTACTGCAGCCAGGAACGTCAATACAGAATTTACTACTTACGCGGCATACACTGAGCAAGAATTATATTCGCTTGCTGGTTTGATGTCACTCCCGGTCTAGTACCTCCTACACTACCCTGTATATGATAAATATATATTATCCTGTACATAGTTATAACCGTGGCGAGCGTTTCGAGTGAAGCAATTTCATGTTTAGAATGATACCAAGTCAAATAACTAACTTCGAAATAAAACACTAGCTAGTCTGCCTCAGTGTAAATTTATTAGAGTGAACTCGGGTCAAGTGTAATGAAGACTTACCTACTTCTCTCCGTTATAACCGCCCTAAAATGTACGCTATAAAGGTATAACAATATGGGTTTAAAATATCTTGCCTTTGACATAAATCGGGCAAATTTACTGGAGTCGCCGCAAGTTTACCGCATGGCAGCAATCGCTGCTAAATTATCTTTATCCCACAGACGTATTATGGACGTAACAAAAGAGATATTGCAAACATATTGTGGCCATATTGTAAACATAATTAGTACGCTTCAATATTTAATTTAACATACAATACGGATTGTACTGGGAATTCGTATAGTTACGAGGATAGCATTGATAGTGGTGCTACAACAGTGTAATTTTTATGAAATACCAGAAGAATATACAGTTGCATCTATTGCTCAGGCTTTCTCGGCCGGCGTCAAGTGCGTTAGAATGTAATTGACTTGTCTCCGGGCTATTAGGCCGTAGTCCACTCCTTCCTCTGTTAACACATTTCGGCCTCTCCGCTGAAGACCATACATGGTTAACTGGTGAAGACCCGTGCCAGTCCCGAATCGTTCTCACATGTCTGTTAATAGCGGCAGGAGTGGATCACGGCCTAATACCCCGGAGAGAAGTAAGTTACATTCTGATACAGTTAAATGTTTTATTAACACACATGTAAACAAATTTAACTCGTATTACGGTACAGAAGAACAAGTACAATGGCGTAGACAAGTTAAATAAAATAGTAATTTTATAATAACCAGTAATTGTGAATAATTAAATTTAATGAAAATAAAACGAAATCGTTAAAAACAATTACGTTTATTTAGTATAATAGATGAAGTACGTAATATGAATTTTATTTTCAAATCACTTTTCTTGCCTTCATATCGGCGATGTCTTCAATTAATTGCCTTGTATCTACATTATCAAAAATTTCATGTTTATTTGCAACAATGGATAAATCATTTTAATCTTTGCTGAACCGTGGTTGATTTTTAGTTATTTGTTATTACTTTTAATTTAGATAATAATCTTTCCTCAAATGCAACTGATACCGGTTATGTAATACTCTTGTGGCTACTGATCAGAGATCAGATTACTTATGAACGTTGAGATCAGATCAGTTGAAGGAAACGTATTGCAGAATGTCATAGGGTCCATTCAACAGTTGGTCCAGAAAATGTAGTTTTAACGCATTCAGCCCATTACACAAAACAATCCCCTCAGTGGCTGCTTTTCCTTGAAATTCATCTTTAACTTTAAAATGTATATCTTTACAATATTTTATTGTTTTATCTTTGGAAAACTAAGCAAGTTAGTATTGAAAAAACCAAATACATCATCAAATAGTTTTAATATTTTTGAATCTGCTATTTAAAGAAGATAATTTTTGATCTACGCTTTTGTAATAAAACTCTGCGTTATAATTAATTTTAGGATCCACTAAAATTTTCCTCACGCTGTAAATATTCTAACAATAACGGTTCTTTTTGTTGGACAAACGGTAGAACTGGGGAGAAAATTTTGCTCAATATTTAATTTATTACCGATATCGTTAGCTTTTTCTAATATTTTATCAAACCTTTTATGTGAGCAATATTTTTTAAATAAGCAATCAATTTCTCGAACAAATCTATGCATATTTTAACATTAAATATGGGGTTTTGCACCATTTTACGTAAATAATTAATTTCATTCAAAATATCAAACCAAATTATAACAGAATTTATAAAGTTAAAAGCTTGTGCGCTTCATGGTAATGAATGAACTTCGCGGGTTGTGATACAATCTCATTCAGAACAATTTTAGACATTTACACCATTGCATCAAATATTTCGTCAATTTCGTGTCGTAATGGTTTGGTGGCATCGACTTTGCTAGACCATAGTGTAGCCCTCAAAACTTCAATTTTAAATCCGGTAAATGATTGCAAATAACCAACCCTTTTTGTGAAGGATGAAACGAAAACATTATGTTTTGTGAGTCAAAATGTGTGCTTCTCGTGTTATAATTCCTTCAAAATGTACAAGGTAATAGCGTTAACATATAATAGCGTCTCGTATGAGCACATATATTTAACCATTATTTCCCGATTTAAATTCCTTATAAAATTTCTGAACTAACAATAATTGCCCCAGTGTACTATGCGCTTCACTTACAGTGGTCTTTGTAAAACATTGTCAAATGGGACACCGGACACAAATCAAATGTGTGCACCTTTACGCTTATTACAGTTATGACTACAAAAACCTACTAAACTTAAAATTGTTTAATATAAAACGTGTTCCTTGTTGTAAATGGATGGAGTTGTATTCCTTGTGATATAGCTCTTACACCGGTCAAAAGCCAACGTGCCAGGCAAATGCGACTCTTTCTCGTACGCCCTGCTTGAGTATTAAAGTTACTTAAAGCTCGTATCGGACGTAAAAAAAAAAAAAAAAAAATAGCAGTATGTTCTTCTTGAAACATACTGTACCCGATTTTTAAGAAAACATGCGAGCTAAGAGGGAATAGTGATGACGTTTTACGGTGAGAAGAGCATCTTTTCCACCCTTTGAAAAACGTAATTGATGTCTCTCGTTTTGCAGATTTAGCTGTGTTACTTTTACTAATGGATAAACTATGTTTATTGTTGCTTATTACTTATCATCTCATTAAGCTGATTTCAGTAAGCTGAGAGTATAAGTCGCTGACACACTTTGCCACTACAGAAAATGTGCAGCCAGCGTAAAAGTGACAAGAGCATTCTTGAGAGTCTGCAACTCGTTATGAGACCAAGACTTTAAAACAATACTAATCTTTATATTTTAAAAATAAGAACGAAACCCAGTTTAGTTGTTATTTTTAAATTGCTAGATATCAGTAAATTAATGAATTTAATCCAGTTCAACGTTGATAACCAGATCGTATAATCCGATCCATTATTTGAACTGCTTCAAGGTACGTGTTTTGAACGCGAAATAAAAAACATGAAAATGGCATAGTAAAAGATTCGCAAAAGCAATGGTTTTCGTAGTATTATGAGATTGGTATATTATCGTAGTTTATTCCGTAGTATATTATCAACTGTACCTATACTTACATTGATATAAGTTTATGAGATGAAGGCCCAGTATGAGAAATGTCTACGACGGTAAATACGCTTAAAAATGTCCACGCTCCCGTTTCAAGTATTATGGTTGGTTTGTTGAAACAAGAACATCCCCTACGGCGAGAAGAGATTATTTTTATGGATGCGAATTGTATGCATAGTGCAGTAGTTATGGTACATCCATTGATGTAATGTTGTTTGCGTAGCTGTTCAAACGTCTACAATTTATGGGCTTCTGTAAGCTATATTTAGAGAACTAAAAGCACCGTTATCTCTTTTTAGTGCGGTGTTAGCGGGCACGTGTTAACAAGTTTAACTCCGATTATTTCAATATCTTGTATATTTAAAAAAATTTCCGTTTCTGATTTTATTATTCTCTTTTTACAGCTAAACTTTTAACTTCAACTACTTCATAAAAATACCTCGACAAAGGACGGAAATTCAATTAAAATGAAAGAAAGTTGTTTAGTTTTATAAGTGCATCTCATAATTATCATTCTGGAATAATGATGGATTCCATTTTCTTTTTTTACTTACTGTTCCCCACTTTTTCTATTGCGCGTATTGACTTTAACGAAAAATTTACACATATGAAAACGAAAAATTTCAGCTACATGGATAATCTGTGCACCTAGGAGCTGAGTACACCAGTGGATATTGCACCTGGCTACCAACCGAGAGGTCCTGTGTTCCATTCCGTGCGCTCCATAAAATCGAGGTGCGTTTACAGTAACCATGTCGACTCATCCTTTAGAAATTAGTACCTGGGATAACACCACGAGGCAACAGTGGTCGACTGAAGAGCCCAAATGGCACACATACGGCAGCCTACCCTACCTAGTACCTAGGCTGTATAGCTGAGAGAAAGAGACTATTGTGTTAACTGCGCATTTTTTATTATAAATAATTCACATTTAATAACTAATGTTACACTTACAACGTAAATATCATAACTAAGTTAACTGTTGAGAACTTAACAATTAACAATTAAGTTAACTGTTAATTACAAATATAATTGTTAATGTTATACAATAGTTATTTACTAATATGTAGCTACTAATGAAAAGTGAATGTATATGTAATATTTACGGTCTGCTGACAAAAGCACTAATGAAATTTTATATCAAAAAGAGACTACCATAAAACAAAATAAAATTTCGCTTTTGTCACTGTACACGTGTCACCACGTTATGCTCTGATGTTACCGAATTAATCCACTCTGAAACATAAACACGTTTTCTTTCCACCCAGTATTCAAAGTCCGTAAGATGAACGAATATGAAAAACTCGTACATTGCACGTAGTACTAACTGTGTTTTCTGTCACGGGTGTGCCAGTTTCAATTTGTCAAAAGCGCTTTTTCTATTTACAGAACATAACGAAAATAGCTTTTCCCTGTATAGCCACAAGTCTACTTATTTTTCCTCTTTTTCCCGCTGATTTACACAAAAGCTGTTCATTTGTAAAGTCACTGATAACGAATACGTTGATATAAAAAATTTTAAACTGCATACAAAACTATCATACAAAACATCGTTCTCTTTATTAATACGCAACTGTTTCGTTACAATCCTGCATTATTCAGAACTGCGTTGTTTGTTTGAGAGTCGTAGCAATCGCAGTGACGGTTCTGGGGTATATTTATTTAGTGAAAGAGTTAACCTAAAATGTATCATAGACCTAAACCGATCAGTTGTATCACTAAGTTGTTGAAATAGCAAAGACTTCTCATTTTAACTCGAACGTTTGGCATTGCTCCAGCTGTCTATCTGTATTCTCTCTACCTGTCTTTTCTGGGTAAGTTTCAAGATAACTTTTGAATACATCAACCGGTTTTCGTAAAACTTGGCCTGTGTGTTTATACATCTACCTGGTATTGTTTTTTAGATTTAGCCCCCCTTAAATATACACGCGGGACGCAAAAATGTCTGGGACCAAAATTGTGAAAAAAGTCAATGTGGGGTACCAATTACAGGAAACTTAACGAAAATGAGAACATAATGTTCGTTTTCAAAAATTTTATAATTTGGACGTCAAGGCTCAAAAAGTTAGTAAAATTCTTGATAAAATCGCAAATTTTCATGTGGGGTTATAGATATAGATATAGATATAAATACATGTGGAGTTTATTACTGAAAAAATTAACATAAAATGTAATATAGACCTTTATCTAATACCTAAGTAATAACTACTTACTAACTAATTACTACTTTTAACTAATACCTATATGTAGTGGTCATATTTTAAGCATTTCAACATTTTGGAACCCCAGGCCAAAGAAAAGATAAAAAAGTTAAATCACGATTTCTTCGCTGCCTCTCATAGCTCGAACGTTTAGTCGTTCATGGGATATTCCCTACCTTTCTCCTACGCTCTAACTTGGTACTAACGCGTACTGTTGCCCTCCACTAGTAATGTTTACTGTTCCTCCGGTCTAGATCCGTTCTGTACTTCACCAACAGGGTCAGCTTTCGTAGTCAGCTAAGCAGTAATTGTATTGGCTAAAGAGAGACTGTAAGTTCTGTAAGAGCTAACGTAACATTATTTACTTCATCACAATCTTGAAACGTGTGAGAACCAGTGACCAATCAACCGGGAACAGGGGCACAGGTACATGTACGTGCGTGTGCCTAATTTATTAATATTTGTCATTTTAAATAATTTCTGCTGTTGCATCTCGGTTTTTTTAAAACCCTCTGGTACAGTATTACACAAACGTGAAAAAACTTCCACGTTCTTTTGCTACATGCGCTTACATTGCATACATACTTACATAAGAAAATATAATATATTCAGATATATTTGTAAATGATTGAATTTTTATTCAAGTTATTTTACATTTACATTTTAATTGTAATTATGAACCTCTCCAGTCGTAAAAGTAAAGAGAAAGAAAGGTTCATTTTTGTCGTACGCCTGCACAGTAATAAAGTTTCTTTGAAATCCATTTAGCCTATAGCAACTACTCAGAAGTGTGTTATACCATTTGGGCTATTTCATATAAAGGTCGTACAAATGATAACCGAAACCGTTTTTACAAATTTAAAGTATGTATTCAATTAAGTAAAAATTTGCCTTCTTAGAATATTGTAATAACATGTGCATTCGTATTGAATTAAAATGAAATTACTACGGTGTTTACAGATTTTGAAGAATTTAGTGCAGAAGCCTTTGAAGTGTAAAGACGGTATAGGAAAAGTGGTCTCAACTGCACGTCTACGCAGTACAACTACAAACAGAAGTGACACGTGATTCACTTCACAGACGGCATTGTTTAATCTCAGTGTAGAGAATGATTCTCTATCTAGCTCGTCTGTTAAACCACAAAAGTTTATACACATCAAAGAACAATTTCTATAAATTGTTCAAGGGAAATATGGAGTGAATTTAGAAGACAGGATTCTGCATTTGAAAGGCGAAAATTGTTTTTTAACCATAGCAGTCTTAAACATGCAAGCAAGCAAACAAATTAAAACTAATAAATTACCTTATATCCGTCGTATGACTTTGTTTTATTATTTAGTATTACGCGTTTTGTTCCATCATCAGATTCCTTTACTCAGTTGAGATCGTCAGATGTTAAAAATCACTTACTCAATTCTTAAAAACACACGTCAGTATGGGTGGGCACCTTACGGAGGCTAACCGGATGTTGACGTTGTCTACGTATGTATTTGCAAGTTCAAGGCTGTATCGTACAGCGGATTCGATTTAAAGTTCACATGGCCATTCAATATCAAATCCCGACTGTGTATGTTATTGTATGTTTTGTAAATTTCGAACTCTTCTGAAGCGTTCATATACTGGCCTTTATTACAAACGTGTAAGGGTTCTAAAGTTCATGTGAAGTCTGTGTAAGTATGATTGCTTGAAATTAAATGTCGCGCATAGTTGGATTTTATGTCATTAAGTGGAGTCCGATTTTTTAAATTATGTTTTGGTGTGTGTTTGTTAAATCTCTTTAGGAAACCCCTCCCAGTTTGGCCAATATAAAAACAATCGCAATCATCACACGACAATTTATATACACCTGTTTTCTTTTCTAATTGTGTGATACTATTATTATGGCGGAATATATCCAGTATATAATTCCTTTGTCTTGAAAATTGTCGTAATGTTAATTTTACTTAATGTAGAGGTTAACATTTTTGGCATTATGTCAGCATAAGCGGTTGTAACAAACGTTGGTTTTACGTCTTGTCCTAATTGGGGTTTTAACCTCTTATTTTTATGTTTTATGAAAAGGTTATTAACTAATGATCTATTGCAACCATTAGCAGAAGCTATATATTTTATAGTGTTTAACTCATCGAGGACATCGTCCTCGTTGAAAGGTATTGATAATAGTCTATGTTTGAAAGAATTAAATGCCTCCATCTTCTGTGAAAACGGATGATGGGATTTCGCGTGTATAACCGCATCGGTGGTGGTTGGTTTCCTATAAATTTTGAAATTTAATTTATCTATATGTTTGGTAACTGTTAGATGAAAATTTTAATCTGTTATCAACTTCGGTCTCTAGAGTTAACTGAATGTTGTTATTTATACTATTCCAAAAAGTTTTTCATATTTTTAATCTGCCGCAAAATGGCATTAAAAAATAAGAAACGTATTGTCAACGTAGCGAGCATAAAATACTATATTATTTTTATATTAGTTATTTGAGCAAAGAAGGAGTTTTCATAGAAGTTAAGGTACACACGGCCAATAAACCAGACAGAGGTAAACCCTTGGCCAGTCAATCATCCTGGATAAAAATTTGGTTGTTAAAGTGAAGTAATTCTGTTCCAAGACAATTTCCAATAAGCCAATTAACTCGTCTATTGCCTGAGAATTTAATTTATTATTTTCAGCCAGATTGTCTCTTAAAATTTTCAAAGTTGCCTTTACCGGTATGTTGGCAACACAATGAAGCTGGTCAGCACAATGAAGCTGGACTCTATTTCAGGTTTGGATTAACCATCAACATATGTTTCTTGTGATTACAAAACTACTGACTTGCCTTTATAAATCCCATGCAGATAAGAAAGTTTTAGTTGGCGATTATTTTCAATGCCCATGAATTTATATTAGGCATACGTAACATAACGCGTTTCTATTAATCTCTTGCTAGAATATGTTCTATTCTTCTTCTTTTTCTTCTTCGTTCCAGATTTAATCTGAACATTCAGTCTATCTAAACACATCGAATATAAAAATTAACGCTAGTGTTAACTAATAATATAAGCTTTAATTGACAAAACAGCTAATGCGTTTGCTACCCATAAAGCTTGCTTGTTTGGATCACAATAAAAGTAAGTTTATTTTAAATTTGAAAACGTTATTGTTATACTGCATTAATACTGAATAATAATTACGCTAATGATATAGTCAGCTTAGATGAGACAATGTGGCACTTTACTTTAATCTTCTGTGCAATAGAACAATTTGACATGAAACTTTTTGCATATTGTTACGTAATGCTTAAAAGTGTTACGTAAAACGGAACGTTCTACAAGTTTATCGAATGTTCCAGTGGAATCCGGCTGTAATGTGTGTGCGTACGTGATTCTCAACGCATTTGCTAGACTGTTCCAGAATTCGGGCGGCCGCACGCACTGTGCCAAGGCCGCAATGAATTATGTTATAATGTTTTCCTTTATTGCTGATGTGTAGTACGTGGAATATTCTGGATTTTCGGCGGGGCATATGTACAGTCATTCAGCGACCATCAAGTTAATTAAAGGTATTATCGGGCCATTACTGTGTGCGTTCAAGTGGTTATTAGTGAAAAGTAATTATTGTGGCGAAGCGTTATGTGTTTTATAATTGTGCGGGACAATTGTAATGCAATTGTGTTTTATATTAGTTGACATTTTATTGCGTGTGAACAATTTTTATTTGACTTTTTGTAAGAGATAATCTTGTTGATAACAAACTGTTTAATTGTGATAATTAAAGCTGGTGATTAGTGACATAATTGGTCTCTTGTATTCTGTTTTCCACTGTACCATACGACGATCAGTTAGACCGTCGTAACAATATCATTAACTTACATTATTCTTACATTATCAAGAGAGTTTTCAACCTCTTCGTTTTGATACTACTAGGCTTTGAAATCAATCTAGTCATTTCTTTAAATAAAAAGATGTCACTAAGTAACCCCAAAATATTAAATTTAGCAAAACAAAAGCAGACTTGGCAAATAAAGTTTATCTAGAAACAGACAGTTTGCTTGAATTTAATTACAGTAGCACTAAGCTTTACGAGATACGACTGCTTAAAGACTGCACTGCAGTTTTTTTAACACCAAAAAACAATTTTTGTTTTAGAATATCTGGAAAGCCAATGTGTTATGAAACTAGTACTCATAAATTAGATAAAAAAGTTGTGTAAAGATTTATAATGGATTGTTTATTATAATATTAGTAAAAATAATCAAGTTATGGTCAAAACCGCGTGCGTTTTTTCATACCTTTTCGAAAAATTGGCAATTTTTCTGGTGTAATATGTTATTAAGCAAATATTAAGAACAATTTTAAACAGCTATTGCTAACTTACATTATTTACGATGTTTACCTTAAATTTAATTTTAGTTTATTTATCTTACCACTCCTTTAAGTTTTTTTTTTAACTATCTCTTTTTTGAAATATTAGACTTTGAGTCTTGTGTTAATTTAGTGGTATCACTGAAAAACTTTTTGTTTTCCCAAAATAACCGGAAAAATAGTGAATTTAACAAAAAATGTAGACACGATAACTAGATCTTATTAAAAAATAAATTTTTATATTTTTTGGAGGACGAATACTTTGCGAGATATGATTGTTTAAAGGTGGGAAACTTCACTGAGATTGTAACTATACGGGTCACCACTGAATTGATCTAAGGAAATACGTTGCGCCTTGGACCACTTATATAATAATAAAAGGTTATATTAACGAAGACCTTCTACTTCATTAACTAAAAAATATTTAATATCTCTCTACTTTCTTAACTAATTCCAATTTTCTTTTTATTTTATCTCGCTCTTTGTATATGACTACCATAAGAAAATGAATCCAAAGATACGGATATTTTATAAATATCGACCCCATTTAAATTTACCATTTTTACATCCTCGTGTTTTACAATAATTTTTGTCTTACTTTCTTAATAAGCGATATAGAAAACGTAAGTGTTGACTTCTAAACAATTTATTCCAATTAGTGTACTACAAAAGAAATTTATTTATAAACTATTTATACATCTACACTGATAACCTGGTAAAGACAGCGGGAAATATAAACTACTAGCGTGCATTATGAAATCAGATAAAGCTTATATTGTACATATACACAAGGAAGTGCAATATTTGGAGGGAACGAGAGAATGATGAGTAAGTTAATATTAAAAATTCCGTGTTGGTGTCGTGTGAAGTTGGCAGTACATTCTGTAGCAGAGGGTAGTCGAGAGGACAGCGTTGATTCATTATTCATAGACGTACTGTAGCCGGTGTTGATTACTGGCCTGTACCGCACCATCCATATTCATACGGTCGCATTACACCTTCCCTAGCCCCAAACATCGTACTAACAGCTTATTTGTTCCTATCTTTACATTCACTCTGTCTAAATACATCAGATTCGAAACTAATACTAATAGTTGATTTGATAGCATTATAATTTACGATAGAATTAAAGCTTTTCCAGCTCATAAAACGACTTGGTTTGGATCAGAATAAAAATAAGATAATTTTAGATCTAGAAACTCAAGACATTTAGTCGCAGAAATATTATTGCTTGACGACTACGTGATTTTCGGAATACGTAAAGCCACTTGGTAAAAAAAAGGAGAAAAAAGTAAAGTTTTTTATTATTTTTAATATAAATATTATTATTATATATTAGTTACGCCAATGAGACAGGCAAATAGCGTTACTGCCCAGTGATGATGAATACGTATTATTTAAGAGGCTAGACAGGTTCTGAAGCTATCGCGACTCTTCATTTCTACCGATTATGCTACAACAATGTGAATACGGGAATCAAGCAATAAAACATGCTGTTAGAGTAACTGTGGCTTGCGATTCAGTCCGTGCCTTGACAGCGGTTTGGTGTGAAATAAAAATTGGGGAACTGTTTTTACGAGTGATTTTGTTTAACTAACATTAAAGCTGCGATTAACGATTTCTGTGGTATTCAGTTATTTATTCAACTCTTCACGAGAGCGATCCGCCGACTGTCGTAACAATACACAGAATATAAAGTGCCGCCGTTTAACAGTTGTAAAGCTAGAGTAGAATTAACGGCAGTTCATAAAGCAGCGACCTCGCTACTACTCAATTCGCCTGCTTTCATGTACTGTACTAGACTGGCCTGAAAACATCGCACTAGTGGTTCCTGTTCCTTTGGGTCTAAGTTGTAAACTTAACTTGTACTCGACATTTACAACAAAAATTTTGGCCGACAATTTTTTTCAAGTTTATGTACGCTATTTTACCAGATATTTTAGAGTGCCGTATGGACCATAAATGTTTTTATAACTCACTTTTCGGAAGACATGCAACGAAAAGTAGTAGCGGCGTCCCTGATTAATCGCCTTCTGAACTTCCGTTTAGTTTACGCACTTGAGATTTATCATAGTTTGTTACTTTGATGTCAGTGATAAAACTTATTTTGTTTCCTTTTTCACCTCACTGTTGTTAAATTGGACTGACCGATCAATTCATACTGCCGGTGATAGTTAATCTTTGTTTGGTTTAATCGTGCTTGTTCGGCTATAGCTGTAGTTTTAATGTAACTCGCATTGATACTACGCAACTATAGTAGCGGAGTCCGCAGCAAACCATGTGGAAAGCTTATTATTTCGATCTTCTTTTATTATATTACTTCCTTAAATCTTTTTCAATTCCTCAAATATTAAAAAAATAAGCAACGAATACGAAGCCTTGTATTAGGATAAAAAAGGAGTCATATAGGCCTACCAATCGCTTACAATTGGGAGGCGGAGAAGATACCGTTGCCCACAATTCTGTTAAAATATTTACAACGCCTTCTATAATATACAATTAGAAACAATAATAATAGAGTAAGCTAATACGAAAATTCAGTCAATTGTTTTCACTAACATTTATATGTCACACCATCAATCAATCGCACATTAATGAAACTATAGCATGTGGATAAAGTAACCTCGATTAGAAACCCATTATTCCACACAAAATGCCTTGTCATTTCTAAAATAAGTCAGGACTAGGACAAAAATATAGTTTCTCTTGAATAAATCACCTGTCATTACTGAATAAATCTAGAATAGTGAAATGAAAATAGCAAAACAATGCTGCACTAGTAGCTGGATAATGGTCGGATAAAATGGCAGAGAACGAGTAAAAAGATAGTCAGCCCATTAGTACGGTGTTAGGTCCGAGGGAAGGTGTAATGCGTCCGTATGAATATGGATGGTGCGTCCTAGGCAGTAATCAACAGCGGCTGATTTAAATTTGTTGTTGCTAATTTGTTTCTTTTCTAGTAATTTTAGTTTTTATTCAGGAGCGAATATTTTTTTCATTTTATTTACACAATTATTTTACTTTATTTTATTTATATTACGTTATTTACGTCATTTTATTTACATTAAATTATTTACACAGTCGTTTAATTTGTAGGTGGCTGAAAAGTGTTTAATGCGCATTAGCTTCAAACATTTTTTTGATCACAGATAGTTTGAAACAGATCTTAGTTGGGTTGAAGCTTCCTTCACACAAATTCACAGAAGTACGTATGTATAAAGTTCTTACTTGTCCTACAGCTTACTTTGTTCCTCTGTTTGAAGGAACTCCAAGTTCTTTCAATTCCATGAGTGTGAGCTCCAGTTGATGGATTCACAAAGTTGTAACTGTTGATCTTCGTCAAATGTGCATATTGTAGCATGACAGATATTCCACCAATAATTACTTCATTTAAGATCATAAAAAATAATTAAATTACATATACTCAAAGAATGTCAAATGAAATTCAATTACACTTCAAAGGAAAACACCACTATAAAAGAAAAACAATAATTAAATAATAAAAATACAACCGTAAAAGTCAAAGAAAATAAATTAAAGAAAACTCATATTAAAAAATCAGGAGATTACCCAGGAGATTAGGAGCAGGAGATAAACAAGATACCTCAAAATAAAGAAAAAAGAATAGTATCAGGAGTAGGTGATAAACAAAATACCCCAAACACAAGAAGAAAGAAGAGTAAAGTTTAATATCAGGTAATAAACAAGATACCCTGAAACCAAGAAAGAAGAGTAAAGTCAGTATCAGATAATAAAGAAGATACTCCGAACCAACCATCAGACAAGATAACACTGAGTACCTTGGTTTACCCAAGAATGAACACAAGAAGGAAGACGAGAAGAAAGGAAGAAATAGGATGGAAGAACCACAATAAAAACCTATTATTAACTACCATAAACCCCAAACCAAATGAAACAATTAAAGAAAGTATAACATCCCAAAACCTTATGAAATTGTAATAACTTATAAACAAAAGTGTTGTGTAGTATGATAAGAAGTGCACCAACTAAAGTTATTATATGATAAAAAATAAACAAATCTTCACAGTCCATTATGACTAAAGGTCTGGTCTGAGAATAATAAAACTCACATATAAGTCAGAACCAACAGTGAAAGTGTACTAGTGTAAGTGTTTTGAAATGTAATAAACTTCAAGTTGTAGTGTATCTATAACTTAAACAATATGCTATAAAACAACTTTTATATCTTATAATTAACAAATAATGAAATATTAAAATGGAAGGTATTTCCAATATTTCATTAAATAAGGTCACTTTGTTATCTCAAGACATTCATAGGAATGACAATAACAACTAAAGTGTGGGTGGAAATGTTTACTGTATAAGGGAATGTTAGATAATAGTAGTAAAATCAGAAAGGACTGGAAATAGTTTAAGTTTTAATAGAATTAAGAAGTTTAAATTGCTAATATTGTTCAAAGCCATGAACTCCATATTTTTAAAAGAGTTCTTATACAATAAGGTTTATATGTTTAGAGTAAGTTGTATTAGTTATATAACAGCATACATACCAATTAAAATGTTTCAGTAAGGATGCCGTAGTAATTTACAAATGAGTTAAATGTATGTTCAAAACAGTTTCAGCAAACATGTCCAACTTTAAAGACTGCTGATTAATGTTAATTATTATTTTTGTAACAGTAGCATGAATTAGATGCTACACATATCAATAATTATGTATACAATTTTATTTTATGTCATGTTAACTATTAAGAATCAGAGGAGGAGTAGAATTAAATTTATTTGAAAAACCATACATGTAAAATACTAAATTCTAGGCCAAATAATGAATTCACAAAAATTAATATAAACCAGTTAATTCACCAATGAACCATGTAAACTGACAAGATTTAGGCAAGGTAGATCAATTAACAACTACTGGAAATGAACCTATGAGTTAAAAGAGTAATATAGAAAAATATCTTAAATTATTGAAAATTTTTGAAATGTATAAAATAACTATTTTTAAAGAGGATGGTAAATTCAGAAATTATCACTAAAAGACAGTTCAAATGTTAAAGTTATAAGTGATTAAGGAAAGGAAAGGATTTGTGACCATTTGAAATTTATTATAATTATATTAATAACACCTAAAATGGCAGTAAAAGTGTGAAAGGACGGAAACAGTTTTTTGGGCCTAGATTTCCAAAAAGACAGAAATTTGGTAATTTTAACAAAAATCTCAACAAATATGGACTATGACATATCAAATTAAACAGAATGAGATAAATAAACCAATTATATGGTTAATAGTTCATGAAAGCAAACAATAAACTAAAATTATTCCATATATAATGTACTTTGGAATTATGTACATGGGAAGTGAAAATTATTTTAACAATACTTTTCCAATATTAACTTGGCAAGATATTTCCTAAAGTGGAGGAAGTAAGTTAGTTCTTTGTTAACATTCAAACGGAACAGTCGATGCGGAATCGCGTTCTTAAAACCGTATAATGGAGTACAAAGGTTAAGCCTAAAATCAGTGGAAACGGGAGTTACACAAATTAACACTTTTCGAGTCAAAACTAATGAAATACTCAACGACAACAGTGAAAACGAACAATACACCACATAACACAAGTGATTTAAAACATTGAAACTACATAATATTAATAATTCACTTTACAACAGATTAACAATTCTTCATAACGAACAGACAAAGTGAACACCTCTAACAGAAAACAATTAACACCTGTGGACACTGAACACTCATCCAGAATACCTTAAACAACATAATAGACTGTATACACAATTTCGGAGATCCATAAAACAATTATAAAAGTGAATTTATTGTGAGATTTTCTAGCGACGAATATTACGTATAACCTCATCAATTCAGCTAGCCGCCATGATGGAAACAAGATGCACTGCCACCTTCCTTGACTGATCCCATAGCCTGCAGCATTGGTTTGAAAAATCAAATATATTAATATTATATATTATTCACAATTGTTAAATATTAATTATTTAAGGTTATTTATTGTAAATGTTATACTTTCTAGGCCCGCCCTTCTCTGACTATTATAAAATAATCGATGAAAGAACCTTTTTTAATAATTATATAAAATTTTAACCTGTATTCACATATCGATATATCCCTGTGACGGAGTCGAACAATTGCTCTAAATCGATTTAAAATCGATTATTATTAATAATTGTCAATAAATCAATTTATTTCAACTGTGTGAATTATAAAATTATTTCACATTTTGCTTTAAGTGTTTAATTAACCACGAGACTTCCTGGAAGACGAGAAATATTAACGAAAGGTGAGATACTGGAGCAGCACTGAAGATCATTAATCGATTGCTGAAAGGAGATAATCTGATTAACTCCAGATTTTGTTAAGCTCTACCAGAAGTGCAAATTAAACCAAAAGTACCTTGCAGAATTTTAAAAATTTTAATAAAACATAAAACCAGGATTAATTCTAAATTATATACACAACAAACAAAATTTTTTTTTACAAAATTTTTCTTTTTAAATAAAATTTTTTCTTTATTTTATTTGTAACTACAGTTAACATGTCTTGTTACAATTTGGCGCTCGCAACAGTGGGGCTTAAAATAGTCGAACAGCGGCTTGTTACCAATCGACACTACCCACAGCGGAGCGAAACGTTGAAGAGCATGAAGGTTTTAAACGAACCCAACAACATCTTATATATATTAAAAAGTATTGTTACAAATTGGCGTCCAACTAGAGGGCTTAATTAATTAAGCTTGGCAACGATTATACCAAAGAGAAGGAGGCAAAATGCAAAGACGAGCTACTTCTAAGAAGAGGGCGGCAGAGGCCGAAAAGGAAGTTGACATGGGAGATAAGGAAGCAACACCCGTGGAGGATCCGGAAGTGTTACTACCCCCGGTGGAAGATAAACAACCCGCACCACCAGAGGAACAACCTGAAGTACCAACACAGACCAGGGAGTTTACATTAAAGGAAACCTTAATGAGAATGATGATGGAAATGAAAGAGGATAACAAATCCATAAGGAAGGACATTGAAGAAAGTAATAAGAAATTGAATCAAGACTTAAATAAGAAAATGTATTCTACAAAAGAAGATTTAAAGGAAGAAATCAAATCTACAAAGGAAGATTTGAGTAAGGAAAGGAAAGAAGACAACCACTCCTTAAATGAAAAATTAGAAGATTTGAAGGAAGACAACCGATCCACAAAGGAAGAATTGGGCCGTAAGATTGAAAATACCAACAAGAGGATTGAGGAAACCAGTAAGAATTTGAATAAGAAGATGGAAGATCTGAAAGAGGACCACCAATCTTTGAGTAAGAAGATGGAGGAGAAACTGGACGAGAATAACCAGCAATTAAGAGAAGAATTGAGGGAAGTCAACCAGGAAAATATGAACAAGGTAGACGAGAGAATCGAATTAGCGAAGGTAGAGTTGAATAGAAAAATAACAGACACTAAGAAATCCATCGTCAAAAAGTTGGAACAAGAGGTAATTGTTGTAAACCAACAGATCAGGGAAGTGGACGAAAGATGTCGTCAGACGGAGTGTGAAGTACTGGAAGTCAGGGAGGTAATAAACAAGGAAATTACCCAGGTCAAGGAACACCAAAAAACTAAGTGGGAAGAAAACCAAAAGTTAGCACAGGAAGAAATAAATAAGGTGCGAACCCACGTCACCGAAAGATGCGACGGTATGGAAGAAGCTATGACTACTATCACTGGACAAGTGCGACAGAGCCAGGAAGAAATGGAGGTAATCAGAAACCGGCCGACTGGCTACAATAATTTCCCCATGTCTGAACATAGAGAATGGCTAAACTTCAGGCAATATAAGCGAAAGCCGATGGAGTTCTTGGCCCAAATTGAAGAATACATGGACAAACATAGAGGAAACCGATGGGTCCAAAACCGAGAACTTCTAGACGAGTCTTTTCGGGAGATGAGCGACCACTGGTGGCTGGCAAACCGAAGTGACATAGAGAACTACCAGCAATTTAAAAGCCTTTTCAAGGCAAAGTATTGGTCTGCAACGACCCAAAACCTAATACGTGACAATATATGCCACGGCCACTATAAACAACAAGTGGGTAGCTCCATGACGGCGTATTTCCTCGGCAAGGTGTGTATGGCCAAACATTTGGAACCGGCCATACCTGAGGAATACCTAATCAACAAACTCTCGTACCATTATGACGAGGAAGTGATTCGAGCGAGGAGAGGCAGCCAAATTAAGACCATACAGGCCATGACCGAACTCCTCGAGAATTACGAAAATGAAGAGTACTACCGACAAAGCCGGAGACGAAACGATCGGCCCGAACCTAGGACGTATCCGAATAACAACCATGGTACGACCAACACCAACACGGGATACCAAGGAAGCCGAGCATACCCACAGAACAACAACTACAATAACAATAATCATAGTAATAATAATAACACGGTTCAAAATAGTACAAACCATAATCGACCCAATAATGGTTATCAGGGTAACCGAAACCAATACCCTCCAAACCCTAATAGTCAGAGAAGCCCCAATTATAATAACGATCGTTACTATAATAATAACAATCGTGGTAGTCCACCAAATGGTAACCCCAATAATAATAGGTTTTCTCGACCACGAGTAAACTTCATTCGCGCGGAAGATGGTCGCCAACGGAGGTACTACCACCAGAGAAGAAACAGCTATCACGAGTATGAAGATAGGCGGAGGAGCCGAGAACGAGATCAACCAAGGTACTATCCTGCGAGACGGAGTACCAGTTTAGATAACACTGAACGGCTGACCAACAGCGAACGACCGGTAGATCAAAGAACAGGGCGGCAGGGACCCACTCTAGGCATCCCAAATGATGCATCCACAAGTGCGACACAACATAACAATGATGTCGAGCCTTTAAACGGGAGGAGGCAGTAATAAATCACCAGAACCCGTTACTGCTCCTAAACACTGGGTATTATAATGAGTTGACTAATAAAAATAATAATAATCGTATCACTATAATAGGTTGTAACTACCTGAAGAACATCCGACATGAATTATTGGAAGAGGACGATAATAGTCCCACCAATAACACTAATAATGAAATAATACATGTAAATGCGGAGATAGAAGGAATCCCCGCCAATTTAATGATCGATACTGGTTCCAACGTATCCATAATAAGTACAACTGAGTTGGAGAGAATACAGAGAGAATGCGGAAGAACATTACCGACGTTGCCGTTAAACAATATTATTTTGTTAGGTGCAACCGGCCGACAAAATAAAACAATACGAAGGCAAGTCTCCGCCAGTGTGATGAGCTGCGGTATAGCTATAGAAATGGAATTCTTGGTGGCGAGCGGGCTGCCATTTAACATATTGGTCGAGTGTGATGTGCTCAGGCGGAACTCCTCCATAATTGATTTGCGAACCGAGAAATTGTCACTATTTACAAACGGACACACTTGGACGGCTAACTTGGTTGGTAGTGACCAAGTAATTCCTAATAATATCCACCAACAGATTCGTAAGTCAATTATATACATCCAACTTCTATTATTGAACAGAAGATAGACGATAACGCTAATGAGGACTTATGGTCCCAAAAAATCCAGGAGATCAGGGATTTCCGGAGCGGTATAACTGGAGAAAGATTGCAACCATACCAAGCAAATAAATTAATTAAAATATACGAACAGTACAAATCAGTATTTTCTGACGAGCCCGGTAAAGTAAAAAACTTCCAGTTATTCTACAGTTCCGAGACACAGTGGACTTTAACCGGAAGTCTTACCCCATCGCGCAATCACGAAAGGAAGCAGTAATAGCTGAAATAACAAAGATGATTAACCGCGACATAATAGAGAGTAGCCAATCCCCATACACAAGTACTATCGTGGCTATTCCTAAGAAAAACGGACAAGTCCATTTGTGCCTAGATGCGCGGGAGATTAATAAGATGATTATTAATGACAGGACTTCGCCCGGTGAGATTGAAGAGATTTTGAAACGGTTCCACGGTACCAAGTACTTTAGTTCCTGGGACACGGTGTGTGGCTACTGGCAGGTGGAATTACATCCACAGAGTCGCCAGTATCTGGCCTTTATATTCGAGGGGCGGAACTACCAGTTTAAGAGGTTGCCCTTCGGACTGGTGAATTCAGTCGCAGTCTTTGTACACTGCATGGACCAGATACTTGGCCAGGAAGCACTACAGTTCACCACCGTGTACGTTGATGACTTGCTAGTGTCCTCAGAAACTTGGGAGGAACACTGCTACCGTGTGGAACACGTATTAAGAAAATTAGCTGCGAATAACATCACGCTAAAGCTAGAGAAATCTCACTTCATAGCCAAGGAAATTCAATTCTTGGGATTTATATTGAACGACCAGGGAATCTCACCGTCGGCTGAAAAAGTAGAGGCGATTCAAAACTTCCCCAGACGTAAGAATCGAAGGCAATTACAGTAATTCCTGGGACTTTGTAATTACTACCGCAAGTTCCAGGAAAAGTATTCTGAATTGACCGCCAGATTTCAGCCGCAACTGTCATCCAAGAATAAATGGATATGGGGTATAGAACAGAATAAGACCTTAACACTGATTAAACAGAAATTTCTGGAACCAATAATACTTCGCCATCCGGATTTCAGCAAACCATTTTACTTGAATTGCGATGCCAGCGACATCAGCCTTGGCACAACATTGTATGAAGAGGATGAGGAGGGCGAACATCTCGTGATCTGCTTTGCCAGTAGAGCATTAAATCAGTGCGAGAAGAATTATCACGTCACTGAAAAAGAGTTGTTAAGTGTAGTGTTCGCGTGTGGAAAATTCCCCACATACATCCTTGGTTATCCCGTTACCGTCCGGACAGACCATAAGTCCATATCGTTCTTAAAGAGATGTAAACTAAGTCACGGAAGGTTGACACGGTGGATACTGTTACTACAAGAGTATGATCTTAAGTGGGAGTACATCCCCGGAAAGAAGAATGTCGTCGCGGACGTGTTGTCTCGAATAGACATCAATAAACAAACGTTCGAGGGGGAAAAGGAAAGTATACTTAAGGTATACCACATTATGAGTAACAGCGCCGTTCTACAATCATTATTGGAAAACCTGAGCATACACCAACAAGCAGACCCGAAGTTACAATCCATTAAAACAAGATTGGAAGCAGGGGACGAGACTGTCGCCCAATATTATAAAATACACAACGGTATACTATTTATACAAACATCTCTGAAGAAGGAAGAATGGAAAGTTATTATTCCAACCCATATCGAAAAGGAGATAGTGAATAACTATCATATTCGATATGGGCATATGGGCGCCTTAAAGGTGATAAAGGCCCTGGAAGAGAGCTGCCACCTTAAGGATATTAATCGGAAGGTCCGAAAATACATAAAGAGTTGTCGCATTTGCCAACTCGTGAAATCAAATAACGAGAAAAAAGAAGGGCAAATGATTCCAATAACATCTCAAGCGAAGCTAGAAAAAGTATTTCTGGACATCTGCGGGCCATTTCCCCGCAGTGGGGGCCGACACAGATACAGGTATCTAGTCATCGTGATGGACCATTTCACGAAGTTCATCAAGCTATACCCAGCGAATCGGGCGACTACAAATAAAATTCTCGACATCTTAACAAACCAGTACTTCCCAAACGTCGGAAAACCAGTTTCGATCATCACCGACCACGGAACTCAGTTCAAGGGAAAAAAATGGCGGGATACACTACTGTCGATGGGGGTTCATACCTATAAAACCTCGGTATACCACCCGAGCAGTAACCCGGCAGAAAGAGTATTGCGAGAGGTGGGGCGAATATTACGTACGTATTGCCACGATCAACAGAGGAAGTGGCAAGAATATCTAGAGGCCACAGAAAAATTCCTCAACCTGGCATACCACCCAGCAATAGGAATTACCCCATACTCCGCCATGTACGAAAGACAACCCCCAAGGGAGATCGAAGAAATATTGGAGTTCCCGAGAGAAAATAAATATATTTTTGATAAAATTAAATTTTATAATAAGGTGGCCGAAGACCAGGAGAAACGGCGGATTAAATATAATAAAGGGATGGGTAAGATAATTACCTATACCATTGGTGAGAAGATTTTATTAAAAAATAGGGAGTTACCAATTTCACTAGAAGGGATAACTAAGAAATTATTACTCTTATACACTGGACCCTATGTAGTCTCCAAAGACAAAAATAATAACACCTATGAAATTAAGGAGATGGGTTCTAGTAAAATTAAGGGTGTCTATAACCAGGCATCCATGAAGAAATATCATGAATAATAACGAAATTCAAAAACAAAGTAAGATCAACTTACTACCAAGGATTTGAAAAAAACATTTTGAAGAGATAAAAATAAAAAGAAGTTTTGAATTAATCATAAAAATTCTAAAACAGAGTAAGATCAACTTACAAACCAATTATTTATAAAACACTTTAAGGAACAAAAAGAAAAGAATTTTTGAATGGAATAACGAAATTCGAAAACAAAGTAAGATCAACTTACTACCAAGGATTTGAAAAGAAAAAAACATTTTGAAGAGATAAAAATAAAAAGAATTTTTGTATTAATAGTAAAAATTCTAAAACAAAGTAAGATCAACTTACAAACCAATTATTAGAAAAAACATTTTGGAAATAATAAGAAAAGAATTTTTGAATGAATAACGAAATTCAAAAACAAAGTAAGATCAAGTTACTACCAAGGATTTGAAAAAAAACATTTTGAAGAGATAAAAATAAAAGGAATTTTTGAATTAATCATAAAAATTCAAAAATAATGTAAGCACACCTTACAAAACAATTATTTGAGGAAAAACATTTTGGAAATAATAAGAAAAGAATTTTTGAATTAATCATAAAAATTCCAAAACAAAGTAAGATCACCTTACTACCAAGGATTATTAGAAAAAACATTTTGGAAATAATAAGAAAAGAATTTTTGAATGAATAGTGAAAATTCAAAAGCAAAATAAGATCAAATTACAAACCAATTATTATAAAAACTATTTGGATATATAATATAAAAAGAATTTTGATAAACCAAATAAATTCCAAAAACAGTGTAAAAACAAGTTACTACCAACAATTTGAAAGAAACCATTTGAGAAAATAAAAAGAGTAGAGTTTTGAGAGGTTGAACACCTACAAAATTAAAGAATTAAGTGAGAGCACCTTACTACGATCTAGAAAGGAAAAAACTATGGTGAAATAAAAAGAAGAGAATTAATACTATATTTATGATACTAATACAATATATTTACCATACTTATAGACAATCTTAATGAGATAAATAAAAGAAACAGAATTTAGAATTAAACCAAGTAATTCTGAAAGAGTATGATAATGTCTAATATCAATAAATAAAGTGTAAAAAACCTTCAATAAAATGATACGAAAGGGAATAAAAATCAGTGATACGATTTGATTGATTAAATATGATTAAATACAGAAACTTATGTGGAAATATAAAATAATAAAACTTTGAAGTGGTATAAGGAGAAATGATGACATCATTATCAAAATAATTAAAACATTCATTTGAAGGAATAAAAACCAAGAGAGGAGTAATTTAAGAATAAAATCAAAGATATGATGTAATTAAACAAATTAATAATGAAATCATCATGAATTAAATGTCAATTGTAATAACGACAATTATAAGAATGTTCTAGAACATGGAACAAGTGGAACTAATAAAAACAGAGCAACAAACCAAAAACGTCATAAATATATGCTACTATAAACCAAAGCAGATTGTAATAAAAAACCAGAAAGGAATAAAGCATTAATAACCAAAAAGGTTATATGATAAGAAAAATTGAAAATTGTACTAATAGAAGAGCTTCCTACCATGATATCAAATGGAATAACCATCAAGTTAAAGAGTCAGAAGAACAACTGAGATAGGAATATTAAAATCTCTGAGCAATATAATAAGTGAAGTATCCAAAGATATTTTTTAAATAGTAACAAAGGTGTACTATTCTGATGTAATTATCTGTCTGTAGATAATTCCAGCAGTATTAATATGTTTTTTGAGCAGAGATGATTTGCCTCTGTACTCAAATAAGAAGTGAAGTATTGGACAGCAGAGGAAGTAGCGTACAGTGCCTCTCTGAACTGAGCCAGCTCACAAATTAGGGAAATATAGGGAGGAAATATCCCAAGGAGAAAATACTAAGAAGAAATATGAAAATAAAATAAAAAATATGAAACTCAGCTGACTATTGCTATCAAGGAAGATCAAGTGAGAATGAGAAAGATATAAGCTCAAATATATATATAAGAAAATTTTTAGAAATGCAAGGAAGTCAAGAATAATAAAAAACTATAATAATTATCATAAGCAATTGTTTCAGACAAAGCAAGTATAGTCTGAAAAAATCACTTCTGGAGAAGGCCAATCTGTAGCATGACAGATATTCCACTAATAATTACTTCATTTAAGATCATAAAAAATAATTAAATTACATATACTCAAAGAATGTCAAATGAAATTCAATTACACTTCAAAGGAAAACACCACTATAAAAGAAAAACAATAATTAAATAATAAAAATACAACCATAAAAGTCAAAGAAAATAAATTAAAGAAAACTCATATTAAAAAATCAGGAGATTACCCAGGAGATTAGGAGCAGGAGATAAACAAGATACCTCAAAATAAAGAAAAAAGAATAGTATCAGGAGTAGGTGATAAACAAAATACCCCAAACACAAGAAGAAAGAAGAGTAAAGTTTAATATCAGGTAATAAACAAGATACCCTGAAACCAAGAAAGAAGAGTAAAGTCAGTATCAGATAATAAAGAAGATACTCCGAACCAACCATCAGACAAGATAACACTGAGTATCTTGGTTTACCCAAGAATGAACACAAGAAGGAAGACGAGAAGACAGGAAGAAATAGGATGGAAGAACCACAATAAAAACCTATTATTAACTACCATAAACCCCAAACCAAATGAAACAATTAAAGAAAGTATAACATCCCAAAACCTTATGAAATTGTAATAATTTATAAACAAACGTGTTGTGTAGTATGATAAGAAGTGCACCAACTAAAGTTATTATATGATAAAAAATAAACAAATCTTCACAGTCCATTATGACTAAAGGTCTGGTCTGAGAATAATAAAACTCACATATAAGTCAGAACCAACAGTGAAAGTGTACTAGTGTAAGTGTTTTGAAATGTAATAAACTTCAAGTTGTAGTGTATCTATAACTTAAACAATATGCTATAAACAACTTTTATATCTTATAATTAACAAATAATGAAATATTAAAATGGAAGGTATTTCCAATATTTCATTAAATAAGGTCACTTTGTTATCTCAAGACATTCATAGGAATGACAATAACAACTAAAGTGTGGGTGGAAATGTTTACTGTATAAGGGAATGTTAGATAATAGTAGTAAAATCAGAAAGGACTGGAAATAGTTTAAGTTTTAATAGAATTAAGAAGTTTAAATTGCTAATATTGTTCAAAGCCATGAACTCCATATTTTTAAAAGAGTTCTTATACAATAAGGTTTATATGTTTAGAGTAAGTTGTATTAGTTATATAACAGCATACATACCAATTAAAATGTTTCAGTAAGGATGCCGTATTAATTTACAAATGAGTTAAATGTATGTTCAAAACAGTTTCAGCAAACATGTCCAACTTTAAAGACTGCTGATTAATGTTAATTATTATTTTTGTAACAGTAGCATGAATTAGATGCTACACATATCAATAATTATGTATACAATTTTATTTTATATCATGTTAACTATTAAGAGTCAGAGGAGGAGTAGAATTAAATTTATTTGAAAAAACCATACATGTAAAATACTAAATTCTAGGCCAAATAATGAATTCACAAAAATTAATATAAACCAGTTAATTCACCAATGAACCATGTAAACTGACAAGATTTAGGTAAGGTAGATCAATTAACAACTACTGGAAATGAACCTATGAGTTAAAAGAGTAATATAGAAAAATATCTTAAATTATTGAAAATTTTTGAAATGTATAAAATAACTATTTTTAAAGAGGATGGTAAATTCAGAAATTATCACTAAAAGACAGTTCAAATGTTAAAGTTATAAGTGATTAAGGAAAGGAAAGGATTTGTGACCATTTGAAATTTATTATAATTATATTAATAACACCTAAAATGGCAGTAAAAGTGTGAAAGGACGGAAACAGTTTTTTGGGCCTAGATTTCCAAAAAGACAGAAATTTGGTAATTTTAACAAAAATCTCAACAAATATGGACTATGACATATCAAATTAAACAGAATGAGATAAATAAACCAATTATATGGTTAATAGTTCATGAAAGCAAACAATAAACTAAAATTATTCCATATATAATGTACTTTGGAATTATGTACATGGGAAGTGAAAATTATTTTAACAATACTTTTCCAATATTAACTTGGCAAGATATTTCCTAAAGTGGAGGAAGTAAGTTAGTTCTTTGTTAACATTCAAACGGAACAGTCGATGTGGAATCGCGTTCTTAAAACCGTATAATGGAGTACAAAGGTTAAGCCTAAAATCAGTGGAAAACGGGAGTTACACAAATTAACACTTTTCGAGTCAAAACTAATGAAATACTCAACGACAACAGTGAAAACGAGCAATACACCATATAATACTAGTGATTTAAAACATTGAAACTACATAATATTAATAATTCACTTTACAACAGATTAACAATTCTTCATAACGAACAGACAAAGTGAACATCTCTAATAGAAAATAATTAACACCTGTGGACAACGAACACTCATCCAGAATACCTCAAACAACATAATAGACTGTATACACAATTTCGGAGATCCATAAAACAATTATAAAAGTGAATTTATTGTGAGATTTTCTAGCGACGAATATTACGTATAACCTCATCAATTCAGCTAGCCGCCATGATGGAAACAAGATGCATTGCCACCTTCCTTGACTGATCCCATAGCCTGCAGCATTGGTTTGAAAAATCAAATATATTAACATTATATATTATTCACAATTGTTAAATATTAATTATTTAAGATTATTTATTTTAAATGTTATACTTTCTAGACCTGCCCTTCTCTGACTATTATAAAATAATCGTTGAAAGAACCTTTTTAATAATTATATAAAATTTTAACCTGTATTCACATATCGATATATCCCTGTGACGGAGTCGAACAATTGCTCTAAATCGATTTAAAATCAATTATTATTAATAATTGTCAATAAATCAATTTATTTCAACTGTGTGAATTATAAAATTATTTCACATTTTACTTTAAGTGTTTAATTAACCACGAGACTTCCTGGAAGACGAGAAATATTAACGAAAGGTGAGATACTGGAGCAGCACTGAAGATCATTAATCGATTGCTGAAAGGAGATAATCTGATTAACTCCAGATTTTGTTAAGCTCTACCAGAAGTGCAAATTAAACCAAAAGTACCTTGCAGAATTTTAAAAATTTTAATAAAACATAAAACCAGGATTAATTCTAAATTATATACACAACAACAAACATAAAATTTTTTTTTACAAAATTTTTCTTTTTAAATAAAATTTTGTTCTTTCTTTTATTTGTAACTACAGTTAACAGGTCTTGTTACAATATTCAGGAATTTCTGCCAATTCCTTGAAATGCACGCTCTCTTATATAATTTTGGTACCAGCGCGAACATAGTTTTGTTAAAGGTAGGAGAGAACCTGCACTTCGTTCTTCTACAGCACAATGAAAAACTCTCCTTCGTGTGACGACAGTACCCTCCAAACACTTGAAGCTCTGATGATTTTGTCTACTTCATCTGTCATACTGGCCCCCAAACCTTCTTCAGATATTGGAGGAGATGCGACATCTACACTCAATTTTACCCAGTCTATACTGAAACATACATAATTTTTCCATTCTAGATTTGTGCTATGGTTCATATCCAGCTCCTATTCGCAGAACGTTATTGACGTATACTGTTGATGCCAAATGAATAGCAGCAACAGCCTTGATTTTTTAAACTACGTGTTACTTCCAATATCTACAGAAATCTATCATTAACTAGTTGCAAAACCGTATTGTGGTTGTTCGGGCATACTCTTGGATTGCAATATAATCCGTTTTCATAAAAAAAACGAATGGGATCTTTCTCATTGTGGACAACATTAGCTAACTCAATCAATTTCATTTTGATTTGTATTAAAGAATAACGAAAGTAATAAGGGTATATAAGAATAACACAAGTAATGAGCACAAGAACAAGCTCCAAGCAAGGTAAATCTACACAGACTCCAAGTGTAGAATTTTGTATTCACAGAGAAACGCTAAACGGGGTAGTAGGAATCTAGTAGTAAGGGTTGGCGGGCACATTTGTGGGCTTTCGTGGTGGGAGCGTGAACGTTGCGAGCGTTGTTTTTAGACACCTCATGGAAAATATCCCTATTACCTTAAAATGGTTTAATTTATATTATGCCCATTATAGTTTTGAGTTTAAATTTAGTATATTGTTGACGCCTGTGAAGATTTTTCGTGTTTAATTCTTATGCAGCACCTACTGAGCCATAGTTATACCCCTGTACTCGGGGTTAGTTACGTGAAGCGTAATACAGTACACCCCATCTTGTACATCATAAATCTGTGTTCTTGTACTCGCTTATGACCGTTGTGAGCATTTTATGTGAAGCAGTTTCGTGTATGGTACAATACACAGACAAATAATTAAACGTGTAAGGTTGAGCTGAAAGTCATTCTTTCGACTCAGCGTTATTAGAATAATCTCATGTCAATAAACCATCTCAGGTAGTAAAGGACCAAAAACTATTTCTTCATAACAACTACAAGCTGCGTTTACATCACAGTTTTAACATCTCATTCGTTTTACAGGATTGTATGACTCGGTCACACCAATATGTGGCATTAGAACTTCCCCTTGTCCAGATTTACTGTGCCAGTTCATTTCAATATATTGTCTCTTAAACCTTTCCAGATTCTCCATTACACTATTTTCCCATGCTACTGATCCATTTATCATGTCGAACTGTAACCATGGAGCCCTGCCTCAGAAATGGAATACTCAGCAATGCACTAACCATGAACTAACGAGACCAATAATATCGTCTACTGTATTAAGTATTTTTTTCGGACATCCCCGTCATAAATAATATAAGGATTGCAAGGTTTTGATCCTAACAATCTGTTATTTTCTTCAAGAGAGCTACTGAAATTAAAGTGTGGGTCAAGCTATTTAAAATAGTATCTAAGCAATTAATACAAAACAACAAGCCGTAAAGGAGAGTTTACGCAATCACCAAAACCGTAACCAGTGTAGACAAGTGTTTGAGAATTATTATGTGATTATACATTATTTATTTGATAACATTATGTCCACTATTATTTACAGTTAGTTGCATGTTTCCATGTATCTATAATAATTGTTTTGTTGTATTATTTCATTATATCATTTAGTTACAATTTACTAATATATTATTTTACATTATATTGTATATTTGGGCCTATTATCCCTCAATTTACATTTTGATTATTTTTAAATTTTTATAAATTTAATAAAACAATTTGTTTACTTATAGTAATGGTACATAATGCTGTCTCTCTTTATAAGTATTATTCTTGTCATGATTTGAAATTTTACATCACTTTACCTAAACATTAATTTGGGTACGGTCAGTTATAGTACAAGTCAGTCTAAAGTAGTTAGTTCTTCACTATCATTTTTAAAACATCTTTTTCTTCTTGTTACGTTTCTTATCCATGATCTTCATTAAATCTGGTACGATATCAAGCTATGCCAAATGTAATGTTAAACTATTCAGCAATATTCTTAAGCTAATTTTACATAATTTGATATATAACTGGGTCTGTTTTAAGTTCAGATAAGCCTAAAATTTACGATTTTTGCTAATTATTGTAGGCCTTGTATTTTTTACAAATTTAGTATTTAAATGGTTTACAAGTGTTTTTATGTTAATGTTTCCATTAAATAATATTACTCACTCCATGATTATTGCTTGTTGTTAATAATTTGTTATTATAATACTGCAATATTGATTAATTTACTTTTTATCTGAGTTGAGTACCACTTAGGCCTAGTATTACTTATTTCCAAATAAAGTTAATTTTCTTCTTTTGTCATTACATTTGCTAATATTTGTATCTGTACTGATTACATTTTCATATCTTTGTTTGTATGGACTAGTTTCTATTCATTATATGCAGTTTGATTGAATTTATTTATTTGAGTTTGTTTCTATGATAGGTGATTTTGGTTTACAATGCTGGTTTGTTTTTCTATTGTGGTGTGTTTGTTAATTTGCCTTATACTTTTTAGATGGTTTACAGTTTAATAAAAAATACAATATTCCTATTACCTACTTGCCTTCTCTTCCTTAACAAACTTGAAAATTACTGAACATTATTTCAAATACAACTGAATACCTTATATCTACTAATTTTTATATTACCTAAACATAACAAAAATATCTTAAGCTTATTATTTTTTATTTATATCATTTAACTATGATTATTCTAAAACATCCTATTACTAATAACGCTGTCAGTTATTTAACTGTCTTCTTTGCATTTATTATATATAAATTGATTTAACTAAAAACATCTTATTTCTAATAACACTTTTCAGTTATTACACTGTCTTTTGTGTTCACTATATCTAATTTGATTAAACTATAAACATCTTATCATTAATAATACTTTCAGTTATTAAACTGTCTTTTGTATTTAGGTTGCTTTTTTGTAACACGCAACTATAATAAAACATCTTATATCTAGGATTTCTTCATTTGTATCTAATCTTTAAAACATTCTTATCACTAATAATATTCTCAGTTAGTAAACTGTTTTTGTTCTTATGCTAATTTTATCTGGTATCTCTCTACACTAATGGTAGTCTCTTTTAAATAATTTTATTTTCTTTCACTGTTTATTTCTTATAGCATGTCACTTGTTATTCTTAAACTAGGCTTACAATTTAGTTTACAGTTTTATTTTTCACTGTATTGTATCCTGTAACTTGTTATTTGGTCTGACATTTATCATTGGTTTTAAATGTATAAGAATTGGGTATATTCATTCCTCATAAGGTTTTAGAGGATATCCTTTCTTGTTGATATATTCTTTTTATGAACCTTGATATATATTGCCTCTTCCTTCTCATTATATAGTACTTCCTTATCCTGTGGTTTCATGTCCTTTCCTCATTTACAGCTCCTTATTAATTTGTTATTGGTTTTGTGTCTTGGGGTTTCTCTGCTTCTTAATTTAATAAATTT
Source organism: Magicicada septendecula (assembly GCA_034769895.1). Taxonomy (NCBI): domain Eukaryota; kingdom Metazoa; phylum Arthropoda; class Insecta; order Hemiptera; family Cicadidae; genus Magicicada; species Magicicada septendecula. The sequence continues at coordinate 144,801,229 of CM068372.1, forward strand.
CCCCTTATTAATATTTTGGTTTACCTTTTTACCTTTGTCTTTTCTTTTACTGCTCCCCAACCTACTGGGTATACTGTTGTTTTATAGGGGTTTTATTTAGTTGGTTATTTATATATGGACCAATAGTTTTCTTTGTTATTTAGTTTGATTTTATTAACATTTTATCGACTTAATGAACAGTTTCTTTAGTTTATTTTTTAACTATTTACTTTTTCTCACTCACTATTGACATTTTCTTCTTTATTCATATTGTATTAAGTTAAATTTTAAGGTGATAATTCTGTTATGCTACAATATATTGGTGTCTTTTGTATTCCACGTTAACAACGTCTAATTCTCTTCACCACTTACATGCTTAATATGGCTAATGTATAAAAATTTTGCGAATACTGGTACATTTGGAACTGTTACAGTCACCAAAGTAATTGGTGATTTGCGACTAACGAAATTGACACTCTTTCCTGATAGGCCTAACACTGCCCAATTGTCCATTTTATAGAGGATAAATTTTAATTATCTTCTAACTCAAATTCTTAATTAATGTTTACGTTCGTGTTTTAGGAGTGTCTAGTCGTGCGTGGACGCACTTTCGAGTTACTTGTTCATCTTGTAACTGAATAGCGTTGTTACAGAACAGTTCATTTATAAGGTACCCCAGTACTGTATATAACTGTCCAGTGCTGCAAAATATTAATGTATGACACAGGGAAACATTTTTCTTATATTTCATGAGTGCTCATGACAACAGTTCCACAGTATTTTTTTTTTAAATTATTTCTCACATGGTGGAAGGCGCCGTGCATATTGTGTCCGTGCTGGATGTTGAATCTTCATACGTGTCTTTACACAATATGATATATTCCACTGACTTAGTGTAAAGGAATAATAAAGAAAAGAAATTTCTAGTGATTATTAATATCTTCTAGCAAACACTGCATCGTATAGCATGTAACTGTATTAATCTAATTTAAAAAAAATCAATTTTGCTTTCAACAAACGTTATTAGTAACTATAATTAGATCACTACCGACTCGGAAGACAACGTTTTTTATGGGTAAAAACGTAAAAGTTTTACCTTATAGCCTTAACCAGTTTTCGCTTATTATAAGCTTCGTCAGAGGCTGCCACTGGGAGCGCTGTCCGTCTTTGTGTGTGTGTTTTGATAGTGTGTGTTCTGTTTTGTTTGTAGTTTGAACACAGACTATCAAAACACATACACAAAGCACAAAACAAATTCGATCTACCTGTTAATTACAAACTAAATTGCTCAGATTCCAACAAATTCTACATAGGCCAAACAGGACGTAGCTTCAAACAAAGATACATTGAACAAACAAAGGCACTACACTCTACTACCGAATCCACCTTTGCAAACCATCTCACTGAAGCAGTCGACATACAAAAACATCGACAATAACATCGATATTCTACACGTGCACACAAAAGGCCCAAAATTAAACACTCTTGAACAACTAGAAATATACAACCACACAAAAACACATAAAAACGACATCCTAAACGAACAGACACAATTAAAATCACAAGCATTATTCGAACATATCACACCCCACACACACAACATCGATCCTTCAAAAGTCGACACCGTTGCCGAGAACAAGACGGACAGCGCTCCCAATGGCAGCCTCTGACAAAGCTTATAATAAGCGAAAACTGGTTCAGGCTATAAGGTAAAACTTTTACATTTTTACCCATAAAAAACTTTGTGTTCCGAGTCGGTAGTGATCGAATTATATTTAGTTAATTAACGGACACGACACGTCATGGACAACGAAATCCAAGTTATTAGAAAATAAGAAAAAAGCGTTGTAAAAATATTTTATACACTATAGCGGCGATACATCTATATGGGCTTACTATCTGATAGAAGCGCCTGTTTCGACTAAACGTCGCACTGAATATATGAAATTCTGCTCTCTCTGTGTGTCTCACATCTTACTCTCTCCTACTCAGTAATTCCACTATTCTCACCTGTACAGCTCTACACAAATTTCACATAGCTAAGAAAGATCTTAAAGATTAGCTGTGATATCTATAACTATAACGGTGACATCTTATAATCACAGCACGGGAAACTATATGTTTACTTGAATGTGTACATTCTTTTCTTTTTGGCCCTTCAAGCAGAGTCGTTTCTTCTCTATCAGGTAGAGGCAGCAAGAAGTACGCGTATAGTAAAAATTATACATAGGATCCGAAAAAAATTCATATAAAATACAAAAAACAAAATGTTATCGTTACAAATTTCTAAGTTTAAATTTGTATTTTGTGGTGAAATATTGAAAAAACGAATATCGATCCACGGTATAAAGTTTGGAATATCTCCCAAATCTATTAAAAATTGTTTTGGTATTTTAATTGAAATTTGAATTCCTATTATGTTAACACTTCACATTAGACAAAGAACGTTTTCAACTTATGTTTGCATATTAACTATTAAATATGCTAATTTTTTCACACCGTTTGTCAGTTTGAGTGTTAGGCTACATATGTCTGAAATCCTTATTCTATAGTTGCAAAAAGAAGTGTGCGTATGCACACATTTATAAAGAGCTCTCTTAATTCTTAATTGAAGAAGCCGACTTTTAGCGTACTTTTACTTACACATATAAGTAATTCAAACCAGTTAAACATATTATAAAAAATATTATTCTGTAGAATCTTCTTATATGATCTCACTAACCTATGTAAGCACAGTATTATTATCGTCGTGCGGGGAAAAAAGAATTTTCATAGTGACAACAATTAATTGTAATTTCAGCCGACTATAAACTCAACGTTCTGCTGTGGGCAAATAAAACACAGATATATAAATAGGAAGCAAAGTCATGGTGAAATTGAGAAGTTGCTGTGGAGACCGGAGAGCAAATTAAAGTGTGCGCGGATGTCGTGTAAAGTAGGGTAGAGTAGGGTAGGTACACTCTGTTGAAAGGACAGCGTTGATTCATTATTCATAGACGTACTGTAGCCAGTGTTGATTACTGCCTAGGACCGCACCATCCATATTCATACGGACGCATTACACTTTCCCTCGGACCTAACACCGTAATAATGGCCTGACTATCGTTTTACTCGTTCTCTGCCATTTTTTCCGAGCATTATCCAGCTACTAGCGCAGCATTGTTTTGATACTTTCATTTCACTATTCTAGATTTATTCTGTGGTAACAGGTGATTTTATTGAGAGAAACTATATTTGTGTCCTAATCCTGACTTATTTTAGAAATGGCAAGGCATTTAGTCTGGAATAATGACTTTCTAATCGAGGTAACTTTATCCACATGATGCAGTTTCATTAATGTGCAATTGATTGATGGTGTGATATATAAATGTTAGTGAAAAAAATTGACAGTAACTTCATATTAGCTTACTCTATTATTATTGTTTCTAATGTTATATCATAGAAGGCATTGTAAAATATTTTAACAGAATTGTGGCCAACGGTTTCTACTCCTGCTCCCAATTTTAAGCGATTGGTATATGACTCGTTTTTTGTCCTGTTTTGAGGCTTCGTATCGTTGCTTATTTTTTCAACTGCTGGTAACTTCCAGCTTCCACTTTCTCTAGCGTACCATGCACAGATTGCCTTCCTGTCCTTTCATCCATTCTCTTTCTTATTAATGGCAACAAATTAATCGTTATGCAAACACCGGAGACAATTCTGTTGTCTGTTTTATCGACGGACTTTTAGAAAACAAATAGACGTACCGAATCTGAACAAGTCATCATGATTAGTGATCATAGAAGAGCTAGTGTTGGCACTAATTGTCCAATATGAATGCAATCTGTCCAAATTAGCATTCTGCAAAGAGCATTTATATTCGTTTCTTACCCAAAATTGTACAGACATGGGTGACTGAACTCGGTAGTTAATAACAGACAGAAAGGACATTTAACATATAGCTTGTTTACGGAAACAAGTTGGGATATTAAGAAATTATTTGTCTTATTATTGTTATTTCCGATCTGACGATGAGCTGTGAGGGTTGAAAGAGCTAATCAGAATAATTTTCTATAGTGGTGTGCAACAGTGATATAATTCTGTTTGTATAATTATATCCACTAACACAACTTTCTTAATTATATATCCAAAATTCGTTCATACGATTTAAAACTGGTATCAGCCTTTGACGATCCAGGCATAAGTGTTATCGCATCAAAGTACAAGCATACAAACAGGTTTAAGGCAGCTCGGAAAATTAAAATTTGTCTAAACAGGCAAATTTGCGTTTTGCTGTATGACAGTGAAACGGTGAAAAAACAAAACAGGCCGCCAAGATGAAATTTGCAAAGACTGTAGGAGATCAAAAAAAGCTGATAAGTTACAAATTATATCGTCCCATACGATTTTATACAACAAAATTAAACAGTTGGACCGCTAATCACTTTAACTCGTGAAAAGTCAAACACGGTGGTCACATCCTCAGCTCGTTTTTCCAACTTTAATTCTACCTGAGGATTTTCTATCAGTTAAACGCTTCCTGTCAGGATTGATCTGCCCTATTCGTTCAACCCTGTGAGCCACAGCTCTATTGTACAGAGAAAAAAGCAGAATTATTGCCGGACAAACTGTTCAAAATAAAGTTATATGAAGTCATAATATCATGTCATTTCAAATAATACTGCAACAAATTGATACGATTATTGAGAATAGAAACTAGCGACTTTGTCAGTAAATTATTCATACTACGCTTCGGTAAGAAAACGTATACTTCTGGAAAGTAGATAAAAGCAATAACACGTCAATTAGTCTGATACTGTGCTTAAAAGAATAATGGTTTACATTATATAGGGTTGTGTTAGAATGGCAAACAGGTGTGCTGAGAACAGGCTGTAATAAATAATGGTGTAACGATAATGTTTCTGGAAAGTGCTTAAACATTTCTTTCAGTTATAAAGTTATACGATATTGATCACTTCATATACAGGCACTTTTTGTTCAGTGTGAATACAATGAGGGAGAACAGAAAAGAGCGCGTGACGAGTAGTCGGTACACAGAGAAGCTCAGACAGAAGCAACGTCAGACAGTCACAGACGACAGGTTTCTATGTTTCATTAGGTTTTGTAGACCCAAAAGCACTTTTGACAAATTAAATGCCGTGCAGACTTGACAGCAAACGAAATTAATACCATGTACAATGTATGCCGGTGTTCTCCCTATGAGACTCCAAATTGCTACGAAAACAAAACTTGTTTGTTCGAAAGTGGATTAATACGGCTACGTCAAAACATTGTTCGACAGTCACGCACAGACACAAAAGAATGTTGTACAACTCATGAACGAGAAATAATGACTTCTGTAAAAATTGTTGCCTTTTTTATCCCCTTTGTATTGAACGTTGTCGTCTAGCAAAATTCGCCAAATGAGTGCTAGAACTAAACTGTGACCTTTATTCGTCACTGTATTGTACAAGTTTCTTCGGATCTGGTCTTCTTGTCTCTTATTGTGATTATGATTCAGACCAGTTTCTTCCCTTACCTTTCTTTCCTTCTACTTGCTCTTCAGCAATTAATTCCCGCAGATAGTTCTCCCTCAGAATGTCGCCGATACAACTAAACTTCTTTGTCGAATACTGTTACGACGGTGGCATGGAATGTCACATCAAAACAGTGCGAATTTATAATTGAACACAGAGCAATTGCAATGTAGAATTTTATTTAAAATTTAAATAAACAAAACACGCGGATGTAACAATTATTCACGTTTACGATTTACAATACACTTTATTATAACAAAAAATTAGTACTGCTTAATTAGTAGCGTAGTAATACAAGATATCTATTACAAAATTCCGCACAATAACCACTTTACACTAAACGGGATAACAACAACTCAACTCCTTATCGCTTCACTTCGTAATCTCAGACTGAATCGCCGCTTCATAAACTCACTTTTATACTTCGCTTGTATTGTATTGTACGTGACGACGTTGACCTGAGTGCCTGTAGAATAATCGGCAAACATCTGGAAGGCGCGTCTGGAAAAATCGAGAGCATTGCGTAATCCCGCTGCTCACATAACGCGTGCAAAGCGTCAAGTAGCCACGCCTTGTTATCTACCTCTCGGTGTGAAAATATATTTTACAGTGCAATTTTTACTTTTGAAAATTTTTTAATACTTTATCATAAGGTCTGAAAAGTCGTTATTCCAGACTAAATGCCTTGCCATTTCTAAAATAAGTCAGGATTAGGACACAAATATAGTTTCTCTTAATAAAATCACCTGTTATCACTGAATAAATCCAGAATAGTGAAATGAAAGTAGCAAAACAATGTTGCGCTAGTAGCTAGATAATGCTCGGAAAAAATGGCAGAGAATGAGTAAAACGATAGTCAGGCCATTATTACGGTGTTAGGTCCGAGGGAAGGTGTAATGCGTCCGTATGAATATGGATGGTGCGGTACAGGCCAGTAATCAACACCGGCTACAGTACGTCTATGAATAATGAATCAACGCTGTCCTTTCAACAGAGTGTACCTACCCTACTCTACCCTACTTTACACGACAGCCGCGCACTCGTTAATTTGCTCTCCGGTCTCCACAGCAACTTCTCAATTTCACCATGACTTTGCTTCCTATTTATATATCTGTGTTTTATTTGCCCACAGCAGAACGTTGAGTTTATAGTCGGCTGAAATTACAATTAATAGTTGTCACTATGAAAAATCTTTTTTCCCCGCACGACGATAATAATACTGTACTTACATAGGTTAGTGAGATCATATAAGAAGATTCTACAGAATAATACTTTTTATAATATGTTTAACTGGTTTGAATTACTTATATGTGTAAGTAAAAGTACGCTAAAAGTCGGCTTCTTCAATTAAGAATTAAGAGAGCTATTTATAAATGTGTGCATACGCACACTTCTTTTTGCAACTATAGAATAAGGATTTCAGACATATGTAGCCTAACACTCAAACTGACAAACGGTGTGAAAAAATTAGCATATTTAATAGTTAATATGCAAACATAAGTTGAAAACGTTCTTTGTCTAATGTGAAGTGTTAACATAATAGGAATTCAAATTTCAATTAAAATACCAAAACAATTTTTAATAGATTTGGGAGATATTCCAAACTTTATACCGTGGATCGATATTCGTTTTTTCAATATTTCACCACAAAATACAAATTTAAACTTAGAAATTTGTAACGATAACATTTTGTTTTTTGAATTTTATATGAATTTTTTTCGGATCCTATGTATAATTTTTACTATACGCGTACTTCTTGCTGCCTCTACCTGATAGAGAAGAAACGACTCTGCTTGAAGGGCCAAAAAGAAAAGAATGTACACATTCAAGTAAACATATAGTTTCCCGTGCTGTGATTATAAGATGTCACCGTTATAGTTATAGATATCACAGCTAATCTTTAAGATCTTTCTTAGCTATGTGAAATTTGTGTAGAGCTGTACAGGTGAGAATAGTGGAATTACTGAGTAGGAGAGAGTAAAATGTTAGACACACAGAGAGAGCAGAATTTTATATATTCAGTGCGACGTTTAGTCGAAACAGGCGCTTTTATCAGATAGTAAACCCATATAGACGTCGCCGCTGTAGTGTATAAAGTAATTTTACAACGCGTTTTCCTTATTTTCTAATAACTTGGATTTCGTTGTCCATGACGTGTCGTGTCCGTTGATTAACTAAATATAATTCGATCACTACCGACTCAGAACACAAAGATTTTTTATGTGTAAAAACGTAAAAGTTTTACCTTACAGCCTGAACCAGTTTTCGCTTATTATAAGCTTTGTCAGAGGCTGCCATTGGGAGCGCTGTCCGTCTTGTTCTCGGCAACGGTGTCGACTTTTGAAGGATCGATGTTGTGTGTGTAGGGTGTGATATGTTCGAATAATCCGTGTGATTTTAATTGTGTCTGTTCGTTTAGGATGTCGTTTTTATGTGCTTTTGTGTGTTTGTATATTTCTAGTTGTTCAAAAGAATCTGAGCAATTTAATTTATAATTAACAGGTAGATCGAATTTGTTTTGTGCTTTGTGTAGGCCTATGTGTTTTGATAGTCTGTGTTCAAACTACAAACAAAACAGAACACACACTATCAAAACACACACACAAAGACGGACAACGCTCCCAGTGGCAGCCTCAGACGAAGCTTATAATAAGCGAAAATTGGTTCTGTATATAAGGTAAAACTTTTACGTTTTTACCCATAAAAAACGTTGTGTTCCGAGTCGGTAGTGATTTAATTATAGTTACTAATAACATTTGTTGAAAGCAAAATTGATTCTTTTTAAATTAGATTAATACAGTTACATGCTATACGATGCAGTGTTTGTTAGCGGATATTAATAATCACTAGAAATTTGTTTTCTTTATTATTCCTTTACACTAAGTCAGTGGAATATATCGTATTGTTTAAAGACACGTATGAAGACACAACATCCAGCACGGACACAATATGCACGGCGCCTTCCACCATGTGAGAAATAATTTAAAAAAAAATACTGTGGAACTGTTGTCATGAGCACTCATGAAATATAAGAAAAATGTTTTCTAGTGTCATACATTAATATTTTGCAGCACTGGACAGTTATAGACAGTACTGTGGTACCTTATATCTGAACTGTTCTGTAACAACGCTATTCAGTTACAAGATGAACAAGTAACTCGAAAGTGCGTCCACGCACGACTAGACACTCCTAAGACACGAACGCAAACATTAATTAAGAATCTGACTTAGAAGATAATTAAAATTTTTCGTCTATATTATGGGCAATTGGGCAGTGTTAGGCTTATCAGGAAAGAGTGTCAATTTCGTTGGTCGCAAATCACCAATTACTTTGGTGTCTGTACCAGTTCAAAATATACCAGTATTCGCCATTTTTTCCTACATTAACCATATTAAGCGTGTAAATGGTGAAAATAATTAGACGTTGTTAACGTGGAATACAAAAGACACCAATATATTTTTTTATAAATGTTTAATGACGGAATAAAAAAACGTAGACCCCAACCGTGACATCGGTAGCGATAGGAAGGAAGGTCTCTGTTTGTGCTTTTTTTTTGGCTGAATTTTTGTCAAATAGAGAATTAATTTTTACGTAGTTACTTTCTATTACTTAAGCAGTTTTTCAATCTAAAAGTGTACATAACAATAAAGAATTTTCTTCTTACAAAACATTTTTTCGAATAAACCACCAACTTGGAAACAGAGTACACGATAAAAAAATTTAAAAAATGTTATTCCTATAATTTTTATTTTTCAATAATTTGTATACTACACTTAATAGCGGCACCGATCAGCTCAGTGGTTTCGTTGGCGACTGATAATTGCAACGGCTGCTCTGCAGTCGTATGAACAAGTCAAGGTCACGACTCAATTTGCCTGCACACCCGTTTCGCTTAGCACAAATAATGCACATGCCTAACCGGGCACACATGGTCCAGATAGGTATCAATGGCATGCTTACATTACACTTCCCTAATCCATCGCAGCTCGCCACCGTATGCTGTTAGTAGCTAGCCTTTTTCTCTCTAGAGGTTGTAGAACGTGAGTTGTACTAAGCCAATACTAGAATACAGTGTTACCCCTTTCCCCCAAAAAACCCTCTTAATTTTATGATCCCGTGTATTTTGGGATGCATTTTTTTAAAATATTGATTGCATTTAGTGTTAAATTTTTTATGTAAGCGCTGGTCATACTAATGTTTGTTCATGTCTGTTGTCATACTGATAATGTTTTAATTTTTTACCATTCTGTACGAAAAAATAGAAGAGCTATATATAATAAAAAGCTAATACGAAATAGGTATCAGAAGAGTATAACTTTTTGTAAAAAAAAAATAAAGGAACGTGCATAAATGTAGGACGTATATCTAGAATGTACAATGTTGGGTACAAATTGTACGCTGGTCTATTTTAAGACTCAACAAGTCGTAGGCATAAGACTTGAAGGCAAAAATTAATAAAGGAAGAAGACTTTTTATTTGAGCTGGGAGTAACAGACTTCAGCATCCCTTAACGAAGTTTAAGAAGTCTTGACACCTCATTGACATATTCATTGAAACCTGAAGTTGGTTTATTCAAATTTAATACTTCCGTCACAATTTTCTTAGGTTTTCCTTCAGCCATATGGTTTACAAATTTTAGGAAGAGTAAAAAAATGTACATTCCCTTTAAGAGGAAAATATTCGCGTACTGATTAGAAATACCGGGATACAGTTTATTTATTTATTTATTTTTAATCAACTGGCGTAGTCATGAAAATAGACCGAACACGGTCTAACAGGTAAAACCTCGACCATTATACAAACCTATTCGTTTCTCGTACATTGCACAGGATACAAAAGATAGATGAACAAATAAAATGATTGATAGATCAATAGATAGAGAGAGGGGGACAGAGAGGGAGAGAGAGAGTGCGAATATCGTGAACAACAAGATTTAACATTATATGACCATAAATGTACATTAGGTTTACGCTCTGACTCGCGAACGCTACATCACAATACACGCTGCAGTATTAAAGAGCAGTTTACATACACTTTACTAAACTTTCTAATTAAGTGAATGCGAAAAACTGTGCCTGGTCGCTATACATAAAGTATGTAGCCATAGAATTCTGTTAATACATTGTACACAAAAGTGGGACAGATAACTGGAGTTCGGGCTATTATTTTCTAAATCACACGCGGCACCTTAAATGTCACCGTTCACGTTTAGTACATTAAAACATTCAGTTCTTATAGCCACTGCCACGACATAAGTCAGTTTAACAATTTTTATAATTCATTCATTAAATACCGGTTTTTACAATGTTGGGATAAGTTTTTACAACACAATTTGGTTTTATATGAACTTCAAATAACTAAAAGAACGAGGACTAATATATAATACTAATTATGCCCAAATTAAAAATTTTTCCTCGTGCTTGTAATTGAAAGCATTTTTCATCCTTTCAAAATTTTTTTTTTATATTACAGTCATTGCTATCGAGGTTGTATACAATAAGAGTATTTTTGGTAAGCACCCAACATTACTTATACTTTAAATGAATGTCTTGTACAAATGTCTTGCAGGTTATCAGTGATGTAACTTTACGTTTGGGAATTTATAGTCGAAGTATTAGAAGATAATACATGTGACAATTAAATGTCAGACTAATTATAGCATTCTAATCGATAGAATGGGTGCAATAAGGCAAGTAAGTTAGTTGAAGTGCCTGGAAAGCACTTTAATTAAACGTATGTTGCACGGTAGAAATTAAGATTAATGTAGCTGTGCCAAAGAAAATCTTTAGTAGAAGGCGGAGAGTGTTCCGCGGAAATTTGAGTAAGAAGGTGGAAATTTTTTCTGTGGCGTTTAGGGGTCGTACTGAATGGAGTTATGAATTGGGAGGACGAGGAGACTGTAGTGACTGGAGACATGACAAAGAATATACAAATTAATGTGGGAAAATAAATTGAGGAATGAGAAAGTACTTGAAAATACATGCAAAGAAAGATGCACAATAGCGAAAGAAGAAAGAATATGAATCTTCTAGGGAACAAAATGGGACGAGACTGTTTACTGAAAGCAGGACTTGAGGGATTGATGACTCACGTAAGTGGACAAGAAAGGGCGATGGTGGATGGCGGGCTAAATTAGGATAAGGAATGTTATGAGGTTTGTGCAGAACCGGAGGCACGGAGAGTTGTCATATAAAGACCTAGTGAAAAGCAGAAAAAATGCTTAAACGATTTAAATTATAACTATAACAACACTGATTTGACTGGTGTTATATGTGTCTGCATTATATATGTTGTTATAAACACAACAAAAATTCACGAATTTGTAGTCAAATAATGTGAGATTTAAAGGTATTTTGAAATTACATTTTTGTTGAATTGCCCTTCTACTTCTTTCAATAAATCAGCTATAAACAATTAATTAAGAAACAATTTATACATTGAAATCAGTAAACGCATATGTACTCGGGATGCATCTACTATCAGAGCGTTTCGGAAAATGAATATGTTTCTGTTGTTATAATGTTTCCTTTTTATTTTAATTTGTAACGTTCTGCAAAAAAAATTATAATAGCAATTTATAACAACAAGCTAATAGGAAATAACTATCAAACGACTACAAATATTTATCAAAAAATATAATCCTGCATAAATGTAGGGCGTATATGTAGATTGTTGAGTACAAATTGCAAGCCAAGTTGGTGATTTGTAGCCAGATGCAATTAATGGTGTTGTTACGGACGATTATGATACAAACCCGTGTAGAGATTGCGGCGGATGAGAAAGTGAGAGAATAAAGTAAAAAGTGTGTGCCGGTGTCGTGTGAAGTTGGTAGGGTAAGTGGTATAGGGCAGTAAGAGAGGGTAGTCGAGAGGACAGCGTTGATTCATTATTCATAGATGTGCTGTATGTAGCCGGTGTTGATTATTGCCCTGTACCGCACCATCCATATTCATACGGACTCAGCATTACACCTTCTATCGGCCTGTGTCGTATTAATGGCCAGAATCCGTCTGCTCGTCCATTATACCTAAAAACATAAAAGACCCGTAAATTAGCTAGTTGTTATTTTAACACCATTACTCAAACACAAATGATGGAATACAACACTCCATCGTTACTGCTTGCATTCCAGATCGAACTGCCTCTGAACAAATGTAGTAGTGTCATTTATTTAAAATAAATAAAAATTAAGTAAACAAATTAAATAAGTAAAATGATTGTGTTTTGTCATACGTTTTGGTTTAGCAATGTCTCCCATCTGTACTATATAGTTGTAAAATTTAACGAAGCGGAGAATTTATCGTTTAAAATATTAGTAGTCATTTATTACACTACAAGCATTTCGAATATGACGTTATGAATTAAATGTAGTTGTAGTTTATTATGAAATACTATATATTACGAGATAGTATTATTACAAATTTCAAGGTATGGATTTATTATTATAATAAAATATTTAATATTTATAATAACTTTACCTAAAGATGTGTTTTCCTTATTTGGAACATGTTTCGGGACACTTAGTATTTTAATAAAACCAACAGTACCAAAAACCAACAGAAAACGATAACAACAACCAACCAACACATAAATACTCCACAAGATTCAAAATTAAGAAGGATGGGAACAATAAGGAGTGTCACGAAAGAAGTTCCAAATAAGGAGAAAACGTCTTGAGGTAAATTTGTTATAAATATTAAATATATTATATACATTAAGAAATAGACTGTAGCAAAAATTGTTTGAATATTATAATAAAATATAAGAATTTATTAAGTTTATAAAATTTTATTTAAAAAAGTATTATATAACTGTCCTTAGCTATATCCAAATATACTAGTCTGTATTTCCCTCGGGAAAATTGTTCATAAAAAATCGTACCTTTAAACTGTAATACAATGTGTAAGATAAGTTTAGCTGTAAAGGACGGATTCATTCAACGAATCGATAAACTTCAATTTAGAGAGCATGACTGACAATTTTGTAGCTACTTCTTGTACTTAAACGTGTTGAAGATAGCGTGATCCGTTATGGTAATATGTAGCAATAAACATTTAAACACAAGAGAAAAGGTTGGTTACATTTTTTTTTAACACGCCTACTAAAACTTGTTTTATATTAATGCATACGTTATCCAGTACGTGTTGCACTGACACATAGTAACAGTCACTAAGTTGATGAGTAACAATATTGGGACACAATTAAACAATTGTAACAATTAATAGAGTTCGCTAATTCTCTGGTAGATCTAAAATTACTCGCAGGATTAAATTTGTTGTTTTCTGCATCTATATAAGGATAGCTAATTGGTAAAACTAGCATATTAAAACTATCGTAAAGGTAGAATAATAAAAACTAGAATATATTAAACATTTTTATATTAATTGGAGGAGGTTTCGAAATGAATGAACGCGTGCTAATTTTTCCTAGAAAACTGTAGTACATAGTGTCTATTTGTTTACAAACAGATAACCTGGTGACTTACCTGTAGTGGTAACCTGTACGTACGCATGTTGTTTACGTCTAGTTGTCTAAACAATGTTCTTAAAAAACAGATATGGACAGGAACGTTTAACTAATTGAGAGGATGGTGGAGGAAACTTACTGGAAAGCTGTAGTTATTACTAAACCTCAAGGATTAAGCCTTGCGGCCTGCTCGTCTCCAGAACCCACCTCTTCTAGGACAGCTGACTCTCCGTCTTACAGAAGGTGTATACTAAAAAATTAGCACCGCCAACTTGTCGTCTGTTATTCTTAACACACGACCTTGCCGTCGCTTACTATAAACATAATCTCGCTTCTCTAAGGAGAGAATGCCGAGCTTTTCCCGAACAACATCATTATTTCTTAGTTGACTTGGTTTAGTGTGACCTGTAACAGATTAGAGGAACTTCGTTCCGGCTGACTGAATGCTGACTTCATCACTCTGCCTGACTACCCATGTCTCACCCCATATAATAACGCTGGTATCCCCATTATCTCATAAATCGTCAGTTACATCTCCTTTCTACAAGGGCTGCAGAGAATACAAATGAGGTACAGCTCAAATTTTATAATTTGAAGCTTTCGATCTGATTTCATTTTAATTATAAGGTGAAACAAAGTTTTATTTTCTGGGAAGCAAGAAACATAAGGAGGAATCAAATATATTGCAACTCACCGTCTGCGGCTTTTTGAAACAACGTCTTCACTATGAAGTTGACATGTTTCAGGACACTTGTCCCATCCTCAGAACTTAAAATATTCGTGTATCATTTAACGTTGATACAGTTGTCAAATAATTAAAATATTAAAATCCAATATAAATGTTTAAAAAATGTTTAAAAACGAGCGCCACGGTTAAATGATGTACATCGTACGGTGACTGACCGAGCGCTGAATTACGTCTGGCTCCCACCACGACAATAACGCATGGCAGTGTCGTACAATACATTCGACTTGAAAAGCAGTTGATCATTTAAAACACGCGGCTTGGTATCAGTATTATTATACGCTTAGAAATTTCGTACTCTTAAATGGCGTTCATATATCGCCCTTTCTTACATATGTGAATAGGTATCAAGTTGGTTTTAAAATTAGTGTAATTATGATTCTCGGAAATGAGGTGTTCTGCAAATTTTGACTTGATATTGTCCAAGCTGTGAAGGTGTGTAGGCGGCCTATGTTCTGTTATAGGCACAGTGTTACCTTTGTCAGCTTTAGTGACGAGGGCTTTATTGTCAGGTAATTTGGTTATTATGTGGACAGAGAAGATTATGACAATAAGATACAAAATTTCATTGTTAACAACAACATTAATATACTGAATTCTGACTCAACTGAAAATTATGTAAAACGATTAAATCAGTGTTAAACAGATGCACGCATTTGTTTGGTGAGCAAACAAGGAGATCTTTGAAACCTATAAATTAAAAAGCACCCGTTTTGACGGGATTACCCAAACTCCACAAGAATGGTATCCCCTTGAGACCATTAGTAAATTTCACCACTGCTCCGGGGTATAAAACAGCTAAAAAATAGTCAACATAATAAAGCACAATATACAAATAATTAATGATCATAGTTTAATTAATAGTGCTGACTTTGTGAATAAGGTTAAAAAATAATAGTTGAACCATCTTACAAACTTGTTTCCTTTGATATTGTAAACTTATATACGAATGTACCAGTAGCTGAGACCCTGCATATACTTAAGATTAACCTTATTAATACTAATAAACTAGATATTGATAGTATAAATGAATTGATGTATATTTTAGAGTTGGTTCTTGATCAAAACTATTTTACCCACAACAATCAATTTTTCAGCCAACAAGATGGGTTAGCAATGGGTTCTCCGCTTTCAGGCCTTCTTGCGGATATATACCTAAATAATTTCGAAAACTCATTCATTTTCACTAATAACAGAATATAATAATATAATATTTTACGGCAGGTATGTTGATGGCACCTTTTAATATACAAAGGCACACAAAGGCAAATTGATAGTTTACATAGTTATTTGAATAATATCAATGGAGTATACGGTTCACACTTGAAAGTGAAGACAATGGTAAACTGAATTTTCTGGATTTAACTGTTGCCAAGGACATAAATAAAAAACTACAATTTAACATCTATAGAAAACCGACAACGACTGATATCGTAATACATGCTAAGTCCTTTCATCCTATATCCCAGAAATTGGCTGCCTTCCATAGTATGATTTAGAGACTTTTATCTTTGCCCCTCGGTGATAAAGAATATCATGAGGAATTAGACACCATTAAATACATTGCAGTTACTAATGGTTATGATGTCGATATGGTGAACAACATCCTTCGAAAACATAAGAAAAAGCATAGAAACATTAACGGACATAAAACTCGCGAGAATACAACACGCAAATACATTGCAACACCGTACACACACCTTATGCCTAAGATTTTTGGGTCAATTTTTAATAAAAACAGCAATATAAAGGTCACTTACAAAACCACTAAATAATATTCGTGTCCGCAGAACTACCAGCCTTGAACACAAAACTGGTGTTTACAAATTGATATGTGACGATTGTGACGCCTTTTATGTGGGCCAGACAGGTCGTGGTTTTTTAAAAAGACTTACAGAACATAGGCCGCCTACACACCTTCACAGCTTGGACAATATCAAGTCAAAATTTGCAGAACACCTCATTTCCGAGAATCATAATTACACTAATTTTAAAACTAACTTGATACCTATTCACATATGTAAGAAAGGGCGATATATGAACGCCCTTGAAGAGTACGAAATTTATAAAGCGTATAATAATACCGATACCAAGCCGCGTGTTTTAAATGATCAACTGCTTTTCAAGCCGAATGTATTGTACGACACTGCCATGCGTTATTTTCGTGGTGGGAGCTAGACGTAATTCAGTGCGCGGTGAGTCACCGTACGATGTACATCGTTTAACCCTGGCGCTCGTTTTTAAACTTTTTTTAACTTTTATATTGGATTTTAATATTTTAATTATTTGACAACTGTATCAACGTTAAATGATACACGAATATTTTAAGTTCTGAGGATGGGACAAGTGTCCTGAAACATGTCAACTTTATAGTGAAGACGTTGTTTCAAAAAGCCGCAGACGGTGAGTTGCAATATATTTGATTGAACAACACGTGGCTTGGTACTAAAATTGGGATTTATTCCTTTTAAACAACATAAGGAGGCAAAGACGATGACGGTGATCCTTTGCAAGACGAAGATGGACCTAGTTACACACTGCGGTACATTGAACTCGGCTGAAGTGAGTGTAGAAAAAAGATAATGGGAAAATGATGGAAGACGGCTTAGCGCGTCAATGACCAGACAATTTTTAATATAATAATGAAGAACATGTTTACCTTTCTACATTTTATTCCTGTGTGAACATGTAGGGTATATATTTTTATAACTGTTTGTTTGCTATAAGATAACAAAAACTATTTATTTCCTGTAATAACATAAGCGACTGTTGTATGTTGCAGGTAATACAACTCTACTTATGGTGACAGAAATTCAATGGCTTATTTTGTAAGTAACCATTTAGATTCATAGTATTTGCTGATCTGATACAAAATTGATGTTATTAGTATTTTTACATAACCGTACATACGTTTGAACGCACCCTTTGTAACTCCGCATTGGCGTGTACGTGTATGTAATCGTTTTTGTGTATAATCGAAGAATCCGTTCTTGGCACTCTGTCTTATTTTAATATATCTCTGTAACTTTACAAGTCTCTCTCTCGCATGGCCAGATGGGCAGTACTACCAACATATGTGCAGTTCAATTTTAACTTCAGCACTGACGTGTACGCTTTGTGTAAAGGAATATTAGGCCTACATACAGCATAGGAACTGCATGTACATTGTTTAACTTTTTACAAGGCTTATTTATCTCTGTAATTTGGTTTGAGCTATAAACGTAATATGCTAATTTCTTCAATATAGGAAAACACTGGTAAGTTAAATTAATTGATATTATATCTTAACTTAACTCTAATGATAGGCCTACATGTTATTAGAGTTAATTTAATCTATTTACTATGACTCTTCCATTACAAAGAACTGATGAATCGTTAGACAAACGACAAACGCACGTGCATTTCTATTGGGGAAACATTCTGGACTCTCTCTTCTAACAACAAGCATCAAGATTGAAAATTTTTATTATATTCATTAGTATGTGTGGCGGCTCAGTAGACCAGTGGGTATGGCATCTGCCTACTAATCTAGAGGTCCCGGGTTCGATTCCCGGGCCCGCACCATAAAATCAAGGTGCGTTTTTCAGCTCCCAGGTCGACTCAGCCTGTTGAAAATGAGTACCTGGGATAACATCCTGGGGATAATAATGGGCGGCTGAAGCGTAGTGCTGGCCACACTGCCTTCCTTGTATGCCGTACGGCTTGCATATGGCAGCCTACCCTGCCTGACTCCTAAGCTGCTTCGGTGGTACACATGGGAGCCATTATTATTATTATTATTATTATTAGTATGTGTGCAGATTCATGTCTTCAAAGCTTTCCTAAATTTACAGATTGGGAAGACACATTTTGGGCCCCCTGGCGCCACGTGGATTGTCAACATAAACAAATCAAACATCCTGCCGTATTTACCGCACTGTAGCTACTTAACTACTGTCAAACTACTTAGCTACTGTGTGTGTAGCTACAAATCGCTGTGACATCATCTGAATAATGATGGAAAGGACTATTGTAACAAGCTGTCAAAGACAGGAAAACGACTGAATGCATACGCTACCCAATTTGAGTGGTTATTACTTACAGGCTGAAGAAAGTTAATTGAAATTGGCCAGGGAGAAACAAGTGAGCGGATGGCAAGTTTGTTGTTCACGAAAAGTCAAAAAAACAAAGAAAAATTGTTCGAACCAAAAACTCAAAAATAAAATAAATAGCACTGATAGGTAGAAGACAGCAATGACAGTTTTGTTATAAATCATAACCTCGGGGAGACTGTTCATTGGAATGTCGTTTCATTACGAGTAGTTTGTAATTGTGTTGACTTTGCAATAAAATCAATTTAAAATCAGTCTTACATTCTCCGACTGCTCCAAGGACGAGACGAAAGCAGTCATGTATTTTTTTAAACTCAGTGCGTTACAACCTGCAGCGCCTATTCATATAATGCAACAGTAATAGTATAAGGAGCGTTTTTGAGTTGTAGCTCCTTATTGACTATTGACTGATCAACTAAAAAATATCGGAATTTATTCACTAAAGAAAAATAGAAAGGATGCGCTTACAGTACAAAGAAGATCTTCTTCTTCTTCTTCTTCTTCTTCTTCTTCTTCTTCTTCTTCTTCTTCTTCTTCTTCTTCTTCTTCTTCTTCTTCTTCTTCTTCTTCTTCTCCTTCTCCTTCTCCTCCTTCTCCTCCTTCTCCTCCTTCTCCTCCTTCTCCTCCTTCTCCTTCTCCTTCTCCTCCTCCTCCTCCTCCTCCTCCTCCTCCTCCTCCTCCTCCTCCTCCTCCTCCTCCTCCTCCTCCTCCTTCTTCTCCTTCTTCTTCTTCTTCTTCTTCATCTTTTTATTCTTGCTAAAGACGTGGCAAAATGTTAAAGTACGTGACTATACTTCAGGTCAATACAGACACCATCCGGCCAACAAAGCAAGCCTTCGACTTTAAAATCTTATTAGTCTTGAGCTACTGGACCGCTCATCACACAGCCGAACTCATAACGTGACTCAAACCGACTTTTATCTTTCTGGTTTTTTGATAGAAGATCTGTGTGGAAAATTACTTATCGGATAAAAATGTATTGAAGTTGGGTACAGACAAGACCGAAAAGTTTCTTCTAAGAAAGAATTCAAAAGCTGGTTAAGATATTGTTCAAATGCATTAATGCGTATAATTTGAAATGCAAGAGTTTATGTGAGAAGTAACGCTAATTTCATTTATGAAAAGTTAAAAGAGTCATGTCTTTTTTTCTTTACGTTTAACCTATCGTCGTAGAAAAAAGACTACACGTTATAGAGACACAACAGGCTCTCATCCATGGAAAAGGCATAGTTAAATTCATCAAATCACAGAGGTTGCGGTGACTGGGACATGTGGAACGAATGTCTAAGGTAAGAATGCCTAAAAGAATGCTGAAGTGAAGATTATATACTACTAGATATAGAAGCAGACCAAGAATGAGATAGTCGGATGGCGTAACAGAATATCTTGGTAGCATGGGAATCAGAGGGTGAAGAGGAAGGGCGGAGAACAAGAAAGCATGAAGGAGTATTGTTGAGGAGGCTAAAGCCCACCAAAGGCTGTAAAGCCAGATAAGAAGACGAAGTTACAGAGACCACGTCGACCCGCTTAAATCCTGCGCTGCAGTGGATAAAGACATGTTTTAATACCTATACAAGTATAGGTGACACGTGCTAATGACAAATAAATAATAAAAAAGAGGAACCTAGAGTGAATAAGAAAAGTGCAACCAAAGAGCGTTAAAGCATAATACAGAATGTATCGTAAAAGCTGTCCTCACAATGAAGAATCTATGCACTTGTATGAGAAAATAGTTCCTCTAAATGTCTCTTTATACAAGATACTGTATTATACAAGAGCGTGTACATCGCGAGTAATATTTAAGAACCGTATATTTCGCCAAAAATATCTTTTTATTCAACACGTTAGTACGACATATGTTTTCAAAAATTCTAACAGTTTCATAGTAAACGAACGTACAGGACTATTTTAATAAATTAAAACCCTTAATATGGTACTACTGATCTTGAAATACGTAGAGCGGTAGTACTTACCTTAGAGAAGTGAAATATGCTTTCTGTAATGTTTAATAATGTGACACTACTATTAGAGAGAATTTAAACAAACAAATTCAAACAAAATTTTACTTTACGGACAGAAGTATATTTTGCAGATGGTGGTATAGATATAGATCAGAGAGAATAAAGTAAACATAGACATAAGACAGAGAAAAACTTTAGACAGGCACAGACGACAGAGGTCTGTTGATTACGTTATGATTACTCGGCGCATAAAAGCACTTTGACAAATTATAACGCCGTATATACGTCATAACAAACGATATTACTGCCACTGCAAAGTACATGTGTAGTTACTATGTGCATCTGTTTGTCTTATTAAATTCTGATAGTCTACAAAAGCAATTTGTTTGAAAACGGCCTAATTCAGTTACAGGAAAACGTTAATCAATTTCGTAATTCAGTTACGATGACATACGATATAGTCCTCATCAGAGTAGAGTAATAACGGCTGAGAGAATTTATCTTCATAACTCCTTTACACTGACTTTGTAATCAAACATTTCATGAATTTTTAAACAACATGTACGTGTAGTATCATTCGCGCACAAACAACTTATAATTGAATTATTCGGTGACAAAATTATTAAAAAAAGATTGCATTGATTAGCGATTTTGTATAAACATCTAATTCATCGTATATAAAAATACATACGTGATACAGACTACGTTGAAGGTTCATTTGACTTCTGCAGTCGAGAATCTACAGGATGAAGCAATGATACCTGCAAAGAACTCTTACAAAATGGTTCAAGTGAAAAGTCCATAATAAAAAACTTATAAGCAACGAAAAACTGTGAAAAGTTAGCTACTGGAAAGGCAAATGGAAACCAAAACTGAGAAAGAAAAACGGAGAGCAAAAAGCACTAGGACGTTGCTGAAGACAAGTAACCTAGTCCCAAAACAAAGAAAGAGCGGAAGACTAAGAGACAAACAACAACGTGAAACAGAAGAGTGATAAAACGTTAAATCGTTGGTGGGGAAACAGAATCGTTCCGATGTAAGACTGGATCTATTATGTAGTGATGTGAATCGTCTTGAGCAAGGAGTAAGGCAATCGTAAAATAGAACGTTAGTGGCACTTTTGGAGAACATGAATTGGCTGTGATAGTATCAGTACAATCAGATAATATCAGAACTAGAGTAGAGCATTGATATTGTTACGCAGATGCTATTTAAATAACATACGTTTTAGTTATTGTAACACTTGTTAGTTATTGCGTAACAGGTAGGATTACCCAATATTCTGAAGCCACGCTGAGACCTTGACATTATAGAAACAATAGAAGCAAGAAGACTCAATTGTTTTGGATACCTTAAAAAAATGTCGGATGAGAGATGACCAAGGAAGGTACGGGAATGGACTCCACCCTCTAGAAGAAAAAAAAGGAAGCCATAAACATTCATAGAAAATGGACGTCGAAGATGGAATAAATGCAAGAGGACTTACAAAACAGGACTGTTTAGACCGGCGCCAGTGGACGCTAGGATGCGAGAGGCGACGCCAGCCGTAATTAAATCACCTTAAAAAAAATCATGTGACACAGATGGTACTGAGTGACACTAAATACCATTTTTGGGACAGAGTCCAGACAAGCAGATTCTCCGAATAGTAATGAAAGAGTTGATGCAGTGCCTGATATTGGATAGTATACTATTTAAAGCATCAAATCTTTACCTGTTTATTTGAGTTGCGGCCAGTTATCAATTTATTGTAATTTGATAACAATTAATATTTGTTTTAATAGTGCCTATCACTTAATTCCGTAGGAGAATTATCGTAATTTGAAAGTCATGCTTATAAAACATGTTAATAAAATTGTATTAGTGTCTCTGGCGTTCAATAATTCTTTTTAATGCTTTATGGTTGCAATCCATGGGATCTTTGAAAAAATATGTTAAAAATTTTTCAAAACCCAAACTTAATCAATGCCTTATTTTGGTTCATCGTATACTGAGGCCGTAGCATGTTGTTGTTTATTCTTTAACTACTCTACTTTTAGTTACAGTTGCAATAATCCTTGCAATATATCGGACACAACTAAGATAATACAAAAGCCGTCTTACCCTTTCAGCGACAAAGGTGAACATTTTGACTTTCATGAGTTTATTATAATAATTTTGTCGGCATCGGGTGTTTTTAATTAGCAAAAGTCAATTTTAATTGGCGGATAAATGTAATGTCAGCAAGGAAGGAAACATGTCTAAGTTTCCTTAGATGATTGCCCTTTCCTAACCTCTCTATGGGTCTGACAATTGATCTCTGACAAAAAGCCAAGCAAGTCGTATTCAATTTCAAGCAAGCGGACATGAAATTTCTCAAGCGGCAAGATATCCTCATCAAGGTCACAGAAATGATACCTACGTGTACAGTATAGGCGTATTTTGTGTGTACTAAACTGGGTTTTCTACTACAGGCTAAAATGATTGGAGCATCTCAACCGCTCTTGGTTGTTTAGAGTGTTCACGTGGATCAAGCATGATAATGTCGTTTTATTGATGGGGCAATCTGATTGGCGCAGACACCCAGTTCTACCGTTATAAGGACACGTATCCATTAAAGTTCTGCGCATGTAAACAGTTTGACTGATAACAAAAGTATAATAATATAAAATATCTTTTTAAGTGGCCTTCAAAGAAATAAACAGGCGACAGGTCTTCTAACAATGGCCAAAGTAAAGATTTGCTTGTTCCCTTGGAAATACTTTACAACATAAATATATGGTGGGGTCTCTGCTCTTTACGATCAAAAACGTTGCAATAAACGTAGTACATACGGACAGACAACGCATTCGTCATGCAACATAAAACTCGTGTGAGATAACAGATGAAAGCATTAAATGTAGAATATAGCTCCAATGTTTCCGAGACAGGGAACATCATTTGGGCGTAAATATTCATATGAATATTTAATATTTAATAATAATTTAAGCACTGTTCTCGGTTGAGAATCACTTTTTATCGATGATATCTTTAACATCAAACGTTTCGCCTATTCTGTGGCATAATTGTCAATATTAAACTGAGATTCAACAAAAATAGGATCTTAAAATAAAAAAGTGTTGTTATAGTTCTGGGCTCACAAGTCTATGAGAGAATAATAGTTTCACGTGACAACACATTCCTTTGAAATTGGCTAAGGTATTATAGATGTTACTTACTGCTGCATACTTCCATCTGCTTTACCCCTTTAAGCTTTTTTAAGAAAAACATTAAAAACGCCTTTCAAAATCTTGGCATAAGTGTGTATATTATACAAGCCGATAAGAGAGCGTTTGCGTTTCTTGTACTACAGCTTTCGTATATTTCTGACTGTCCAGTCACCATTTTCTCATTTTACCATTTATCATTTCTCTATCGCTTTTTAACTCCACCTTTCATAAAAAACAAAATTACATTTGTTCTACCTGATAGCTACCAATTGTATTTTATTTGCACCACCTATGTTTTGCCGTTCTTTTAACGCTAAAAATCAAATTCAACTGCTTTGTTTCTATCATTTGGTTGTACTCTGTACTAACCTCCACCATCGTTAAGATTTCTTCATTTATTACTTTGAACTATGTTGTTAACCTACTGAATTTTCTCCAGTAATTGAGCTCAGTCCACCAAAGAGTTTTCCTAACCCCTCTACAAACAAATGTAATATCTTTTACGGACCTGTAATGCCATTTTTGAAGTTTCCTTGTTATTTTTCTTCCTTTTGAAATCTATGATTGCTCGTGACATTCTAAAGTTATACAGTTAATTA
This sequence comes from Magicicada septendecula, assembly GCA_034769895.1. Lineage (NCBI taxonomy): Eukaryota > Metazoa > Arthropoda > Insecta > Hemiptera > Cicadidae > Magicicada > Magicicada septendecula. The sequence continues at coordinate 144,825,775 of CM068372.1, forward strand.
AGAAAATAATTTTTAGCCTTGTAAATTGATACTGCAGTAAGGACGATTCTAATGATGATGTATAGCATGTGTTGGCTAAAAAAATTGGTAAAAACAATGTCGAAAGGCAAAACATTCAAAACAAAATGCTACAAAGTTCAAGTGTATACGACTTTGTAGCGTAGTAAGAATAAAATTAATATCAGGTTTACGATATTACGGTTGACCTGAGATTAAGTTAGTAAAGTTAAGTCCAGAGAATTAACATATTTCTTTAACTTTACATGTTTAATTATTTGCCTGCATACATTTTAAAACGTGAAATTGTTTCACTGAGAACGTTTTCCACCCTTACAGTTAACGTACATGAGTAAAGTGTTATTACATAAGAGGTAACGTAGCGTTTGTGAGATTACTCTAACATCACTCTAGTAGAGATATTCTATATATTCTATTTATATTTTCTTTATAAGTATTAATAAATATTAATAAGTATTAATAAAATATGAATAATTATTTATACAGTCAGATGGTTTCAGGGGCAACACAAGCGACAGTCAAGCCCCGCCCCAATTACGCCGCGTCTTGAGCTTCATATGAGCTCCCGCCGTGAAGACAACTATGTCTAGGGGTTCCTAAAAGTGCCTGCTACCGGCCGTGGCGTATAGCCAGAGTACAATGCTGCTGAAAAAAAGTTACATGTCTAAGTGTAATTTATTGATATGGTAGCGGTGCAAAATTTAATTGTATTCTCTTAGCAAGTTCACGAACACTAAAAATGAATCCATATAACAATTATGACAATGCAATCAAAATCGTAAAGACGTACTCAGTCATTAGTATTATACATCCCTTCTTCAGATTGGTTGTTTATTACTCCTGAAACGGCCCAGACACCTCTTGTTTAACGCCTCTTTTTATATTGAATTTAAGTTTTCCTTTGAACCCACAAAAATATTTTATTCATCAATTAAAATGTCCTTCCTTGCACTAGTATAATGTTGTTATGGCACATCAAAAATGTGTTTCGGTTTTGCACCATAATCATATTACTACTAAAAAACGGCTCAAGACAAACACCACTAAATCGCATTCCATAATAAGTACTGATAACAGCAACCATTAAACTTTTAACATCGCGTCGCAACACTGAAGCACACTTGACCGTAATTCAACACAGTGGCGGCTGATGATTCGAAATTTTGGTTGTTGCAGTAGTTGGTTTGGTTGGGGGAGGGGGTTCAAAGAACACACTTAGACCTGCATATATGCATTATACATAGTTCTGTCATGTGGAAAAAATGTACGGTTACCGTTTTCCCCAAAAAGAGGGCTGCCATTGATAATGCAATAACCTCACTTCTATAGATATGTCTATCTATGCCAGAATCATTGTTCTCATGTACTCATGAATGGTTACTAAAAACGTCACTAAATAACTTTGCAGTAACCAGATACTAAATATGCAGCGAAGGGCGAAAGTTAAACAGTATAGCGTTTTTACAAACTACAAGTAATTTGAAAACACACAGAGTCACTAACTCCAAAAAGCCCACAGCAGCTACAAACCAAGAAGAAAATAATAAAAATAACACTCAACACACATTAATTAATACACAGTTGATTGACACTTTACTATCACAAACACAGTTATAAAAAATTATGCCTTTCCTATAACCTCAAACAACGGGTAACGTTTACCTTCAAATAACGTAAACACTAAACGGGGCACAGCCGATTTCAAGACACAACTAAGAATGCGCTACAATGCTCCTGCTGGAGCGTTGCGAAAGCTAGCTTTGCAACCACTGAGCTCACATATGAAGCACGGGGACATTATGAAGCGAAAAGCCCGTCCTTCAATTCCATATGTTTGTGTAGTCAGCTCTGCCGTTTAGTCTTGAAGTTGCAGACGGCGTACAACCATCAGCCTGCCAGCCATACTTGAATTGTACGTGAATTTTACCGCATTGAAACTAATAAACCGTTTACACTGATGACACTTTTAACTGTTTAATGTTTTCGTATACTATTTTACAGTTCAGTTATTCCACATTGGTGGTTTTGCACCAGCGCCACTGTCTCTGAACACAACTAACTGGCCGTGTCCACACAGCGCCGTAACTATGCTAATTTGAACTCACGCTTCCTGCCACCATCGTACATCCAAACATAGAAACATTTTATAAGGTTCGCGCGGGGCTAATGGCCTCGATTCTAAGCAACCGATCGTGTTCGTACAAACGTAGCCATTTTGATAGTATACGATGAATAATTTTTCCTTAAAAAGTCATTCAACGGGTTCAACATAATACACAAATACGAAAATTCTTGTGTATTAGAAGACAATACGTTTGGCTTTTCATAAGTTTCTTTTATCTCCATTATTTTAGATTTTGTGTGTCCTACAATATAATTTGCGTCTCCCTGACATAATTAAGTGATGTGTCTGAAAGACCCGTTTTCAGAGCACGTTATGTTTGTTTGTAAATAAGGTAATGTCTCTACAGATTTGGCACGTACAGTGTTGTAAGATGAAGTATTAAAGAAATTACACTGGTTTACTTTTTATGGCAATAGTGCTAGTTTACAGTAAACTAGAACAAGCCACGCAACAACTTGCAATCCCTACAGGCTTGTCTTCCTACGGGTTTTGCACTTAACTGTTACAGTGTTTACAACTTAACATAAAGCACACAAATTGACTTACCGCTATGAGTTGTTAACTTACGTTATAGAACTTGAAATGGCGAAGCCACAGCCATTTTACCTGAAACGTGACAAAGAAAAACGCGTTTCGCAGTGCCACGTTTTTATATGATTATTGTCGTGTATGTAGTTTATGAAAAACAAATTGAATAACTTGTTAATGTTTAAAAATATTTTATAAAACACAAATTTTACCGTAAAGGCTAATTTCAGAATCAAGTGAAGAAAGAGATATTAATTAAACTGTGCTCTCTAAGCGATTGCATTTAAATTATGAGGAGAAGAATGACATTTAGCTCTTCTGTCTATGAACGACAAGCTCACTAGTCGTAACACAATAATAAAAATATATAAGATACTTATCAGAACAGTTCTTACTTATGAAGGCGAGGCATGGACGTTAACAAAAAAAAGAGTATGAAACACTAAGAATTTTTGAAAGGAAGTTTGTATGACAGGTTTATGACTCGGTTAAAGAAGATGTCGAATGCAGAATAAGAAATAACTAGGAGATAGATGAGCTTTTGATGCATGAAGACTTTGTAAGATTCGTAAAGGCTCAACGAATGCAATGGCTAGGTCACCTAGAGCGGATAGATGATCAGCGCAAGCCAAAGAAAATCCTGAGGAATTCAGGACTCACGTTGGGCTGTAGTACTGTAGAAGGAGAAGAAGTCTACGAACGACAGTCAAAATATTGTTGCTGGTTGAAATTTGATTAACAGTCTCAATGAGTAACAAAAGAAAATTTCGTTAAACAACACAAAGTAACGAATATGACCCCAAGAGTGATCACAAAAACAAATTTATAGGCCTACGTTTGATGTATTGTTTCTATACACCTTATTGAAGCAAAGGACATCATCAGCGTTTACTTCTAAAATAGGTAAAAGTCCCCGAATTTTCATTCGTGCAATGTAAATTAACTCTTGTGCCAGTTTCCTCACTTACCCTTTTACTTCATAAGTCTTTTTACCTTGTATACATTGCACTATGTAATTATTATATATATTATTGCATATATATATATATATATATATATATATATATATACAGTATTACCCCCCCCAATCAGTTTCTTTACTTAGTATAAGATGATTTACACATTCCTATTTCCTATAAATCATATCCACAACCTGTGCTGTTGTATTCCTTAATGGCTTCCTTTACCCATTTGGATTTGTATTCTCATCTTCTTCCTTTAATCAATGGCTTCATGAAATAATAAATCTTTTTACGTATAGGCCTACCAGCTAATTCAAGCTCTTTTTCGGCCAATTTTTGGGCGCAAAAGTATTAGGCCTGTATGGAAAACAAATGCACTTGTCTGTGTCGCTTACTTTCTAATATTTTCATATATTATACTAATATAAACTTAATGCTATACAATTATTTTATAAGTGTAACATGGGTTTTCTCCTACGTATGTAGCATGTAATAAATGAGCTTGTATATTAACAAACGTAGTCTACTTAGAGAACTTCTGTATTCGATGTTTCTAATTACTAAGTGGTTTTGCATATTTGGAATGTTAGGTACTTAAGCCTTCTGATGTATTGTGTACATTTGAGGAAAAGTTACCTGTTTAAAATATGGCGACATATTCTGATCACATTCAGTACATCATAGTTTATAGATCCTGGAGAAATATTATGCCAATTTATGTAAATAAAAATATTTTCACCAACCTGTATTAAGCTGAATTCCATAATATCTTAGTATGCGGATTATCTTGGCACACGCCTATTAAAAACCCGTAAAATTTCAAACAAATATTTGAAAAAAGTATGTAAACATCTTCTCCATATACATTTCATTCACAAGTTGATCAGAGCGATTCAACACCGAACCTACAGTACTCCTACAAGAATACAACGTCGCAAATATATCGGACTGATAGATGAGCCGCAGTAATTGCTGCGGTAGAAGTTATCGTTTGCTGCGCATTAGAATGACTGCGCCACACCGCATGATCGTGCAGTGCGAACGAAGGGCCGTTTTAATATTTCTGTGTCGTCGTGACTGTGACAGGACGTCCGCATTAAGTAGGGAGAGGATCCACCAATCACTTGCCTATATGCTGTACTTCATCACTGTCACAGTCATCGCATGTCCGCCGTAGTAGTTGACCAACATTTACAACTGTTTCCCGGTAATTTACATAACATCGTACTAAACTGTGATGACTTTTTTAGTGGTCTGTTTAACACAGCATTCTAAGAACGTACAACTGATGCTATTCTCAAAAGCAACAACTTAAATCATCATATATCATCTCCCGATTTCTTATTTTTCTGATAATTTTTACATTAATATTGTAAAATATAAGTATAACGAATTATTTATCCATACATTTATACGCTTTATATGTATTGTAATATACAAAAATACTTTTCCTTGACTTCTTTGATGTTATAAAATATTTTTACGACGATTGCCTGGATTGTCGTCTGTAAACTGTGTAATAAATAATTTACACCAGAGAATTTGTTACTCACAATTCTAATAATAGTTTTCAATTAAACCCACTCGTAGACATCAGTTTTATATTTTTATAGTTGTTGTTTAACACACAGTATCGCAACATATATTAAAAGTTACCAATTACCAATGTCCCCACACAATAATGAACACTGAAAGTTTTTCACTAACGTTCTGTAAAAAAAACATATCAAATTGCATGTAATAAGGCAAACTAATAACACGTCTTATCGCATTGATTCATAATACTTAACTCACAGCTACAACTGACCGTTTGCTTTCAAAGTACCGCTACTTATATTTCGCCCTGTTTGCAAGATTGTTCCACGGCTTTCTCAATCCGTGGAGAGTAAGCGACCAGCCTCTGAAAGGCGTAGAAATCTCTAGATGGTTCGGGACTGCGACGTTACCCGGCCATGTAATATCATTTCACTTCTCGTAAGCTGCCTACATCAAGGGCGAGGATACGATTGAATAATGAAAAGTGAATAATCGTAATAGGAATAATAAAAAAAAAAACAATACAAATTTAAATAGTTATAGTAAACGCAACAATAATGTAGGAAAGCTTTCAGCTTGTTAATTTATTTAGTCTGAAATACTTTTTACAATTTAGTTTGCGTTAATTAATTTAATAAATTTATGCATGTAACTTTCTAATCCTAGAAACACTTTAAGGGGAGTCTGACGTCAATTTTCTGAAAAAATTAAGATTTTCTGTTTTTGTTCTTAAATTATTCTATGGTTCATTCGGAACATTTTGATATGTAATACATAGAAATTGGAATGCGTTTTGATTATGAAATTAATTGTTTTAATTAACACTGCACTCCCGCTTGGCCTGTCAGTGCAGTGCGCTTGGACCCATGGTTAGATTATCAACATTACTTTACACTGTTATTAACTTTTTATATTATTTTGGTTATATACAACAGATGTGTGTTTTATAATGTGATTCCTAATTCTAATGTTGGCAGCACTGAGTATATTGTTTGTATATTGCGGGTGCCAGACTCCGCAAGCTGCGTGATACTACAAAAAAAGGAGAAAGACTTGAGGATGGTAAAACATTATCAGGTAAAGTGAGACTTACTATAAACGAAATAGACCTTATACAAAACTACTATGGTTTGGCTATACGAAGGAACATGGAGAGTCTCGACAAAATGTTGAAAGCAGTGTGGGCAACGTATTTCCATAAGTTGTCCACTGATGAAAACTCGCAGCATGGACTTTGCCCTGATGGTGTTGATTCCTGGTGCAAATATAAACTTTCACTAATTACTAAAGAAACATTTATCCATAAAAACTCACTCCCAGCAGCTGTCGTGAATAAAATAAAGCCAATTTTTAGGGACCTGTCTAATCCAATGTTATTACGCAGGTGTCTTCATGGTAAGACACAGAATCCTAATGAATCCTTCAACAATGTTGTCTGGTCACGTATTCCAAAACGTGTTTTCGTAAGGATAGATACATTAAAAATAGGTGTTTGGGATCCAGTGGTAACTTATAACTCTGGTTACTTAGGAAGAATCAAACTACTGCAGGATCTTGCTGGTGATGCAGGTCCAAATTGTGTTGTTGGACTAAAAGTGCTCGATAAGCAGCGGCTCCGAAAAGCAGATAAACAGGCTGAAGAATTAGTGAAAAAGGCAAGAATGGTTCAAAGAAACAAGAAAAGGAAGCTGGAAGAAGATGAAGAAAATGAAGAGGAAGTTTATGGGCCCGGAATTGACGAGTTTATCTAAAGTAAGTGGTGACTGAACTTTAATGCTGTTTTTCTCATAATTAACTTTTTCCATATTTAGGTACACTTTTCTTCAAAACTATACAAGCTAGAGACTTGAAAATTTGTACACTTATGTGTTACACTATCCTGAGCAATGTTGACCACTTTTTATAGAGTTTGAAAATACAATAAAAATGTTATTTCAAAAAACGCGATTAAAAAATTGTGTTTTTTACATCTATTGTTTTATAAAATTATAAGTCACTGCATATGTTACAAAATGTGATAAAATGTGGTCTTCAGTAAAGGTAAAGGTCCTGTTAATTAGCTGTGAAAATTTGAAAGTGTTATCTCAAATGGTTTCTGAGAAAACGGTACCTGGAAAATCAAAATTTTACATTGCTTTAAATGGGACGTCAGACTCCCCAAAGGTGACAAAGGTGACTTTGCAGATACATTTTTACTGATTCTGGTTATATCTTGCATACTAGGTCTCTGACCAGCATATTACGTTGGGATTTTTCTTATGATTAGAAACTTTACTTGTTATCAATGAGAACAAACGTACTCCGACCATCAGAATAAAAATGTGGCTATTGCTTGTCATATGGCTCTTATATCAGTGTAACGTTAATACATAATACATAACTTACTTTGTGTTGTTGGGATTTTGCCGTACAAACTGTAAGTTAAACAACTTTGTAATACATAATTTCTATTTCACGTGTATGCAAAAATAAAGCAGTGCTGGTCTGTAAAATTTTCCTTGTTAGTAAAAGTTTTTCGGGACTTTATAATTGGCGTCCATATGTCTGTTTGTGGCATGTTCAATATAGGCAACAGTTTTCAGCAATATAAACATAAAACTAGTTATCCAAGATTTCGTTTTGTTTTTTGCAGTTGCCTTTAATGATCACCCCCATTCTGTAGAAGATAGTGATTTTGGAGTTCAAAATAACGACGGTTGGCTCTCAAAAGTATTTTTGCACTATTATTAAATCAAACTCAGTTTATTAAAAATAATAGAATAATACGTATTAATTGTTTTATTTAATTATACAATTTGAGTATAAGAAAGATACATTAAGGAACAATTTAAAAATTCTATAATTTTGAAATATTTTTGTAATATTTTCTGACGAAAATTATTCTTAAACGCATTTTATTTTTAAAAATATAGTGTACCGTATCGTATATAGGCAGACAACTTACGTGTTCATATTTTAAGTAGTTAAACATTTTTTTAATTGGCCTAATTTACTGAACATGTTGGAGCTCCTCAAAATGTACACACACTTTCTTTCCCTTTTTCCATCTTGGAACACTCTGCAGTACTTCGTATATGCCAATTTATTCTCTCGTTTTTCCTCACGTTTTCCACCTATATGGTGATAAGAATGTAAGAAGGGGTGTTTTAAACAAGATTATTACATGTCTGCATACCGTATTAGTGACATGTAAAAATTCCATCCAAATCACTCGAGCCCTTTAAGCTCTTGATTTAATATTCCGTTTACTAATCGTTTATCTGTTAATGAGATATTTGTAGTAATTAGGAAAAGAATAATTTTAGATACTTAAAAGTTGTTTTCTGAATGTTTTCGTTATCTTAAAACATTGATTCACTTCAGTGAACACGGAATTGACAAACAGCTGTAAAGGAAAAGTTTACGTTGTATGCTGATATACGCTCAACTAAACATGTAGTGTACTGTATGTAGTGCAGCGAATAATAATCTAGACACTTAGTTATATGTGATGCTTCTATGAATAATGTATCAACAAGACCGTGTGGTTTCATGTAGCCAGCAGACACGTTTACTAAATGGCAAAGCTGCATACTTACTGCATGTTGCTATCTCACGCTGTTAGCTGTAGCAGAGCATTCGCAAGCCACAGTATTAACATAACGAACATTTCTGGTCTCACATAGTGTTGAGTCGAGATGGTAAGTACTCTAATATTTGTGATGCGAGTACTGTAGACACGCCGTAGTGTCTAAATGGTGAACACGTCAGTGAGTTCTCAAGATTTATTCAAGGAAAATCAGAGGTAGGTGAAGGATGGTACAACTCAAAAACATTATTTATATATAAATTATGTGCATGTAAACACTTAAATTGTATATTATGTTTCCATTCTCTATTTTAAAAGAAAACATAACATACAATTTAAATGTTAACCATTATCTACATAATTTGTATTTAATACGTGCATGATTTAATTATGAACATAATTTATAAAACACAAGGCTCGGAATTGGCATTCTTAAGAGAACGTAAAAGGTGTTATAAACTTGCCGTACAAGAGATGAGGCCATAACAGAAGAGTTACAAGTTTTCAACTTTAATGGGAAATTAAAAGATTACAAATTACGGTGGAAAGACACTTAGACAGAATGTCAGATTCCAGACTGGCCAAACATGTCTGGAAATACAAACCTATAGGACACAGATGTGTGAATAGACACAGGAAGAGATGGCTGGCGCAATTTTGAAGGCGGGACAGGCAGCACTTTGCCTATGCCGTGTTGTCAAGATGACGATGATAGTGTTTCCATCCAATTTATAATTTTTGTTTATTTGTGTTTTTAAGTTACCGTTTTCTGCGATTTAAATGTGTACAATTACAATACAATACAAGTTTCGTTTGTATACTTGTAAGTTGTTTAGCTAACTGGTAAAAATCTTGCGGACAACTATATAGTAAATATATAAATTTTTATTTGGCTCACATGCAAAAATAAACGTTTTGGCATTAAATTGGTAAATACGTAATATAACAAACACTCATTTTTACCTCCGATGGCTGGGACCGGTATTTTTTATTCCGAAATTCTGCAGCTTACAAACAAACCTGTGCTGATTACTTTGTTTTTTGGTCACTCTTACGGACGTTTACATTTTGGCGTAGCCTATATAAGATTGACGTAGTTCAAGTTTAAAGAATTTTGGGAGATATGTTTGGCAATCCTGCGGTACACTTTAAACTGCTACACATAGAAAAATCTAGGTAGACTCACGCCAATACAATGCAAGAAATACTGCGTATTTTCTGGAAGTCAGCAGATTTTACAGTAAACTAAATACGAGGGTAGGGTGAAACGTTCCGGGTCTGACACAGAGATAGCGTTACTATGCTTTTTATTTTGAACAGTGTTGTATGATTTCATCCTTTGTAGGCTTAGTTTTGATGATTTAAAGTTAATGAGTTGATTATTATTAATGGCACACCCGACTGGCGTTGTAAGCGCCTCGGGCATCGTTTGATAGGTTGGAAATTCGTTCTGTAATTAAATTTTGTTTTGAAGGGCTTGACTGCAACCAAAATAAAATATCGGTATGGAGAACCATACACGACTTCCATGTTCTAAGATTTATATTTAAAATTATTTTCGAAATGAAATATTTCCATAGAAAATACTTCTTTCTACTTACTGTTTCAGCCTTAACCGCTGTACTGTGGTCACATACGTATACCATCTCACGTTATCGCACTCCATTTTCACTGATGATGGAAGTCGATGGCACTGCCGAAACGTCTCGTTTTGCAGAAAACATTGGTCTACGGCCAAACAGGCCGGGAAGGAATTTTAACAACAAACTACTTTTTTGTTACCGATAACGTATACATATATAAAAAAATTATCCCCTCCCCTTCAACTATAATTTTCGTTTATAGAAAATTACCCCCATCACGTTCAACTAGCCTCTTCATTTATAGATATTTCATCTACGTTTCCACAGTGGATTATTAAGATCTTCTTATCAGGATACTTTATTTATCAAAATTAAGTGCTTTACTCTTGTTACAACAAAAAATGTTTCCGGTAATCTACCCTTTCCCAGCAACCGATCTTCACCAAAATCGACAGACATTGAGTCCTCTACAACACAGGCAAATATGTAAAAAATTATTTGATTCTGTTTGAATTTACGGCAGTTATCGTTCGTCATGAAAAAATTTCTCTTGTTACAATACAAAATGTTGCCGGTAAACTACCCCTTTCCCTTAACCGATCTTTACCAAAATCAACAGACCTTAGGCTCTCTACAATTTACGGATGCATGCAAAAAATTATTATGTTTGAATTTACGGTAGTTAAGGGTCGGCATAGGAAAATTACCGTTGTTAAAACATAAAAAGTTGCAGGTAAACTACCCCTTTCCCTAAACTGATCTTCACCAAAATCAATAGACCTTGAGTACTTAAAAATTCAGGAATGTAGGCAAAAAATTATTTGATTTTCTTTTAATATGCTGCGGCAGGTATCATTCGTCATACAAAAATTACCGTTTTAAAACATAAAACGTTGCTGGTAACCTACGCTTTTCTCTTAACCGATCTTCACCAAAATCAACAGACCTTGAGTTCTCTATAATTCAGGAAGGTATGCAAAAAATTTTTGATTCTGTTTGTATTTACGGCAGTTATCGTTCGTCATAGAAAAAATTACCCCTGTTAAAACATAAAACGTTGCAGGTAAACTACACCTTTCCCTTAACCTATGTTTACCAAAAACAACAGGTCTTGAGAACTCTACAATTCAGGCTGTATGCAAATCATTATTTGATTCTGTTTGAATTTGCGGCTGTTATTGTTTGCCACAGAAAAAATCTACACACAGACACTTCTTAAAAAATGACTTTTTTCATGTTTTGAGGGTAGTACAATCTGAATCTGCAATTACCTCGAACACGATTTTTTTTGCCATCACCATACTTCCATTTCCTTATGGAACATGGAAGTAAAAAGTAACTGAATTCAATGTTGGGAGACTACGCTCCATCCAATACAATGGGTATGCGCTGGGCTGCTGAATTTTAAATGGGTCGGACAAGCACAATCGGGAACCCATGAGTTGGACGTCCCATTGAAGTGACTACGCCAGAAAAAATAAACAAATATCCATAAAATCGTTTTGGAAGACCGTACAATAAAAGTGACTGAGATAGCTAAGACTGGTGCTACCAACTGAACGTGTGCACGATATCTTACACGAATATCTGTGACAAAGATGTGCGCTAGATGGGTGCCGCATTTGCTGCCACTTGACCAAAAACAGTGTCGAAAGGATGTCTCAACCGATTGTATGGCAACTCTACGCGCAATCCAACCAAATTTTTGCCTTTATTCATAACCGTTGTTGAGACTTGGGTAAACCACAACACTCCTGAGACCAAACAAGTCAAAACAATGGACCACAATAGGCAAACCAACTCTAATAAAGACGAAGAAAATTCGTTCTACTGGTAAGGTTATAGCGACTGTTTTGGGAACGACCGTGGAGTAATCTTCACTGACTACCTTGAGAAGAAGTGAACAGTTAATGACGGGTACTGCACAAACCTACTGCATCTTGTAAACGACGAAATCAAGAAAAAACGGCCACATTTAGCGAAAAAGGAAGTCCTGTTTCACGAAGACAAGACAATCCACCATCTCTCACTCCAATTGTTGAAATAGTTAAAATCAAAGGAGTAAAGTCTTCCTCACCCAATATACTTGCCCTATTTATCCCCGAGTGATTTCTACCTCTTTTCTAACCTCAACAAATGGCTCGCGAAAAAAGATTTACTGACGACAATCAAGTCAGCCATGCTGTAAATGGCTACTTTGAATACCTCGACAAATCGGCTTATCAGTCTAGCATAACCGCTTTAGAACATCGTTAGAAAAAGTGTATAGATCTAAATAGAGATTGTGTTGTAAAATAAATGCAAATTAAACCAAAAAAGTGTTGTTTTCCTATTCTGGCCCGGAACTGTTTACCTTAACCTCGTAGTGGCAACTTGAAAGCAAATTGTAACTAATGTTTACATTTGTATTTCTATAGTTGTGTATTTTCGTACTTACGAGTTACCTGTTCACCTTATTGATCTAGCTATAATATTATAATTTCGTTATTGTGTTGATCAAGTGTAATTTACTATTATGCGACTGTCACCTACTGGTAAGTCAATAACGCCCATGAGTAATATTCACGTATGACGTAGAATGCATATATATATATATATCGATTATATAATCGAGTTTCCAATTATTGTGCAACAAGGAAAACGCGCCCTTGTGTTAAAGCTTTAATTATTCTCTCGCAGTTGTTTCTCTTCCTGTATCGTACGTCACGTGTCAGTATTAGTCTAGCTTCGAGCAAAATAAACTTTGCTTTCATTAAATATTATTAATAGCACGACAAACATATTATGCAAAAAAACAGGCTTTATGCACTTCAAAACGAAATTAAGTTCGTTTTCTGTCACGTGTATATGGGGTTATTATTTGACAAAAGTAACCTCCTTTTATCCTCTGACGAAACGTAATACAACGTTGTACCGTGTATGCATGTTTCAAGCTCTCTTTCTCTGTCTGTCTGTCTGTCTCTCTCTCTCTCTCTCTCTCTCTCTCTCTCTCTCTCTCTCTCTCTCTCTCTCTCTCTCTCTCTCTCTCTCTCTCCTTTCTCTCGTTCTCACGCAATTTTCCACTATTTTCGCCCAATCTCGATAGCTCGATTCGTCTATTTATGAAGTAGCTAATACTACAGATCATAAAACAAACAAACGCTTATAAACCTTTCCAGAGAAACTAATACAGTAGCCTAAATATTGTAGAACAATCACATATCTATTACATCCGAGCGTTATTTAAGGGCAGTAGAAGGCACTGTGACGATTCTTGTTGACGTGTAAAAGCACCGTGTAAGTTTGCTTACTGAAACACGGCAATAGTATGTGGGTTTTTCAATACGTGTGCTGTTCTGTTAAACTGAATAAATCGATCTTTGTACCACCAACGTCAGACAGTACTTACATATTTGCACAAAATCGTGCATCGTATTATGCCACACGCGATTATCAATATTTTATCTATGACAGTCTTCTTTAAGTTTATTTTTTCTGTTTTTAATCTAGTTTTATTGACGTTCGTGCGATTTGGACATTTTAATTCAACTCATGATTTTCATTCTTCTTTATAAACACTCATGCAGCTGTTATGCAGCTGTTATACTCACGATTTTACATTGTTATATGTTTTTTAGTATTTTGTAATACATTAGGGCGTCTAAATAACCCTGCCTTTATTTACAATCTTGAAAATGAATGTCCACAAATAGTCATACACCACGGTAACCAAATTATAATTTTCAAGGCGTACTTCATATATATATATATGAAGTACGCCTTGAAAATGCTCCGGGATTACGGAACGAAACGTCTGCTTTTCTGTATATCACATACACGGATGTACCCAAAAACCTGCTACTATATATATATATATATATATATATATATATATATATATATATTGCAACGATACAATTTAAAACTGCATAGATAGGTAATATAGAAATTATTACAACAAAGTCTATATCTGGAAGTAGGAATCTGTACAAACTGCAAGATTCCTTATTCCCCGAGCTGCACGTGGTAGTGGTCCTAGAAAATCAATACATAACAATTCATTTTTATCACGTGTTACAATTTTATTACCCATTTCAACGTATGTATGCTGGTTGGGATATTTTGATGTTTGACAAGTATGGCAGGTTCGTAGTATAGATTTTATTTTCCTAGACATGTTCATCCAGATGAAATCTTCTCTAAGTGTTAAATAGCACTTATATGCACCCGCACGTGCTAGACTCTCATGACATGCCCAAGTCAGGTCCTCAACAATGTTATCAGGAACCATGATTTTCCACTGCCCATCAATAAGTTTATATAATGTATTATTAACAATTTGGTATTTTGGATATTCCTTATCTTTAATTTCTTGACAAATTTTCTTTAATTTTTCATCACGTTGTTGTTGGATACTAATGTTTTTAAGTTGAGGTTTTAAATTATCGGGTAAAACATACTTAATTGCTAAAATTTGTACTTCATTTTTAGTCGCAGAATAGTTTTCCTGCTCTACTGCGATATCCTCCAGTTTATGTTTATTTAATGCTGTGTCTAATCTGCTTTGCTGTATTGGAGTCAGCTTATCACTGTTATTATTGTTATTGTTTACATTTGAGGTAATCTTGGTACGCGGTTTATTTATTTTTAAGTCATTCGCAACAGATTCATTTTTGATGTCCAGATATCCTAACTTTACGTTATAATGTTTGTTATTTACATTGCACATCAAAGTATTATTATTAAAATCTATTACTGCATTTATTTTGCTTAACGTGTCAGTACCCAGTACAACATCATATGCAAGCTCTTTAATTAATAGTACTGGCACATCAATCTCGACTCCCTGTGTTGTGATAGACACCAATGCTTGTCGGTTAATAATTTGATTATCATTTGTAGCTGTTCTAATAATTGTGTTGTTTACAGGTAATATTGGTACCTTCTTAAAATGAGTCTTATGTTTATTTTTAAATTTCTCGCTTATTAACGATACCTGAGCCCCGCTATCTAACAGAACATTTCCTATACAATTATTAATTTTGGCTCTTACTATACTCTTACTATAGTACTCTTATTAACTATCTTAACACTATTGTCATTTTCCATACACCTATTACTATTTACTAGGTCGTCTCGTATACCATTCAGGTATATGCCTGACACACAAAATATTCGCTTATCACTATTATTGCCAACACTAAACTGATGACACTGACTTTTAATGCTATGTTTTTCTGTGCACGGACTCACGCCGTGCAACTTTACAAGTTTTTTGCTTTTCTAAAACTGGTTTGTATTCAGCTACCGACGCGACTTTATCCTGAATATATTTTGGAATGTTTTGTTTAAGTTTATATTGTTGTTGTTGTTGCTGTTGTTTGTGCGATGATTGAATTGATGTGCGTGTTTGGTTGCTATCGCTAATAGGGCTATCAACATTCTCCCATTTGGTTATTAGTAATAACAACTCTTCTATCGTTTTTATGCCTTGTGTGATCACGGCTATTTGAATCTCACGGCTAAAGTGATGTACAAGCTTATTTACCATTTCTACCTCCGACATTGGTGGTTCAAGGTACTTGGCTCGAGACACCAGTTGTATCAGGTATTTCTCCTTGGACCCTTTGGCTGGCGTATATTTACCGAATTATAACTGTACACGGATTTTTCGCTGTACCTCTTCATTCCTATACCGTGCTCGCAAATGGTCTACAAGGTCTTTGTATGCGGTAATCTTATCCTGCACAATCGTGAACCATTCAGCCGCCGTACCTTTAAGCTGCCCCACAACCAAATTAATTTTGTCCACTTCGCTCAAACTGTCGTTAACGGCTTCCATACTACGTTCGCAGGCCCGAAGAAACTGCAAAGGATTGTCTGTCTCGTGGCCAAAGAATTTTGGTTGTGACTTAGGTTCATCAATAGTTTTATATGCGTATGTCGTTTGGGTCGCAAGCATAGAGGTGCGTTGTAAGCTATTAACCCGTTGTCTAAGTTCCTCGAACCGATGTTCTTGTTCGGAGACAAATTCACTGATCGTGGTCGCCTGCCACTGAACTCGTTCCTCGGTCGAACCAACTGTAACCTCGCATTCGCTTATAAGCGAACTATTAACTTCTAATGGCAGCTCAACATTAGCGCGTATAGATTCTACTTTATCGGAGATCTTCTTCTCCGTATCTTCTAACAATGCTTTGTTTTGCTTGCTTTGATCATGGACCGCGGGAAATATTTTTTTGTTTTCGTCGTGTAGTGCTTTGTTTTGTTTAATCGCGTTCTCTTTAGCCGATTTATTTTCATCGCGTATCGTTTCCATATTAGCTAAAATAGCGGCCAATGTTGTTTGCATATCAGCTGATGGAGTTAGAGACTCAGCCATTTGTTTAAAATTTTAAACTTATCCCTAAAACAAAGATTTATCGTTTTGATTTAAACGGGTACGGTTCAACTATTGTTAGCTTAGATTATTAAAATGTAACTGTATACTTGTTTGACGTGGTCAGTGTTCGTCAGTAATCTCGAATCGAATGTTCACAATCTTACCTTAACCTATTTACAACTAACACACAAATATACTTCAAGCCTCCAAAATAATTTGTTTTCACAGAGAATGTGCAAAAGTTTATATACACTCCCTGCGACACAATATTAAAATATAAAACACACTTCAAATGAATTTAGTCTATACACAATAATTAAAATTCTTAACCTAAAATCGTATTAACTATTCAAATCGTGCCCCAAGTTGACGGCTCCAAATACTATCTATGCAACGATACAATTTAAAATTGCATATATAGGTAATATAGAAATTATTACAACAAAGTCTATATCTGGAGGTAGGAAAATTTATTAAATCAAAACATTATATTTATTATTGTCTTATTACTTTATAATATTAAATTGTTTATAAAAAAATGTGTCTTTCAATACTTGAGTCTATTACTTGTTTTATAATTATGTTACTTGTTCCGTTTAATTCCACTGTTTGCGTAGCTTCTCGATGCAGTTCGACTGGACCGCTGCAACACTGCACATCGTCCGTTCGAAGATCACTAATGCTGACAATTCACGTCGTTGCACCCACGCACACTGCGATACGAACTGTTATTGTTTACAACTTAAATATACTTAATCTCAGGGATTTTAAAACTGGGTAAAATAGATCTGGGTGTATTGATCTTACACAAACTACTGATTCTTAAAGTGTTCTCGCGTAACTATCAAAATATCTCGGTAGATATTTTGTCCCTAGCGGATATCTTCCACTATACGCGAAAAGCACTAGAATAATCTATATATTAATTGAGTTCTGTGAGTGGTATTGGTTTTGAAGACCGTGAACCAACTTCTAAGTCTACAGGAAAACGACCTGTCTTGTCACGAAAAACTCGTGGCAGCGAGTACGTCTTTCTATAACGAGTCCTAAGAAGAAACTGAGCAAAGTGCTCTCGACAGAGGACCAACTCAAATAATTTTTAGACCTTCTGATTGTTTGAAACTTAAGCAACGTCACAGATGAGAACACAGATAGACTGACATCAGGCTTAAACTCGGTTCGATACTGCAAAGACTTGTCTAGATTTAATCTACAAATTTTATTACTTTCTAAGAGATAACGAGAATAAAAGACGACTGATTTCATAAAAAAAAAACATATAAAAATTACAGGTGTGGAGAATTGTGTATATGGAAAATGTAGCTTATAACCATTAGAATACTCTGTCCAAGTTTCAGAACGAAAGTTTAATTTTCCTCGAAGTTATTAAATCAAATGTAAATCACACGCGCACCCGCGCACTTACACACAAGTATTTCACATGCCATACAAGAGAATAAAATTGTGAACATTATGACATAACATATTTTTTTAAACATAGCTTGGTTAAAAACGTATGACTACTTTACAAAGAACAAAATCAATTTAAAACATGTCTATGGCCATCAGAAAATGTTATATAGCATTAGTATTCCACATAAATAAACTTCATATCCTGTGTACTGTTGCAATATATATATATATATATATATATATATATATATATAAACTTCCATTCTCGTTAAACATCATAAAATTTAAAGATTATTCATTTTTAATAAATTTAAGAGTTCTTTTAAAAATGTACGTGTTTTGTTAGCACTATCAGGGCAGATTCTAAAATACAGTTTAACTAGGAATAGTCAATCTTAACGTCGTTTTTTGGTTTTAAAACAGTTTTCATCTAAGTACTGAGGTTAGTGTCAGTAAGGACTGCAACTTGTTTTAAAATTGAACGTTTAAGCTTATAATATTGAACACTACTTCTAGTTGGTTCAACTGGTTGTTTATTAATCAGCTTTATGTGTTTGGTCATTCTTTTGATATTTGGACTACGCAAATTAGGAACGTTTGGTTGTTTCCAAATTTTCCTCTCCTATTCTTCTGATGAGTCTACACGTTTTCCAGTAGCCCACTGACATAAAATTTTGTTTAGCGAGAATTACACAAGGTATTCTTTGCTTGTCTCAGGGACAACGTAGACGTAACAAATTTTTCCCACTAACTAGTTAGTTCATAAGGACAGCCAGTTTCCAAACAACGTGTTATAAATTTTACGTCAATTTTTGAGGCTCTAATTGAAATAACAGATGAAAAGTGTTTAAGCTGACACACCTCCCTACTTATTCGATAAGCCTGTTAGGCAAACCCTGTGATCCGAATTGATACGAATTGTAACAACGAATTTAACAATATGCGTCATTAGAGACGTCATAACTACTATAACTATCCTCAGAGTCACAGAGGAGTGACAGAAGATATTTATTTTAGTTGACACGCTTCTCTTCTCATTCTGCTTATTACGTGCAGAAAGCTTATTAAAGCTTATTAAACAATGTACCAATTGTGGAACACTAATCAAGTGGCGTTGTTAGAGGCGGGTAATACGCCTGATGATTTCCCGTAATCTGTGTAAATTGACAACACCGCACGCGAGCGAGGCGTCTAACCACCTAGTGTGCGCGGAAATGCTGCATTACGTGAGCAGACACCCTCTACAGGTGTAAAGTAAACGCTCTTATTAAAGGCGCAGTACTACTTAATAGGCAAATTCAAACCACTTGCCTTATAAAAACACTAGTTAACGACATTCACGAAAAGCGTTTTTTTGAATAGTATTAAATGATGGAAATAATAATAGAACGTTTTATTGGAAAGACGAATTATTAGGGAAATGTTAGGCCCACGAAAAACTTCAGAAGGTTGGGAATTAAGAAGAATGGTGAAATATATCAAAGTACAGAAAATATAACAGAAACAATGAGAAAAAGAAGACTATTATTTTTTGGACATTTATATAGAATGGACGACAATAGGTTAGCAATGCAGATCTTCAAATATCTGTGAGGGAAGAAGTCAACATCAAGTTGGATTAAAGAAGTCTAAAAGGATTTAGAAAAACATAATATAGGCTACACGTAGAAGAAGCAACTGAAAGAGAAATTTTTCGGGCAAAAGTGCTAAAAATGGAAGGAGTCCAGAATACGATAGAGAAAAACGTACGTTCAAAGTGGACTGAAGACAGGAAGAAGAGACACAGCGAAAAGATGAAAGAATATTGGAGAAAAAGAAAAGAACAAAGAATAAAGAATTGAAATTGGCATGTGGTCCTTAGATAGCCGACACAAAAAAAAGAACGTTTTAAAAAGGTTCATCGTGATAGTAAAACAGGGCTACAAAATAAACGATAATTATATTTTTATCGTAATATAAAGTATAGAAGACCCTCTGTATAGCTAACCACACTCACGTGACTAACCATAAGCGCTTTCGACTTTCCAACTCATCTTCTCGTAAGGTTAGTAAGCGATATGAAAGTGAAATGGTAACCATTTATGGCTAATGTAGTTGTTATTAATATGTAGCAATTCATTAACCCACTGCTGCTAACGCAAGTTTAATAGCCTACATTCATATAAAAGTGAAGACGTCTCGAACTGCTTTTTGTGAGTATGTGTGAAACGGACACATCAAGTGGCGGTGACACAGAAGTTAAGCAATCGATTTAAATAATTGCATTCAGTGATCCAAAAGAATTAGAGCTCCGTGGAATTACAAGCCATGGAAGAAGGAGAAGAGAACACAGCTTGACATCCGGATGAAGAGATTAAAAAAAGTCATGGAACACCTAGACTTGCCAAGAGGACATAATGGTCAGACAAAAATGGAATAATAGAATTATCTTTATGTAAACTGGAATTTTTAGTATTAAATATATACTGGATACAACAAGGAACTGTGTTCGCTCGTTATAAATAATCAGTGATGGCAATGAGATTCAGGTTTCACTAATTTGAGAATTATGTATATGAAACGTTAACTGATTGCTTATTTTTATTGGAAGTCCATTTATGTAGATCCTCTTAATGTAATTTTTCTTCGCATTTTCTTCAGTATGTTTTTTATCTTCTTTACAGATACCATTAAAAATTTTAATCGTTTTTGTGTTACATATAAATTTTTTATATTCTCATTTTAAATTTATATCCGATCAGCGTCACAATTCTGTATGGGTACGATTTCTCAATAACGTTTCCTAAATTAACTGAAATCGTTTTTGGCAATTGCAATAATTATAATAATTTTGCCGTGTTTAGTGATTGGCATTTGTAATAATTAATGACAAATTTCCTTTTTAACTTGGGTTAGTTTTTGTCTAATGATCAGAGATGTTGAAAGTCGAATGCGTATTTAAACGAATGGGATGGAGCGAAACAATGTCAGTATTCCTACACACTTTATGCTTTTGAAATGTGTAAAACTACTTGTAAAAAATTTGTAAAAAGAAACCACAAGTGTTTTGTGAGGGACAAGAGAAAGGCAAGTGCAAAGCAAAGTATATTTGCTTTGAAATGAACACACGGAATAGAGACTCGTATTTCCTATTTACCTAGTTCCTAAAGGGGAAACGAAGATCATAATCAAGTAAGCTAGGTAACAAGATAAAATCCTGGTTCTTGTTGATAATTCTACAAACAATTTCAATGGAAATTGTTTTGACTTATAGCTTGACACTTGGCATTAATCGAAATTTGTTCCTCACTATCATAAAATTATTTTTAAAGAATATGTCATATCAAAATATCTATAATTAATTCAATAATTTAAAAGTCCAACACTTTTCTAATTAACATTTTTTTTACGTTAAGCCACTAAGTAATCTAACTATAACCATACACTATCTTCCTGACACCATTCCGACAAACAGACCTGTTCCCAGAGAACGTTTGATGTTACCATAATACTGAAGTGTTCTAGAGATTTGGCACGTACTACGTAGTAGGTTGTAGAACTGAGGAAATTAAACTGGTTTACGTTTATACCAGTACTGCTGGTGTTAGTAAAATAGAACAACGCGTAACGACTTCAAACCTCTACAGGCTTACTATTGTAAACTGCGTGCACTTAAATGCTAACCTTACTGCGTTTATAGTCGATCAACTCCGTAAATAATTTCAATGGAAATTGCTTTGACTTTTAACTTGACATTTGAGATTAATCGAAATTTGTTCCTTACTACCATAAAGCTATGTTTAAAAAATACATCATCTTTTACCGCATGAGTTCACACGGCGTATGGAACTTGAAAAAGACAAACGCATTATAGGAAACACAATTTTTTCAGTTTCAATTATCGAAAATCTTATTGACAATCAGTATCAAATATAGCTTCACACATTTGCTGTCAGAGAAAATTGGTTAATAATGTTAAGAAATACATTATGGAACCCACATTTTTAAGAAAGAATACAGTCATAAATAAATGTAGAAATAAAGTACGTATATTCAAACTGTGATTTTCAAACGAATAGATTGAGACTATATGTTTAATGAAAATAGAACAACATCTGTTTCTTCAGATTAAGGAAAGTGGTGTAATTTGTGGTGTTAGTTTTGTCACAAGGCAATCAGAATCGGAAAGTATACACAACTGTTGCATACAACACAATGTACATAGCACCAAGCAAGGCAGAGTCAGGAGAATTAGCGGACAGGACATTCAACAACGTAAAAACAAAACCGAATGTCAACAAAAAATGTGTGGCCGTAGATTAATAAACCTACTTAATGTGTTTCATAGATTACATATTCTACAATATTTAGAGCAAAGAGCGTAGTCGCGAGCAATTCTTCAAAAGCAGTTGATAGAGAGCGAAGTAGTCGAGTTTTGAGTATGGATTCCTGCGTACTCTAACCTTAGGCAAACTCCAGCACTTTTTCTTTACCTTTCTTATATTTCTAAATCTACTTTACCTTGTACTTCATTGTTTTATGTACTTATATTATGTATTTGTATTGTGTTATTTTATCTTCACACTTTCTTTCTCCCTGGTACTTCACAACCTATAGTCTTTCTTCTTATATTCTTGTTTACCTGTATCCCTCATAAATGTACAACCCACTTTCCCAATTTATTCTTTATCCTAAGTTAATTCCTAAAGATCTTTATAATTCTGTTGTTCGCAGTTTTGAATGCGTGCTTGAGACTTGTTAATTTACGCAAGTAATGTCTTATGTCTGTTAGGTTTATTTAAAACTGAATGGAATGCATGTTCTGCGACTGTATTAAATAACATACCCTGTACGACTACTACTACTACTACTACTACTACTAATAATAATAATAATAATAATAATAATAATAATAATAAAGCTAGTAGTAGTGGTAGTAGTAATAGTAGTAGTAGTAGTAGTAGTAGTAGTAGTAGTAGTAGTAGTAGTAGTAGTAGTAGTAGTAGTAGTAGTAGTAGTAGTAGTAGTAGTAGTAGTAATGATGAAATGATGATAATAAAAAGAAGGATCACATTTTACAGGTACTTGGTCCAGATGAAGCCAGAAAGACTAACAGAAAGAATACTGGGCAATTTCGATAACAATCCCAAAACACAATTTTTTTTTATTCACAGAAGTATAAATGAATCTCACTGAAATGGAGCTTACAAAAGATGATATTTTGGACAGTACCGTCTTTAAGAAATAGATTAAAAAATTTGGGGTGAAGAGAAGCGGCAAATAAAACTATTAGACAGAAGAAAGGGAAAGTAAACATAGTAAGATGGTGAAAGAATGTTAGAAGTAAAGACAAACGAAAAATAAGGAAAACCATTAAGAAGTTATTTTACTTAGTCCATAGTCGGCCAGAATTGGAGAATAATAATAACAATAATAATAATAATAATATCTTTTGTGAAGACCTCCACATTTCCCCGTATATCCATCCCAACCTTTTTGAAGATTTTTAACCAACAAGGAAGTAGAAAAGTAAATAAGTAATAATAAATAAGTAAATAAATAATAATATTAGTGCAGTAATGATAGAGTAGGCCTATTCAATTTTCCCAGGCCGCCATACAACATATTGGAGTGGTTATTACGAATTTTATGTGAGTAGTGTTTGCAGGAACACATAGTAAACCACGTTTCACATGTAATTCTGAATTGTTCAGTTTGTCTTATTTAAATATTTTAAATGAATTTTATGACTTGCTTGACACATTATCTCTCACATTTTATTCACAAATTAACCAGAGCGATAGAACACCGAACACCGTGTATCGCTATATTACCACTACAACACCGGGCATACATCCCGCTGATATGGGATAGTAATTACATCGGTAGACGTTGTCATTTACTGTCCATTGAAATGACCGGACCGTTCGCATACCACATGACCGTACAGTACAGTGCAAACGAAGTGTCGTTTTAATATTTCTGTGTCAGTGTGACTGTGACAGCGAGGTTCGCATTAGCGAGAGGCTACACCAGTCACTAGCCACCGCATTCCATCACTGTCACTGCCACCGTCATTCGCATCGATTTTCAGCTCTTTTCCGCTTTCTTTTTTAACGGGTTGTTTAACGAATTGTTTTAAATCGTATATGTGTGTATACAATAATAATTTCGCTATTTCTAGGTCGCTATTTTTATTGTGGTCGGTAGCAGTTATTGCTAACCGGTATCTGTTCTCCACGAGCTTATTAAAATCTGCCCTCTGTTCCTTGATGTTCCACGTATATTACTACGTTTCTACCATTTTTCGTTGCCTATAATGTTACCTGGTATTATCACCTCCATTTCCAGAACCAGAAAACTCGAAAGGTTTTCAGAGGAAAGATAGCTGGTTATCTTTCTACCTTTTCTTTGTCAATAAATTCTGTCTATGGTTCTCTCTCTTAACAATGTATCGTGGAATATATTGTCTGGTAAGTTGAGTCTAACCATTCTTTTGTACTGCTGTAAAACACTGCTGGTTGTTACGTCTGATATGAAGCCAAATGAATCGACCTCGTCCATGAGTATATAAACATATCCACTGATGACCTTCCTTTCTGTTCCACGTTGAAGACGTTTCCTGGATTGCCTTATAAACACGCGATGACTTATGTACACTATATTTCTCAGACCACCAGATAATGATAGCTCAATGTGGTTACGATATTAAATATATGACAAGGAAACTCACCGAAGAGTACAAGAAGTGGGGTTGGAAGTAAACATGCAAACAACAGAACATGTATTAACTAAAGGACATAAACGAGACCTCGTTAGTCACAGATATAGTCACAAAATTAAAGGTTGTAATTTATAATGGAATTGCAGACGTTGCAAATACAAAAGCTGCTTAGGAAGGAAATTTTGTTACTAAATGGTTTTTCTTTAGATTAAGAACATTACAAAGGAAAATAAAGAAACACATCTATAGTATACTTGTAAAAAACATTATCATTACATATGGTTCTGAAGTATGGCTCCTGATTGAGGGAACATACAGCGTACTAAGAACAATCTAAATTGATTTTTGGCAAACGTCCAGAAGAGAGTGAATACTAAGCTTACGGAAAAGAGGAATTATAGGGTAATGGTTAAGTTTAGCGTGACGTCATACAGTAAATAAATAGGCCTAATTGCACTCGTATGGACATATATAACGATCTACCAAACAGGCAATCCCAAAACGAACCGAACATAGTAGTCCCAAGGTAAAGGAAGAGCAAACAGAGCAATATTAAGTTGAAGGTAAGGCATAGATGCGGAATTGAGAGAAAGGGAATCTTGGACCATTTATGCAGTAACCAAAACAGATGAAAACTGGAAAAAGAAAAACGTAGAAGAAACGTGACAGAGAAATTTATACTGTAATAATATAAATAATTTTCTCAACTAAAAAATTTGACGGGTTTTGAAGAGTCAATAAGGCAGCACACCTTTCACCTGGTACAGATACCGGACTACTTATACACGCGATCAAAGAAATGTGACACACTTTGCAAATAAGAGCGCGTCTTACCATATGCCTATTACGTCGGCTGGTTACACAACAATACTAAATGTCGAATACCTTACGGAAACTTTTAATCGATTTTTTGTGATTGAATTAGGTGTTTTTATTTGTGGCTCCTTGATATGCCATCCAAAGAATATGATACCAAGTAATTCAGTCATAAGTTAGTCTTACGCCTTGAATAACTTGCCTGCAACATACTCACATGCTGTTTTATCAGCGGATATTTTTTTGTTTCCATTAATTTTTTATACAACATTAACAACATTGTACACATTATATAACATTGATTTTATTAATTGTTTGTAATTGTGTTCCACGTATTTTTTTTAGAAACAACCATTTTTAACGAGTTTTCTTCATTATTCTGAGTACTATTTATGTGTCCGACATCAGTTCGTGGCGATAATGAAACCTCTACCATACGAGTAAAAGATGAACTAATTGTATTCAATTAAAAATTAATTGATAGTAAATAGTTATTTCTATTATATATTATTTTTTTCATTGATATCATTTAAGTGTATAAAACATTCTTTTAACAGCTGTAGGCGTGTTCCTTGATATTTGTATTACACTTTGCATAATAGTTAGCTTAAAAATTCAGCAACTGGTTTTCAGTAGGTAGGAAATATATACAAGAAAATTCCAGATATACATTTTACCTCTAGTAGCCTTTGATTTTATTATTTTACTTCTATTACATTCCTTTACGTCTTTGGCATTATCAGTTGTGACTGAACTATCTGTTCCAAAGTGATGTTACCGACAGTTGCAAAACTGTATTCTAACACGATTAGTCACGTACTACGACTTAAGTCGCTGCGTTAAGGAAATTAAACTGCTTCATGTTTATAACGCTAGTGGCTGGTTACTATCAATTAAATGTTACACGCAATAACTTGAAACCGCTCTAGACGCATCCCGGCTTATGCACTTATTGCTAACGTCAGAATGTTTATAGTCAGACATAATGTACAGATATTAACTCTTCCAACCGCTTTCAGCGTGTTTACGGCTCATGATCTGAATTACGAAAGCTTTGACGGCCTACCTAAAACGTGATGTAGTAAAACGCTTCCCTACATCCCTTACACATACAAAATGTAACAATCTTACGTTTTCTTACAAACCTAATGACGCATACATAGTATATCAAGATCGGCTCTGTTTATCCCATGATGTTTAATATTAAATTTATAAAATACTTATGATGTTGGACAGACGTATTTAAAAGTCGTATAAAGAAAATATTATCATCATACCTGAAGCACTGAGCCGATGAACTGTTGCGTTTTCTAAGCGTGGTACAATTTACAACATGCCGCTGCCAGAGAGAGAAATTAGAAACGTTTTACGTTTAACCACGTGCAGTAAGGAACACAACAAAATAAATCGAATATACGTGGACTCTTTACGCTATGGCCTACCTAAAACGTGACGTAGGCAAACGCATTCCTACAATCCTCACAACACAAACTACAACAACCCTACACTTTCTTACAAACATATTCTTACAAACCTTTTGATACATAGCCTACATAGTATATCAAGATCGGCTAGCCTTATTCGATGATGTTTCATAACTAATTTATAAAATACGTACAGTGTTGGAAAGAGGTATGTAAAAATCACAGAAAGAAAATACCATAATCATCCCTGAAGCACTCAGCCGATAGCCTGTTGCGCTTTCTAGCCGTGGCGCAATTTGCAACACACCACCGCCAGAGAGAAAAATTATAAATATTTTACATTTAACCATGTGCAGTAGAATATGGTCGCTGACGCCAAAAAAAGGAAGAGATAAAATTAAATGGTATCTATGAGATTTTTGCATATCGCTACGTGGAAGGGTAGAAATGAATTTAAAAAAATTTGCCAGAATTCCGTCACGGGTTTTCAAAAAAGGTACATGTACAGCAGCAGGAAAGTAGAGTAAATCCATTTTTTGTAATAATCTCGCAAAATAACAAAGTTATGAAAAAAACACAAGACACCAAAAACAAAGAGCGACAAATTCTCTTTCAAGAAGACACAGTTTTATGGAGTGCAGCAAAACATTTGAAACACAACAAAACAAATCGTGTAAACATGGATTCTTCACACGACGTGGTTCAAATTGTCCGTGTAAAAGGGAATGAACTTTATTGCCCTTGAGTACGGACGATGATCACAGTTTTTTTGTTTGGTACATAGTTTAACTGTGCAGTACAATGACAATCGAAGCATACGACCTTACTACACTGAGATTATGTAGAGCTGTAATGCGTATCAAAATAAACTCGTTTCATGTTATGGCGGATTACAAATAACCAGAGTAATATAAAAATAATTAATATTATTCAAGAGTACGTAGATGAAAAGTAAATTTATTGTTTTGACTGATTTTATTATTAAACTGATTAGTCATACACATTGTATTATTAAACTGATTAGTCATACACATTGTATTATTAAACTGATTAGTCGTACACATTGTGTTATTAAACTGATTAGTCATACACATTGTATTATTAAACTGATTAGTCATACACATTGTATTATTACAAAGCTTCTCGTCGGTGACTCTTCTACAGTTCAAATTTTTTGTAGAGTTTCGGGCGTAAAGATTTTATATGTAAAAGGAAGTACTTTTTAATAAAGTTTGCTTTATACACGATGTCTGTCCCAAATAGTACTGAAACTGCATTTTTCTCATGAAGTGGGAATGTTGTGACATCAAAAATTTAAAAGGTAATAGATATAAAGTTTCTCGTAAATTACATACCAAATTTTTAATTCCATAACCTTACAAGATTTGTCTATGCCATAGTTTGTGTTGATATTTGTTTTGGTTCACGTCACATAAATAGAGCTACATAATATTGAACAGCTTTGTACAGTCCCAATTTGTGTCAAACTTCAAGACAGTGCAAGAAACAAATATTTTAAATTAAAATTAATTTTTCAGCGATAGAACCGTCCCCTAGCTTCAGGTTTTTAGGTAACACAAAGCTTTTTGGTTGACCATGAGACTGTAAAAAGTAATCCGGCCTGTTTTGGATGGCCAAACACAGCGTTAATTGATGAAAATGTGGAAAACGTGATAGGACTCATAAAATATGAAAATTGTTTCATGGTAACAATGGTTGGTTATGAATTAACCTTAAATAAATTTGTGTGTATAATTTGAGTTTCACCCACAGATTGTTATCCGTTGGTCGCTTTGTCGTCAGAACATTTAATCTCATACCATACTCAAAAAGAGCATTCCTGTGGCAGACCAGCGCCCTTACTCATCTGATCTTACTCCACCTGATAGTTTCCTATTTTCAAAACAAATAGAAATTATCACGTCTTTTTATAACTGACGAACCAACTCAAAACGTTAGCAGATGAAGATTTCCATCATCTGCAGTGTTTTACTGCTGTCAATCCCATTACTTTCTAGACAAACTGAATAGAAAATCAATGTATTACTAATGTTATAAGAAAACACATAATTATGTATAATTATCTATAACAGTTACAGTAGGTTTACTGTTACGAACGTGGTACACTATCTACAATACAAAAAAGCATATTACCTTATTACAGTTAGAGGACGCCTTCCTGTGTTTAGCTATTCCTTATAACTACGCGTCTTTGTATTATGAATATTTAGTACTCAGGTCTTCCGGTGTATTTGGTCTAAGATGTGGCGATCAAGTCCTAACATTTCACATCACATCGCGCGTTACAGATTCTGGAGTACTGTTCTGACACATAAGGGGAACGTGTGCCCAGCGGCAGAGCACACTCCCCTTGTAATGCAGTATTGTTCGCATTGTTTTGATATTCAAATATTTAAAATAAATTTCAAACTACCTGATTGATTTACTACGCCCCTATATTTTATTTGCAAATTAATCAGAGCGATACAATATCGTATCTAGTCTATTGCTACATAAATTTAATCCCAGAAATACATTCTACTGATAGATGGCCGGCAGTAAATACCGCGATAGACGTTATCGTTCAAATGACTGCGCGTCATACCGCAAAACCATCGTACAGTACAGTGCGAACGAAGCGGCGTTTTAATGTTTCTGTGTCGGCTGACTGTGACAGCGACGTCCGCATTAACAAGAGGTTCCACCAATCACTCGCCTCCATATTTCATCACTGGCACAGATATCGTACGTCCGCAGCAATTCACGTCCATTTGCACAGCCCTTCCGTAGTGTTTTACATAACAACATATATAATTTTTACGAATTGTTTAATACAGTGCTCTAACAACACATACGTGTGCGATATAAATTATCAGTAGAGAATTATGGCGGAGAGAGAATTGGAGAATAACAGCACGGTTAATGGAGTATAAGGTGAGTGATAAATGCGACACGTGGCGCAAAGGAATCAACTGAAAATGGTATAACAATCGGATGTAATTGTATATACCTTTATTGATTTTATGCAGCAATTTGACATCGTTCTGAAGCATAACCTTGGAGCAGTGACTAGAATGACAACGGACAGACCATGCCCATGAATCTTGGCTGCCGAATATGTTACGTACACGCAAGGCTGACTAAAGGTTCGGCCAGCTCTGGGGGGGGGGGGGCATAAGTGGCATAGGACACTAAACTAAAGTCGGGAAAAAGGAAAATACAGAATTTTTTCTTTCTTTTGTACAATTTTGTACATCTGTACAATATCTGTACATGATGTTTATATTAATTAACCTCTATTATTTAAGACCAATGGTATGCCTATACTGCCACATAACATATTTGCCTTTAACTACTCGTCCGCATATACTGCAAAACATTAACAGATATTTACAACAGCAAGTCAAATGTCATTGTTGATTCTGGTTCCGCTAGTATTCCTTCCATGCGCCTCCGAGAAAATTAAAGTAGAACTAGATTAACATGAGCAAACGGTTGGTTGTTTAAGTGCATGTATTATTTTCTGATTTACAGCCACGTACGACTCACTTATCAATAGGTTTTTATTGGTTAAAATAAAATATTCTTTAAGCTGTTGCTGGATATATTACGTTATAGTTTGTGAGACAAAAGCACCGAGTAATAAATTAAAACATTTTTTTTTTATATTGGAGTATTTCCTCAGTGCTGAGAATTTTTCCTACTAACACACTGCAAAAACAAATTACATACATTACATATTCAACACATTATAAATACATATTACATTATACAGTAAAAATTGAAAAACAATTTCCAATACACCTAGTCATTCTCCTTGAATCATGGTTCTCCCATTCTCTGTATCATCAGCACTTTCTAATTGAAAGTCATATTTGTTCTTCCTAATTAAGAACGGCGCCATAATTAGAAGGACAAGGATAGTCCTTTTACTTGACGGCCATCTATGAATATTTCTGTATACAGGCAATTTATTTTTTTACTCGGCTTCCCCTTTCTTCTTCTACCCTCTGGCTTCCATTCTACCACTTTTTTGGGGATTTTACATTATTCTTCTTAAATGGCCGTACCACTTTAGTATTTTTTGTTCTATCACTTCCTCAACCGTGTTATGCACTTCCATTATTTCCTAGATTGATTCGTTACCTACTTTTTCTATCCATGATCTACTAGCCGCTCTTCACCAGTAATCCATCTCTGGTGAAAACAACCTCTTCCGATGTTGTTTGTTCAGTGTCCACGTTTCTGCTCCGTATGCCATTACACTCTGAAACATTGTCTTGTAGACGGTTTCTTCGCTTCTATTAATTACTTTAGTAATCCATAAATTTGAATTTAACATTCTTATTGCTCTTCGGCTTTTACAAGTTCTTTTCCCTGTATCCACATTAGATGATCTATCCAGTTCCATTATTGACACTAAATGACGAAATCTTTCCACCTTTCTAATCAAATTCTCATCAATATATAAATTATCTGGGTCAGTCGTAATGTACTCGGGTTTACTATAATTCATTTGTAAACCTCATTTTTTTATTCCTTCTCAAAATAAAGATAATAATAGCAACCATTTATTTCACGGTTTTTCTATCTATCTACCAAATACAAAAATGAAAATATGTGTTTGGGAAAAACGTAGTTTTTAAATAAGATTAAACAAACAAGCGTTAATGATCAAAGCCGAGATAGTCGTGCAAAAGAATTTGATGACAGTGATTTTATCGGAAGGGTTGAATGAACAGGAGGTGTCTAAAAGCCACCTAACACTGGTGAACATTTTATATCGAGCCGCCCATGAATACACAAGTATGTAATGCAGCTAATAATATTAATAACCGAGCCTGTGTCACTTTTGCGAATACTGTATCTGGTCGGCGTCTACGAATACTGTTACAGACTACATGTAGCGGGCAGACACAGTTGTCTCTCATACATTAAATTGGAAAGCTTTGTTTACGCTACTCTCTAACACTGCTGTGATGGAAAGTTCGCGAGTCACAACGCAAACCTAATGGACATTTCCGGTTACATAACATTGTCTGTCTCTGTCTGCCTGTATCTCTCCCTCTCTGTCTGTCTGTCTGTCTCTCTCTCTCTCTCTCTCTCTCTCTCTCTCTCTCTCTCTCTCTCTCTCTCTCTCTCTCACTCTCCCATGTTTTCAAGATTGTTATCGACAGTAATATAATAGAACCTACCGAAAAATACAAATAAACCTGCTGACAACTTTGTTTTCTATCCGATGTGCAAACGTTTTGACAATTGTATACATTGTGTCCATCACACTGCATGCGTAAGTAGGTCAATGCTTAGTAAACTTGGAGAAGTTTGTACAGATAATCTGACGGCATATTTACCGTCCGGCACTGACAATTACACTACTACTGAGAGACAAAGAAATATCACGCTCCTTGCACATAGTGCTGCCTTAACCCGTGTGTCTGGAAAGACACGCCATACTAGAAGTTGAATATTTTCACCACAAATTTCACCGATATTTCTGTGCTTGTGTGCGTGCGTGTGTGCATGTGTTATCCTGAGCAAACTGTAAACGTGTCGGATATTTCTGATAAAATTACTAAGTCTTTGTTTCCTGTAGGCCTACAATTAGGAATAGGCTACTATTCCCATCTGTAATTCGTACGACTTGTCTTTATACATTGCGATATCCAAACAAAACTCTTAATATTTATAATACTTATAATTCTTAGATTTTGTTGTCCATGACGTCTCTGAGTGTTATCGGCAACCAAAATGTATTATTACGACATGAAACACAATTATTTTAGATAAAAATTATTAAAAAGTTTTCGCTCATTGCGAGCTTTATCATACGCTCAGAGGCTTCGTAGAAAGAATAGTGTTCCGTGTCGTAATACTAGGCCTACGTGTTGGTTATTGGTAATGTTACTTTGAGTATTAATGTAAAACAAACAGAAAGAAATAAATGAGTCACATACTTGCATACTAAAACACCACGTGTATTTTCCTTGTGTTCCATTATATTGGCTAATTATAATTAAGCCATTTCTACTTTCTGACGTATTGAATCACAAGTATAATAGAACATTATATTTAATACAATTAGGTCGCTGTGTGAAAGACACTGCCGACTATGTCAGCTGATAAGGATCTGACACTTAGTTACATGTTTCGTCATATCATAATATGTTACGATAAGTGGATCATTCTAAGATTATTTTTCTTCATTATGGTACTAAGTTACAAATTAATCGAAGCAATTAATTTGACTCAGTCGTAGATCGAAGTGAGTTATCAGTTTTGACTCGATCGTTTGACATTTGTCTCTCTGTCTTCGGTGTCTATCTGTCTACTCGGAGTATGTCTCTTGATAACTTTTGAATACATCAACAGATTTTCGTAAAATTTGGTACACGCACGTATCCACTTGTTTTCCTTCCAGAACCTTATTATTTTTTAGATTGATCCCTCTAAAACCAGGTAGATGAGAGGCAAAAATTTGTGAGGCGTCAAAATTGAGAAAAAATCGTAAAAACCCTCGTGGGGCAAAAAAATAAAGGGAATTTAAACTATTACATGAATATAGTGTTTACTTTTAAATTTTCTTACCGCTAGAGCTTAAACACTGGGTGAAAATTTTTATAAAATTCAAAATATTCATATAGGGTATCAAATTAAAAATAATTTTAAGTAACATCTGAATGTAGTATTAAAACTGAGTTTCTCAAAGTTGAATTAATTTTAAGGTTTGGAAATTTCAAGATTTTAAAACCCCAAGGCCCAAAAAGAACTCAAAAATTTGTAAAATTGTGAAAATCCATCAGGTCATCGTACTAGAAGGAATTGTAACCCAGATCCGAATGTTTTAGTTTTATTGTATCATTGTGTGCTCTACTATTGTTATAATTTGTGCTCTCTAAAAATAGTAGAGATCGAGATTTTTGTAATTTTTTCATGATTGAAAAATTATCTAATGTCAAAATTTGTGTAATAATAAATGCAGTTTGTTCAAAATAGGCAGCGAATTCTGCAGCTCAACAAGCATACTAGTATTTAGTATTTCGCAACTACAAAATTATAACAAATGTAGTTGTACAGAATCTCTTCACACATGGTGACTTTGGTTCCTGTTCGTTTCTCAGTGTACACATTATTATCACAACATTAAAACGTGATTAATGTTCTGAGAAATTGGCAGGGTCTCTACTTAACTTCTATTAAAGACAGCCGAGAACGTATACGCGTTGCCAAGAAATATGACTCTCGGCCTGTCTTTCCAGACACGAGTCTTGCAGTCAAACGGTTAACATTTGCAAACAAAGCAATTCGTTTTTAAACAATTATTATTAATTGTTAGACAATTGTAATTTTTAAAATCCACCTATGTACGAGTTGCTTTGTTACCAAGTTCTTGTTTGTCACTTAAATACAGGCACGCTAGGAACAGAATAACTATACGACGATCTGGATCCTCTTTAAGTGACAAAATTATAATTGATGTATTTACTACTAATTGTGGCATCAAGAGTGCATTCAGACTTAATGTGAGTTATTTTACTAATATAACAATCTGATTGGCGCAAACAGACAATTCTGTAGTAAAAGAATGCATTATTACGTTGAACCTACCGGAGTGTTAAATTCTTGGCCGTGGCAATTATAACAGCCAGTTATAACCTGTCTTCTGAAAAGCAGTTGATGTATACTACTAAATATTGTTTCAGCAAATGTTAACAAAGATTTTCTTGTTTTGCTTTAGGCGTGTGTAGTAAGCAAGTGGAATGCATGACAATTTACACTACCAGCCATCGTTCAATAACCTCGTTATCAAATTTTCAATTGTTACCTACCATTATGCTCTAAATAACATTTCTGTGACATATATAAATGTAGGGCTGAAAAGAATAGCTGAAGTCATCATGCGTCTTTACACAACTTATGGCAGTCTCGACGATTTGCTAAAAGTAAATGAATCATTAAGTGAAAATTCGCTCAGTCTTTTATTCCATAAACTAATGAGCAATGTATCGATTCTGTGCCGCTATCCTCCGGCGTTTCGACGTAATTTGATTACTCGATTTAAAAAAAAAAAGTGCTTTTACGTTAAAGAGGCGATGATGAACAAATGCATAATCAAGCGTCATGGATTAGACTTGTTAATTTGGTTTCCTGCCTTTCCGAATGGCATATAAGTGCTTTTGCTCCTAACAGAATAATAAACAAATAGAATTCTGTCGTAACTAATTGTCAGTCTGAAGCCTTTTCCTCGCCCAGTTTTTCCACTGCTTTAGCTTTATATGCCTACAAAGTCACTGATAACGTGTATCTGAAATAAAAAATTTAACCCTTTCCATTAGCCGTGTAACAGAGCTGCAAACTACGAGCCTGCATATTCTAGTACAACCGGATGTATAGCACGTCCCTGCGTTATTTGAGCGCAGCGAAGGTTTATTTACTAAAACATGACAATATAAAATTTTTTTATACGAGTAGTGCTGGATAAATCGATATATTCGTACAGGTGGGGACATGCAGTGTTGAAATATTTACACAATAATATGATCGATACATCTCGCACAAGTGCATCTGGTTTATCGATATTTTGTGCTTTTAACATGCTGTCACTCCTCATTACCGACACACAAACACGCATACTTACGCACACAAAGGAACTCGCTCACCATATTGCAACGCATATGTAATGAATTACTACTAGGTTATCAATTACCTGACATTAAAATGACCGGCACATCAGACATCCGGCACATATCTTGATGAGATTAAAATTCGCATGCTTACCAGAAAATTAGCTTACCACTTCAGTAAATATATCGTACTGTACCAAACATCCTCACAGATACACAGCATTTCACATTTTATTTACCGCAGATAATTGCCATTTATCTCTCTTTCTCCTCTCCTCGTGTGCCTTAAAATTTAAAAAGGTGGCTGCAAGAAAAGTATTGAGGCAATTCTAACAGTTTCAAATCGACACATGTTTGAGGTAATAATATTTAGCTACTATGTTCCACACTGTACTATTTTTAATTATGCTCTATACACGTTTTTGTCCACTACAGATATGTTAGTTTTAGTTTATTATTCACTTATTGATTACATGTAGTTGTTTTATGAATTGTTCTCTTTAAATGCGGTTTCTCGACTACCGAGGAAAATTGATTAACCAAAATAGGGATGACAAAAACTATTCTGGATAATCAACACAAGAATAACTTGGCAGTAATGGAGCAATTGGCAAAGTAGCTTTTAACTAGGAGAAAAAGTTGTTTGTTGGCAGACTGCACAATTCAGAAGAGATGACATGTTAAGAAACCATGTAATAATAAAGAAATAAGGAGGCCACAATAGTAATAATAATAATAGTAGAGGAAAATAGAAATTTGTTGTAATGTATTTAGAAAACTAAAGCCAACTGGATAAACCGTACGTTAAGAAAGAATTGCCTTATTAAGAATATGATGGATGAAATGATATACGGAAGGGGGAAGACAAAGGATAAAAATAGATGATGGCTATGAAGAGATTCTTGTAAAATAATGAAGAAGAATCTGTGAGAAATGGCGACGTACTTTCAGATCACAAGTTTTAGACCACTCACAAGGCTGAAGACCTGAATCAACATCCGAGAGGTGAACATTATAACTAGTAAAATCATTGATGGTCTATAATTATTCGGCTTTAAAATTAATTTCTGTATAAAAATCATTTAAGTTTATCTTATTTGTAATTTAAGATTTTATATTCGTAGCTTCAGATTTTAGTTACTGCTTCAGCCCTATTAACCATTTCTTAATGTAACTACATCCTCCCGTCTAACACAATGAAACCATCTCTATTTGTTTGTGTTTATCGTAATTTTACAATAGCAAGATGCAAACCACTCTCAATGATTGATGGAAATGTTTTTATCCTTTTTATGAATGGTATCATTTCGCATTATTGGGGTGACTTTCGAATGACAGAATTAGAAGTCCACATCGTTTTAATCACATTGTAGATACATGAGTTGTGAAGGGATCGCGTTTTAACTCGAAGGAAAATGGATTGATTTAAGATTCTTTTCCAGTCCTGTCTGACGTCTGATGGTCTCTTGTTCATGACATTTCTAGGTGTCTTACG
The DNA here is from genome assembly GCA_034769895.1 of Magicicada septendecula. Taxonomy (NCBI): domain Eukaryota; kingdom Metazoa; phylum Arthropoda; class Insecta; order Hemiptera; family Cicadidae; genus Magicicada; species Magicicada septendecula. Next base: position 144,862,931 of record CM068372.1, read on the forward strand.
TTTCACTTTTACCTTAAAGGCCACTTTTACCTTTAGTGTATGTCTGGCATCACTGATTGCTTACTTCAGTCTCCATCCATATGAAAAATATGTTATATTTTCGTCCATCTCAATTTAGCAAAACGCAAGTTTCTTATATTCTTAAGTTCAGCACAGTCTGGTAGAACACGAAGAGCGTGTTACATTGTTATACATAACACCTGGTTTTTACAAAGCCAGACTTGCATCAAAATCTCACATTTGTTCAAAATTGTTTACAGTTCTATAGTTTTTGGTCAGTCGCTGTAGAATATTTGTAACCAGCTTCTCCTTGAGTAGAGAATTCCACAAAGGATTTGTTTCGTAGACATTAGCTCTGTGATCTTGACTATCTTTGTTGATAAACAGGGCATGGAATGGGTAAACCGTCCCTAGATTTTCAGAAAGTAAAGAAATTTTCTCTGCTCATTAATGCTGAAACATTTATAAAATTATAACTAAATGCGAGCTTGGTAGTGATTTGAAAATGGTTGGAAACAGAAACGCTTTGTCAAAGCTGAGTATTTCCTAGTGATATAAAAAATGATACATTTTGAAATTTTTGTCGTTATTAAAAGAATATAATATACTCTAGCCATCACGTTGACTACATTATTTTGGAGTATCTTCTCTATTTCTTGTGTTATGTCCAGGAATTTTGTAGGCATACATTCATGTCAGGTGGCTAGATTACTTTGAAATTTGAAAACCTGAATTTATGTATAGTTTCCTAAGGATTTTTATAGGGATAATATGTCATTTCCACAACATTTGGTATAATAAATTACAGTTTATTTGCGCTAAACGAATTATAAATTGTATGTTGCTTCCAGTCTCCGAGTAATGCTAAAGTGGGCAAGAAATTACTTCGCCCTATCTCCGCACGATATGAAGTGTTTCGAGCAACATACCAAATTGTGGAACAATAATGAAGTGACGTCATTAGAGGGTGTAGTACACGAGACGTTTCCACTAATCTGAGTAAACTGACAACATGGCGCGCAAGAGACGCATGTAAACACGTAGGCTACTGTATTACGGAAATGCTGATTCGTGAGCAAACATTATATCTACAGGTGGAAGACAAACACTGGTATTACCGACGCCTTTGCTGCTATTTCTCAGATTGATTACTTATCAAGAGTTCCATAGCCACCGATCTGGCGATGGGCTGGAAGTTCAAAATTTTTTTCGATAATTTCTTAACATATTATTACTTCATTTAAAAATCAATAGCCACTTATAAAAGGTTACTATTTAGACGTAAAATAAAAGATAGACGAAAGTCTGAGGTTTTGTATGAGCATTGCGAAATGGATAAAGAAACGTAGGGTTAACAAGCATTTTATATAATAGTTTGACTTATAGATTACATGTTTAAAAGCTATAATTAACTTTGATAAGCTTTGTTAACTTGATAATAAAAAAAAATAAAATAAATTTCTTGCCTATAATTTAAACGACATTAAATTTAAACTAGTAAACGCACGAATAAAAGAGTATCATTTATAATATTAAAATTATTTCGGCGTTCTCTGATCGCATTACAGACAAAAACGCCCACAGTTGTGATTGCGCGTGCGTCTTACTTTATTGTTCTAACAAACTTGACAAATAATATTTTAAAGAGCTTAATCTTAATTAGATTTTATTTTTTAATTACTCAGTTTTGTAATCTACATAAAATCGCCTAAAAATGCATAAATATTAAATTCTAATGGTATTGTCTGTTAAAATACATTGTTTACTCGGCAAGACCCGCTATAGAATCACGTACAATCAGAAACGTAAGTATGTTTCCTGTGGACAAAAACTAGCTAAAAAAAGTTAATCTGTTTGTGATGTTATGACAACGTTTCACTCATATTACAATGAGTATCCTCATGTCCGACCTGAGGATACTCATTGTAATATGAGTGAAATGTTGTCGCGGTCCATACAGGAAGATTTTAAAAACATAATGGACACCGGCTGCGGAAGCCTACGTGAGAACATGATCAGATCATGTCCTTGCTCCAGAGCGTGGGCTCCATTGGCGATAACCATCAAAATAATGATCAGAGTTCGTGACATTGAAGACGTTGACTGTTTCGACCAGAATATTAATCCCTTTAGGAAGAATGTAATTGAGATACTGGAATAAGACTTTGACTAGGACATCTATCCACTTTAGAAATGTGTACATGATCCTTGTTGTTTTATATATATATATTACATTTAATATTTATAATTAAATTTACCTCAAGATGTTATTTTTCTTATGGAACATGTTTCGAGAGTTCCTGTTCTCTCATCTTCAGAACAGGAACTCTCGAAACATGTTCCAAAAGAAAAATAACATCTTGAGGTAAATTTAATTATAAATATTAAATGTATTATATACATCAAGAAACGGACTGTAGCAAAAATTGTGTGTGTGTGTGTGTGTGTGTGTGTGTGTGTGTGTGTGTGTGTGTGTCTGTGTGTGTGTGTGTGTGTGTGTGTGTGTGTGTGTGTGTGTGTGTGTGTGTGTGTGTGTGTGTGTGTGTGTGTGTGTGTGTGTGTGTGTGTGTGTGTGTGTGTGTGTGTGTGTGTGTGTGTGTGTGTGTGTGTGTGTGTGTGTGTGTGTGTGTGTGTGTGTGTGTGTGTGTGTGTGTGTGTGTGTGTGTGTGTGTGTGTGTGTGTGTGTGTGTGTGTGTGTGTGTGTGTGTGTGTGTGTGTGTGTGTGTGTGTGTGTGTGTGTGTGTGTTAGCCTATATCTCCCTTTCTTCTACCGGTTTATTGACGTTCTCTCTGGATTACGTCCTGGTTAGGTAGAATGCATACACCAAGGTATCCATACTCTTCTATGGACTCCCTTCACATTAGTATAGTAGTGTGTGCTGTCTTTACTCTTTGTCTAAAGAAATTGGAAGGACCATTGACTAACATCATGCAATACAGGAAAATACGTTTCTTTCATATTTTCGTTAGTCAAATGTGTTTCCTAACAATTTTGTTTGAATGGTGGAGTTTCAGGCATACAGAATGCCTGAAGTTCAGTAGAACAACCCAGAATCTATACAAGACATATAATTTGCATGCGTGTACTTTTAATGCTGTAGCAAACAGTGGCGTATCCAGAATTTGGCCTTTGGGCGGGAGGAGTCCGGAATCGGGCGGCTTCATACAAAAGAAAAAAAGTTAAGACTAATCAACATTACTATCTTTAAAGTGGCTGAAATCAGTCGCATTTAAATAAACGGTAATAACATAATAAAAATACGCGTTATTGAAAAATTATTTACAAGATACTTATCGACTGAATTGATTTTCCTGTTTTTAATGTTTCAAACGTATACGCTTATTCTGGGTAATAAATCTGTTTGTATATTTAATAAAGAGTTACTACCTATATTAGCATACAAAGCTGAAAAGAATAATAAAACATCCTAAAAATTAAGAGATTAACTTAATTCGTCAACTTTTTTACCCTCTGGGAGTTTGGTCCCGTTCATCTCCCCACTGTAAATACGCCCCTGGTAACAAAACAAGTGAATATAGTTCCTTTTTTCTTAGTGTTTATTTTCATTTCAAATAACATTTCCTTTTACTAACAATCTGAATGACAATTTTAACTATTACAATGATTTATCAAACAAAGAAGCGTGATATTGTCAGGACATATAGAATTTAATAAGTAAATATAAAAGCGGAAATTACACATAGGCCTATATGATAAAAATTAAATTTTCACTGTCATTTTGCTACTCAGTTTTTACAAAGACTGGTTTAGTTCAGTATCACAAAATTAATTCGTAAAGCTTACATAACCTGTAGAAGGATATCAGATTGAGTAAGTTAAGCTTTTAAGGAAAGAAATATTATCTTAGATTTATTGAGAAGTAGGTCAAGTTCATAGCGGTAGTAACGGACAAACTCGTTCGTTCACACATCGATTGTGTACTTCGAGTTACAGTTAATTACAAGCTTTTATCAACCTTCATTCTAACCTAGAGAGATATTACACTGTTTAGTAAATTTAGGTGTATGTGATAGCTAACGTGGACTGTAAAATTATAAATTTTCCATCACATAATTACAGTCACACGAAAGCACAGTGGTTTTCACATCACACGATAATGTTGTTATTTGACGTCAACAACTGTGTCGTAGTGGACAACAATAGTGCAGGTACTGAAGCTACCGAGTTGTTAGCTGCAGTAGCAGCACCATAAGGTTTTAAATCGTTTAGTCTAATTGATTCTAGACCGTGTTAAATAGAGATTGTCGAGTACCTAATGATAAAATGATATTTGCTTAATTAGCGTTTACGTTTACAAGAAAGCAAGTTAGTTTATTTGCATCTACTGATAGACGTGATTCACGTTACGCAATTCCTTTCCTGTGGTAAATGGATTGTGTCATATATTTATTGGGTGTGGTTTAAATACTAGTTTAAAATTTATCACTTAATGCTATATTGCTCAAACACTTCGTTAACACGAGTCACGGACGCATGGGGAAAGACAGAATTACTTGAAGACGATTGCACCCAGAAGAAGATGCACTGAAAAAACAGTTTCTTCCCAGTTCATAATACTATTTTTGTTAACGCCGATACTTTTGTTTTTAAGTCTTAATAAACATTCAATTAAGTTGGACATTGTCAGTATTCCGTTAGATTTGTAAGGAAGAGTGTTTTGAATTCTAACCCCTTCGAGTAGGCGCAAGATAGACTCAAGGATTAAATAAATATGTACACATATTCCTGATTATCGTTTGCACTATGTAGAAGTAGTTCTAGTTTTTCTTAAACACTTCCATTACTTACACTCTTTTCGTCTTATCACTAAATAAAATTCATCATTTACATCAACAAAACGTACACAGCTTTGAGAAGTCTACGTGTTTGATAATCATTCTCCACCTTTGTGTTAGAACATAGTCACATCATCTTGTGTATGAATATGACTATAGCAAAATATATATGTTAATACATGTGGCAGCCTAGCGCTGACTTTTGAAACACTTAGTACAATCAAACCGTTACCACATTATGTAAATAGTTTTAGCAGTTATCTATACTAAAGTACGAGCTGTATGGTTTACGGGCAGTACGTAATACTGTGTTGTTCGACTGCCTTGGCGTGCGATATTTACATAAATTTCGTTGTGTGCTTGGTATATTACCTCGTATACTTCATTTGTAAATTGCTTAGTGTGATACAACATCGTGTTTGCACTAGTGATATACAAATCCAACGCGTGCGATACATTAGACTGACAGATGACCCTCAGTAATTGCCAGGGTAACCGTCATCATTTTTGCTGTGAATACAAATAACTGCACGCAAGTCTGTACAGTACAAACGAAGTGCCGTTTCAATATTTCCGTGACAGCGACATCCGCATTAGCAAGAGGCTTCACCAATCACTACCCACCGTATTTCATCACTGTCACAGTCATCGTGATAATTGCACGTCCACTGTAATTCACATGCATGTACAGACATTTTCCTATGGGTACAGTAGTTTGACCATTGACAAACTGTTAAAAAAGCATGATAGAAACAAATTTAAACAACAAACGAACAATAACGTACAAAAAATGTTTATATCAACTAATTACACAAGCTTAATGCCTAAAGTTTTGTCATCTGTGTTGAACAATATCGGTTTTAATATCTCGTTCAGAACCAATAATAAATTACTAAACATTCTAAGACCAAAAAAACACATAGCCCCGGAAGAAAAAACAGGAATATATAAACTATTATGCAATGATTGCAATGGTTTCTACATTGAACAGACAGGGAGAGGTTTCTTTAAGCGTTTTCGAGAACACATACCGAAAATAAGTAATATTAATAGCATTAAATCTAATTACGCCCGACACCTGACTTCACATAATCACAACTATACGGACTTCAATTCCAACTTAATTCCATTACATGTATGTAAGAAGGGTCGGTTCATGAATGCCTTGGAGGAGTTCGAAATTTATAGTGCATACGCAGACCCAAGCAGTCGCGATTTCGTGTTGAATGATCAACTGAACTTTGCTTCAAACCACTTGTACGATACGGCCTTGAAGCTGCTCGCCGGTACTATGATAAGATAGCGACCGCTCAGTGGCAAATTGAACTTGAACGGGTGCGCGCCCTACTTCCGCGTGCAGTTCATATGCAAATTTTGACATTTTATATTACCTCGGCAAGAGTGATCGTTTTATTTTAGTCTATATCTGATGATGGAGCATAAGCTCTGAAATGCGTCATAATGAAAAATTACAAGAAGTCGCAAGGCGGACAATTTAAGGTAATTTAATCATTTTCCATAGTTTTCCAAAACATTGTATATTTTGGCATATGATTTGTATTACAATAAAATAATCTTTCTATCATTATTACTATATTTTTTAAAGGTAGCATACAGAACATAGCAGATCAGGAAAAAGAAATTGGTACTTTGAACCTTATTTTTTGCTTTTTCCAGACAGCAAAACAAATTCCTCGCACCATTAGTGAGATAAGTGCATTCTGCTACTATTGTAAAAAAACAGAGTCTACGTTAGAACTTGTTGCTTTCTTACTTAATAAATATACATTCACCATATTAGTAACACCACACTTTATAATAAAACAAAATGCAATTTGCTAGCTTGAGTATTAAGGTAGTAAACCAAGAATAACAAAATGTAAAAAGTAAAATACAATTTCAGATTAATTTGTTGCTGTTTTATAAAGCAAAGAACAAACTTGTACCTCGCAGAACTACTGACATAAATCCAGCCTGCTAAGTTAAACATTAAGCTAGTAGACTGAGGATAGCAGGTTCCAAAACCACGTTAACTGGTATCAATTAGCTATTTTTGATTGCTATTTTGCGACACAAAAACATTAACTTGTGCCTTGGCCATCTATCGAGATTAGATTACTTACACAGACAAATAATTATTTTTACGTTGTGCCCCAAGGACTTTGCGGTTATATAATATCAGTTTTGTAAAGATCATTGTATTTAATAGTCTGTGTAATTATACTGGATTGTAACAAATACAGCAAAACATATCTCATAAAGGCGTTACTGTAGGAGTTACCTTTCTAAAACATATATAATGTCATCCGTAATGCGGATAACAAAGCAAGAGACGTTTCTGCTTGTACGTACGAGCATGCGGTAAAATGGAAAGCATAATTTACCGATCGTTCTCTGCAACCTCAAAGTGTCAGCATTGCTGAGGTGGAGGTTTCGGGAGCCACAGCGAAAACGCAAGGTCACGGGTCTGTATGGTCGTAAAACGTTAAGCCTCCGTATGCCACTCGTTCCCCTTCAATCACTCTATCTTTCTCTTACTATCTCACTACCTCTTTGTCTAAGCAATTGTCTTTGCCTTTCCACATCTGATTCCACACTGTAAGCCTACTGGATTCTGATTACATCGAAGCAGATTTAAAGTATTGTTACGACATTACATAACAATCTACGTGTTTCTTGAATGTTCCAGAGGAATCCGGTTGTAATGTTGTGTGCGTCCGTGATTTCTACATCCATTCGTGAGACTTTTCTAGACGTCGCCAGCCGCGCACTGTATCAAGGCCACAATCAACTACGCCCTAGTGTAGAGCTGATGCAGAGTATGTGGAATGTTCTTGTGTCTGAGCGGGGTATAAATACAAGGCTTCAGCGGTGCTTAGTCAATTTTGAATTGAGAATTATTGTCGGGCGATTACTCTGTTCGTTCAAGTGGTTGTTAGTGAAAAGTAATTATTGTGGCGAAGTGTTATGTGTTTTATAATCGTGCGGGACAACTGTAATACAATTGTGTTTTATATTGGTTGACATTTTATTAAGTGTGAACAATTTTTTATTTGATTTGTTGTCAGCGACTATCGTGTTGATTACAAACTGTTTAATTGTGATAATTAAAGCTCGTAATTAGTGACTTCATTCGTGTCTTGTATTTTGTTTTCCACTGTACCATACGACGATCACTACACCGTCGTAACAGTATGTATATATTTGTTCTACAAGTGTATAAGTATACTTTACATTTGTATAAGTGTATTATAAATGTACTACTAAGTTGTATGAGAGTGTGCGTTGTGAATTAGCTGTTCACCATAATTTATTTCAATAAAGTTAAAATTCAATAAAGTTGTTACGTTGTGATTCAATTATACTCAAGTTATACGCTTTTAATGACTCAATTGTGTGTGTGTGTGTGTGTATGTGTGTGCGTGTGTGCGTGTGTGCGTGTGTGTGCGTGCGTGCGTGCGTCCATAACACATTTAAAACATTAGTTGCATTTCTCGTACGCGCGTGTATTCACAGCACATGCATTTTTATAACTTCTGCACATCTATAATCAAACACGGATTTACGTATTGCTTCGCTGAAACAATAGATAAATGTGTTGCTACGTGACACACTGCACGCGTTGTGTGAACTGTTGGTTTACGTAATGTCTTTACAGACACGCCTTCCAGATTATTTCACTCGCATCCAGGTTATTTTTGTCACATACTACACCACAGCCGAAGTATAAATACGGGATTCGGGAGCGGAACTAGTCAGCTTGGATCTGCGATTCGGTGTGCGCCAGCGGAGTTCTTGTTATTGTGAATGAGTGTGTGCATAAATCTTTAATTGGCGACTTGTATTATATAGTGCGATAATGTCCAAATAAGTTACATTTATTGTGCGTTACACTGCTGTGTGTTCCAGAATCGTAAACGTGACAACATATTGCGTACTATTTATTTATTTGAAGTGTAATTATAGTTCTAAATAGAAAATTCTCTATGTTCAATTATTCTGTTTTTTTATGTTCAAACACGACGATCCGTCCGAACTTTGTAACAATATGTGTGTGTGTGTGTGTGTGTGTGTGTGTGTGTGTGCGTGTGTGCGTGCGCGCGTGTGTGTGTGTGTGTGTGTGTGTGTGTGTGTGTGTGTGTGTGTGTGTGTGTGTGTGTGTGTGTGTGTGTGTGTGTGTGTGTGTGTGTGTGTGTGTGTGTGTGTGTGTGAGAGTGTGTGTGTGTGTGTGTGTGTGTGTGTGTGTGTGTGTGTGTGTGTGTGTGTGTGTGTGTGTGTGTGTGTGTGTGTGTGTGTGTGTGTGTGTGTGTGCATATCTAACTATTCGAATATATAATCAGTACAAACGAATCATAAAAGCAAAATTCTCATAGAATTTATTATCGTTACTACCGTACGCTGTTGAATACTGCAACATGTGTCGCTATGTTACGTTGAGTTTCGACGTAATTGAATTAGTACAGTTTCAAACGAACAAAAATTTAGCTGTCATAAAATATTGGAAGTTAATAAGACGAACATATGAATAAAGAAGCTTATAAAGAATAAAGAAACATATAATTCAACACGAACTCGTTTCAACGCCTTATGTATAGGACATATAGGACTAATATATTCGTTTTACTCGTGTTGTTAATCTCGTTTGCTGTCACTCTGTACGGAGTTATAATTTTTCAAATGTGCTTCCATTTGCCTAAAAAAAGTAATGAAAATATGGAATTCTGACACACGTATAACACTGTGTCGCATAACACTGTGAAACGTTTTTGCTTTCCCTCAATTTTAAATGTATATTCTAGATTGATCTGTATATCTACAGATCTATAATAAATTCGTTTATATGAAAAGTTATGACACCGTATAAAAATTGTAAATTCCTCCAAAAGGAGGATCAAAGCACTGAAAATAACAAGCCTGCATATTGTATTACAAACAGGTATCTACAGTAGTATATCTCTGTGTTATTTGAGCTCAGAAACTGTTTTTATTGGTGTTGTTTAAAAGCCTTCTATGCCCTCTAAAAAAGCCCTCTATTTTACCAACACACGACTAAAGAAAAGTTTTCTATAGGATAGTTTTGAGTGAATCAGTATTTTTAATGGCGACAACAAGTAGGCTGCTAAATACATAAACCACTCGCGCTAAGAACGCGCTTTGATACGAAGCGCACTTAGTAAAGCGCTTTGATGTGATAATGTGTTCTTAGTAGGCCTACGTTGATTCTGTCCATGTACTCCAATCAGATTGCCCCGTTAGTAAAGTGACAGGAACATGTCTCGTCGTTGCCGTTATTGACATTCAGCAACAGCAGCTAACTACGTTTAATGAAACCGTAAAATTCTGTTATTCTACTTGTGGCCCAAAGCGCAACACCTTCCTTAAAGTATTTCATTGCCCACCTTTGTAGTTATAATTTCAGGATACTTCGTCTCCACTATATGTAATCATAATACGCAAAGTATTCGTCGTACACAAGTTAAAATAAAAAAATTATTTGTTAGTAAGCATTATTTACTATCTCCACTTTTCCTAGATAAATTCAATACTTTTAAGTTTATTTAAGATTTTCTGTGACATCACTAAATTAACCTAACATTAAAATTTGTAAAGAGTAAAATGTATTCTTAAAAGTAACAGTCGCAACAAAAATCATAAAAAATTTAGGCGTGGTAAAGAAATGTAGACTAACGATATATTAAAAGTTTTCTTAATTTCTTAGTAGCAAATTACAGCAGAAAAATTGCGGATTTTCCGAATAAAAATATTTTGAACACCGTTATTGAACTTTATCGTTACATTGAGAATTCATTTTAAAGGCAATTTAAAAACTTTTAATGTAATTTATTTGTATTAAAATTATCTTGTTGTTGCATCCTCTTCCCTTCCCACCATCAACCCCCACCCCACACTCCATTCCGTAACGGTTATTCTGTAATCGACAGTTAGTATTAAACCCACTGAAGAAGAGAAACAACATCTCGAAACGTTTGGGAAGTGACAAAAGTAAGTTCATAAGTGAAAGTATATATATATTATTAAATTTATTTGTACCTTTTTCACCAAAAGAATGGTTTTTCAGTTATTCAAAGTAAACTTTTAGGGGGGGAGAGGAATTGAAGCACCATCTTTGAACAGCCATATCTCATAAAATGTCAGTTCTGCAGAATTAAAAAGAACAAGCAAATTGTATTCTATAAAATTAGATTTTATATCTAATTATTTATATAGATATATAATTAGATATATATTTATATAATTAGATTATATCACTTATTGTGATAAGTTTATAATTTTTTGAGTTACATAATAATATATCTCTCTTTGATGAAATCGCTCAATTGAGCTCATTGAAATCTTATTGTATGAAAACAAACAGCATAAAAACTTATAAAATAATTAAGCGTAGTGAGAATAATGTGGATAGGGAGACTGATGATATGTAATTGGGATTTTAAAGCTGTTACTTAATAGCAAATTACAATAGAAAAATTGCCAAATTTTTCAAAAAATTTAAAAACAAACAATTCTTAACTATAACGCTGTTATTTGTACCCATATCATGATAAAGAAAAAATAATTTAAAATATAATATTATGACCATCAATTTAAGTCATAACTACTTTTACTTCAGAACCATTGTTTAAGAGCGATCCAGAGGCAAAAAGAAATTGAAGCACCATTTTTTTAAAGAATCATACGTCTTAATGTATACGACCTATAAGAATTAAAATAATATCAAATTGTTTCGAGTAAAATAAATTTTGTTTTGAATCTAAATTGTTATGATAAATTCAGTATTTTTTGAGTCACATAACAAACATTATCACAAAGTAACTATTTTAGGTGGGGCTAAAATCACAGTTTTTAACTCCAAAACCATTTGGCTTTCATGAAAAACTGCACACAAGCTTTATGCTTAGTATTAAAAGATCTGTCAATTTCAGGTGTTGTTTATTTATTTTTTTTGTTCCCACCCACTGTGAATGAGTGGAAACCACCTCTTACTGGAACACCCAAATCTAGACACTATGTAGAAGATATAGTAAAAGGTTTAATAATGATTAGATCTACTACAAAAAATTGTAATGAAAATGAAGATGATAATGTTATGCAAGTGTAAGTGAAAATTGTATTACTCTGTAGTTTTTCTAGTTCCCAATTCTTGTGAAATATCCTGCTATTTTTCTCCGATAGACACATTTCAAGATTTTTTAAATGTAATTTCTTAATCTATTTTCATCGTTGTAAAGAAATCCTCTCGTTTCAGTGGTTTAAAATCTAATGATGTAAATTTTTCTTTTAATAATTATACTATCCATTTCAAGTTTCGTATCAGGCAGCGACTGATATGACAAAGCGTTTTAATAAGATGCCACATCTCAAGTTCTATTTGCAAAACGCTCGGTGTCTAGCGTGATAGGTGGTGTGAGCAATGTTCTCATTGTCGAGCATTAATGAACTGGGCCATTACAGACTGTAATACGCCTGACGATATCCCCTAATCTGTATAAATTGACAACATCGCACACGAGTGACGCGTGTAAACACATACTGTGGTACGGAAATGCTGATACGTGAGCGAACACTGTGTCTACAGGTGTAAAGTAAACACTGTTACTGCTGTCACTGTACGACTTAATCGGAAACTGAACTTCACATCTGGTTCAATAACACGGTTATAGACTCCCTACAGAACGTTGAAGATTTTTAATTAAAATATTATTAAAAAATACATCTCTTATTTTAATAATATAAAGTTAAGTAACACTCATAGTAATAAAGACAACTGGAAAATATGTCGTTATTTTGTCTGGATTTGTTAATTTTGTTGATACTCCTTCCTTTCTAACAGACAAAGAATGGATGTAGGCATAATTCTTAATCCCCAAAGCAGTACTTTTACGAGCACACAATAGAAAGATCAATTTGGAGACCTAAACGTTCTTATATTTGTACTTTTCCAACTAAATTTATTTATCATTACAAAAACGGTGGCTGCGATTGACTTTATAAAACACCGGTGTGCCTTTTCACTCTTCTCCCAGTACCTTATTACTTCACATCCATTTTCCGTGGTTCATATCGTAGTTATAGATCTGTGTTTTATTAAAGTTGGTTATTAGCTCCTGTTTACTGGCTGATTAACGGTTATAAAATGCCCAACTTGTGTGATAAATATCACACTTCCCTTGACTTCTATAGTGGTCAAGGGAATCCGATATTACAGGGCTAGACACATCCCTTTATCCTTCTCTTTTGGACATGACATTTTGTGTCATTGCAAAACCATTTATAGGACCCACTTATCGGTAACAGTGGTCTGCTAAAATATTGAGACGCAGATTTCCAATTCAAGGGTGGATCCGAAGAGATAAAATGATCGGTAAAGATGAGTACCTACTAGGTAAGGATACATCGGTACGGATATTGGGTGTCACAAGATGACCTGGTCTTCCGCGCATGACAAATATTAGATTATCTGTATTGTGGATGGCAGACGTGAATTATAAGATTAATAAAAAAAGAGATGTTGGTAGAGCAAGGAAGAAGTGTGTTACGGAACAGGTCAACAAGAGGCAAATCTTTAGTTAGAGTGAAGAAGAAGAAGAAGAAGAAGAAGAAGAAGAAGAAGAAGAAGAAGAAGAAGAAGAAGAAGAAGAAGAAGAAGAAGAAGAAGAAGAAGAAGAAGAAGAAGAAGTGGTGGTGGTGGTGGTGAGGGAAGAGGAAGAGGAAGATACGGTTATCTTGTTTATATACTCCCACATTCAACACGTTTCCCTTATACTTTCTGTTCATAACAAAGACTAGCATCTTATCCTTTGTACGAAAATATCAAGTATACCGCGTGGACCGCTCTGAAGAAAGCATTTCGCTTGTGGACCACAGTGTTAACGGATGTATAGCACGGTTGTGTTGTAGCCGTGCTCTCCCCCCTTTCCCATTCCCTCTCGCTCTTACCCCCCCCGCACAGACACATGGACGCAATACATATACGAAGCATGAACTCGTAGCGTGTGCATGACGTGGCAATAGCGTTAATAAGCATAGCAGTTCCCTAAACCCTGTGTCACACTATGCTACTTCACTAGCCGCTACTGCATTTTTTGGCTATTTCTGTGTCACACTGTTTTTAGGTAGCCGCTATTTAGTAGTGGCTAGTACAGCAAAGTACATGATTGCATAGATTGGTTTGATGCTAAAAAGTATTGTGCAAAATGTCATCTGTGTTTGTGCGACGTGAGGCTTTGAGACACCTATCGCTGATTGGTAAGGAGCTTTGTAAGGAGTTACTGAATAACACAGGGAACAAAAAGAAACGCATGTGGGTTCGGGAATGAATAGGTAGAAGGGATAAACTTGGGTACTTCAACAACACTATTAAGAGAGCTGGCAATTGAGGACTCCCAATCGTACCACATAACATCATGCGGTTAGCCTTACCAGAATTTCAGGAGTTGCTAGATTTAGTGTCACCAAAACTAAATTTAGTTTGTATACGTCTTCCGTCGCGGCACTACACTTTTTAGATTTTTTAAAATTTTATTCAGTTCATTACGATAAGCACCAAGGAGTGTTTAAATTTTCTTTTTTAAAGCATCTTCCTTTGCTGGTATTCATCTAGCAACCAAGTGAAATCAGCTTTTTCGCGTCGCGTTTTAAATACTCTACGACCGTAATGTTCCATAGATAATCATATTTTCTATATATGTTAAGGAATGTAATTATTTCATCACCCAACCACTTTAATAAATCACTCATTGTAAATGTAGAAATACAACATTCAAAAGGCAGAACACAACAGCAACAAAACCAAAACAAACGCCGAGAGAAGCACGAGGTGACAACGGAGACGCTACTTCACTACTACTGCACTTTCACACTGGGCGACTTGGGCACTACTCTGTAGCGGCTAGCGAGTCACGTGACTTCAAGGTCGACTACTGGCCACTTAGTAGCGACAAAAGGTCCAAGTTAGTAGGTCGAACACGTTCAACTTCTCTAGCTACTGATTTTTCACTCGCCGGCGAGCGCTAGTAGCTGCTACTAACTATGTTGCAGTAGGCTACTCAGTAAACGCGAAGTGAAGTGAAGTAGGATAGTGTGACACAGCCTTAAGGCACAATGCTTTGTTCTAAGGTTTGCATAGACTTTGTTGAAAACTTATAGTGATCCATTATGATATTAGTTCTGATCGGATACCTTCCTTTGAAGGCCGTTGCGTTTTCACAGATAGTATTAGCTTCTGTGATTCACGTCCAACTTAAATAAAAATCATGTTACTTCAGAAGGACACAGCACTTCCTTATCACAACTGCTATCATCATTGATTATCATAGGATAAGCAAACGTTAAATTGTCTAAGTAACAAGAATTCTCTTTGAAGCTATGCCCGACAGTGCAGGATATTTACCATGTAGTGTACTGAACAATACTCGTCAGTAAACACTTTAGACCTACCACACGCAACTTTAGGTGCGAGCACAAAGAGACTACTTTTGTACATTCATTCTCAATATGTACCGACTACAGTCAGACTAGAGTTTAAAGTTGAGACTTACCATCCCGCTTTCTACACATAAAACAACTGATTGTCTGCTTCTTACGAGAGTTCGATGCACCGATCCTATTTATAATTGCTTGTTTATTTTCGTTTTCACCTCATCTCATTCTATCCATTTGTTGTGACCTCCGTTCTTGCCATATTTTTTTCTCTACAACTGAGTTTATACCATTTGAACACTTTTAGTGCCTAAACGCTCTAAGTATACGAGTACTACCACCGCGGAGGGAGGAGAGTATCTCCACTTCTAAATAAACTGTTACACGCCAACAGTATTTTACAATTTTGTTAATACTTGTCCTACACAATATGGTCTGGAGGCAAGAATATATTTTTACTCCATCATCATCATCTACAAGGATTAAACCAAGGAAGGTTTGTTCCGGTCTCAAACAGGCCAAGTCTAGACCTTGTCACTCCAGCACTTCCACGAACTTCCCACACCTCTCCGTCCTTTCGGCTTATAGTCCCAGAGTTGTTTGTGGATACGACAGTCATTCATTTGGCAAAGACGTTTCCACCAATTCAGCCGGTACTGGGCAATCCTGTCAAGTATACTCATAATAATCAGTTCCAGCCGTATATCTGTGTTTCTTCTATGATCATGGAAAGTATAGCCTCCCACGTGCCTTAGAAATCTCATTTCAATCCCTTGGATGCGACTGGCCTGGCCTTTCGTTAAAGTCCAATTCTCAGACCCATAAAGAACTATATGAAGGGCCGTCACCTTTTACAATTTTAGGCTTGCTTATTTACTTGCTGACTTATGAGTTCGCCTGATGGTCCCGCACATAAAGTTGAACTTATGAAACTTATTCACTACGTCGTTGCTTGTATTATACGTAAGACACACTGTAGCCCAGATATTGTAAATTTCTGACTCGTTCCAGGACAGTACCATCTATAACAATGTTTGCCCGTACGGGATCAGTTCCACGAAAAGGCATCACCTAGGTCATAAATGTGAATTTTGTAATCCAGAGTCTTTGCATATTCGATTTAACAAATGAATACCCAACAAATGAGTCCGACAGAGTCGGAACAACATGTTTTGTTTTTACTATTTAATTAATTCGTTGCAGTTCCTTTACAAATTCCTTCATCAATTCATTCAGAAATGCTTTCACTGTAGTATTCCTAATTATATAAAGTCCAGTATTCTTGAACCTAGTGTTAGTCTTAAAGTAGACATGTAATTGTTGAGACGTATGTGCAGTTAAATTCAAGAGACTTGACGAGGAATCGTGAAACATTGGTCCTACTCACACATTTGGTATATAATATTTGGAAAACTCGCACATTGAGGAAACGGATATCCTGTAAAGCAAATCAAAATATTGGCAAGTGTAAAGTGGAAATCGTGGGGTACTGAACTGTATTTACTACTAACCTAGTTTCTAAAAGAGAAGTAAAGATTATAACAAACAAATTCTATAATAAGGTAAGAGCTCTGTCACCACATGATAACTCGGCGAGCAATATCAATGGAAATTACTGTAGTTATTAATTGACAGCTGATGTTAACGTAATATGTTTCTATATAGAGAAAAATATGTAAAAAAATTGTGTTCCAGTTTTATTATACTGGAACACATGCAAATAAATATATTTCCAATATATGTCAAATGCGAATTTAATAATAAGTGTTAATATTAAGTGTAGGCGAGTGTCAATAAATCAAACCAAATCCTAATTAAAGTAGTATACTACAGTCTTTTTATGAAGTAGAAAAATTATTTTTTACTTACAGATTTGTACACTGTAAATATACCCTAACACTTTTATGTTCTTCTTAAAAATAGGCTTAATTTGTCATAATTACAATTGCTCCTTTTTACTTTCCTTTGGAAATCAATTGTTTGTATTTTCCCTACATTTTTATTTTGTTTAGGGTCTTTAGAGTGTAATATAAAGAGGATAGCAATTTTTATAATTATTTTCATTGATTCGAGAATGCCATTGTAAATTGAGATACCCTGAAACCGTTAAATTTTTAACATAGTATTGAAAATTTACAAAAGAGTGTATCCCGATTTAATTTGTACACTTAACAATGATTTTATTTGCAGTTCTGGAAGATATATTTTACGTAATTTTCCGGGGGAGGCATCCGGACCTCCCTTTTTACTTGGGAGTATTCCATATCCACAGAGCCCCTGTAGTTAGAGGGCCCGCACCACATGTTCAGCCTTGGGGTCCACTAACTGGAAATCCGGCCATGACAACCAATACTACTACTACTACTACTATTGCTGCTGCTGCTGGTATCGGTACACTCCCTACAGTAACAGACATAACAAGAACGTAACATTTCATGATTATCTGGTTACACATCTGCATGGACACGTAGTAGTATAATTTGTGATATTAGTATAATAAGAAGTCATATGGTAAGCTACCTTTGTTCTTTTATTAAATATGTTAGTATTTCCAAATAGATTCTGTTTGCCTTTTTATTTATTTATTTACAATTCAGCGTGCAAATTCTCATATTGAGTCACGACGTTGTAAAGAACAAAGAAATACTTTCCTTAATAACTATACAGTTAATAACTTGTGTAAAGACAATTTGTATAACTTTTGTTCATCTCTTCCTATGAGCATTTGCTAGTAAGTGAGACAAACATGGCAACAACCCAGCTCCAGCTTACCACTATACATCTGACTTTTATCTCTTCCTTTTAGAGCCTCGTTAATTGTTAAACGAGGCTACTTATACTGTACGTAGTGCGCTGATAATTTCCTAGAAACTAGCAGTTCGACACTTATAAACAGAATCCTATGGCCACATACCAAGCAGACAGTACTTCGCGCACTCCGATTTGCAAAGATTACCTTACTGTCCGTTCGTCGCTATCTCACATTGTTAATGTTATCTGTAGAGCGTTGTGAGCCAAGGCGTAAACTTACGGTCAAATAATGTTATGTTTCTGTGTTTACCTCTCTCTCTCACTCTCTCTCTCTCTCTCTCTCTCTCTCTCTCTCTCTCTCTCTCTCTCTCTGTATGTGTGTGTGTGTTTTTCTTCTCTAATGCAACTTTATTTTCAACATGCTCCATTACAATATAATGTAATACTACATGTTATGTTATTCTTATTAATTATTAACAAATACTAATTAATAAACATTCAGTTATAAAACACAATACATACATAGGCCTATAGCTAATAGTAATAATAATAATAATAATAACGCAACAATGAATAACTACGCAACAATAAACACAATTCGTGACCAAAACAGCCAAAAATAACAACAATACTATAACAACGTAAATCACATAAGATCAGAATTTATACTGTTGACAAATATAAGAAAAGCTTTAATATGTTTTTGTTGTGTGTGTGCGTGTGCGTGTGCGTGTGCGTGTGCGTGTGCGTGTGCGTGTGCGTGCGTGCGTGCGTGCGTGAGTGTGTGTGTGTGTGTGTGTGTGTGTGTGTGTGTGTGTGTGTGTGTGTGTGTGTGTGTGTGTGTGTGTGTGTGTGTGTGTGTGTGTGTGTGTGTGTGTGTGTGTGTGTGTGTGTGTGTGTGTGTGTGTGTGTGTGTGTGTGTGTGTGTGTGTGTGTGTGTGTGTGTGTGTGTGTGTGTGTGTGTGTGTGTGTGTGTGTGTGTGTGTGTGTGTGTGTCCATTTATGTCCTTTCCGTACTGCAAAGAGAACTGCAAACAAGACATAATTATAATGAACATTTGGCAATGGGCGGAAAACAAATCAACTTATGAATTTCCTTTCTGCTAGATGTTACAACATTTTTTTGGGAGTACACATCATATTCATTACGTTACACGTTTAAGGCGTTAAAGAATTTCCAAAATTTGCACAGTCAACTCGGTAGAACACTTTTTAACTTCAACAGAAAATAGAACAATTATTTCTTTGCAAAATAAATACGCGATTCAAAGTCAACATTTCTCTTAGGTAGTTTATGAGGTACTTTTACAACCTCTTTTATGCAATCTTGTATCAGTCTGTGTATAAGTCCCTCGTTTAAACAGTTACGCGTCGGCATCAAAGCAACTGTAATCAGTGGTAATTAATTTTTTATCTCGCATCTGTGTAGTTATATTATTGCCATGATACAGCACATCGTGAAACAACGGTTACTCCGACATAAAAATAACGATAACACTACGGGTCGGCTCTATTGAAGGTGGTAAGCTGCAGATAATGAATACTAACAGCGACAACCTCGTATCAAAGTGGATTCGAAACGGTAATCTCATCTTACTGATGATGGAATCTGATTTGTGCACGGAGATAGTGTCGGGAAGTACCGCGCAATTGAGAACAGATTATTATATCAGGCGCTTCCAACAGTCATTCTTTAGGCCGATCAGTTAAACACTGTGTGAGGTACTGCGTCAGCGTGTACTTTAAAGTGCTTAATCCACTGTACTTAGTAAAAATGTTAGCACATTTGCCGTAGGTACACTATGTGGCTTTGACTTTGAACAAAATACCAGCTAAGGAAGTTTAGGTAGAATTAGGCACTAACAAGTTACGTGTTTTAATAATAATAATAAAAGTTGTATATTCAATTATCATCGTAAGATTTGTCGTTGCGTGGAGTCAAATAAAGCAGTGACGCGAATAGTAAGGTAATGTTAGGTCGAGAGTGTAGGGAAGTTGCCTCTGTTCGGTGACACACAAGACATGAGCACAGTGCATTTAAACAATTACTATTCACTTTCGAACAGTAACATTAAAACGTTTCGTAATGAAAGGTAGTAATTAGCACAGTGGCGGCGCTAACGAAACGGGGGCCCCCCCGCGAAACTAATTAGGGGATATTATATTAAATTTTATAGGGGTTAAATTTTGTATACGTAATAGGGGAAAACACTCAAATGAGTTTCTATTTACGTGTGTTTCACAACAATGGTTTGTGAATACTTTCTCGTCTATCACAAAGCGTTTGCAATTTGCAAAGGATGTTTTACACGTGTACAAACTCTTAAAATTCATTGTTGCTAAATAGACAAAGTTCTGTACAAACTATAAAAAAACCAAAATAAAAAGAATTATTTATTTTTACGTCAAAGATCTAAATTCAGACTATGAAACAGTACCGCACACAGAGTGTTAAAAATTTATTATTTAAAAACGAATATCAAAGTAACATTCTAGCTTTTTTCAAACATTTAAATTAGTTTGTAACTGAATTTGTGAAATTCTTGAATATACTCTATACACGTTCTCCTTAAGTCTAATCCAATTCAATAACACTCGAACTCAAGTAATGTACAATATTTACAGATGAGGCTCAACCAAAGTTCACTGTTTTCCTAAGCCTAGTCTTCTTTTTTTAATAGCTAAGAACTTTTCACCACTTCGTTGATATTAGTTTTCTGTGTCTCTTCATGCTCAATGCTTAACAGTGCCAAGTCACTCAACCGAGTTTGGGCCATGGCACTTCTTAAGTATGACTTAATTAATTTAAGTTTTGAAAAGCTTCTTTCCGCTGTAGCTGTTGTGACAGGTATGGTTAAATAAAGCTGCAAAGCTGTAGTTAAGTCTGGGAGGCAGCTCATAAGGCAGCTGTTTTCTTCAACCAGTAAATTCATCATTTCTCGAATGCTTTTCTTGTGTACAATTTCTTTGGCCATCAGAGCTTTGAAGGATATTACTTGGTCAGGTAGTGATGTGGAAAGGTCACCAGGATACACATTTACCAGAGCCTTACTTTTCTCCACTATTGTCTCTTGTGAGAAGTTTACTAAAATCTGAGGCGTCAGGAATGAAAACCTATCATCAATGCAACGCAATCCTTCGAATCTCATTTGTAGCTGAGCTATTACAATATCTAGTGTTGCATTGAAAACTTTGACTTCAAATGATTCTATGACTGGGTCGTCAATTCTATGGTCAACTGATAATTCAACAAAGAAGCGTTTTACAACTCGTTTACGCTTATTTTTCATGTTACAAGTTATGTCCCATGACTGGGCCAACTGTTTAGCACCAGCAAGAAAGCCGGCAAAGTCCTTTCTTAAAACTTTTGACTCATCACAAGCGCGGCTTAGAAACTGCCACGCTCTGCCTCTGTAGTGCTTTCGAAGTTATATTTACATTCTCCAAAATCTTAGTTTCAAGGCAGAGCACAAGAATAAATTCAAAGTTTTCCAGGTGGTTTCTAATTGCTAATGCTTCTTCTGCCTCGGGGTTTTTTGAGCTGTACAGAATAATTTCTGTCAAACACTTAATCACATTTTTTAAATAATTTCTTAAAGCTAACAGACAGTCGTGTTTAGAAGACCACCTTGTTGGACATAGCTTTTTTAAAGTTAGATTTTTGGCAGAGCTGTCTTCTTTAACGGCAGTGTTAAGTTCTTGCTATCTATGTAAGCTTTCACTGAAAAACACATAAGTTTTCTGTACTATGTCATAAAATTGTCTTATTTCAGAAATATTTGATACTGAATCATTGATCACCAAGATCAGGTTATGTGCAGCACAGTGTAGGTAATCCACGTTTGGGACTATATCCATAATTCTTTTCTGTAACCCAGAGTATTTCCCGCTCATTGTTGCTGCACCGTCATAACCTTGACCTCTACACTTACTAATGTCAATTTCATTTGTTTTCGAAAAGTTTAAATCTTACTTTGAAACCCCTCAATGTTGGGATCCGTTATTTCTTGAAATCCCAAAACGGACTCACTAATCACAGTTTTATAATTGCCAGGAGATTCTTCTACTATGTTAATGTATCTGATTACAGCACTCATTTGGTCAATCTTAGAAATGTCTTGTGTGCTATCAACAATTATAGAAAAAAAAGGAGACGAGTGAATCTGTTTTAGTAAAGCAGTCAATACTGATTTTCCTAGCAAGTTAATGATTTCATTTTGAATGTCATAGTGGGGGTATTTTGATCTGGTTTTTTTCATTTTCTAAGTGTGCACTAAGGAGAGAATCGTAGCGAGAAATTAAAGATACTATGTTCAAAAAATTTCCACTTTCAGGATTTATTTCATGTAATGATTCTCTATGGCCAAGAAACGGCAATGAACACAGTGCCATGGTTCGAATGACATCCATAATCTGTATGAAAATATCTTTCCATTTTTTCCGCTCATCGGAAATTTGATCAGCTACCGTTTTACTCTTTTTCCAAGTGGCATACGTGAGACAAGATTGTAAATGAGCATTGCTACTTTCATGAACTTTAATTTTTTTACTGAGACCTTTCCAATCTCTGATATCGCCTTCACGCCAGCTTTGGGCATCAGCACTTTGGCTGTAAAGCCAACATGGTAAACAATAGACTCCATCTAGATTACGAGAGTAACAAAGCCAAAACCTGTGAACAATTTGGCCTGCTGCAGTTTTGAAAGAATAATATGCTGTACTGAAAGACCGCTTAGAAACGGAATCCTTCGGGAAAGGACCCTTTGTTTGACAAAGTTCACTTAACGTTATTAACTTTTTCACCTCGTCTGTCATTGTAGCTTGATTTTTATAGAATGCAATATCTGTCTCAAAACTTTGGCAGTTTGGATCGGAAGGGCCTGATAAACTAGTTTTATTTGCGTGATTACTTATAACTTCAGTTGGTTCAAACTGATTTTCTGGTCCAGGTATGTCTTCGGACTGGCGAACACATTCAATGCCTAGCAGTTGTTCTTCTTGTTCATGTTGCAGTTGCTTATTTGTTTCCGTAGTTGTATCACTTGTATCCGACTGACTAATGTTTAAATCAGGTTTATTGTCACTGTCACAATCAACTTCAAGTCCGATTTTTGTTTCTTTTTCATTACTTGCACTTGACCCGGGTTTGGGTTCTTCAACTTCACATTTTAATGATTTTTTTTTAAACTGGTCGAGTTTTGAAAGTTTACTTTTAGATTCTTCTCGTTGTTTTGCAGTTTTCTTTTCTTAGCACCACTTAAATATTCACGCTTACTTTCCATTTTATAAACTCTGTCTCTAACACTCTAACTCTACACAAAATACAAAAACTAAAATCAAATGTTAAGTCATTAAACTTAAACGGCACTAAATTACGAAATGAATGCAATACAGTACTATCGCGCAGGAGATGCGACGCACTACTGAGTTCTGAACTACATTGTGTTGTGTTTGTTTACGTCTCCTCAGTGCCGAGTGACTCATCGCACGGACGTACGGGCAACACAAGAGATAAGATAAGCTTCGCTTAAAAACTACAAACAGTAATGTCATTTCGGAAAACGTAGTTTTTTTGCATGTCTATACACTTAAATAAAACGTATATTTCGTATTTTAAATACAAATTTGCCGGTAGTCGGACCCCATTAAAACTTTTTTTCCTATTATAGCTCGTTTCATACTTTTTTCTAGGGGCCAGAGGGGCGGGGCCCCCCGCGCCGCGGGGTCTGCGGGGGCCTTATCGCCGCCACTGAATTAGCACATAAATTATTAACGTTATATAGCTTGTGCTAGTCTGCGTGTTGATATAGCAATAGGTTCGACCGCCGTAAGACACCAACCGCGTTTGTACGGAATCGGGTAGCGTAAATACAGTTTTCCCACAGGTAACTGGCACGTGACGTAAAAGTGTTGGATTTTTGTCCGTCACGTAGCATGTACACTGATTTCTGTGTGTTAGCATAACTGCAAAGCTAGAAGACGGCTGAAAGGTTCTCACGACGACTACTTAGAATTTATTTCAGCATAATGAGAAAACAGACGTACATTAAAAAAACTTTTGAAACAAAATTTTATCTTCTGTATATAACTTTCTGTCTGATACTTTTCACGTATTAAAAAAATAAAACAAACTTTTTACGTTACTACTTTCTGGAAGGCACACGTCTAATTTGGTCTTTCATATTTCCAAAAAATAACAACTTATAAGATTCTGGATGATCTTTTACTTGTATTGTTATTTAAACTTTTGTGTTTCTTAAAAATTTCTTTTGAATTTCATATATTATTAAATGACATACATATGTATCTTACCCTTCACATACAGACAAAACAGGCGCGATGCGGAGTATTACACACGACTTTCACAACACAGTGTTCTTTGAATAAGTTCTACTTGCACAACATATCGGAAGCCCGATCCAGGACGAGATGAACGCTGAGGGAGTCTGACAATATAGGCCTACAACAATATCTTTCGAATTGGCCCATATATTTTCCTAGAATTAATTTTCCTTTCCAATATCCTCAACAGCTGATCATCAATGTCCAGGCTTCACTACCATAAGTAGCCGGACTGAATTTTGCTTTTAAGTTTAGCATTTCAGTAGGAATTCAAACATTTACATATGGGTACGTGTATAAGCTTGTATTATATACTCGCGTATTTGTGGGTCTAAACATTTAATAATTTGTTTATTAAATTATATATAAATAATTTCTTTTAAAGGAATTAGAACAGTTTAGTTTCCCAAAGTAACTTCAGTAACCAGCGTTGTTCGTAACGCAGGAGTTTCAAAAACATAATGACAATAATAACAGATTATAGGTATACAACGTTAAAAGCGACCCGCGCAGAACAAACATTTTCCAATCCAATCCAATCGTGAGGCAGCTGCTGGACGTGCCCCAGTGGTTGCAGTGTCCGGGCAAACCCAATGACTGCCTGATGCGTCTTGATTGTTGGTAACCTTGCGCTAGAAAAAAGGATGTAACCCTCCTACTAGGAGGGATGGAGACTGGTATGGTGTAGCAGAACCGTGGAGCGATTCGCAATGGATGGGATTTTTTTGTTCTTTTGACTTGGAAAGGAATGATCATGATTTTTAGTGTTTGCACATTTATTTGATGAGGATGAGAAAGGAGTGTCATTTAGGTGGGCTGGGTTGAAAAGAGTAGAGTAACAAACATTATTTTTGACACACTTGGGACATTTATAGGAGAAAGTCACGTGACGCAAGGCAACTGTGTGGAAGGGGTCATTCACTCGCTTTAACATCGTATGTAAACTATACAGTGTGCCGTTGATTAGCAAGAGAAGGGGCCAGTAAAACAGAAAAATTGAGAGAAGGAGGAGCATTACTTCTTCACTCTGCGCGTACTGAAATCGGTGATGGGTTTTTTTTCAAAGTTGTCATGCTATAACAGATAAGCTAAAGTTGTCCTGGTGTCCAAACGTTTGCGTTGAGTTCAAAATTACCGTAGGCTGCATTTAACGCATACAGTTTCACAGTGAGTAAACTGAATGGATCCTAATGATTCTTCTCAACCACGGCTGTGACAGCGACGATTACATTAGCCAGCGGTGTCACTGATAATTGGCTTTGTTGTACATTTCACCACTGTCACGACGACAATGGAGTCTCATACACCGTCGCAATATACGCTTCCGTAAAGCTTCTACCACAATAGTTATTTAACATTTAACACAGGATGTCAGTGTGCATTTGCAATGGTTTACTTTTATGAGAGACATTTAATGACTATGTTAGAAAACGTATCAATTTGTTTGCACGCTTATTGATATTCGTCACGTTTACTGTTTTTGAATCTATTTAGATACCTCAACAAACGTTACGTTAGTTTGGTTAACTGTGGTTACCTTAAATTAGTATTTTAAAATCTGTGCGTTCCCTGTGTCATAAAGCACGGAACCCTATTGGCAGGCATCATACAATACAACAGCAAACGTTTGTTTTTAATACATTTGGTTGGTCAAATATGTTTTCTGGCGATTTCGGTTTGATTTATGTTTTAAGTGTCAAATGGCTTTTGTTTCAATCTGACAGATAGTATTTTAGGCCAACAGAATGCCTGACGATTCGCTGAACAACTCAAAAACAAAACGAGACACATATGCATAAATTATTATGTGACAAAATATTTAAATCAAATAGATTGCTTCTAGTGTTTCTTTACGCTTGGTATATGTTTTAGTTTCAATAATATATTTTATTTTTTTTAATAATTTGAAGAAAATATAGAAAACTCCTCGTCTTCAACAACGAAGACGAGCATAACTCCTAGTGTGGCCGGATCGATTGTGGAGTACGAGGGTGCTCACTTTCATTTTCTCATTTTAATTAATGTATAAACGATGTCACACACAATCGGGAGATAAACCTTCCGGAACATTTTATGACTGATAACTCCGCAGCTGACACATTGTGTTTTGCTGATGACCAGGCTATCCTGTCGAATTCGGAAAGCGGTTTGCAGATGGCTTATTGAGTCAAATTTATCTGCAACGATTTCGGATTGCAGATCTCCACATCGAAAACAAAGATTATTGTTTCTTATGGAGCTGATCCTGTACGAACAAAAATTTATATAGACAGTACTGTCCTGGCGCAGGTCAGTAATTTTGAATACCTAGACTTTAATGTGTCTTATATTACAAACAATAATGTGCTGGACAAGTTCATCCTTGTGTGTGGGACCATCAGGAGAACACGCCTAACGTTCTACAAGGTGAAGGCCTTCACCATAACTTCTCTATGGGTCTGAGAATTGGACTTTAACGATGTGTGTGTGTGTGTGTGTGTGTGTGTGTGTGTGTGTGTGTGTGTGTGTGTGTGTGTGTGTGTGTGTGTGTGTGTGTGTGTGTGTGTGTGTGTGTGTGTGTGTGTGTGTGTGTGTGTGTGTGTGTGTGTGTGTGTGTGTGTGTGTGTGTGTGTGTGTGTGTGTGTGTGTGTGTGTGTGTGTGTGTGTGTGTGTGTGTGTGTGTGTGTGTGTGTTAAACAGCTGACGTCGAGTGTGCAATTACATATTGCGATACGCATAATTACATTGAATAACACGAGAGCAGAATAGGTTTTACATGAGCTGATACTGTTTTGTCATAAAGTCAACAACCATAGTTTACGGAAGCTCTCAGTAGTAACTGGAACTACGTAGTTGACAGAAGCAGTAACAGACGAATGCGGTGGCATCTTAACCTGACGGCTCCATCTCTGTACTTATTTCTAAACTATTTCTAATCTTACCCTTTCATATTTCTTTCTTCTAATCCAGTGGTGCAAATAAGGGGAGGGTCAGAGGACAAACACCTCCTAACTATTGAAAATTTTAGTGAAATTACACAATCACATCACGTAGGTCAATTTCTAAGCCAGTTGCGTGTGCGTAAAATGAGGCTTATAAATAATCAAATAAATAATTATTTGGAAGAATCGAGCAGGGAGCGAGCGTGTGTGTGTATATTGTATTCGAATCATTTATCGTATGCCTCATGAACACGTGCGTTTCTATTCATTCGTTTTACAGTTTTTTCACATTTATATTAAAACAGAGCTTTACAGATACTATTTAGGTATACTGTGTACCTCTTTCCTTTAAACAACTGCTGAAATATTCTGTTACGTAGTCAGTGCATAGGGATCATAAAAGCAAAAGCTCCCTCAGAGATTATTACCGAACGCTGCTGATACTGCATCATGTGTCGCTGTGTTCTGATTAGCATTCCGACGTAATTGAATTACTCCACTTCCAAACAAACAAATTTGGTTTTCATAGAATGTTGGAAGTTAATAAAAGAAACAAATGAATAAAAAAGTGTTACATACTTTAATACTTTGTATACAGGCCTAATGTATCCT
This sequence comes from Magicicada septendecula, assembly GCA_034769895.1. Lineage (NCBI taxonomy): Eukaryota > Metazoa > Arthropoda > Insecta > Hemiptera > Cicadidae > Magicicada > Magicicada septendecula. The sequence continues at coordinate 144,890,794 of CM068372.1, forward strand.
TCATCTCGTGTTGCTAATTTAATTTGTTGCCACTATATACAGAGTTTTGATTTTTCAAAATTGCTTTCTTTTACCTAACATACGTAATGCAAATATGGAATTTTGACTTAACGTGTTGTCATTACAAAACGTTTTTGCACTCGCGCAGTTTTTTGTGTATTCTAGCTTGATCTGGGTCTCTACAGTTCTACACAAAATCTGTTTGTTTAGAAAAGTGTCTGAAAATAAAAAATTTAAAAAACTTTTCAATTCCAATGTGACATCACTGAAAACTACAAATCTGCACATTCTCGCACAACCACATATCCGATCCTTCTCTGCGTTATTTCAGAGCAAAAACTGCTTTTTACTATCCTTTAAAGTAGGGTTGTTTAATGAAATGACAGTACAGAATATTTCAGTTGAAGGCAACTGAGTAAATCGGTATTTGCGTCTGCGGCGACAAACGCTTCGTGAATATTTACGTGAAACAGTAATGTGTTGGTTACATGTCACACACAAGTGTGTCTAGTTTATCGCCATTTTGTACCTTTAGAATATGCGTTTGTTTTCTTTTCCGAGATCTCAATCTGGTTCTCATTTAGAGTTTCGCCTAAATAATGTAGGTAATTAAATATAAATTTCTGTTGTTCTTATTTTTCTGTCTGAAGCTTTCTCTCCCTGTTCATCTATTGTCCCTGTAAATCTATCTCTATCCCCCTGTTTAGAAAATATAAAGTGAAAACGAAAATTTATAAATTTAGATGAACTACGGTGATTTAGTGATCTTTAAATCATTAACTGAAACGCTTTTCCAATATTTCCAGTGATATGGGAAATGTCACCGGTTGTTTCGTTGTTCGACGTAAATAGATTTTTGGCTATCCCTGATATTTTTCAGTGGTAGACGCATAATATCACGACTATTTTTAAAATAAAAATTGCTTAACCTATTTCTCTCTTTTCAACTCTCTCTCTCTCTCTCTCTCTGTCTCTCTCTCTCTCTCTCTCTCCCCCTCACTCTCTCTTTCGCTCTCTATCCCCCCTCACTCTCTCTCTCAATCTGTCTCTATCTCTTTCTAATCCTTATTTGTCTTTCCTCTACCTTATTTGTCCAATCGTTTGGCGTCTTCATACACACAGACATAACTTCCGATAATTCAATTATTAATTTACCATTTCATATCAGGCAGTGACTGATTTGACACAGGGGTTTAATAAGAAGCCACATCTAAACTTCTATTTGCAAAACACTCAGTGTCTAGCGTGAGAGATGGTGTGAGGAATGTTCTCATTGTCGAGCATTAATGAATTGGGTCATTACAGACTGTAACACGCCTGACGAAATCCCCTAAGCTGCGTAAATTGATATCCTCGCATGCGAGCGACGCGTGTAGACACATACTGCGGCACGGAAATGCTGATACGTGAGCAAACACTGTGTCTACAGGTGTAAAGTAAACACTGTTATTGCTGTCACTGTACGACTTAATCGGAAACTGAACTTCACATCTGGTTTAATCACGCGGTTGTAGATTACCTAAAGAACCTTGAAGATTTTTAATTAAAATGCAATCGAAAAGCGGTTGCAACGTGGTTTAGTATAACATACAATCTTCCTTATGCCGTACACTTCAGTTGTCGGTCGCACTTACACTGTCTGAGTACAATACACAAACGAAGTGGTGTTTTACTGCCTCACCCAAACGGTTGCAACGTGGTTTAGTATAACATACAATCTTCCTTATCCCGTACACTTCAGTTGTCGGTCGCACTTACACTGTCTGAGTACAATACACAAACGAAGTGTTGTTATACTCCCTCACCCAAACGGTTGCAACGTGGTTTAGTATAACATACAATCTTCCTTATCCCGTACACTTCAGTTGTCGGTGGCACTTACATTGTCTGAGTACAATACACAAACAAAATGTTGTTACACTGCCTCAGCCAAACGGTTGCAACGTGGTTTAGTATAACATACAATCTTCCTTATCCCGTACACTTCAGTTGTCGGTCGCACTTACACTGTCTGAGTACAATACACAAACGAAGTGTTGTTATACTCCCTCACCCAAACGGTTGCAACGTGGTTTAGTATAACATACAATCTTCCTTATCCCGTACACTTCAGTTGTCGGTCGCACTTACATTGTCTGAGTACAATACACAAACAAAATGTTGTTACACTGCCTCAGCCAAACGGTTGCAACGTGGTTTAGTATAACATAGAATCTTCCCTATGCCGTACACTTCAGTTGTCGGTCGCACTTACACTGTCTGAGTACAATACACAAACGAAGTGTTGTTATACTGCCTCACCCAAACGGTTGCAACGTGGTTTAGTATAACATACAATCTTCCTTATCCCGTACACTTCAGTTGTCGGTCGCACTTACATTGTCTGAGTACAATACACAAACAAAATGTTGTTACACTGCCTCAGCCAAACGGTTGCAACGTGGTTTAGTATAACATAGAATCTTCCCTATGCCGTACACTTCAGTTGTCGGTCGCACTTACACTGTCTGAGTACAATACACAAACGAAGTGTTGTTATACTGCCTCACCCAAACGGTTGCAACGTGGTTTAGTATAACATACAATCTTCCTTATGCCGTACATTTCAGTTGTCGGTCGCACTTACACTGTCTGAGTACAATACACAAACGAAGTGTTGTTATACTGCCTCACCCAAACGGTTGCAACGTGGTTTACTATAACATACAATCTTCCCTATGCCGTACACTTCAGTTGTCGGTCGCACTTACACTATCTGAGTACAATACACAAACGAAGTGGTGTTATACTGCCTCACCCAAACGGTTGCAACGTGGTTTAGTATAACATACAATCTTCCTTATCCCGTACACTTCAGTTGTCGGTCGCACTTACACTGTCTGAGTACAATACACAAACAAAGTGTTGTTATACTGCCTCACCCAAACGGTTGCAACGTGGTTTAGTATAACATTCAGTTTTCCTTATGCCGTACACTTCAGTTGTCGGTCGCACTTACACTGTCTGAGTACAGTACACAAACAACATGTTGTTATACTGCCTCAGCCAAACGGTTGAAATTTGGAAGCCTTTGAGGTAATAATCTGTAATAATAGGAATGGAGAATGTTTGAAGCTTGTGTTTTTTTTTTAATTTTTAATGTAATTAACTATAAATCAAGACACCTAATTTTGTATTTTTGTACAAAATAAAACGACTACATCCCCATTGTTTATTAATTTTTTTAAATTTATTGACATTCAGTACGTCTCGTAATTTAATAACCGAAAGTGAACTAAAACTTTCAAGATAAAATAAAATCACTACCGACGCGGAACACAAGGATTTTTATGGGTAAAAACATAAAAGTTTTACCTTATAGCCTGAACCGTTTTCGGTTTTTAAAATCTTCTTCAGAGGCTGCCGCTGGGAGCACTGTCCGTCTGTTCTTGGCGACGGTATCGACTATTGAAGGATCGATATTGTGTGTGTGGGGTGTGATATGTTCGAATAATGCGTGTGATTTGAATTGTGTCTGTTCGTTTAGGATGTCGTTTTTGTCTTTTCGTGTGTTTGTATATTTCCAATTGTTCAAGAGTGTCTAGATTTCGGACTTTTGTGTGTACGTGTAGAATGTTCATGTTATTGTCGATGTTTTTATATGTGTGGTTTGCTTCAATGAGGTGGTTTGCAAAGGTGTATTCGGTAGTGGAGTGTAGTGCCTTTGTGTGTTCAATGTATCTTTGTTTGAAGCTACGTCCGGTCTGACCTGTGTAGAATTTGTTGCAATCTGTCGGTAGTGATTTCATTATGTTTAGTTAAGTAACGGACACGTCATGGACAACGAAATCCAAGAATAAAACTTTCAGTAATATACACACTTGTGAAATATTTGCACTTTTTATGGAGTTGATAAATTTGTTGACACTCCGTTTTGCAATAAGTAGAGAATGTGTGTTATTCATAGTTCCAGGCACAATTCTTTTGCTTGAACCCCTTAGAAATGTCCACTTTGGGACTTAAGCCATAATTATGTTTCGGTTTTTGGCAATTAAATTTATTAATCCTTATAAAAACTCTGAGTCTGTAGGACTTTACAAAGTATCGACAGTACTTTTCAGTCTTCTACCGGTACCTTCTTACTAAACATTCGATTTCCCAGGTCAAATATGTGCGCTGAATGTATGTATAAAGTTTCATTCAAGCTGCTTCTTGGCTCGCTCTCTCTCTCTCTCTCTCTCTCTCTCTCTCTCTCTCTCTCTCTCTCTCTCTCTCTCTCTCTCTCTCTCTCTCTCTCTCTCTCTCTCTCTCTCTCTCTCTCTCTCTGCCCCCATACACACAAAAGTTTGCATGACGTGACACAATCCTTTCTTGTAAGGTCTCCACAGACTTTATTTAAAAGCTAAATTATCGATTACGATAATAGTTCTGATTGGAATTGAAATACTCCTAAAAATACATTTAGGTAGTATTACTAAATGTTTCAAGATAATCATGTACAAACTATTCACGTCTGATTTATATAAAAATCATGTTATTTCAAATTGACACAGGATTTCACAAAAAAAATGTAAGCGCATTGAATGGGCAAAAAACCCTGCGGAGTAGGCAGGGTTACAGCAAATATTGTGTCGACAAGTTCAACTACTATCATGACTACAACTCCTATCATGACTGGATATTATCAGGTAACACGGAGATGACAGCGGCTAAGAAAATGTAAAATTGACTGAGAACGTGTGAAGCTGTTGTCTGACAATGCAGAACGTCTATCATTTAATGTAGGCCTACTGAAAAGCAGGCGCCAGGTATATAAAGCAATTTAGGCCGATCACACACAACCTTATAACCCAGCACAAAGAGGCCACTGTTGTGCATTTAATCTTCATAAAAATGCACCGACTAGGCTCATACTAGATTTTAAAGTTGATACTTACAATCCCGCTTTCTACACGTGAAACAACTGATTATCTATTTTTTACGAGACTTCGTTTGCACCTATTCTACTTTATAGTTCCTTGTTTATTTTCTTTTTCATCTTATCTCAATCAATCTCTCTGCTTTACTTTCCGTTCTTAACACAGTTTTTTACTCTACACATGTGTTTATTTCTATTTGAATCCTACTAGTGTCTAAATATGTGTGTGTGTGTGTGAGTGTGTGTGTGCGCGCGCGATTTCTCCCATCTATTGACTTCGCTTTTAAAGAAACTGGTATACGCCAACTGTGTTTTAAAATTTTACTTATATTTGTCGGCACAATACGCTCTGGAGGGAATAAAATATTTTGATTTTGCTTAGTATTTAATGAATTAGTTGCAATTCTTTTCCTTTAATTTTTTTGAGTCCAGTATTTATAAATTTAATGGTAGACTTAAAGCAGACTTTAGTAATACAGTCGTATGTGCAATAAAATCTAAGGAATTGGTAAAATTTGATCTTACTCATATCTTTAGTTTGTAATAAGAGGAAAATTCGTCACAATGTGAAGAAAAATGTCTTGTGATGAAAATCATAAGATTGGCCAGCGTGAAGTGGAAAATGTGGGTAGAAAACTGCATTCCCTGCATTCTCTACTAACCTAGTTTCTAAATAAGTAGGAAAGACGACAACAAAATAAACTTGATAATGAGCACAAGGTCTCGTCGCCCCTTCATACCTCTGCGAACAATTACAAGGAAAATTACTGTACTTATTATTTGACGGCTGTGTTTTCATAATATTTTTCAATAAAATTACATACGTCCTTCCAAATTATCTATACGCTTGATGATTTAAAACAGTTAGAATATAATTTTAAATTAATATTTCTCATAAATTTAAGTTGTTTACACTAATTATGATATTAATTTTTGTTTACGCTACCCCCTACACTTGTCATTCAAATCACTTTAAGCTGTGATAAGCAAACTATTCCTTTCTAGTGAGAAAAGTAGTTTGAAAACTGTACAAAAGGCAGAAAGGCAGTTCATTAACATGCAGATTATCAGAACTGATTAAAGGCAGCAATTAACCCTTATGAGTAGAAACGGTTTATACATGGAAAGTGTAAAATTATGTAGAGCAATAAACATGACAATAACTAGCGACCCTTCTGAGAATGTCTAAAACCCGTCTGTACAGAAGAATTTAAACCATGCTGATTAAAAATATTCCCTCCCTGTTTTCAAATATGTTAAGAAAAATTATGATTACCTTACGTCGCTAAAAAAATTAAGTTTTCAAAATGTATAAATGAATGTTAAAAAATCAAGTGAAATTACATAGTACCGGTACAGCCTTAAGGAATTATTACTAAAAGGTAAATACAGCTTAACCGTGTTTCATACAACCTTAAGGAATTATTATTAAAAGGTAAATACAGCTTAACCGTGTTTCATACAACCTTAAGGAATTATTACTAAAAGGTAAATACAGCTTAACCGTGTTTCATACAACCTTGAGGAATTATTACTAAAAGGTAAATACAACTTAACCGTGTTTCAACCAAAATACGTACAGTTATGCGTACGTATTATGTAAGCCTATATAATTACATACACAACCAACACAATATATAGTAGCCTACAGTTGCATGGTTGGAGGAACTTGCATAGTAATTATAACATCATTCGTTTTTAATAAAACGTATTATGCGTACGTATTATGTAAGCCTATATAATTACATACACAACCAACACAATATATAGTAGCCTACAGTTGCATGGTTGGAGGAACTTGCATAGTAATTATAACATCATTCGTTTTTAATAAAACGTATTTATAATTCTTGCAAAAACCCCTGTATGTGTGCAATAAAAAAAGTAACCATTACTTAAACAATTACGTTTAATGTGCATTGTAACGATGGAACTCTCTCGAACAGGCGCGCTGCAGTAAGGATGGAAAGTTATTCTGGAACACCCGCGCTACCTATATAAGCAGCAGCAGCTGGCTTTGTCAGTCAGTTTACAGTGAGCGATTTCTTTAGTGCGGATCGAATTGTTGTCGAAGTATTTGGAAAGTGGTTACTGTGTTATATTTAGTGCGGGACTCTGTTATTTGACACTATTATTGCGCGTGGACAAACTTAACTTGAATTATTGTACGAGACTACGTTGTTGATTACAAATTGTTATTTGTGATTAATTAAAGCTGGTAACTAGTGACTTCATTGGTGTCTGTATTTTGTTTTCACTGAACCATACAACGATCAGTGAGACCGTCCCAACAATATTAACAATTCAGCCTTATACAGCAGGAGCAATAAATTGACCTCTTTATTATCCAACATACCTTTTCTATTCCCAGTGTACGGACCTTTTTTCGCTTATAACGGTTAACCCTCCTCTTTTTCAGCACTTTATTTATCCCCTCCCCCTTTAGAAGGGGGCAAGCCAGTTTAAACGATAACCATAGTTTGAGAACGTCTTTTCTGCAAGATACTGTTACAATTTATAGGCTGTATTTGTTAGGCTTCACGATTAGATTCTCTTAGGCCAAAAAACGCATACCGATACAAAATATACCAAAAATTTACTTGTAATATCGTTATCCAATAAATGAAGAATGTATATTCCCAATTTTCTATCGATTACTTTTCCTTTTAATGGTAAAGTTCACAGACTACTTCTCTAAATTCGCACACTACTGCTTTTTCTTGTTGTTGTTGTTGTTGTTGTTGTTGTTGTTGTTGTTGTTGTTGTTGTTGTTGTTGTTGTTGTTGTTGTTGTTGTTGTTGTTGTTGTTGTTCTTCTTCTTCTTCTTCTCCTTCTTCTTCATCTACACTACTACAACTACTACTACTATAATAAATACTACTACTACTACTACTACTACTACTACTACTACTAATTTAGTGCCTTAATGCTTAATATAGATACGCTCTTAGAGTTCAATTTATAAGCTGCTTATTCCTCTGATGCTACTCGTGGCACGAACAAAGAGAAAACGTAAAACTAAAGTTGAAAGTTGAAATTAATAAAGTACTCGATCCATTTACTACTACTACTACTACTACTACTACTACTACTGCTGCTGCTGCTGCTGCTGCTGCTGCTGCTGCTGCTGCTACTACTACTACTACTACTACTACTACTACTGCTGCTGCTGCTGCTGCTGCCACTATTACTACTACTACTACTACTACTACTACTACTACGAGGCCGACGAAAAAGACAGGCCGTGGTGCGTAAGACGACTCTTGCGGTCACGGGACTAGACTAGTCTTACGGTTCCAGTATCGCCATATTTATTCACGTATTTTACTCACTTCTTATTACCAAATTTTATCACAGACTTTAAGGCGTGTCAATTATGCGGGAATTTTTATGAACATTAAGTAATAATAATAAATAACAAATTTCAGTTTAAAACTACGATTTCAGTTTTAAATACGATATTAAGGGTAGGCCTAAACATACAGTAATTCTAATTTTCGTAACAAATTACACAAATTTATAGAGATTTTGCCACTGGGCTTCTTCATTATGCTAATATTATCTTATAACATTAGCTTATAGAATGCATTGTATTCTGATTGCTGTTTAAATAAATAAAAAAAATTACACAATGTCTTGGTACATTCCATAAGGAAGTCATATTGATCAGGAAAAATAAAACACTTGTTTATATAAAAAAATATATATCATTTATTTCTTTTTAAAAATAAGAAAAATAAAAGTTTTCCCTTTCTTTCTTTTTCTAGTTTTTCTTTCGAAGAAGACTGACTATCATTTTGTTTTTAACAAAATTTTTTAACATAATTTTACATGCTGTAAAATTTATATCCTCTTATTTTTTGTATAAATTATTATTACAGCAACAGACTTCATCAAAATCTTGTGAGAATACATCTTGTAAATTTATTAACCACAATACAACTCAGTTTATGCAGTACTGAAAGCTGATTCTTAACACTTAAAAATAAATTATAAAATTTGTCACATAAGTTTTGCAGTATATGCCATGAAATTGAAACTGATACTAATGCATATTCAGAGGGTAACATTAATTTACCTCTATCCATTTCTAATCTTAAGTCTGTGGGAATATCTACTTCTATTTCTTTATTTGATTGTAACCAATCACTACACAGTCGACAGATATTATTTCTCACTTCTTTTCTAACAGCATAGCCAGCTATAAAACTAAAATGGTAAGCTTGTCTTTAGGGACACAGTCCAAAGAAAAGTTATAATATGTAATTTCGTAAAATGAATCTATGTTTACTACAGTTTCACAAGAATCATTTTTACATGGAAGCAATGTCTTTAAAGATATCTCTTTATTTTCACATAACAAGACAATAGTGTCTTAAACCTGATTTTTCTCTCTCTCTCTAGAACTTGCATGAAACTAACATAGTAACTGGCTCCACTTAATTGTCTATAATATCCAAATCTACCTTCTAATACATCATTTTGAAATTTACTTAACAACAAATAATCAGTTTTATATTTTTCAAATATGTAGGGTATGAGGTGTAAAAAAGTGTCAGTTGTATGAATAAGAGACTGAAACCTTTGTGCTGATAGTGACTGAGAAATAGGTACAGTCTGCTTCCAGTTTTTGAGCCATAGAGACATTTTTCTTAGAAAATCTATTTGTAATGTGCTGTTAGAGTAAATAGGGTCTCTATATTCATCATTAAACCTTTTGCCTTCCCAAGCACTTTTTACATTAACAATTTTCCACCATCTAATAATAATAATGCTTAAAAACAAGCATGTTCCTTGAACATCTGGAAGTAGATCCACTTTGTCTTTTGAAATACATTGAAGAGCAGCTACATTTGTTTCACTAAAAATTGTAACGCTAATTTTACATTTTGTTTTTGAATAGTAGAAGGGTATAGTACTTTATATGATAATAAGTGAGCAAATTTTACAAGAGAATTTTTTTCCAACTCATATAAAATTTCAAGATGCTTAAACTGTGCTACATGTAAATTATCATTATTGCTAAATTCAAAATCAGGAAATACAAGTTTACAGTTATCTGTTCTTCTACTGATCCAGTTATTACGAACACATTTAAGTATATGGAGGACCACATCAAAGATTAAAAAAAGTAATCTCTTTGGAGCTAGAGGATGAGGAAGGTGTGGTTGCAAAATACCATTTTCAGAAAAAAGTTCAAAAGCTTTTCTGTTCACAGCATTGTTGTCAGATACAAAAGCTGTAACTATAAAACCAATATTTTCTATTTGCTGTAATACATTTAACATTATAATCTGTAGTTGTTGGGCAGTTAAATTGTTAACAGGTATTAAGCTCACTAAATTTTTGTATTTAGAAAATAAACTGGAAATCATAAAAACTTGCACTGTCTTTGCTATCTTTGTCGAATCTGTTTTACTACAATCTACAATTGTTACATTTTACTGCTCCTTTAAAATGTAACTCAGGATTTACATAAATTTCATCTAAGTGTATGTTGACAATGTGTTCATGATCTTTTAATAAAGGTAGTTTAGTTTTTAAATACTCAATACTTCCCTCAAGATCAGATCCAAGTAATGAAAATTTACCTATTAATTTTTTAATATTCCTAGGATGTGGAAAACATACAAATTTACTATTATAAAGAGCAATGTATGAAGCTGAAGATTGAACATATAATGTAGAAGCTAACATTAATGTATGCCCAGTGTATCGTCTATTATTAGTTGGCTGTTTATATAACTCTAACTCTTCAATAATGTATTGTTGTATTCGGTGTTAGTGGTCTCAAATATTTCTAATAGTAATTTTATACAAACCACTAAATGACCTGAAGATGGCTTGACTGCCGAAAGCGCTCGTCAATACCAAAGACAACATAGTGGTTTGTACAAAATTACTAGTGGAAATGTTCAATAATGAATGACAGCTGAACATTTTCATCACTGTTTTCACTCACCTCTGATAAGAGTTTTATTGCTTTATCCAAATTGTTCTCATCTACACTCTGAGCACTATCAGCAACTCCACGAATAAAAACAAGAACATCGTCTAACACATTAACAGATTTTACAACTGCAAGTCTTTTTGGGATTTTTTTAACTGAAAACTTTACAATATTTATATAAATTTCATAACTCAGATTTTTATGAATCACTAGGAAACACAGGGTACACTCTGCTTTATACTTATAATACTAAGATAAACGTTTTCATTTTCATGAATTAAAATCCATTCTGAGATTTTAGTCGAATTATAATAATAGGATAAAATACCTTCCAGATTACTAAGTTTTTTTTCTTCTACATATGTTTTTTGTGTCTGTAGGCTATCTTCAATTGCCTTTTCAATGTTTTCTTGCTCAACTTGGTAAAGCCTTTTCACTGGTTTCGAGGAACCTGGAGTCTCACTTAAATATTGGAGTAAATTGTTAAAAATTGTAGGAATTGCACCGGCTTTTAGTTTAGGTCTTCCTCTTTGAAATTCTTTTAACTCTCCAGCAACTACACACTTGTCTGTTTTAATAACGTCACTGTCGCGAAAATTCTTTATACACACAACAGGATTTATCAATATGCTTAAGTCTGTAGGTATTTTATTTAACCATTTTTGTCGGAAACTTTTTTCTGAAGGAAGAGAAAAAGTGCTAACCTTTTCTTCCTGGCTATAGTTGGACTTGCAACCATAAACACTACAATGTATTGGCATTTTTGTGTAATACGGTATACTTAATAACACTGTAAATTACGTAAACAGTGTACTTTTAATCGTTATTATGATACACCAAAATTTAGGTAGAAACTTTTAACCTAAAACACGTGCTTGTTTAACTTAACCCGTACAAAGTTTTGGTACTTTTTAATATTCGTAATAACACTGTAAATCACGTGAATAGTATATAAATAAACCGTCAACAGAAAACTTTTAAATCACTATTACATCCTGATACACTAATATTTTCGAAGAAACGTTTAACTTAACCACACACACTTAACGATTATAACGCCGATCTGAGACTACTAAAGTCACGTGACTTTTTCGCGCCAGGGCCTGTCTTTTTCGTCGGCCTCGCTACTACTACTACTACTACTACTACTACTACTACTACTAATACTGCTGCTGCTGCTGCTGCTGCTACTACTACTGCTACTACTACTACTACTATTCTGCTAGTGCTGATGCTGCTGCTATTACCATTGTTATTGCTGCTCCTAATAATACTACTGCTGGAATTACCTCTACTCATAGAATGAATCAAGCTTCTCGTTGGGGCGGCAAAATATTTAGCATTCACATAGCAAAGTAAAGAATAGTTCCTGTATTTCATCATCATTATCTTCACGGATTAAACCAAGGATGGTTTGTTCCAGTCTCAAATAGGCAAAGATTACAGTTGGTCACTCCAGCGCTTACTCCGACGTCCCAGACATCTCTGCCCCCTCGGTTTATTGTTTCAGAGTTGTTTGGGGATGCGGCAGTAATCCATTCGGCAAAGATGTTCTCACCATTTCAGCCGATACTGGGCGATCCTGTCGAGTATACTCATAATATTCAGTTTCTACCGTATATGTCTGTTTCTTCTATAACCAAGGAGAGTATACCCTGCCACGTGCCAGAGAAATCTCATTTCAGCCGCTTGGATGCGACTGGCCTCGCCATTCGTTAAAGTCTAATTCTCAGACCCATAAAGGAGTATGGGAAGAGCCATCACCTGATAGAATTTTTGACGTGTTCCTTTACTTGTTCCAGGACAGTACCATCTATAACAATTATTATTACAGTTCCTGTATTTCTTTTATTTAAATTACGGGCAGGCATCAATAAGGTTACTAACCGTAAACTATGATATTAACAGTAATAAATGCGATTAAAAAGGGAAAACAGTTTTCTATGACAGGGATGAAGTTTGGTTGGTCATCAGTAATGAAAAAATTTTGGTAATCGGGATTTCCCTCTACTCCCCTAAATTCGCACACTTCTTCTTCTTCTTCTTCTTCTTCTTCTTCTTCTTCTTCTTCTTCTTCTTCTTCTTCTTCTTCTTCTTCTTCTTCTACTACTATTGCTACTACTGCCAATACTACTACTACTACTACTACTACTACTACTACTACTACTACTACTACTACTAATTTAGTACCTCAATGTTTAATATAGATACGCTCTTAGAGTTCAGTTTATAAGCTGCTTATTCCTCTGATCCTACTCGTGGCACGAACAAAGAGCATTACGGAGGTGAATTTACGTATAGAGTGACATTAGTGTAAGCAGACGTAACAAGAATAACTAATCGGTTCCATGACTGGCTGGCTATGCATCTGTGTGAATACGTAACTGTGCTGTGAGTATCCCCCTTCAACGCCAACAACAGTAATACGCACACACATATTCACAAATTACCAGAAAATCTAGTTCTCAGTACCTCTATGTATAGTTATGTATGAAGCTGCACACACAGACACACGCACGCGTGCGGGCACAGAACGTTATACTACATTAAATTTGGCTTTGTGAACGGGCCTTCATTTGATGGCGTAATAATATCACGCGGGAGCTAGTTATCTAGTACCTAGCCTAATGTCTAACCCAATTTGTAATTTTGGACTATAATACGAAATATACACATACACAAGACCGAATAATATAATGTAGCACTATATAGCATGCACAGTCAGACGCTTTATATTTAGACCGCTTTCATGTAATACTGTATTCTTAGGGCGATAGGATTATGTGTATCCACAAATCAGTTTCCCGTTAGTAAAGCGACGTGGACACTTTTAGTCCAAGTGGACATGGCGCTGCCGCAATTACTATTCACTAAACACTTCTTGTTAGATTCAAAGAAGCCACGTCGTGTCGTTGTCATTCTGCTGCCGGCGTAGGCCTTGATTAAGTGATACAGATGTCTTTGATTAACGTGTCAACAATGCAACTACGCGGCTGGATCTAAAAAATTAATTATCCCTGATAAGAGTGTCTTTCATATGGCGATGTTAACGGTTAAAGACAGGCAGTTATTCAGTGTTACACTGAATTTCATGCTTCTTGTTTCTTCAGTTAACAATGATTTTCTGTTTTTCTTACGTTAGATCCTTTTCTCTTAGTTTTTTCCTATTACCTTATAAATTAGTTATTTGTTTTTTTTTCAAAAATAAATCTTATTAAACCCTTTTTATCTGCTGCTTAGCCAATTTATATGATCCTTCTTATCGTTATCATTTAGTATCAAATTTCTATTGTAGTGTATTTATTGTTCATGGCCTAAAGGTACTATACATTGTATGTGATCTTACTACTAAATGTAATTCTAAAGGTAATAAAGGTGAAACATACTAAAGTTATTGTATGGTACCTTTATGCTGTGAACAATAAATACACTACAATAGAAAATTGAGATTATAGGTACCATTAGTAAGTGTGTGTATATTGTAAGTACATCACATTATCATTTAGCATCGTGATCATGTTCCTCCTTTTGTATTTAGTACGTACGTTTTTATATTTTTTAAATCATCTACTAATACTTTTGGGAGACCGTATAACATCACTGTATATCCGTAAACGTCATTTGTATAATTTGTTATTTAAACTTCAAGATTTTCGTTGTTCGTATTTTAACTACAGGTAGGCAGGTATTTTTCTAGACGACTGTAGGCATTTTTTGATCTATCTACAAAGTTTAAAGTTCACCTTTTTCGTAAAAGATCACATACTTCTATCTCATGTGTCATTCTTTACTAAACGAGTGTTTAGCCTTCGACGTGGGGGGTGTCCAATCACCCCCACTTTCTTAAATATTTTTTATTACATTTTCAAGTAATATAGTAAATGTAGTAATTATTTTGTTACTACGTATTAATCGTAAAGCGTTTTTGTTTAGTTATAATTGTAAATCCTACAAACTACGACGTGTGCTGTCCCCAGATTACACTTTACTTTTAATTATTAGTGTTATTTGAATCACTGTGATTCTCACCACGTTACAAGCTCCAGTACCACCGCCATTACTGTATCAATTATACCGCGCAGTACACTTCCCTCCTTGTTTGGCATTCGAGGTTAATCGAATCCTCTAGTATCTTAGATTAAGAAAAAGCTCTAGTAGGCATTCTAAGGATTTTAGTAGTTTTAATGTTTTGTTTTTTGTTCCAACATAGATAACACGCACTGGCTAAATGACGGTTGTCATTTATTTGCCAGTTAGTAATACAACACAAGTTTTAGAGCCACACAGAGACGTTTCACATATACACTACCTGAGATTCCAGAGGAATAAGATTTCCTTGTATTACAATTGCGATTTCTTGAGCTAGCCCGCTTAATCTAACGACACGTGGAAGATTCTTATGACGCTTAAAGCTACCAATTAATGTGTCTACTGATATAAAGATAACACAGAACAATTCCCGGCCAGCTCTGGCAATTAGGTAGTGTGTACTAAATTGTAGTAGAATTGTACTTGTTTTAGAAGCGTTTTAAAAAAAATTATAGGTGTCAATTTCTCTGGCGTTCAATAATTTGCAACCCCCCCCAAATTTTGTGTAAGTTTTTTTTTTTTTTTAGGGGGGTAACTTAGTATTTAAGACTAGGCAGTCAACCTAGATGAAGCATAAAATGTGCCGGAACCCAAGCTACCATTTGAAACATGTCTACTGGCTATGGTGACAGGACTTGCAGAATGAAATACTCATATAACAATAACAAATTTCTTATTTATTGGTGCTTCTGTTTCTTTCATAAATTTATAACACTTATAAATTTGACATTGTATAACAATTATACTCTTTAAAGCTGTTATTGATATCTTAAGTTGCAACCCATACAAATAGCTAATCCATTCAATGGAATTCATTAATTATAATCTCATGAATACATAACAGTTGCTGATAGTAAGATGGCTTAATTTTTCTTTTACATACACAAGTCTCCATACAGCAATGTATATCTACACAATAATTGAGTACACTTGAATCTGGTTGTTGAATACTCTGAGGTTGCAACTCATACAGACATTTAAGTTGACTAACATGCTTAGAGATATGCAAATATAACATGACACCAATTATTTATAAGATATTATTTTTTATACACCAATTATTTATAAGATATTAGATAAATTAGCTCATTGAGATCTCTTAAGTACCAATTCATTGAATCAGCCAGCTCATTTAACAGTTCACACATGTGCTACTATACAGTTACGTCATTACATTATTAACCCCCTTGAGAAAAATATACACATACATACATATATCACAACACATTAACATACACATACTACCCACAATTAATGCAAGTAATTATCTTGGGTGAAACCCCCTTGCTGGTAACACCACATCAATATCTCCCCAAGGTGTAACATCAATTCATCCAAAAATAACCCAATGTCCCTGTAAAGTGTGATAACAGCCATTCATAATGAACCCAGCTCCAGTGTCGGTGTGCTCAGGAAGAAACCATCAAGACAGAATTAAGAACTCATTAAATCCGTTTTAAGATTCATATCCCCGAAATGTGTAGGTTAATCATCTATCCCACTAGATTATGTAAGATTGAAAAGTTATATAAGGGGATTCATATCACCCACTCATACCCAGCTATATTTAAACAGTGTTTATGTGACTTTGAATTTAAGTACTCACTCAGATATGTGTATACTCGTATGTGTAACTATTCCTCCCTTACATGAGTGTATCAAAAATATTTGAATAATGTAATACACAATTAATTCAGTATGGGATCCTATCTTACAAAACCAGACTACAGTTTCACACATGCCTGATGCATGTTCACATCAAACTTTACAGGCTAATGTTTCATGAGTTTACAATTTATAAGTCTGTTTTCACATGGTTTCTGCAGATTAAACTGCAGGAAAGTAGAAGATGTCAGAAGAAATGATATAATACAGAATGATCCCACCTGAGTTTTCCAACTTTAGTTTTATCCGGGCATGTAGTTCCGATACACAGCTGATGACAGTAAGGGTTACTTCTGAAGCAGCATCCTCATCTGTGGACTGTTCGTGACTGGCGGCGTCGAGGAGCTTAGATGCGTTTCTCTGCACGAGAGGATGACAGATGGACAGTCATCCTCCGACACTCCTTCATCGGCTTGTTCGATAACCCTAGGACATGTATTATATGTATTGGGTGTCAAACAAAACGTTATACATGCTCACTTACAGATCGCCCACACAGACACCACACAATTACATAAATGTTGTGAAATCAATCTTAATTTCGAAATATAGCCCGAGCACTTTCTTCCACTTCTAAAAACCAGTAATCACACTACATTACCTCCTTGATTTTAACTCAGTGAATCTAGGTTATAAATTTTATGCATACACAGGGCTATTTTAATTTACAATTAATAAATAGTAGTTGAGTGTAAGATATTCTTTCTAAAGTCGCAAACACCTGACTTGACGAGTACATACACTCACGCACATGCCGATCAACACACACATTCTTTTATTAAATAAATTACATAGCGTATAATCCTATTAGATTACTTTAATTAGGCATCGAGGCTTACCTGGGACTCTTTAGAATTAAGCTTCCATCTAGTAGAAGCAATCGAACACAGGAAGATCAGGCCGCCAGTCCCGAAACAATTCAGTCGAGAGTAAGATGAGAAATGAGACCGAATAAACTGCGTAGTCTAACCACGAAAACTAAAAACATGCCAGTCCTTGTGCGACCAAAAGTCAGCTGTGCGGGAACGAAATGATATCGTCGTCGCTCTTGACAAATAGACTCTGACCCACTAACTTCACTTAGCGACGCGCGATCACAAAGCAGTGGCAGTCGCGCGAGTTAAATGCGGTGGAGAACGTGCGGGTTTTACAAGCTGAACGCAGTCCAGCACATATTTATTCCACTATTTTAAGATGACCATTAATGCGATCCTCGTAACAATATGTTATCCCATGCAGTTTGTTTAAGGTTAATAAGAGTGATAAACTCGGTGTTTGCAGGCTGCTACATAAATCCAAACACAGCAGTATGTTGTACTGATAGATGACCAACAGCAGACGTATCATTTACTGTGCATTCAAACGACTGCTCGTCACACCGCACGTCAGTACAGTGCGAACGAAGCGGCGTTTTAATGTTTCTGCGTCATCGCGACCGCGACAGAAACATCCGCATTTGCAAGAGGCTTCACCAATCAGTCGCCTCCATATTTCATCACTGTCATAGCCATCGATCGTTCGCCGAAATTCACGGTCATTTATGTTACTCTTACCGCATGACCTCGCATACACCGCGATAATCTTTTTGATAATTTGTTCAACAAACACAGTGTTTTTATAAGCGTATTTCAATGAGAATCTATAACGTTAGATTCACTAATCACTAAAAAGTAGTAGTGCTAAAAAGTGGATTTGCTACTATGAACACGCTATTGACCTTTAGCGTAACAGGCGGAAAGCGGACAACTGGGCGGTGCGCTGAAGTACTATTACATAAACATGTAGGCTGTGCGTAATGAGCTACTAATTCTCTAGGAACTATCAGTATGACTCTTATATGAATAACGCACGTGAAGGCGAGTTGGGGTCCATATCAAAGATGCATTGAGGTAAAACTTGTCCGAACCAAGGTGGCCCAAGAAATTTGGAAATGTTCGCCCATGTGGAATGGGTCGCTGCGGAAAAGAAAAGCGACAGATCTAAACTGTTTGGAACAGGAATACAGAAACGGCTGTGAGCAGTAGGAGGCCTCCAAATGACGGACTCATCATCAGCTTCACATCACGACATAAGCAAGATACTGCCTGTTCCGCCTTCAAAGATCCTCCAGCCATCTTTTCCTGGATCTACCCGACTCACCTGTGTTATATAGGTTTATATTTCCGGGCTTGTTTGGCCAGACTTGAAGCTGACATCCTATCTAAGTGTTCCTTCCATGGTTGTTTATAATCTTTTACTTTTCATTCAAGTTAAAAACTTGTAATTCTTCTCCAATGGCCTCATTATTTATACGATCAAGTTTAGACCACCTTTTAACTCTTCTTAAGAACGCCATTTCAAAAGCCTATATTTTACTTTCTTGTTTTCTGCTTGTCCATAATTCGCACCCTTAGAACGGTAAGGGACTGCCATAAATCTTTCAAACTGTAATTTGTATCTCGACGTAGCTTGATTCTAAAAATACGATTGATTGTCCCATAGATTGTCTGAAACATACCCAACCTAACATCAATATCGTAATTCTTATCATAAGCAATATCATTCCCAAATAGTTAAAATGGCTCACCTGTTCTACAGTTTTATCATTATTTTGGTATTTTTGCTCTTATTGGTTCCTTGTCTCAAAATGCCTCAGCTGTCTACGGTAGAGGACGAGTTCTTACAGAGTGGTTTGCACAATCTCACGGAAGCCCGTCCCTAGACAACAGCGCAACCGAGGTGACTTCGAAGATGCTTGTTATTTTTAGTATGGGCGTAGTTACGGCGGCCTGATATCACGTCTAGTTTTCTGTGATTCGTTCAGAAGGATAAGGACGTCCTGGTATGATACCATAGCCGACCGTAGTATGATACCATAGCTTTGCATACCAGGTAGACGTTTGCATACTTTAACGGAAACTCTAAAGTGAACGTCGGCGTATCCGAGGGGGCTCGAACAGGATTTATACACTATATCTGAGGCACGGCTACATAGTTGCTTAGGAATTTTAGAACCGAAGCTTGGAGCCACCTTTCAGCGTCAGAAGTTCAATTTTATAACAGTAATTACCTTTCACAGAGACTAAACTGAAAATGTATAGAGCAATGATCAAGCCTGTAGTGACTACGGTTCCGAAACCTGGACATTAAGAGCAGTTGATGAGAAGGCGCTGAGGACTTTTGAAAGGAAAATTATTAGAACAATCTTGGGACCAGTATGTTGTAATGGAGAATAAAAGATCAGATCTAATCAAGAAATATACTCCATTCTAAATCTAATCGTGGAAAAACAAATGATAAAAGACACGTTCTTGCTCTATATTCTTACCAAAATAATGTAATATGAACATTACTACGAGTATTATAATATTATTATTGATTACCTATTATTTTGTTCTACTTTTCTCTAATAATCGATTTCTGTCGATTGCAGACTCATTTTACACTGCTCTCAAAATTCGCTTCATAGCTTTGTTAGTGTTGATGTATTCTTACTGGATAAATTGAATTACCATTCCTGTTACTCTTCGGCCATCGCAGATTCTTCCCCTTATATCCATATGTGACTATCCCTCTAGATCAACTATTGGCCGTAAATTCTATATCAAGTCCCTATCAATTTATAAGGAATCTGGGTCATTAGTCAGCTACTCTGTTTCACTGTCCGTTCCATTCTCTGTTCCATTCTAATCAGGGATAAATCGTCCGATTTATAAAATCCAGTAGAATCAGCTGGATCGGACATGTAGAAAGAATGGACAACCAAAGACTCCCCAAAGGATAATGAATGGGCATAGATATGGTCAGAAGACGAGGCAGGCCAAGAAAAAGATGGCAATACGACGTGGAAGAAGAAATGACGAAGCTGGGTATCGGCTCGTAGAAGACCTAGCACATTATCGGACTGTCTGGTGGCGTATCATTAGGAAGGCCAAGGTCCATCCTGGTCTGTAGTGACGGATATGTATGTAAGTATGTAATTACATTTAACAGTGTGTTCGTGAGGTCGCATGACAAAACGCTAACGACAGTGGTTAGTATTCAACAAATATCCTGCTGCGAAAACGTTATCATTTACAACTTGTTGTTTCAACTGACCGCATTACTGAATAAACCGAGTGAATGAATGAAGGGATGTTTTACAATTCTATGTGACTGCATTAGCGAGCTGCGTCACTAATAACTCGCTCCGTTCTATATTCCATCACTGTCACGATGACAATGGCACCTCATACACATACACTGCCATAATACACAGCTTTTACCGCGGCTTTCACGTCACGCGTAACATTAATTGTCTGCATATATGTGCGAAGGTTTGCTTTTATGGAGACAGTAAATCACTGCGTTAGGTTGTTTTTACCGAATTTAAATATTATGTCAGTTTTAAAATGTTAAGTAGCCAAATATTCAAAACTATAAACAACAAAAGAAAAAGCGACAAACATAAAGCTATATAAAAAGTTTTTAAAGTTCAATATTGAAGGTTCTGAGTACCAGCCTATAGATGGGTTAGTCATGCGGTGGGGTTGCCTCTTTATGGGCCATGGGTTGACTTCTGGTAATTTTAATTCAGGGTTGTCTTCCTTTAGGTTTTGATGCCCCAACACACAACTGCAAGACAGCAGCAAAATATATTCTTATAACAATAGGACGGAGTATTACAGGCGATTAAATCCAACTAGATTCTCGCCTGTAATTTTCTAATGATCATTTTCTTACGTTCTAACTTGCCCTCTACCAGGAATATTTATCGAGCTTCCGGTCTAGATCCGTGCTGTTCTGCGTCAGCAGGGTCACCTCTTGTAGGATGTTCACTTCACCATGTAGGGCTTGGCTGGAGAGAGGCTAACGGCTCCTTTGAGAGCTAACATCACTTCATCCTACCCTGGAAACTTGTGAGGACCAGTTCCCAGTCAAGCCGGTACAAAGCGACTACCTGTCCAAATTCATACAAACCTATAGGAGATAGGTTTTTGGGTAGACCAAGGAAAAGATCTTTAAAGGCGGAACAGGCAGCACCTTGCTTATGGCGTGATGTGAAAGTGATGATGAAGTTCAATATTTCTTTATTTTGTCACTAGAATTATTCTTCAACATTCCGATCTTAACCAAAACTAAGCTCGCTATTTTAATACATTAAAAATCTTTATTTTAAAGCAACTTTTGTCACAAAATTATATATACATATGTATCTGAACACTAATTTGGAGTGTGTATAAAAATATGCAGAAGCTATTATAAGTTCTTACTAAAGAGTAATAATATAAGTCTATGTATTGGTACTCTTTTATACATAAATATTTTATCAATTATTCTTTACGCATACTGGAAGTATTGCGTTGTCTATGGTTTTAAGTTTACTTTTAAAAAGTAGTTATTTAAATATATATAATTTTAAAGTCTTTTTAGTATAATTAATATGATCAATAATTAAATAAACAACTCTTTTTACAAATTTTTACAATATTGTTGAAAACATTAAAGACGTTGATTTGATCTTGCAACTGCAGTACAACCTTTTGCGAATATAATGAGCCGCAAACGACACCGCTGGGCCGGGCCTCGGAATACTGAAAATTAGATTTTAATATTACGAGTTCTAAATAGTGTTCAACCATGTTCAATTGTAATCGTGATTGTAAGCATAATGCTTCTACTACGCCCTCGCATTTTAGAAATTCAATTTTACTTTACAAAGTAGAATTTTGAAGCTGTTTTACCCAGTAAGATAGGGTAAAATCAAGTAACTTCTTTAATTACAATTGACATTCCTTTACAAAGATAGAAACTTGTTTAAAATGTTGTTAGGAACTTACGGAAATTCTATTCCTACCTTTCTTAACATTTTCGTTTCATTTTAAAAACAAAAATAATGCCTCATCTGTATTATTATAAAGCCTTTTTTAGTACCACAGAATACCCTACATTTTAAAGCCTATGTTTTGAATACTTTGTTTACAATACTAAAATTGTAACCTTATTGACTTCATGCCGTTAAACGGTTTTGTTAAAAAGATGAAACATATGGCTAACAAAACATATGTAGAGTTGAAAGATATTTCTCCTTTAACCTTATTAATCTAAACAGACATCTTCCTTCCTCAGTTGTCTTTATTTGCTTTGCTCCTTTAGTTCCTTCAAAACCTGAATTCTTTTCTTCCAATCTCCGGGTTCCTCCCATTTCTCCTTAGTTGACATTACCCAATATTAATCGCCAATATATTTTTACAATACGTAGGGTGACCGTCACCTAAATTTTTAAAGTACATACTTATTGATAGCCAATTCAGCATAATTTTCATACAATGTTGGGGAAATAACTATATAGGTTGCCACACGATGTTCAAGTAAATAATATTACTTTTTACTGCAGCAAAACATTGTTTGAGCTTTTCCCTTTTCACAGCAGATACAAAAAGGCTATAAACTTTTAAAATAATATTGCCAGTGCGTTTAAAACTTCTTAGCATTGATTTGAAGTGAAAATAATAAAGTTTGAAGACACTTCCGAAGTACAGTACTTATACGAGCAAACTATATATTTTTCGACAGTATCGTACAGTGACCCAAAATACAGTGTTATACCCTAAATTGCTTTACGCTTGACCACCCTGGTTCCAACACGAGTAAAACCGGTTACGTACTAACCATCACCGCTGGACGTCATGATGGACAGCAAGTCAAAAACGACAGTGCGTAGCTTTGACATCCATCCGCACGTCGTGTATTTTTTGAAGGATGTGCACGACGAAAAATGATTCCGGCAAGACCATCAGCTCAAGCCGCATGACGTGCGGATGGAACGTGTCTGGTGTTGACGGATGTCAAGGAATCGTGCATCGTGCATATTAGATCATGCGTACGCTTGCTATCAAATCGTCATTTTCGAGCAAGTACAGTAGACCTACATGTTTTTAGAGCACATTCGTTTAATAAATGTTTACTGTTTAATTTTACGTTACATTCATTCTTTAGTTTATATTTAATAAATAACGATTCAGATAAAATTTCAGTTTAATATTTAGTTTAGTTTGTACTTCGTTTACACAATACATTCAAGTATCATTAGCAGTTATTATTTTATATATTGTTATTATTAATTTGTTTTAAATACAATTCATAATGAACCGTGAAATGACATCAAAATTTATTGAAAAATATAAATTAAATAGATGTCTGTGGGACGTATCCTCGGCAGATTACATGAATAAAAATAAAAGAATGACAGCGTTTCAAGATATGATGTCTATGCTAGGAGAATTTTTTAATTTTAATACAGAAAAACTCAATAAAATAATTTTTACAAAACACAACGAGAACTAAAGAACGTCTGGCACGCTGGACGAGTTGCACGACAGTGTGGTGCGCACATCCATCACCGACGTCGGGCATGCTGGACAGCGGCGATGGATATTTCGTAGCCGGCTTAACATAAGGCTTGAAATAGTCTGTAAGAGGATATCACTGGAGCTGTAGCGATAAGAAAATTAAATTGTTTGTAGTTTATAATACGGTTTATAATAGAGTGCGATTGCACGTAATACGGCAACTTCGACTGTGCGCTTCAGGTTTTAGTCTAACCTAAGCGTAATTATCCGGTGTAGCTTGTGTTAAACGACTAACGTTATCTAGCTAATTATAAACTCTGGTTCACGTAATTACAATCCCTCACATGAGAGCATACTAATTTTGTGCATCAGTTGTCTTCTGTATGATGTCATCAGCGGTTGCTAGCACACAACAATAGTAACTCTCAGTAGCGACTGGAACGTTCGAGTTTGTAACGACGGTAACAGACGAATGGGTTCACACCATAGACTGACGGCTTCCTATCTGTACTCAACATTACGGCTAATTGTACCCATTTATTAGCCTTTGATCTAATCTAACCTAGACTGCGATAATCAACTAATGCTGAGTGCCTAACTACTGTTCACTTAGAGTCGCTTATAACAAAGTCTACGCTGGAGTATCTGAGTGTATTAACGCTCATGTTTCACATTAAATAACAAAACTAGTATTAGTCTTAAATTTAATAATACACAACTATCGAACTGTGGACGATCAAATTTATT
The DNA here is from genome assembly GCA_034769895.1 of Magicicada septendecula. Lineage (NCBI taxonomy): Eukaryota > Metazoa > Arthropoda > Insecta > Hemiptera > Cicadidae > Magicicada > Magicicada septendecula. The sequence continues at coordinate 144,915,452 of CM068372.1, forward strand.
TTGTCAAAAACCTACCATAATATTTTGGGGGTAGTTTTCACCTTGACTTGTGTCAATAGTTAGATGGAGTTGAATGAACGCATAACATATTGCATCGTTAGGTACAAATCTTTATAAATTGCTGTAACATTTTGTGAGTAATATAATCCTGTAATAGCGTAACGTTAACAAGCGTCCGTTCGATAAACACGGTTGCTAAGTAGGGATACTTGTGGCATTGGGGAACCGACTTTTTGGATTACCTTACGGGAACACCGGTGTCCGGCGAACAAGGTGTGAAGATAATGGAAATTTCAGGTCGACCGTGTAACACTGACTATCTATCTATCTCTTTCCCTCTTGGTTTAGTAATGTGTATAAATTGAACATGAATTCTCCACGGTAATATGTATAACTATTTCAGAATGTATTTAACATTAAGAATCGGTGTTAACTAATGTACTGTCCTGAGAAACTCTATAGGTAGCTTTATTATAGTTTAAGTACTAACGAGTATTATTACTATTATCAAATAACATCAATAATGGTTGTACCTTTAGAAAATAATAGACATGGTAATCTAATCGTGAAAAAACAAATGATAAAAAGACACGTTCTTGCTCTATAGTCTTACCAAAATAATGTAATATGAACGACATTACTACAAGTATTATAATATTATTATTGATTACCTACTCTTCCGTTCTAATTGTCTTCAATAACAAATTTATATCGATTACAGACTTATTTGACACTGTACGATCAACGTTCACATTTTTGCTCTCTAAAGGATTATGCTCTCAAAATTCGTTTCGTAGCTTTGCTATTGTTGATAGAAATTGTTTATTCCTACTGGATAAATTGAATTAACATTCCTCTTGCTCTTCGGCCGTCGCAGGTCCTTGTCCTTATATCCGCATGTGACGATCCCTCCAGCTTAACTGTTGGCCGTAAATATCGAAACTTTTCTACTTTTCTAAATCAAGTCCCTATCAATTTATAAGTGATCTGGGTCATTAGTCGGCTACTCTGTTCCACTGTAATTTACATTCAGGAAGTAAATCCAGGTTTAGGATGGAATAAAAGGTAGACGAAGGAATATCAAAACCTTAAAGAACTTAGATAACACGGCAATGAAACGATAGAACAAAAAATGAGGAATTTTTCACGGTCACCCGAGTTCTACTACTACAGATAGACTGATAAGGGTCTATAATGTGATACCGATATAAAATAGTTTTCACATGATCTTATTAATTTTCCTTCAGATTAAATTTTAAAAACTCTAATTCAAAATTTGAATCAAATAATTAATATAAAAACTTTATTCCTATTTCAAAGATCGAAAGTGCAAAAGAAACAAATCAATTAATTTAATCCAATTACAATAAGCCTGATAAGCTTTTAACAAGACATTTACTTCACAGCTCATTTGATTCTTAAAACCTGAAATCTTTAGTATTTAATGCATGAAATATTGTTGAATTTTTACATGAACCTGTGACATGCATGCTGTGCATATCTGTGATACGCATTCCCCGTGTCTGTGACTCAAGAAGTAGGACGGGTGTAAACAATGCCAAGTGAGAAGGCACCGTCATACCAACAGTGACTTTTAAAGAAAGGCCGTTGGTATGACAAGCAATCATCTTGTCCTTTTCCTAAGCTGGCTCCTTCTTCCTTGTGGTAAATATTCTTCATTTCGCACCCAAACCAAAGTTGTCTAGTGACCGTTTATGTACGCAAATATTTTTGACCGTTTTCTTTTACCATCGCTTCATTCATTCAATCGTACAACAAAGCCTCATTATTACCAGCCAATAGCAATAATCAAACCAGTCATACTATGGCGCCAAATAAAGGGTCAAATGACTGATGATGGACATGCAGTATGGTACCCGAACAGTGTCTCGTGTGAGTAAACGCATCTTGACCGTCGGCGTTTAGGTAATATGTTACTAAGACAGCATGGCTTGTGATGTTAAAAGAGTGGAATTAAATGCCAGAGAAATCAAGACTGAACAATTTTTATTATTGCTTCTATGAAACCAAAACATTCATATTACGAACGTTTTTACTACCTAGACAAATACTCAGTCGTCACAAAACAACAACGAATAATAATAATCACCAAATTAGAGCTCTTAAATTCGCTAGTTTACTCAAATGTCACATGATGAGTTTCGCCAAAGCAATGCATATTCTACCGCAACTTACAACATATTCCAAAACTATCCTACGCACAATTAATTACGGTAATTCGTCGGTCTGAAAACTGGCCACGGCTACTCGTGAAGTCTTTTATATACGCAGGCAAGTTCACTGATGACGTTTAATGTTGACGAGAAAATTTCACAGTGCTATACGTTATTCAAGCAATTCAGACATTTACAGCGTCAGCTAATCGGGGGTTACTAACAACAAAGGTTTTTAAAAATATATAAACATTTGGTACGTTTCACAGTATTTATTTAACTCTAACAGCTGTATCAACTTCTTAAGCACTGAAAGAACTTTTATTTTTCACTGATCTCTTTGACAATAGCTTAAAAATTTGAAACAGCTGTCAGAGCTAAATAAAAACTATGAAACGTAACAAGTGTTTATATATTTTTAAAAACATTTGTAGTAATATGTTTTACCAAGTGCCCAACGAGTCATCAATTAATATCGTGAAAAGGTTACTAAAAAGCTGTGCCTTGCCGATGCAGCAAGTAGAAGACGCTGTACATCCGCTACTAATGTTATTTTGTTGCTTGGTACAATATAAGTGATATTTTTATATAAACCATAAAAAATTAACCGAAATTTGATCAATCGTGCTCTTGACAAATTAATTCATTATAGTTTGTACTACTGGTTACACAACTGACGATATGAACTCACGGCCGCAGCACAAACGAATTGACAGACGACTCCAGGGGTATATCTGAGGAAAACGAACGATGCCCATTTACGAGTTTCAAACGGCCATACAGCGAACGCGTGTAGTACAGAACAAAGTGAATGAATGGAGTGACGTTTTAATAATACTGTGTGACTGTACCGCAGTGACAGCGTTGACTGCATTAGCGAGCGGCCTCACTAATAACTCGCTCCGTACCATGTTCCATCACTGTCAAGATGCCAATGGCGCCATAATATACCCTTCCACAGCGTTCGCGTCACACAAAACATAACCTGTGTGCACTTATTTGCGTAAGTTTACTTTTTTTATTTGTGCGGACGAGAGTTCTCAGAAAATGTATCAATTTCACAGATCTCTTAAATCGCTTATATTATTGTGTTTATCACGACATTTTTCACTTGATTAAGCGCCTAGTGTTTTTGTTAAATCATACTTCTTCTTCTTCTTCTTCTTCTTCTTCTTCTTCTTCTTCTTCTTCTTCTTCTTCTTCTTCTTCTTCTTCTTCTTCTTCTTCTTCTTCTTCTTCTTCTTCTTCTTCTTCTTCTCTATTGTGTCAACTTTTTGTTCTTAACTTCTCCTCCTCCTATATCTTCTTATAATATTATTAGTAGTAGTAGTAGTAGTAGTAGTAGTAGTAGTAGTAGTAGTAGTAGTAGTAGTAGTAGTAGCAGCAGTAGTAGCAGTAGTAGCAGTATTAGTAGTAGTAGTAGTATAGTAGTAGTAGTAGTAGTAGTAGTAGTAGTAGTAGTAGTAGTATTTTTATATATTATTCATTACTATTACATTAATAATATTACAGCAATAACTCTTTGGTGTGATTGCATGTTTTTCATGTTTTTGCTTTTGACAACGAATGTAGCTATTGTCATATAGTGTAGCTCAAGGTTCAAGGTATAATCACACGTTCGTATCGCGGCATACGTTACTAAAATCCATTGTTTTAAAACATATACCACCCTCGCAGCTTAGAGCTAGCAAAAGATAGGTGTAATTCACTAATACTAAGCTCTCAACTCTTGCTTTGATGGCGACTCTTAAAATTATCTCAGGGTATCAAAATGATTATTAACACAATTTTTGAATTGAATGAATCCTAAATTTAGTAAACTCTTCATTTACACATTACAAATTTACATACAGTCTTAAAATGATTCACAATATTGAATTCTTTAGCTTCTCATGAATTCTCATTTGAAAGTAGGTTCTTAGACAGATACAGATTGAATTGCAAATAGTAATAGATTTATCAAAAAATACATGAATTATTAGGAGTTTTAATGTTCAAATTTGTTTTACTTGTTTGTTGAATTCCGGTTTGTGTTGGTAATTCCTTCCCAACTACAGACTCCCAGTACAGACAGGATAAAGTTCGCGGTTGCAGGTTCGCCAGTTCAGGACAGACAGGTAGGTGTTGTCCATCCATCATTCCTCCATTGCACAGCGGGCAGATGTTTGAATTCACCAGGCCAAATCAGTGTAAATGGGCTTGGAGGTAGTCGTGGCCAGTGCATAGTCTGAACTCCGCGACCGCGGTCGATCTCTTGAGGGTTCGTGAAATTTGGGTTGTAAGAAGTGACTCCCACTTTTTGCCTCTGCCGGCTTCTGTACGTATTTGTTTCAAGTAGTTCTTTACGGCCATGTCAATCTGATATTTCGCCGATGATAGGCTAGTGGGGGTGTCAGGTTGCTGCATTAGGGCTCCATTTTTTGCAAGCTTGTCCGCTTCTTCATTTCCGTTAACTCCAACATGGCTGGGGATCCATTGTAGGTGTACTACCCAGTTGCCATGTAAGAGGGTAGCGAGAACTTCACGTGTACGGAGCGTCAAGATGCAGTCCGTGGGACTGTTTCCAGCTAGTGCGACAATGGCGCCTTGAGAATCGATAAAGAAGACGACTCGCTTTAGTTGGATACTTTGGTACTTAGCTATTTGTTCTGCGGCCATTTGGATAGCTTTGACTTCGCCGTCGTAGTTGCTGGAGTTTTATTTGGAAAATTTGAGAATATGCTCCGGCACCAGTTCCACGGTTGGGTAACATTGATCCGTCAGTAAAAATATGTAACCATTCCTTTTCAGGATAGAGGGTGTGGATTGTTTCTATAGCGGTTTTTTTGAGTTCATGTGGATCCGTAAGGTATTTTGGTGCTGACTGGTCAATCAGAGTTAGTCTTTTCGCTGGCGTTGCATCAAAAACAGTTCTGTATACTTCCAGGGGTGCAGGGTTTCCCGTATTGACCTTGTATTTGTCTCCGAGTTTCTCAGCCAATTGGATAGGGGTAGTTTGTGTTTTTAATCTGTGGTTTGCTGGCGTAAAACCGTTCCAGTGTTTGTGGTCAACTCGTCTAGATCTTTCCCAGAACTTGAGTGTTAATTTCTCTCTTCTTGAAGTGAGTGGCTCTATGTCGGTTTGAATTTCCATCGCTTGAATTGGTGTTGAGAAAGCGCCACCTGTGATGATTCTGAGCGCGTCGTTCTGGACTTTGTCGAGCCTCTTCAGGTTATTAGAGCTTGCAAGGGAGGTTACTTCGCTGGCGTAGTCCATGGTGGGTCTCACGTATGATTTGTATGCGGTTACTAGCACATCTTGGGTACATCCCCATTTTGTCGCTGCTAGCCGTTTCAATAAGCTTATGCGCTTCCCTGCCCGCTCAGCGGTTTCCTGGATGTGGCTGTTGAATGTAAGTTTTGTGTCTAGCTTGACGCCCAGGTATTTCGCAATCGAGGTTTTAGGCCTTTATACTGAAGATCGAATTTTGGAGGTTTAGTAGAGAGGGTAAAAAGTTGAAAACCCGTTTTATCAGGACTTATTACCATTTTGTTGGTGTCTGCCCAGGTTGCGACGTTTTTTAAAACAGAGTTGACTACTGATTCAAGGTGGGAGGTGGTGCTTGTAGTTGCCCACAGGATGACATCATCTGCCTGTCTGTATAGAAGACAGGATATTCCAGGTATCTTATTGATCGCTGTTGTTATGTCATTGATCATAATGTTGAAGAGCAGACAGCTGATTACTGCGCCCTGGGGTAGTCCTTGTCGCTGTAATTTGTACTTAGAAGTGGTATTAACGAATTTAGTTCTGATGTAGCATTCGGTTAGAAAGTTTTTTTATCCATGTGAGCATGTTGTTCTTCACTCCGAGCTCTCTGAGTTTGTATAGAAGTAGTGCGCGCCAAACTTTGTCGTACGCAGCCTTGAAATCGATCAACACAGCCAGTGTCGATTGTTTTCGATGGAAGCCGTCTTTAACCGCCTGAGTGAATTTAACTATTTGGTCTATTGTAGATCGATGTTGACGGAATCCCGCTTGAGCATCGCTGATTGCACTACTTGACTCTAGGAAAGTTCTCAGTCTGCGTTCCACCATCTTTTCCGCTATTTTGCAGCACACGCTGGTTAGAGAAATGGGCCTGTAGCTGCTCAGGCTGCTTCGAGGTTTTCCTTTTTTATAGATGGGATTATCTCAGCTTTTTTCCATTGGTGAGGAATCCGCTTGTCCCATGATAGGTTGATAAGTTTCAGGAAACATAGTTTAGCAGTGGTCCCAAGGTTCTTTAGGAAATCTGGGAAAATATTGTCAGATCCAGCAGACTTGCCATTTTTTAAATCCCTTAAAGCTATTTCTAACTCTTGTATAGAGAAACGGGCAATCATAGATCGGTGCTCTTCTTTAGTTGCTACTCTTCTTGTTTGGCTCATTTGCACGCTTTTTCGTTCAGGACCGCTGACTTTGAGGGAGCTAACTGAGGCATAGAATTTGCAAAGGCTGTTGGCTACTTGCACTGGACTGGTGAGGAGCTTGTCATTCACTTTCATGGGTTCCCATGTTTGCCTCTTCTTGTCATTATTTAAGCTTGATAGGAAATTGTGGGATTTAGTGCAGTCCCTTCTGAAATCTAGTTTGGCGACAAAGTCCCTGTATGTACTTTCCTTGGCTTGGATGATGGCCCGAGTGAGAGCTGCTTGCTTCCTTCTTAATTCAGCACAGTCTTGTAGTAGCTTCGTTCTCTCAGCTTTCTTTCTCGCCTTGTTCCTTTCCTTCTGGAGAGCGGTGAGAGTCGCATTCCAAAAGTGTTTATGGAATTAACACTGGTATGGAATTACAATACCAGTAATTCATACCGAATGCACTTCAACGCTTCGTAACTTCCCGATTCACGTGGTAGATTACCTTTGATGTGGATTTCGATAGTTTATCGCCAAGTTACAGTATATTTATTACAATGATTACTTTGGTTTAGTATTACCGTACCCGTTGATTGATTTATCGACTGCTTTTTTTTCTTGCAAAACGGTTATCCGGCACGTTCTTTTGAATTTACTTCTTTAGTTTTATAATATTACTAAATATTACTCTGACTTATTATATTTCTTCCATTGCAATAACGGTTTTAATACTATCAATGCACGATACGAATATTGTACTCGTACTAACTATCGCAAGTTTAGTTATAAATAAAAAATCTTCGTCGACTCAATACGCGGTGACGAGTCTGATAGCTGTAATGTTCTCCGTAGACTCCCGACAGATTTCCGAACTACGTTTTTTATACGCACACAATCCTTACCCACACTCAATATTTACAAATCGCGTTCCCATTGGTTTCAAGTACCGCGATATTTGATTTCCTCCAACCAAACTAGCTAATTTCACTCGCTAAAAAATGATGCTTTCTTTCATTCGCCAAAAAACAGCGCGTGCCAAACTTATACAGTGGGGAGAGACGCTACCTTATGCTTTCTCGCTCTAACCTCTCACTCTATTTCTAACGGACTGTATTGTCTGAACACTCAACTTTCTCTCGCTTTCACTTAAACATTATTGCTTTTTTAGTACAATACATTTTATGATTCTTCACCCTGTACGTCACTTGTTGTAGGCCTATGTTTTCTCCCCGTCAGACAGTCGCCTCGACAAGGGTGTGTTCTTTTGATGAACACCGCTAGGCTTGCTGCTAACAGTACTTCAACTCAACGTTACTTGCATGTCTTAATCTAATAAAAAATTACTAATCATTATTCTATATAAAATCTGTTTAAAATTGAGTATCATTAAATTTTAACGTTATACATATATATTATGTTCTGTATGCAGTGGGAAGCAGCTATAGCAATATCAAATACCTACTACGGAATATTGAGAATTTAGCATTGGACAACATGAGAGAAGCCGCAACACTGCCGTGACATTCGGTTGGATCGCGAGTTTTCGAGTATTAAGAAAAAATTATAATGTATCTTAAAAAATAATAAAATATGTAATATAATGAAATTGTATTATACAACAAGGAGTGCGGTCAGCGCAGTAATGAGCACCCTCACTTCTAAAGTAGGCCGTTGATGGTTCAATTGTTTTTCTCAGCATCTAACAGTCCATGCACAGTGGGGTCACTGAGACCCTAGCAGGTACCTGGTTTAACCAGCCAGGAAAACTAAAGTTTCAACACCCAACTTTGACACGGTACGGTAAAAGCTTATTTTCATCGACTCTATTACTTGTCAAAGGAACAAAGGAGTTAACTTTAATGTTATGTGTGAAAAACACAAATTATAAAAATTTATTTCATATTGCAACTGAAGGGATTAGAATACGCGGCAACATACAGTCCTAAGAGAAAAATCAGTATAAACTGGCTCGTACATATGATTTAATCATAAACACAAGGAGTAAGGATAATGCAACATTTATGAAAATAGATAGGTAGAGAAAACAGGTAAATAGAAGAATAGAGATGCTACAGAATGTTAAATATAAAAAATACGATAAAATGATAAAAATAGAAGGGAGTGGAAATAAATACGAGGATAAACATAAATAAAAAGCAGAAATATAGACAGCAGTAAACTATACGGTGCGAGCAGGATTTTTAAAAAGAAGAGATAAAGAAACGTTACGAATTTTAAATATAAAGGGTATAAGAAGATCTGAAGACATAGGTAAAATATCGTAGTGTGAACAATTGTTAAATACATGAAGTATTAAAAGTAAAAGATATTGTTAGTATAACAAAAGACTAAATAAGACTTGGGTATAGGCATTTGTACATGGGGGGGGGGAGAGGCTCAACGTTAAGGACGATCTCCAACTGGAAGCCAAGTGGAATGAGAAATGGGAGCAGGCCAAAAATCGAGGGAAAGACTCAGAGATACGCAAATTATGGGAGTTGTAAGCTGGAGCAAACAGGAAAAGTTGGAGTCGAATGTCTGGAGAAGAAACACTGGAATAATCTCCATTAAAATGTATGACATTAAAGTAATGTGAGTATGGAGTGACCGACTACAATGAACTGATCTAAATATTTTAAGAAATTGATTCACCATCATAGCACAAGGAATGTATAGTCTTATTATTAAGATTATACAAATCATTACTTACTTATGTGTTGTAAATTGGTTAAAGAAGGTAAAATGTGTTTGGATAAACACGTAGTACACCGTCTCGAGTCGTATGGCTAGTTGCTGTAATCTGTACAAGTCTCTGTGACAGTTTATGAATAATACAATCCTTTAACCGCATAACGCGTGCGACCTCGGTCTGGTTGTCGCAAATAGAGCCGAGTTTTACATTATGGTCCAGTGAGTTAGTCTTCGGTAGTGTCAGGTTACAACGTGTAAGCATAATGGAAGTTTCAGATATGACTATGTAAGTCTCTGCTTTGTATCTCTCCCTCTTTCTCTCACCGTTTCTCTCCTTGTAATATTGTTAGGTAAAATAAACATGTAATCTCCGAGGTATCATACATTACATATTTTATAATGGAAAGAACATCACTAACCCGAGATGAAAACTTCTGGAAACTAACACGACGAAAATCTCGTTGTTAACAACGTTTAGGAGATTTAAATATTTGTACATACTGTAACTTGTATACAGGTCTTTAACGGCAACGAACCAAACAGTGACGATTTCAGTCACAGGTTTCATTGGCGGAAGTTCATTAGGAAATAACATTAGTTTACTGCAAGATAGATTATATGTTTATATTTAATTTATCTGTTGGAGGCTTGATCTTACGATGTATTGTTTCGCGACAAAGTAACTAACTATCACTTACTGTGTACATACTCTAATTCCATCATCCTGTTTAATGCGGTTATTGTTTTCGTTTCTTCGTTTTAAAGGATTTTCAACATTTTTTTAGTTTTATTTATTCTATTAAGAATTTTCTCATTCCCAGATGGCGGAACTAAAATCGAATTTCAATAACGTCCTACAGTATATTATCACATTTGAATTACTGTAGCCTCCTCTTTTCTTCTGCGCCTGTCGTCCAGGTTTCACAGCCGTAAAGTTCTATAGTCCATATACGAGTATACTAGTCGTTATCAATATTTTTGAGTACACCTAAATTTTCTTGAAATGAGCAATTCTTTTCACAGTATTGTCTGGACATTCTTGAGAGACTTTCGTTTTAGGATATGTTGTATCTGCAAACGGATGTTCTAGCTTACAAAATTTTATATATAAAATTATTTTATTTTGTTTTGATCAAGTGTATTTTGAGCTGGGGTATTCCGAAAATACTGCAGACAAACGAATTTTAAAAGAAAGTAAACAAAATCACTTTTGGCCACGGGCAATGGTACAAACCCTGGGCGTCAGTCTTGCTTAGGTGTCCAAAATATGTTACTAAAATTTGCTTATTTCAGAGAATGCTTATTCCCTTTTATCGAAATTTTCACAGAAGCGTACTCACTTATTTCTAGTTTTCAGCTGTTTTCTTTAGCAGTCACCAATGTGTTTTTGCTTTTTAATTACAACAACATTTGGAACATGTAATGGCTGTCGCTAAGTTAATAAATTTACGGAGCAGTTGTAAAAAGAATTAAGCACTTAATATCCCTCACTAGTTATGCACTTTACTAACTTTACAGAAAATCTGTATAATATTTACCATATTTCTTCCGTCGTGTGACTTCGTGTTGCGTTCGATTGATTTATGCGTTTCGAAACATATGTTTCATCTTTAGAAATCAAAAATCACTCAAAGTGAGGTCGTTAAATATTAAAATTGCAAATATTGAAAGCAATTCCACACATATCCGAGTTATATTAGTGCGCACTCGAGTGGGACCGATCGGACACTGTCTGTTAATAGCTATTGTGTATGTAAACAGGTTTATTGCGGTATCGTCGAGCGGGTTTGATTTGAAATTTAAATGATCGTTTAGCACTAAGTCACGACTGTGTACGTCATTGTACGCTCTGTATATCTCGAATTCTCCCAAGGCGTTCATCTAAGCGGCTTTATTTTTAAAAAAAATATATATATATATATATATATGGGTTCAAGTTGGAATTAAAGCTCGTATATTTACGATTTTCATTTATCAAGTGACGTGCTTAGTTGGATTTTATGTTAGATAGTGTTGTCTGACCCTCCAAATTGTGCTTTGGTGTGTGTTCAAACAAAACGTTTTTGGAAACCCCTTCCCGTTTGGCCGACATAAAAGCATTCACATCGTGGCATGATAATTTATAACTACGCACAATTTACAATCACTACAATTTATAATAAATTGGTCAATAAGTGACTTGGATACCAATTCAAACATGCTTTTCAAGTTTGCAGAAAACTACCCAATTCTCAGTTATTTAAGTTGCGTTTCATCTTTATGACCGCCATTAGGGTAAACAATAATCTAACTAACCTAGTATTAACCAGACATCTCCTGTTAGAGTGTTTCATTTTGTTAAGTACATTTATATGCGTCACCTAATATAATTTTGGGGGAGGGGGTCGAGGGATCTTGGAGAGGTAGCATCGTTGTTGTGGAGGCAGCCAGGAGTCTCCGTTGTGGACTAACTGCATGGATTGAGTTGCCAGGGTTGAATGAAGTGACGTTAGCCTGTCTGAAGGAATGGGCCCAAGACATTCGCTGGATATATTAATTGATAGAAACTTTTAATATTAACTTTTTAAATGAATTTAATTGGGCATAACAAAAATCCGTACCCTCTCCATGTGCCATAACGTTCAAAATTGATTTTAATGAGGGCTGAACCAGTGGGTTAAAATGATTGCTGCTCTGTGTATATTTGTTGTAGTTAACGAAAGTAAATAACAGAGTAACCTGTGCTTTGTGCTATGAGACTTTAAAATAAGACGTTTCAGATATTTGTAAGTAATTAAATTTTTTTAGTTGAACGTAATTGTAAACAGCTTATTTATTTTGGTGCGACAAGAGTGGAAATGCTCCGGTGTATCCTGAACTCCAAAGCAGCAAACACTCTCGATACCTTTGAAAGAAAAACATTATGAAGAATCCTGGGACCAGTTAATGACGTACACGGCTGGAGAATAAGCTATAACTCTGAATTGTATCAAATGTATAAAGAACTACCGCTAACACAATACATAAAACTACAGCGTCTAAGGTGGGCTGGTCATATAGCCAGAATGGGATGGGAGACGACAGTTTACCACGAAACCTATTGAATAACAGAATCCACGAAAAAAGACTAGTGGGAAGACCGAGGATAAGATGGGAGGGCGCGGTGGATGAGGATGTGGAAGAAATACTGAAAGTGCGTTTCTGGAGCAGGATGGCTACCGGCAGAAGAGAATGGGGGGGAATTGAAGGAGGCCAAGGCCGAACAAGGGCTGTAGTGCCATATGAGAGAGAGAGAGAGAGAAAGAGAGAGAGATGCTCCGAGTCGAGTTCTGTTTTCCTTCTACAGTTTACAGTACCCGATGTAAGGTAACGAAATTTCATTCTCCTTCGTTATTTTGTTCTGTTTGCTGAAGTAGCAAAACAAACAAATGTTTATTCACTTCCATTTCCATTTCAAAAGAACACCGATGTCGTATTGTGCGGGAGGTGTGCTCGTGTGGAACCCGCGCTAGTTTCCTATCGGCAACGCGTAAAGTGTGCACAGGTTCATCATGACTGTTGTGCATTTTACTCAGTTACCTTCCACATTATAAATATTAAAAACACATTGTTTTAAAATTTTCAATACAAATCTTAATCTTTTTTCTCTTTTATCTCCGCATCCTGAGTTGTGTTTCAGTCTTTTCCGGATTATACAGTGGTTTGCTCTTATTACCACCTTCTTATACCGTCCTGCTCGTTCTACAGACGTTTCGTCCATTCTGCCTTGCGGCATGTTTAGTGGCTAAACTAATACTGTGACTTGTATGAGCCCTACTTACGTAAGTCAAATTTAATACCCTTAGAAAATATATAGGGTATAGCTACAATTGTAAATGTAAGGGTGGATAGAATTTACCTGTCTCTCAATTCATGAGTAACGATGCTTTATGCTTTATTTCAGAATGAGCAAAAACATCTGATGATAAGAATGAAACGTACGATTGCAATAAATATTGTACTCAATACGTTTGTTTGTGTCCAAGTAATCTTAGATCTGACTCTTAGCTCTGATAAAATCCATTTTTAAATAAACATTTTGAGTCTTGCACATTTCTATAGGCAATAAATACTTAGTTGCATTTCGTTATGTAATTTACCGTTTCTGGGATTAAAAACTAATAAGTGCAATTCAGTAAGGTAATTAATATAAATTTTCATTCTGTACGAGCAATCATAATTTTGTTTTCAAGTGAGCGTTATGCAATATTTATTCTTAGGAAATTGAATATTCATTCGTCTTTTTACAAGAAAATATTTTATACAAGTGAATTAGGTTAGTAGGTTGAGTACTAAGGCGCGGATACGATTGTGTATATAAATATATCATCCATCAGATGTTGTAAATTAAATATGTTCTCTTTGTTACTCGGCTTCCTCACACCCGGGCTCCCTCCAACGTAGCCACTGAGGAACAAATTTATTACATAAAGTCAATATTACTTCGTCTGTTGTTTCGCTACATACTGAATACATAAATTCTATCCACTTTGCAGTTACGTAATTTTAAAAACTTTGAATAGTTCTACGCAATCCTACTTGTTCCACTGACACCATTAATTTGTAAAAATATTGTTCCGTTGTAGTTTTTGTTATTCCTTTCTTCTTTGTCTTCTTCTTCTTCTTCTTCTTCTTCTTCTTCTTCTTCTTCTTCATCTTCTTCTTCTTCTTCTTCTTCTTCTTCTGTTACTCTTGTTGTAACTTACCTTTTCTCTATACACCGGCTTCCTTGTTGCAAATAATCCGAAGTAAGCATGTTGAACACAGCAGAATGTTTTTGTCGACTCTATTTGTTTCTCTGACGAAACGTAGCCACAGCCATACAACGTTAAGAATAGCCACACAGTGTTAACGAGGAAATTCGGAATGAGTGTTCACGATCAGAAGATGTCACGATCGTTAGCGAAAGATTTAAATCGGAGGCGCGGGGGCACGAAGCATCCACATCCGCATACGTATAAAGTCCTACGTGCATAGCTATCATCGACGTAACATATCATATGATATAAAATGGTAAAATGTTATCGCTTGAAGTTTAATTAAGACTTATGACTTGTTCGTGTAGAAGTCTCAGTCACCGGTGGTGAGGAACATGAGTCTATAAAACTAGAAGTGGAACCACTAAACTCTTAAACAGATGTTTTCATATCATAGGCCTGTATGAGAAAAAAATTATAAAACCGAACCCATTAAATACCTCAACACGACAACAAACTATGTCAGTAACAACTAATGTAACTAGACATAATAGCGTTTTTTTTTATTAAAATGTAATGATGATAAATTTTACCATTGAATGATAAAGCTTTAACACATACCCTGGGAGAACTGTTTAAAGATAATATAGTTAACATTTCTAATTACAAATAAAACAGATAGGCGTTTAACAACATGCAAAAGCGCAACAGACTCATAAAAATGGTTAATAATTTACCCCTTCCTTTGGACAAATCAGAATCTCCCTATGTCTTTGAAGAACGAATCCCACTATTGAAAGCTAAAGAATCAGTGACGTAAAGGCTGATATTTGCAAACGGGTGATAAAAATAAGTGTTTTTTTTCTCCTAGTCCTCTTTAATGTGTACCGCAAATCTAGCTCGTTTAATGCATGTAATATTTTGATTTCTAGTGACAAATATCTTAAAAAATATTTCAGTAGTAAAGGTTAGAAACAGATCATATATTGATAGTACGTGGATTGTGTATCATCATTCCAGACTGATTGAGAGGGATCTGGTAAGTGTTGACTGAAATTGTTTGGTGGAATATAGGGTAATTTTCCACTGCGGCTCATTCCAGCCGCCGAACAACGAATGTATTGTAATAAGCTGTGGCTAGACGCAGCAGATGAAGATGTCTTCCGTGTGTCACTACACTCCCGCTAACCCAGTTCCATATTTCATCTCAGCAGTAATGTTGTCACTGTGCTTCCATCTCCCCAGTGATTTATATTCATACACAGCACTTCTGGCGTACTGCACATAATAAGTATACTAGACAAGCTTACACATACTCTCTCTCTCTCTCTCTTTCTCTCTGATAAGACAGGATTGTTATGAGGCACAAGAGACAGGGGAAAAGATAGAATGGTGGATATACTTTTTGTACAGGTACAACGCTTAAATTTCTGTATGAATCAGTTGTACTGGTTATATCATTGGCTCGTCGCTACTTTAGAGATATTCTGCCTCGTGTTGCTGAAGTGACGGTCTTCCGACCTGTTCTTTGATTACGTCAGTTCTGATTGTTGATTACTAATAGGTAAAACATATAATTCTTTTCAATCACATGTAGTTATAAAATAATTTATGACATTGGTAAACAATAAAGCATAGTTATGGTATAACTAAGGATATTTACAGTAAAAAGTGTATATCTAAAAATTCGAAAATAAGGCATTACAGTACAGTAGTGAAGCCAGAATGACTATTATTATGCGTATAATACGCAAGTGAATGTCTAGCATTGAATTGTAATTTAGACAAACTAGAAATATTGGAAAGACGAATTATTAGGAAAATATTAGGCCCACGAAAAACTTCAGAAATTTGGAAATTAAGAGGTAATGATGAAGTATATCAGAGTATAGAAAATATAACAGTAACCATGAGAAAAGGGAGACTATTATTTTTTGGACATTTATATAGAATGGACTACAATAAGTTAACAAAGATGATCTTCAAATATTTGTGGTGGAAGAAGTCAACATCGAGTTGGATTAAAGAAGTCCAAAAGGATTTAGACAAAAATAATATAATCGCAGAAGAAGCAATTAAAAGAGAAGTTTTTCGCCCAAAGTATTAAAAATGGAAGAAGTCCAGGGTAGGAGAGAAAAAAACGCAGGTTCAAAGCGGACTGAAGACAAGAAGAAGAGACAGTGAAAAGATTAAAGAATATTGGAGAAAAGAAAAGAACAAAAAATAAAGAATTGAAATTAACATGTGGTCCTTAGATGAGCGATACAAAAAAAACATAGTTATTATCTGTCTCGATTCATAATTTCGAAATTTATACGGTATTAATAATAAACAAATATACTTGTTTTAACAATACATAGATAGGCCTAATCGTATACAACAATTCTTCAAGCTTACGATTGTCGAGCACACGCTAATGTAACACTAAATGCTACTTATTAAACATTCTCGCACTAAATAATACAAGTCACCAATTACAACAGATATCCGCACACAATAATTTACAATAACAACTCAACACTAAGCCGGAAATGACAATAACAACAAGTCGGACAAGGCAAATCACAAATCCAAAGGTGACCCCTGTTGAATCCTGTATTTGTACTCTTCAGACTTTCGAGGTGAACCTAGCATGTTCTGTATCATGCGTAGAGAACAAGCGAGTAGTTGAGGGAGCCTAGACTAAGCCATAGCCGACCTTGTACAGATCCCGCGGACCTAATGACTAACACACCACGCATGTAGCCTACCTCATAAACGTAAGTGTATAATGTAATAACGCCTCCTTTTTGAAGTACCGAATTAGATTAGGAGATACTAATGTTAGTATGCCTAATTTAAGCCTTGTTTGCCGTACAAGGAAGGTAGTGCAGCGATTCAGCAGCCCAGAATTAACCCCACGATATGAACGTACCTACCCGTTTACAAATGCAGAATTACAGAAGTGGGGCGTAAAATTTAATTTTATAGTGCGGTCTGAATCAAATACGATATCTTTCGATTAGTAGCAGACACCATTATCAGCTACTCTATTGACAACTACAATGAGGTAATACATTAAATAGAACAAATAGTGGTTACGTGATTTTTAAAAAAGATCGGACCCAACAGGACACTGAAAGAATCGATTGGAATCCACTAAACGGAAGAAGGAGAGGAAGCTGAAAAATTGTAAGAAAGGAAGTAAACAAAGTAGTTGATAAGAGGCAACTAGATTTTTTTAGAACAGAGACGATTGAAGCAAGCAAGAAACGGGACTACAAAAGCTGTACAAATCCTTACATAAGTACGTCAGCTTGTCAAGGCCTACTGATTACAGTCAGTCACACGGAGTAAATCCCCCACAATATGTAATAATCTATCAATCATTCCGACAAAATATATACGCTGTAGTAATTTGAAGTGAACTTGGTACATAATTTCCGGGCAAAAGTATGTTGTTAATGCTCCAGAATTAGTGGAAATATTTTGAAGCTACAGAAGTAATAGATACACAGTTCACACATAGATACACAGGGTAAGAAGTTCTTAACGCTGTGGATGAGTATCTTGAACTAAGCGCTGAAGGACTACGTATTTAGAAAAATGTATCGAACATAATATTGGAAATTCCAATTTCTTCTTCTTCTTCTTCTTCTTCTTCTTCTTCTTCTTCTTCTTCTTCTTCTTCTTCTTCTTCTTCTTCTTCTTCTTCTTATTCTTCTTCTTCTTCTTCTCCTCCTCCTCCTCCTCCTCCTCCTCCTCCTCCTCCTCCTCCTCCTCCTTCTTCTTCTTCTTCTTCTTCTTCTTCTTCTTCTTCTTCTTCTTCTTCGACTGAAGTAATGAATACTAAATTCCGTTTTTCTAAATGACAAGGTAATTAATGATTTGCTTTGGTTTTTCCAGTTGTATGTCGTAATTTACAGTTTATTTACTTGGTGTCGTACTTTTTATTTAGAGATTTAATTCAATCCTAGGAGCTTAGTTGTCCAGCGAGCCCGGCGCTTGCATGTTATAATTTCCTGTACTTAATACACAGTAGGCACGCATTAACGTGGGAATGTGATTTTTTGTTATCAGTGTTACTAAACCTTGCGGTTGTCGATTAATTTGGTATTTGACGATAATTCAACTGTTCTGAGATCATAGTTCACGCACTCCTCTAAATAATTGAACGAGCTAAGCGAGCTCTCTGTTTTAACTCGACCTTTCGGCATTTGTCCATCTGTTTGCCTATATGTTTGGGGTATGACTCACGATGACATTCAAACGTGTCAACTAGTTGTGTAAAACTTGGCATTTTTGTTTTGATATACTTCTATATCACAGAACACTGTTGTTTTTAAACTGATCCCTTTAAAAATGCGGGGGGGGCGGAAGGAAAAAATGAGAAGCTGTAGAAATTGTGAAAAAAATGCAAAAGTCCATGTAGGTTATCAAATTAAACTGGATTTTAAGCACAGTCAGAAGACAGTATCCATAGTTGAAGATTACAAAATATTTAGATGTCAGGGACCAAAAAGGGTGACAATTTTTATGAAATTTCACAAATTAATGGGATGAATCAAATTAAAGAGAATTTTAGCTAGCATCTGAATTTGGTGTTAAGTTTTGGAAATTAAAAATTTTATGCACAAAAAACAAAGAATCTGAAAAAATGTGAAAACCCTAAAAAAATGTCAGGGTAAAAAGAATGTTAAGCCAAACACAAATGTTTTGAATTTTTAGCGTTTATTATACGATTGTGTGTTCTACAATTGTATATTCCTAAACAAATAGTATAGACATCGTTATTTTTTAATTTTTCCAAAATTTAATAATTATTTAATACAAAATTTATCGCATATAGCCAGTATCGGCTCAACCGGTGGGAACATCTTTGCCGAATGGATGACTGCCGCATCCCCAAACAACTATGGAACTATAACCTGAGGGGATAGAGATGTGTGGGACGTCCGAGGAAGCGATGGAGTGACCAGCTTTAATCTTTCCCTATTTGAGACCGGAACAAACCATTCTTGGTTTAATCCTTGAAGATGATGATGATGATGATGATGAAAAATTTACCAATAGTAAATGTACTTTGCTCAAAATAGTGAGAGAGTTCTACAGCTCAGGTAAGCTAGAACGCAAGTCCATCCAGGTAAGCTAGAACGCAAGTCCATCCAGGTAAGCTAAGGACGCAAGTCCATCCAGGTAAGCTAGAACACAACTCCATCCACTCTTTGTTCAACGACACGGCGGCAGTGGTCAATAGGACAGCAAAGCGGAAACAATACAAGTCCAACAAATAACATACGGGAACAATAAAATTCTACAAATGTTTTACTTATCGTTTCTCTTGTATGACTGGAAACAAACTCCTGCGTGAAAAAATATCTGTGTTGAATCCTGAATTACTGTTTGTTTAACAACACAAGCAAGAAACGTCTGTGCGTGTAGTTCATATAATACGTCGAGCGTTGTGTGTATCTAGAACAGTCTGTACAAATTGTTTGCTACATCTAACTGGACTCTGCATGCAGTCATCTCTCAGCGGAGTCTAGACGAGCGCACACTTACTGTACTAGCGACAATGAAATACTGTAGTTACTCAGTTCTAGTTAGCTTCATATACCCATCTCTTCCCTCTTTTATGTCTGTCTGTACTGTCTATAAGCTTACGGTTCATTTTATTTTTACTGGATATTATTTTCAATCAGCATTTTTTCTGTCTACAGTTTTTAATTCTCTTTCCTCTAAAATTCTTTATACAAGCATTTTATATCGTCGACAGCTTTATAGATCAAGTTTACGGAGGTTCCCATTTCTCTGCTACAAGCCTATCATCGGCTTATAGCCTATACCATATTCCAGATCGGCTTATATATTCCCAGCCTTGTCAATTCTATTGGAAGATCAATTTACGTATACGACAACGCAACAACTACAATTACTACAATTCTAGTAATTTCTTGTCGGTATTCTTCTCTTCTATCGTTTGCAGATAAAACCTAAAAAAAAACCCACTTTATTTCTGGTGACAAATTATTGATATAACCTTGTGAAAAATATGATTTCACCGTCCTAAGGAATTTCATTTCTGCCGACTAAACCAGGCGTTCGCCTCGCGTTTGAGGACTCCAAACGGAATTCTGATTAATTTTCAAACATCAATTTCGCTGTTCCCATAGGTTTCTTCAGATATTGTTACAAATCGTTATTGTCACACAAATCGTGTTAAAACAGTAGCATTTAAATACGAGGGTCATTGAATAAGTAAACAGACAAACAGCTGTGGACCAAAAACTTTTTATTCAATCAATACAATTTTTTTTTTGTTACTTTTCAACGTAATCTCCAGCACTTGTCCCATCTCTTTACCAGCTTTTTTATTCCCTCAGCAAAGAATTCTTTACCTTGATGTCGAAGTCAAGTCAGTTTTGGACTTTTTCCTTCACTTCTTCATTGCTGTTGAACTTGACACCACGTTAAGTCTCCTTGAGTGGGCCAAACAAGAAAAAGTCAGATGGGGCAAGGTCAGGGCTATAAGGGGGATGACGCAGGATCTCCCAACTTACGTTTATTATTGTTTCAAGCGTCAGTTTTTCCGTGTGTGGGCGGGGATTATCGTGAAAAAATCACACCTTTCCTCTGCCATCCCGGACATTTCTTTTTCAATGCAGGCTTAACTTTGTTCATAATTATGTCAGAATAGTACTGACTGTTGATGGTACGCTGGTCTTGTAGGTAATCACAGAAAATTGGGCCTTGGGAGCTGCAAAAGATGGTTAACATCACCTTATCAGCCGATGGCTGGGTTTTGAATTTCTTTTTGGCGGGTGAACTGGGACGCTTCCACTCCATGCTTTGTCGCTTTGACTCAGGTTCAAAATAGTGAATCCAAGTTTCATCACACGTTAAAATTCTTTTCAAAAATTCATCAACTTCAGCCATAAAGCGATTTTTATAAAGTACTGTTTTCAAGAGGACACGCCATCGTAAATAAAACTGTATTGGTTATCTTTATGCAATATATTATTGAACAGCTGACCAAAACTCACAACGACGTTGCCAGGTAACATTCCAAAAAAGTTTCAATCAGCTGCTACAATTAATTTCTTTTCTACAGCTGTTTGTCTGCTTACTTATTGAATGACCCTCGTAACTGAACACGACAGAATCATATGGTGTTCGAAGTTTAGATATTCACGTTTGAATAATTCTGCTCCTCCTGTCTTCATTCAAGCTGACTGTACTATTTTGATATTAGTAGAGCTAGATGAAGTAATATTGCTTACTAGTCTCTTGATTCCTTCTGGGATTTATAATTTAAGAGTCTTACTAACATATTAGGGGAATATCTTGCTAACATCAATTAATATACACCTCGAGGAATTCTTGTAATATCTTGTGCATTGGAAACTAAGTCATTAACGAGTAAAGCATCCATGTAGAGTCAACTGGAAAAGTAGCCTATAATATACTGTTATTTGAGAATGATCTGCTACTGTGAGCACCGACCGCAGAAAATCTCCAAAAACAGGTATTCTATTTAAATAAAACAAAACAGAGTACGATAGAAGGATATTAGCATACGAGATAAATGTAAAGGGTAAGTCACTGAGGAATCGTACAAAAATAGATTTAAGAGAAAAGTCCCTGGAAAAAGTTTGTCAATTTTAGTAAATTGTCTGTGAAGATATGTGTGAATATTGTACGAATCTTTTCAACAAAATTAATAAACTTAAAGCCGTACGTGGAGTAATTGTAATAATTTGAAATAATGCTACATCCGAAACGCAAGTCCGCTTATATAGTGCTGTGCAGAGGAAAAACGTGGACATGAAACAAAGACACCGAACATCAAAGATGAAATTATTCGAAGAATTGATGAATCTATAGTTATAATAGTGTATGGGTTTTAGTAATAAAACTATACAGAATGAGTTGAGTTTGCAGCCAGTAGGGGAGAAAGGGAAAGATGTAAAGGAAATTGGGAAGAACAGCTGAACAGAATCCACTGAAACGTTTGTAAAGCGAAACAAGTCTAACGGCCTAAACCGGATAATGTCACGAGGACGACGATAGTAATGATTGTGAACAGAACCTCTTCTCAGATTGAGTGCCGTGTTCTTGTGTAGTGCACACAGTTTGCAAAATGTGAGAATTGTCGATATCTCTGCTATATACACGTACGTTACTTCCAAAACTCTGATACTTAAACAATCTTTCTTGTTTTAGTGTTTAATTGTTTTAACAGATTTTAGTTTGTAGTAGCTCACTGTCTTTGAAACCAATTATTACTTTTTCAAGAAGCCCTAACTCTAAAGAAAGGCCTAATTCGAAGCCAATCGGAATGAGAAAAACAGGGAGGTCAAATATCGATGAGATAGCTAGGAACAAGAAGTGTGCAAATTTTGCGATTTGTAAAATGGAGGAAACAAGTGCAAAACAAGGAAAGTTGAGCTACAGTGTTTGAAGAAGAAACACTGAAAGGATGACCTTTATAGTATACGAAATTAAGCCAAGAACTGTGTGGAGTGGCCCACCACAATAAATAGGTTTAAAGAGCACACACAATTACTGACCATCACACCACAAGGAATGTATATTGAAACCATGTAACCGTCTCGAACAGCTGAGAGCGTCTTTCCACCCGTTTCTCCGCTACTTGAGCAGGTGTAGTCTCAGTCAAAGCCTCACTAAAGTATGCTCCAGATTATTCAGGAGAGCACTGCGACCCATAAAACCACAGCTTACGTTTTACGGCTTTGACAGTAAGTTTTACGTTGAGCGATTTCCTAAGCGCGGATCGAGTCATGGTCGAAGCTTAGTGAAAAGTGTTTACTGTACTATAATAGTTGTGCAACTCTATTATTTACATTACTTTTGCGTGTGGACCATTTTATTTGAATTATTGTACGAGTAAAGTATAATCTTGTTGAATAACTTGTTGATTACAAACTGTTATTTGTGATTAATTGAAGCTGGTGATTAGTGACTTTGTTGGTGTCTGTATTTGTTTCCACTGTGCCATACGACGATCAGTAAGACCATCTTAAAAATATTATTATTATTATAAATAAATTTATATTTTATGGTTAATGAATGTTCAATATATTTGAATTTACAAGTAGCACTTGGTGTCACGTAGTATGGCTAGTTGTTGTATGCTATTCAAGTCTCTGTGACACTCTGAATAAAACACTCTTTACTGGCGTAATGTAAGCGCACGGCGGTTTGGTACTCGCAAATGAACCCGAGTATTGCATTGTAGTCTAGCACGTTACTCTTCGGTCTGTGAGGATAATGTCAGTCTCAGCTCTGACAATGTAAATGTGTGCTTTTGCATTTCTCCTTCCTCCTCCTCCTCCTACTCTCTCTCTCTCTCTCTCTCTCTCTCTCTCTCTCTCTCTCTCTCTCTCTCTCTCTCTCTTTCTCTCTACATGTCTCTCCGCGTACTACAGTAGGTAAAACAAACGAGTAATCTCGGCGGAAGTATACATTACGAATTTTATAATGGAACGAACATTCGTATGCCGGGTTGGGAACTCCGTTGGCATTCCTGATATCCTTTTCGTCGTTGACAACATTTTTACCTTTCGAATAGAACAAGATTATCGTGCACGGGCAATGTATTTCTAACTTCTCTTTCGTGTAACGTGTATAAACTTTCTTAACGACAATGAATCAAACAATAAAGATTTTAATAACAATTTTTTTATTGGCGAAGGATCTTTGAGAAGGCATGCCCATTTACTGCAGTCTATACCTTTATTATTTAATGTAACCTATACATTGAAGGTTTTGTTTAACAGTATGTCTCTTCCCGTCAGTACGACTAAACCTCAACTACTGCTTGATGATTCCATTGTGATGTATAATGTGGTTATTGATTTCGTCTCTTTGCTTTACAGTTCTTTTGAATGTTTCTTTCCCTTTATTTATTCTATCAAGAATGTCATGACTTCTCATTTACTGACACGCACGCTAACTTCAGTAAATTTCTATATGGCCACATTTGAAATGACTGTATCCTCCTCTTTTCTTCTGCGCCTGTTGTTCAGATCTTACAGTTAATGGATAAGCTTTTAGGAATCTTTTTACCTGAAAATTCCTTTGGGGTAAGTAATTTTCAACATCATTACTGTCTGCACGGATTAAACAAAGGATGGTTTGTTCCGGTCTCAAACAGGCAAAGTTTAGAGCTGGTCACTCCAGCGCTTCCTAGGACGTCCTACATCTCTCTTCCATTCGGGTTATGTTTGTTTGTGGATGCGACAGTCATCCACTCGCCAATGATGTCCTCACCAACTCAGCCGATATTGGGTAATCCTGTCTAGTATACTCATAATATTCAGTTCCTGGCGTGTATCTGTGTTTCTTCTATGATCATGATGAGTATAACCTGCCACGTGCCTGAGAAATCCATTTCAGCTACTTTGGCATTTCGTTTTTTTAGGAGCAATTTTTTTATAATAGGCCTATAAAAAAAATGCCCTCTGGGCATTACAGAGAGGGTTTACCTTTTTCACATTACGTTTTTAAACATGGTAAACCAATGGTTAAAAATAATGCTACTTGGACTAGGAAAAAACCTGTCTGCTTTTATGTATTTAACGGATGTAAGTTGCAGCGTAGTCTGTGTTTTGTGCTATAATACTTTAAAACTATATAACTCAGATTAATATAAAAGGTTTAAAGTAAATGTTTTTAATTGTACAGTGATTATAAACAAGTCATCTCTTTCGGTACGAGTACAAATGCTCCGCGGCCGAGTTCTGTATTCTCTTTACTGTTTGCATACCCGAACGTAAGGTAATGAAACTTTATTCTCCTTCGTTATTTCGTTCAGTTTGCTAAAGTAGCAAAAACAAACAAAAGCTTATTCTCTTCCATTTCCATTTCAAAAGAACACCGATGTCATATTGTGCGGGAAGTGTGTATTTGTGTGCTCATGTGTGTCGCGAGCTAGTTCCCTTTGAGAATAGTTAGATGCCTGATTATATTTTCCTTCGTGTAACTTCAGTCGTTATGTACGACGCGTTTCGGGCTCACAGTCTCATCTTCAGGAGAAAATCACTCGAAGCGAGCTCGTCAGTACAAAACAACTAACACGGAAAAAAACACTGAAAAGAAAAGTGTAATGTACACTTTTATTTTCTCGACTATGCGCTTCGTGTTCTCGCGCGATATGAGTATATAATAAATTCAGTACTTTTATGTGCGTGTTAATTGTTTTGTACTGACGAGCTTGTCTGAAGCGATTTTCTCTTGAAAATGGGACTGTGAGCCCGAAACGCGTCGTACATAACGACTGAAGTTGCATGAAGGAAAATATAATCAGGTATCTAACTATTCTCAATTAATTAATGCAACTTGGAGACCACACAAATAAATAGTTTGCTTTATTCTATTGGAAATATGTGAAGTACAGGCAGGTCCATTCATGACGGTTGTACATTTTACTCAGTTACCATCAACATTATAAATATTAAAAACCCATTGTTTTACAATTTTAATACAAATGTCAACGTCGTTCACTTTTATCTTTACAGTCTATGTTATGTTTCGGTCTTTTCCGGATTATACAATGGTTTGCTGTCCATACGCTATTACTAACACCTACTTTTGCCATTCTGCTCGTTCTACAGACGTTTCGTCCATTGTGCCTTGCAGCATGTTTAATGGCTAAAGTAATATTATGACTTGTCTGAGCCCCACTTACGGAAGTCCCATTTAAAACCCTTAGCTAATTCATGTGGTGTAGCTACAACTGTAAATGTAAGAGATGATAGGATTTACCTCCCTCTCCATTCATGATTGTACTAATCAACAGTAAAAATAAATGTGTTGTTTCACATATTTTAATACAAAACCTCATCTTCTTTCTCTTTTATCTCCGGACGTGTTGAGATATGGCCTCTTCTGGACTCTACAATGACTTGCACTTTATACTCTCTTGTTAACGTCTTCTTTTGCCATTTTCGTTGTTCCTCTCGTTTAACAAAAAAATTCTTCCTACGTTACGATAATAGAGAAACTGATCTCGTTTCATGTGTACGTTTTATTTTTTCGTTTTTTTCAAGTTGTCTTGTAAGCTTACAGGGTTTGAGTATTAAAATCAACATCACTTTTCAGCTCGTACTAACATCAAACCGTTCTGCCTTGTAGCACGGTCAGTGGCTAAACTAGCACTCTGTGCGGGGGCTAGTCCGATCTCCTCCCACATTAGTCCCTATTCACGGCAGGCCACATTACAATTCAAGCAGTTATACATATATTGACCAGAATGCCTACAAAAATAAGGAATTATAGACTGACCCCTTTCCCTCGGTCTAGGATTAAAGTCACTAGATTTTAGAATCAACGAAACGTCTGAAGTTTTTAATAGTTAATCGTGTGATTCTAGCAAACACTTTTATTTTCAATACTTTTGTTCTAGTAATCATAATGTCTTAGCTTCAATAAAATAAAATACAATTTTATACCTACTTTCCCTATTGCATAATTTTATAGTCAATAAAATACTTTTAATTGCATATTATTACGTAATTTTCTGTTTTCTGGGTGTAAATTAATAAATAGGATTTATTATTATATTCCCTTTTTCTGTAGGATAAGTCTTTTTTTTTTTTTAAGCGAGCGTTAGGTAACAGAGAACTCTATGAAATATTTATTCCTAGGAAATTGAATCTTCATTTCCCTATTAACAGACAATCTTTTACGCAAATGAATTAGGTTAGTAGGTTGAGTATTAAGTTGGGGATACCTCTGTATATATAAATATATCCTCTATCAAACGTTATAAACTAAGTATGTTCTATTTCCTAGTCAGCTCTCACACATCCGGACACCCTATCACGTAATCACTTAGTAACAAATTTATTACATGAAGGTAGTGTTACTTCATCTCTTATCTAACCTGCATACTGAATACATAAATTCTTTCCACTTACATATTATGTTCCATTTACGTAATTTTGAGGAACTCTAACCCTATTGAGCAATTCAAATTGTCTTTTTGACAAATATATGTTCAAATATTGTCCCGTTGAGCATTGTTTTTCTCTCTTATTCTTCTTTTTCTTTTTCTGCTTCGTCTTTTTCTTTTTCGTATTCATCTCCATCGTCTTCTTCTTCTTCTCCTGGCAAATCAGGCACCTGTAAACAATTTATATCAGCAGTAAAATTTAAACGTAAATGCGTTTCAAAAAAACAGAATACTAATTTTTCACATATTTTAAAATATTTCATAAGAGGAGCTTGTACCAATTCATTGTAAACAAATTTATATTCATAATCACAAAACAGCACACGTAATAATTTTGTAATTCTTTCACGAAATTAATTCTCAAAATCTAATAGCTTGATGAAAAATCAGAAGATAGAAACAA
Source organism: Magicicada septendecula (assembly GCA_034769895.1). Classification (NCBI taxonomy): domain Eukaryota; kingdom Metazoa; phylum Arthropoda; class Insecta; order Hemiptera; family Cicadidae; genus Magicicada; species Magicicada septendecula. Next base: position 144,942,767 of record CM068372.1, read on the forward strand.
TACAACCAACGTGGTAACTACAGGAAACAACCGCTTTAGTGTCAAGTAATCTGTCTACAGGGCCACGAAACAGTGGTTAGTTCTCCGTGGTTTATTTTAATCCAGACTCTTCGCACAGCTGTTTTGATTTTCTACATGAAAATAATTATAAAGCCAAACTCGCAAAATACCTCAACTTCTTAACAAGCTTCGTAAATAACAACCAATATAACTTGATATAACAGAGTTGTTTTTCTAATAATTCTCGTAATGTAAAAAACAACAGCATGAAATAATATAGCTTAAACACATATATTGCGAGAACTATTTAAGTACAATTTTTTTAATATATTTAATAAATTTAAAGTCGTATTAAACAACATTCAATGTCGCACCATACCGACAACAATAATCAATAATTTAGCCTCTCCTTTGGACAAATAAGAATCTAGCTTCAATGTTACTGAACAGGCAGTGGGCTAAATACTGATAATTGACCGTAATGCATATATTGGTTTGATTAATAATGACAAATATCTTAAAAACTATTTACATATTAAAAATTTAAAAACAGATCGTAGATTCATAGTAGAGTACGTATATTGTGTATCATCGTGTATCGTCATCAGCAGACTAACTGTCCGGGACTTGATAAGTGTTGCATGAAATGCTTCGGTGAAATGCACTGTCAAATTTCACTGCAGCAACTACAAGCCGAAAGACGAATGTATTGCAATGAGATGTGGCTAGACGCAGCGGATGAAGATGTCTCCCGTGTGTCACTGCGCTCCCGCTAACCAGTTCCATATTTCATCTCAGCAGTAATGTTGTCATTGTGCTTCCATCTCCGCAGTGATTCATATTCATACACAGTAGTTCTGGCATACTGCACATAATAAATACACTAGACAAGCTTACCACACACACACACACACACACACACACGTATTGAGAGAATTTTCATGCGGTGCGAGAGACGGGGAAAATATGGAATGAGCCAGACAGTTTTGTAGAAATGTTGGACGTTTTATACAAATCAGCTGACCCGGTTACGTCATTGGCTTGTCGCTGCTTTAGTAAAATTCTGTCCTTTGTTGGTGACGCGACGGTCTTCCAAGCGGTTGCTTGATTACGTAAGTCCCATTGCTAATGACTAATAGATACAAACATTGTTTCATTCAAACACAGATAGAAAGATATTTCCAGTATTGGCAAATAATAAAATAAGTATTATGAATCCTACCCAAATGGGTATACATTTGTTTAATGCATTCTGCAAAGACTCTGGATTGCAGATATCCACAATTAAAACCAAGGTGATGGCTTTACGTGGAACTGATCCCGTACGGGCAAAAATTGTTATAGATGTTACTGTCCTGGAACAATTTAGCAGTTTTCAATACCTGGGCTACAGTGTGTCTTATAATGCAAGCAGCGACGTGGTGAATAAGTTGCATAAGTTCAACCTTAAGTGCGGGACCATCACGCAAAACCCTTAAGTCAGCAAGTAAAGGAACACGCCTAAAATTCTACAAGGTCTGAGAACTGGACTTTAATGAAAGGTCAGGCCAGTCGCATCCAAGCGGCTGAAATGAGATTTCTCAGGCACGTGGCAGGGTATACTCTCCATGATCATAGAAGAAACTCAGATATACGGCAGGAACTGAATATTATGAGTATACTCGACAGGATCGCCCAGTATCGGCTGAATTGGTGGAAACATCTTTGCCGAATGGATGACTGCCGCATCCCCAAACAACTATGGAACTATAAGCCGGGAGACGGAGAGGTTTGGGACGTCCGAGTAAGCGCTGGAGTGACCAGCTGTAATATTTGCCTATTTGAGACCGGAACAAACTATTATTGGTTTAAACCTTGAGGATGATGATGATGATCAATACTACCCCTAAGTTTCGGTATTTGTGTGGAATAAATAAAAAACAAATAAACTCGTTTTCAGCTGTGCTACGAAGGTGTGCAATACTGAATTCACTTCATTGGCATATATATTTACTTGTACGGTCCACAAGTTGCATGACAAATCAGTACTTGTCTAAACCGCTTGTTAAACAAGTACACAATAGACCTTCGCAATTTCTTCTATTTTTGTACGACACAAAAATACAGAACTTATAGTCCAATCATCAGGATAGTAAAACAAAGATTCCTCGCGATGAGTTGACAGATGATACAATATAAAAAAATGTAAAATAAAACCGCAAAAGTCACGTAGAGTAACACTACAGACATACTGAATGATATCGCACTATGCGTACCACGTGAATTTACAACTATATTGTATGTAGTGACATACATAATTAAAGAATGTTTGATTGAAGTAAGAAAAATGAACATAAATAGATGAGAAAACAAAAGAGGGCTCTTTCAAGAGAATATATAGAATTACACTGATGGACTGAATTACAAATGATAAAATGAAAAATGAATGGGAATATAGAAAGTTAATCTTACAGCAGTCGCTCGAATCGTCATTTTGAGACACTGGAATTCAAACAACTGAACGCAGAGAATAGCTATCTAAGCTGTATTACAGTTTAAATGAACAACAGAATCGTACATAACAATGCTGCAAGCTTGTGATTGTCCAAGACACGCCACTGCAACAAAACAATAAACGTCGCTTTTTTAACAGCATCGCACTTAATAATATAAGTCATCAATTACACATGTCTTCAAACAATAATCGCTTTACAGTAAACCGCAAATCACAAAAACCCTAACACCGATAAAGCACAATAAATTGCAAATCCAAAACTGACTTGCTGGTCGCCGCTGAATCATGAATTTATACCCCGCCGAGATTCCAGGAGTATCTACCGCTTCCTCAAGAACAATCGCGTAGTTGGGAGCGTCTGTAAAACACTGGAAGGTCGGCTACGTTATTACAAATCTTGTACACACGGCGCAAACCGTATAACGGGCCCGACACACATGTTGCATATTTATACGTGTTAGAGTCTGAAATAATAATGGCCCCTTAATGTACCTCCGAAGTATATTAGGAGTTGAGAAAACTGAGCCGGTAGCTATACAAGGAAGTGTGATCAGCATTACTCTTGAGCCGCCAATTATCAATCCCAGAATGTTATGGCAACGACTCATTTTCACAGGATAAGTAGACTGAGGGGCTGTAAAGCACACTCTGATCTTATATCGAACCTGGGATCTCTAGATTAGTAGCCAGTCGCCATATCCACTACTCTACAAACGCCTAGAAAGATACAAGATTAAATGGAAGAAAGGCAATCAACTTGCTTTGAGCCAGACCCAAGATCGTATAATCTAAGTAACGTATTAGAATCCAGTAGCCAGAAGAAGAAGAGAAGGCTCAAGAACTCGAAGAATAGAAGCAAAAATGGTGGACAAGAGGCAACTAGAGTTTTGAGACTGGTTAGAACAGAAACGATTGGAACAAGCATTTGAGTGAGAAGCGGCGACAATAGCTGTAGGCCTATAATTCCTTATGTAAAAATGTCAGTTCGTCAAGAGCGACTGATGACAGTCAGTCAAACGGCTGAAGTCTCTCACAACTTATAATGGCGTATCAATTATTCGGACAAAAAGTATACTCCGCAGAAATTTGAATCGAACTTGGTACCTTAATCCCGAGCAAAAGCATCTATGCCCTTAATGTTCCAGAATTAATGGAAATAGCAGTTATATAAATCATACAAACATTACTTATCTTCGATAAACATTTATTTTTAAGAAGTTCTAATGCTATCAACAGGTACCTTTAACTGTGTGCTAAAAGGCTGTTCAGCATAATGTAATGACTTATATATTGCAAATTCAAACTCTTCTTCTTCTTCTTCTTCTTCTTCTTCTTCTTCTTCTTCTTCTTCTTCTTCTTCTTCTTCTTCTTCTTCTTCTTCTTCTTCTTCTTCTTCTTCTTCTTCTTCTTCTTCTTCTTCTTCTTCTTCTTCTTCCCAGCTACACTCAAATACTAGCTTACGCTTAAAGTTTTTATAATATCCCTTCATTTTTCCCGTGTACGTCATACTTTATGTCGTACTGTTTTTAGACTTTCAATTCAATTCTAGAGTCTCGCTAGGGTATATTACATTTTGTATTATTTATTTCGAGCATTACGTTTACTTTAGTGTAACAGTAATGCTCTCAAAAATTCAACGCTACGCCAGAACCTACATGTTGTCATCGTAGGGGAGAGGAATCAACAGATATTGATGGGTCTTTAGTTGGGTAGCAGAAAGGAATTTGACATGTAACGGAGTTTTGACAAAACTGTGTGTAATCGTTTCTCATAAGACTTATATGAAGTATTTTTCAAACATAAATTAAAGATTTTTGTAGGCGATTTAAAATTTTCAAGCAGTGTTGAGATACTAGTTCTGTCAAATTACTAAACATATTGAGGATGTACATTTAATAAAATTCCTCATAACTTAATCACCAATATACGCTTTTCTAATTTCCTTTCATTTTTAGTTCTGTTTTTGGTCTGTGGTTGTCCTAAAGTTAAAATTTTCATAGTAAACGCTATAAACCGATTTAGATAGAAATTCCCTTTAGCCTGACACCCGGTTAGTTTTGTACAGTTTTTTTCCGGCTTTGAGATCCCTTTTGTAAGCCCTGATGTCTTAGAATTTTGAAGTTTTCTGAACTGTACACTATATTCGGTTTTTTGTTAAAATTCCCTTTTATTTGACAATCACATGTTATTTTGCATTTTTTTTATAATTATGTTCCCTTCACATTTTTGCCCCCCTTCCCTTCACAAGTTGCCTCAAGTATAAAATTCCTCGCTACTTATAACACAACAACACTTCGCTACAATACTTCTATAAACACTCGATCCGCGCTAAGGAAATCGCTCGACACAACTAACTGACAAGTCGGCTGCTATGGTTTTTTATAGGTAGCGCGTGTCTTTTAGAAGGTTTCCATCCTGAATTTGGTGTGTCAGTTAATGAGTATTTCAAGTGTTCTCCAGAGGACTCTGGAACGTTCTTGAGCGCGGCCTTGACTGAAACACACTCTTGGTCGGCTGGTAAAGGGACGGGTGGAAGACGCTCTCGGCTGTTCGAGGCGGTTCCATTCGTTTCAATATTGTTACGGCGGTTGCACTGATCGTTGTGTTGAAACCGTGGAATTGAATACCTGAACACCACAGAAATCACCGTTTATTACATTAATGACACTTGAAATAAACGAAATCACAGTAAACACTGGTATGAAAACGATTACCCAACTTACGTAACACACAATAAATATCACGTAACTAATAGTGTCGCACTAAATAATACAAGTCACAAATTACATATACGTATGTATGTACGTACGTATGTATGTATGTACGTATGTACGTATGCATCTAATAATTCACAATTACCATTTTACACTAAACGTACTCTGAATCGCAGTCTTAAACTGACCCTGCTTCAAGCTTCGCCTCCCAGAACGCAACTGACTGACTAACCTGTGACCACTCGCATTTATATAGTTACAGGCACTGAGCACCGATAAAGTTCCAGTATAGTGTTGTATAACCTTGAGATTCGAATGAGCACGCCGCGCCGGCTCCAGAGACCACGAGAATTTTTCACAATCACGCTTAACCACTCACGCGATATGTATACAACACAACTTTACTGCACTAGTTGCCTACCTCTCAGGCGTAAGACTGCCCCCCTGCTTATATCTTTCCGTCCCAGTGTGGCAAAAACTTTGAAAACTTTCCACTTCTAGAGCACTTTCTCCGTCACTCAGAAATATCTCTTCTTCGACTACGTTTTGCTGTCCCAGTTTACAACCAATCTTCGACTTAACATCGTCCTTAGAAAGCAACCTTGGCTTCCATGTAACTAGCGTTTTTAGAAAGCAACCTTGGCTTCCATGTTACTAGGGTCTTTAGAAAGCAACCATGGCTTCCATGTAACTAGCGTCTTTAGAAAGCAACCTTGGCTTCCATGTAACTAGCGTCTTTAGAAAGCAACCTTGGCTTCCATGTAACTAGTGTCTTTAGAAAGCAACCTTGGCTTCCATGTAACTAGCGTCTTTAGAAAGCAACCTTGGCTTCCATGTAACTAGCGTCTTTAGAAAGCAACCTTGGCTTCCATGTAACTAGCGTCTTTAGAAAGTTCCAATATGTTGTAGCATAATCGGGAGATTTGGAGGGCACGCCATCTACAGAAAGTGTTAAAGCGTTCCACAAATACCTCCAGCCGTACACACGCATTATGTGCCCAAAACCACATCGCTACCGTGAATAACGCAAACGTTACTACAGTAGAGACAGGCAAATGACGTAACCGGAACAGCTGATTTCAAATTTAAGCATTGCAGCTGTACGCTTAAGCGTTAGGTGTACAGCTACAAAAACTAGATCGCACATTCTGTCTTTTTTCTCCTGTTTCTCGTACCGCATTAAAATCCTTTCCTCTCAGAGAGTGTGTATGTGTGTATATTTATTATGTGCAGTACGCCAGAAGTGCTGTGTATGAATATAAATCACTGCGGAGATGGAAGCACAATGACAACATTACTGCTGAGATGAAATATGGAACTGGGTTAGCGGGAGCGCAGTGACACACGGGAGACATCTTCATCCGCTGCGTCTAGCCACCGCTCATTACATTAATTCGTTTTTCGGCTGGTAATTGCTGCAATGGAAAAATTTCATCAAAGCATTTTGTTCAGCACTGTCAACATATTTCAGATACCGAACATTTAGTCTGCTGATGATAAATGATGATACATAATCTACGTATTATGAATCTACAACCTATTTTAAATCTTTGCTATTTAAATATTTCTCAGGACATTTGTCATTATTAATTAAACCATTATATGTATTCTATAAGACAGTCGCCTGGTGTACAAGACTTAAAATGTAAAACACTCATTAGTATCATCTGTTTTCAATGTTCACCCTTTAGGCCACTGCCTTTTAGTCTTTAACTCATCCTTCAGAGGCAAAATGTGAATTATTCAGAATTGTTCATCCAGTAGGCAAATTATTAAAAATTTTTGTAGTCTGTTTGCAGACATGCATTTTGAGTTATAATTAAAAACTTTAACAAAACTGTAGTGAAAATTGTTTCTAAGGCAAGTATAAGAGCCATATTATTTAATACAATCGACTTTCTACAGTTTGATTTTTATATTATAAACTTAGTAGCAAGGAACGCTATTTTGTCTAGTTCTGTTTGTTGTTATTGGCATGGCTACATAAGATGTTGAGGTATTTTTTGCTTTATTATTTTTCTCTCATAAAAAACCTCAGATAGTTGTGTGAAGTGTTTGTTTCAAAAACACCACGGAGCATTAACCACTGTTCCGAGGACCTTTGACTGGAAGCAGTTAATTATATTAGTTGTTCAGATGTCTGTACGTTCTAATATTTTATTAGCCAAATAAAATTAATTATGAAAGAGTATGTAGTTTCTAATGTAAGCCATGACCTTTACCCAATGAGCCACTAATATTCTCAATGTTTAATTCCTGCCCTTCGTTTCATGGTACGTGAGCTCTTTAACCGAATCGTCAATGAATTTCGAGTTCTATGTTGTTGTTAATTCAGTTGCTTGTGGAATCGGATGTTCAGGAATTTTAAAATTAACTAAATATGTAGATTTATCTGTCGACGGTATAATAGCTAATCATCACTAAAAAAATTAAGTGCGTGGGGTAGCAGTTGAACGCACTTTCCGGAGTGTTTTATATTGTTACGTAAACAGCGATCGTTAATGTCATGGAACTAATTGGACGTCAGAAGCAATAAAATAAGGCTTAATATTTTTGTCCCAATAAAATACTTCATCCAAGTTATACTTCATCATCATCATCCAGCATAGGCAAGGTGCTGCCTGTTCTGCCTTCAAGGATCCTCCAGCCATTTCTTCATGGGTCTACCCACACACCTGTGTCATGTAGTCTTATATTTCCAAACTTGTTTGGCACCTCTTGAATATGACATTATTTCTAAGTGTTCTTTACACCGTTGTTTATAATCTTTTAGTCTTTGAATGTAAAAACTTGTAATTATTCTCTTATGGCCTCATTCTCTATACGATCAAGTTTAGGACACCTTTCAACACCTATTAAGAACGCAGTTTCCCTAGGCCTGTATTTTACTTTTTTTATTCTTGGTTGTCGTCCATAATTCACACCCATCCATAGGGCACTAGAGGAACCGCCATAACTTTGTTAACTTTAATTTTGTCCGTCACATTTTAATTAACAAATTTTTCGAATATAGAAAAAATTATTTTGCAAATAACAAGATCAAACACAAAAGTCTTATCATCGTTTTGTACTTACAAAATATCCCTTTAAAATATGCCGGCGCTATCTCTAGTCTATACAGGTCTCAATCACAGTTGCTTGTGACGCACGAATATCTCGACAGCATATGACTTATATCGCGTAGCTTATTCGGGAGTTTTCTGGAAGGATATTACTGTAGTATATTACACCCCGATTATTTTTCATGAGTCCATTAGCTCCATTACGCAATTAACAACACGTCTGATGCTGACACATGATTAGCATCGTTTTATGCACTACACAGTTACATGTACGTTTTTACATTCAGCCAAAGGTGATGACATAATTGCAAGTAGAGCGGCATTACACGGTTAACTGTAGACTCTTCACTCCTTGTCTAACCCATAAAATAGCTTAATTTTTCGACTACTCTTATTTGTTACTGTTGTTGACAAAGCACACCTGTAATCATCAATTATGTGTCTCTGGCTGTCGTCACGGTGACTCAGGAAACACAGTAACACAACTAATAACATCAAACGCATGGATATTACGCAATGGAACGTGTAACTGGTACAGCATACCAGAAAGTGGTAGAAATATCAAGTGAATCCTGTTGAAACAGAGATTATGTTAAGTGTCTTTGGTAAACTTGACTATTACCTACATTACTGTAGAGGCAGCAAAGTCACAGGTTTATTATAGCTGTTGGTTGTACATTGTTATACGTGCCAAGTGATAAAGTGAATTCCAACTTTGTCGTGCCTACTTGCTGAACTGCTATCTGTCTTGCTCCAGACGAGGCCTTTCAGTGTCTTCACCATTATCAAGTCCTAAAACCATTACAGATGTTTCATATCTTTTTGTTTCATATGTATTGATCTCTTAGAACCGAAATTTGGAAACAAACACGAGGTCTAATCATAATGTATTCCAACCGATATTCAGTCGTAGAACGAACTACGTAAATATGCACATGAAACAATGAATAGACGTCATCACCGGCTACCCGTCTGTAAAGTGTTTTGCCTTCACACTGTCTACCCATATTCGTACTTCTGAGAGGGGCATTTTCCGTAATTTGCTTTGGTATACCGTGATCAACTGGACAAATAATACATTACCAATAAAACCTTCATGGTAAACTTGTCCTGGCATGAAGCATTTCTACCCATAAAATAGTCAAAGTGACCATAAATGATCATAGTAGTTGTAAAATCCGATTGTATCACCTTTCATTACTGTTTACTCAACGTTCTTGAAAGTTTATTTCAGTTTTGTTTTTTAATTGTAATAACCACTTCGCAGTGGACGATTGTCTACATTTACTTTAAATGAATATATTGTTACGTAATGCAGAAAAGTGTTACGCTATTACAGAACATTCTCGGCTATTCCAGTGAAATCCGGCTGTAATTTTGTGTGCGTACGTGATCTCAACATGCGTTAGCCAGACTGTTACAGATTCGCCAGCGTCGCGCACTGTGTCAAGGTCGCAATCAATTACGTTCTGCTGTTTCCTAGTAGCGTTCTTGACGCGTAGTATGGGATTTGCTGGATTTTCAGTGGGGTATAAATACAAGTACTCAGCGACGCTTAATTCAGTATTGCCGGGGGATTTACACAGTGCGGTTCGAAGTATTGTGGCGAAGTGATACGTGTTTTATAATAGTGCGGGACGATTGTACTACAATTGTGTTTTATATTAGTAGACATTTTTAATGCGTGTGAACAATTTTTATTTGATTTGTTGTAAGAGACTATCTTGTTGATTACAAACTGTTTAATTGTGATAATTAAAGCTGGAGATTAGTGACTTAATTGGTGTCTTGTATTTTGTTTTCCAATGTACCATACGACGATGAGTAGACCGTCATAACAATATTAAACAGAGCTTATGTAACACAGCTTATGTAATTACTTTCCACTTTATATACATTTGTTATAGGATACTTAAGAATTGCTTAGTTGTAAACGTGCAGAACTGTAAATCCACATTTTTAATTTTTATGTAAAACAATTAAGGGTATATTTACAAATAAGAAAGATTGCGACCTAGTCAATCCGTCAATAAGCTTGCTCAACCTAACTGTAGACTCACCAAATATTTTAATTGTAACTATTATACAACCGTTGTTACTGTTGTATGGTTATAGCAATCTGACCCCACTTTCAAAGGCAAGCATGACACACAAGAGTACAGAAATCTAGATAGATGACTAAACACCGGCTAGGACGCGGGAGACATCTACAAAGAGCAGACAAAGGGGAACGATTATAGCACATTATCAAAGAACCTGTAATCAAACTTTAACTGAAAATTTAACTTTCTTAATTATATTACAAATCTTGATTTAACTCTGCACAGGAAGGGGGAAAATAAGTTTTCTGAGCATATATTTTGGTAGCTTTATTGCATTGTCCGTTACATACATTCATTTAAGAGGAAAGGTTGAAAGAAAATGACTGCAGTCCTGACGTTTGCAATGACCGTCAACACACGAGAACTCAGGAGAAAGCAGGTGTCGGATTATTATATTCAACAATTCTGAATGTTGTCTTTTTTTAAGTATCCAGTGAATGTCATTTCTATAACGATTAACAAGTACCAGGTTATCGTCGCCGGTACATTTTCAACTGTCGACCGTAATTATCGTATTTCACGGTCCACACAGGCCTGTACATCTACATTTAGGCTACATCGTGATGAGAACGAATGTTCGTCCTCGTTACAGTTTACACGTTTCCTGACCGCTGTCCATTTGAGTGAGAGGAGTACGCTGTAACGTGAGAGTGAGCGAGACAGTCGTATGTTATCAGAGTTGAAACCTCCATTACCTGTGCCAGTACTGTGTTTGCTGTGCTTTTACAGTTCCGCGTGCGTAGTACCGCTGACTGGTGCAGGATGGATTAGCCCACTATTTCCGTGTACACAGTTCATTAGTGCCCAAGCACACGAACAGCCAAAAGTTAATTAACCTGAAATTAAATACAGTAGACCGTTAGAAAAACCAAAATAATTTGGATGCATGGGAACAGGAAAATTTTAAAAATGTATTATAATATGCAAAAATCTGAGATAACTGCTCACAGTGTTTAAAATACATAAAAATATATCAAAATAAAATGTATGAAAAATATTACACTTACGGTTTCTTTAATACTTGCATTCAAAGTGTTTTTCACAGCGCAGTATACTATACTATTAATATTACATAGCACACTTTAATTAATAATTTAGTTATTACATAGAAAAGGCTGATTTAGCTGACTCTGTATACATTAAAACAAAAAACAAGCTACTGTAAAACGTCGTTACAGGAACGAAACGTTTGTAGATTTTTTATTTTTTGAGGAACTACGCGTAATTTAAGCGCGATGGAATAGTCATTTATATTTGTTGGAAAACTTACAAACATATTTCATTACGGCTAGATCTTTCAACCGATATAACAAGTCAAGTTTGCTGTTAGTAACAAGAAATACTTATTACCGTGTTGATTAGTTATTGCCTTAAATACTACCAATAGATTACGACTTGACGTCAATTCTTATGTCTTATATATCGTTTATTGACTTCCCGTCTACATGCTCAATTGTCATAACTAAATTTTAAAAATCGGTCAAACGCTCTTTTTTGTTTACGGTAGTATGTATTAATAGCATTACACAATTAAGGCGACATTGAATTGACTACTAGAGAAATTTCGAATGAGTAGCGCATATGACGGCCAACAAAATCATAGCAGCAAATTTTTTTTCCAAGATGCTCGGATGCCTAAGGACTCGTATATTTGACGTTCCGGTAATAGAAGGCGTTCGGCTAATGTATCTTAAAATTTACTATTTAGCCGTTTACCAGCTAGACTGGCTGAACCTTTGTATCTTTAATGATCCTGAGTTACTCAATATGTCCCCGTTTCAGATTGCCACTCCGTAGTTGGGTAAGTTATATGATGTGGCTCTCATGTTATAGCTACATAACGTGTCAGATATTCTGTAGAGGCTTACTGCCTCTTAGTCTCCGATGATCCCACACCTAACTGCATGCAGAAACTCGCATTTTCCTGGTCAGGGCTCTACTCTAGCCTGACAGCTGAGGTAACATTTCGCCGTATTCGCCATTTTGAAGTTGAACTTCTTTCCGTTTACACCACCGTCATGATCCTAAGCCAATTGTCTGTGAGGGTTTTCTCCCTCAACTTTGAAGATCATTCTTCTCCTCAAGGTCACAGTTACCAAGCCGAATAATTCGAAATGTGTATGTAAGCCGTAACTATCAGACGTGTGTTGGGTACTAATTGTTCATCAGCTTAGACACGGCAGTGGTATAACTGCTGCCGTATGACACGTTCTCAATTGATCCGCGGGTTCTATTCAATAAAACGTTATTCGCACCTTTTCTGTATGTCTACAAAATGTTCTCTGTCAGCCATTTGAGCGTGCTACGTCTCCGATGCCAAACCGTTCTGGTCAAGTGACTAGGAGTAACCCTAACTCAGTACGAATACCAGGATAGCAGGAAGAAGAAGTTTTGGTAGGCCCGAAAAGCACTAAACAGGCTTTCGATAATAAGAAAAGCAGCGTACCTAATCACTGACAATGAAGAAAGAAAAGAAGGTAATTTTTTTGCATAGTTCTGAGAGAGGCGAATAAATTTTATCCGGCAGTTTACAGAATAGTATCGTAGGGGTGATCTTTTCCCACAGAAAATTTGCTAACCTTGTCACACATTAGGTTGGTCGGAATTTTCTCTGAAATTTATAAGAGTTTTGTCCCAGATAATGCATAGGCTATATAAGCTGTTCTGATTGTTCATCTTCTTTTTTCACAGTACTAAATAATATAGAATATAGAACTTTCACTTGTGAAACTTACTTGTTTTTCCTCCCGTACGCGTTTCGGCGTGATGTGCGCCTTCGTCAGCAGTTTGAGACAAGTGGCCAGTAACTCGTAACGGTTTTTTATTTGGAAGGTTTAGTGGGGGTGGTGTGTGGAGGAAGGGGATTGGCGCGGGGATCCGAATTATTGTTAGTTTTATGTATAATTGTGTCAAAAAGTGTGTGTGATTTATAGTTTAATTGGTCGTTAAGTATGTTGTTTGGTTGTGTTTTGTAGTGTTTGTATATTTCATATTGTTCTGCTATATAAGCTATTGATTTCCACTTTGGTTCTCCCTATTTTTGTGAGGATCAAATATAATAAACAACAGGGGTCTGTGATGAATAGGTACAGACACTCATGCTAAGTTCTACGAATATCGGTTGATGAATTCAAACGTTATGTGAGACTTATCCCGAACAAACAGTCAAACGCCAAACGGTCCTGTTAAAGTGAGAGTACGCTTGGTTCGCTCGATAGTCACGTGATTATTTAACATGTGTCGTAGGTGTTTATATATAATGCCGGTCGTACAAAGAGTCTAGGATAAAACTCACACAGACTACACATTTCCTACTTGTACGACTCATAGCATTAGCCCGCCGCGTCAGCGTCGCAAATTGTCATACTCGTGAGAGTTGGATGCAGTTCTGTGCTCACTGTGTAATACTTTAATTTACTGAGTGTTATACGTTCATTATTTCTTAAAGTATTTACAAAATAATTACTTTAATTATTCATTTACGCAGAAAATACGCTTGCACTATGAAAGTATTATCCCAAAAAGTTCATGCTCTACTGTGGTCGCATACCGTTCTCTGCTTCCTAACTAGTAAACTGTTGCACTACTCACACCTACAACAGCAGAACTGCAAGACCCGTGTTGTATAAGATGACTGGAGGATATTTGAAGGCGGAACAACGCCTTGTCTATCCCATGTTGTGAACATGATGATGATGATGAATATTATGTTATAGTGTCGGTTAGCATTACAATAACGGGAAACGTCAGTTTATAACGAGTTAGATTACCGTTCTTTTAAAATATTCAGACACTAGAACAGTCAATAGATTGATCTGCAATAAGAAGATACACATTTAAAATGTCAAGTTCCGTTATAACACCGTTATTAATACATTGGACGTTCTCTTTTTGGTTCGTGTGAAGAGTTTTCTGTAGGGCGGTTATAATAACATGTGGTAAGATGATCAAACGCATCCTCTAATCCTGTCATCGGTGTCAAATACTTATACGGCAGTTCTTCTGTGTTTGTGTAAATTCCTTGATTCAAATTATTCTTAACATATTATTCTTAACATTTTATACATAAATAGATTTACTCATTTAATTCATTTTCTAAATAATGCTTATAATTACGTACTAAATTTGTATATTCAGTAGTATATTTAGACTATGAAACTAACGCCAGTTCATAGATTTTTAAGATTTCCGTTCTCACTCTTAGCAATTAGTAGCTGATAATTGTTAATCATGAATCACTAGACTGTTCATATTATGAGTAGGTTCTGAATAACTATTTTTATTTTTCGGTCATATGCCTGCTTAATATAGATGTCGATTTTCATTTGTCTTGTTTTAGTAAACTATCTTTTGCACTGAATTCACTATAAAGGTAAGAACTGGTAAAGGTATGAAAGAAATACTTTTTGTACAAACTTCTTTTCATCATTTTCACAATTTACATTTCTGTAGGCATTCAAATCTTAACAGTTTTCTCCCTTTCAAAACCAAAATTAAACTCTGCCATTCAAAAATATGTGAAAATAATTCTGATCTGTACAGTCAAATATCGGGCAGCGATAAATAGAGTTACATTCATATATATCCAAGTTTTCGTTGCCTATACGCCTGCGTGAACTGTAAGTGAGGCGTACACACATAAGACGTAAGAAATCTTTAGTTTTCGAACCTGTGCCACTGAATAGAAAATGACTCTTTTAATTATACGTCTCGCCGTGTTTAGAATAACGGATTATTCACCATCATCATCATCATCATCATGTACATTACAAAATCCACCTCTTCTTCAGTCTATCGACTCTCTTTTTCTATAGGCTTTGTATTCTACGACTATTCCCAGAAATGTATCAGCAGATATTCGTTGCAGATGTTCACATTATCCGTTTTATGATTGGTAACTCTTCAACTGAGACGTTGTTATTTGCTGATAAACAAGATATCCTGTCAAACTCGAAAAGCGGCTCGCAGATGGATGTACACTCATTAAACCAAATCTGCAACGATTTCTGATTACAGATCTCAATATAAGAAGACTAAGATCGTGTAGCTTTTCATGCAGCTGATCCAATACGAGAAAAATGTTTGTAAATGGTACTGTTCTGGAGCGTCAGGAATTTTGAATATCTGGGCTGTTATGTGTTTTACATTAAAAAAACTGACGTTTTTAATAAGCTATTTTGTGCGCTGGACCATTAGGAGTACTCTAAAATGAACGAGTAAAGAAATAATTATGTTCACATTATCTCTTCCTACACTTCGTAATTATGCCGTGCGAAGACTTGATTCTTAATTCCTCTCCGATTTCCTATTTTATTTTCCTATATAGGAGAAAGTAGCCTTGCACATTTCTCACCAACTGCTTTTTACCAGACTCAGTCATATATTTCTTCCATCCACTGGGGGTCCACGTCTCATTGGCAAAACAGCAAATGTTTTTAAAATTCACATACCATACGCACGTCATTTGTAGTTTTATTCAAAAGAGGTATATTTTGTCAAAGATTTATTTGTGAAAATAATTATTTGTAAGCAAGTTACGAAATACATGAATGTTTTATGTTATCTTACTCCAACTTCAACACATGGATTTTTGCATGTCCATACACCAGTGGCGGCTCGTAGTGTTGACAGTTGGGGGTTCAATGTCTGAATGCTTCTACTAACATAAGAGCAATTATACCATTCCAAATAACACACGGGATGTGTCGCAATATGAAGATATATCTATTATATTGACAACTTTTAATAGCCCTGATATTAATTTTTATTTATGCTATTTGTAAACTAGTCTAAAATTATTTTATTGTTGTATTGGAGTGTTAGTGGTCTCAAATATTTCTACTAGTAATTTTGTACAAACAACTATGTTGTCTTTGGTATTGTGTCAATACCAAAGAAAACATAGTGGTTTGTACAAAATTACTAGTAGAAATATTCCAAAAATACATAGTTAAATTAAAAGGATAGTTAAATATTTCAAATGCGAAGCGGCCTACCGAGTTTCTTAATTTTACATTTATCTATAATAGAGAGCAATACAAATTTGTTTTTAAAATAGATTGAACACTACTCATTTTTCCAAATTAATAAACTGAACACAAAAATAAGAAATACCTAAACACTTAACACACAAAAATACCAGCAAACACTTTGAAGGTTATACACGCTTCGATCAGCTTAACGTTAAAATAATTATTTAATGTCTTCATTAAACACACTTTATTTTCGGAATGCAAATTACTTCGCTATTTTATTTTATTTTAAGACTTTACTGCACACATTTTCATTGCATTCTAAATGAAATAGAGAAATCTGACACACAACTGATGGTAAAAGCACAAATCATGTGGTAAAAATCATAATAATGGCGAATGGCGGTATTATGAAAATGTTAAAATTCCCGGTCAGTGGGGTTCGGCCCTCGTCGGAACTATTCGTCTCTGTCGCTAACACTCGCGATTAGCGACTGTTGAATGCAATTTTTCGTATACTGATTCCTCCCTCCAAAGGTGTCTACACATTCTAGGAGGTGCTGAGAGCTGCTTTGCACCTCAAGCAATAGTAGCGAGCAATTCGCCTATTACGCGAATCCATTAATCTCGCAAATCTTGTTATTTAAATATGAAACCATTATCTCAACAACTTCTTAACATATTTTAAATTATTTATGGGGGGTTCACTGAACCATTGAACCTTATGGACGAGTCGCCACTGCCATACACTAAAGTTGTCATGTTGTGTAGCTGATCCACTCCTGTTTATAAAGTCCATAGCATAAACAATTTTTTCTTATATAGTATACAATAGATCATACAATGACCGCGCAGAGTACCTTGTAGCACGAGGAACTATAAAGGTAGTAACTAAATAGTTTAGTTATTCATATTGAGTATGTGTTCATCTCGATTCCAGTGAGATTCCCATACACGTAGTCTAGTTACACTGAATAAACAGTTTGTAAAGGTGCACACGTGTTCTACATAGCATACAATCCCCCACAGTATTATGTAAAGGTGCACGCGTGTTCTACATAGCATACAATCCCCCACCGTATTATGTAAAGGTGCACGCGTGTTCTACATAGCATACAATCCCCCACCGTATTATATAAAGGTGCACACGTGTTCTACATAGCATACAATCCCCCACCGTATTATGTAAAGGTGCACACGTGTTCTACATAGCATACAATCCCCCACCGTATTATGTAAAGGTGCACACGTGTTCTACATAGCATACAATCCCCCACCGTATTATGTAAAGGTGCACACGTGTTCTACATAGCATACAATCCCCCACCGTATTATGTAAAGGTGCACACGTGTTCTACATAGCATACAATCCCCCACCGTATTATGTAAAGGTGCACACGTGTTCTACATAGCATACAATCCCCCACCGTATTATGTAAACGTCATACATATACGCTCTTCTGTATTACTGCTCATCAAACAATAATAATATACGTTACAGTAAAACACAGACTATAACACGCACATACGATATTAAATAATATATTCAGACACACGCGCATTTACTAACTGCTGACTATTCTAATAGTAATGTACGTAAACGAAACATGGACGGTTTCAAGACACGAAAATAGAGTCATCAGAAAAGAGATTATTAAAACATTGACTGCCAAACCAGATTCTTGAGGTTATCCCTGTACGCTAAATTAAATTTTCGACCACTTGTGACACAAGGAATACCCCTCTATCGGTTGAAATAAAAAAATCATCTTCTTTAAATATACAGCTGATACCGCATACATCCCCAAATTGTGATATTACCACTAATTATTATTCCTTACTGACCAACTTCTAGGTTGGACTCCCCGTCCGTTAAAGACACTGATTATCCACCGCTCATCGGTTACAACTTATAACAGTAATTCCAACTTTATCGTGTTCACTTGCTGAACTGCTACGGTCCATTCCATCACATGTTATTCACGTAATTTATATCCTGTCATGTAATTTATATTATTCACTATGCGTTAAGAGTAACACACGTGTAAGATAACTGTGTAGATATATAAAGTATATCTGTACTCTATAGTAACTGTATTTAACTGTACTGTATTGAATTTAAAAGAGTTAAATTCTTTTAAATTCATAAGAAGTCATAAATATGTTAAAGAATTACACTTCGATAATTTTAGAAATTTATTTTCCACTTCTCCTTTCTACTCTCCAATGAGGTACACATCTTTCTTAGTTTCTCGTTCGAAATCCCCTACAGTTATCATATCACTCCGGTTTCAGCTACATGACAGACGCCTTGTGACCCGTCCTCTCAGCAGATAGGTGTTTTACCGTTTTTGCAAACGAGATGAAAATAGACAGTACAGAAATAGTTTCACGATTGTAGATAAAACCTGTCTAACGACAGACAATGCCTTAGATTTTGACACGCCAATATATAAAAATATTGCTGAAGGTAGTTTAAGCTGTAGGTTGTAGGGTATTCAATTCATAAAACTATGTTAACTCTTCTTAATAACTCCATTCCCGAAGCCTGAATTTTATTGTCTTGTTTCCTGGTTGTTGTCCATAATTCACAGGCATAGGACAGTACTGTACAGGGACTTATATAACTTCGTAAAACTCCGTCCGACTGTTCTCTTCTGAGGTTCTGAGTACGTTAATTTCCCCATTATAGAGTACCAGTACTTGTACCCTAAAAGTTTTTAACTTGAATGAAAAATTGAAAGATTGCAAACAACGGTGGAAAGAACACTTAGAAAGAATATCAGATTTCAGACTGGCTAAACAAATCTGGAAATACAAACCTATAGGACACAGGTGTGTGGATAGAGCCAAGAGGAGATGGCTGGAGGATCTTTGAAGGTGGACCAGTCAGCACTTTGCCTACGCAGTGTTGTAAACATCATCATGATGATGAAAATTATGTTATAGTGTTGGTTCGCATTACAATAACGGGAAACGTCAATTGTTAACGAGTTAGATTACCGTTCTTTAAAAATATTCAGACACTGGAACAATCAATATATTGATCTGCTATAGGAAGATACAAATTTTAAAATGTCAAGATCCGTTATGATAACCATATTGACAACTCAGTACTGTAATAATCAGTCAAATGTACGTTGTTAAAAACTGTATTCTTTTTTTTCAGGTAAGAATAAAAGAAAACCCGACTTCAGCTACACTTATATGTGAAAAGTAAAGACCGGAGTAAAACCATCCCCATAATTTTTCCTGAGATGCGGTAAGTAATTGTCAGAAAAGCAGTTAACCACACTTTCACGCAGATTTAAATTACACGCACAAATGGTACATAGAACCTACCATTTGTGTGTGTCTAAAGCAATTCATTGTATACAACCAGATATTGTGAATACTTTACCAAACTTATTTATCTCTTACATTAATCAGGAAAGGAAAACAAATATTTTAACACGCAACATAGGACTCTAAACGTAAGACATTTTTAAAAGACTGAAAGATAATGAAATTTTTATCATTCAATTTTTATTTTTTGAAATCCAAAATACTTTAACTTCCTACCTATAATAACAAAAAATTCATGTTTTTCTTCGCTTTTATAAAAAGTAAACTAGATATCTGGTTATATCTGCAGGTTAATTTACGCAGGTAACTATAGTTTTTGTTTCCAATTCAAGAGTATCGCAACATTTATTTTCCTACAAACTTTTTTGACGTTAAATAGGTAAAATTTTCTTTTTCGAGAACATTCGAGGTAATCTTGAAAGAGTTGACTGTTCTAATATAATATGAATCTGCTGATGTTTAATTAGTAATCTGCTGATGATTTGCCACAGATAAGTAGATGTTTTTTGATTACTTATAAGCAAGTCGATCAAAATTTTATTGTAATTTATTGCTCCGCTATCACGTACAGAACGACCAGCTGGTTATTATCGTGAACACCCGAGCAATAAAGTGACTTGAGCTACATTTCCCGGATTATAGAGTTGTCCACGGTCCTGTTGTCGTTGTCAGACGCTTCGACTGCTTCTGCGGCTGTTATCTTCAGTTGATTAGTAGATGGAAAACTACTACGGTGGACTATGATTCCACAGCTCGGCTGTTATTGACACTGGCAGTACAAGTGACTATCAATATTAATCCACTTAATTCGTTATAATTTTAGTGGTCTCTCTGTACTACGTTCTTTGATGCAACTATTCCAATCGCTCAGCAGGATTCTGAAGAAGATGGATTAATTTTTAATTACGTCATCAAAATAATGGTGGATCGTTAAGATCAGCACTCTATGGTAGTGTTAGCAAATGTTTTCTACTTACGATGAAGACATTTTTATGTACTCTTGACGCAGTAAAACCGTGTTCACTTGTTTACTCCCTATTAAACGAGGGAAGCGGGTTCTCAGTTTTAACTCAACTCTTTAGCATTGTCTGTCTGTCTATATGTTTGGGGCTTTATCCCCAAATAATATTAGAATGCACTATCCATTTTTCGTAAACCTTAGCACACTTATACATATTTTCATCCCACAGACACCTATCGGTGTTAAAATTGATTCCCCAAAAAAATTATGATGCAAGAGGAGAATTTGTCAAAATAAACAAAAAATATAAATAAAGCATAAAATTAAACACAATTTTAAGTAAAATCTGAATGTAGTGCTTTGTTTTGGAAATTTTAAAATATTGAGACACCAGACTCTAAAAAGTAGAAAAATATTTCAATTGTCAAAAGTTCCCAAAAACTTTAAAAGTCGTGTTGGGTACCAGATTAAAGAGACTGTTAACCGAAATCTAACTATAGTGTTCGGTTTTACAAATTTCAAAGTTTTAATACAACAAAAAGGATCAAATATTTTAAACATTGTAAAATTCATAATGGGTACTGGCTGACCGAAATTTTAACTTTAACCGAATGCACTGTTCACTTTAAGTAATTTGTAAGTTTATGGCTACTACAAGCCACTAATGGAAGTAAACAATTAAAAAATATTCGTAAATGTGTTTGTGGGACATAAAATTATTTGGAATTTTAACCAAAACACGAAGTCAGTGTCTTCAATAATTTCACTAATTTAGTACTTATGAACATCCGTTTTAAAATTTGGACCACCTTCAAAAAGGTTGTAAACTATGTTTTCAAAAAAAATTATGTTTTATTATCGGTTATTTGTATAAAATGTTAGATATAGGCCTGTGGATATCTAAAGAAACTAAGGAAACAAACGTACACTGAAGCTAGACCAAATTATTTTTTATTTAGGCATTATAGTTATAAATTTTTAAAATTTACTGCATAGGTACCGACTACAATAGTCGAGAATTTCAGTGTTTATCGTATTCTGACTAGTAAAAAGTAATAAGGATTGTCTTATTTAAAATTGCTATTTTACTAGAAATAATAGGGTAGTCAGCACCAACATTGGAATTATGTCGAAACTCTCAGTTAAAATATTTGTACACGTTATCAGGATCAAATTGATCCTGATACTTTACATCTGCAACGTAGTAGGTACTCAAATAGTCAAGTGTAAACAAAATGATGTACATTTTAAAATCTTAAATCATCAATTAACTCATGTGCGTGCGCGCGCGCGCGTGTGTGTGTGTGTTTAAAACGTAAGCGTGCGGGTTAAAAAAGAGATATACACGCGCGCGTGCCTGAAAGATTTGGCCCATGCGATAAAAGTTTCTCGGCTTAATTCTAAGAATCCTCCTCCTTCAGATATCTCATTTCCGTCCAGGCATTCAGCCAGTTGATTGGTTTCGGATTAATCTTCGAGGAGCTCATGCGCGGCCCGTCTGGGTTGTGCCGCCGTTCTTCCCTTTTGCCAATCGAGTCATCGTCATTCCGGTCTCGTCGCGCGTGACGGAACATGTTAATTATTTTTTCAATTTGTATGTAATCGGGATAACTAAATCCAGCAATAAGAATTTTTATAACGCTTCTAACGAAAATCGGTGCTACTACATTTAAAACGGGGCGAGATTAATAATTAAATTTAGCCCAAATACTAACAGTATTAACAACACGTTCATTATCACCCATTATCTTTATATACAGAAAAGGTGCTTAAATAATAATTATTAATTTTTAAGGATGAATCAAAAGTCAGGTGTATTAACACATGGTGAAATAATATGTATGTTAAGGTATGTATGTTAAGATATTGCTATTCTAACTGAAAACGGAAACGACTTTGAGGCCTGTTAATTGGAATGTATAAGATTGTGGGAGAAGTATACCACATGGAAATAAATAAATAAATTTAAAACAAAGGCAATGGCCTGGAGCAAACAAAGACAAGTTCAAACACGAATTAATGAGTACAATAAAGTTCTTGAAGAATTATGTTCATTTTCTTATGTAGGAAATAAGATGACTAGAGATGGCCGGAGTAAATTAAAAGTGGGAAGCAGAACTGTCCAAGCAAACAGCGCCTTCAGCAGAAAGGTGAAAATCTAGGAGACCACGCTTTCGATGTATGGACCGGATTATGAAAGTTGTGAGGTGCAAGAACGACGAAGAAATGAAACGATAAGCGGAAAACGTGAAGAGTGGAGTACTGTTGTCAACCGATCTTCGGATCGATCAACTGACAAAAGTCTGAAAGTACAACAAATGGATCCAAATAGTCTAAAGTGAAGAAGTATCAATGTTATAACTCCAGTCTTAAAAACTGATATAACATTTTATATCAAGCACTGAGTATGAAAGTTATTAATATCGGCGTGTTAGGTAGGGTTTCGCATCCCGAGTCAGTCACGTTATTTTCTTAAACTCCCTGTGGATTGTGGAAAACAGGTTCTCTGTTGCGTCCTGACGTTTCGCCGGCTCCAAAGGCAGCCAACTTCAGAATGGGGACCGATGGAAAAACATTGTCTCTGTTGCGTTCTGACGTTTCGCCGGCTCCAAAAGCACCCAACTTCAGAATGGGGATCGATGGAAAAACATTGTCTCTGTTACGTTCTGACGTTTCGCCGACTCCAAAGGCAGCCAACGTCAGAGTGAGGACCGATGGAAAAACATTGTCTCTGTTGCGTCCTGACGTTTCGCCGGCTCCAACGGCAAACAACTTCAGAGGGGGGGCCAATGAAAAAAATGTCGCAAAGATACTAAGTATCAGGTCAGTTTTTTGCTGTCTTTGGGATATTTTTTGTAGCGGTACCCACTCGCTCTGAAGATGGCTGCCGCCGAAACGTCAGGACGCAACGGGAACACTGTTTTCAATAATCAAGCACGGTTGTTAAGCCTTGTAATTGTAGATGATAACAAATTGCATGTTTATATTCTCCGACTTCTTATTACGTAACATAATATTATGGAATAACATAATAAACATATGTTACAATTTTACAATCATATGTCTGCTTTTATACTCATAGTATGTATTAAAAAAAATAATCAATTTTTATGAATGCTTAATGTATCGTCTTAAATTATACAAAATATGTTAATTAAAGATCGGATAGTATGACCAAAAAATTAAAAAAAAAACACAAAAGAAATAAATAATTTAAACAAGTCTGTAAACAACACTTACGTATTTTACGTTTCCTGCTTCAAGTATTTACACGTATTTATTATGACATCACTGTTGTAGTAAAGATTGCATACATCGCAGGGTCTCAATTTCAACATAGGGAAACAAAGCGCAATCTTTACCTTACTTACAACTAACTGTGTTTCAATAGATGGTTAGTTCGCAAGTTTCTTTCAAATTTACCTCATGTTTGTGTAGACGATTCTTTTGTGTTTTACCATTTATCATCAACCGTGGCTCTAGAACCCTTGGTGGGTCTTGGCCTGCTCCAAGAGTCGATTCCATTCGTCCCTATTGCATGCCTTGGCTTTCCAGTTTCTTATGTTCAGCTTACTTCGGGGTCTTCCCCTTTATCTACTACCCATTGGTTTCTGGTAGAAAATATGTTTCATAGGCTGTCCCTCCTCCATTCTCTCTATGTGTCCAACCCATCTTAGCCTGTGTATTTTGATTAGCCTGACAATGTCCGGCTCTTTGTAAAGATGGTATAGTTCATAATTATAGCGCCTGCGCCACATTCCAGTTTTTTGTACTCCTCTAAATATTGTTCTTAGAATCCGTGTTTTACAGCAACCTAGAAGTCTCTAGCTATATTTTGTCACTGTCCAGGTTTCTGAAGCATATGTTAGCACTGGCCTGATAAGTGTTTTGTAGATTTTGCATTTCGTGCTTCTTGAGATGAAGTTAGATGTCAGTTGCGTTTTACCACTTATGGTCAGTTTAAAGTAATCAATGTCGAGTTATTACTTTTCAATTATGTCATTGTTAATTTAGAAATTAAAAGATATTTTTACATAATTTTTAATAAACACGGCCCACATATTTTTCGTTAAGTAGCCTGTATTACGGTTCGCATATAATTTTTAAGTATAACGCTTTGGGATAATTGACTGGTCGAAATGAACGGAATTTAAGTGACGAAAGTATGAGGCAATTGAGAAGTGAACATTAAATCCAAAAACATCAACAACATCAACTTAGCTATCGTAAAGGAGCTTTATTTTGCACATTGTTTTTTAATAAATATTCCAATTTCAAAAATATGTATTTAACTATTATTATAAACATTAAATACAAAATGTACTGTTATTATTTATAAATGTTAAGCATCGGCAGTAGTAGTTTGGATGGGTATGCAGATTTTTGTTTGTGTTATTATTTTAAATTTAAGAACAAATTTATACTGTTTTCGTAAACTTTGCGGCAGAACGGTTTCGTGTAGGTAGAAGGCTATACCACTGGCCTTCATATATGATACTAACTCGAAGGGGGAAAAACAAACCAAGTACCTAAGATTCGCAGCAAGCTTTAATAGTGAGAAGAATGTCCACAGCCATGTTGTTATAGTAGGCGGGTGTACCTTACGTTTTTACCTGTAACTCATATCCACGAAACCATATTATAGTCTTGCTTCGTTCCTCACAGCTTTTATTGCTGTTGTTATTCTTGTTTTGTTGTAAGAACACACCCTCCGCTTACCTTCCATACATACACTAAATTGACATAGGCCTACTTCACCGCTAGCACAGTCACTCGTAATTTGTACGATGCTTTATCATCTTTATTATGAAATGTTACTTCATATCCAGTCTTCTCTTTCTTCTTCTTTTTCGTCACCATCTTCTTTTCTTTCTCCTCGTAGTCGTCCTCCTCCTCATTCTTCTTCTTCTTCTTCTTCTTCTTCTTCTTCTTCTTCTTCTTCTTCTTCTTCTTCTTCTTCCCCTCCTTCTCCTTTTCCTTCTTCATCTTCTTCTACTTCTTTCTTTCTTTCTGTCTTTCTTCTCCTTCTTTGTATCCATCTTCTTATACTTTTCATTGATTCTTTTCCTCTTCTTGATTCTTGACCAAAGTCGGAAGGAAGAAGATCCAGTCAGAATGACTCTTGGAAATAATATTCTCCAGGCAGTTAAATAATATAACTATTTAGGAAGTAAAATCACAAGTGATGGACGTAGCAGTAAGGAAATTACAAGCAGAATTAACCAAGCTAAAATTGCTTTCAACAAACAGAGAAACCTCTTCACTTCAAACACTATGAGCCTAAAAATAAAGAAGAATCTAGTAAAATCATAAGTGTGGAGTGTTGCCCTATACGAGAGTGAATCTTGGACAATTGGAGAAAGTGACAAGAAAAGACTCCAAGCATTTGAGACCTCAAGCAGAAGAATATTCAAGATAAGCTGGAGGGAGAAGGTAACAAATGAGTAGGTCTTTAGAAGAGCTCAGGAGGAGAAGAGCTTTTTATGAAATTTAAAAGGCAGAAGAGCTAAGTTTATAGGGCATATACTACGACACAATGGATTGCTTAAGAGAATAATAGAAGGAACAATTGAAGGGATGAATCACAGAGGACGACTCCGTTTAGACTACATGAAACAGCTTATGATCTATATGAACTGTACGTCATATTGTGAGTTGAAAAGAAAAGCAGAGAAGCGTGAAGAATGGCGAGCTGCTGCCAGCCTATGGGCTGCTAACCTAGGAGAGAGAGAGAGAGAGAGAGAGAGAGAGAGAGAGAGAGAGAGAGAGAGAGAGAGAGAGAGAGAGAGAGAGAGAGAGAGAGAGAGAGAGAGAGAGAGAGAGAGAGAGAGATTGTATCTACTAGCATAGAATAACACAGTTTGTGGCATTCAAAAAACTTCGTTAGACATTTGAATAGCTTTATTATAATTACATTGGTTTAAAATACTCATAAATTAGTTTTATAATAAACCTCTTCCCTTACCATTGAGAATGAAAATTAGTCTAAAAGTAATTAAAAAAATAATTAAAAATTTTAAAAATAATTTCTCAGCTACTTAACATAATTTTAGCCAATATTCTTGTCTAATGTTCATTTTGAAAATTATACATATTATTTCTTTTATGACTTTGCTAACTGCTATAATTTTTATTGTTCGACTAAGCTTTTCGTCATCACTGACATCATCAGGTCTTAAACAACCCTGTTTATGTCAGTGATGACGAAAAGCTTAGTCGAACAATAAAAATTATAGCAGTTAGCAAATTCATAAAAGAAATAGTAAAGATGGCTGCTAATTTAAACAATACGAAGAATTATACATATATTCATTACACTATATATTTTACAAGATAGTAACCCCTTCTGAATACTGTAACAATCTAATGGATCGCGTATTATATTTGCCACACCTTGGTAGCGTCAAATCTATAACAATTTAAAAAGGTCCCGTAATGATAATAACTATTACTGTGGAACTCACCTTTTTTTCCACCGTTCATTTCAAAAATTCTGTTGAAATTGGCGTTGCCAACTCTTCTTCGTAACTCGAAATAGGTTATGTTTATTATATCAAAATCAATTCTATTTTTAAAACTATCGGAAACCAAACATACAGTATTACAGATAAAAATGGTTTAATTATCCATTTCTCAAACCCTTTAGTTACACAATAATGTTCCAGATTATTTAAGTCAAATTGCCTGGCTTACTTTATTTATTGCCTGTTGGCTATTCTGTTTATCAACCGGTGATAGCAGTAAAACGATGGTCGATTTCGTTTAACCTCAGGGCGTGTAAATGTCCTTTTGGCTACAGAAAAAAGTTATATTATATATTTGAAAAAATATGGACGACTATGGTCACAAACTACGTTCGAAAGAAATAGTGTTTCTAGGTTAGGTTGGTTAATACAGTATTGAATTAATTTACGGTTTTCGCACAAAAAATAACTAGAATAGTGGTTTTAGTGTTAGTTTTAATTGTTCATTATCAAAATAAGTCCACAATTTTAATTAGTGAGTGTGAAATCAGTGTTATTAGTGTAATTCACTTTGTCTGTCTTCGTTACGTGATAATTCATAAATAGTTTATACTGAGCGACTGTTTCCTCATCTCAGGTACAGTTAAAATGTCTTGGCTTTCCTTTTAGGGATTTATCCACTTCTGCGGTCCGCTTGGAACTGCTTTTTGGATTATTATTAATAATCTCTGATGCTATATTCAGATTTTAATTAGTTTGTTCGTTTTATATTACTTTTTTTTTAATCTCAAGTTCTGTAATTTCTTCAGTCTTTACTCACTAACGGTTACTAAAAAACCCCCAAGATTATTTTCCTAAATTTATTGTTCCTAGGGTTAAAATACGAAATTTGATTGGTGGACATGATGAGATATTGTCATTGAAATACATTGTCTTTCTGTACAAAATTGGTCAAATATCTTTAAATTGGTCTAATTACCTTATGCTAACTGTGAATCTAAATCTAATAACATCATTGTCTTGTTTTTAACTTATACATCAATTTGAAACCAAACAAGGTTACTTTTAGTTAACAAATAACGATTTTACATTTTTACCACCTAATTTTCTTAATAATTAATTTTAAACTACTTATTTCGAATACATTTTTGTTGTGCAGACTAATATCATTAAACCTATTCATATTACATTCATTATTTTACTAAACCTTGCTGTTATACCGTAAAATTTACAATTTTCTAGTTTTTTTAAATAGCCCTAACAGCTAACATGTCAGAAATCCTATACCTGTACTTATTCTAACAAATTATATTTATGTTGTTACTTTAAAACATCTTCTACATAAACAAACTAACATAATTACTTAAAATACAACATTTGTTGGTTTCTAAACCTTATAAAACAATATAATCCTTTACTTATAGACAAAATACATAATTTCCTTGGTCTAACTTTAGTACAACAGATTATGTATTGTCTATTAGTCTTAAAACTTTACACATAACTTCATGAACATAAATAATTAAATATTACAATATATCTTAGCAGTTTTAAACAATAATAATGAACCTAATACTCATAAATGACCTATGATTATTTTAAAATCATCACATAATAATGCAACTTAATATTTTACTTTCATCAGTATTCTCCCCTTGACCTACTGATAATAAACATTTTATCTTTATTTATTTGTCACTTTATCACTTATCACTTCTCACTATTTTAATTCAATTGTAATAATGTTTTTGGGTTCCACATTAATTATACCTTACATTTATGATTATTACCATCACTTTAAATCAATTGTAATAGTGTTTTTGGTTTTACAATAAATATACTTTTATTTTATTGTTATTATACTGGTTCATTTACACTTTCTATATCATTTCATTACATGTTTCCTTACTACTTATTATATAATTCTATAGTCGTTAGTTTGTACTTTTAGATGGTCATTTCAAATTATAATTTACTTGGAATAGGGTATTTGGCCTCGAATATTCCTTCATCGTTCATTTTATGTTGCATTTATCTTTCCCCATCACCTTACCTAAACATTTGGGTATAGTCAGTCATAGTTAGAGAAAAATATAGTAATTAGTGCTATGCCATCATTCTTTTATTTATTACTTGTTTTTTTTTTTATTCTACAGTTTCTCATTCGTTTACTCTTGCAAATCTTACATGGTTTTATGTCATACCATTTGTCACGTTACAATATTTAGATACTTAAAATAGTCTTTCTTACCCTTCTTTGTGACACCTTATGAGACATGGTTATGAAAAACGTTCAACTATGCAGCAAAAATAGGTTGTCATCTGTTTCACGTGATCTGTTTTCATTTTATTCACTCAGGCTAAGGTTAGGACCTAAGTTAGGTCTCAGACTATGATTCATTAATCTCAGTTAAAGCTAAACCTGAAAGTGGCTCAAAAGTGGAAAGAAATGTTGGCCCAGAATACTTAAGGGTTTCATGTTGAATATTGTAATGGTACATATAACACACCCAACACCAACGTATCACAAAGGAATTAAAAGCCAATATAAATGAATTTATCTACAAAATTTGAACCTACAAACATGAACAGAGGAAGTATTATAACCAAAATAGGGGAATTAAATAAACAATGATTTACAAGTAAATGTACAACTGAAGAAAAGAAGACAAGACTAATGACGAAACAATGTACCTAAATACCCAATAGATCAAACTGTGAGAAGAAAACCAATGACAACATCACCAAGAAGAAACTTGCTAAAAGTGAGGAAGGAATCAGTGCAAATAAGGAGAAAACCTGATCAAGTCAAACGCCAAAGGGTGATAATATCAATGAAAACAAATTAACATATGAAAATAAAAGTATCATTATTGAAAAAGAAAGTAAAAGTGAGACAACCAACATGATTTAAATCCCTAAGCTGTGACTTGACACTGACAAACTTATTAATCAAATACATTTAATAATAATACAATACAAACAGAACTCAATAAAATTAACTATTGAAAACAGAATTTAATGAGGAGAATGAATACCAGTATGGTAATTGCATAACAAAATGATGTATAAACATTACAAAGGGACAATGTCCAAAGTACTAATAAAAGTTGTAAAGTCGAATTAAAATTGTCAGTGACTACTAATTATCAATAATAAAGATTGCGAGAATAACCAAATTGAAATCTAGTGATAAACAATAATATGCCAGTGTTAGATAAGAATAAATAAATAATGCATTATGTAGAAAATTGAAACTGACACTCAACCATTGTTGAGAGACCAAATTAGAATATAACCTAATCTGGCCAACTAGTTTTCAATAAAACAGTAGAAAACTATGACTAAAGTGATGTTAAATCAAAATGTGTTGTAACAATAACATAACTAGATACTATAAGGAACATTCAATGTACAAAAGATAATATGTTAACAAAACATAAATGCTGAATAAATGTAATTTAATATAACCATATGCAGCACATAGAATGGTTACCTGAGACAGCAAAAATATCACTTAAACTTGTAATAAAAGAATAGGAACTCAACCTATACCACTGAATAATGCAGAATAACGTTTAGATGAGACAATTCAATGATTATATCCACATAATTCATAATAATAACACAAATAATAAATGAACACAGTAATAACTAGATGCAAGAAGTCTGAGTGACTTCAAACCAATGTAATTGTCAATGTAAAGGCAGAATTAACCACTGCCCAGTACTAACAATGTTATCAGAACACTGATAAGAAATAAAAATACAATAATGAGATAAATATGAAAGAATTA
Organism: Magicicada septendecula; assembly: GCA_034769895.1. Classification (NCBI taxonomy): domain Eukaryota; kingdom Metazoa; phylum Arthropoda; class Insecta; order Hemiptera; family Cicadidae; genus Magicicada; species Magicicada septendecula. The sequence goes on from CM068372.1 coordinate 144,973,678, forward strand.
CAACTAACGAAAGATGTAACATTCAAGAGTACTAAAAACTCATCAAAGAGACTATAATTAAAGTAATAAAAACCAGCAATAGATAAAACTGACACTATCAGAAGTGGTAATGACCAGTGCATTATGCATAGGCCATAACAAAGTGGTATTATCAACTACTAATATTATGAATTAATTAATAAATATTTAATGTGATATTATCGTAGTCCTAGAGTCTATTATAGTCCTAGAGCTTGACCCTAGGAAAATGAATAATCCATAACTGTAAGTAAATAACCATGTGTAAAATATTCATAATACAGTACTAATAAGTTATCACCATAAACACAGTGTATAAAAACAATGTATTTAATGTATTATGTAACATAAGAGATGTTATGAATTAATACGAAGTGCCGAATCCCGACACACTTAACAACAACATCACCAGTAATCGAGCCAGACTCCACGTGGGCAGAGTGACCATCGAAACATTGAATTGATAGCCGACAGCTGATAACGCATACTAACCTCGAAACTCCGAGTTGAGGTTAGGTCGGACAGAAGGGACAGTGAAATTTATTTTGACAGTGTTCTTTAACGGAGTACATGCGTATAGGCAGTGAGTGAAAAGAATTAATAAATATTAATTCAAGTGTTTTTAATTTTTGAAAATTAAAAAAGTTTTGTGATAGTGATACTTCGAGTCAACTGTACACGCAAGTATCAGTGCCAATGGTTATTATATTGTATAAAAGTAATTAATCAAATAAAGAACGCTACTAGCGAATTTGATTTATCCAAGTTAACTAAAATATAACCCTATTTCTATAAGAAAAGGGACTTTACCAATTGCATAAACAATAAGCAACGAAAGCGTTGACTAATAACAATGTAGACTTTCCAGCTTAAAATGAATTGTAATATTTTATAAAGAGACATAGAATAATCAATGAGGGAACCAATGAACCCTAACACTTACTATTTTTAGATTACTATTGTGTTTAATTGTAGAACCTTAACTCAATATAACATACGATTTAACCCTAGTGGTAGATGATTTTTAATTACCTGTACTTTGTTTATATCCACTTTTAGGTAATAATTCAAAGAAAATGTCACTGAATTTAATTAATAACAATGTTGTATGAAATAAGTAATGCATTCAAGGAAGCATTAATCAATTAATATCAAATAAGTAAGGTTACGATGAACCCTAGTTAACCTCAATTTCAAGTAATGAACAATCGTTCAAATTTTGTGTTATGTTAAAGAAACAAATAATATTTTTATTCTCCGCCTACTCATTATTACAGTAGTGCATTTCTGTACTTAAAGTGTATCTTGCAGACTCAAAGAACTTGCGATTTTTATAAAGAAAAATAACGAAATTGTTTACATCCAGACATAGTCGATTATTAGACTCAGTCTGACCAACCCGAGATTTTAATTATTTTAAGAGTCCGTACTCGAGATTAATTGTTTTTAAAAGAAAATGAATAAAATAATTGTATAACAACAATTATTCAAATTGAGTTCAATAAATAAGCATTATTTCACAAATGACGAAAGTGTTGACTATCATTGTAAATGAATAGACTTGCAGCTTAGGTGAGCGACAGCAACGGTTGGTATCAGAGGCCAGAGCGAGAATTTGAATCTAATGATTCTCGCCAGTAATATTCTCGCACATTACTAGCATACAACCATCACTAGTAAGTATTGAATAAATGTTATACTTATGTCAATTTCAGTGCACCGTTCGAAACACCTCATCGAATAGCAGAAGAGTCAACGTAAACCATTCGACAACGAGCTCACAACTTTAAACAACTGTACAAAATTCAAAAATTAAATAATAAAAAATAATACTATATAAAATTTTAACACGTACGACAGAGGCATCTTACAATATTCGAGGTGTTACAATTATTACAATATTCAATTCATTTAATTTTGCAGACACTGTAGGCTAATAATTATTCTTATGAGTTTTTCGTCTTGTTACTCATTTTTCCTCAGGCATAAACCATATTTCCCTGTAAACCGCTTCTTTTTATTGAAAACCTAAAAAACAGATTGCAAATTTGGAAATAATTATCGCTCCGTTACTCTTATTTGCGGGTATTAAGGGCAAATTACTGACATCATCAGTGTGGCGAGCGCAGCGGTGTTACTGTGTCAGTGAACATTCCAGCACCAGTGACAGACTAAACCAGAGCACAATATTTCATCAGTGTCTCGCAGGATCAGTCGTACTGTTTGTCACCCACCGCGCTTCGCATTTCTGCTTTGATTTATGGAGACAGCTCTTTTGCGTCGCTGTTCGTGTTGTGTAGGCTATTACAGGCGCCCACAAACACACAAACTGAGAAAAATTTAACAAACGGAAACAAATGGAAAGAAATAGTGTGGGAAATACGTAGTTAGGCAGAAACACAAATTCGACACCTTGGAGCAGAACTATCCTATGTCCAAATTCAAGAGCTTTGTTTTTATGAGCATTATATTCCGTCATTATGCATTGAGTGCAATCGTATTGTAAGGCCAGTCTTAAAAATAACAACTTATTTTACATAGAACCGAATTAGCCTGTGCCTATCATTATAAACTAACATGTTACAAAACTAGCGTATGTCCACTTAATTAAAAAAAAATTCTCTTAAAATTGATTTATATAATAATGAAAATGTGTATAAGACTGTTGCAAAATGGGTATAAAACACTTGGCGTTGTTTCTTGAGAAACTATAGACTTTAAAATTGCTCTCCTGAAAAGTTGTGTTCAGGTAGTGAACACTATATATTGAAGGTAGCGAAATTAAAAGAAAAAAGTTACTCAAATAAATAATGTAAGTTACGGTTTCAGGTGGAATTGTTTTTTTTTTTTATAAACAAATATAACAAACAATCACAAGTAAAATCCATAGTTTCTTTCCTTAATTGGGACAACATGCCGATTATTTTAGACTCCATGAAATCTTTTTTCTCCTGCTCACTTAGAGTTTGAGTTTGGCTGACTAATTGTTTTCCAGCCTGCTTTGTTTTTACTACTGAGAATGGGAGATACCTAGTTACATATAATGACATTGTCAAATATTGTCTATAAATTTTTGTAGTAATATTTACTGTATCCGCAGTCAACATATGTAATATGTACAATATAATTTTACAACCTGCGTTTAATTTAATGTCTAATACTATATTAAAATTTGGCTCTGATTTATTGTAAAAAATAATTACTAAACACTTCGTCTTTCGATAAACGTTTCCATATAACTGTATCTAATACGTATCTGCCTGTGCGCCGAATTGAGCCAGCTGCTTAATCGGGGCGAAGTACATTGAATTATTGAAATAACAGTACAGCATAAAAACATAAAATAAAGATGAAACGGAAACAAAATGTGTTACACATACAGACAGCTATTATTAGAATGCCAATGTCGCTACGAACTGAACCGACAATAGATACCGTGGCTGTAGTATGTAAAACTACATTAAAATTAATACTAGGCGTACAAAACTTACAAATGTCTAAAATAAACATGCAGAGTGTAAAAAAATCGATGCATGATGTTTTTTGGAATATTGACAAGTTGGAATATTAACAATTTTTCTTGTTTTGAATTGGTGATCGTAAATTAAATAATTAATTTGATGTAAAAATACATTCACAGCTGTTGATTGTGAATAGGCTGTCAGATTCTGAAACACAATTCTAAGTCTTCGAATTTCGAAGTTCTAAGTCTATTCGATATTCGAAAAAACAAACAGTCGTTAGCATGTTGTATAAAAGATATTACAGTCCCAAAAGTAACGTTTAGTAACTATTTAGGGTATCAATAACACCAGATAAATAAAGACATATAACAATTTCATAGAGAAATTAAATTCAATTCGTTACGGGCTCCTGGGGCGGGTGTTCAATAACAGGTGGGCAAACAAAGTTTTTAATAGTGCCCCTTGAAACCTTCTAGAAATGGAAGACATGGCTCCCACGGGCAAAATGGAAGGATACTGTGTGTGTCAAGGGAAAGAGGGACCACAACGAAAGAGATGTGCCTTTACGAAGACGACTGGGTTGCAAGAAATGGGTAAACGAAACGTAAAGACTGGTTAATCCAATATACAGAGTGGAACATAAATCATTTTGGCAAACACGCAAGTTTTGATAGCTTGTAGTGACGAAAAGTTTTGTGAGGTGCGGTCATTAAGTAGGCACGAAAAACATTTGTGTCGACGTTTCCACAAAATTTATTGTTTTCATCATGACCTACACAAGGTCAGTACAGAAATAAGTAGCAGACTTAAACATAATATATATTAAACAGTATAATTACATCTTTTTTTTTGTAACTACCATTAAACCCAACCCTTCAAAACCTTGAAATAGGCACAAAAAATATAGAGGCAGTAAAGGCAGTAATGACATCAACACTGAAATAAGAAGAAGACTATATATCGCAAATAAAACATAGTATGGATTAAAAAAAGCACTTGGCTTCACCTCAAGAAGCACGAAATGCAAAATCTACAAAACACTTATCAGCCCAGTGCTGACATATGCTTCAGAAACCTGGACAATGACATAAATAGCGAGAGACTTAAAGGTTGCTGTGAAAGATGGAACAATATTTAGAGGACAAGAGAACAATATTTAGAGGAGTACAAGAAAATGGAATGTGGCGCAGGCGCTATAATTATGAACTATACCATCTTTACAAAGAGCCGGACATTGTCAGGCTAATCAAAATACACAGGCTAAGGTGGGTTGGACACATGGAGAGAATTGAGGAAGGTCATCCTACGAAACATATTTTCTACCAGAAACCAATGGGTAGTAGAAAAAGGGGAAGACCCCGAAGTAGATTCAAATACCAGATAGAGGAGGACCTGGGAAAGCTGAACATAAGAAACTGGAAATGCAGGGCATGCAATAGAGAGGAATGGAATCGTCTTTTGAACCAGGCCAAGACCCACAAAAGGTTGTAGAGCCACGGTTGATGATGATTGAATTACATCTTTTTCATATAAGATTAATAATACAAGTGTTATAGTTATTATCACGCTCGTAATAGTTAAAATCTTTATGCACACACTCTTATAAATACGTAGCATTCATTATATGCGCACACCTATTGATTATTTCTCTATTGCAAGAAACAGGATCTGATGATGACAATACATTTTGTCAAAATATCGACACAAATGTATTGGCAAAATGCATGTCCTGGTGATGAGAATAAATTTTATCGAAACGACTAATATTCTGTCTACTCAATGGCCTGACATCACAAACATTTTGTTATCTCTTAATTCACGGCCAATACTAACATCACTACAGTGACAAGTCAGTTACGGGCCATTCTGTATATAAATATAGATAAAAGAAAAGAGAACAGGCAGTAGGATAGGAGAAATAATAGTATAACAAAAGGTTGGAAGAAGTGATATGGATACAACCAAGGAGTCGCCGAGCACAAAGTTCAAGAAATGAATATTGAATTTTCGAGTTAACTTTTTTCATTAAAATTATTTAAGGGATTTTTAAGTGATTAAATTTTTATATAAGTATATTTCGTACAACATTTTTATGATGAATTGTTGATTATTTTAAATAACAAGTAAATTTGAAATAAATGTTATAATAAATAAAACAAATTTACAATCAATTAAATTAAATTTAATTTAACATAACAAATATTTAAAATAAAACCCGTAGGCACAAGAATACATATTTATACTAATGAAAGCTTATTTAGAAGAGGAGAGACAAAGGGAAACTGGAAAATATGTTTTCAGGAATGTGAAGAAGACCTTGAGGGTCACTTATGTAATGTCTGAGAGACACGGGGATTGTAAAGTTGTGAAACTCGGAGAACGTTCTATAGCGTTTATGATGGTAAATAACCAACAGACTTACATCAGAAAGATCCATCCAACAGAAGTGGGGAAGATAACAAAAGATAATTAAGAGGAAACGAGCAATATAAAAATAATAATAACGTACAATTGGTGTACTGGACTGAATGGCTGAGTGGCATCTTACGTGTTGAAGATGCCACATCTTACGCTACGCTCAGAAGAGGTCGTTGTATTTTAATCTTTGCTTTAATAAAATAATGCATTCTCTACACACGCTATGTACGCCATATCGTATTATACATTCGTAAAACACGCCTCACGTTCAATAAAGTGCGTACTTTTTCGAGTTGCCAGGGTAGTGATCATACAAATTGCTCATTTGATGTTGCTGGTACTTATGTCTTCCGGTGACAGTCGCTTGTTTAACAGAGTCGTTACGGCGCTGTGTAGACGCGGTTATCACCGGATGCATACGTATGAATAGCTTAGTCTTACTGCGGAAGCCTCCAAGCCTCCAGTTGACACGACTATACGTAAGTAGAAAATGCTATATAAAGCTATGATTGCGTCTGTTTCGTGTTTGCTTCTACAATGGCATCAATACAGATATACTGTCATTATCACCTAGTATGGCAGGTATACGCTTTGTACATCATTTCATTATGTCTGCTATGTCGGTAAGCTTTAAAAGAGACTGTTTGCACGACGCAAAGGAGACTGTTTCTTACATGTATCTGGAGACCACTACTAAAAATTAAGACTTATACAAAATATGTATATAATTTTTAATATAAAAAATCCAAAGGTTACACCTGCAAGTCACTGAGCATTTAAGTTTTATTTTTTCGCGATTTAATTACGGCTGGCGCCGCCTTCCTTTTTTTCTTCTAGAGGGTGGAGTCCATTCCCACATCTTCCTTGGCCATGTCTCATCAGACATTCTTTTTAGGTGTCCGAACCAATTCAGTCTTCTTGCTTCTATTGTTTCTACCCTATAATTTTTGAAGACTGAAAAAATGTTGGCATATGTGGGTTAGATAGGCATTTGATAGGGATTGTTTTTACGAAGCCAGTATGAGAATATATGTATAAAGACGTAATTTTTCAAATAAACAAAAGTTGCATAAAGCTTTTGATAAAAGCTCGAATTTAGATTATAAATTACGTATTTTTTATGAAATTCATGAAGAAATCATCACTTTGCACTTGCGTATCCGAAGTTTTATCAATTTGACGGGAATCCAAAAGACGAACGCAGTCCATTGTCACGGTTATTTTTGTTGTGTGAAAAAAATATATTACTTAGAAGTTTTAGTTAGAAGTTTCGCAAGTTTCAAAGCTTTCAACGTCAAAAAGCCGTTATTAAAGGTATCTAAACTTTAACACAAGTAGTGTCTGTGATCGTTTGACATGTTGACCTGAATATTATTTTCTAAATTTTTTTAACCTGCTTTCGCCTTATTGAAAAAATAAGCAAATATCCTTAACACTACATACACATTTCACGAGGTTCATGAATTTGAAAGTAACTTTACCAAACTAAACAATCTAATTTTTTAACTAGTATATTAAAGACATGTTTCTTTAGTTGTAATAATTTTAATGGCTGTTAGTGTTAGTGTTACACTGTGTCGACATCAAAAGACTTGGAGCTATGAATCTCGCTAAATCCGTTCTGGAATTTGGTGGAGCACCGGGTGGATGCCGTGATAGCGGCGCGTAGTCGGCCTCTCAAAGCGCGCTGCACCCAGCTTACTAATGAAGCGATGCAATTAAAGTGAGGAGAAATTCCGTTTCGGCAGACTGAGATCCAGTCTAAACATTCCGGTCGGAATTAGGATTAGGACCGCCAGCCGGCCGTACGTCTTCTTTTTGTTAGCTTTCACAAGTGGCTACATCCCATCCCCCGCCGTTCTTTGTTATGCTGTCTACACCGCCCACGTCTGCTAGAGACCGATCTCTGACATATGCAAGTATATTCTGTTTCTATGATAGGTACGTATTCTGTAGTGTTTTCTTAGTTTCGCTGTACTGATAAGGCAATTAAGTACTAGTAAAATGAGTATAAATAATAATAAATGAAAACTTAGAAAAATAAAATACAATACTATAAAAAACTGAAGTATATATGTCAATAAAATATAAAAATGTCAAACAAAAAATAATTTTAATCTTGTCGAACGCCGTCTCAAAACATGTACAGTAGAGCATCGATTGTCCGAACCTCTCGGGACGAGGGACAGTTCGGATAATCGGTATTTCGGATAATATATCACACATTGAAAACATTATTTCTCGTTATACAAACAAAGGTTTTTATTACACAATCATTTCTAACGTATTGATATATAATTACAGGAAACTGTATACTATAATGTACCGTATCACTAAGGCTTAAAATCGTTGAATTAAAACTGAGTGTAATGAATAAAAATCAAAAGTTAATTTAATCAAAATTAGGGTTTAGTGACAAACACTGCACTATAAAATTAATTAAAAATTTAAAAACAAAACAAAACAGTAGCATGGATTTACACTTTCTTGAAGAATTGTTCTATCACTGTCTGCTTCAAACCGACACCCCGTTTTCTCGCTGCTAAAGACTGAGTCGTTCAAGATTTATAGCGTCAGCTGACTATCTCGTCTTCTATTACGATACATATACATAATTGTACTTTCTATTGAGTTCGAATAATAGATCGTTCGGTTAATGGATGTTAGGATAATCGATGCTCTACTGTATTACAAACCATGATAAATTACAAAAGTTACTTTAAAATTCTCAAATTAACTTCTTTTGTCTAAATTTTTATTGATAGTTTTCATCGTTGTAATTTTATATAATTATTTTGTACGGAAATTTTCAGTGAATTTGTTATTTATTTTTTATATTAATAACTTTATATTTTTTCAATGCTCTGTTGTAAAACTTCAGCTGCTACTTTAATATAACTACAAGTGTACCTGTATTTTTTTGATAACTTAATTTTTAGAAAATGAATTAGAAATAATTTGTATTCTCTAAAATATATTTAAATTGTTTTTAATTGTAACTGGCTTAGTGCAATTGATTTCCTACTAATAATAGTATATAATATGGACACTTATTTATGTTATATTTATTTAAATATTGACTGAAAACTTACAGTATGTTTTTGTTTCTTATTTAACCTTTAAAATCACACATTTCTTTGCAGTGGCGACTGGCGGTTGAAAATTTTGTGGGTTGCAGATGTGTTGGATGGAATAACATTGTTTTATTCTCTGAATAGAAAATGTCCTAGTCTCCTCCCCTCCAAACAATACACAAAGAAAGCAAAATTCTGCAATTTTAGTGTCACCACTAACCCATGTAACCACGAATATTTATTGTATGAATCTTTTTTAAATTTACGGTTAAATATTCTGTTACCTGATTTTACACTTTCATTAAAATTTAAAAGGTCTTCTGTAGGCCTACCAACTATCTTAATTTCAATTTTTCCCTCAATAGGTCCTAAACTGAATGCCGTTTTCGTTAAGTTTTTCGACAGAATTTTCGAGTCCTACCAGTTAAATATAATAAATATCTTACACTATGACACCTTAATCCTTTATATGTACTATTATTTACATTTGACGATGAATTGGATTGACACTAATAACGAACTTACAAATTCCAACCTGGCGCACCACGTGTTATTTACCAACAAACAGACTGGTAGCGCCGTAACGTACAAGCGGGGTTTGCAGTCCCTATTCACGCCAAGCGAGCCTATGCCACTGTAATAGGAACAACCGAGTCTAACCAGCCAGAACACTACTCCATTGTATTTCCCCATATGCAAAGCGCGTCACAGCTGGTGCATACACCGCGGCAAGAGCATGTACGGTTTTTAACATTCCTTTGCGCTTTTCAATCGGCAAATGATTAATTACTTCAATCAATGATGGCGAATGATGATTTAACTTCAAAACACTATTATAAGTTATTGTTTTATTCATAATTCTATAATTTAAAATACAATTCGGGAATTATTGGTGGTTGTACAACCGTGCAACCTAAGCACGGGCCGCCACTGCTTCTTTGTAATGTTTCATGAACACCTATTTGTGTCTGTAATTTACCTACAGACACTTTACCGGAAATGTCTGTGAGGTGCAGCTGAGCAAGACAGACAGATTAGTTTACAAACAAATTACAAATCGATTACAGTTAGCTTCGTGTTGGTTGGATCCTACATAAAACTAAAATTACCCCCTGTATTAGAAAAACGAAGAGTAACTGCGACATTTCGTTGCAAAGTCATTTATGATTGAGGCCTGAAATCCCCAAGGCGACAAAACGTAAGAACAATCTTTTTGAAAACATAAAAAAATGAAACGTACAACCAAATATCTGATCGACAAAAAATATTTGCGAACTTAGAGAATTATTTCCAGAAATTCTTACAAAGGGATCATCAATTTCGATTTCAAAAACAATAACGAAACAACACTAACGACAAAACAAAAACAACTTCACTTAAAAAGAAATGAAGACAGGAAACGGAAACGAAGGGAACACAAGCAACGATTCCTTTACAAACGATTTTCTTTTTTTTTGTAGATATATGAGTATTTGTGAGAAAATCAACCGCCCCAAAACAAAAGGAGGAGCGAGAAGAGGGGTGCTATCCGCCGCTGCGGAACACAAGTGAAATGAAGGGTGGCGGGGTAATAAAAGAAGGGATGGATGGCGCTTGTAGGGGGTTGTTCTTATTGACACTTTTATACCTTGTTTTATTGCTGACAGGCTGATGGGTACCGCAGCAGATTCTCCCAACAAATTCTGCGCGGCGCTTCCAAATTGAAAGCAGGGATAAAGCCGGCCCGGAGTCTATTCATCGCCGTGTCTTCATTATGTTCATATTAACTGTGTCAAAAGCAAGTACGGTCGGGGACTTATCTATCCCGAGGTGTCAATCCTGTTCTGCCCTTTAAGTCACCCGCTCGCTTGTGTCCTCCGCGCAGCTTAATACGCCGTCTTTTAACGTCAATTCTGTACAGTTCCAAAGCGTTAATCCCCCACACCAAATATGTTATCTTACCAATTGTGTGTGTGTGTGTTCGCGCGCGCGAGTGTGTTAATAAAACTTACTGTTTTCTTTGTATGTGTTTATTAATAACTAATTAATTCTTGTACAAGAAAATTATACTTTTGAAAGGCGTCTAGATAATATATACCATCGTCATCAGTAAAATTGTTTAAATAAAATATTTAATTTTAAAAATTCGTGTTTTCCTTGTGTATTTATGTTAATAAATTATTTTTTTATGAAAGGTTATATTTTTTAACGTTTAAATAACATCTACTATCGTCATAAATTATATTGTTTCAAAACACATCTGTTTCTTATAGTAATAAGAAATATTTTTAAAAATTTTATACAGTGATTGTGATAGAATGGATTAGTGACATTATGTAACTTTTGTTATAAAAAAATAATTTTGATGAAGAAAAATGAGGATGTATTTGTGTGTGATATACGAGTTGTCCTTAGAGTAATTTTCAAGTCATAATTCAATACGATTATTGTTACCCAAGTTTTTTTTTATTGACTCAGTACAACAATACCCAATGATGAAATAATGTTAACTATTAACAGTAAATAAATATATTATTCTATAAAACTGTCTCCTGTTATTGAACCAATATTTTTATAAGTGAAAATAGTCGTTCACATGTGTAAACAATACATTAAAAATGATTCTTCTTTTAATCATTTGAAATTTAAAAGACTATAGTCTTCAGTTCATTTAAATAAAAATTAAATAGACTATTTAATAATATAGCTGTTCACGGAGTACATTATAAAAAACACAGAAATTACATTAGACTATTAATAGGAAAAATAAGCAACCAACGATAAAGAAAACCGTAAAATTTAACTCGCACACACAAATTAAATATATTCCGCACACAAATCACATTACTAGATTACTAACCTAAGTACTTAGACAGATATCATACTTATGAGTGCTTAACTCTTTCGCACAACCAATCGTACTGCACAACCAATGGAGACTCAGATTTCAACCAACTGGAAACGGAATAACGGTAGTTTTTAAACTAAATTCATAAAACTGGTTTACACATGTGCGTGGAGAATATGCATTATTTTACTAAACACACACACACACACACACACACACACACACACACACACACACACACACACACACACACACACACACACACACACACACAGAGGCCTCTGTGTTTCATAGAGAAAAATTAATTTTACAACAATTATTGTCTTTAAGTGCATACTTCCACTCAAGTTTGCAGAAAACTACAAAAATGCGCTGGTAAATTACAAAAATGAGCATTAGTATATGGCAAAAACTGTGCGCGAATAACTATTATTGTTTCCTGCATAGACAATAGCGAGATGTAACAAGCCGGATGACAGCCTGCTACGACGTTTGACACTTACTGCTGACTTGTATTATTCCGGGGAGACAGCGATTGAAGGTTGCGACGCTGTTTCTTGTTTCCATTTCAACACAACTGTAAAATAATGTCTGGTAATATCCAGGCTCACTGACTACAAACAGCTTCATCTTCGTAACTTTGAGAAAATGTCGGGTCATATGACAAAAAATTGCTGTCAGTCCGAAGAAATATTAATTGAAGGCACATTATTTTCATTCATTTTTTAAAACAAGAATGACTTACAATCGATAAGATGCTGAAACTAACACTGATGTACTCAATAAGGCGGTAAGACAATTATATACGTTCACTGGGTATGTCACTCGCATATCGTAGAGTAAGACAATGGTAGGGCTGCCAACTACTGTTTTGACATTCAGCCCGATTTTCTGGCTGGGTTGTCTACCATAAACTAGTTGTCATTCCGGAATTAAGTTTTCCTTTTCGAAACACCCATAAGTATCTTCAATATGACGGTTTGTCCTTGCCACCCATATCCTACGCCGCTGACCAACAAATGGTCATCCACCTTTAGGGACATACTACTGAAGCCCGAAGGGACGTATAAGAACTATGTGACGTGTTTGAAGTGACCAGTTCTAGTCTGCTTAAGAACGGAACAAATTAATTTGGTTTACTCTTTGTAGAAGATGATAATAATGATAAATAATTATGAATTGTAAAGGTAACTGAGGCTACCAAAATTCGTGGAATGCCCGTCCTACAAAAATTAACAACTTATGGCTTTGAGTTACCTGATATTACTAAAAGAAATATATCCAAAATAACAGCTGCAGAGATGAGCTATTAGAGAAGGAACTGGAGAAAAGAGAGTGAGTACGTTACGATGCCATGGAAGATGAGACGGGATGAGATGGGACTTATATATTAAATGTATAGACGAAACCAAGTGATTACGCTGGAAGTTTATGTGGTACACCAGAAGATAAGTGGTCTACTCGAATAAGGAATTTGATTTCAGAGCAAAGGGGAAACAAGAAGAAGGAAAAAAATCATGGCAGGATGATGTTGATGGTTCCTTGATGTCTAGAGGACTGACAGATGAGGATTAGAAATCTAAGAATAGATGGAAACGACGATGCGAGGAATGGCGACAGCTGTGGAAAACTCGCTTGTACGCACAAGTGTGTGAGTGTGTGTGTGTGTGTGTGTGTGTGTGTGTGTGTGTGCGCGCGCGCGCGTGTATACATAAAACTGTATATAGGAAAGTAGCAGATTGTCGCCTCACCGGCCGCTAACTGCAGGCTCAGTCGAGTTTCTCTGGGCCATCTAGAGCGTCAAGTAGGCCTACTTCAGGCTCTACCTAGACTCCCGAGTCACCTAGAACACCCATTCTCAGAAAATTCGCCAACGCGCTTCGGCGCAACCCTAACTCTTTGGGACTTTGGGGATCCTGTCTCTTTTTGCAGTCGATACCGCAGCTTTCGCTGCAGATCATAATGCAAATTTTGTGGCAGTCAACCAACAGCGCCTATTCGACATGTTTTTCGGATTCGGCGAGAACGGGAGAGTTGCCGTTAACATTAGTAAGAGCGCAACAGTAATATTCTCACGGTCCTCACGTGACCTCGAGCACTATCCATAGGCTCAGTCGAGTTGCCTTGGACCAAGAGCGTAAAGTACTTCGGGCTTCACCTAGACTCCCGACTCACCTGACGCAGCCACACACTCAGAAGACTCTCAACTTGATTACCTATGGCTGCCCTGGCTGGGAATATCTAGCCGCCTGCCGTAGAAAGTCGCTCCAGGGTGTAATCGACCGGGGACTTAAACTAGCTTGCAAATTTTCTCGCAGGATCTCATTTCGTGCACTTCGAAGATGATTGCGTATCCGTACAGTTTATGACATCCTGAGAAGCCTAGCGTGAAGATTCTATGGTCGGTCGGCCCGAGTTACCCAATATCCCCTGATGTTTGACTCGCCAAATACAATTCAGGAAGCCACCCCGTTTGCTAGTTCCGGTGGTACTATAAACCATCAATCGAGTGAAGCTTCATGTCGCCCCACCCCCACTAATTTTAATCTAAATTGACATAGTGGCAGGACTCTAATTGGAGACTCAGGATACTGCACATCTTGAATACCGTGCAACTCTAATCGGAAGTAGTGGATTTAGGAAAGGCACTCACTGATATTCTAATAATGTTTACAGTTTGATAATAAAGCTAAGAAAGAGTATGAAAATCTATTACCATAGTGAATGCGCGCGTGTGTATATTCAAAAGGAAAAATAGTGTTAATACGTCACCAACGTCCTAATACTTTATGATGTTTCCTAATGACAAATCAATATTCATATTTTATGAATATGTATACGCATGTGACGGTATGTTAACGATATGTAGATTTCGATACCAAACCCAGACGCACATTATGATGCAGATTCATCGCAGGTTTTCTTCGTCATTCCTATTCGACTTTTTGTACTACTGTCCGGTAGAAGAGAAATTGATATTTGCATGCATTCTGCTCGTGGGAGTGGAGTTCACGTGATACTCAAACCACGAAAGGGAGGAAAGTAAAATGGGGTGAGTTAGCGGTGAATCGAAGTAAACAAAGGATGCACGACTATAAGTAGTGTTAATTTCGTTCAAGTCAATAATTCACGTACCTGAAAAAACTTAATTAATTTATCTGCGAAATGTAGTTTGACTCTGAATACGAACTCTGAGCAAAAAGTAAATCCGCGCCTGCATGCGTATAGAGTTTGTGTAGACCTAGGTGAGTATCGTTGTATTTGATGTTTATGTGTATGTATAGCGTATTAACGTTTATGATGGAATACGGACTACAGTGATGTTTACGATTTGAGTTAAATGACATAATGTCTGCATACTTTTTTTAATTATTTCGTCATCTAGTAAAACTTGTATTATCATTATTTATTTTAATTACTTTAAAAACTCATAAAAAGTAAAGCTTCTCTACTATTCTCCGTATTTTAACATTTTGTTTCTATTTGTATTATATATTATACATTGACAAAAATGTGTTATAATATTATGTACGTGATAAGTCATGTACTACATATTATATTATTGAAAGGGAGAAGCGAACTCTTAGTTTTTACTCGACCGTTAGGCATTTGCCTGTCCGTCTATCTATCTGTCTATTACGGGTATGTCTCACGAAAACTTTTTAATGCAATAATCGATTTTCGTAAAACTTATGTGAGCACATAAGTTAAGTTTATTAAAAAAACCTCTATTACAAATACAGGGTAACGAGCGGCAGAAATTTTATGGTGCAAAATTGTGAAAAAAGATCACGTGGACAATCAAATCAAAGAGAATTTTAACTAAAATCTGAATATAGTGTTAAATGTTTAAAATTTCAAAATTCAGAGACCTCCGGGTCAAAAAGAGATTACATATTTCAAAAACATTCTGAAAATCCAGCAGGGTGTCACACCAAAAGAACTGTAACCCAAATCCAAAAGTTTGAAATGTTTATTGTATGAGTGTGTGCTCTATAGTTGTTATATTACTAAAGAAATAGTAGACAAATCGAATTTTTGTCATTTTTACTTCCATGTTTCATAAGGTAGTACGGTGATGACTGAAAAAATCATGTTCGAGGTACGGGCTGATTCTGATTGTCCTACCCTCAAAAAATGAAGAAAAGTCATTTTCTGAAATGTGTGTGTGTGTGTGTGTGTGTGTCTGTCTGCGAGTCTGTGTGTAGAATTTTTTTCTAGGATTCAAAGCCTATTGATTTTGGTGAAGATCGGTTTACGGGAAAGTGTAGTTTACCTGCAACGTTTTATGTTTTAACAAAAATAAAGTACTTAAATTTGATAAATAAAATATCCTGAAAAGAAGGTCATAATAATCCACTGTAGAAACGTAGATGAAATATCTATAAATAAAAAGGGTGGTTGAAATGGGAGGGGTAATTTTCTATAAATGAAAATGATAGTTGAAGGGGGGAGGGGATATTTTTTATATGTGTACTACGTTATCGGCAACAAAGAAGTAGTTTGTTGTTAAAATTCCTTCCCGGGCTGTTTGGTCCAATGTTTTCTGAAAACCAGGCGTTTCGGCACTGCCATCGACTGCCTAATCAGTGAAAATCGAGTGCTCTAACGTGAGGTGGTATACGTTAGTGTCCACAGTACTGTGGTTAAGGCTGAAGAAAGAAGTAGTTTCAATGAAAATATTTAATTTCGAAAATTATTTTAAATATAAATCTTAGAACATGGAAGTCAAGTGTGGTTCTCCATACCGATATTTTTATAATTGAAAAATTATGTAGAGTAATATCGAAATTGATCTAATATTAAACAAAGACTACTTACTTCAAAATAGCGTGTGAGTCCTGCAGCTCAGGGAGCATACTAGTGTTATTTTTTTAATATTATTTGCCATATAGCGAGCTTATAAAGCTCTATTATAAACAGGCTTATACACATTTATACTGAATATGTAGACTACATACTATGCAAATTTTCTGTAGGCCTATGCAATTGAATAGAAAATCAGAGTTAAACATGAAAGCTAATTTTTCATTACTTATAAATTTAAAACAGTTTGTGGTTTAAAACAACCATAGAGGAAACTGATATAAAATACAATTAAATTTAAAACAGTGTCATCTCCTATTTTATTGCCCATTTTTACATAAGCATAGTTTCCAATCAAATCGGATCTCAGTTATTTTTGCAAACAGACTAAGTATCCGTTATTTTTATTTCATCATGTGCGGTCTACGAGAATATCAGATATTCAGGTGCCGGTTCGTATTCTTAACAGCTGATTTTCTAAATGAGTATAGTAACGTAAACTTCGTTTTTGTAAGCGCGAGGTTGCGTGTCAAATGCGACTTCCCCCCTTCTTTTCTACTCAACCCTAATGTTGTTGGGCAGTTAGATGAGCTTCTATTGATCTTATATGTGTGCCCACTGCAACGCCAGCTGTTTAATCTGGTGTTACGAGGAGGGTCCAAAGTTGTTGGTATCAATGAATGAGCTCGATGTCTTCCTTTAAGTAGTTCATTTCTGTACCTTACTCTCAATGACACCTAGCAGAGTGCAATACCAAATCCCAAACAAAAGTGCTCCGTCTTTTACTTACTTTTCTACGAAACTACTCTCCTCTCCTACTAGTTGTGGTGTTTCTTCGTTACTTATTTTGCAGCTCTGTGATACTCAAAGAACTCAACGCCAATAACATATTTTATCATTCTCAAAATCCATATTTCTGAGACATAGCCTGCAACAATTCGAATAAACATTTTATCACCTAAATTTAGCATATAACGTTTTGCCTAAATTTAAGGGCCACGAATTTAAGGGCGATTTGAGGGATTCGAGTAAACTTCTCCTTCTTTCAAACTTTCCTTTACCTGAGCAATTCTTAAAGTAATTTCCTTCTGGCACCGCCAATCGGATGAAATGAGTGTCCCTAACGACATAAATTCCTTGACTTCAGTAATGTTTCCCCACCTAATCTAGATTTGGACACGTCCTATCCCGAGTAGACCTCGTTACTTTGATTTAAATTTATTTATATAGGTGTAGCATTTATCTTAAAGTAATTCACTTGTTTGCTCCAATTTAGCTCCAGAGGTTCTGCAGGATCTGACAAACGATTCTGCAGTATTCCAAAACAATTAAAATTTGAGATTAATCTGTCATGTCTATAATGTTTTATAAATATAAACACCTTAACGGTGATTTCTTTTAATAATTTACTTTTGTTTTCCTCCATATATTTTTCTTTCAGCGCGAGTTTTTTTTTGTCATTCTCCGCTCACCCTTATTTCTGCTGTCTTCAGACTCGTTTTATGCTGCCTTCCCGATCTCACATTCTCACTTCCTTGAAGCAATAAGCTCCATATCGGCGAATATGACAAATTTTTTCTTGAGTCGGTGACGATGTTCTTTTCAACAATTGTTTGTAGTAATAAATTATTTATTTTATTGTAGTAAAATAAATTAATTTTAGTATTTAAACCACGACGTACTTAGATAAATAACTTTGAAACGACGTAAAAACTTTGAAGGTAAACGAATGTACATGAATTACCCGATTTGTTAAAGGTTCACAGTTTGTTTAATGACGCAATTTCCATGTGAACAAGAACGTCAGCAAAAAAAATTGTGATCAATTGCTGACTGAAAACTGTAAATGTTTTGTAGGTATTTTAACATAATCCAAACCCGCCCCTTGTTCTGTTATGTTAATATTATTTATTGGTTATTATTATTATTATTATTATTACTATTGTTGCGACGGTCTCAGTGATCGTCGTATGGTACAATGGAAAACAAACAACAGACACCAATGAAGTCATTAACTACCAGCTTTAATTAATCACAAATAACAGTTTGTAATCAACAAGATTATAATCGTACAGTAGGTCAAATTATATTTGTCCACACGAAATAATAATGTCAACTAACAGAGTCCCGAACAATGATCACTTTTCACTAAAACCATTTGAACGCACTGAGTAAATCGCCCGACATAAACTGACTTTTCAGCGGTAGCTGTTGTCTATTTGTAATGCGCAGATTTTCCATAATTTGAGTCAACTAGCACTCGAAAAGACTAGAGCGTACTTTCTATTACGCGGCCCTAGCAGAAACATACACCTGCTCGGTTGGCCGGGAAACACGTAGAACGGCACAGTCGACAGTACGAGAAAGTTTAGGATTGCGTAACACTATTATTCGGTTATCATTATTTCGATTATTATTGTTATTATATTATTCAGTGCTAAGTGACAGCGATGAAACTTGGTTATACGAAAATAGTTTCTAGGTTAAACAGCCTTTTAAAATGAGTGTTATTCTTTTAAGATTAAACATTTAAATGAACTAAAAGAGGAAAGGTTTTTTTTTAACTTTATAAAACAGAAGAGCTATCTAATAAATATTCTCTATATAAACAGTTTAAAACTTAAAAGACGTCCAGGTATAACAGGGTTTCGAATAAGACTTTGATATTCCCGGCATGATAGCCCAAAGCTATGAGACGCGGAGAACGATGCAACAGACAGATTGCAGTGAATCAAAGAATTGAAGTGTTGGTCTGCTGTATCACTTCTGCGATGCCGGTTCTGTCGCATGATAATGCTGTCTACTCGTGTTAACCATTAAAAACGTTAACCCGTCTATCGGCGTCGCTGTACGTTTTCCGTGAGTCACCTGCCATTACGAGCTCGTACAAATGTGACAGTCGTAAACGATGTAGACGTTGACGTTAGCGGAATTGGTCAGTTCACCTGTGACAGTATTTGTTTTGTACTGTGAAGCGAGTAGGTAAGTTGTGTCACGATCTGACAAAATCTGTTCCTGTCTCAGATAATTTGGACAAAATTTGAATCCGGTCACTCCGTCGCTGATCATTAGTACCATGGGTTATTTTGCTACACGAAGGCGTGGAAAAATATTTTACTTCTTTCCAGACTCCTGAAAAACTACGGACAGGAATATATGTAGAATCATTGAAATCTACCTTCGGTATCCTCAATCGCGGAAACATGGCCAGTAAACAGCGGCATACAAGTACACACTAAACATATTTTAAGTGTTTGTTAAACTGCATCAATTATCTGGATGGGCAATTACCTAACTCCGCCGTGAGGCGTCACCATAAGAAAACCCTTTTGTTTTATTAACTGGTTTGTTGATGTCGTATGTTTCCGATCAGATGTAGTTATTTGTAGGTTCGTGATAGTCATTACTATCATAATTACCCTTGGTTGATCATAAATTAACTAAATTAAATAACTCCTTAAATTCGTAGTGACCGTCAATGAATGAATTTTTCGGTGAAGGGTTTGTGAGGATCCGTCAAAAATATAACACAAATTTTAACTTATTTGTGTCAACTCTGGACTATAATTTACAAGAATATGATTATAAGTAGTATCCAATTTCAATTGATAGATAGGTTTACCATAAACTTGTGTTTGTAGCATTATGTAAATTATCTGATGTAATTTCGTAAAGTTCTACAGTTATTTTATAATTTTGAATTTTCTAAATTAATGATTGTTTTTAATACCAGTAGTGAGTGAAACATATTAAAAATGTCTTTTAATAATTACATAATTGAACATTCATTAATCTGTGTTAAGCTATAATATATTTAACTATGTTATATGTTGACTAGTATATGTATAAACGTTTTCTGTACCAATTCTAATATCTAATTGTTGATTATTGCTTTTATAATTAATTAAAAAATACCATTACATTATGAGTAATTTAAATTGTAATAGTGTATAAATTAAGTTCTGTGATATTAAAATTTTCTCATTGTCTTAAAGAAAACATTTGAAGATGTAAACAAACTGTCTCAACTACTTTACATATACAATGATACATACATAGGCACGCACACCCGTGTGCGCACACACACTCACATACACAAACACATTCACACAAATAATTGGTCTGTTGTGTTTGACATTTCTTTTGTATTCATACACAGGTCCTGATGATGACAATAAACATAGTTGAAACGTCGACACAAATGAATTAATAATAATAATAATAAAATTTGTGTTATAATTTTGACGGAGCCTCACAAACCCTTCACCGAAAAAAAATTAAATAACCCGAGGTACTAGAGCCAACCAGAAACCAACTCTTGTCCAGAGTTAACCAGAGTTATTAATGTAACTCTGAAACAATTTAAAAGGGTACATAAAATGAGACACGCTGAAATTTCGATAGTATGTTTTGTTGACAGTGCAGCGCTAATTTCTGATAATGAGGACGAATTACAGAGTTTGTTGTTTGTGTTTTCATAAGCTACTAAGAAATCCGACCTGCGTATAACAACAAATACTTCTCGGCTGTAATTAAGGAACCCCCACAATGCGTAAATT
This sequence comes from Magicicada septendecula, assembly GCA_034769895.1. Taxonomy (NCBI): domain Eukaryota; kingdom Metazoa; phylum Arthropoda; class Insecta; order Hemiptera; family Cicadidae; genus Magicicada; species Magicicada septendecula. The sequence continues at coordinate 144,994,844 of CM068372.1, forward strand.
AGAACTGTATGGCTAAGTCGTCGAGCAAGTCAGGAGCGTTCTCTCCGAGTACAATTCAGTAACGGAATTTTACAAATAGAGGTCGCCCATCAAAGCAGTAAAGCGGCCAACGTCCGCAGCCTGTCTGAACGACAGTATCTAAAGTAATACATTTTTACGATATAATTCGACAATAAGCATATGTAGGGCAATAGTGCTAGTGAAATCGGATAAAAATTAAACTAACCAAATTTTAAAAGTAACTGAAACAAAGACATTGCTTAAAATAGCACAGGCGAGAAGAATAGATCTTCTTCGTAGCGAAGAAATCCGACACACATGAAAGAGAAGAACTCGGGAGTCTGTGTCACGAGAAGAAGGAAAGGAGGGAACGAACACATTGACAGAATGAAAGAAGAAAGGTTAACAAAGCTGAAGAGACATAAGAAACCAGCTGACGCAGAGAAACATGAAGGAATCGATTGAATAAACAGGCTGTCAGCCAAACAAATAGGAGCAGGAGGAGAAGAAGAAGAAGAAGAAATCAACAACAACAGCAACAACACAATTGTTAATAATGTTCATTTTTGTCAATGGTGTATCTAGAATTTGTCGCATGGGGGGGGGGGGGTCCGGAGTCCGTTCGAGTCTGCTTCATTCAAAACAAAAAACAAGTTAAGACTAATCAACACATTACTATCTTTAAAGTGCTTGAAAAACGTGTGATAATATCCTGAAATCAATCCCATTTAAGTACACGGTAATAACACAATAAAATTATATTGAAACATTGTTTATAAGATACTTATTGGTTGAACTGATTTTCGTGTATTCGATAGTTCAAAAATATACGCAAATGCCGTGTATACTAAGTACTAATAAACTTGTTTGTATATTTAAAAACAGTCACTATTATATTAGTGTACACAGCTGAAAAAAATAATAACATAGCATAAAAACTAAAAATACGCCTCTATTTTTTATGGAAGAGTATCTTTTAAAAATTAAAATGTTTGGTATTATTAATTGTTTTGTTATACTCTTCTTGTAAAAATCAAGAGATAGGGCCATAGGAAACAAATCCGTATTTTAAACTAAAATAATTGAAAATCGGTATTGAAATTACTCTTCCCTTTTTTTAAACATGGCTGTAATAATACAGTAGACGTTAACTTTATAGGCGTGTGTGTTGTAACTGTAACGAAACTGTAATTAATTACTTATTAATTAATTAATAAATTAATTAATTAAAACTGTAATTAACGAAACTTTAACACTGTGTAATGTGTGTCTGTAGGATTAAAAATATCACTTATACATAGTTTATTAAATTGTTTTAAACAGCAATACTTGTTAACGGTTATTTTACTTATTGTAAAAAAATCTTTTTGTGACTGTGATTATTTTTATCGTTTATTATGATGTCAAGGCAGAAAACGTCGTCATTGATAAGAAGTCATCATAGTCGTATGTCACCGAAAATTTAAGATACTATTGTCTGCTGATTTGTTTATAATTTAATCAAACTACATTATTTCTTTCGTTATTTATCAGTGACGTAAACACACGGGTAGGCACCTTCACACACTCGCACGCCGCCGAAATATACACAAGAATATAAAACAATTGCTACGTTCGCTTGTTAACGCTCTCTATCTCTCTTCAGAAACCCTTGTAAGCAAGCAACCCCCACCAGCATAACTTTCCCCCACCAGAAGGGAGGCCGACGGTGGTAGCTCAAGTAAAGCGTGAGCGCTGAGCGTAGTCAGTCCCGCACTGACGATGGGGCCGCGACGGAGTCCCACCGAGATCGCAGCACTTGTGTTCGATAACGTAGTAACGCCTGGCCGCCGCGAATTCAGTGCTACTGAAACAGTGATCAGTGACTCAGTGAATACAGTGTGCTAAACCCTTCTGGTGATCAACTCACGTCGGATACACCGTAAGTTGATACTACCAAACCAATCATAACAAACACGTGTCCCTTATATATGTGTTGTGTTTCTGAATTTCAATTCATATTTTATTAAGTGTTGCAAACGTACAGTTGATAGTGGAAATATTATTCAATATTTAATACTTTTGAAACAGATTGATTATATTAATTAAGGTAATGTATAAACAGTTTATTTGCACCTTATAACTCGGATAATAAATAAACAATATTAAGCTTATTTACATTTTAAGCGGGAATTATTGACACAGTCACATCATAAATAAAGTGTATTATTAATTTTTATAACTGTTTTTTCAGAACTAGGCCTAGACTTACATATACGGAATTCATGAGAAATGATTACTTTTGTTACCCCTGTTTACAATGGTGTTCTAAACAAATAATGTTTACAACGGTTCATAATGTTTTTAATGTTATATAAAATAATTAAAACCCTTCAGTTATTGTAGTATCATCATATACATATCAATTATAGTGTTTTTATTATTTTATAAATCAAACTTTTTTTTCAGAATTGTTTATTCGAGTTGATCGTTTTTCGTAAGTTCTGTCGATAATTATTTTAAACTGTATTTTGTACCGATTTACTGAAAATGGAAGAAATATTTATTTATTTTTTTTTTTTTTTTTGTCACGTGTAGAGGGATAATTGTCAGTCGCGTTTTGAAATGTAAACTAACCTGTCTATTCAACGATTTTGTATGTTTTTATTAATTAATCGTTGTATTCCTAACGTAAAAATAAATTCAGCTTCCTCTCAGTCTGCAATTTTTGTGAAAATTTTGTTTCATTTAGTAAAAAAAAAAAAAAAAATCACAGACATGGGGAGGACCGAGGTATAGATTGAAGGATCGTTTAGATTGAAACATTATTTCTTTTGATCAAGTAGTCGGGAAGGCAGTATCTTCAGGAAGAGTGTAGAAGTTTGTTAATTTCTGAATTTAAGAGCTGAAATTACTTCAGGTTTATACACATAAATATATTTATAAATAAAAACCATAAACGTTGGCACTGTACACAGAAATCTGGTTCAGATAGGCTTAGTAGGCCTACTGTTCGTTTGTTGTGTTCTACAGGATGATCTCATTATCCTCTTTGTCGGGTCGTTTCATTAAATCGAGAAACGTGTTTGCCGATCGCGGGATTGATTGCGAGTAAACAATGTTGCTTACAACATACCGGCGGAGTAGATGTTTTCGAATGCACTGGTGCAGTGTATTAGTTTCGGCCTACCGATCCCATTCATTTAGTCAGTAATAAATAATACATCGGTATAGGTTAGTACATGCGCAACGGATGGATTCGGTCTTGTGTACAGTGTGTGCATAATACACGAACGTGGTGGCCCTCTGTGTTCGCACACGGCGTGTGCTTGTAGTAGAGAGAGAGAGAGAGAGAGGAGTGAGAGAGTACTGAAATGAAGGAAAGGGTACATACTATCCCGTGTAAACTTGTAAAATAATGCACAAATTATTCAATGACACGATAGTTTAGTGCGTACAGATGTAATTCAGAGGTACATGCGCGCTCGCCCAATTCTCAGTCACATGTACGCGCACGCGCGCCTATATGTTTATATAATACCAGGATATTATTGTTAACCTTGCACTCACTTTGACTAATCAGTAGCTGATGTGTCTTCTGCACACGTGCGAACGGAAAAGGTAGAGAACTGTATACGTTAGAGAACTTTAGAAATTATTTATAGCCTACATCTGCATCACGTGTTATTTTTCTAACATATAAACATTTTTGACCGCATCACTGTTTATTTTGTTGCGATTCATGAAAACTGGTTTCTACAGTAGGGACTGACAATAGATGTATTCCTTAAGTTTCCTATTTTTTACATGCTTTTCTACAAAATCCTAATGTTAAGATGCCGTGGCGGGGTGTCGTAGCCAAGACAACAGTTTCGTTCAGTCTTTTCTCTATGCCGTCTGTTTTACTGCGTACACTTATACTGTAATCGTAAGTACAGAACTAACGATATAACGATGTATTCATTGAGTTTCCTATTTTCTTACATGCTTTCCTACAAAATCCCAATGTCAAGAAGCGGTGGCAGGGGTGTCGTAGCGAAGTCAACAGTTTCGTTCAGTCTTTCTCTATGCCGTCTGTTTTACTGCACACACTTAGCCTATATTACGGAAATCGTAAGTACAGAAATATGAGCGGGTTTGTGCTCCTGCGTGAGCACGTTTAAAGTGATAAACGATAATGTACCTATATATACGTATACTGTATATAATATTAATTTAAATATAATATTATTTATAATATAATATAATTTATAATATAATATAGTTTAAATATAATATTAAATTACGTTGCTATAAATATCGTGGTTCAAGTACATAGTTCTGATTTCATAGTTGCTTAGTCACGCGATCACGTGAAAAACGTACGCATCAAACGACCATATAAACGTGAACTGGAAAAACATTTCATGTATTCTGATAGAAAGAATCTGAAATCAAAATTCTTGTATAGTCAAATCAATAGATACGGTAATTCAAGAAAAGTGGGCAAATTATTGGATTTTGCAGATTTAAAAAAAAGTCAAAAGGGGGAATAATTTGTGCAACTTCGAAGTCATTTCGAACAATAGATAAAAAATTGATATTAATGTGAAATCATCGCCCTTTATCTGTGTCTGTATTACTTATGTCTACTTGCTTATATACTGAATGGATGTTGTCAGCATCACACCGTTTGTTTGGTACATATGTTGGTGTTGTGGCTGTGTCTCTTCACTCGAATCATGTGAAGAAATATTTGTGTGACAATTTGCAATATGATTATTACTATTGCTGGGTTTAATAAACATTTTTGTATAATTCATTTTAATGAACTGCTGTTTCATTTCTTATAAGTTGTGTGTATTGAATGCATTTGTACTACTACTTTCATTGCCCCCACCAATATTATTAATAAAAGAAGTTGCATTTATATTATAAAAAAAAAACATGTACTGTTATGAAAACTGCACGTGTAGTGTCGTACGGGCTGCATAAGTGAAGGCGTAGTATCCGTGCAAACCCCAAACGTCCACGTATTTCTTTCGGATCTTTGCAGCTGGCCTTCGACGAACGATCAAATTTATTCAGTACACACACACACACACGCACACACTCACACTCGCACTCGCAGGATGGTCGATATGGCGTTGAAGGAAATTCACTTTTTTAATAACGTCTAGCGATGAAAGTTTATTTTGTGAGGCTCTAGACACAACGATATGTTATACTGGTCACAGGTTAAAAACAGAATTTCGACGAAAACTACGTTTCGAGAAAACGTATTGTCATCGTCAGGACCTGCGTGGAAATACAGGTAGACCTAATACATAAATAATTAATACACATAGGCTACAAGGGATTTTAATATTTATGGAATATAAACACACACGAATGTAATGAACGATTTAATCTTGTTAATTAATCAATTACTTCTCCACTGTCCGTGTATAATTCCTGATGGTGACAATAAATTTCATTGAAACCTGGACGCAAAGGTTTGAAAGTAGTGCTTAGCTAACGACCGAACTTCACAAAATAGTTCACGACCACTACTGAAGTAAAGGTTTTTCTAGCAATTTATGGCTAAAAACTGGAGCCCTATAATCAACATAATCTTTAATGTATTTAATAATATTTTACTACAAGTGATACTGATCATAAGCACGTATAGATGGTTCTAACAAAAAAAATTAATTATAAAATCAAATCGTGAATTAGGATTTTTCACAAAAAATTACCTCATGCTACTGTTATCACAGTGATCTGAAGTAGTTATATGGCTGTGACCTAACCTCGTACGTAGACCATAAGGACTATAAAACAACACGGACTTTATACGCTCTTCACTGGTTTTAAGTAATTTATAGAAACAAAACAGCTATTGTCGATGCACGCGCTGTGTAAAGGGTAGTTTGAAACGTTTCACCCCAGATCCGTCAGTATTTCACTATATTTCGTTGACCACTTAATAAGGAAGAGCGTTTATGACAGCTGGCCACGTGGGGACAGACCGCCGCTACTGTAACGGAATATGTCAGTACCACAGACTGTCACATGGAATTGAGGTATAAAAACAGAATGTATCTCACATAAAATTTCAGAAATATTTTGAAGCCGAGCTTTTGATAAATTTTGGTGCCGAAAAAAATGACCATAAAATTTTCTCTGTTTTGATTATTAAACGGACACGAAATTGTTATGTACATTTGTGAAAACCTTTGGAATATAGTTTTTTTTACTTTGTTTAAACTTGTATTCATTAAATTATTTGATAAAGTAAGTGTTCTGGCAGACAATGGGTGGTATGAAAACGAACTTCCATTGAATATTCCTCCGCATTATACTAACATAAGTTGTTTATAACAGACATATTAATTGAATTTAAATATTAAACACAATAGATTACTTTGTTTGATGACATATTTTTAATCGACACAGTTTATCAGTATTGTCTGAAGCCTTCAAGTCATATCTGCAGTCTCCCGCATTATTTGATACAATATTATATTATACACTATAAATCTAATTTTAGTTAATTTAAAGAGTAGACCACAGGAAACAATTGTTGGTTTTAATAAATATATACCAAGAAGAACATATGAGTATTGAACCAGGTGTTTGCTTGTAAGTTACTTTGACTGTAAAAAGAACATTACGTCTCCAACAAACAGAACTAATCTGACCACAATATGTCCAGATGTAGTAATGTGTAATACGTATTCATCATCATTATCATAATTTCAGGGTTAAGGCTGTTCATTCATTCTTTGTTGTAGAGATCTCTTTTGGATCTTTCCACGTCATGGTATGCCTTTCATTCCTATTTCTTACTAATAGGATAATTCTTTAAAAAATATATATATATATATAAAATAGCCCTTATTATACTGCACTGTTTTTAGTGACTTCCGAGTAATTCAGTTCATCTTCAGCCAGAACAAAAGATCTTGCTGAAGTGTGGCAAGCAGTTTTGGTTCTGATATGAAGTCGAGCTAAAATGCTCGACAGAGATTATCGGAATCACTGAAAAAGTGGAGATCTATATTCTTTTTTGTTTTTTGTATCTACAATCCACAAATACAAGTTTGTGAATTAAAGTCTGCCTGCGGCCATTCGATCGATGCTTTCAATTTTCTTCAATTTAATTTTCCTTCCTGTGTTCTGTCATTTAGTGAATACTGACTTAATTCAGCCCTTATACTATTGACTCTCACGTGATGTCTTAAATTGCAGCGATTAACTTTTCTTAAAAACTGTATATACGAGTCACATATACTGTATATACAAACTGTATACTGTATATACTGTAGGGTGTCACAGGAATTCTTTTACCACCATCTTGTTAGTATCCAGATCTTATTGTCGTAAGCTGAATCTGGCATTTCCTTTACTTTTTACAAGTTGTTTCATTGCTTCTTCCAAAATTTCATGTCTTAACGAAATCTCTTTAATGCTATTTTACAGTGCCACGTATTGTATGGTACTGTTTCCTTCGCGGTGGTACTGTCATGTTCATAACTAACATTGCGCTCTGGTAAATTTTAAAAATATACTACCTGTTCCATCCTCTGACCGTTACTGACAATTATTTCAGAACCCTCTTTATTTTAGTTCCCTCATTACTAATGATTGGGAATTTTCTTTTTATGACCGTAACTTTTGAGTCTTTCTTTGGTATTTATCGGTCAAGACTTTGTATTATTGAGCTAAGCAGTGTTATAAGCCAGTTTTACTTTTCTGTAATAGGTGTTAATTCATCGTTGGCACGTAACACCTCACTGATATATTTATTCTAGGCATTCAGGATTACTACAGTGTTATTTTCCTATTGCCAGACAGTAGCTTTGATCTACAACAAAAAGAGGCAATAACGAAATTATAATACAAGTGTTAACCACAACTTTTAATAAGTGAATCAATAATATTCTACTCATATTATGCTAGTAAACCCTCTGATCTTGAGAACTCGTTCACTATTTTCAAAGAAACATATTTATTATTGTTATATAAAACGAAATTAACAAATTTTATTTATTTTTAAGCTAGAGTTAAGTTCTTCGTTTCCTACGACTCCTAACGTTAGACGAGAATCACCCCGAGGAGGGGACCGATCGTACGTCGTAGGGAGGTGCCAATTTTTTCAAATTATTAAAGATAAGTACTGAGTTCGTGTTTTCAATAAAATTCTTCGTAATTTAATAACCACGTGGAAATTAAAATTTGTTTAACATTTTGGCTCGTTGTACTCTAAAGTAAAAAAATCGAAGTAAACACTGCAATCAAATTTGGGTTGAAACTTCGTTTAGTTTTACATCCGGGATATGATTTTTATAATTAAAAAAAATTGACACCTTATTTGCGCCCTGGTGTCTTAAAATTTTAAAATTTCTGAATTGAACTCTATTCAGATACCGCTCTGACTACAGTACGCAGTATGAATTTGTAGTTTTTTAAAATTTTTGATGCACTTCTTTGGCCGCGGTGTGCCAAAATTTTGAAATTTCCAAAAAACGTAAGAGTGTATTCAAGTTTTAGTTAAAATTCGCGTTAATTTGATATTCTATACGGATTTTTGTGATTTTTCAAAATTTGCCTTCCACCGCTATTTTTTGGGAGGATAAACGTGTAGATTACATTAACATCATTGCCAACAGGAGACTGTAGGTTAACTTTGTGGACGTATCGGTTGTACGAAATCGGTTGACGAATTAAAGAATAATCGTCACGCATCCCCTAAATAGATAATATAAATAGACAGATAGGAAACGGTCGAGTCGAAACTGAGAACTCGTTATCCTCGTGCAATATTAAATTTAATGTCGGTCGAATAGGTTAAATATACTTTAGTAAGTTCCTTTAAATATAGGGTAGTAATTACGCTTAGACCCCCCTATGTGTTCAACAGTAGACGTATCTGTTGTTTTATTTTTTTACTCGGATCCAGTACGACATCGTGGACGTGAAGTCTACGGTAATTTATTGCCCTTATGAAAACTCGTGCATCTTAACAACTTTTCTCGTTAACGATATTTTTCTCGCAACATTTTTATGATATATGTACTTACGATAACTAGTGGAAAACAATTTTTCAGAAAACAATTTATTTAAAGCGGTATACACTAAACATTCTCTGGATATCGGCGAACGCATTTTCCGCGTTGCAAGTACCGTACCTTTAATTAGTGTCGAATTGCTCTGCAGCGTGTTTAACGAGTTCAAGTGGTTGCTCTCTTCCTACCTGCGCCTGCCCCACTGTTTCTGTCGGGCTTTTGAAACGTGAACGCAAATACGCATCGGTTACTTGTGACGTGTTCTGTTTACGTTCGGATGTATTGCGTTTGAGTACGCGCACCCGCGCGCGTGTTTTTCTGTTTATACTTGTAAAGACCGGACGTAATCTAAGTTGAAACCAACAAACGTTATTAGTCTTACGTTAACAGTAACGCTAAAAAAAGTAATAGTGATAATAATACCAATAACAACATTAGAAATAACAATAAAAACATTAATAATATTAATAATAATAATACTAGATTTTCTTACGTCCTACTAAGACAAGGACGACCAGTGTGCATTTATGGCGGGACGTTTAAGGTGAAACACATTATTGAAGACTGCAGTGCTCTTGACGAACTCAAACAGAGTAGGCCTACGGAATAAAAAGTAACCTGAAAGGAAGTCTCGGTAATGAACAGTCAGCGCGGTAGACAAAAAACTCTGACCTTCCTAAAAACAGCAAGTTTACTGTATCGGCTCTGCCAGATATTTGCGTCTGTGTGTTTGCGAATTTCCTTTTTCGTTGTCCATCTTGTATGCAGGTAGGAAACAAAACCATGATCACGAGCAATACTTTTGTTCTACGTCGTTGGGCTCAAGGTCTTAGTAGCCAAGTCCATCTTCAAAAAAAAACTTACACAATTGGAGGTCTGTAAGTGAACCTAGCTTAACAAGGAAGAAGGAAGTATGAAGAGGGAACATTTTGTATAACACGTTTTAAGCAAAACAGGTCAACAGTAACGCCTACGGTGCTCTGTGGCATCGGTATGAGGATGCTCTAAAAGTCCATGCAATTATTTTTTTCTATATGAAAAATTATGCCTTTATTCAGTATATTTGCTGTTCCATTCAAAGTAATGTCGACAGGACACAACAGGTAACGTCAACGCTTTTTCCAATCTTTAAAATATTCTGGGGCTCAGTAGACCAGTAGGTTCTGCGCCTGGCTACTAACCTAAAGGTCCGGCTTCGAATCTTGGGAGTATCGTAAAAAGCAAGATGCGTTTTTGAGTTTTTCAGCCTCCAGGTCGGCTCAGTCCGAGGAAATTAGTGCGTGAGATAACATCGTAATGTAATATTGGGGGCTGAAGCGTAGTGCTCACCACACAAATTTGCTTGTGTGCCTAACGTCCCACATACTACTATAAGACAGCCAGCCTATCCTATCTAACTCCTAGTCTGCTTACGCGGTAAAAAAGTGTATATACTGTTGTATTAGTAAATATTATTATATTAATAATATAGAACATTTCTGATATGCACTTTTTGACAGGATGTTAATATCATTGATCTTACTCAGCGATTATTGCTTTAAATATTCAACAGCCGCGTAAATTTGCCATTTCGTGTTTTTGGGATGAGGAAAAACCTAACACGGGTGTCTCTGGCTAATATGGCAGCTGCGGTGACATTAGGAAGTTTTCTATTTTGTCTAAAATTCTTGAACAAGCAACGACGTGTGTGCTGGCTGCAACGAATAACGATAGCTGCAATTTCGAGAAAATACCTTTCCATCAAGCTGGCCGTTTTGTGCAGACAATTCACGTAAGTAGAATAAAACGCACAAATTCATGGAGCACAATTTCACAATCTTCAACTTACTAACACGGTCTGTAACTCACTAAACGTCTTTATTTCAAGCTTTCGTACTACCGGTATTTGTAAATCCCTGTTTTGTGTACAACAGACTCGTCAATAGCTCAACCCAACACTTTTTGTCAGTTTCAGGAGTTTATCTCATTGGTTACACAAAATTTAAAGCAATTTCTTAGATCCTGCTTTGTAAAATGTTGAACAAAAATTGCCCAACATACAAAAATACATCTTCTTCATTTAGCTGTATAATCTAAATTATGGGTCCGATTAGGTTAGAAATTAAGACAATTGTTGCAGACGGGTAGACCAATACGAAGCGAAAGAAAGAAAGCGGTTTTGAATCTCATATTTTTAGTGCGAGCATTGGAATAAAATCGATAAAAAATCACGCGTGTAGGTGATGTCAACTACGGTGATGATTTATTAAAAGAGTATGGTTTAAAGTTTTTCTTATCATTAATTATAAAACTACTTAGTTAAAATATTTAAAAAAATTATTGACTAATCATTCTTGTAAGTGGCAATCTTTCACAGGAAACCGTCTCTTGCATCACTAGAAACATTGCTGTTGTCACAGACATTATCGGATTTTGATACTCGGAAACCTGAAGCCGAATGTAACAATAATATTTATAGTTTTTTTTTCTGTTTATAATGTCGTTACTGCGGCTGAAAGCCGGTTTAATTTATGCGTTTCGGGGCGACTATGGTTAGTTGACATAACAATGAATAGAAAGAGGAAAAGGCCTGTTGGTGTGGTTGAGTCCGAATAGTTTTTGTGTGAGTCCCTTCCGCTTGTTTATTTATTTACGGCATCTTGTGTCGGGCCTGAATATTTATGACTCGTCTGCGTGTGGGTTACGCATAAGCCGCTTAACGGGGTCTCGTCTCGCCCAGGTAGCAGGACAGCGACGGAATACCATCACGTTTGGACGCTGACGTGACTCTTCGCAGCCGCCAGACTGTCACTCTTGGATAAGTCTAGAAAGCCACTTGGCTACAGTGCATACCTGCACTGTATTTTGGCGAAAGACAACCGCAATTATTTTACATGGTGTGGATATTCTTCAGAATATTTTCAATGGCGGGTTTTCGATTAGTAGGCCTATGTCGCTTTTTGAAACAAGTTGCATATTATTTTTGTACGACTACTTTAAAAAATGTTGTTTATTAGCTTTTTATTTACACCTATATAATTGTAGTGGAGACCACTGTTTATTAGTACTCGGATTTAACACAAACCCGCAATTAGCCTAACTCAAATCTAATAATTGCTAAATCGTGTTATTTTCATTTATAAAAATAAAATATGGTCTTATAAAGAATGTCTAAGGCTTTCGCGAACGGCGCCAACATTACTGACATTATTTTCTGCCGGGCTATTTGGCCGTCGACTGCTGCAATTGCTTGCAGACGTGTCGGCCCCCGCATTGGAGCCCATTTTCTGTGTAACAGAACGATCGAGTAATTGGCAAGGTGTTCGTCAATTCACCCCAGCACAGCGAACATCTTGTTCTGTTCCACTGAAAATGGCCTCCAATGCGGGGGCCGTAAGCAATGTCAGTAGTCGACCACGGCCTGATTGCCCGGCAGAAAATGATATCAAAATGTAGTCTTATCATGTACACTGCGCTGCTTCCACACTTGATACCTAGACCTTTACAACTATAACTGTGTCGAAGAGTTCCCTTCTTTTGAGATTTTTCATCACACTGGTTCATGTCAATGTTATGTTTCCTTGCAAAGCTTCAAATATCATCGTCGGTCACAAACCATATTTTCAGATACATATGAAGATGTTTGTTCCTGCTAAACCAAGGCGCCTCAGTGATGCTGTTAATACTTTATTTCTGAAAATACTACTAATATTTTTGTAATTTTCATTTGTACGTATTTATCATTTGTACATATTAGTAATAAATTTGTTAGTTAGTTCTGTCACTTGCATTTGGCGTCAGAATATGTATATTCGTTTCTTCCATAAGATTTTTTCTCCCCTTTCCTCTTACATATAAGATCTTTCCGTTACTTCCATTTCCTCTTGCAACAGGTGGCTGCCTGGGTAACCTACTAGCTTTCAATTCTTCCAAATCACACAAACATTTAGCCTACTTCGTTATTTATCACTCATGTAAATTATAGAGGAGATTTTTAGTTCCCTGTGTACATCCTTATTACGTATTCCGGCCTCTCTTACAAATCTGTGCACGCAAAGCACAAACTTCACCCCGAAGGTTCGATATTACTTGTAGCCTATATCTGTGTCTTGTTTACGTTGATTTCTTTCTCCATTCAGGACAATGAAAATTTGTCTTTCTTTTCCGTGTTCTTTTATTTGTTTTTCGTTACAAAAAAAGAAAACACACAAACAAACAAAAAGTAGCCTAATGTAGGTTGAAAAAAGTGGGTAAGTATTTACTTATGAGGGCGGAGAGCGGTCGAGAAATTATACACTCGATGCTAATAAAGCAAAAATAAATAACAACGGAACATGAATAAAGCACAACTGTAAACATCCCTCATAAAACACAAAACGCAGAAAATTTACGTAACATAGAAATTATAATAATAGGCTACTTAAATATCTTCACATAGAATTGTTATTTGCTTAAATCGAAGTTTTAGTCGCTTGCTGAAATTTCCTGTTCATTAATTCATATTTAATTTGCTAATAAACTGTAACGAACAGAAGTTGTTAACTTTAAGAACAAAACAGAAGTCATCTATTTTTGAAAGCTTATTCATTTTTATATTAGTCCTTCTTCTTCCGTTGAAAGGTAATAATTTTATTGGAATAAATCTGAAAACACTATAAATATATCGACTTGTAGACGAATGTAGGTTACGAATGAAAAGCTGGAAGTATTAATCTGGTCGCTGGTTTTAAGCGGAGTGTGTTCATTCCGAAAACAGCTGATAGAGTGCACCACCGGCCTTGTTAGTATCGCGTCGAGCGACCTCGGCGTTAATACCCGACGTGAGCTCGGCGTGCTGTAACAGCAGCGGCAACAGCATTTCCTGCCAGCTGATAAAGTAGTAAAAATAAATGCTCGCTACACTACTCTGTTGTTGAAGTGCATTAAAAATATATTAGCCTGATCCCGTAAACGCGTTGTCGGTTATTAAAAATTTTACGAACACGGAAGAATTACTTCCGTTATTAAGTAAAAAAAAACGAGAAGATAGGCAGTGTTATACGTCTATCTGTGCGCGAAATTAAATCTTAATAGTATAGTATGACTGCTGATAGTTTTTTTGCATTAGTGGAGCTTCCCCCAATAATCACTCCAGTCTTGTGGGGTATTTCCCCCTTGTATAAGATTACCGCTCAGGGAGCACGTATAATGGCTACGAGCATAATATAGCTGGTACTTATACGAACAGGTTATCTACCCTCGTATTGGATCCTTTCAATAATTGTTTGGAACATGAATCGATGGCAATAATTCTGTTTTAAAGTTGCCCCACAGATTGATCGGCTTAACAAAGGCGTAACCCCTCAGTAACGAATTTGTTACTGAAATCGACTCATGCGATATTTATTAACCGTTTTAATCGTCGATCTAAAATTTTTTCATTGATTTCTGCGTGTTTTCTCCATGTAAACAAATAAAAAGCCTGGCATTATTTGTCTGATTGCCTTGTGTAATTCGTAAATCTTTAGAATTTGTAATCCTTTCTTCAGTTTAATTTAATTCAATATTATTTACTGTTAATGCTTTTAGTTGAAAGTAAGTCTACTACATGAGGATAACTTTATCCTGCTAGCGAACGAGGAAGCTATTTCTATGCTGTCCGAATTGGTACATGTGAAAACTGATTAGAGAAAGCAAAATATATTTCACGGAACGTAGTGTGCATGACGTTTTATAAATTATACGTCTTCAACACACACAATAAATTATTTACAAGTTACGATACCTCATATAAGGTTTCGGGCGCCCAGAATCGGCGGTCTCCATAGCGTGGACTAACTGACAAGAAAACTACTTATTCACACGTGATAAAAACTCAGTCTGTGAAAACGAAATAGATTTTCGGTTCAATAAAACATTTCGTATAAACAACGAAGTGAACCGTGTGTTTCGACACAAAAAAAAAGATTTAACTAATAAATAAACTTAATTTTTGTAACGTTGTTTTAGTAAATCTAAGAACTGTAATATGTCTTAGGAAATATTTTTTAAATTTATTTATATTTGTTTGCATTCGTTTTTTCGTTGCGGAATGCTTTTACTTGTTTTTTGATTGCATTCGTGGTCAGTTCTTCATGAGTTTTTCGATAAGTAAGCGTGAACTTTATGCAGAGTTGTAATATTTGTTTGGAGAATTGAATGATTGTCTAAATAATTGTAAATGTATGATTACCATTCGAAGGAAAACCAGGAAACCTGAACAGTTTGAAATCGAACCATTAAACCTAGAAATAGTTAATCT
Organism: Magicicada septendecula; assembly: GCA_034769895.1. NCBI lineage: Eukaryota > Metazoa > Arthropoda > Insecta > Hemiptera > Cicadidae > Magicicada > Magicicada septendecula. Next base: position 145,010,111 of record CM068372.1, read on the forward strand.
TTTTAAACATTTTGGACATTGGATTGCAGAAGATAAAGAAGAAATAAATGAAATAAGGAAAAGGATACAGGGCGCAAATAGAGCATATGCTTCGTTGACAACTATATTCAAGACAACCGTCAGTACAAGGTCACATTGTATAAAGTCATGATTAGACCGGTGATAACATATGGCAGCGAGACTTGGACTCTGAAAGAAACGAGCCGCTAACATAGTCAATGCCTTGTTAAAGGAGAATTTTGAGAAGAATATGTGGACCAATCAAAGTCAATGGGATATGGAGAAGACGTCACAATGAGGAACTATACAAGCTATATATAGACAATAATCTGGACACCATCATCCGATTTCTTCATAGATTGAATTGGGCAGGACACATCATTAGAATGGAAAGCAACCGAGTACCTAGGAAGGTACTACTTAGTCAAATCGAGGGTAGAGGGCCTGTTGTAAGACCCAAGCGTATCTGGATTGATGCAGTGGCAAGGGACGTTGACATTTTACACAAAATAAAACGATGGATATCAGTCGCCAAGGACAGGGAAAAATAGAGGCTGATGAGTATGGAGGCTAAAGTTCGACTCCGAACTGTGACGCCATAGAAGAAGAAGAAGAAGAAGAAGAAGAAGAAGAAGAAGAAGAAGAAGAAGAAGAAGAAGAAGAAGAAGAAGAAGAAGAAGAAGAAGAAGAAGAAGAAGAAGAAGAAGAAGAAGAAGAAGAAGAAGATAAATAAAATAAAAAAAATAAAATTAAGAATATTTTTAATGAGATTTTCAACTTTGGGATAACCACTGATTCTAGGTACTGGAATGCTGTTTTAACTGACTTGTTTTACATTGGTGAAAGTTCACGATACATTAAGTGCAAGGTTAGCTTACAGTAATACAGCATCAAATTGTAAGGAAAAAAATCGCAGTAAATCATTTATTCCTTACGGTAAAAAAAGAGGAGGTTGTATGTGAGGAAGTAAAGAATTATTCATTTATTTTTAAAGAAATCGTTTAGAGGCCTACAACTTACATCTATATTAGTTAAAACTTTATTGAAACTAATGCACCAACTGGCCACTTATGTTGTATATCTCGTTACAAGTATTTTACGTAATGCCGTAATAATTAATAGGCCCATAGCTTGGCAAACACTAATGTTAATACCAACATTAATATGAACTGTTTCGTAAATTACATTTCTTTATACAATAATCAGTTACTGTAGCTCCATATTTCTTGCAGAAATAATGTAATAATCGTCTAACAAACGTTTTTTCTTGCAAACATTAATGAAGGTTGCAATCAGGATTACCGAGCATCAAAATCTTCAATGATCTTCATCAAAATTTGATCGTGATAACCTTCTCCTTGCTTTCCTGTCTTCGGCCGTCCTCATGCATAGGGTCAAAGACACGTTTATTATTTTTCTTCATATGTCAGTGAACCGTGTAGGCGGTCTTCCTCCCTCTGAATCCTTCAATTTTACCTTGCACACATAGTTTGCCTGGCCCACCTTTTCTTAAGATACGTCTGAAATATGAAATATTCGCCATTTTGTTTTTGCGGTCAATCTATATTTTATTGTTTAAGTATAGTGTGGACTGCGCCGTTCTTCCAGCAGTCTACGATATTCTCAACGTGTCATTTCAAAGATGTACATTGTCCGAACGTTGGTTGTTTCTTGAACGGCACGTTGACGCATACATGAATACGAAGAGCTCAAGGCTATTCATTAAGCCTTTTATGTTTATATACAGGCCTATACACCATGTAGCGTTTCTATATTCTTGTTAATTGTCCATCTGCGGGTTTGAGCGTTCCACTCTTCTTACAGATTTTTCACATTTCTACCTGTATGCTCATTTTTTAATATCCCTAAACGGAGGAGTGGTTTTTCACTACTTGTATATTAAGGAGAGTGCCCAGATAGACGAACATTTCCACAAGTTTTATATTATTAATTTGAAACATTGTCAGTTCTGTTTGTATTCATTATTTTTGTTTGCCTTTGTTGACCTGCAACCTACCTCGCCGCTGACTAAGTTTAACCATGTAAATGTAAGTTTACGGCGTTCAAATGAAAACTAGTGTTGCTGAAGTTGCAACAATGTCAATTCCACGTCGTTCGGCGGTCAGTTAACAGTAAACGCTACTGCTAATGATAATTACTGTTTGTGGCCAAAATTAATAGGAATGGATTTGGACGGTATGTGACTTCAACACAACGGTTAAATATGGCATAGATGTAGCCAAACGCTAACTTAATTGCTACCGAAGTTTGGAGGCAGAACTGTTTTCGGATACTATGGTTCCATTTGGCCGTTAAGATCGTGCGATGTAACAGTTTCAGGCAGTGCGCGAATTAACCTGGGAAAGGAGGGAAATTTCGGCTCGCAAAACTGTTTCCCTGGTCGTCAACAGCGATAGTTTACCCTTCCAGAGAAATTCTTTTGATATCTCCGTGCGTGGTGTATGTTGGCTAAATATTCCACTCTCAATAAGAAGTTTTATTCGGACGCTGCCACTAGGTTATTTATCACGACGTAAATTGTGTAAAGTACACGTCTTCTTTTTTAAGTGCCGTTTTCGTTCCAAAAGGTGGTAATCATGAAGGTGGCAACGTAAATATTAAAGTTTTTGCTTTGTAATTATTAATTTAACTTCCTTCTTTTCATTTTCCTCAGCACTTACTCGTTCGTACTTATCTTTTTTCTTTGCCCAAGCTCAATACTCTTCGATATAGAACATAACTTCTCTATTTTCCTTATAAGTTATCTATCTTTTTCATTTCTTTCTTGTTAACTCAATTCTGGTTCTTATTTCTTCCGTCCTATCGTTGCTTTCATTTGTAAATAATCGTATTTCCTTACTCGCTCGATTGGTTGTTTGTATAAATATAAATTTCCGGTGTTCCGGGTTAGTATTGACGTTAGCATAAATTGTATTATATTTATGTTTAAAAATAAACCACATTTTTCCCAAACTTCTACCGCATTATTGATTTGCGTCTTTTAGTCTATGAGAGCTTCTTCTAGGGAAACCTCATCATCGCTACCCTATAGGCCTATCTCAAGTTACTTGATGGATTATATGTTAACAATCTATAAATTATTTACGAATTCAAAGGCGAGATTCGAAGTCTAGTTCGACAGATTGAACAACACTTCACTAAGACGAGACCTAAAATATCGGTAACAGGGTGGTCATGTGTGAAAATGGGTGGTCGTTTTTCCTATATAAGTTTCCACACATAATTATAATCGATAATTTTAGAACTTGAAATAAATATGTTATGTTCAAAATCGTATAAATTAAAGTAAGTTTTGTTTAAGGAAAATCACTGTAGCTCTTACTCGAAAACCTGTGTTTCAAGCTTAATTTTAATTTAAACAAAATCCATAGGCCTACATGCTACATGTAATACATCGTATGGATGTGACAAATTAGGATAATTATGTTATTTCAATTACATTATTATTATTTGCTTCAAACATCTGAAAATTAAATATAAATATAAGTGTAAAACTAGTTAAAGTAAAAAATGAAAACAAACAGGAAAGTCATGTTTTCATAAGTCTTGAACATATGTTTCCATATTTTGAATATAGTAAACTCGGAAGATGTAAGTTTTGTATCGATCAGCAGTATTATGCAAAGCTAAATGAAGTAGAATGGTCTTAAAATATTTTATGTTTTTGTTCATTTAAACATCTGTTTACGTAATTATCTGCAACAGGGATAAGCGATGTAAACAATAGCACTGCTTAATAGCACGACATGTAATCTACAGAGTACGTAGCCAACAAAACCGAGATTTCGCGAACCTAAATACTAAATTCAGTGAGCCGTGCGAAAGGGGTGAATTTTAACTAAAATCGCTTTGAATTAAAGTTTATTCGCCGTTACATCTGCTATAATAACTTGTAAATTAGATGGTATTTCACGGAATTTATGTAACAGTAAAAAAGTTTCTTGATTTACTTTTCGTAGAAGTATATAAAGTTGTACAATAAAGTCTGGAATCAGCTGGAAATAAATACAGGATAGAAGGGAATTAGGATGTGAGTGTGGGGCGAGCGAGGAAGGGTCTGATACTGTGTGTGCGCGCCGGCTTTCAGTTTTATCTCGGAAATGCGGCTATTCGACACTAAGTCAAGTTTACTGTCTAAAGTCAATACTGGCCAGAATGTTTTAAAGTATTAAACTGGATTAAACAATTCTAATAAATAACAAACATGCCAATAGCGCGCACGAGCTCACATACACACACCACCGAAAATATTTTATCAAAACATCCCAACGTTTTTCCTCGATTGTGCTTGAGACTGGTCTTTTTAGCTCGGTATGTAAGATATTATAATATTCTTATATTGAAAATATTATTTTTCAGAATTCTTTCTAACTCTACTGAAGGTGTTGAATTAAAAATAATGAGCTTCAACTACGTATTGTTAACAACATGATGTAAACGTGTTTTTTTTTCGAATATTTTCACTGTCGGAGTCGACAATATTGAAAATATTATATACCGGCCTGTTGGGTCGTGGTCAGTTGCTTAAGTTTCTGTTTCTACATTTTTCGGGCAAACCTTCGGACGCCATCCATCCTCAGCAGAAAATACTTTCGAAAAGATAACAGACCGAACGTGCCTCATTGATGTTGCCTCAAACGAGAGGTACTGTTATCATTTAGAATGTTTTCTCTACTGAGCATGGCCTCCGGAGGTGTGGCCGAAACATCTGGAGACTGAAACCCAAGCAGCCGACCACGATCCAACAGCCCGATATATAATAATTTCAATAATATTGTGTTTTTTCATAAAGTTAGGGCCTATAACTTGTGAAGACTGTATCAAATGGTTCGAACTCTGAACGATACAGAATTTCGTATTTTTTCCATAGTTCTTCCTCCTCCTCCTCCTCCTCCTCCTCCTCATCATCATCATCATCATCATCATCATCATCATCATCATCGTCGTCGTCGTCGTCGTCGTCGGCGTCGTCGTCGTCATATTCATCATCATCATCATCATCGTCATATGCATCACCATCTTCATCATCGGGGTCGTCGTCGTCGTCATCATCATAATCATCATCATCTTCTTCTTCTTCTTCTTCTTCCGCTGCTTCTCTTTAAAAGAAATATACGTGACTAACCCTTTCCGGTACACCGATTTTTATCGATCTCCCCGTTTGGCTATAGGCCTATTCTAGTCCTGTCACTTGCATTCATTTCTATGAATTTTTGCTAGACGCAAAGGATACAAACTCTATCATTTAACTCGCTGATAATTTATATAAATCTCCCCGTGAACATGTGCAAGTCTTGTCTAACAGTATACATCTAAGTATACTTGTCAGGAATATCATGTCTCATGACTGAATTATCTTTTTCCGATACTGTCCACGATTCACTAGCGTACGTTACAAGCAACATAGCCAATCACTTTATAGAACTTGATTTTCGTTTCTTTTGTGTTTTGTAGCCCTACTGTAGTACAAAATATAACATTTCATGTAATAGCTGTACACAAACTGTTATGTACCGCCTACGTACATTTTGAGGACACTTATGCTTTGAAATATATGTTTGAAGTGTGTAGGCAATGTATGTGTAGCCTTATTTGCACTGACACAAGTTTTTAGTATTTAGAGTTCGTTATAGATGTTTTAAGTCAGTATGTCGTTCCTGAAAATAATTATTAAATATTTTTCTTTACCCAACTATATTTCTGTTTCTTTGTCTACGAAGAAAGAGAGAACAAGTTTTCTGTTTTAGATTTTGTAGCTGAAAGTTAACATCTGCATAACCGTCAAATTCGTGTTCTATCAAATAAATATCTGCAATCTAAAAACACATAAAAAAGTATTTTATTATCTGATAGTATTACATAATCGACTGATCATGGTTTTCACAGTGGCAAACAACGTAATTTTACTAGCTTGTTTTGCAAAAATATGTCCCATCGTTAGTTTGCATCGTAAGAAGAGAAATTTCTTGACGGGAGCACTGTGCTTTATTTTTGCTGAGTCACTAGTCTCTTGTAACTTTATGTCGACTTTCGCCAGATATTAAACCGGATTTATGGCGGACCTTATCTCAGCATCAGTGCGTAATGTGTTCTTGGAGTCTGTATGCCGAAGAAGAGTTATTCGCGAGTCACGTCGGAGCCCCGTAAACCAACTTTCTTACTCGAAAACCGCTGCGTCAGAGTAATCTGAATTATGCCAAAAATTTCGTTAGACGAGAAAATATATTCTGACGGTATGTAGCCTATGCTTAGTTACGAGTGTATGGAAGTTGTGGTGTGCGTGAGTGCGCGCTTGTGTTGCGGTCAACAAAATGATGACTAAGAAACTACATTAAGGGTAGACCACAAACAACAAACGATCGGGTAACAAAGGAAACGGCCAGACGCAGTGGTCGGGGGGAGGGAGAGGTGGTGAGTGGAAAGTATAAAGGAGGAATCGTTTGCAAATAACAAGAAAACGAGCTATAAAATTGGCATTAAGAAGGGAAGCATGCTGAATTCGTGGTTTGCCTGTTGACTGAGTACATCGGGGGAGGCGGCGGGTACGACGATTCTAAGGGTGGGGGCGGTTCGGTTAGTAAAAAAGTAAAAGATCAGCGTCTCTTCGGTGCTCATTTTGTATAAGAATAGTAACTATGACGGCGATTAGCCAGCTGGTGAGGCGGGAGCGGCTTACCGGGCGGCGGAACGTGACTATGCTGCCTTCGGCTTTGTCGTCGTCTTCCCCCTCCCTCCCACCATACTGCCGAGGGTGAAGTAAACGCGTTTTCTACCTTTTCTTTTTTCCACTCACAATTTCCCACGTAATCGCTGCCGTCGCCGCCACCCCCGACCAATCCCGCCCCTCGTGCCAAACAGTTAATGCGTGACTGAGTTACCGACGTACCCTCTGGACGACGGCGGCTGTCCGTCCGCGCTTCCTTCCCAAGAAACACGTTCCTAATATCAAACGGAACAAAATACATATTTTATACGTATGACTCACCGTAACGAAGCCATTTTTCTCCGTTTTCTGATGTTAAGGTTTTTTTTGCTGCAAATCGTCGATCCTTGTCCGTTTCCAAGAAACTGTGAAAATGAATTTGCGAATTTTGTGTTACTGCTTCATTACTTTGTTTACATGTTCACTCTGACGTAGGTGTATTTGTATTAAATTCCCACCGTATCCAAAATATTTCAAATATTTGTATAAGTAATACGTATTTACTGATAAATGTACAGATGGAGATACGATTGAGAAGGCACACAGACGAGTAGTAGCCTGCCTATAAAAATATAGATAGATCGTCGGAAGATCTACTGACTCTATTAACATAGTCACAGCAGATCCCCACAGAATCGATCCGGGTAGCATACAATCGGTCTAGGCGGATGTAGAAATATTAAGAACGATTAACGTGGAAAGGTGGCAAGAAATGCTTGTGTTATCGTCACTTGCCCTTGCGGGAAATCTCAGTTCTATTATAAATATTATAATTATAAGACAGAAATCTGCGTTCCGCATCCATTATACACGGTCTTTCAAGTGACAAATAAAATTCGGGAAGACAGCTCAAGTGATTATCATGAACGTTTCGTGAAATCTGTTTAAAATGACTCCTTTAATGATCCCTTCACACTTTTTGGACGTGTAGGATTAGCCGAGTGGTATAATATCGGAAAATTGTGTCCCGCTATTCTACAAGAGTTCAAACTTTTTGATTTCCCGTCACCTTTTTAAAATTGGCCAAATATTACGAAACCCTCGAAAGTTATTGATCTCAATATTTTTAAATAAACGTCGATGATGAATAAAGATAGAATGGTTATTATAAAAATAACATAGCACAATGACAGCGACATAATTAAGGTTCCGTGGCATTCCGTATGGAAATCATAGCTCGAGATGGTAAACATACCAACATATTAGAGAATTTATTTCACATGATTGAAAATGCGCTTACTTTTTTTAACTCTTTTGCCAGTGAACAATGAAAAGAAAGGATATATTTTGAAACCAAGAAAGTGAAATAAATTATTTTAACAGAGGTGAGCGATAGGTATATGTGTTATGTTTGTTAACTATGGAAACAAAGGAATGGGCAGCTGTATGGCACGCACACGAAAAGCTTCTTTGAACAAGAAATGTAGAAGAGACACGAGATCTTGAGGAACTGGGAAGTGCGTAAATGAATAATGTATAAGTGAAAACATAAATGAAGGAAAACGACTGGTAAGCAACTGTTATAAAAACAGTAAGCAATTAATGATGAATCTGTTGTCTATGGTAGTAGTTAACGAGAATCGTATTTCTTCCACATTACGTAATGAGACAAAATGATTTGTTATTTCAAATATCGGTATGGAGAACCATACATGACTTCCATATTCTAAGATTTATATTTAAAATCATTTTCAGCCAAACAGCCAGGGAAGGAATTTTAACAAAAAAATACTTCTTTCTTGCCAATAACGTAGTACACATATAAAAAATATTATCCCCTCCCCCTTCAACTATAATTTTGATTTATAGAAAATTACCCCCAGCCCGTTCAACTAGCCTCTTCATTTATAGATATTTCATCTACGTTTCTACAGTGGATTATTAAGATCTTATCAGGATACTTTATCAAAATTAAGTACTTTACTCATGTTACAACAAAAAATGTTTCAGGTAAACTGCCCTTTCCCCGTAACCGATCTTCACCAAAATCAACAGACATTGAGTTCTCTATAGCTCAGGCACATATGTAAAAAATTATTTGATTCTGTTTGAATTTACGGCAGTTATGGTTCGTCATATAAAAAATTACCCATGTTAAAACATAAAACATGAGATTTATAAAAAATATCTAAGATTTATATTTAAAATCATTTTTGAAATAAAATATTTTCATAGAACCTACTAACGCTGGGGAAATCTGAGGAGCCAATCAGAGTTGGGCCTACCTGTCACTCTGCTGAATTTGGTGGAAAGCCCTGTCACTGTCGTCAAAGTATCAGCCTTGACAGGGTCCTCTTTTTCTGCAAAATGGGAGAGGAGGCTTGAGATGGAGTGAGTGACATGGTCCCCACCTCAATGAAGAACCCATTGTTTTATAAAAATATATTTAAATTTTGAAAACTGAAAATTCTTTTCTTGTTGTAAATATTTATATTTTATAATCAAAATGACTTTATCAAAAAACAGTCATTATTTTTTTATAATAAGTACTTACATATGTTTCTTAATATGCTTACTTTTTCTTCAATGTTGATGATCATTTCCAAACATTCTGACAAAATTGTATCTACAAAACAGTTAACATTCCCCAGGTTTCCATTTCTGCTAATTTCTCATTACACCTTCCACTGACGTATTATTAACCATTTCATAAACTATCGTATAATCTTTTCAGATTTTGTGGTACAAAATCTGAAATTTTCAGATTGCCTGGCAACAAAATTATTTTATTTTCAACAATTACCATTGTTTGAAAAAGTTTAAATGAATTTTCAAGTACTTTACTCTTGTTAAAACGTAAAAGGTTGCAGGTAAACTACCCCTTCCCCTTAACTGATCTTCACCAAAATCTAAAGGCATTGAGTACTCTACAATTCACTGAAGTATACAAAAAATTATTTGATTCTGTTTGAATTTGCGGCAGTTATCGTTTGCCATAAAAAATACGCTTGATAAAAAACGTTGCTGGTAAACTACCCCTTCCCCTCAACCGATCTTCACCAAAAACAATAGGTCTTGAGTACTCTACAAATCAGAGCTGTATGCAGAAAATTATTTGATTCTGTTTGAATTTGCGGCTGTTACCGTTTGCCATATAAAATACCCTTGTTAAAAAAACGTTGTAGGTAAACTACCCCTTTCCCTTAACCGATCTTCACCAAAAACAATAGGTCTTGAGAACTCTACAATTCAGGGCTGTATGCGATACATTATTTGATTCTGTTTGAATTTGCGGCTGTTATCGTTTGCCAAAAAAAAAAAAATTTCCCTTGATAAAAAAAACCGTTGCAGGTAAACTACCCCTTCCCCTCAACCGATCTTTACCAAAAACAACAGGTCGCGAGTACTCTACAAATCAGGGCTGTATGCAAAAAATTATTCGATTCTGTTTGAATTTGCGGCAGTTATCGTTTGCCATATAAAATACGCTTGATAAAAAACGTTGCAGGTAAACTACCCCTTCCCCTCAACCGATCTTCACCAAAAACAATAGGTCGCGAGTCCTCTACAAATAAGGGCTGTATGCAAAAAATTATTTGATTTTGTTTGAATTTGCGGCAGTTATCGTTTGCCATAGAAAAAAAATCTACAGACAGACACACAGACAGACAGACACACAGACACACACACAGACACTTTTCGGAAAACGACTTTTTTTCATGTTTTGAGTGTAGTACAATCAGAATCTGCAATAATCTCGAACACGATTTTTTTTGCCATCACCATACTTCCATTCCTTAAGGAATATGGAAGTAAAATGCACGACTCCGATTAGGACTCTGCTAGATTTCAGGCAGGACTGACATCATAGACAGTGACATCATAGTTGGTAAGTGAGACCAATGAAATCTGAGACGGCTGTTAGCACATAGCCGTAAATAACGGGCCGTTGTGATTGCGATATTTCTTAATTAACAAAAACGTCTTTCCGTTACACACACACACACACACACACACACGCACACACATACTGCTTTATTGGAATTTGTTACGCTTCTGGAAATTAATATTCCAAAGTATACTTGGTGTTAAGTTGGTGAATATAACTTAATTTAAACATTGAGAGAATACGGAGATTACTTAATTAGAAGTGAGAATACAGAATTAACGGTGGCGGTGTGGATAAATTTTATAAACTGTCGAAGCAGTGCGTATTACTCAACGGATACATGATAAAACACTGAAACTTTAGCCAACGTTTGAGATAAAAGAGAACGGAAGTGAATAAAAGTTTATGAAAGACGTTGTAGTGCAGCAGCGAAACTTGTGTTACGTCAAAACAAGTTACAGATAGAAGAACATCATGCCGCTGACCAACACGCTTGTTTTCGTTTGGAGGTAATTCACACATCTTTGTCATATAGGCCTATTTGCGTCTTCCAAACACGTTTTTCTCGAGCTTCTTTGTCCTTCTCTTCCTAAGAGCTACCTTCCTGCAAAATTCGTGATTAAGTCCTGTATGATATATCCTATGACGGCACGTAATCTTATAGGCTTATTGTTGGATTTTGTTGTCCATGACGTGTCCGTTGATTAATTAATTATAAGTATAATACTACTGACTCGGAACACTAAGTTTTTTATTAGTAAAAATGTAAAATTTTAACCTTGTAGCCTGAACCAGTTTTCGCTTATTAGAAGCTTCGTCAGAGACTGCCACTAGGAGCTCTTCCGTCTTGTTCTTGGTGACGGTCCACGGCCGGTAGCAGGCCACACCCTAAATCCAGAACATCAGTAGTCCCTACGGCAGGAGCTCTTTTGAAGCTCGGGACGTAGTACACGAGCGGGCGACGGGCAAGCCCTTCGTCCCGCACAGCCCCTGACCCTGCTGGTGACGGCTTTGTCATTCGAAAGATCGATGTTGTGTGTGTGGTATGTGATATGTTCGAATAGTATGTGTGATTTGAATTGTGTCTGTTCGTTTAGGATGTCGTTTTTATGTGTTCTTACGTGTTTGTATATTGCTAGTTGTTCAAGAGTGTCTAGTTTTTGGCCTCTGACGAAGCTTCTAATAAGGGAAAACTGGTTCAGGGTACAAGGTAAAAATTTTACGTTTTTACCAATAAAATACTTACTGTTCCGAATCAGTAGTATTATACTTATAATTAGTATATATGTTTTATAAACTTAATCTGCCTAGAAAGAATGTAGGCTTCCACAGACGGTATCTGACTCGTAAACAAATACCGGAGTATTAGGCCGCGGCCATCATTATTAAAATAATGATTTAATAACGATTAAATCATTATTACATCATGACCAACAACATTATTGTTGGTTGTTATCGAAAAGCTGGCCCATGATAACAATACTGTCACATAAAATGTATAACAAACTTAACAGATCCACACATACACAAAAATAAAACCAGACGTTTCGGCTTCTTCAGTGGTTACCTCTTTCCCGCACCAGCTTTTCGATAACAACTATAATTTTAATAACGATGGACCACCGCCTAACATCCAGGCATTTGTTTATCAGATAACCTTCCTAGATTGCATTTCTTGTAGTAACTTACTTAACTATTTCACTTCCCTGAATACCTACATCTTCAATTTATTATAGCACTCTAGTCTACTAAACTAGGTAAATAATTTTTAACCTTCTGTCCACCACGGAACACAGTTGGACGTATTGATTAAACACTTTTCAAGTCTTATGTCCAATCCTCAGTACTTCTCCACCTGTAGCGTCAAAACAAAGGTAAAGTTACGAAAGGAAACATCGCGTGCCTAAAAGTTTTAAATAAAGTTTTAAAAAGATATTTTTTTTCCAATTCCCATAACGAGCGGATCGGTCCGGTGCAAACACTATGTAGTGTGCATGATGTTTATGGTTTTGATTTTTAAGTTTTAACATTTATCGACATTTCAAGTAGACAAGTACTGCAGAGCGAGCGACAACATTCACGTAACGGAAAAAATAAAATAATTGTCCTTTAAACTTGTTTCAGCTTCAGGTCAAGTAGTTCCCATGCTTTTCCGTTTATCCACTTTTCTGGAGCTTCGAGGCGAGTTACTATCTGTGAAATCGTTGATAGGAAGGTTACGAGAAAAAGAAAGTCGTACGTTCAAGAAACGAGGTTAAAACGAAAGGAAAAAATGTCTTAATTGAACTTGAATGATAAGATGAAACTGTAAAAGAATACTGCGGAATATCTAGTTTGGAAGACTGCAAGATAATATGAAACTGGACGAAGAATTTTGTATAAACAAATAAGTAACCAACAAACCTTAAAAAACTAGAAAACTTAACACGTGCGGCATAGAAAACGATTAACACAAATACGTGGCCTATTTTGTAGAACTGTTTGTTGTCATTAACGCGAACAGTGATGTAAGCTCACGAATATATTTGTTTACACGATGTCACTATCTGATCCAAAAAGAGTATAAATTATTTATTTATATATTACTTCTAAACGAACAAACACAAAGTTGTTTATACTGTAGTCGTATTTATTAATCCGGTTATTTATCGCTTACGCTTGTTATTATTTATTGTTTGATGCACTGTCCGTCGCAGTTACAGTGACAAATGGGTTGACACCGGCAACTGCACGGGCGCGCTTGTCAGTCAATACCGGTTGACGGCTGCATTACTCCTCCGATGCACACCGCACACACGAACCTTTATTGACGCGTTTGTTTTGCACCACTTGCGGAAGATATTGCGATACACGTTCCCCTCCACTTTGTCACCCCGTCAGTCATAATCAGCGAACCCGTGTTTCAACACGAGCGGTGGCTTCCATTTGCCATACGAACGCATTGTATTCACTTATTGATGGCGTCTAAAGGGTTAGTTTCAAGTCGGATAGAACCGTTATAAATAACGGTAATATTATAAAAACGATTTACTTTCAATTTACTCCCACGAAAAATGTAAATTTTGCAAAACATTTTTATCATAACAAAACTTCAATTTTTAGAATATCTATCGTGCAAGAAAGGGGGGAGGTATAATATAGGCTGTTACATATACTAGTATTTATAATATAGGTATAATATTACGTGTTTAATTGAGTGAAATAAATAATTAAGATTCCGAAAATAAATAGGCTAGTACCAGGAAAGAAACGATGAAATAACGAAACTAGCATATCACGCGGACCCGGAAAATATCGTAGTAAAGAGCATTGGCGTTATCAAGACAATTTAGAACGCAATTTAGTAATTAATTCTCATTCGGCAGATTCACTGTTAAACATCTCACATTTAAAATATATTAATTCACAGTTTCATTTTTGAAAAGAGGATATTTCGGGAAGAAAGGAAACAGGCAACCACACAGGAAAAATAAAACTAGAATATTTTAGAATACGTGCGTCATTTACTTCCTCTTTTTTTTAGTTTTCTTAACTCAGTTTCAAACACACGGATAGTTTGAAGACGGTGGAAGACTGTTTATAGCACTACCAAGATAAAAAATGTCGAGTCCGGTCTTTTTAAATAACAGAACGAAATGGACAATGGGATTCGAGTCAGGTTCTCAATTACAGAATAATTAATTAATAAAATGAAATATATATTAGCAGTGATTATGTAGGTCAGGTGGCATGTTTAACACCGGAACGAAAGTATGTTAAAAGGTGCTATAATTTTTAATAAAACTTGTTAATAATTGTAAGAGAGTGACTTATTGTTATCGAGAGTATCATTAAATCGATAGAAATTCTAACCTATAGGCCTATCGCATTAGTCGAGTCATTCCTGGTACGAGAATATTCCTTGGTTGCAGATGACAATATTGTTGTAGCCTATCCGTAATCGTTTTACGGCGATTTCATTGTATTATTTCAAATGCTACTGATAATCTAATGCTATTAGAGATTGCTGAAGACTGAAATTATGATTAAAGCTCTTCTTAATGCAGTTTATATTCTAGTAAACTCAGCCGCTGCAAAGCTTAACCACACCCTATCTAAATTCGTGTACACGAATATCGTGTGTTTGCGCGCGCGCGCGTGTGTGTGTGTGCAGAGACCAAAAGAGAAAAACAAAACACGGAGATCGTAAAGTCTGGGTACAGGAAGCAGTCGGTAAATGTTTAAATGTACCAAAAGTGCGCTGCTTTCTACTTCTCTAGTAATTAACCCGAGTAATTCATGTGCTCCGAATGAAGTTGTTAGCAAGAGGAAGAGAATGAGAGATGGAGGGGTAGAGAGAAACACAGAGATTGAGAGACGCTGGCTAACCTAATGTAACTCTTTGTGAAGTTCGTCTGTCTAGCACTATGTAAAGTTGAATGATGTGGGTAAAGTTGTGTCGATAGAAATTCGTCAGATTGCAAAGCTGAAACCAAGTCTCGGCAAAAACACACACACGCGCGCGCGCGCGAACCCTTTAGGTAGCGTTGCTGCTGTACGCTATATATATGCGTTTCGTCCAGACTTGAGCCCCACAGTTCTGAAACAGTTAATGTGCGCTTTGAACTTTTTGCTGGGCACAAAACTGCGAGCGTTCAGGAGCTTAATTGGTCATATTTACCGGCGTCAGTAACGGTGAAACTGCGACACAAATTCAGCCGTCTGGAATTTTCAAGAGAGTATCTTGATTAAACGTAACAGTGTTTTACGAAGAGTTACTTCCTTTAATGGATTATGATTTCGCACTATTTACACGCTCATGTTGACTTGATGCCATACATACATACATATACATGTATCTTCACACAAACGTACACATGAATTTTCGTAACGTTTTTCTTCTTCTTCTTGCCCTTCCCTCGGAGAATGTTGGCTGGTCATATTGTAATGTAATGTTGATAAATTTCAAGTCTGTGAACTCTTTCAAATAATTCTATAGTTAATGGTAAAGTGTTTCCTCTTACGGTCAATTTAAATAGGATTAAAACTTTCTCTGTTGTTAGATCGTGTTTCACAGTCTCCGTGTGTGATACCAGACCTTTTGGCTGTATCCATGACAGACGTCTTCAGCGAACCGAGATCTAAACTCACCGCCTAGTATTAAGTGGAAACACAGTCCTGCCAGAGAAACATTTCTATTTACAAACTTTTAATCAGTGTTTGTATTAACTGCTGGATATTTTGAATTATCGCACTTCACTCTCTGTTTTGGTAGGCTCGGCTAAGCATACCTGGGAGGTGGTAGCCAGTATTTATTCTACCCCATCTACTCCCACACAGGCCTTATCCTTGACTCGGCGGTACTTTGCTCAGTTCACGTGGAGGCCGCAGGTAGCACAACGGCAACGGCAGGTTGAATAAGCGAAAAGAGTCGATCGATTGAATCAGTATGCAATTAGAAAGCCTATGAGAATCGATTTGAGGCTTTGGAAGACAAAGAAGGCAATTTCATTGGGATATGGTGTATAATCCTAAAAGCTTTAAGAGAGGAAAATACCGTGGTACAGGTCGCTCAGAAGGAAACACCGATGCTATTTAAATAAGTAAAAATACAGTAGCTATATGACTCCGGTATTATGCGTTAATATTGGTGTGAGAACGAGAAAAAAGACGGTTTAAGTAATTGACAGGATTAAAACTTGCAGGGATCCAACCCACCGTCCAAGGTCTCCGTGTGGGATATAAAATTGTGTGCTGCACCTACGGCATCCGTCTTAAGTGGAGCGGGAATCGAAATATCAGGTAACTCTGGACACAAAGGGGACACGATTTTCACTCATTTAGGACCATTATTCTTTTTATTAATTACTTTTTTATTTCATAAAAGCTATTTCTGTTGTGATCTTAGGTACGGTTAATTACACAACTGGAAAAAGAACCTATCATAATTTTTTGTCGCGCAGGCTTCCAAACATCCGTTGACTTATACAGGCCCCTCCCCTACTGTATCGGTACACTATAATGCCGGCTAAACGTTTATGACAAAAACTGTAATATTCACAGTTGTTTTCCTACTTCGAAAAATTTAAGTTACTTAATTAAATGATTTGTTTAATTTTTTACTCTGAATAAGCTTTAATAAACACAATATACTAAAATTACATTATAATAACATTGAAATATGACCGAGTGTATCAGTGAGATTATTTTTTAATAATAGACCCTACACTTTATATCGGTCTGAACTCTACTCGAGATGGCTACTACATTACACAGACAGGGTTTGTACTAAATTGGTCTAAATTGGTCCGTCAGCAGGTTCTTTTGAATGTTGTTTCCCTATAAATGATTATAGTCTTGTATATATTATTACGCTATATGTTGTCTGTGGTAACATAAATTTTTATATATTTGAGATTTTTGTCTGCCATGATAAGAATCCATTTGTCTGCTAGAACTTAATCCATTTGTCAAGAAGATTTCCAGTGCTCATTTTGCTTCCAACTTTATGATAAGTCAAAATGCAGCAATTAGACAACTCTCGGCATCCCACGTGTGACTAGTGAAAAAGATCTCCCAACTCAAGGAGTACTTGATTAAAACATATTATTTATCTTGCTTCTCGACACCGGACGTACGACGGAATTTTGTTAATTTGGAGTTATGCGTCCGTTGTATAATGCTTTAAAACTACCTCTAAAGATAAAAGTTTCCTAGACACTACTATCAACGTGAATAGAATAATATCTAAAATAATAACATATTACAAAGTACATGACAACATGTGCACTAATCCTAGACTCTCTTCTGGTTAGCAGCCCACAGGCTGGTTGGTAGCAGCTCTCTACTCATTCCTGTTGTTCGCCTTACTTTTTAATTCCTGGTATAATTACATTTCATGTCCTCCACAACCTGCTGATCCGAGGTATCCTTCTGCCTCGAAAGCTAAACGTTTCTTCCTTTCCCTTGCGCCAATTTTCCAATATTCACCCCCATTCAACACGACACTGCACATACTCTTGTTTAGGTTTGCAGAAGATTTTTCCTCACCTTCAAGCTGATCTTCTTCGATGTGACTAGGTTTTTCTTTTTATTGGAAGTACTTTTTACCTGATTTATCCTACTCAAAATATTTGTACAGCTTTTTTCATCACATTTGATCTCGTTGCCCAGGTAACTGAATTATATAACTTCATGAATAATATCATTTTTCAATGCTAGTCCTATTCTACCAAGTCTATCTCCACTGCAACCCATGATTTTTGCCATGGTTCTGCTTACATTCCTAATAAATCGTTTTCCATTGTCCTGTCCACTGCAAGACTAAAGACTAGATATTCATAAAGATACAAAAAATATAGTCTGTCTAACTCTAAGAAATTTTACTGTCCAAAGTGAAGCGACGACGCAGTCAGTGCGTATTACCTCGACGAGGATATCAGAGAATTGTAATCTGTCCTTTGATTTTAGCACACGGCGTGACCAGTAATCAGTATGCTCAGTTAGTATGTTGAAGCGGAACGCGTTTGTGTACTGACCATTGTTTCGATAGCGCTTTACGTTTCTTTTATCCTGCGTTTTAAAATAGCTTTAATGGCGCCTGACGGATGTATGACGCCATTAATACATACACCAACGTGACGGAAATTCGATTTACACGCGTGTAATCGGCCATTCTTATGTTAAGCACGCAGCAGTGCAAGACGCCCAGACGTATGATTTGTTTTTCGATTCATTTGCATTTAACTATTAATATGAACGTCTATCTTTCGCTGAATATTGTCCTCAAACAATCGTAACCATCTTTTGTTGTGGCCACTATAAGGTGAAGGTAAACCTTTTCTGAAAAGACTGATCATAAAAGTAATAAATTCACAAAAAAACCATTGAATTTTTTGATAAGACAATGTTATCATCCCATATAGTTAAGTCATTTTGTACTCGTCAGACTAATTCAGTAACACTGAACAGTCAAAACAAGGTTTAAAATTAAAGTTTTCAAGTCTAAAATATAGAGATAATCCTTGTTCATTGTTTCAAATAACAGAAAAAATCTGTCCGATTTGATTGTTTCGGAAGCAGATGACATAACTAATTAAGTGTCAACTAATTATCACCCACATTTTTACACAAAAAAGGGTTTATACTTCATAATAAAACATATTAAAAATAATAAAAAATTCTAAGTCTTCCACGGCCGGCGTCAGAATTGTTCAAATTAAGATCCGGGTTTTGGGCCGAGGTCTATTATAGTTATCATTCTGAAAGATGTTCTCAGACTTTCAGCTTCACCTCTGGAGGCCATCTTCTGTGAAAAACGGTTTTTAATACAACTGTGGTTACTGACGAACATCGCGTCAGTTGTATTAAAAACAGTTTTTCACTGAACATGGCCTCCGGAGGTGAAGACGAAGTGTCTGAGAACCACATCTTTGAGAATGATAACTATACTATACCTCGGCCCAAAACCCGGATCTTAATTTCAACAATAATAACAATTTTGATATCTATCGTGACCTACGATTAGGCAGTCCACGAGCGTGACGTGTTTCGTCGGTAATTCGCATTCACGACATTATCAGAGCATAGCTGCGTTGGAGCATGAACCATTGCCACCGAGTGAGATAGCTAACGATTAGAGGCGTTCTGGACATTGTGTTGGAGGATAATGCAGAAAATTTGATGAGGAGATAGGACGGGAGCGATAAGTAACATTGAATTTAACAGAACGCTTAACGAAAAGGCTCATCATAGGACGGGAGCGAAAAGTAACATTGAATTTAACAGAACGCTTAACGAAAAGCCTCGTCAGAAGTGAATACAGAAGGGCGAGTTGCTTAATTATGCGTACAAGCTTAAGGATTATATTCAAATATTAGAGGAAAATATTCAAAGAAGAAATCAAAGGGAAGGTGAAGAAAGAGGTTGTCCTATCGTATGATTTAAGGAAAAGTAAATTCTGAATTGCGAACGGTAACATTCAGTGGCGGCGCTAACGAAACGGGGGCCCCCCGCGAAACTAATTAGAGGGCCCTATAAAAATGGTTAAATTTTGTATACGTAATAGGGGAAAACACTCAATGAGTTTCTATTTACGTGTGTTTCACAACAATGGTTTGTGAATACTTTCTCGTCTATCACAAAGCGTTTGCAATTTGCAAAGGATGTTTTACACGTATACAAACTCTTAAAATTCATTGTTGCTAAATAGACAAAGTTCTATACAAACTATAAAAAAAAACAAAATAAAAAGAATTATTTATTTTTACGTCAAAGATCTAAATTCAGACTATGAAACAGTACCGCACACAGAGTGTTAAAAATTTATTATTTAAAAACGAATATCAAAGTAACATTCTAATTTCAAACATTTAAATTAGTGTGTAACTGAATTTGTAAAATTCTTGAATATACTCTATACAAGTTCTCCTTAAGGGACTCCGGAAAGCCCTATCTAGCCAATGTTAAAATAGTACTTATAAAGTACATGTTTTCTCAGAATCTGTTTGGAATGTACGGCTGAAATTTTTACAGCATGTTTATGAGGGTTTTGACCCTAATTTAACACACGGATTTTTTAGTTCATTGATTCAAGTTTTAGTTATGATTTTTTTTCTGATGCTATAAATATTTGCTACATTTTTATATCAATTTTTATATGTAAATTCTCCACTAACAATTTTTTAAAGAAACTCCTGTGTTAAAGTAAGCACAAAAGTCCATATAACATATCCTGAAAGTTTGAAGCAGATCTATTGAGTAGATCCTGAGAAAACATGTATTTTATAAGAGAAAAATTGTTTTTCGGGAAATGGGCGTCCTCTACTTGGTAATAAAAAATTTAATAAATTAAAGTTTCGCGTACCTTTCTAATACATTCCAGTTGCATAGGATGGATTATCTTCATCTTCTGAAAATTCCTTCTCCAGTTTTCTTTTTACACTCCTTCTATGTTGTCTGGCCTGCTTTTCTAGGTTTCTTACTGCCTTATCAGCAGCTCGAAGACGCTCCTTGTCTAACGCAATCATGGACCGCACCATGTTGATACCAATTTTGATGCCCATACTGTTCAACACTTCACATCTTGCAATGTTACCGTCATTGAAGGTGATAATGGCATCATCAACACCAAAATGAAGGGTTTCTAGTCCCACAAACAGAGTCTTTGGAATTCGGGACCATATAACCGCATTTACACTTTCGTTAGGATTTTGTGTTCGTCCATGCAAGCACTTTTTCAACAATTCCGGGGCTGCTAAGTCTCTGAAACCTGTGACGTACAGGTTGGCCACAACACTTAATTTCCCTAATATCACAAAAATAATTCCTCATGAGCGGTTAGTTTGAAAAGCAGGATATTCAACAACAGTTTGACAGCTCGAATCCGAGACACTCCCACACAGGGTATATTTTAAAAATATATTAAACATATTTAGGAGTAAGAAAACTATATAAATTTGAAAGGTGAGATTTCATAGATTAAGAAAATGAAAAAAAGTAAAATATGAATTTTTTTAAATTTTTACCTTTCCGGAGTCCCTTAAGTCTAATCCAATTCAATAACACTCGAACTCAAGTAATGTACAAGATTTACAAATAAGGATCAACCAAAGTTCACTGTTTTCCTAAGCCTAGTCTTCTTTTTTTAATAGCTAAGAACTTTTCAACCACTTCGTTGATATTAGTTTTCTGTGTCTCTTCATGCTCAATGCTTAACAGTGCCAAGTCACTCAACCGAGTTTGGGCCATGGTACTTCTTAAGTATGACTTAATTAATTTAAGTTTTGAAAAGCTTCTTTCTGCTGTAGCTGTTGCGACAGGTATGGTTAAATAAAGCTGCAAAGCTGTAGTTAAGTCTGGGAGGCAACTCATAAGGCAGCTGTTTTCTTCAACCAGTAAATTCATCATTTCTCGAATGCTTTTATTGTGTACAATTTCTTTGGCCATCAGAGCTTTGAAGGATATTACTTGGTCAGGCAGTGATGTGGAAAGGTCACCAGGATACACATTTACCAGAGCCTTACTTTTCTCCACTATTGTCTCTTGTGAGAAGTTTACTAAATTCTGAGGCGTCAGGAATGAAAACCTATCATCAATGCAACGCAATCCTTCGAATCTCATTTGTAGCTGAGCTATTACAATATCTAGTGTTGCATTGAAAACGTTTACTTCAAATGATTTCACTGGGTCGTCAATTCTATGGTCAACTGATAATTCAACAAAAAAGCGTTTTACAACTCGCTTACGCTTATTTTTCATGTTATAAGTTATGTCCCATGACTGGGCCAACTGTTTAGCACCAGCAAGAAAGCCGGCAAAGTCCTTTCTTAAAACTTTTAACTCATCACAAGCGCGGCTTAGAAACTGCCACGCTCTGCCTAGGTCAACAGTTGGCCTCTGTAGTGCTTTTGAAGTTATATTTACATTCTCTAAAATCTTAGTTTCAAGGCAGAGCACAAGAATAAATTCAAAGTTTTCCAGGTGGTTTCTAATTGCTAATGCTTCTTCTGCCTCGGGTTTTTTTGAGCTGTACAGAATAATTTCTGTCAAAAACTTAATCACATTTTTGATATCATTTCTTAAAGCTAACAGACAGTCGTGTCTAGAAGACCACCTTGTTGGACATAGCTTTTTTAAAGTTAGATTTTTGGCAGAGCTGTCTTCTTTAACGGCAGTGTTAAGTTCTTGCCATCTATGTAAGCTTTCACTGAAAAACACATAAGTTTTCTGAACTATGTCATAAAATTGTCTTATTTCAGAAATATTTGATATTGAATCATTGATCACCAAGTTCAGGTTATGTGCAGCACAGTGTACGTAATCCGCGTTTGGGACTATATCCATAATTCTTTTCTGTAACCCAGAGTATTTCCCGCTCATTGTTGCTGCACCGTCATAACCTTGATCTCTACACTTACTAATGTCAATTTCATTTGTTTTCAAAAAGTCTAAAATCTTACTTTGAAACCCCTCACTGTTGGGATCCTTTATTTCTTGAAATCCCAAAAAGGACTCACTAATCACAGTTTTATAATTGCCAGGAGATTCTTCTACTATGTTAATGTATCTGATTACAACACTCATTTGGTCAGTCTTAGAAATGTCTTGTGTGCTATCAACAATTACAGAAAAAAAAGGAGACGAGTGAATCTGTTTTAGTAAGGCAGTCAATACTGATTTTCCTAGCAAGTTAATAATTTCATTTTGACTGTCATGGTGGAGGTACTTTGATCTGGTTTTTTCATTTTCTAAGTGTGCTCTAAGGAGAGAATCGTAGCGAGAAACTAAAGATAGTATGTTCAAAAAATTTCCACTTTCAGGATTTATTTCATGTAATGATTCTGTATGGCCACGAAATGGCAATGAACACAGTGCCATGGTTCGAATGACATCCACAATCCGTATGAAAATATCTTTCCATTTTTCCGCTCATCGGAAATTTGATCAGCTACCGTTTTACTCTTTTTCCAAGTGGCATACGTGAGACAAGATTGT
This sequence comes from Magicicada septendecula, assembly GCA_034769895.1. Lineage (NCBI taxonomy): Eukaryota > Metazoa > Arthropoda > Insecta > Hemiptera > Cicadidae > Magicicada > Magicicada septendecula. Next base: position 145,033,138 of record CM068372.1, read on the forward strand.
AAATGAGCATTGCTAGTTTCATGAACTTTAATTTTTTTACTGAGACCTTTCCAATCTCTAATATCGCCTTCACGCCAGCTTTGGGCATCAGCACTTTGGCTGAAAAGCCAACATGGTAAACAATAGACTCCATCTAGATTACGAGAGTAACAAAGCCAAAACCTGTGAACAATTTGGCCTGCTGCAGTTTTGAAAGAATAATATGCTGTACTGAAAGACCGCTTAGAAACGGAATCTTTCGGGAAAGGACCCTTTGGTTGACAAGGTTCACTTAACGTTATTAACTTTTTCACCTTGTCTGTCATTGTAGCTTGATTTTTATAGAATGCAATATCTGTCTCAAAACTTTGGCAGTTTGGATCGGAAGGGCCTGCTAAACTAGTTTTATTTGCGTGATTACTTACAACTTCAGTTGGTTCAAACTGATTTTCTGGTCCAGGTATGTCTTCGGACTGGCGAACACATTCAATGCCTAGCAGTTGTTGTTCTTGTTCATGTTGCAGTTGCTTATTTGTTTCCGTAGTTGTATCACTTGTATCCGACGGACTAATGTTTAAATCAGGTTTATTGTCACTGTCACAATCAACTTCAAGTCCGATTTTTGTTTCTTTTTCATTATTTGCACTTGGCCCGGGTTTGGGTTGTTCAACTTCACATTTTGATGATTTTTTTAAAAACTGGTCGAGTTTTGAAAGTTTACTTTTAGATTCTTCTCGTTGTTTTTGCAGTTTCCTTTTCTTAGCACCACTTAAATATTCACGCTTACTTTCCATTTTATAAACTCTGTCTCTAACACTCTAACTCTACACAAAATACAAAAACTAAAATCAAATGTTAAGTCATTAAACTTAAACGGCACTAAATTACGAAATGAATGCAATACACTACTATCGCGCAGGAGATGCGAGGCACTACTGAGTACTGAACTACATTGTGTTGTGTTTGTTTACGTCTCCTCAGTGTCGAGTGACTCATCGCACCGGACGTACGGGCACCACAAGAGATAAGATAAGCTTCGCTTACAAACTACAAACAGTAATGTCATTTCGGAAAACGTAGTTTTTTTGCATGTCTATACACTTAAATAAAACGTATATTTCGTATTTTAAATACAAATTTGCCAGTAGTCGGACCCCATTAAAACTTTTTTCCTATTATAGCTCGTTTCATATTTTTTTCTAAGGGCCAGAGTGGCGGGGCCCCCCAGAGGGTCGGGGCCCCCCCGCGCCGCGGGGTCTGCGGGGCCCTTATCGCCGCCACTGGTAACACTTCGAAGTGGTACGAGGGTACACACGTTGCTAAACGTCCTGTTTGTTTCAGAATATTCTATATTTCGAGAGAAGCTATTACACCACAAAATCTTGACGTTTCTGCTCGATTCTTGCCCACTTTTTTAGCTGACAAGGTCCCTGTTCGTCTTTTAGTTTTCAGATAGCATCACACTGTGTTAAATTGCACAGAAGAATAGCCTGTAAGGAAGCAAGTGTTTTGCCTAAATCTGACCATCATTCATCGGTCACGGTGAACTCTGCGTTACACACGCATTGTGCACTTATTAAAACTGTAGTTATACGAAAGCAATATGCGCTTCAGAGATAATGTATTACAACATAACAAATTGATGTTTATTTAAATTAATTTAACTTGTGTAGCCTCATGCTTTTGGGAGACAATTATTTATACAACGCAAGTTAACCAATTTAAAAGCATTTATATATTGTATTGAATTCATGGGTGTAATCGTAATAAGAAGATGATACGTTATTTACGTTTAACATCGTTTCATTATTTATTTATTTAAACAGCATCTCTCATATCGGATATTAAACAATAACTCATTATTAAATCGTTTGTGCGAAGTTTTCGTACATAACTTATTGCTAACAAATTACATACATAAGTTATGTACAACTCTTATTATCTAATTGTAATTACTTTAAAATGTTTATTTTGCTCTCGGCTTACTCATGGAGTGTTCATATTTTTGCAATTGCTGATTCATTAGCTTCAAAAAAAAAAAGAATTTACTTCTATTCAAACTTCTTTTATATTAGCCTACTTTATTTACTTCTATTCAACTTCTTTTATATTACTTTGTTTTACTTTCTACTGCATATGCTTTTTTTTCTTTATCATCAAAGACTTTACTAATTACGTTAATTCAAAAATTACTTATTTCTCTCATCATTTACGTTACTAAATTCTAAATTTGCTACAAGAAATATTATTCTAATTTTTACTGCTTTTACATTTATTTATTTTAATTGGTTGAATATCTTCCATTCAAACTTTAATTAGTGTCTTTCAACTGTCTGTAATTAAATGTTTTTTTATCACCTCGTTTGACGTGGTTTTTCATCTGTAGGTCCTCCGTGTCCTTCTGGTCGTGTCCTCTGGTCGTGTCCTCTGCATGTGCTTCTGGTCCTCTGGTCGTGTCCTCCGTGTGTGCTGATTAACAGTCGTCTCGTCTCACGTCATATGCTGCCGGTGTGTCCATAGACCTCATCGTATGTATTTTGCAGCTCTGGCTGTATAGCTAGTTGATCCTGTGACCCTTACGATAATTGTGAATTTGTGTCGTCGACTGAAATAGCCTCCTGCGGCCATGGTTGAATCGAGAAGAAGAAACTTTATTAGCGCGACACTGGTATTTATAGTCAGGTCATGCAAAAATTCCTGTCTGAACACTTTTCAAATTGTCAGATTCTATCGAGGCGTCACTCCCCCAACTCTGGTTCAATTCACTATTTTCGCCTATTTTCGCGAATTACAAAGTTTGTTTCACCTCACTCGATCACTAATTTTTATGTGATTACTATACGTAAATTGCACTTCTTTATGGTATTCACAAAAAGAGTTATTAATTTTTTTCGTATAGTAATTGCACTTTTCGTCACCTCTGTATGGTTTTTTAACATTTTATTTATCTATAATTTCTACACACTTTGGTGTCTTTTGTTTTATCCTATCGTACATACTTTTCTTATAATTAACAATAAACATATAACTATTCTACTTGAAAAGGTTTGGTTACATTTCAGGGACGGACAGGTTTCACACACACTAACAAAATACGCGCGTACACAACGCTAGCGACAGGTGTGTCGAAACTGCATGTCCATGCATGAATTGTGTACTTCCTATTTTTACTACGATTCAGCTTATGCAATCTGAATCATGTTTATTAATTTATTTTTATTCATTTTTATTATTTATTTTATTTATTTGGGCAATGCACAGTATCATTACTGTTTGTACTGTTGCAGTATCGTATAGTGGTGAAGCTAACAGTAGCCTAATAATATGTAGCACTATCCTACGCACATGTAAACAAAAAACAAATAGTACTTGTATACTGTACTCAAAACAGTCTGTAACTGTAAAGTTAATTAATCATTCTTTTTGCAAGAGTAAGGAAACGTAGTATTTCGAGGCTGATGCTTGTGTCAGATTAAACAGTAATCACCAGAACACACAGAGGACAGCTTTCGCGCATGCGCTGTACACTACTGCACGGTGTACAACTGCATGCAGTGCCTGAAGAAGCGACTAGAGACTGCCAGAATGGAAGAAGAGACATTAGAATATGTCGCGTAATCGCCTTCTTGTGTTGATAAGTTACTTATATTGTATATAGAGGATACGATTTATTTACTCGAAAGCAGGGAACGGCGTATGTATGCTACTGCCACAATTTTAAGTAAAAGACCAGCAACAAGATGACACGATGAGTTCAGATTCGGTCGTTTACTGAGACTGCAAGTGGGAAAAGATTGGAATATCGTGGCCTAATATACGCTCCAAACATTGGTGTTTCCTGTTGAGAGGCTTTGCAATCGCTCCTTTACATGTACGTATTGTACACTCCTTACGCTATTCCACCAGGAACGTTTCTACACTGTGCTCAGAAATCGTATTGTTTCTGAAAAAATACTAATTGTCTCTGTCACTCTCCCAGGTGGTTCCTGATTCTAACCTAACTCAGTACAAAAGCCTTTTTAGTTTTTCCTTATTTTAGTCGTATTTTTCTCGATGTTAGAAACTCTTCTTATTCATGAAAGCTATTTTCACCTCGGTTATTTCTTCTTTCTATTAACACATACGTTGAATTAATATTGATCAAATTAATATTGTTTTCCGTTTTTAATTGTATATATATTGGGCCCTTCAGTCTTTCGACTGGTTTGTAAATTGCGTTAATCTTCGTGTAACGTATTTTGGTTTGTTGTTAGTCGTATTTTTTATTATCGATTGTTGTTGTTTGGATTTTATGTTATCTGTAACGATTTATGTGTTGTATATACCAGACGTACCGGGAGTGGCTGGCGGACCGAGGCCCAGAGCGATAGGTTTCATTTAAACCAATATTCACGTTTTTATATACGATAATATTTTGTAGACTAATTTAATAATGTGTATACCTAAAGAGTTTGTAAATTATTTATAGATTTTAACGAAACAGAAAAAACGTATGAAACGAGAAAAGTTAAAATTTTGTTTACTTAAAATTAAGTTACGTCTTTCTTTCTATAGACAAGTGACTAAGTGCTTCCGTCCTTCCTCACTCACCGTTAATCTAATATAATTTTTTTTGATTAAGTTTTGAGATCTTTTATTTTACATGGCCAAAGACGCGCATTTTGTAAAAAGATTTTCTAGGCTCAGACATACTTTGGGAATGGATTCAGTGAAGAGTCCAATTTGACAATAAACTAAAGAACTTCCATGGTCGTCAATGTAACTGCTCCTTCTAAGATAGCATTAATAGCGCGTACGTACGGTTTCGTTGGAATTATTTTACTTCTTGCACCACTTCTTCTTTACTAGAGTGACCACGTATAAAATTGAGTTTTTCGACTGCTAGCACTATGCCATTATCAGGGGGCTTCCATCAAGAAATTGCACTGTACGATATCAAATCAATCCGCAAACGTTTCCGATGTCTCTAGTGCTCTCGACTGTACGATGCAGTTGGCAAATTTGGATTCGGTTCCTCGTCACAAGTAGCGAATTGTCTGGGCCAAAAGCTAACAAAAGATTTTCATTTGTATGGTCTAAAATGGGGATAAAGGATTTTAGTGAAACTTTGTTGGAATTTATACGAGACCGGTTGAGGGGACCGGGACAGACAGCTCTCTTTGTCCGCAACTGATTAGCAGTACTTTTGGTGATGAAGGTGGTGACACATTTAAAAGGAAACATTATGAAGAAAAATATTTTTGTTGTTTCAAAAAGATAACGTTTTTGACCTAAATAATTTGAACTAATTACTTCCATGTTCCATAAGGAAATGGAAGTATGACGAAAGATAAGGGCTGATTCTGTTTGTGTGTATCAAAACCCTAAAAACACGAAGAAAAGTTATTTTTCGAAAAGTGTTTGTGTGTATGTGTCCGTGTGTCTGTGTGTAAATTTTTTTCTATGGCAAAAGATAACTGCCGCAAATTCAAACAGAATCAAATAATATTTGCATACCTGCCTCAGTTGTAGAGGACTCGAGGCCTATTGATTTTGGTAAAGATCGGTAAAGGGGAAGGGGTAGTTTACCTCCAACGTTTTACGTTTTAACAAGAGTAAAGTACTTGAAAATTCATTTAAACTTTTTTACTTCCACGTTCCTTAAGGAAATGGAAGTATGGTGATGGCAAAAAAAAAAATCGTGTTCAAGATTATTGCAGATTCTGATTGTACTACACTCAAAACATGAAAAAAGTCATTTTTCGAAAAGTGTCTGTGTGTCTGTCTGTCTGTAGATTTTTTTCTATGGCAAACGATAACAGCCGCAAATTCAAACAGAATAAAATAATTTTTTGCATGCAGGCCTGATTTGTAGAGTACTCAAGACCTACTGTTTTGGTGAAAATCTGTTAAGGGAAAGGGGTAGTTTACCTGCAACAGTTTTTTTTAAATCGAGGGTAATTTTTTTCTATGTCAAACGATAACAGCCGCAAATTTAAACAGAACCTACTACTCTTTTGCATATAGCCCTGAATTGTAGAGTTCTCAAGACCTGTTGTTTTTGGTGAAGATCGGTTAAGGGAAAGGGGTAATTTACCGGCAACGTTTTATGTTTTAAAAAGGGTATTTTCTATGGCAAACTATAACAGCCACAGATTCAAACAGAATCAAATAAGTTTTTGCATGCAGCCCTGATTTGTAGAGTACTCAAGACCTATTGTTTTTGGTGAAGATCGGTTAAGGGAAAGGGGTAGTTTACCAGCTACGTTCTATGTTTTAACAAGGGTATTTTCTATGGCAAACGATAACAGCCGCAAATTCAAACAGAATCAAATAATTTTTTTGCATACAGCCCTGAATTGTAGAGTACTCAAGACCTATTGTTTTCGGAGAAGATCGGTTAAGGGAAAGGGGTAGTTTACCTGCAGCGTTTTTTTATCAAGAGTAATTTTTTTTTTGGCAAACGATAACAGCCGCAAATTCAAACAGAATCAAATAATGTTTTGCATACAGCCCTTAATTGTAGAGTTCTTAAGACCTTTTGGTTTTGGTGAAGATCGGTTAAGGGAATAGGGTAGTTTACCAGCAACATTTTATGTTTTAACAAGGGTAATTTTTTCTATGACTAACGGTAACTGCCGCATATTCAATCGGAATCAAATAATTTTTTGCACACATCCGTGAATTATAGTGATCTCAAGGCCTTTTGATTTTGGTAAAGATCGGTTAAGGGGAAGGGGTAGTTTACCTACAACCTTTTAGGTTTTAACAACAGTAAAGTACTTGAAAATTCATTTAAACTTTTTCAACCAATGGTAATTGTTAAAAATAAATTAATTTTGTTGCCAGGCAATAAAATTATAATTTTTCATTTTAATGTAAATCATGTATGAGAGAAAATATATCGTTCGTGGCAGGCAAGCATATCTCAATTATGTAATGTTTACGTTTCCATTTTATTATTATGATTACTGGAATAAAAAGGCACTGAACACACACACACACACACAAAATTCGCGTTATTTCTGGCCTCACTCATGTTTATTTTCTTACATTTGCACGGTTTTTAAATGGAAAGTGCCGAAACCCACACCAACATAACGCATGCAAGCCGAAAAATTGTCCAGCGTGGATAGCGATTTGCTTCCTGTGGATCGCTGGGCAGTGTAACTGCATATGTTTACAGAGGAACGATTCATAGACAGAATTTTCGTCTTTAGGGAATGAACCCTCTGCAAGATGCTGAGGGTCCATGAGTGACTTCGTAGCGCTCCTTCTTTTCCGCGTGTTTGTTCTGTGAAACGTACACTGTAGATTCGCAGCTTTACTCTAAGCATCGCTCAATAGGAAATGTTGAAAATTTTTGTCCACGGTGTACCCTCATACACACTAAACCTGCTCTGATGTTTTAATTACGGACATCATAATATTAAAACTTTGGAAACTTGAGCACTACTTAATGGAGATCAAACATTAACTTGTACAAGCCATTAATTTTATGCATATTTTTTATATATATGTGTACAAAGTTAGCGGCAACAAAGAAGTAGTTTTTGTTAAAATTCCTTCCTGGGATGTTTGGCCGAAGTCCAATGTTTTCTACAAAACCAGACGTTTCGGCAATGCCATCGACTTCCATCATCAGTGAAAATCGAGTGCGATAACGTGAGGTGTTATACGTTAGTAACCACAGTACTGTGGTTAAGGCTGAAGCAGTAAGTAGAAAGAAGTAGTTTCTAAGGTAATATTTTATTTTGAAAATGATTTTAAATATAAATCTTAGAACATGGAAGTTATGTATGGTTCTCCATACCGATATTTAAACAATGGTAATTGTTAAAAATAAAATAATTTGTTTGCCAGGCAATAAAATTATAATTTTTTCATTTTAATTTAAATCATGTATGACTGAAAATATAACGTCCCTGGCAGGCAAGCATATCTCAATTATGTAATGTTTACGTTTCCAGAGTTTTATTATTGTGATTACCGCAATAAAAAGGCAGGCATAACACACACACACACACACACACACACACACACACAATTCACGTTATTTCGGGTTATTTCTGACGTTGAAACTAAGTTAATTTGTCAAACATAAAACTCTGTTTATTAGGTCGGGGATATTTTTTTTAGAAATTATCGAACCGATTTCAAGTGAATTATTTTAAATATAAATCTTAGAACATGGTAGTTATGTATGGTTCTCCATACCGATTTTTTCCACGAAACCCTGTCGACAGGCAGAAATTTTTAACCTATGACAGTATGACATGTTGACTCGTCGGCTAATTGACCTGTAACTTTATTTCGCACAGTTTATGTAGTATAATAAGATAGATAACCGTATTCCTACATTGTGTAGTCACCCTCCCCCCCGCCACCCAGCACAACATTCTCTACGTCACGAGAGATTATGAATAAATTTTCGATCTCAGCAGCTGTTTCCAGTCACATGAGGATTCCAATTCCGGCGGAACAAAACTCGGTCAGGTCACATACGGACGACGCCGGAGGACAGCTGTACGCTACGCAATATTGTGACAACAGCGCTGACAATCTCGCTTCGCGTTATTACGAACCGTTGTCGAGTAATATTTGTTCTATCGTGTATTACGGCCTACTGTTGTCGCTGCTAATGCGACGGACTGTTTAGCGTGTACGAGCGCGCGTTCGTGCAGAGGCAGAGGCAGAGGCAGAGGCAGAGGCAGCAGCGTTTGCAAGTCAATGTGCAGCAGCAGTTATTTAAAGATTTACCAGAGCAAAGCTGAGTAAACACACGAATGTAAACACACTTTGCTGCACCCTGCCTGTGCACAACACGCCCTCCGGTTCCCATGCAACGTTTCCCCGGCGCGAGTTGTACCGTACTTAACACGTCATTATTGCACACACACGCATGCACGACAGCCAAGTAAATGTGTTTTCCAACAAAACACGTGTTTTAAATAAGCTGTATGGTACAAAAAAAAGATTACATACACATTTGTGAATCAGTCAGATTAAGGGCACTTGCATTCCGGATTACCGAAGTGCACTTTTCTCCGTACCACAAACTCCCCCGTCGGGGGTGAGAGGGATTCACGTTGATTGTAAAGAGAATAACAGAATTTATTTGTTGTTTAAACCAATATTGTCCTGGACTACGACCCCAAAAAATCAGTATTTTAAATTTTCACGTGTACAAAATATTAATACTGACTTAATACTGACTGTCCTAATATTGACTTAATACGTACGTGATAAATATACTCAATTGCACTCAGCTCACCTATCGCATTAGGTAGGTAATATGAAGGATTTTCTAAGTAAATTTTACATTTATATGACAGCGCTAGAATAGTTAGTAAATTACAACCAATTAAAAATTCAAAAAGAATTAGCGAACAAAAAGAATTTAGTAAAATGTTTCTCAAATAATTGCCATTCAAAGAATAATTCTAACATTTTTGAGAATGCTGCCCAATTAACGTAGTCTTCTTCTTCTTTTTCTGATACCTTATCTTATCTTTTATCTTTAATATGCGTTTGCCGCTGTTTCTTTCCATAGAGAAATTCAATCTCTGTTTTATTGCCATTTCTTGGACGGCTGTTTGATGTTTTCTGAGCGGCATCCATTTCCTTCGTATCCTCTGTCTTATTTTTTTTCCATATTATTGCAACTACGTTAGTTCGGATGTTTTTGTTTTTAAATCGCGACAAACTATAATGTTAACTTTTGTCTTACGTATAGTAATTTTAACTTTAATTAAAGGTTTGACTAATTCAATTACATGTCTAACATGCCCAAAGCATTGTAAGTCTGTGTGTTTCCGTATATGTTTTCCTTAATAAAATATAGGCGTTGGAGTACATCCACAATTTTTCGTTTCTCAGCCTACTTCCTCGTGTTCTACTTGCAGTCGTCGATTCTTTTCTTCCAATTCCATAGTTCTTAGTTGTGCTTCGTTTTCTCGCCTTCGTCAGACATAAGGTTGCCATAGTATTACACAGACGAAAGAAAGAAGAACCGATCAACTAACTCACATCTTGAAAGATATTCTAATTGTACTGGCACCGGCAGATAATTTAACAGTCAGGTGACGCTGTGAGGGCCCAGCTACTCTGACGGGGACACGTTGGCGAGAACGGTCTTGGAAAATATGGAAATCTGTGCAGCGTCACGGCGTAAAGTAAATTCATTAAACCGGTTGGCGTCGAGTGCGCTGGAAGGTTGCGCCGGGGACTCGACTGACCGCAATAAAACATTAATTCGGTCGCTTCTCTTGTCGTTATTGCTTGCTGTTTCTGTTGTTGTCGTATTTCACGGTCGTAAATTTTGTTACGATTTGATATAGAAGTTGTCGCTGCAGCTGTCCAATATTGTATTGTCACACCATAAGTCACTTGTAGCCTCTCCGCAACTACAAACTTCAATTTCACTCTTTCTCTCCAGTTCTCTCATCCTCTCCCCTCTCTTCTCTCTTTCGCTCGCGTTCTCTCTCTTTCTCCCTCTTTCTGTACCTCCTTGCTGAGAATAAGACACGACGTTTCCTTCAAAACGTATTTCGACTTCCTGTATAGATGTGACTGTAACTTCAGCATGACACAACAATGCTTTCTTTCCCCTTGTCTTGTTTTCGTCGGATCTCATTTACTGTCGCCATACACTTTCGGTTGCTTCTTTTGCAATTTTCAGTTAGTAACGAATAACATTATTTTTATTTTTACTATTTATTTAATATTTTATTTATTTATTTAATCCAATCTCCCTCTCACCATGGGATCTAGGGAGAAGTTGCAAAAACTCAAAACAGAAAAAATTCTCGTAATTCAGGAAACAAAAACCTTAACACAGCATCATTTATAAACAAATAATTGATCACGATACAGCCATGACCTGTCACGTTAACAATACAAAAGATAGAAATAAAAAGAGGAAAGAACATGATAAATGTGATACTGTACCATAACATCTCGACACAAAAGAAATTATATTGCACAATAGGCGTAAATCCAGCTAAATTATAACTCAAAAAGTCCTTAGGCCTACTTATACCACCGCAAATCAGCAAGGAACGTTTCCAATGCATTAATTTTTCCACTATTTATAACTTTCCTTCAGCTTACTCCCTGTTGTTTATACGAGGCATTTTCCACTTTTACGTGGTTCATGCTTGTTTAAGGTGCCTTAAAATTAACATTTTTATGTGAAATCTGTTGAAAATGAACAAAACCGAAAATTAATCGTGGCTCAGTGGCCAGCGGCCTCCCCTTCAGAGCGGTTCTAAGCCACCTCAGATATCTTGTACAAATAACCTTATAGTAAAACGTATCATTTTTAAAATTTTCAAAATCAATGTATTAAATACCATCAAAAAATCATCTTGATTAGAATTAAAATTTAATTTCGCGCCCTCATGGGTGTAATTTTATATGATATGTTTTTAACTTCAAGTTAAAAGTTCCGTTGTTTTTGAAATATTGTAAATATAAATAGGAGTAATTATGAATGTTACATTGTTATAACATTGTTATGAACTGTTAAATTGCTATAAGTTACTAAATGCTACAAATGTTACATTTACAATCCAGCAAGCCGATTTCAACAAAGAGGTACCGACTAATAGAAATCACATTATTAACGATCGATGATTGAACGAGGGAAGAAAGCTCTGAGTTTTAATCTACCGTTTGGCATATGTCTGACTGTCTATCGGTTTGGGCTATGTGTCACAATAACTTTAGAACGCATCAAACGAATTTTGTAAATTGTTGTAAGCATGTACGCATGAAAAACTGCGAGCGGTCTAAAGTTTGAAAGACCGAATAAGTCCATGTGGGTATCAAATTAAAGGCAACTTTAACCGAAATATGAATTTAGTGTAAGTTTTTTAAAAATTTCAAAATTTTTGATCCCAATTTCTGAATAGGGGCTAAAAGTTTGCGGAAAACCGTAGAAATCGAGTCGGATGCTAGAATAAAGGGAATTTTAACACAAATCCAATTGTTTGGAATATTTAGCGTTTATTATATTGCTGATCTACAATTGTTACTTTACTAAACAAAAATAATATAGTAAATATTGGTATGGAGAACCATACATGACTTCCATGTTCTAAGATTTATATTTAAAATCATTTACGAAATGAAATGTTTCCATAGAAACTACTTCTTTCCACTTATTGCTTCAGCCTTAACCACAGTACTGTGGTCACTAACGTATACCACCACACGTTATCGCACTCGATTTTCACTGATGATGGCAGTCGACGGCACTGCCGTAACGTCTGGTTTTGCAGAAAACATTGGACTACGGCCAAACAGCCCGGGAAGGAATTTTAACAACTACTACTTTGTTGCCGATAACGTAGTACACGTAAGGCCTATACAATTTATCCCCTCCCCCTTCAACTATAATTTTCATTTATAGAAAATTACCCCCACTCCGTTCAACTAGCCTCTTCATTTATAGATATTTCATCTACGTTTCTACAGTGGATTATTAAGATCTTCTTATCAGGATACTTTATTTATAAAAATTAAGTACTTTACTCTTGTTACAACAAAAAATGTTTCAGGTAAACTACCCTTTCCCCGTAACCGATCTTCACCAAAATCAATAGTCCTCTACAACTCAGGCATATATGTAAAAAATTATTTGATTCTGTTTGAAGTTACGGCAGTTATCGTTCGTCATGAAAAAATTTCTCTTGTTACAACATAAAATGCTGCAGGTAAACTACTCCTTTCCCTTAACCGATCTTCACCAAAATTAGCAGACCTTGAGTTCTCTACAATTTAGGGATGTCTGCAAAAAATTATTTGATTCTGTTTGAATATGCGGCAGTTATCGTTCGTCATAGAAAAAATTACCATTGTTAAAACATAAAACGTTGCAGGTAAACTACCCCTTTCCCTTAACCGATCTTCACCAAAAACAATAGGTCTTGAGAACTCTATAATTCAGGCCTGTATGCGAAACATTATTTGATTCTGTTTGAATTTGCGGCTGTTATAGTTTGCCATAAAAAACAATTACCTTTGATAAAAAGAAAGTTACAGGTAAACTACCCCTTCCCCTTAACCGATCTTCACCAAAAACAACAGATCTAGAGTACTCTAGATTTCAGGGCTATATGCAAAAACTTATTTGATTCTGTTTGAATTTGCAGCTCTTATCGTTTGCCAAAAAAATCTACAGATAGACAGACATAGACACACAGACACTTTTCGAAAAATTACTTTTTTTCATGTATTGAGGGTAGCACAATCAGAATCTGCAATTATCTCGAACACGATTTTTTTGCCATCACCATACTTCCATTTCCTTATGGAACATGGAAGTAAAAATGATTTTCGTAATTTTGCCGATTTCGAAAAATTATCTGATGTCAAAATTTATCCAATAATAAATGTACTTTCTTTCAAAATGGTGAGCTATTTTTGCAACTCACGGACCAATTATACTCTTTCGAATCCTAACGTTTATTTTGTGACAAATGCACATGCAAACAGACACATACATTACAGTATATTATAGTGTATATGTACATTATATTATAGTGTACTAAATGGCACCAGGTGTTATAAAGCCTGTAAAGTTTACGAAAAGTTTAGTTATTGGGCATCGAAACTTCATAAAAGATAGAAATTGGGAGCAAATTACCTGGATATATATTAATATATGAAGCATGCGTGCGTGCGTGTGTGTGTGTGTGTGTGTGCGTGTCTGTCTGTCTGTCTGTCTGTCTGTCTGTCTGTCTGTCTGTCTGTCTGTCTGTCTGTAACAGTAATATCAATGTTTTTATAAACCTACTTTATTTTTTCTTTCAATATCTAACAACTTCCGTCCCTCACAACGATGAGGCATTCTCAGTGTCTCCTTAGTACAGGCAAACTGCTTGTCCATGGAAGTATGAAAAAGTATGGTACAGGGAAACACGAAACAATATGGTAAACCGGAAAACACAGTTGATATTAAAGTCCACGAAAATTAGGAGCAGAGTATTACGTATTGCGTACTTGTGTACGTGAGCGCGCGCGCTTGTGTGTCTGTCTGTCTGTCTGTCTACTTGTCTTTCTATATGTTTGCCTGCGTTTGATAACGATAGCTTAGCCCAGTTGTGAAATTTTCTAACGTTATAAAGAACTGGTTCTACTTATTTACGGAGGCAAATAGTCGGAATGTCAGTACCCCACACAATGCCACGATCGCATCTCTGTTGACTGTCAAAAACAGAAACTCCGCGTCGACTGTCACAGCGTCTCATCCGGATGGTGTCAACTCGCGTCCGGGTTGTGACGTGAGCCGTGCGCGCGATCCGTTCCCCTGTTCTTACTCAGGCGGAAGTGGAACAAAGAGAGGGTCAAAGAGATTCCTTTCCCTGGGGATTCGAGTCCGACTTAATGCAGACAGGGGTGAAATCCGACGACAAAAACCGAGGTCCGCAGCCTGGCTCGGACCTCCACCCTGCGATTGGCAATCACTCTAGATGTCCTACGCGCTTATTTCCGCCCCTATACCATATTACACACATGACTAACACCGTTTTACGATTATTGTTTTCCCGATAGTTTGGAGGAGAATACACGAAGTACAGAAAACAGTAGCATACTATAACACTGTCCGTTTTACAAATCTAATGCGTTGTTGATTTGACACGTTTCATGTATATTACTTGCAATGGAAACGAATGCTGTGACGACGGTCTCACTGATCGTCGTATGGTGCAGTGGAAAACAAAATACAGACACCAGTCGAGTCATTAATATCCGGCTTTAGTTATCAAGATAACAGTTTATAATCATCTTGTACAATAATCCAAGTTAAACTTGTTCACACGCAATAATAATGTAAATTATAAAGCATTCCGCGTTATAATCACATTTCACTACTACATCACTTGAGACGCACTGTGTAAATCGTCCGACGTAACTCAACTGAGTAATCGCCGACGTAAGACTGGCTCTAAGCGGCAGGTCTCGTTATTTAAATATATAGCACAAGTGTCCATAATACGCGTCAACACTACTCGAAAACACTAGAGCGTAATCTATTGCGGCCTTGAACACAGTGCGCCGACCGGTATGGTCTGGAATAGCCTCGTTGACGCACGTTAAGTGTCACGTACGCACCAAACATTACAGCTGGTTCTGGTGGGGTAGCCGAGAAACATGTAGAACGTTCTGTAATGACGTAACAGTACGTTCCTTTCATCTTGCGTGTTGCATATAGTGAGGGGGTTTCCGTGTTGGAGGTGCGTAATTTCCGAGCTCGTAATGATCACAATGATATTCTAACTCAAAGACAAAGTTTGACGCGTTCGACAGTTTGCAATTTATTTAATACATAATTGTCTATTAATTGTTTGTAAATTAATTGTTATTAACTAAATTAATTGTTATTGTAAATTAATTGTAACTAATTGTTATTGTAATTTAATTGTTGTTAATATAACCAGAATCTATTGAAGCGCAATTTAAGCTTAAAGTGTCCCTGGTTTTAATCTATTTAATCTACTCTAAGGAGACCGCTTTCGCACTATACTGAAGAAGAATAAATTAGTATATTTTTTGAAGGGAAGCAGAATAAAGGGGCTGTAAATATCTGGTTAATAACGACGTAGATTGGCGGTAATGAAAAAGGCATTCTATGCATACATCTACGTTTATTAACATTTTAAATTTTATTATTTTTAATGTTATAAGGTTACATGTACGTACAACTGGAAATCTATAGACTACATTTACAACACGCTTCACTATTCAACAACTGCCAAATCGTATAAACAACTGTAAACATAAACAAAATGGAGCCTTAAAAACGTAACTGAGCTGTCGAAGGCAAACTATTAAAGAAAGTTATGAAATTTGACAGTCAGAAAATTTCGTTATTAACTTGTTAACTAATTTCTCTCGTAAAATAAATCGCACTGAGAATATGGTGATATCCCTTAAGTCTAATTTAAATAACCAAAATATTTCTAAAATAAAATAATAACTTCTAATATCTCTTTTAAGTGAAAAAGCCTGTTCTCATTATTGAAATAGGTAACATTTAAAGTCAATGTATATTTATTATTTATTATCACTCAAGTTTTATATAATTTTAAGACAGATGTTTAGGAATTTATTTAAAATGATTGTTACTTTAACTCTGCAGGAAATAACGATTTTTGTTGCATCTCGTATTACTGTATTTTTATTACAAGTACTCTATTTATTAAACACAAAGTTCTATTTGTATGTGTACTCAGGCGCGCGCGTGAATACATATATATTTATTTTCCTTTTCTGTTTTTCTTATTGGAAACACGACAATTTAAAACCATGACAATCTGTGTTCCAACCACGCTTCGAGTTACCGCGTAGACAACAAAAAACATCTACATACACTTTGAACTCTTTACGTGTCGAGCAAAACGCGTACATTCAAAATGCGTCTACATAAGATAAATAAAATTTTCCACGAACTCTAAATAGAATTTAAGCGCCGCTGATGTAAAAACTGTTTGTGCGGGAAAGACGCGCTCGCACGTGAACACCCGTGTCTCCGCGTAATAAATAAAGAAGTGCGGGCACACTTTGAACTCGATATCTGGCGGCCGAACGTGTCCTATGTAAATTGTTTTAATTTGCCAGGTACAGCATAATTATTTTTGAAAAACGCTGCACCGAACTCGTTTACAAAGAGCGCGCCTCGACACAACCACCACCGATGAAACTCCGCCGCCACTCACCCACCTTCCACCCTCGTTGTAACACCCCTGAAGGGTTGAATTCACTTTGTTTCGATCCGGGGACGAGTTTTGCGTTTTAAAGGCATAATCGAAGTGTGTATTGTTTTCCTTTTGTTATAACTACGCTTAGATAAAACTCACTACAACCGCTGTAAGTAGCAGGGGTGACGTCGCTTCCGTAGATACGATAATTTTTGTGTTACCACGATACACATTTAAACACATATGGAACGTTATATTAAGTAGTGAATTTATAACGGATGGGGAGAGAATTTGTATTTCTGAAAACATATTCTGACACTGTATCAGTTTCCAAAACATATACGAATTCGCATAATCATTTATGTATATCATACAATAATAATCTTCTTATATTTATTTAGGGTACTTAGCAATCTCCTTTATTCTAAAGTTGTCATAGATAATTGCCGAACAGCAAAGTGATTCACACTCGTCCAAGCTTTTTGTTGCCTCGCCCATTGTTAAACCTTAACCACGGCCACCCATTGAGACTTCGGGACTTGATAATGGTGGATACATCGAAAGGCTTCGCTCAATGCTAACAAATTAGCTACTCGCCATCCGACTGTAACAACTCTGGAACAACAAGACTGTAAGAACAGTTATAAAGTACAGAAACTACATATACTGCTTTTAAATTGTATTTACATCTGTTCTAATTTTTATTAAACTGTCTTTAGTATTTACTCCTCTGAATAAATAAGCACTTAACACATGAAAATATAACGACGTCTGAAGTATAAAGAACGTTTTCACCAGTAAAACATTTCCCAAGAGAGATCTTTAATTCCAAAATAAACTATAAGACCGACTCGCTGAAACAAAATTTAAAGATTGGCTTACTTTATTATTTTCTGTTTAATTTGTCCGACAGTTACAATCAAGAAACTATGGCGCACAAATTCGTACAAAAATAACAAAATCCAAAAGTCTCCCTCTATCAAAAGAGAATAGAACAAGAACGAATGGTCAGCCTATACTGTGAATAGTAATTCTTAAATACGAATAAGTCGTTGCAATTGAATTAGCAGTGGTTACTATGACACTGATGAGTAAGATGATGCTGATGATGCCATCGACGAGGAAGTGTAACGTGATGGTTTGGTTCTCATGATGGTGATAACGATTATGGCAATGATAATAACAACTGTTTGTTCTTGGTTTGTTAGATCCAAGAATTATAAAAATTATAATTCTTATCTTCTGTTTCTAACAAGTTTCCGATAATGTCTACTTACCATCTTTCTCTGACATCCCCAGTTTTTCTGAGCCCATTCTTTTAAGAACTTCATGTGTAATCTTATCGGTCCATTTAATGGTTGCCATGTGCTTGAAGCACCATAAATAAATTTAGTTTCCTCTATTGCTTAGTCCGCACAGCCCACGTTTCACAACCATATAAGCCTACACTCCATACGCATGCTTCAAGGAATATTTCTCTAATTTCAAGACTGTTACTTTTGGGAGTTAAAATCCTTTTCTTTTTGTTGAAGTCGCTTCTTGCTTGGGCAATTCTACTTCCTACTTCTACTTTACTCCGGTTGTCCTTAATGATCTTTATTCCTAGACAAATAAATGAGTTCAATTGTTCAAGTAGATCATTACCCATACTAATTCGTATTTTAACTTCCCTAATAATGCGTTCGCAAAGAATAATAATTTGTATTTACATAATAATAATAATAATAATGTTACTATTATATTATCAATATTATAAGGTAATTGAAAATTGACTAGAAAACACGGCAATGAATGTGGTACTGAAATGACGATGGTAAATCTGACGTGAACCGCCTACATGATGGAGTTATACCGTAATACAACTAAAGGCTCTCCGTTCCGTGCTTCGTAAATAAATTTGCACCGCTTTTGGTGCTCCATTTTTTCATTTTTCTCGCGCCCGATATTTCGTTCATCTTTCTTGCTTTCTAGTGTTATCAGTAGTGCATCACGTTCCTGTAGTGATAGTAATAATAGTAATGACGAGAAGTTATTATTATAATGTTACTTCCGTCGTTTATATTGTAGTATCTTCCGATAATGATAATCTATTTCTTGATACAGTAATTTAGGCGCACCGTGCATACGTATCCAGATAAATGTCACTAATATTTCTTACAAAATTATCACCGGCAATTTATTGGGACAGGGATGATAACGCCGAGAGTTATGTATCTGATCAGCAACGGAGGCACGTACTTCCATATTACCGCACGTCCGTGACGGTGTAATCAATTTACATAGTCGGCGGCGACCCAGATTGCAGGATGGAAGCCAACTTGTAGACTGTTTGTTATCGACGCAGATTTTTGTCCGAGTATTGCACGGGGCGGTTTCTCGTTGATTAAGTGTCGCCTCGCACGAGATAACGCCAAATATTAATCACCGCGTAAGTATAAGTTATGCGTCTCACAGTCGACCTTAATCGATTTCTTGTTACTTCGTCTTAGTTATTCATAAGGTAGTAAGCGGAAATCTACCTGTTATAAATTTACCCCGTAAAGTCGTATATACACTTATGGAATGGAGGAATTAAATATGGGGCACTCGATGGTGGGAACAAAAACTAATATCAGTAAAAAGAAAAAGTAATTCTTCTTCTTTTTCTTCTACACTTCAGAGATTAGGAAATGTGCCTGTTCCGACTTCACATTTTCAGATCCACTTCTTTCTTATTCTCCCTACATCCCTTCTTCCAAAAGGATTGTGCTTCTTTACAAAGTACTGGTACTTTATCTTCATCGATGCGACTGAAATACTGTCTCCATTTCCCCCTGTATTCTTCAATTTTCTCATTTAGATTATATATATTTAATTCTTCCCGTATATCTTTATTTCTTATATGATCCCTTCTTGACCATTCATTAACCTTTCTACCCCTTCGAAAGGTAATTCGGAAGGAAATTAAGTAATTCATTCTTCAAAATTAGGCAATGATGTGTTATCAATGCGTGCAACAACGTTTCCAATGTATCTTTATAAAGTAAAGTAATGTAATGTCTCGGCTGCCATAATATGCAACCTTCTTCTGGCAACAAATAAATTGCAACAAACTAGTATCCACTAACCTAGCAGAATAGTGTTTGTTCCGATGTTGTAAGATCATTGTTGTAAGATCATGAACCACAATGTGACCTGTTATCACATATTGACGAAGAACTTCGATGTCTAGAAAGAGCACGAAGAGATACTGGGTATATCTGAGGAGACAATTTGAGAGAGGTATATCTGGTGGAGAGGTATGAAAAGGCATATAAAAGGTGTATATGGTGGCATGACCAGATAACTAGAGGAAGGAAAGTACAGATATACAATACTATCGTAAAAATATTCTGTTGTATGGTGCTGAGAGTTGGAGAATGACAGAAGCGGACTAAAGGAAAATACTAGCTGTAGAGATGGATGCACTAAGGAGATCATGCAGAGTATCCAGGCGAGAGAAAATGAGAAATGAACAGTTTAGAGAAATGATAAATGTGAAACATGCAGTAGTAGACGAAATAGAAAGAAGACAGTTAATTAGGTTTGGACATGTTAAACGGATGGGAGGAGAAAGGTTGCCAAAAAGGATAATGGAATGGTTACCCCCAGAGAAGAGGAAGAGGGGAAGACTCAGATGATCATGGGGAGAGAGTATCCAGAAACCTCTAAGTGCGAGGAATCTGACCGAAGAACATTGTCAGGGCAAAAAATATTGGAAAGTCTGTAAATCGGACAGCGACGACAGACGCTATAAACCGATGTTATTATATATATATATTGCAACACATCTTTCATTATGGATTATGAGTTTTACATGGACCTGGTTAGGGTATATCATGCCAACACTTACCTGCAGTATATGGCACTTTTCTGCTTTGCCGGCTATTAGGTGTGGGATTTGGGCTTATTAGGTATCAGGTAACGAGTTGGGACGATGTGTTTCCAAAAGAATTATTTTAGGAAGCTGAGTTGTATAAATTGTGAATAAATGAAAACTACCTTTTTAGTCTATCATTCCAATGATTATAATTGTCACCCTCAAGGTACTTATCTTTAAACAAATCATAATAATAAAAAGAATTTCAAATATTTAACACTATTTACGGCGGGTTCCACCAATTTATATTCTTTCTTGAATATTACTTTACACATATTTTCTCTAGTGATATATTGTTATAATGCTTACGTCTAACAATCACTTATTAAAATCATATATCTTAGTACATAATTTATAAGTTCCTGAAAATAATACATACAATACACAGTATATACACAAAACATATAACATGGAAATATACACACATATATGGGCAGTTTCACACTGTCTGCCTGTAATTATAATTCATTTATAAAAATCTTTTTTTTTTGTTATATTGAATTTAATTATTTAATAAAATGGAAATACTGAATTGATTTCATTCTATGAAATCCGTAACCCTGTTCTTTATACATGAGAAAATAAAATACGAACTTTTTAAATGAATATAACAAGGGTTATAGTTATCGTTATCTCTATGGTAATTATTATTAATCTAAACATTTTTATTAAGGGTAACTCCCTTTTAATTATTCTACTCTTCAGCCTGCTTGGCTATCAACAATAATTAATATGAAACAATAAAATTTGTGACATCTAATATCTTGATAACACTCTTAGAGCTTCTCTGCACTCTCCCTTAATTTATCACATTTAATTTATCAAATATAATTTTTTATACAGTGCACAATCTCATGAAATCATTTGCTTAGAGTCTTTCTGCACTCTTATTAACATATTATTATAATAATCACACATTATCTAAATGTTCTGTCTTTTAGAATAAATGTCTCTATATGATATACAGTACAACACTTAAAAGTGTCTTTAGGCTTTAGTCATACCGCCTATATAATTAAATGTTTATCAATTATTTAAAACTGTTCAATTTCGCTTATAGCGGCTTTTCATTTACTTGTTGTGTTTTACAACATTATTATGAACCCTGAACCATATCAGGTCACCTGTTTTGATGATTTCATGTTACACAGATGTACACGGGTCTCAGGCGTCGGCGTTGAGTACAGCTATTCCTCTCGAAACCTCCGTCAGCGTCGCTTAGCGGTGTATGAACAGCTAGGCTAGGCGTCGTTCCTTTATCGTCATGGACACAGCGTCTCTGGCCTCGGGTATAGTCTGATGTCCGTAGTACGTAGTTGTAGTAACTCAGGTGTCTGCCGGTCTCATTGAAGCGTCTTCTGCAGCGTATCGTTCCGTGTGTACGACTCAACGAATACTTTATGAATGAGAGAGATGCTCGTTTTGGCTCGCTATATAAAATCTTATCTGTACCCTTTTAAATGTACAATTGTAGCAGATAACGCTTATTATGCGTACTCCAGTTAGAACGATAAACATTGATAACAATGTTTCGTTATAACACTCCCCCACTTGCTTTAAAAAAAAATTGTTTGTGCTTTACAGAACAACATATTTTTTTTTTTTTTTTTTTTTTCTATGTTTAGTACATACACAGTCAGTTATATTACATGTTTATTAGAAAGAATATAAAATCTTATCTTAAAGTAACAATCACATATGGGTATTATTGGATATAATGACGCAGAGATGACGCATGGTACTTTCCGACGTCCTTTTGCTTCACTGGGTCATATACCATGTAGGTGTGTGGTCCTAGACGACTCCTTAGTTCATATGGGCCACAGAATAATCTGAAGAATTTCTTGGAAGTGTTTAATATACTACTTCCCACCGGATTTGTCTTTATCAATACCTTATCACCAATCTGGAATCTTGTCAATCGGTGAGTTCTATTATACCGGTCTCTCCTTTTACCTGCTTGATGATATAACTGTCGTTCAGCTCTGTTTATTTTTATTTGAATTGGCAAATCTACATTATAATTTTCCGGTTTATTAATCATGTTGTGCCAGAATCTTTTAGGTATTTTATTCTCACTTAATTCTAACGGTGTGTATCCTGTAGCTTCACTATAATTGTGGTTCATTGCATCTTCGAAAAATTGTAGATAGTCAGGCCATTTACTCTGTTGATTGTAGCAATATAACCTCATGTACTTGCCTAACTCTCTATTTATTCTTTCAGCAAGATTAGTTTGTGGATGCCTTATGGATGTAAGTACAGGTTTTATACCTTGTCTTGTCAATGCGTCCTTCCATAATTTATTACCAAACTGCTTACCTTGATCTGTCAACACTTTATCCATTTTTCCATACTTTGGTATATACTTCTGGGTGATGACGTTCAGAACAGATTTCATGGTGGGTCTTCGTACAGCATATAACTTTACTAGCTTGGTAAACACATCTACCGTCACAATTATATGGCGGTACCCACGACTTGATCGCGGGAGTGGTCCAAGGAAATCAAGTGCAACTATATCCCCCTTCTTCTTAGTTCTGATACTCCCCATTTAAACGCAAGTGTTTAAATTCGGATGTTTGGCTGTTTGACAATCATGGCATTTCCTAACAATTATTTTAATTTTTCTGAACATATTATTACAGGTGAAGGCTTCTTTCATAGTTAAATAGCACTTCAATGGAGATGCATGAGCTAGACTACGATGACATGGCATAATTAATTGCTGTAACATGTCATGAGATAGCACAACTTTCCAATCATAATTAATAAGCTTAAATAAAATTCCATCTTTCACACAATAATTTATAGGTAACGGATTATTTTTTATATTCTGTAATCGCTGATCTTTATCTTGCTCTCTAGCGAGATTACGTAGTAATTCTTGTACTTCTCTCTCGGGTTTGTATGTTATGTTGCTAAGTACCCTGACATCTTGTGGTTTAGCTTCATGTGTTTCTTCTTTTTCTTCTATATAACGGCTTAAGGTATCAGCTACTTCATTGTCTTTGCCTTTGCAGTATTTAATGGTGAAAGAATATTCCCCAATGGCAAGTATCCATCGCATCAACCTCGCACTCTTTACCTTACATGTTAATAGGAAAGATAAAGCCTGATGATCTGTATGAATTTCAAAATGAGTTCCGCATAGATAGAATCGGAACTGGGATAATGCATATACAATAGCTAGTACTTCCTTTTCTGTAGTGCAGTACTCTATCTCCGCTCCTCGGAATACACGACTGGCATAGGCGATGACCCTTAAGTCTCCTTTTGAGTCTTTTTGATACAATACACTTCCCATTGCATATTGACTTGCGTCTGCATATAGCACATAATCGCCGTCTTTCTTCGGATGGTGTAGCATTAAATTTTGTTTAAACAATGTTTTGACTCGATCCACTGCTTCAGTGTGATGCTGCTCCCATCTCCATTTTCTCTTCTTTTGTGTTAACTCCAGCAGAGGTTTTACTGTTGCTGCATAGTCAGATGAGAAGCGTCGGTAATAACCAGTCAATCCTAGGAAAGCTCTTACTCCTTTTACATTTTTAGGAATAGGGAAATTTAGGATACTTTGGATCTTGATAGGATCAGGTTTGATACCTCGTTCGGATATAATATGACCAAGGAACTTGATATTGGTTTTTAGGAATTCACATTTTTTATAATTGAGGGAAATTTTGGCTACTCTAAATTTCTCAAAAATAACTCGTAATTGATTTACATGTTCCTGAATAGTTTTCGACACGACGAGTATGTCATCTACAAATACCATTGTGTAAGGTGACACCTCCTCTCCAAGTGCATTTTCTAGACATCGTACAATAGCAGACAAGCTAGTGCTTAATCCAAACGGTACTACGTTGTATTCATAGGTCTTGTTTTTGTAGAGGAACGCCGTATACTTGCGGTCACTCTCTTGTATTGGTATCTGCCAGAAACTAGAAGTAAGGTCTAATTTTGTTAAATATCTAGCTCCTTCACATTTAGCAAATAACTCTTCAGCATTTGGAGCGCAGTCGTACATCTTTTCAACAACGTTGTTAAGGTTACGCATATCCATACACAGTCTAATCGCATCATCTTTTTTCTTGATTACTACAAGTGGATTCAGGTAATTGCTATGTGATCTGCGGATGACATTGTTATCTAACATACGCTGAATTTCTTGATCTACCTGCTCCTCGTATTTCATTGGAATCGTATATGTGCGTCTGACGAACTTGGACGGGTCAGTTACCTTAATTCGATGCTGGTAGACGTGAGTTTGAGTTGGTACTTCGCTAAAGATGTCCTCATATTCTTCTAACAGATCATTTATGTGTTATTCTCCTGGCTGATCTTCTACTTCTTCTGGATGTGTCCGTTCTTCGGCTACTGTGATCTTGGGTCTACTAATTTTAAGTATTTCCGGTTGTGGAGGATTCTGTTCTTTAACAGGTGCTCTTAAATCTATAGTTTTACATATATTATTAACTGTACATGTCATTTGTCCATCTTTCATATTGATAACAGCATTTAGTCGGTCTAGCGCATCCACTCCCAGAATGCAGTCATATATTAGCTTATCAACTATCAGTACAGGTAATTCTATCTCTAATCCTTGACAGGTAATACTAACATACATCTGATGGTTTACTTTTTCCATCGATTTATTTGCTGTAGTTATTTGTATCTCCCGTGTAGGCAACTTCGGTACATTTTTAAAATGAGCATTATGAATTTTTACCCATGCACTATTGATAATTGTGACCTCACTCCCTGTATCAACTAATGCGTTAACAGGTACATTATTAACATACAGTTTTATTTGTGGACATACAGTATTATTTATTGAATTAATTTTATCGGTCATAAATAATTCTTCCCTAAGATCAGGTGGGAATATACCTCCTATACAGACTCCAGAATGTAGTCATTGATTTTCAGTCTTCGATGTGGAAGGTTTATTACGTTCATCAGTGTTTCTCGGTGTCTCTTTCTGTTTTTTCTCAACGGTAATCGCCTGCGTATTTGCATTCCTATCGGATGTCCATGGTTTCGAAAATCGTTTCGACGAATTCGGCCATCGGTAACCTCCTTTGTAATTACCTCTTTCATTATTTTGCTCCTGCTTCTCATATGTTCGTCCATCTTCATGGCGTCTATCATATGACACATTTTTGTTTTTCGGATATTTTTCATTGTCTGTACGTCTATCTTCTCTGCCTTTATCTTCTTGGCGATATCTTTGCGAATACCACGTACCTCTATCTTGATTTTGGTTCCGGTTATCTCGCTGAACTCCTCTTGGTGGGTCTCGTTCACGGATTACACCCTCCATCTGTGTTAAAAGTATTAATAGATCTTCAATGGTAGCTATACTCTGAACATGTATAGCTAGTTGGATGTTCCTGCTGAAATGATTAGCAAGCTTAATGACTAATTCTTTTTGTGTTAAAGTGGGACGTAAATGTTTACTCCTTTCTACTAACATAATGACGTATTCATCTTCAGACAGCTTACCTGGATTATATTTACCAAATTCCAGTGTATTTCGTATTCTCATTTGTATGTATTCATTCCAATACCTCCGTTCGAATGCTAGTTTAAATTCCTCATACGTTTTTAAATCGTCATTCACCATCGCGAACCAACTGGCTGCTGCATCTTTTAATTAACGGCTTACAAAGTCTATTTTATCTTTGTCACTGAGAATAGATCCAATACTATCCATTTCTTTCTCACATTTGATACGAAATTCAATGGGATTTTCCCCTCTGGATCCTCTAAAATAGTTAATGGGTCTCTCTTCTCTAGGTACGGTCGAGTATACTAACGCTTGTGTTGGTAGTCTTCTCACTTCTCGTGTAAGTCGGTCTACTTCACCTTTTAACTTGACTTCCAGCTGAGCTACCCTGTTGTCATGGTGTTGGATAGATTTCTTGATGGTGTCGTCTGCTGCGGCGAGACTTTTTGTTTCTTCTTCAATTTTCATGGTCTTCCTGACATTACTCTGCACCAACTCGCTGATGACTTGTATCTTGGTATCTTGTCGATGCGTAATTTTTTCGAGTTTCTGGTTCAGTATGTCGGCCATAGATTTAAAATTTTGTTATAGTCTTTTTCGCTGCTCTTCGAAATTTTCATTCATCACCACCGCTTGTTGTTTTAGAGACTCTTTAACTTTAGCTTCTAAGGTCTCCATTCGTTCCATAATTTCTACCTTACTTTCAGCATTATACGCGTATAGTTTCTGAATTTCTGACGTGCTTGCTTCCAATCTTCTCATAGTTTCAGCACCACTAGTTTTTATTTCTTCAAACCTTTTTACGTTTTCAGCGTTGCTGGCTTCTAACTTCTTCATTATGTCGGCTAAACTGACCTCTTGTATATGTGCCATGTTTAATTTTAATTTGGTGAACCGATTTTAAAATATTTATTATTAATTTGTATATTATTAATTATTTGGATTATTATTAAATATTGGTAGTCATTTATTCATCAACATACAACCGTTATCTTGGGCGCCTGTAGTATCAGTTTCTGATAACCACAATATTTATCTAAGCTCCCCTTTGTTTACTCTACTGATAACGCTAACTGTACGTTCTTATCAGCTACATTCAACATATAAATGCACGTTTTATAATAATTACACATCAACTCTAAATATTTGTTCTACGTGAATTTATATTTATTTAACTTCTTACTAATTTTTAATTTTTTCGTATTATGTTTTTTTTTTATTTATTTAATCGTGCCCCACGTTGGGCGCCATTTTCTTTTGCAACACATCTTTTTATGATTTCTTTCATTATGGATTATGAGTTTTACATGAACCTGGTTAGGGTATATCATGCCAACACTTACCTGCAGTATATGGTACTTTTCTGCTTTGCCGGCTATTAGGTGTGGGATTTGGGCTTATTAGGTATCAGGTAACGAGTTGGGACGATGTGTTTCCAAAAGAATTATTTTAGGAAGCTGAGTTGTATAAATTGTGAATAAATGAAAACTACCTTTTTTAGTCTATCATTCCAATGATTATAATTGTCACCCTCAAGGTACTTATCTTTAAACAAATCATAATAATAAAAAGAATTTCAAATATTTAACACTATTTACGGCGGGTTCCACCAATTTATATTCTTTCTTGAATATTACTTTACACATATTTTCTCTAGTGATATATTGTTATAATGCTTACGTCTAACAATCACTTATTAAAATCATATATCTTAGTACATAATTTATAAGTTCCTGAAAATAAGACATACAATACACAGTATATACACAAAACATATAACATGGAAATATACACACATATATGGGCAGTTTCACACTGTCTGCCTGTAATTATAATTCATTTATAAAAATCTTTTTTTTTTGTTATATTGAATTTAATTATTTAATAAAATGGAAATACTGAATTGATTTCATTCTATGAAATCCGTAACCCTGTTCTTTATACATAAGAAAATAAAATACGAACTTTTTAAATGAATATAACAAGGGTTATAGTTATCGTTATCTCTATGGTAATTATTATTAATCTAAACATTTTTATTAAGGGTAACTCCCTTTTAATTATTCTACTCTTCAGCCTGCTTGGCTATCAACAATAATTAATATGAAACAATAAAATTTGTGACATCTAATATCTTGATAACACTCTTAGAGCTTCTCTGCACTCTCCCTTAATTTATCACATTTAATTTATCAAATATAATTTTTTATACAGTGCACAATCTCATGAAATCATTTGCTTAGAGTCTTTCTGCACTCTTATTAACATATTATTATAATAATCACACATTATCTAAATGTTCTGTCTTTTAGAATAAATGTCTCTATATGATATACAGTACAACACTTAAAAGTGTCTTTAGGCTTTAGTCATACCGCCTATATAATTAAATGTTTATCAATTATTTAAAACTGTTCAATTTCGCTTATAGCGGCTTTTCATTTACTTGTTGTGTTTTACAACATTATTATGAACCCTGAACCATATCAGGTCACCTGTTTTGATGATTTCATGTTACACAGATGTACACGGGTCTCAGGCGTCGGCGTTGAGTACAGCTATTCCTCTCGAAACCTCCGTCAGCGTCGCTTAGCGGTGTATGAACAGCTAGGCTAGGCGTCGTTCCTTTATCGTCATGGACACAGCGTCTCTGGCCTCGGGTATAGTCTGATGTCCGTAGTACGTAGTTGTAGTAACTCAGGTGTCTGCCGGTCTCATTGAAGCGTCTTCTGCAGCGTATCGTTCCGTGTGTACGACTCAACGAATACTTTATGAATGAGAGAGATGCTCGTTTTGGCTCGCTATATAAAATCTTATCGGTACCCTTCTAAATGTACAATTGTAGCAGATAACGCTTATTATGCGTACTCCAGTTAGAACGATAGAACGATAAACATTGATAACAATGTTTCGTTATAATATATATATATTGCAACTCTACTTATATGCGTTGTTGTTGTGTTGTGTTGTGTATGAGTACCAACCTGCTGTCCGATATTGCGGTTTCCTTCCGACTAGGGCGTGTGGATTTTGGATTTGAATTTCGCAAGCTAGTAATCTCAAATTTATTGCAACAACACACAAAATAAGTTACTTTAAAGGGGGAGAGTTTTGTGAGACTGGTAGGCTTTATCGTACAACAATAAAACAATGAAATAAGGGGTAATAAAACGTTGTTTATTACTCCAATAACACACAAGAATAAAATGGTTATTATATTATCAATTATCTTACTGTCTAAACAATGAATCTGTGCTGACTAATGTTTTTCAATTGGTTAATAATTGAAAAGAAACTAAACTCGTTATTTGGCGAGTTAATTGCAATTTGAAAATTTAATTAATTAATTGATTTAATTTAATTAAATTGCTTTAACTAAATTGAATTTAAATGTTAATAAAACAAAATATAAAAACTCTGAAGTTAATTAGAATAATTTTCAAAAATAAATTATGCGTGACATTCTAATTCACGTCATTTCATTTCTAGTGATTTGACTTCTGTTATACTGCAGTATGAGCTAATAATTAGATTGTTAGTTAAGATTTGTAGAGCGCTTTTATATTATTTCTATTTACTCTTAACTACAGCTTACTAATGACTTAGACTGCTATACAGATTATCACAATGAATTTATTCTTATTTACTAGAGTCTTTGATTTTTGTATGGCACCTGAATTGTTCAAATTACAATGCTTTTAAATGAAAAGATAGAAAATTTGATGTTGAAAAATAAATAAGTTGATTTTGCTTTCCTGTTATTGAATAGGATGTTAGAGTTGCTCCCAATTGTCCCTCGTTGATTCCGGTCCGGTCGCTAGAGGAAGTAATCTGCTTAGAGCTCCTGGATTCGGTCGTTGAGTTCAGAATTCGGCAACACTCTGCTTTCCTGCTGTTGGCTGAATATTTTAACGTCTACGGCTCTCTGCTGGAACTGGTTTACGTCCCTCGTCGATTCGCACGTCGCACGTCGCACGTCAGCGTGTGTGTGTGTGTGTTTCGTTCGAGCGGTAGATCTGCTCGTCAGCTGTTCACCAATGATTGAGACGGCCTCTCTGCTGTATTCTTGAAGTCTGGTCCTGAAGTCTGGCGGATCTCTTGCGTGCTTATGACCACAGCTTGCAGTACACAATAAGCTTGGTTGATGTAATGAAGAGTATCTGACTTGACGCAATAATTACGAGCTATACAGTTGATCTGTATTTACTGTGTTCGTAATTGCGTGTGATGACCACGTAGAGTCTTCTGATGGATCTTCACAACTAGGGTTACGAGACGATCGAAGAATTACGTCTTGACTTCGCAAGTACTGGCAGAAGAGTGATGTTTCAGCCCGAAAACACCGCGCTGGTCGGGGTTTGGTCAAATGATTTGATTGGCTGACACACTCTCCCTACTACATAAAATTTGAATTCCCTTGGTCCGTGAGAATGAAGTTAGATTCCCACAGACGGAGAATTAATATTATTACTAATATTATTATTTCGGCGGAACCAATTTGTCGCTCCGGATTTCCTGTGATTATTTAATTTTGCAATATCTTGGTTGCAAACCAAGCTGTGCGAAATCTAAAATATACAATCTGTTGGAAATTATTATATCTATGACATATTCAAAGCTCATTAATGTAGCTCTATTTTTACAGAAGTTATTCAATTAAATTAATTAACTCTTTTATTTGTTAATCATATTGCGTAAAATTTGCACACATCATTATTAATATTTCGGCAAACATTTTGGCTATCTTGGATTTCGCCTTAATTTATTAGTTTCCGAGATATTAATAATTAACAGTTTGGGTGTGGCCCATCCTTGTACAGCGAGCTGATTACATAACGGCCACGTGTGCGTCGCTTTATAAAGCATTATTTTCAACGCTCTACATACAAATGGCGTTTTGACTATTACAATTTATTTAAACATGATTTTAGTATGCAGGTGACATATAACCCCAAATAATTAATATTTGGTGCTGTTATATACGCCACCACCCATTTAAAAAAAAAATGAATGTAATAATTACAGTTATTTTTTTTTTTTAATCATTACACTCGTATTTTCTAATCACTATACTTATTACCTATACATTGGATTACTTATTCTAAAGACACATAAATAGGTGTTAATGTTATTCCGTTATATACAATTTAACTCTAAATTTACATCCTATTAATAATATTATACTTGCAAATTATTGTGTATCAATGTTTTTAGAACGGGTAGTATCTAACTTCAGCGTTTAAAAGGGTTTGTTTGTAAACAGTGGCACACGTACGAAAGGAATTTGCTGACGTTTTGTTTACAGCCGTTATCGCCTACGCGCGGCTAATTGCTTGACCTACATTCAAACCGTCGGCCGGCAGTTACCGCGTGACGTAACTATTTCCTGCCTGTGCGTTCGTTTTGTTGTACACGCCCGTTATTCACGGCGATAGAAAAACATTATTATTAATACACAATCTATCTACAATTATTATTAATAATCTAAAACACAAGTAATTTATTTTTATTTTTATTATAATATTTAATTAAATTATTATTTTTAAAGTGCGTCCAGTATATCGTAGGCATTTTTATGGGTGGCCCTACAATATTCCGCTATGTACTCGTCGAATTCGTATGCGTCCCCGGATATGATTTCTACGTCTTCCCACGCTGAGTGTGTGGGAACGTCGTCGTCAAATTCCTGTTCCACCGGACGTACAATTGTCGGAGACCATTGTTGTATTGTGTTAACGGGCAACCACGGTTCCGTACCTTCCGATTGGAATACTTTGTTAACAGGCGTACAAATTTCTGCAGAAAAATCACTTTTCTTAAATCTAGCATTTTTCTTATTTTTACCTATTTTATTTCTATACATTTTAGCATGATTTATGGCGCTTCCTCCCTGGAGGCGCCCGTTTCCAAGTTTTTTGGAAACTTACGATTTTTTTTCTTCTCATTTGGGTCTTTCTTGCTTGGAGTATCGCTGTCTTGTTCTACTGTATCACTTCTCGCTATTTCGACCTTTTGAATAGCTCTAATCGGAGCCCCATCGTTACCCTTATACTGCCCTTTCGGTCTACCGATATTTTGTTTGCCTTTGTATTCAAAGGTCTTATCTGGGGGTTTTGACGATGTCTGGGGTGGAGTAGAACTGGTACTCGGTCTTTGATCAGGTTGCTGATGGTATTGTTCCCGTGTATTCTGGCCTTCGTTATTTCGGCGAAAATCAGGATTATAACGCCACCCACTAAAATCAAAAACTGTCTCGCTTTGGGACACTAGAATGAGCAGTTCATCGACCGTGCGAATACCCTGCGTAAACACAGCTACTCTAATGTTGTGATTAAAATGATAGGCAAGTTTCGTGACTATGTCAATCTCCGAAAATGCTGGGGTTAAATGCTTGGCGCGCTCGACCTGCTGGATTATATAATTTTCCGCGGTAATACCCATTTTCCTATCAAATCGGCCATACTCTAGTTCATTTCGTAAAAGTCTTTGAGTATGCGAGTTCCAGTACCGGCTTTCGAATTTTTGTTTGAACTCCGCGTATGTGGACACTCTATCGCGTACAATGTTATACCACTTACGCGCCGAATCACGCATCGCGTTAACTACCCACTGTATTTTGTCTTGATCTTCTAGTCTGGAACCTACTCTTGCCATTTCACTCTCACAGGCTAACAAAAATTCAATAGGGTTTCCGTTATTTTCCCCTGTAAAATACACGCGATTTTTCTCATCGACAGGACCTTGTACTAAAATATTAGGAGCGGACCTCCTCCGTACTTCCTGTCGTACTTTCAAAATCTCGTCGTTTAACGCTTGTAAGTCACTCTCTTTATTAGAGTCAATGTTAGATCGCGTCTCTGCAATTGAAGCGTCTAATCTATTTACTTGTCGTTGCGTTTCCGTCGCATCGGCTTGAATCTTTACCTTTAGAGAGTCGACCTTCTTCACGACCTCTTGCGTTTGTTTCTCACAACGGCTTATATGGTCCTTGAACCGGCCCTCCATACGTGTTACGTGTTCAATAAACGATTTTTGCATAGTGGTCTCAAAAACCTTAAACCGTTCATTTATTTTGGTATCAACCGTATGTACTTTTCCACCGATTTCAGCTACTTTAGCGGTTAACTCTCACCGATTTCAACGACTTTAGCGGTCAATTCTTTATTGCTTTCTTCGATTTTCGCGGTCGTTTGTTTATTACATTGTTTAATTTCCGTATTTATGTCGGCATTGCTTTGGTCTAATGCCTCGGTTAGACTAACTCTTTGTGCCAAGATTTTTGACGTTATTTCCGCGTTGCTAAGTTCAAATTTCGCATCGATTTTCTCAAATCTCGAGTTCATGTTAGCGGTCAAATCCGCACTCATTTTCTCGTTCATTTGCTGTATTTGTTTAAGTATTTTATCCATATCCATTTTAAATACACAACAATTTCAAATATAGAACACTTACAAATACACAAAATAATTTCAAATACACAAAATAATTTCGCTGCTGTACGACTACCAATCACAAAACTCTTTGGGGATTGTTCAGTTGGACGCCAGCTGTTTTAAGAGTTAAAACAGCAAAGTTAGTTTTAACGTGAAAATTAAATTTAAATTGGTTTTAATTAATTTAATTTAATTTAATCGCGCCCCACGTTCCGGGCAAGCCATATGCAACTCTTGTTCGGAACGTGAATTTAATTTGATGTACGTTTGCCGGGCCCCACGTTGGCCGACATATGCAACTCTACTTATATGCGTTGTTGTTGTGTTGTGTTGTGTATGAGTACCAACCTGCTGTCCGATATTGCGGTTTCCTTCCGACTAGGGCGTGTGGATTTTGGATTTGAATTTCGCAAGCTAGTAATCTCAAATTTATTGCAACAACACACAAAATAAGTTACTTTAAAGGGGGAGAGTTTTGTGAGACTGGTAGGCTTTATCGTACAACAATAAAACAATGAAATAAGGGGTAATAAAACGTTGTTTATTACTCCAATAACACACAAGAATAAAATGGTTATTATATTATCAATTATCTTACTGTCTAAACAATGAATCTATGTTGACTAATGTTTTTCAATTGGTTAATAATTGAAAAGAAACTAAACTCGTTATTTGGCGAGTTAATTGCAATTTGAAAATTTAATTAATTAATTGAATTAATTTAATTAAATTGCTTTAACTAAATTGAATTTAAATGTTAATAAAACAAAATATAAAAACTCTGAAGTTAATTAGAATAATTTTCAAAAATAAATTATGTGTGACATTCTAATTCACGTCATTTCATTTCTAGTGATTTGACTTCTGTTATACTGCAGTATGAGCTAATAATTAGATTGTTAGTTAAGATTTGTAGAGCGCTTTTATATTATTTCTATTTACTCTTAACTACAGCTTACTAATGACTTAGACTGCTATACAGATTATCACAATGAATTTATTCTTATTTACTAGAGTCTTTGATTTTTGTATGGCACCTGAATTGTTCAAATTACAATGCTTTTAAATGAAAAGATAGAAAATTTGATGTTGAAAAATAAATAAGTTGATTTTGCTTTCCTGTTATTGAATAGGATGTTAGAGTTGCTCCCAATTGTCCCTCGTTGATTCCGGTCCGGTCGCTAGAGGAAGTAATCTGCTTAGAGCTCCTGGATTCGGTCGTTGAGTTCAGAATTCGGCAACACTCTGCTTTTCTGCTGTTGGCTGAATATTTTAACGTCTACGGCTCTCTGCTGGAACTGGTTTACGTCCCTCGTCGATTCGCACGTCGCACGTCGCACGTCGCACGTCAGCGTGTGTGTGTGTGTGTTTCGTTCGAGCGGTAGCTCTGCTCGTCAGCTGTTCACCAATGATTGAGACGGCCTCTCTGCTGTATTCTTGAAGTCTGGTCCTGAAGTCTGGCGGATCTCTTGCGTGCTTATGACCACAGCTTGCAGTACACAATAAGCTTGGTTGATGTAATGAAGAGTATCTGACTTGACGCAATAATTACGAGCTATACAGTTGATCTGTATTTACTGTGTTCGTAATTGCGTGTGATGACCACGTAGAGTCTTCTGATGGATCTTCACAACTAGGGTTACGAGACGATCGAAGAATTACGTCTTGACTTCGCAAGTACTGGCAGAAGAGTGATGTTTCAGCCCGAAAACACCGCGCTGGTCGGGGTTTGGTCAAATGATTTGATTGGCTGACACACTCTCCCTACTACATAAAATTTGAATTCCCTTGGTCCGTGAGAATGAAGTTAGATTCCCACAGACGGAGAATTAATATTATTACTAATATTATTATTTCGGCGGAACCAATTTGTCGCTCCGGATTTCCTGTGATTATTTAATTTTGCAATATCTTGGTTGCAAACCAAGCTGTGCGAAATCTAAAATATACAATCTGTTGGAAATTATTATATCTATGACATATTCAAAGCTCATTAATGTAGCTCTATTTTTATAGAAGTTATTCAATTAAATTAATTAATTCTTTTATTTGTTAATTATATTACGTAAAATTTGCACACGTCATTATTAATATTTCGGCAAACATTTTGGCTATCTTGGATTTCGCCTTAATTTATTAGTTTCCGAGATATTAATAATTAACAGTTTGGGTGTGGCCCATCCTTGTACAGCGAGCTGATTACATAACGGCCACGTGTGCGTCGCTTTATAAAGCATTATTTTCAACGCTCTACATACAAATGGTGTTTTGACTATTACAATTTATTTAAACATGATTTTAGTATGCAGGTGACATATAACCCCAAATAATTAATATTTGGTGCTGTTATAATATATATTGCAATGTGACAGACGGTCACACCATATGTGAATGTGTAAAGCATAATTATGACCAGCTCTAATGGGTGTCCGGGGCAAATGGCGTGTGATTGAAAGTAGAATATTGCTAAAAAATTAAGAATAATAGTATAAATTAGTTATAAGACGACATAAAGACTATGAAGCTGTAGTTTGGTGTTTGAGCGAATTGCGTTGTGCGCGTATCAAAAGGAGGTGTGAACAATCGTAACTAGCAAATGGTAAACACGCAACAAGTGTGCATATTCACTTGCATATGAGTTATGACTTATTGTAATTACGATATATTTAAAAGGTTAATTTAATTTATTCATATGTAGTGAAAAAGTTGTTCTAGAAAAATCGGGAAAACCGAAGTACAATTTCCAGCACGTGGTGTGTCCAGAATGTTCCTACGTATAACATGGAGCGTATAGGAAATACGTCTGTGCGCAGGTAAACTGTGACGTCACGCTATATCGCTGCAGTTTCAGTGTACGAGAAAATAACACAGCAGTCTTCTTGTAGCACGCATCGAGAGCGGTTGCAGTCTATTCATCGTTTAGTCCAACATCCATTCCAGGCAGTCCTTGGGGCCCGTGGAGTCGAGGAAGCAGCGAGTTTCGGCAGGTAGCAACCACGGTGTACGAGATTTTCTACTACCGTTCCTGAACTACGTTTGCTGATCGCGGCGGCTGAGACGGACACCGAGACGCGGGGCAATTCCTGGAGGTGGTGGCTGGAACGTGGAACACGGGCGACGGATCGCTGGAGACCGGGACAACAACGACGACGAGAATTCAGGAAAGCAAAATTTAAGAACTAAATTCGATTTTAAATAATATAAAACTGTCAAAAGAAAATTGTTGATCTTTGCAAATAGTATCATTTTTTTAAAAGAAAAACTTGAGGAACATTTAAATTAATATCATTGTTTAAATAACAAGAAAACATATAGTTCAAGTATCGTGTACGAAAAAAATCAATAAATGTATGTAATCACTAATGGAGCATTCTGTCTGGTCGGCTAACTACCTGTTACCTTGCAATATATATATATATCTGGTGGAGGTACTGAGACAATTTGAGACCATTGTTTTTACCAATAAAGCGTAATGGCGGACTGCAACAATTGTGAAAATAACCCTGCATTGTAGACTGACTATATCAGACTACAACGCCTAATGTATAGCGAATGTGTAACTCTGAATAGGCAAGAAAATAATGAACGAACGGATGCTAGTTACCAGAGGAACCAGCACAGAAGCTTACAGCTGTCGTCAACGAAGGACAACTCGATATTTGTCATATCAGTGGTAGGGGTTACTCAGAACATCAGTCTGTCTTTACCTGTCTTGAAGTAAACAACATTTCCATTCTTTAGTACTGTGCGTTTTAAAAACATCTGTCCGTGTTATTACAACGCTGTAAATAATTATTTCCAGTTAATGTTTTTCTAAATAATAATATGTTTCTATAATAATTATAACAAGTAGTACTTAAATATTATAAATATTTGATCATTTTCTTTCATATTTATCAATATTTTTTTAATCTAGTAATGTTAGTTTTACTTAAATAGTAATGCTATGACTATTTCCATTGTAATCAGAGATCTTTTTCAAATTTAGAATAGGACTCAGTGTAACTTCCCACAATTAGTGAGAAGTCCGTATTTGACCGAATACACAGGAATCTATGTACAGCTGAGAACTTCGAACATTTATGCCGTTTCCCTATATGCTGTTCAAAGATACAACACATAGTTAACAAAGATTGAAAATCTTAGATGACATTTGATTTAGAACATATAAATAACAAATACTTAGTTCTTATAGTAATACAACGAATCCTAAGCTACTGTCAGTTGAAACTCACAAATACGTGGTGAAAGCCTTTGTGTTTTATAATTAAATACTTCATTTATATTTTAGTTATTTTGTAAGTGTTAACCTCAATTTTCAAAAATAATATAATTAAGTGTTCTATATCTTTTTTTTACACTACTGACTGTGTTGTGAAAAGGAACAGAATATAGTAACCTCGATAACATAGCTAAATAAACGAAGGAAACGAAAATTATTAACTAATAAAAAATGTTTTATTAAATTTTTGTTAAACGATCTCTATTACAATGATAGGGGAACATGGTAATTAAACTGCCACTTTTTTCCATCGATTTCCGATACTTCAGATGGTTAGTTACTCAGTATTACCTAGTCTTGTCTTACAGAGCTTATTATTCTTCTCCGAATAGATGGGAATAGTTGGCTGATTAGTTTGTGTTCTTATCGTCAAAGTAAATATATTAGTTCTTATGGTTTATGGAATATTATTACCTTCCAATAATACAAATTTCCATGCTTTACTGACGTTATTCCTTATTAAATTGTTGGTCAAATAATTATAATTACTCAAGCAGGCATGTTTGCTGTACCGATGATGTCTTTACGCCGATGGCGCGTATATAATACCCGTGACACACGTGACGTTTATAACGTATTGCAGGATTGGCAAGTAAACGCGACCGTCTACCGAGAGAAACGGATTCTACAGGCGCCGGGATAAATTCAGTGAGACTTTGGAGATTATAATTAACATCGTAGGGTATAAGTGATTTGCCTAGTTGTACATACGAGTAACACCGGGTAGCCGAAGATCGGTTTCCGCGAACTGGGTGTTTATGTATAAGGAAAAGTATGGAATATTTGATCGTTGTTTGTGCTTTTGGACTACTGTAATTACTATTAAATTAGTGCCTTTTATTATTGGTTGCGTATAGTGCGTGTTGGAAAAATGTATAACTACCTAACTAACCAATAACATTGTTTCATAGACGTGTTAATAAATATTGTATAGAGTTTTATGGCATTCAATAACTGTCTTCCGTTTTAAGATTCCACGCTTATTCCGATCTGGAGTTACTCCACGGCCCATGCGATCAGCGTAACACAACATAAAAGCAACAGAATACTCCAAACTTTTTCAGATTTAAGAAGTCTTTATTAATATATCTCTGTCGTTATTATATTTCTTTCGTTTCCCAGGGCGTGGGGCCACGGAACAGCTGTCATTAAACACACACACACACACACACACACACACACACACACACACAGTCGCGCACCTCGCCTGATGGGGTGGTGTTACGTGCAACAACACGACTTGTTAATTAGTCAGTGAAATCGTAAAATGCTAGTCATTTTTAAAATCCAAGTAAAAGTCTAAGAGAAATTGTATCAAACACGATCTGAATGTGACGTATAGAGCACTAAAGGATAACATTATCTTTGTGCGCCTAACAATTACACTAGTCACGTAGAAAAATTGCCTAAGTGCTGGTATTGATAAGTGACGTAGCTGTAACTTGCTTGTGACTGTTTTCAATAAACGTTCATTATAGAAGAGCAAAATTTCTATCATGGAAGACTTTGGTAGTTTTATAAAAACTCTTTTGCGCAAGATAGTATGGAATAGGTGAGTCGCTAATTACACCCTTCTGAAAGTGTAAAGTGTGGAGATAATCAATGTCGGAGGATGACTTTTATACAATATCCTCTATGAACGAAGAAATTTTAACGGCTGTCTGTTTGTTATGCTCTATATTTTATATCCTGTAGTAAAAATACTGAACTTCCCTTTATCGTTTCTTTTTCCTATTGTAAATTGTTTTAAAAGGTCCGTTAGCTTATGTCAGTGGTAATGATAATTGTAGTAACGATCAAAACTGCGAGTGACCACAGTTAGGTAGAGCTTTTGACTTGAAATTCATGGTGAATTTCCACTTAATTCTTTCGTTTAGTATTTCAGTTTTAGTTCTTCTTTCTTCTACTACCTACAGTTCACTAGTGTTGGAATTCCAGAATTCTTAGTTTTAAACTAGCCCTGTGTTTGAAAAAGTCACGTACTCAAAATTTACATTAATCTCATTTCCCTCTTGTTCTTCGTTCTTCGATATTGTCTACGTAGCCTATATATTTTTAACTAAGCTTTATTTCTTCGAGATCGCTATTCTCTAATTGCTGCAAAAGTTACATAGGAAATGGAAAATTATTATGAAAACAAAATAAAGCGCGCGCGACATTGAATTCTGTGGAACAATGAAATAGCTATTATATTAAAGAATTGAGGACTCAACTGGATGCAAAGTATAAGAAAACTTAGTGACAGGAAAAGACAGAGAAGAATCATCGTCTCGACGCCTCACGTAGAAGAGGTTAACAGATAAATAGGTATGTCTTCTCTTGTTAGGTGATGGGTTCAGTGCCGTAGAACGTTATTAAAAATTACTACTCTAATTTTATACATTAACCCCAAAATTTTCATCGTTTCTTTTTCTTTAACTATTTTTATACTTACGCGTTAGTTATTCTCTTATAAGTGCTACACATTGTTTTGAAGAATCACTTTGTTCGTTTTCTAAGGAACAGTCTATCACTCTTTAATTACTAAAAATAAACTCTCAGTTTTTCCCGTTTAATTCGATCCTATCATCAGCTGCTACTCGCTGGAGCGACACCGCCGCCTCCGTTCCGATTTCAGTCTGCGAAACGATGGCGCCTGTTCGCGCGCACATAATTCATTCGATTTTCCACTCGACTTCAGCTCATCATCATCGTTGTTATTATTAACACACACACACACACACACACACACACACACACACACACACACACACACACACACACATGTACATCATATTTCAGACGTTTATGTCTCTCGCCCTGTGCCACCACCACCATGTAGAATTTAATTAAACCGTCTTAAACGCGGTGTGCATCTGAACGCCACCCTCTTGTCGCTTGATCGCGGGTTTAAATCATTTCTATTGGAAACCAACGCTACCCCGCCCGCCGCCACCGCCACCGCCGAACGAATACAAAACCGATTTTATGTTTCACAGGCTGCACTAAAAAATAATAATAATAACAACACCCTCCCAGTGTACTATTCATTATCAGGATTGAATCGTTGTGTGTGTGTGTGTGTGTTTGCGGCGAGAGAAAGGGAGCAGGGTGTGGAAAGACGAGATATTACTGCCGCGATGGAACGCTGGTGGTGGGATTCAACCGTTTGTAATAATTTTCACATTTTAAAATTGAAGTCTTTTCTATCTTAGACTCTGTCTGTGTGTCTCTTACTCGCTTTCTCTGTCTCCGTCTCTCTCTCTCTCTCTCTCTCTCTCTCTCTCTCTCTCTCTCACGCTCACTCTCTCTGCAAGTATTCCCCAATGCGGGTTTTAATGCGTCACATTTTTCCTTTTTTTAAAAAAAAAAAAAAGATTCCACAGAGAATGAAGATGTGATAAAACGGATCGATGGAATATACATTAGTACCGGGAGACTGCTCTCCGTAACGTCTCCTTCATAAATCCAGACACAGCCGGCTTCTGCTGTATCATTACACTTTCTCCAGACACACACACACACAGAGCAAGAAGTCGTTATGAGCGCGTACAAACACGCAGAGAGTACACCGACCCCCCTCCCTTTACTACGGTCCGATGCTTCTTGGCGCACCGTTCCCTTTCTTACTTATTGTGTTTCGTTATTTGCATTTTAATATTATGTAAAATGGGATACGCTTTCCAATTTTTTAAAAATTCTTTTCACTGTAGCATTATTAGTACCTACTTTACAATATTATGTTTGCGCACATATGTAATGTTAACGAGGAATGTTAACACTGCTATAGGCCTACGTACCCACGGTTCCCTGCAGTACACTTCAGGTTATAATAACACATGCGGATAATATTTCATCCTCTTATATACACATACACACGCTCGCGCGATAAATCTTATTTAACCCTCTCGCCCTTTCAAGATCATAGAGTTTAATTAAAACGTCTTAACCGTTTCCTACAGTGTATCTGCCAACTATCCCCTTCGTCCTTTAATCAAACCATTAAATCACTTCAGATCATTGCTACTGTGGAAAAGTAATAACGTGACTAAAAGACCCGCACGCAAGTGTTGCGTGTGTGTGTCTGTGTGTGGGCGCGCTCTTGTGTGGTGTGTAATCGTATTCTCTGGCTTGTATACATTTATATACTATACGGTATTTGGCTTGTGTATATATATATATATATATATATACAAACACGTTTTGCTACAGTCTATGTCTTGATGTATATAATATATTTAAAATTTATATTTACTCGATGTTATTTTTCTCATATTTGGAACATGTTTCGAGACTCTTAGTGTTCCCATCATCAGCCTTCCTAATTTAGGAAAATTAGAAAGGCTGATGATGGGAACACTAAGGGTCCCGAAACATATTCAAAATAAGGGAAAAATAACATCTTGAGGTAAAGTAAATATAAATTTTAAACATTATATATATATATATTTGTATACATACTCCCCCAAATAATAATTACTTCGGAACGTATATTTCGCTTATTTTTTATCGCTGTCTACCCGATTCACGTTTCACAGAAGCATCAGGTACCCGATCCTACATCATCAGATATTTCTATACGAATTCATATAGAAACCCCTGATTATATAGACTGATTCTGCGAAACGGCTATGAGGTACATATACAGCGTTAAAAAATAAGCGAAATATACTTTCCCAAGTAATTCTTATTTGATAACTTGTATATATGAAATAAAAATCCTGCGATTTTACTTCTTAGTGATATGTTTTTATTATCATAGTGATTCCAACTTTTACAGCTTTCTGAAAACATATAAACCTTAAAAATATTATGTGAGGAACTAAAACGAAATAATTAATTATTTAAAAATTTGCTATTATCTTTTCAATGAAAACGTATGAATATCGTTTATATAAATAATATAAATATATTTACAAATTGCTCACGTTATTTTGGTCTTGTTTATATTTTGAATAATAAATTAATTTTTCTGCTAAGTTAACGTTTTATTTAAATTCTCTTCTATTATTATAGAATTCAAACACTTTTTGCTACAGTCTGTTTCTTGATGCATATAATATATTTAATACGTGTAATAGGAGTTTATAACTAACTGCTATTTATGTATTTATCTTGGGGTAAAGTTATTATAAATATTAAATATATTATATAATTTTCGATAGTTTTTTATTAGTGCCATCTACAGATATATGAAATGAAATTATTAATATTTTACACTTACATTGTTAACAAAGTTTTTGAAAATAATCAGTTTCAGTATTAACTTTAATGTGTATTATTTATTTTCCCTTTGTGTATTTATAAATTCTCCGAAAGGTTCCTTTTTTCACTTTTTGATATATGTTTTAATAAAGTTAAGTTTTGTAAATTTGTAAATTTATGGTTATTATTAACTGAATGAGTTGCTAAATTAGACTAACAGGTTCGTAGTTTTAAATAAAAGTTTTCTTTTTGAATAAATGTACCTTTCAAACGTTTTATATAAAAATAAAGGAATTGGCCAACTTGTAATGAATTCAAAAAATTTATAAAATTTATTAAATGTCAAAATCTATTACACAAACTTTTTAAATTACAGTATAAAACCATAAAAGAGTTGACATACTACAAAAACTCTTGATAATATTCAAGTTAATAAAAATACAAAATTATTTTTGTAACAAACATGTATACAATATTTAAGTCAAAGTAACAATTGAAATTATATATAATGTACTCAAAGACTATAATTTTAGTACTCAACACATTAAAGAAATACGCAACATTTTGAATACTATTCTAAATAATTCTAAATATGTATTATAATCATAATGTATTTGAAAATCACCGACTACAATTTTGTTACACTTTAATATTCAAATTAAGAAATACTACTTTTTTCAAGAATCTTTTTAAATTCTTTGCACACGAATAAAACGTTACATATAATTATACTTTTTACACGAATAAAAATTATTTTAATATTAATAATATTAATATTTATCAGCAAAACATGCGCTTGTGATAGGGTGTCCCTACACTAGCCATCCTATAAAAACACTGAATACATAAATAGGCACAATAAATAAAAAATTAAAAATTCTTCAAAAATCATCATATAATAATCGGATATAACAGTAATAAAACATTTTAATAGAATCTCACTTAAAACAAAAAATGCAATCCATAATTTAAATGGTGTATTAATAATTGAGTACTTTCACTGTAATAAACTCTATGTAAGCTAAACTTAAAAACGTTTTGAAAGTATATTTATTTAGCACTTAAACAGTTATTTACATCCAGATAACTGCAAACTCATTTTGGCTACTCTTTCAATTAAAAATAATCCCATATTTCTAAATTTAGAAAATATAACTTCTTTCACACATGTTTCCAATGATCAAACTTAGTAAATACATAAAGACAAAATAACTAGTACATTAATTACAAAAAAAGTTCAAATTATTGGTAAAAATAAAGGTATTTCAAACTTATAAATTTGATTAAATATTTCACATGATTGATTAACATTTATTTCATTAATTAAAATCAATAATTTAGATTTAACTGTTTTTGGAAAATTGTTAACCATCTAAAATACTTAAGGAAAATACAGGAAACCAGTTTGCAGTAGTATGACCATACTAGATAGTTTAAACAATCCACAAAATAGAAATTTTCCTCCCGTTTCTCAGTAGAATGCGCAAATACCACTTACTACACTTTAAATAGAGGAAAAGAAAAACTATATCAGATTACCGTAGAAAAGGGTTACGATTAAAAACAAAAAGGAAAATAAAATAAAATTTAGGAAAGAACATCAAACACAGGAACTAAACCAGGAGCAACATCTGTAATAATAACAGAAGATAGAACACCACGAAGAAATATTGTCTTAATTTAAAATCACAAACGACAATATTAAAAATTTATTAACCTATTCAGATACTAAAATACAAAGTTACTTATTAAAATATAGTAAGATATTAAAATAACTTACGAAAGAGTAATACCAATGTA
This sequence comes from Magicicada septendecula, assembly GCA_034769895.1. Lineage (NCBI taxonomy): Eukaryota > Metazoa > Arthropoda > Insecta > Hemiptera > Cicadidae > Magicicada > Magicicada septendecula. Next base: position 145,077,911 of record CM068372.1, read on the forward strand.
CAGAAAATAACTCACAAAACAATGATACCTTAAAAATTTAATTTAGAAAACTCAGCACCACAATATTTGTAACAAATTTTACATGGCCCAGCTCGTCACATACATTACTGCGCAGGTTTTTGTATTGCTATTTAAGTTTCGACACACATCTTCCACACTCCTGTTGGAAACATCGAAGTAGAAGAACACCGAAACTCGGTAGAAAGCATAACAGGACCTGCGCAGTTAAATACGGAAGGCAATCATGTTTAACAATAAATATGCCCGACGTTGTGTGCGTCAATTTAACAATAAACGAGTTTGTACCCGTTTACGCCCAGCGATGGACGCCAATTTAACAATAAATATTCTTTATTCTCTTTATCTCAGGGTTAAAAAATAATAAATGCTCATTGCTACTGATAACTCTTAAATTTATTCACATTAGTTTGCTATTACTTGTAAATATTAAGATAGCACAAAATTCTACGTACTCATTAGTACTTGTAAATATATAAAATTAACACATTACCAAAATTTAATACTCATGGCTAAATCGTAAATATCAAACAATAATACATTAATAAAATTGAATACTCATTAAATTGTACCTATCAAAATAATACAGTAATAAAGTTGAGTACTCATTAAATTGTACATATCAAAATAATACAGTAATAAAATTAGTTATCCAAACTCTCAATCTAATGGTTGCATATTAATGATCATTCATCAATTGCGTTTAGTACATTAAGTAAATTATAATGTTTAGCCTCATCTTATGAATTCTTAATATGAATATCTCTTAAGCTGTTACTATATTTTGTAATTACGGATTCATTTAGAACTTGGAAATAAACATTACTCCAAACTGATAAACAATGATAATTTTACTTCTACACAAACTTTAGAATTGATTTCTTTAATTCCTTTACGATTACTTTATTGAATTTTATTGTGTGTGGATTCTTTGAGATGACAGACAGTGGATCTAAATTAATTAAGACATGTTTTACTATACTTGGTATTCGAATATCCAATCACTCGGTAGTTGCGGTGATGATTCCCCCATGTCGATCGTTCTAGAATCGTGCAGATACCTCCTCCAGATGATAGATGGCACTGGATGAATTCCACGATGTCACTCACAGACACTTCACTCACCAACTCCACGCATTCGGATTATAATTTATGAATAAAAGTTAGCGTTGTACACCGACATCGTAAATTATTTCAAATCTGAATTATTATTACGCACCTTTGTTGCGGTATGTCTGGTTATTAAGTGTTCATGAATGTAATTTGTGTTGTTAATCGTTCTTAAAAGTTATTGTTGTAAAGTGTTCGTCTACACTGAAATTACATTATTGTCTGGTTACTATTTGTTTCAGTTAATGTTCACTGGTAGGCTAATAGTGTGACTCTACTTCATAGTTCGTTTGCTTGTAATGACTGTATTAATTTTTGTTATAAGTTCGAAAACTACCTTCTCACAGTGTGTATCGAATTATTCTAAGTTCGATAAAATGCTAATTTCTCTCGTCACGGACTTCACTCTACTCGCGTCCGAAATTTAGTTAGAACTCCTCTCGCGTCCGTATTTTAGTTAGAACTCTTCTCGCGTCCGTATCTCAGCTAGAACTCCCGAGCGCGTTCCTGTCTCCTTCCTATATTTTCCTTACCAAATCTCCCACCAGACTTCTGATTCCAACGACGCCGTGTCCTTATTGGTTTCATGTTTTTTCCCTCCAAGTCCAAATACTACCCATCTTTTCAAAGGCGTTCTCTGATAGGGCTTCTGGTTCCCCACCAGATTCTTCCCTTGCTTCATATTTTGAGGTCGTTGTCATTTCCAGACAACGCAGCAATAAATTTTATCTGTCGTTTTTTCTAAAATCTTCAGTGACAACTCTGAGTTTCTCTTCCATTTTCATTGTTTCTTGACTTCGTCGCTCTGCCGTTATTATCTATTGTTGTTCAAGGGCCTCGCCTACCCTTCTTTGAAAGTTGGTTTTTTCTTTTAATTGCCAGGCAACACCCCATCCTTGAGTTTGGACGTACTCTCTGCGCTTTCGTTTCCAAGTAAGGTCAAAACCCTGTCATCGACCGCTGGAGTCCTTCAAATCAATCCACCCTTCGTCGCTTTCTCCTGACAGCTGGCGTACACATGTATGCTTGACCATTGTTAAGCCTTTTCTCCTTTAATGGCTCTGTACACATTGTATGTAGTTTTCTATGGAATCAATGTGTTTTCACAAAAAACTGGTGTTCTACGTACCCGGAGCAGTGAACTCTGTTAACAGGGTACGCGTCGCAGCTGTCTACGAAATTTATGACGTGTCCGTCACTACAGCTTGCTTGCTCGTTCCCCTTTTGTCCCTTACAAAATATGTTTTCCACACATACACCCTTCGTTATTGCTTTCAGCGACATTCCTTACTGCAAATTATAAAATAAAACTTTTCGAAATTTTTTTTTTGTGTGTTATATTGTCCCCAAATTTTGTCAGTTTGGATGGACTCTGTACATCCAAAATTGATCCATCATTTTTGCGCCCTTTCAGTAAGGTTTAAATGCCAAAATCTGCTTTCCAATAGGTGTACTTTGTGTTGCCTTGTAGTGGCTCGTTCTTCATTGGACCTAGTATAGTGTTGTTTACTTTTACTCGTTGACCTATATTCTCAGCGTAACAGAAAAGGTTCGTTACATGATGGTAAACACACCCCAGCCCCCTAAAGTACTTTCGCTTTCAACATTCTAAGTGAATCCGTTTTTCTTTCACTCTAATTAACATGTTATTATATTTACAAATTTATATTTAGTCAAAATCTTAAACTAAATTTGTAATTCTCCTTAACTATTCTTCATATAATATTTCAATATCTACAAAATTCAATTTCATAAATTATTCGATACTGGTATTAATATTTCTTGCCTCTAGGATTAATTTTCTTTGTATCCTTTAATACATCTAATTTTTATGTCACAACTTACTAAAATTTGCATCAATATCTCCAAATTAATTGGCTTTAAAAAAAAAACTTACCACATATATATAGAATTCTTAGTGACCATCATACTTTCTATCATCACTAAATTATAAACAGCACATTGGTATTAATAATAATAATACGTATTTCTATATCCTAATTCACTATAGTTTTCTAACCTATTTTATTATTACTGTCTCTGGTTATTCCATATTTTCTGATATCTCGCTAGCATTTTCACTAAAAAAAACTTTTTTTCTTTTCTATTTACTAACATTTTGGAACACAATTATATTATACAATTTTATACTAAGCTTGTAAGTTGTCCTTACTTAAACATGATCTTAAATACATACAACTTGAATATTTCTCTCACAATTCTATTAACTGTCTTCACATATATATCATTTAAACATTTACCCTTCTATCTTCTTCACTCTTATTGACATCTATTATCATTAATTTTTTTATTCATAATCATTAACACGACATTTATTGACTATGACAACTAATCATTAAAATATAATTCATTTTATACACTTGCTTTCTTATTTCTATTTTCTTTTATCTCGTGTTACTACTAAGACATTTCATTAATTGTTCTAGCAAATTATAATAATTCTTTTACATTTTTGCTAGGCCCCCCCCCCCCTAAGCTTCTGAATGATATTTCTATTTTATACAAGGCAATTGCAAACGATCTACCTACCAGGCATCTGGACATTATTATATAACCCCGTACCCCTTTACTTGCAGTTCCCAGAGATTGGATATCGGTGCTTTGGGTATATTCTTAATAATCCCATTCCAAGCATTCCTTAATCACAGCTACTTCAGCCTTCTGGTGCCTTTTGGTCGAGGAAATCCCATTTTTCTTTTTCGGGTTCTTCATGTTGTCATGCCCTGGTGGTGCTTTTGTTTCAATCCATATCACTTATTTCCTGGGTATGCATAACTCTCATTTGTTTATCCATTCGTGACCTTCATTCCTAAATGATCAATTTCCTTCTGCTCCTTCGTATAACTCATCTTACTATTTAATTCGCTATTAATTTTCTTCATTAATATTCCGTACTTTCACAGCAATGTTTTTTTATTTACCATTTATTTAATTTTATTCATATTATATTCATATCTATTTATTTTCTTCGGTTAATGTAATCTTACACAACCAGTTCTTATCTAAGGTATTTTACCCAATATTATCTAACTTAATTATTAAATTTTCGGATATTCTTAAGATTGTTTTCTTTAATCCGTTACATTTAATTACTTTTAATTTTCTATTTGTGGAGGCATAGTTGTACGTTTTGTTAAGTGAGTTCCGTTACAACACATTTTGTTGGTAATTAGTAAGGGTAGTAAGGGTATTGAATGCGTGAGTTTCGTTTCACACTTACCCTGCAGTGGGTCGTTGACAGCTAAGGAATTTATGACCTCTTTCTCTCTCTCTCTTTTATGACAGTGTTGAAAGTGGTTCTCTCCCTCCTTTTTTCGACAACTTTCCCCGGTCATATTACCATTATTTATATACGCGCTGGGTCTTTTTTGTCGTTTCTTCTTTTCAACCCTCTTACAAATACGTTTTTTGACAGTTTGTGGCGTTTTAATTATTTTCGTTTTCCTGTCCGCGTACTCACATACTGATGTTTTGTTTTCAAGACTTCTAAGACATCTCATCTCGATCGCTTGAAATCTTCCTTTCGTTCTCATACCAATCTTCACAATATTCTTGAATAGTCCAGCAAATTTCATCCTTTTCTTCTTTCGTGCTAACGCAGTTCGCCCTTGATACTCATAAGAACGGTTTTTCATCTTCTTAATCTCAGGTTTGGTTTCAAAATTTTTACGTACTTCCCCAGTCCTACTTCTAATTTTTCTATCAGTACTGGTAATATTAATTGTAGTACTCAATTTTTTCTTTTTAGTTCTCTGCTTTTCTTCAGCCTTCGTGTTAGCTGACTCAATTCTCAGGTGGTAACCCTCATACACATTACCATTTGCTTCCAACGCACGATATGCACTATTTTCATCAGTAAAACGTACATATGCATGGATATTTGTTCTGTCTTTATGAAACTCTTTCTTAATGATAGTACGTCTTTTGGGAAATCGTGGATCAGATACTGCAGCATATCGCAATCTCGTATTTACAACCGTACCAAACTTTCTGAAGTATTTGATAATTTTCTTTTTTGTAATTGTGTTTGGTAAGTTGCTAACAAACACAGTACAAGTGTCTTTATCACCTTCATATCTACCATTAATAATTGTAGAGCTTTCTTTTGACCTTGAAGCGTGTTGTGCAGACAATGCTTTAGTTGTTGAAGATTGATACTCGGTGTCAATTTGATCCATAGTGTTTCCATTTAATTTGTTTTCTTCCAATTTTTCTGATTGTTTTTGTAAATCAGTACCCACCTGGTGGTTTTGTCCTCGTAAATCTCTTCTCATTAGCTCTATTTTTTCGTCTAATTTCTCGGCGATTCTTTCTTCCGTTCTCTTGTGCATTTCTTCGTTCTTCTTCTCCGATTCTTCAATTCTTTCATCTATTTGCTTTCTTGTTTCTTCATGTAATTTTTTCGTTTCTTCTATTTGTCTTATTGTCTCTTCATGTAGTTTTCTTTGTTTTTCATCTCTCTTCCTTTCCGATTCTTCATTTTGCTTTTTCGATTCTTCAAATTGTTTTTTCGATTCTTCAAATTGTTGTTTCATCAATGCCATTAACATTTGAAAATTTGCTTCAGATGACTGCGACTGTGATTGCGGTCCCCCGGCCCTAGTTCCTGCACCGGTTGTGGAGCTTTCTTCGTTCATTGCGTTTCCGTCCTCAGGCTGCTCATAGCCCATCTGGTTATTGACATCAAACTCATTTGAATTCTCTCCACTAGATGCCATTTTAGCTTGACTTCGGGTTATCATTCAGAGACTTAGAGACCGATATACGACAACAACAATATAGCTTAAGCTACTTACATGTACTTATTTTAAACGCAGTTAAATACGGAAGGCAATCATGTTTAACAATAAATATGCCCGACGTTGTGTGCGTCAATTTAACAATAAACGAGTTTGTACCCGTTTACGCCCAGCGATGGACGCCAATTTAACAATAAATATTGTTTATTCTCTTTATCTCAGGGTTAAAAAATAATAAATGCTCATTGCTACTGATAACTCTTAAATTTATTCACATTAGTTTGCTATTACTTGTAAATATTAAGATAGCACAAAATTCTACGTACTCATTAGTACTTGTAAATATATAAAATTAACACATTACCAAAATTTAATACTCATGGCTAAATCGTAAATATCAAACAATAATACATTAATAAAATTGAATACTCATTAAATTGTACCTATCAAAATAATACAGTAATAAAGTTGAATACTCATTAAATTGTACATATCAAAATAATACAGTAATAAAATTAGTTATCCAAACTCTCAATCTAATGGTTGCATATTAATGATCATTCATCAATTGCGTTTAGTACATTAAGTAAATTATAATGTTTAGCCTCATCTTATGAATTCTTAATATGAATATCTCTTAAGCTGTTACTATATTTTGTAATTACGGATTCATTTATAACTTGGAAATAAACATTACTCCAAACTGATAAACAATGATAATTTTACTTCTACACAAACTTTAGAATTGATTTCTTTAATTCCTTTACGATTACTTTATTGAATTTTATTGTGTGTGGATTCTTTGAGATGACAGACAGTGGATCTAAATTAATTAAGACATGTTTTACTATACTTGGTATTCGAATATCCAATCACTCGGTAGTTGCGGTGATGATTCCCCCATGTCGATCGTTCTAGAATCGTGCAGATACCTCCTCCAGATGATAGATGGCACTGGATGAATTCCACGATGTCACTCACAGACACTTCACTCACCAACTCCACGCATTCGGATTATAATTTATGAATAAAAGTTAGCTTTGTACACCGACATCGTAAATTATTTCAAATCTGAATTATTATTACGCACCTTTGTTGCGGTATGTCTGGTTATTAAGTGTTCATGAATGTAATTTGTGTTGTTAATCGTTCTTAAAAGTTATTGTTGTAAAGTGTTCGTCTACACTGAAATTACATTATTGTCTGGTTACTATTTGTTTCAGTTAATGTTCACTGGTAGGCTAATAGTGTGACTCTACTTCATAGTTCGTTTGCTTGTAATGACTGTATTAATTTTTGTTATAAGTTCGAAAACTACCTTCTCACAGTGTGTATCGAATTATTCTAAGTTCGATAAAATGCTAATTTCTCTCGTCACGGACTTCACTCTACTCGCGTCCGAAATTTAGTTAGAACTCCTCTCGCGTCCGTATTTTAGTTAGAACTCTTCTCGCGTCCGTATCTCAGCTAGAACTCCCGAGCGCGTTCCTGTCTCCTTCCTATATTTTCCTTACCAAATCTCCCACCAGACTTCTGATTCCAACGACGCCGTGTCCTTATTGGTTTCATGTTTTTTCCCTCCAAGTCCAAATACTACCCATCTTTTCAAAGGCGTTCTCTGATAGGGCTTCTGGTTCCCCACCAGATTCTTCCCTTGCTTCATATTTTGAGGTCGTTGTCATTTCCAGACAACGCAGCAATAAATTTTATCTGTCGTTTTTTCTAAAATCTTCAGTGACAACTCTGAGTTTCTCTTCCATTTTCATTGTTTCTTGACTTCGTCGCTCTGCCGTTATTATCTATTGTTGTTCAAGGGCCTCGCCTACCCTTCTTTGAAAGTTGGTTTTTTCTTTTAATTGCCAGGCAACACCCCATCCTTGAGTTTGGACGTACTCTCTGCGCTTTCGTTTCCAAGTAAGGTCAAAACCCTGTCATCGACCGCTGGAGTCCTTCAAATCAATCCACCCTTCGTCGCTTTCTCCTGACAGCTGGCGTACACATGTATGCTTGACCATTGTTAAGCCTTTTCTCCTTTAATGGCTCTGTACACATTGTATGTAGTTTTCTATGGAATCAATGTGTTTTCACAAAAAACTGGTGTTCTACGTACCCGGAGCAGTGAACTCTGTTAACAGGGTACGCGTCGCAGCTGTCTACGAAATTTATGACGTGTCCGTCACTACAGCTTGCTTGCTCGTTCCCCTTTTGTCCCTTACAAAATATGTTTTCCACACATACACCCTTCGTTATTGCTTTCAGCGACATTCCTTACTGCAAATTATAAAATAAAACTTTTCGAAATTTTTTTTTTGTGTGTTATACATGTAGAGACATATAGCCTACTTGCATTTTATTTAGAAAGTTTCCATGTGCGACTATTATTTTACTTGAATATCCTTTATTTTGATTCAATGAACCCTCGTACCTAGATGCATGTTTCAATCAAGCAAATTCTGTTCAACATTATCAAAGTTGTATTTTTCGATATTCCATTAAGGTCACTTCGGACCTTGTTGCATATTTTGTTTTTCTCTCTTTTTCTAGTAAGGTTTCAGTCTTTCATTTCGAATGTTCCCTTTTCTTCAGTGATATTGTTTCTTGTTCTGTTGATCATTTCTTCCACCTTGAGATCCTCCATTATTTGTCTGTAACTGTTCCTGTCTTTAATTGTTTCTGCGTTTTTATTACGATCTGTTCTAAACATATTTCTGTGCTTCTTTGTGCCATCCAAATTTTTGTTGTTGTTTCTTACGTATTCAGATATCTGCTTCATTAATATTTTATTTTCCATTCTTAATAAATGTCCATAAATTGTAATCTTCTCGTCCGCATTACCATGGATAGTTTAAAGTAATGTTTGGAAATTTCTTCAGTTGGGCTTAATCTAAATTTAAATTATTTCATTTATTTTAGCCCGTACATATTTCTTAATAATCTACTTTCGACTATTAATATTTTTTGAGCAGAAAAGATTACTAAACATTCACATGCGTACAACGTTTCAGGACATATTACTATTTTGTGATGTCTTAATTTTGTGCATCTGGTTATGGAGTTTTTGTTATTAATTTTTGCTGTGAGATGGTATGCGATTTCCATCTATTGTACTCTTCTGTACATACATGTATATCTTCATACTCTTTTCTTCTTTTTCTGTTGCTGTCGGTGTTATAACTTCCTCCACGAATTCAGGAAAAATCAAAATTGTTTTTATTTTAAAAAAAAGTTTGCTTATAATTTTAATATACATGAATATAAAATAACAATATATAAAAGGAAATTAATAAAATATTTATATTTGAAATTGTTTCCTATTACTTTGCTACGCCGACAGTAGGCAAAATGTGTAAGTGGGCTTGTGACGATATTGACTAGGCCGGCTAAACATCACGCTTTTCAAAGTTCTACCCGTTTCTCAGTGCAATCGACTGCAAGATTATTCCCCATTTATCAAAAATCCCGTAGGACATTCTTGTAACGTCTTACGGCGCACATACGTCCTTGCTAAGTATAAAGAGCTGCGTTTCAAAGCGACCGGCTAGTTGTAAGTTTTCGATTCAGTACGTGTTATTTGACAGCGGTAGTTAGTGTAAAGTGTTAATTCTAATTTATTATGTAGAGTCATTTGTAAATGGCGACATTTATTAAACAGTAGTGCTAGCGTGCACTGGACAATTGTGCACTTAGAGAGTCTTGTTTATTATAACTGTTTCTAAAGTTGTGAGTAACGACTTGTCTGGTGTTCAGCAATTTATCTCAATGTCGTTAGATTAATTCCGTGCGATCGTCGTAACTATATGTAAGAAACCGTCATAAATAGTACACACACGTGTGTGGTGTAAGCGCGCGCGTATTATGGCGTGCAAACAATTGCATCTTAAATGAGAAAAGTTTTGGTGAAACGTAGTCAACAGATTATAAAATAACATTTGCAACAGAAAAATCTTTCCTTTTACCCTTCTTCTTCTTCTTCTTCTTCTTCTTCTTCTTCTTCTTCTTCTTCTTCTTCTTCTTTAGCTTCTGCTTCTGCTCCTCCTCCTCCTCCTCATCCTCCTCTTCCTACCGATTCCGCATTTCTTGTATTAGGCAGTTTATTTGGTACTTACGTATTCTTGGCCTTTCAGGTTTTCCGGTTGCAGTCTTACAATCTTTCTGCTTGTGTACTCGGATTTTACAAGAAGTAGTAAATTAACTTAACGAGTCTAAGCGTCGCCCCCACCGAACAGCCTTTTTATTCACGCAGCTCCTATGCTACTGCACGAACGTCCGTGACTTTCGGAATTCACGTCACGTTTGTCTTTGCACGTAAAGCGGCGACGCTTATTTACTATTTTATAGTAAATCGTTTTTGAGTGAAGAAATGTATGTGTAAAGTGTGGCGGGGCGGCGATTACGAACGAAACTTAATTAGCTGCGGAATAAATCTTGTTTGTACTGTTGGGTCTGGTATCATATATTCCAGACTGTCATAGCGAAAACTAACACATTGTTTCACACAAGATAACGATGGTAATAAGTCTTGCTGTTTGTGTGGGAAACGCGTAATGCGCTCCGCTAGATTGAAGTAAGCGATTGTGGGTGGAAATCGTATCGAATAAGAGCGCGCAGAGTGTACCGTATATGTGAATAGGGCGAGAGTGCAGATAAAACTGTATTGTATGCAGCGGTTTGGGTTTCGAAACAGTGCTGAAACGAAATACAAAAAGGGAGAAAGGGAGAGAAAGAAAGAAAGAGATCGAGGGAGAGTTGGAGGAAGGAAAGGGAGAAAGAGAGGAACAAAAACATAAATTAACGTAAATACGGAGTAGCAGAGATATTTTACTGTGTTCAGATGTATTGTTCTGCGGTATAAACAAGGCGAGTAACTAACGATAAACAGCGGGAAGCCAGATCATAAACGTCTGTTTGTCTGCGTGAAACCAGGAGTTAGTAACGTACACTGCAGTGGAATATAACCCCCCCCCCCACACGAGATTACATAACAGAAATTACATTATATAGCACAAATATGGATATATTTGTATGTACACGTGCGTGTCTATATTTATATGAATTTATTTTTATTTTTTTAACATTATAAAAATAAGTTATTAAATATTTTTTACTTCATGCTCTTCTTATAGCTTAGGCTACAAAGATAGAACTTTCATATATCTTCAATGGTTAAGAGGACGATTTCTACATTTTTGAATATAGGTGTGCTACCCCACACATACGCCTATAATATACACTAGATAGGCTTCGAATTTCCACGGCGGACAAATAACTAAAATCGCAATAACCATTGAAGGTAGGTTATGTTGCGTGTGTTCTTTAGTTGTCCTGCTAAATTTGAATATTAGGATTACAATGAATTCTACAGTTATAACAAAGACCTAAACCAAAACATTATATTCTTTAATAAAACATGTAGCTATATCAACTGATGTTTAAAAATAAAACAATAATACAGACAATGTCAACCTGTATTTGAAGCACTGGAAATGCCCGTGTTTACATAACACAGAGAAATTTAGGAAACAACAGAAATGAAAAAACCAAACTCTAGGATAGAAAGCACACACAGGACCGTACATGAAACAAGGACCCGAGCAAAAGGGATTAAATTTCTAACTAGAGAAACAGGCAGTGGCGTGAACTGCAGGGAGGAGTGGCAGGAACTGCCGGACCCGCAAGGCTCTCAGTGCAGAGGGCCTGCGGACCAGGGAGGCCCGCGCAAACATTTCCTTAATTTTTTAAGAATCGGTATATACTATTGAACTTGTGTAAAACCAAATTTCACCGTACGTATTTAACATGAAAAACAAATACATTTATTTTTTACTGTTATTTTACCATCTGTCACAATACTGTATCTGAGTCACAATATTCAAAATGCACTAATTCCGATTTTATCAAAAAAAATATATATATATATTCAAACAGGCTGAATTTTCTAAGTTTTTTCTTTAATAAAGGATAATACACAAGCCATTCATAGAAGAAATCAACTGAGTCAATTTCTGAAGATGTAGCAGCAAGGCCCAACAAATTGAAAGCTTTTTAGGATTATAAAAATGACCGATCAAACTGGCTTAGGCTTAGAAGAAGAGATTTTAAATAGTCTTGAGGAGAATGTTTTCCGTTCCATTATATCATGTTAATAGTTGCCACGACTATAAGAATGGGTTAGTATTTAAGATGGAACAATACCAAGTAACGGTAGTAGGGGGGGGGGAGACCTCACAAAGGATTTCTGAGGGGCCCAGAATAAAGAGTTACACCACTGGTAACAGAATAAAATCGGAAGGACGCGATAAGAAATGACACATGTTTTCATTCATGATAAAGAGTCATAAATATTCAATTTTAGCAAATTAATTCTAACTGTCTAAGATGCCAAACACATATGGAAAAGAATAAAAAGTCATGTTATCACTAAAGCGAGGAAAATATAAAGGAGAATGTAGAAAAATTCTAGGTTAACCGAGGAAAACCTGGAAACAAATAAAGAGGAGATGACGGTGATCCGTTATCCATTATTATGACTGAAAATTTGCACATATTTTTACATATTAGAACGCAACAGGGAAGAAAATAATAATAGATAGTTGTGCCAGTGGCAAGTTGGGCTTCCGGTTTCTCGCAGCAATGCAATTCAGCAACTCGGTCTTCAGACGACCGCCGGCGCTGTGGTTATGTATGCAAGGGCTGAAACAAGTACAGACCTTCGTCACTGTCTCTTACATGTACTACCTTAAGCCAGCCTGTACGTAGTCGCAGCCTTCATTGACACCCTGATATTGAAAATGGTGGTTGCGCGTGAAAGTGTATGACTTGCATATTATGTGTCTGTTATAAATATTCTAGATAGTGTGCAGTGGAATAATTAAATGGAAATAGAAGTGAGTACAGAGGAATACAAGCATTTAGGGGTGAAAATTACGGCCAGTGGAAAGCAAGACAAAGAAATACAATCCAGAATTAATTTGGTAAAGATGCCTATATCTACTTAAAATGGGATACTGTTGGATAAGAAAATTATAGCAGAAACTAAAACCAAAATATTTAAAACCATATTAGAAGATATTTAACAAAACGATGTTGTTAGAAGTACCACGACTTACAGCTCAGAAGTTTGGACTACTAATAAACACACAAGAACAAAATTAATCACAGCAGAGATGGACTTTTGGAGACGTTTGGCAAGAGTATACAGACGTGAAAAGATTAGAAAGAAGTCGGTAAGGACAGAATGAATGTGAAAAATTCAATTGTTGATTTTATCCAACCAAAAAAATTACAGTGGTATGGACACATGAAAAGAATGGCTCAGGAAAGATTGCCAAGGAGATTTTTGGAATGGAACCCACCGGGAAGAAGGAAAAGAGGAAGACCACCTATCACCTGGGTAGAAGACATTTAGACTATATTGAGGGAACGAGAATTTGAAGAAAATATTTGGATAGACAAGCAGCAGTGGAAGATGAGAATTCAATCACTTATATAATCTTTGGTTCCGGAAAATGTGTTAACATTGTACAGCCGGAATAATAATAATAATAATAATTTTCCACAAACTTTTACATATTAGACCGCAACAGGAAAGAAAATAATAATATACGTATAGTTGCACCTCCGGTTTGCACAGCAATGGATTTCACCAACTCGGTCTTCAGACGTCCGCCGGCGTTGTGGTTACGAATGCACTGTGGTTGTATATGCAAGGGCTGAGACAAGTTCAGTCCTTCGTATCTATCTCTTACATGTACTACATTAAGCCAGCCTGTACGTAGCCACAGTCTTCATTGACACCCTGATAATGAAAGTGGTGGTTGTGCGTGAAAGCGTATGACTTGGATATGTGTGTGTGGTGCAAATATTCTCGATAATATGCAGTAGATAATAATGAAATGGTAACACAAGTGAGTCGGAGTTACGGATTATGGCAGACGCAGTTGGTAAAACTGTGATGACCCTCCTCGTATGCGCTAAACAGATTTACGACTCCGTGGGGAAAACGTATGTAACGCGCAACCATATGACTGCAAACGTATATATTTACTTAAATTAATCGATTTCTGTCGCATTACTTTACCGCTGGTGTTTGTGTTTGTGTTCGGTTATAGATAACTACACGGGGAGTATCGGAAAACCTGATATAATATACAACAGGATCGGCTGTGAATATGTGGTTTTTGAGAAACAATGTTAAAACGGCTGAGTGGATATGGTTATTTGCCGATATAATTCGTTGTGTGTAAATATTTTAATTAGTTGTTATAAACAATACAATATTTTTTCCTGAGGACGTAAATAAAGTTTCTTACAATAGGCACAAAACATTATTCATAAAATATTATTTTACGAAAGTAATCAATAGAGGATTTCTAATTTATTTCACACAAAGTAGTAATAATTCAAAACGTCATTTTATTATTGACAGTATCTTTATTTCACTGTATACGTACTCATAAACGTACCCTACTTTACGTTAATTTAAAACAACAGCGCATTTTGGAAATTGCTATACTTATTTTAATCAGTTGTAATTAGAAAAACATATTGTATTTTTATTAATTATTTCTGAATTTCTAGTTTGTTTATTTAATTAGTGGGAATTCAATATTGAACCGATAGGTTCTATGATCCATAACATTTGACGAGTGGTAAATTTTCAGTATTTTAACATGTTGTTTATTTGTTAATCTAATCGTGAACGAATGCGCGCGCAAACATTAAAAAGTGAAAATTCTTGGGAGATTAAACAAAACGAACGTTCAAAATACTTACGCTGCTATGCAAATATGTGTGGACTTTAAATTCTTAAACTCCTCCGCATGCGTGCTGTTTCGCCGTAATCGTACGGTCCTTGACCACCGTTTCTCAGCTGTGTTAAACTGTTAAACCATTCTCGACGCAAACCATATGTTTACTATACAACCGCTTCTCGTTTTACAACCGAACACGTCATCAAGGAGTTAACGTGTAACATGCAATGACGTCATACTTTCTGAAAACAACTGTTGCAAAGTTTGGCCGCCAACAATATTTATGTCACAACAAGTATGGCTCTGTAAATACCAATTTATAGAGTAAATAATTAGCGTTTCTTCCATCGCTTTTGCTACATCCAAGCGATGACTCTTCAATAAGGTAAGTCCGTAACCGGCGCGTGAAAAGATGCATCGTAAAATAAGAATTACGAGGAAATACATATTAATTATATTAGCTTTTTATACGCAGTGGGCAATTCGCTTGAAAAAATGCATTTTTTTATATCTTCTAGCGACGAAAGTCCGGTCATGACTACACTACACAATCTTAACACATGGTTTCGCCTTTTTCCTTAAAATGTATTATCGTCGTCGTCGTCGTCGTCGCGCTGGATCCTATTCACAAGCTTTGACTTCAGCTTCCCGTTCAGACTGAATGTTTGAAACTCTTCATCCATGTATTTATTATCATGTGTCTTCTGTCGCAAACTTTAACTCATCACAGAAACCATCTTTCTACAAATTTCATGCTTCTTTCCCTTACCTTTATTTTAACCCAATTTTCCCTACCATATATGAGTTTCAGTGATATCAATGTGGAGTGGCGTATCTAGAATTTTGTCTTTGGGGCGCGGGAGAGGTCCGGTCGAGTCGTCTTCATACAAAATAAAAAAGTTAAGACTAATCAACATTACTATCTTTAAAGTGGTTCGAAAACGTGTGACAACATTAAAGTTAATGGTAATAACACAATAAAAGTATACATATTTAAATATTGTTTAGAAGGTACTTATTGATTGAATTGATTTCCCTAAATTTCATATTTTACACGTATACGCAAATGTTGTGTATAAACCTATTTCTATATTTTAAAAGAGTTACTACTATATTAACGTACACACCTGAAAAATAATGATATAGCCTTACCATTAAGATATTAACAAAATTCGTCAATTTATTTCGACCCTTTGGGGGGTCCGGTCCCGTTCGATTGGGGGGGGGCCCCCCCCCGTAAATATGCCTCTGCAAATGTCTTATATTATTATTACATTCTCTCTGAACGTGTTCCAGTTTTTAAGCATTTGTCAATAGAGTCACTTATCAAAGGAACGGATTTTTCTTACCTAAGTCTTCGCTAGATCAGAGAAGACATGGCAACCCAAATATTTAAAATGTGTTGCTTGTTACAGTATTCCATCTTTTAAGACGATATTAGTCCTTATGGGTTCCGCTCCGGAGGAATCGTTAATTTTTTAATTGAGATTTTCAACTTATTCTTGTTACTTACTTGTCCCAGTCTGTGCAGATGCGTTTGTAATTCATTTTCCTGTTCGATCGTTGTCAGGTTATCACGTTTTATTTGTCTAAGTGAATGTCACAATATAGTTATATGTTCGCTACTAAACTCATTATTAAAAACTTTAAACAACTAATTGACAAATAAATATTATGTGTGTCTACATATTTCATAAACGTGTTTGCACGAACACACACTTGTATATATGAACATATTTTCAGTCAGAAATGTAGGTAGGAGGTTCTGCGAGCACTTGCGCGAGGGGGTCTCCGTGAAGTAGGTTAGCTCATCCCCCGAGTGGTAACATAATTCAGATTACATAACAACGGATAAGTGTATGCGCTGCGCGAACCTTCAGTTGTCGCGCCAGCAGTATTAGTCATAATAGAGGACAGACTGTAATAATTGGAGAATGGGCAAGCGCGCGCACGCCTGTATATAACTTTGGATAAGGAGAGTTGGGTAAACTCCGTTAACGCGATTTACTGCTACAGATACAATCTAATGGCAATAATTAATTTCTGAGCTGAGTGTCGGGGAATACAAAAAATAAATATTTATTGTTCCAATTAAACAGGTGTACGACGATAGTGTTAATTTCGCCCCGTAACGTTAGAGTAATTGGACGGCCGTATTTTAATGTCAACACGGCAAACGGAATCTCGCTCACCTGTTACACGTGGTAGTAGTGATTAATAATACATTTGTGCGTCTCAAATTTAGCAAACAAGATTACAGTTAATCATCCCTGTTTATGTAGTACAAATACTAATGACACCACAAAAAACGGATTTACTTATTATTCAGTTAATTGTCTTATTTAAGTAAGGTGCCCAATATGACTCACTGAAGCCTGAATTTTTAAATTTTTTTTGCGGAATTCAACATCAAAAATAGGTGGAAAAATTAGAAAATGGAAATATTTTAGAACATCAATTTCCAATAAAAGTGCGCGGCCGGCACAGTGGTTAACGCTCGAGATTCACAATCTCAACAGCTGTTCTGCGGTCGTGGGATCCAGTCAAGATAACGACTCAGTCTGTCTGCCTATTCCTGTCGCTGGGGAAAATAATAGCACCTGCTTTGCCATCTCTGCTGGGCTGAAACTCAGAGCTTGGGAAACCGCGAAGTGTGCAATGCGTAATTGCGGGAGCTATCCGCCCTGGCGTGGCAACTTATCGTTACGGACGGCTCGCCTCCGGGCAGTCAAGCCTATCGACCGCACCAGTGGATCTCTAAGCTCCTGCAGGCAATGCCTTAAGGGGCCACGGAGACACGCCTCAGGCCTGTAGCAATTACTCAGAGATGCCCCCCCTCGACATACGCGCCATTATCATGTAATCGTAGACAGCATCCTAACTCCTTGTGCCGATCAAACGACTGTGCTGCTCTGTTTGAACTTGGAGTTCATCGGGGTCCGGAATAGACAACGTAATCAAACCAGGACGCGAGACGCACCGTGCATCTTCTTCTGTCTGAGGAATAATACAGCGGTCTTACCCGACATGCGTGGGACAGATGAGTAACAAAGGTGAAATTACACCGTGTGGCTCGGATAGCAGTTGGCTGATTTCTCACTAGCGTGGAACGTGATTTGTACCACAGCCTGGCGGCGCAACAGGCCACAGGCCTAATGCCTGAAAGGAAAAAAATAATTACCAATACGAAGAGTTTTCAAAAATTTACATGGGTAAAATAAAAATTTAAACACAAATTATCATTTACGCCATGGGAATCAGAAAATGGAGACGCCTGGTAAAAAGAAGTGAGTTGTGAATTTAGTAGAGGAAGTGAGACTAGTGCTTTGGGAGAAGATCATTTAGTTTATATCGGGTACACATGTACATGACGCTCCTAAAAGTTTTTTCTCTTTTACAGAATAAATGCTAGAAAATTTAATATTAAATAAACAATTAATTTTTTATTAGGCCTACTGATATAATAATATTATTATTAAAAAATAAGGATCTGTGTGTATAGTCTTGGACATGGGACAGTACACAAAAACTATCCTGAAATCTGTTTTTTGCAACAATGACGTAACCCAAAGACGTAACTTATTAACGTATTTGAAAGTGTTGGTTTTTGAGACCATTGCTTAGGAATCGCGATACGGACAAATCGAAGGCCCTTTGTTTTCCCTAGTCAGTCCCGCACCCTACTCCATCACAACTCCCTGCGTTAGCAACATTGATGTACCTCACAGTTCCCTTTTTTTTGGTCACAAGCAGGACGTTGTGACAGATACGAAAATCAAGGACAACATTTTAAAGTAAAATTGAAGAGTTAGAATAATACGAACTACTCTAATTAACAAAGTCATTCAATAGTTATACAAAGTGCCAAAAATATTTGTGATGAATTAAATTGGAAAGAAAACAATATCCAACATTTCGTTGTTGGATTTGCTGTCAAGCAGAGGTATACAAACTGAGCAATTGTGGTGGCAACAAGTATCACAAACATCCTGAGCGATATGCTGTCGGTGTCAGTAAATGTATTGCGTAACCAGCCGAAAATATAATGATGGCATATTGGGTACAGCCATCTCATTGAATTTCACCGTTCGGACTTGAGAATATTCAAACAATGCGTAATATATTGTTACATCCATATATATCTTTAGATGTAAGTTTAATTTAACATTAAAGTAGCTGTATTAAGGCCTTATACCCAAATCCTATTGAATCCAGTAATCCTTACACACATATAGAAAGTTCCGTAATCCACCAATCACAATGCGCAATATAAGTCGCTAACAGTATTAAGTTCACTAAACTGTACTTCTAAATAAACACTTAATACCTTATGTCTACGAATAAGAACAAATAATGCCGTGAAGGCAGAATAGGATACAAGCGAAGGGAAGACGATGATGACTTTTGATATGGGTCCTATTAATTACAACGCACGTCTTCCTTCCTTGGTGATGAATCCGAAGACTGATTGGCAGCAGTTATCCATTCCTCACGCCTCTCTGCCTTCCTCTTTTCCATAATTCCACCACCTTACATCCTTTATAGTCTGCTCCATACATAGCAATCCTGGATTTCCCCTGGTCTTTTCTCATTCCTCATTGAGTTCTTTTAGACCATCCTTAATGAACTCATAAAAAATAGATAGAAGTGCACACCTTCGTCGTATGCCTTTCCAAATCCGTACTTTTTACTTTCCCTCTCTACCAATAATAACAGTCTCGTTTCTCTAGATATTATAGATTATTCTCTGATCTCTTCAATTTGTTCCAACTTTTTCAGAACGTCAAACATTTTACCCCATTTAATGTTGTCAGAGGCGATTTCTGGGACTGCTAATTTAACGTATGATCGATCTCTTATTCATCTCAATTTTTTTTTTCTATAATTAACTTTAGAGCTAGTATTTCTTCTCTTGTTCCCCGAGTCTAGCTGAGTTCAAACTGATCACTCTGAGCCCAGTTCAACATTTTGTTCCATTGGCCGTTGTGGATACTGACTATCACACAAATTTGCGTTTTGGTTGCTATAAAAACAACCAGTAACTGATTGGCATTTGCGGCTCCTTGCGCTTTAAATACGTCGCGTCCGAGCTGACTAAGAAACGTCAACGCGCTCTACCAGTGTTTACACGACTTTGTAGATGCTTCGATAATATTCTTGAACGTGTTATTAGTATATCAACACTCCTCGCTTTGATATTTTACTAGTCGTTCACAAAACAATCTACCAAAAGCTCTGCTGGACGCTACTAGTCTATTTCTACTGCCGTGACAGTAGGCTACGCTCATTATATTGAATGGACGATTGGAAAATTTGTCCAAATTAGTCTATTTAACGAGAGATAATGGAAATACAGGAATTTACATGCTTAGGATCAACACTTCTTTTTAAAATAATAACTACAATCTAGTCAGGAGATTGACAGGAGTGGGAAAGACTATTAAACAATTAAAACCAGGGCAAATATAGCGCAAAAGGCGCAAATAGAAATGCATACAACACCACGTCTCGAAGGAAGAGCAATGATGTATGAAACCGAAAACTGGAAGTTGATAAAAAAAAAGGAAGAAACTTTAAACCTAACGAGATAGAATTATTGGCGAGAAGGTGTTGAGTTGATAGGATAACATTAACTAGTAACAAAACATTATGGACCGAGATTAGAGATTTGTTCTCTAAACGTAGGCTAAATACCTTATAAATGACAACAAAGAAAAAGAGTTGATTGTTTCTAATTGGCAGTAAAGCAAGTAGGAAGCGACATACAAGAAGAGTCCTGGAATTGAACCCTTCGTCAAGGAAAAGAGGAGTGTATGCCCGTATTTGGTAGAAGAGTGAAGTACACAAAGCGACAGAAAACAAATACTTTGGGCAAAAACTGAAATTGACGGCAGTTGGCAGAAGAAAACTTAGCAGAGGTAGTAATTCTTCATCTTCTTCAAGTGCTGTCTCTTTTAAGAAGGTTGGCGGTTAACTTGGCAATGCGAACTTCTAGAGACAGCAGCTCCTCTACATACGTTGGTGGAACTGCAGTTGAACCGGTCTCTAACCAGAAAGTGTGCCTTCTTCCCTGATTCCTTGTCCCCTTAGATCTTGCCCTGCAAAATAATGATTTGTAAAGCTTATATTTTCCTCCGCGCTTTGAGTATCCCAGGTACTCTGAATTTAACATTAGGCCTATTAATAATTTTTTTCTTCTTCTACATCCTTCTCACCACCTCAGTATTATAGACTATCCAACCTTTTCTATCTAACTTATTCCTAAAGTTTTTCGGTAAAGCCACATTTCGAACACCTCCAGTCTGTCAGTAATGTTCTTATTCAGTGTCCAAATTTTCCATTCCATGCAGCAAAACCGAGAACACGTAATATCTTGACATTCGAATCTTGAGAGTCAGACTTAGGTCTTTACTGCAAAGTAGTTTGTGAATCTTATTAAACAGAGTTCTTACTTGTCCAATTTTTGATCTGATGCCCTCAGTGTAGTCGTTTTTGTCAGTAAGATTTTTTGTCATAAAAATATGAAACACGATTAAATTCCCATACAAGTAAAATATTACCATTGAGAGGTAAAAAAGGATTTTTATAATTTATAATTTCAAAAGTTCAGTAGGTAGGCCTACTAATAACGTTCTCACCGCTATATTCTTCCTCTTGTTATTATAGTACTGCATCAGCGTATGTAAATATAGCAAGTGCGCGCGCGTGCGCGTAAGTTTGTTCTTGTCGGCGTTCAGTTTGCAGTACAATCAGTCGCCGAGCGTAAAGTTATTTACCGTGTGCAAATAAGTGTAAAATCATAGATGGCAGGAAGCCCGACTCGCTACCCAGAAGTACACACACAAATATTTGCACATAATGAATACTACTGTATTCTGTGTGGTTATAAATATTTACTCGGGGGTTGACCGCCCCTCAGCCGCCCGCCCGCTATATTTATGCAGTAATATTCTCTCTAATTGAAGTCCGTCCCGTCCCTTCCGTGGCTATCCCAGCGGTGATAAATTGCGGTAAGACACTGGAATCAACCCCTTCTCCATCAACATTCTCTCCGCGCTCCCCCTAACACCCTTTGTTTCACCACTTCAGTTTGTGTCCCCTGTTCTGCCGTACTCTCTCGATATTGTCACGATCTATCTCTGTGTGTCTGTCTGCCTGCCTGCCTGTCTGCCTCTCTCTCTCTCTCTCTCTCTCTCTCTCTGTACCATTTTCTTTGCGTGAGTACGTCTTATCCTACTCCCTGCATGAATCTGCCTTTTGGTATGTGATTAAAATTCTTCCATTTGCCACTTATACTTTCTACTCACTTCCGTCATTTTCTTTCTCCCTCTCTGTCTGTCTCTCTCTCTCCCTTTCTCTCTCTCTCTCTCTCTCTCTCTCTCTCTCTCTCTCTCTCTCTCTCTCTTTATCTCCCTTTCTCATATTTGTAACAGTATTTAATTTCCTTTAGCTTTCGAGTCGTCACTTTTAATTTCGGGTATTTTCTCGTATTTGATTTTCCACAGTCCTCTCTACGTTTTTCGACATGTAATGATGATGTTCTGTTGTTTAATGAATACAGTAAATCTGAGATTTACAGATAATATGTAGTTTAGAGGAAATGCAGCGAGATGAAAAGAAATTTTAATGAGCCCAACGATGAAAGTTGAAAGTATATTGCACGAATACGTTTGGTTGAAAACGATAAATATAATGATGGAAAAAGAATGTGTAAATTCAGATTTAAAAATTAATTATTGGCGTCCGGTATAAATTAACTAAAATATTTTTATTAAAAAAAAAACATTGAGGTAAACTGCCATAAAGTTTGCAATAAAATAAGATTAAGGATTTTCTTTGTATGGATGACCAGATTGTGAAAAATTACAAATTAATTTTTTGTTCACTGAGAAATATTTCTAATAAATGTATGCTTCCTGCAAACACTAATACGACAATAAACGTAAACTATTAGCCCTGGAATAATTAACCTGTGGGTTTGCACGGAGGCTCATGAATAAGACTTGCCAGTATAATTTGGAAGACGAAACAGGCTGGAATACAATTGCTGTAAACAAATTGGGTATACAAGAAAACCAATGGCGTTGAGTAAATTTTTGTTTTGGGAACACCAAATATTTCAGGAGGTACATGGATACGTACGCAGAAACATTTTGTGATGATGATGATGATGATAATGACAGTAGTTGTGGTGCTGCTGCAAATACAAAATTATTTACTTTAGATGTAGATTTATATACACGTTTGTGTGAATGCACCCGCGCGTGCGTGTACGTGGACGCTTTGCATTGAATGCATAATACAATTTTATGTCACGTACATTTTCTCCGACTGTCCGGTTGTGTGTTTATATTCCGTTTGTGTATGTAAACAGAGTCTGTGGTACTTTAACCTGGTTTCCTAACAGCAAGAGGAATTACAGAAACCTCTCGTGTAACGAAATCAATAAATAATGTAAGTGCAGCCGGCGCGGCTACATACAATAGCTACCATATTTCCACTTCTAACTGCACTTTGCTCTCGTTAAATTATTACCGGCGTTTCTTTCCTAACGTTTTCACTCTACAGTATTTCGTTTCTACGTTTTGTGATTCGTATTTTCTGCCCAGCATACGCCAGTTGAAAGAGTTTGCTTACCACCTGGTTGTATTATTAAGCAAAGAAAAATTGTCTTATTTTTGTATTAGACAATGTTCAGTTCTAAAACTTCTAAGTTCAAAACGTTTTTTAATGCAAGTTTTGCTATCATTTTAGTGTTAATTACAGTAAGCGTAGCGGCAGAAGTTAATGTAATATTAATTAGTATTTGCACTATGACGAACGTTGTGTACTAGTATTACGTACTCGTATATTTCAAATATGTTATAGTAAGTACTCAGTTAGATAAAGTTGAATAAATATATTTATACCGCTATACATTATATTAATATAACTTAATATACTATATGTTATATATTTATAAAAATATAATAATACATTGTATAAAGTTATAATCGACGTCATCATCGCTGTACGGTAAAGGTATTTGCATGTTCATTTTCTGGGATGTCACCATGTTTTCTTTGGTGATTTCATCTTCCTTCTTTGTCCTGACTTGTGGCAATATTACGTTACCGGTTCACTCTATTACGTCATTGATTTTTGTGTGGGATTGTTTACTTTGTCATTGAAGTTGTACACATTTGTGCCGCCGAGAACGTTTGAAATGTTTGGTTTCCAATTCTGTCAGCTGTCCCTCGTTTTGCATGCCTCACAGGAACATTTAAAGAGCCCGGGGGGGGGGGGACGATCAAAGTCCATTTTAACAAATTTTTTGGGAGACAAAAAAACAAAGTTGTCTTTTAATCAGTGACATAAATTTTTACTAACATTTTTATATGAATACAATTTTTTGGTGTTTACATTAACTCACAATACGATTAGTGTACAAAATACAAAAATAAATTGATACTTCTGGCACATTTTATGACTAAACGTTCAAGGTTTTTGCTCAAAACTTCTCTCTTTCTCTATTTTTCTTTTTAATCCAATTCTGCACATATGAAACAGAACTAAATTGGTAAACAACATTAGCAAAGGTTGTAACTTGAATTCTTCCCCACCTTTAGGGTACTGGACTCTTATCGTTTTCCCCGTTCGCCACATATCTTTATGAATTTATTACAGCGGACTGGAACCGTTTTTCCCCATTGTCATCCACAAGGTATACACACCGGTACCAATCTGCGAGCTTGACCTTGATGACAGCTGGCAAGGACAATAGCTAATAGTCAACTTAAAAATATCGTGCCTTTACTCTATAGGTGACTATTTGCATTACTTTATACCGGATCATATTTTAATAGTTTGCGCTCATTTATAACAAATCTTTGGTATACTTAAATTTATACATTTTCTGAGTAGTAGTTGAATACTAAAGCTGTAAATTATTAATGTAATTGTAAATTTCTTCAAAGAGGCATCGGATAAGTACGCGAGCGAAAGCATTTTTTCATCCAGCGGAGAACGTTTTTTCCAAAGCGACGACCTATACTTTTTTTTTGCTTAACCGTTTTCTGAAAGTCCAAGTAAAATTTTAAGATCACAATCCGAGAAAGTGTTGAGGAAAGGTTTCGAGATATCAACAATGTAAGCAGAGCGTAGCGGAGCATTAACAGAAAAGACGGGAGCTGTGTTGTGCTTATGTATACATGGTGTGGTGGGGTTTGTCAGCTTGTATGTTATAATATTAAACACACACACACACACACACACACACATTGTTTTCTTATACGCCTATTTCGTTGAATCAGTATTGTTTAAAATCGTAAAACAAAATTTATAGTTTATAAACAACGTTGACTATACTGAACAAGTATGAGTCAACGAAATATCCGTTGAAAAAATAAAATAAAATAAATACGAAAAAATTCGTATAGTTTTTTCGTTGTTTAATATTTCAAAGATCAAAATACTCCGATATGAAAACATGAGAGGTCTCTCTCTCTCTCTCTCTCTCTCTCTCTCTCTCTCTCTCTCTCTCTCTCTCTCTCACACACACACACACACAGGCGCGCGCGCGGACGCAACACATAATTCAAAGAATAGGCCAATCTATTGCATACTGAAAATGTAAAACACGTTTTGAAATAAAGTAAATACAAACTAATATCCTAAACATCGTAAACATAACTTACCATAATGTCCAGGACACTCGGTACTTAGTTTTTATGAGCTTCTGTTGTTTCCAACAAACACTCGATTTCCTTGTACTATTTTTCGTAAAAAAAGCATTAAAGTAAACAATGCATACAAGTTATTTACATATAACGATGTCTAAATACACGTTTGTCGTAAGAGTTACAGGGTAAATTAATACAGTAAATAAAATTGGAAATATAATAGACACACTACTAAAACGCACTATCTAAATTATTACGACTGATGTCTACTGAACTTCCTTTCAGTCAGAAAACATTTCGATACCGCACATATCTGCGTCGGAATCTGTTTCCGGCTCACAATCACTGTCACTCTCACTATCTAATGAAATCACAAACCTATCGGTTTCTTCGTCAATAATTATGTCTCTTTCACAGTATTCCCTCTCTAATCTTTTAACTCTATCACACAGAGGTTTCCAGTCATCTTCGGACGGTTCAGCAAATTTTCGTTCACAAAAGGCAATTACATCATTCATTTTAAATGTAGTATTGTGTTTTGCAACATGCCCTTTCACGATAGACCATATCATCTCGATCGGGTTTAAATCGGGATGATATGGCGGAAGTCGCATTGTCGTATGACCATGTGCTTTCAGTAGCTCGTCAACTACGTACGTTTTCTTGTTACTCTGGTGTTTTTTATAAGCGTTAAAAGTTCAGGCTTCAACATATTTGTCGAAAATGGGACACTGTTATCCTCTAACCATTTTATCATATCCTCCTTTTTGGAATTCGAGGTGGGTGCCATATGTATCTCCACATTGTGATAGGCTGCATTATCCATTACAACAACACATTCAGGAGGTAGGTTGGGAAGAAGTTTCTCTTGCAAACATTTTATGTAATTGTCTTTATTCATTTGGTCATGGTAATCGCCACTCTTTCTTCCAGCCTTCCACATTAAAAGACAATTCGGTATGCAACCCACTTCGCCTCCAGCATTGATAATTATCAGCCTTTCGCCTTTAGATACTGGCCGGTGTATACATTTTGCACTGTCGTATCTACACGATTTAGATGACACATGACTAGAGAGAATATATGACTCGTCCACATAAACAATTGGTCTTTTCTCTTCCCTGTGCTTAATGAGACATTTTAAATAGTGAATACGCTTTTGGCGTAAGTCACTCTTTTCAATAAGAACTTTCCTATTACTTGGGGTAGATTTCCACTTAAAACCTAGCGATTTCAAAATGACTCTTAAACTACGGTCGCTACCTTTAAAATTAATCTTGTCTTCAAGTTTTTTCCTAATTATATCTGCGGTTGGACGTTTCCGTTCAGCCACATACACTTCATGAACGGTTCTACGAACAATGCATTTATCAAAATCGTCGATACCAGTAACGGGTTTGTCCCTTTTATATTTCTTTGGAGTCGAAAATGAACATGTTGGACTACCATCCTCACACATTTTCTTGGCTTCTTGCAATATTCTCTGAACTAACGTCCTTGAAACTCCACATGCGGCTGCTGTTCTCTCTTGGCATTTTTGAATGGGTACAATAAAGCCGTCGTTACATTTTCCAGTTTTCATTATTGCTTGTGCTTCTTTTTTCATGAAATCATAAACGTTTTTTATTATTTCCCTGCTCTGACTATGTAGTTTCTTGCCTTTTAATTTTGATACAAACTCTGACATATTTGCCAAAATTGCGAAGAACAAACACAAAAAATATAATACACAATTGAAGATTCACTACACTAACAAGACGCACCAACGAGTATAAACAAAGTGGTACAACACAGTTTACGCAATACATTTCGAGGCGTAGCCGTACACTGAAGTAAAAAAAATCCAATCATTTGCAAGCCGTTGACAGCGGATGTTTTCAGTTCCAACTGCTTACAACCCGTCCTTCCGCATCACGCCTGTCCGAACTGTTTCAAGGTCAAACTCTCAGATTGGTACCGGCTTGTATAGATAGATTCTGATTATTCCGATTATATGTAAACGAATTTGTTCAGAGATATAATATTCGAATTACTATAGTAGTAGTAGTAGTAGTAGTAGTAGTAGTAATAGTAGTAGCAGCAGCAGCAGCAGCAGTAGTAGTAGTAGTAGTAGTAGTGGTAGTAGTGATAGTAGTAGTAGTAGTAGTAGTAGCGGTAGTAGTAGTAGTAGTAGTAGTAGTAGTAGTAGTAGCATTAGCAGTACCAGTAGTAGTAGTAGTAGCAGTAGTAGTAGTAGTAGTAGTAGTAGTAGCAGCAGTAGTAGTAGTAGCAGTAGTAGTAGTAGTAGTAGTAGTGGTAGCATTAACAGTACCAGTAGTAGTAGTAGTAGTAGTAGCCGTAGTAGTAGTAGTAGTAGTAGTAGTAGTAGTAGTAGTAGTAGTAGTAGTAATAGTAGTAGTAGTGCAAGCAGTATGGCACTTCTTCCATAGTCACACAAAGCGGCGAGCCGTTTCCCCCTAACTTAGTAACTCGGTACAAACCGTATTTCATCGATTCGGTGTGCAAAGTTTTCAGTTGCCGCAACTAGTGCCCGCAAACTTTGCAACTCCTTATTGAAACTCGTAGTCTTCTGTTTCCTGCTACTCGCCTCGATGTTTTAAGTTTATATAACTTATAGACACAGTATTTGGTAGTATCCTGTCTTGTAAAGACTGGGATATACACCGATCGTAGAATACACATACAGTTCACAGTACAGTAAAAAAAGACTACGTCGAAAACTCTGCCATGACAAGGACGAAAGTTTCTACATGTCAGTTACTGAGGCAACAATAAGTATTCAGTGTCTGATGTTTTTGTCCCTCTTCTTCTCAGTGTTATATTTGCTAACGGAGACAACCTTTCAACCTGACAATAATAATTTTGTTTACCACAATTTGAAACAGTTTACCTGAGTATATTGAGCTGGAAATTGTCATTCTCATTATAACTCGCTGTGTGTTCAGAATAATCAAATTTTTGTAGTTTTTTCGTTTCTTTCGAATTCGCTATGTGCATCTTTTAGTCTCAGCATTTTAACACTGCTAATATTATCTGCTAATATTGAATACACGCCTATAGAAGCCTACAAATTTTGAATCCCAGTATCCTATCATCTGTGGCTTCCACTCTGTTAAATATTTCAGACAGTACATAACGTTTCGTCGTTTTTAGTCGACGTTTGAGACTTGAGACATGGTTTGAGAGTAGTACACTTCAACACTTCTGACACTTAGGAACACTCTTCTCCATTCCGTCTGACGTACGCCTATACGATCTGTAAACGCGTTTATGTAATCATTCGTATGTGTTCTAGAAACCAGAAAATTACGACTAAATATTACAAAATAAAACCGAAGCACGTAATTGGAACTTTAGTTTCAAAATAGTTTATACTTGTCCTTTTTCTTTTAGTCTTAAAAAACCTTAAATAATCCTTTAAATAAAAAAAAAATAGTCATAAAATACTAAACACGTCAGCGTGAGAACGCGAGTCCAATAGTTTTTTGGCAGATGCCAATTCCATATAAGGTCCCTGATGGTAATATGGCCATGTTAAGATTTGATTAATTTTCCTGTTAACAGTTTTCAAATAAAAATAAAATCTTTTATGGATCTATGTACTACATCTATTCAGTAACTAATAAAAAAAATAAAAAACCCATTTTAAAAATATTTAATATACGAAAAAATTATACTTCAAAAGTTTACCAGTTGGCCATATTAAGATCATATGATAGTAATATGGCCAGTATATTAATATGCAACATAAAAACCTGATTTGGAGCTACATTTGCCCACTAAATGGATGTTTAGGGAAATATAATAAAATAAACATATTTATAATTATTTATTGATACATTAAGTACCTTTTGCATTACATTTAAAATAAAAAAAAGTTTTTTTAAATCAAATAAAGAGAAAATTAATTGTCCATTATATAAGTTCATAAGTTTCATAATTTACTGCACACATTTAGGACAAATGAACAAGTCTTTGTCTTTTTTGGTCAATCCGACACATTCTTCGTGTACATAGGTGCCACAAATTCCGCACATTCTCATATCAATTCGTTTATCTTCACAGCACAAAAAACAATACCAGCTTTCTTTGAAAATTGAATCACACTTTTCCTGAGATTTCACTGAATGTTTCTTGGTTTCTTTATTCCCGTGTTTCTTTCCTTTCATTATCCTCTGACCTTTTTTCGATTTAATATCCTTGGCTTCAGTCTTCATATCATCAAACAACTTTTTGTTCAGTAATACACCTCGACTGTTTATAGCGGGCTTCATGGTACGAGTAGTCTTCCTGATCTTTTCAGGTGTAGGCAAGACTTCATGAAAAGAACTGTTGAGCAATTTAACATCCTCTTCTAGTGATGTATTTGAGGAAATCGAATGCATACTTAAATCATCTGAGTCTGATATATCTGGCGGTAACTTTCTGCGATGTTTCTTAGCGTGTCGCTTCACATTCTGAGTTCCAGAAGTCGACGGCTGTGCAAGTAAATCATCTATTTGCATCTGACGTGAAGTTTGCTTGTTTGACGTTACATTGGTGTTAATTTCTGCAGTTGGTTCTGGCCGCTCAGTGATAGAGCTTGGGGCATATGCCTCTTCCGGAATAGCAAGAGGATTGAAGGGATATATCCCAGTGGCTTTAAAACCACTCACAAGGTTTCCCTGTGTCATCGACTTTGCCCATGTAGGAGTGAAAACATCAGCAAAATTAAGCCTCGATATATTCTGTTCCCCTTTGAGAGTGTCAAAATAAAGTAGTGCATGTTGGTCCCAAAAATTTTCAAAGCTTCGGAAACAACCCTTGTCTAGAGGTTGAAGCTCATGGGTTGTGTTTGAAGGCAAACAATACAGCACAATATTGTGCTCTTCAGCAGCCTCACAAATCTTGTAGTCTAAGTGAGATTTAACCCCATCAAAAATTAAAAGGCATGTCCCGGCTGGTATAAATTTAGCAAAATGTTTTATATATTTAACAAAACAATCTGTCGTCATAGATCCCTTAGGGGCATTATGGTTGTTGAACCAGGAGGTAAATTTTTTTCCCAAGCAGGATTTTTCCTCACTCCAGAAAATAAAATCATTGGTGGAATTACAGATCCAACTGCATTTCCACATGCTGCAACTGTTACACTCTCACCGTGTTCCTTAGCAACAATATGAACACGTTTTGACCCCTTTTTGACAAGAACTTCAGGATCTTTGTGTAGCTGTAGTCTACAGCCTTTTTCATCCATGTTAAAAAATTTTTCAGGAGAGGTCATCAGGTTATTGACGTTAAGGATTTTTTTTAATTTTTCGAAGTGATCACTGACAATGAATTTATTAAGCTTTTGAACTCGCGCTGGATTGAGCCTTTGAGCTTTTCTTTTTCTGACATCAGGGTTTCTTTCCAAAAACCCTTTAGCCAATAGCGTCCTGCCAAATCTTTAGAAAACTTATTAGAAATGCCATTTTCTTGGCAGTATTTGAAAACATTCAATTTAAGCATTCTTGAAGTTAGTGGATAACCAACATCTGCCAATCGAAATATTCTATTACATAATTCTCTCTCTTGTTCTATTGTGAGAGTCGCCTTACAACCTAACTTTGATTTTACTTCATTATTACCGTTTAGATAGCGGCGTAAAGTTCGCCTGGGTATGGAGTACCTTGTGCTCGCAGCGTTCACTGACAAACGTTGCCCTCTGACATCAGCAACTGCTCTCGTCAAGCCTTCCTGGGACCAGCCTCCACGTTTCTTCTTTCTTCCTTCATCAGGATCCATTTCTGAAACACAGAAATAATAAACTATACTTACGTAAATACATTATAAAAGGTAAATGTTGACAAAACATGACTTACCTAATTGCAATTTATGTATTTATTTATTTAATTATTTGGTAATAGCAGGTGATATGGCCAACTGCAGCTAATATGGCCAAGGCTGGCCATTTCACCAGCCTGGATAGGTTTTTAATTGAGACGTAAATTGAATACTATCTCTAGCAAATACCTAACTATGAATGTTACCTATCAACTGAGCATAAAAAACTGAAATAGAAACAACAGTCCAATCATTGTTATATGTTAATGACATAGGTTAATAAGCGTAAATTTACCTGAGTAATATAATAACAGCGTCCTTCTCCAAGCAACAGCGGGACAAGATGGCGGCTACTGCTCATTGTAGAGCTTCCCCACTAGCAGTAATGGTCTGTGTAGTCTAGGAGAAGTGTCGAGAGAGCATTCTGATGCACTCTAGCCGGAATTCGGTAAACTATGTCCAATATTGAGAACTGGCCATATTACCAGCATGGCCATATTATCATCACCCACCTTACCTCATTTATATTTCTAAAAATTTTTACTCAAGGCGCTCCATATTGCAGCTACCCACTTATCTTAATATAGTTCAAACGTTCTACGAAACTGGCCAGTACTACCTGCATCTCTATATAATTGTTGATGACTTTCATATTTCATAATGTTTTACAAAAAATCTTTTAAGCAGCGGAACGAATCGTACATTATTTTCCCAGATCTGGGAATGGATGTTGTTATAGGCCGTTTTTCCAAATGAAAAAATCGTAGTGACACCAATAACAACAGGACGTGGGGGTGCGGTTGACTTTGTTGACCAGCAAACCGCAGAGTGTTGTACTCGGAGTGGCAATAAATTCGGTATTTATTAAATCATTGGGAAGGGTGGAAGGGGGCGAGTGGCCAAGGGTGAACAGGGCGGTCGGAATGTACAACAAAACTGGGTCGAACGGCTTCGTATAAGCCAGGCCAGACATTAGTAAATTAAAACATGCAACATTTATATGTACGTATGTTTGTGAGTTGGCGTGGCGCTGCCAATTTAATTAGTCCACTGTATACCAACAGTATACCAACTGCTAACCTGATTAAAGATTTAACCTATCAGCCGATCTACTAAGTGTACCACAAAAGTGCACAATACTTCCCAGTGTGGGTTATTAAACGACCGTGTTCACTATTTTTTGATAACTTTGTACCGCTTATAATGAAGATTTTAATTGTATCGCTGTACAATATAGGAATACGAAGAAAACATGAGGTAAGGCGTAGACAAGAATGTAAAAGAGGGGACAGTAAAAATGACTTGTAGATGGACAGCGTAAGACAAAGATTTGATAACAGATAAGGTAGGAGAATATAAATTGATATGAGATGAGGATAAGATTCAAATATACAATTATCGCGATGTGTATAGCCTATTGTTTCTGGTGTCTCCATTATCACAATGACGCTAAAATAAAAGTGACTTCATAGCATTATCATAATTTGGTTCCAGCGAGGACGTGTTATGTAAAAATGTGTTCAAGAATTGGCAACATGTAAGGTTAGGGAAAGGCTGTAAATTTGGATTAGAATATTATAGGAAATGTTACCACGTGTACAAGAGGCATGAAATATACTCGTTTTGGCTGTAAACGCCTTGAAATTGCATTTAGGTTAGGGATTGCCCGAAGTGACAACACGGAGTGGACATACTGCCCGCTGCAAAAATCAAAACGATCGTTCCATGAAAACGCAAATACTGTAAATGTGAATTACCAACATTTAGTTGGTAATTGTATTTCGAATATCAAATATACGAGAGCTGTGTCGAGAACTGCAACGGT
Source organism: Magicicada septendecula (assembly GCA_034769895.1). Lineage (NCBI taxonomy): Eukaryota > Metazoa > Arthropoda > Insecta > Hemiptera > Cicadidae > Magicicada > Magicicada septendecula. The sequence goes on from CM068372.1 coordinate 145,110,840, forward strand.
TTTCATAATGTTTTTTGTTAATCGTCATAAATCGTCCAAACTCTGAATTCTGGTTAGATGTTCCTGTGCTTATGTATTATACAAATAAATTATCATCACAAGTGAATAACAGAATACTCAATAAGACGCGAAGATCGTAGACAGCCTGATAAGATGAGTTTCTTTAATAAGGCGAAAGTAATGTAAGGTAAGTTATGTTAGGTAATGTAATGTCTTCAATGACAACCACAAAAGATAGCCATCTTTCTTTTTAGATTACGCTCCCTATTTCCATTTTTGCAATTCTCATGTAGCAGTGTATGGTTCAACGCGGTCATACACTGTACTTCCAGTCATCTAGCCTACGGTTACTGACCTACTATGCCCTCACATTAAACATGAAGTCATCTTCTCTCACAATCTAATTCTATAGTCTTGATTTTATTTCTTCTTTAATTCGTATCTGCATCATATCTGCCCTATCTATGACTAAATTTCCAGTTACGTATACGTCTGATATCCTTCATCTCGTCTCTTGACTAGTGCTTTAAAGCCAGATGAATAAAAATGGAGAATTATTTGCCTTATTCCCATTTACATTCTAGTCAAATGACTGTGGCTAAACTTTAAATTTCTTACTCTTTTTGTATTCTTGCATGCTTTTTATAAGCATAGTCTTTTATAAGTCCTTTTATGAGCATAGTTTTTCCTCATTTACAACGAACATGTAAAAAGCCTTTATTAAAATTAGTTTTAATGTTTTCCTGTTATACATTTTTCAGTGCATACAAGTTAATAATAATTATGTAGTGTATATAAGATGTAACATTTTCTAACATTTTGTTACGTGATAGCCAACGTATACAGAGCCTATGTGACACCACGTAATGTGTGATCAATAGTATAACGCAATGTTTTGTAGTCGAATAGGCATTGTCCGACTAAAGTAGACCGTTCCGGTATTGTCTGGTCAATGTCAAGTATTTAACTGTTTATTTGTATCGTAGACTACTGTATTTATTGTTATCTTAATGACTTTTATTATTTGTTGTGATGGTACGTACTGGAAAATTTCATTTTATACGTAGTACGAGTGTTTTTATTTCATCAAAGTGGTAATATAAATGGTATCAGTTTCTGTGGCAAATACTTGGTCCCAATGTTTTAAGATCACGTTTCGTTCAGTCCTTATATTTTTGCTAAACACTTCATTCGGTCACAGAAAACTAAAGTAAACTGGATATTTTCGTATGTTTATTTATTTACTTTTTAATTTAAACCGTTGTACATTAATAGCATTATGTAATTTAATCCTTAATAACTGCGGTTTATTTTGTTTAAAAAATAATTGAATTTACTTTCTAATTGAGATTTTTATTTAATCCTTCAACATTAAATAAGTTTCATAAAGAGAAATAAAATTCTACTCCATGATCGTTCATTGCCTCTAAAGCTTAGTCGAGCAATAATAACTGTACGTACACTTCAAATTAACGAAGAAAACTTTCTACGAACAGCTTATTAGCTGTGTAATAAAAACAGAGGAACCTACACAAATCTTAATAAGTACAACAAGTGGAATGAATTTTTAGACGGAGAAAGACTGTGCGATTGTTCGCTGAGATACAATAACAATCACACTGCCGGGAAACTTTTTTAATGTCGTTATTCGTTAAACAAGAACTTTGTCATTAAACGTACCGCCGTTTGCTTATACAGTAGCGGCGTGTCTTACAATTTTACATAAGAAATCTTATCAGTTCACTGACATTTAGTTTCTATTTGAATAGAAACTATCTAAATATAAATACGTTAGTATAATACTATAAATATTACGCTTTACATATACAATATACTCGTATTTTTTGTGAAGAAACTATTTCTGAGTTTTCCAAATTTCCATTTCTTATTTCAAAAAATAAAAATTTGTGTTAATTTTATTATTTTAAAAATAATTTCTGACTATCATAGAACAATTTCTCACTCTTATACATGTAATTACTCTACATGCAATTAAATGTATTCTTATATTGCATGGAGTAAAACAGCTACCCTCAGCTGACTGCATGTTAATCACTGTGATGGACATATAAAACGATAAATCAAAAAGTGCCTTTGTAAGACAGAGTCTAAAGTAACCCTATACAAAAGCCAAAAGTGTTGGGCATTATACAGAAAATCTACGATTGAGTAAAAGAAATGGAGATGGGTTAATGGAGAAAGAGACGCAGCTGTAATTTTCGGTAGGTCTAATAATGGAGAAAACGTGGAAAATAAATTCATATAAAAAATCTTTGTGATGAGCAATTTTATGATATTTTCCTGCATCGTAGATTACACTCTCTAGTGTTTTCTAGCGTGGAACGTGATGGAATACCGTTTTCCGTTGCTTTAAAAAGCGGCTCTTTTTGTTTTCGTTTCTGCAGTATTTTTATTAATATCGCGGATTCTACGTATCCTATCGAAAGAAAGAAAATGTTTGTAGTTTTTCCGACTTTTATGTTTTAAATTCCGTACACGACCCTAAAAAAAATAATAATAAAAGATTGAATACACAAAGTATATCGGATTATTCGATCGCAATGTATAGTATAGACGGTCTAACAATCACATCCATAATCAAGCAGCTTCTTTCTGTAATGAAATGCTGACGTACAGATTGTTCTAAAAAGATGGTGCCAAATTTCGAACATGATTTTACTTATTAAACTGAAGAAAACTTGTATAACATACGTATGTTGAAACATGCTTTGTTTCCCGCCTGTCTCTGTTTTTTTAATTAAAAAAATTATTATTGTTGAACGGAATGAGATGTGAAGTTTGAATTTGAAATGCATAGTAAGTGTCATATTTTTTATAAATATTAAATAAACCAAAATTTTCATAATGCCGGCTGATTAAAATATTTAATTTTAATTTTTACAAAAATGTTTACTTTTAACAAAAAAAAATTCCTACTACGTAATACGTTAGCCCTTTCATTCTCAACTTTAATGTCCGACTTTGAGTGCATATACAAATTTTTATCAGTCTTCGGCAGTCTTCTGTCTCTCTAGTCACTCCACCTACCTTATGTTTGTATTTGTTTACTGTGGTCTGTTTTAATTATTCTAGTCGATAATACTCCAATATTTCCTGTTAAGTAAGGTGTGCAACATCTGTTGTAAAGCTCTCTAATTTATCCAAAATTTTTTTCGAGTCATTAGAAAAACTGTGATTAGGCAAAACGTAGGAAGATGCCAATTACTTGTTTCAAATGTCTACATCGTTCTTGGCCTACGTGCTTATATTACGCAACGTTGGAAATTTAGAACTCTCCCCTAACGGGTTTTGTAACTTGAATCGAAGAGACACTCTTTCTTCAGAACAATCAGATTTACTTGGATGTTATTGAAATATGGGCAGTTACCTTAGTGGCATGTCTTAGTCTGTAACGACATCAGCAAGGTTGGCCGATGTCGCAGTTTCGAACGTTCTACCGGTTTCTCGCTGTCCCTTCGGTTATGCAATTTATCTCCAGGCATCGATAAGTTCTTGGTGCATCTCATAGCCTTTACGCGACACCAACGGCCTTGGCTAAACAGTACAGTTTGGAACCAACCGGACAGTTTGTGTTTTGTGATTCAATCGCTTTATTTGACAGAGGCGTTAAGGTAGCGTGTTAATTGCTTCTTATTCTGTACAAACCGTTATAATTGAGTAACGTTTATTACCTGTAGCAATAGAGTGCATTGGGCAATTGTGTAACAAAAGTGTTTTACACAAGTGTTCCTGTTTACTAAAACTCCTACTAAAGTTGTCAGTAGCGATTTCTCTGTTGTTCGTTTATTTATCCCACTGTTATAACACCACGCTCTATGCGAGCCGTTAGTTACATAACTAATATAACGTATAAAATAAACTTTCAAATTAATACTGTTTTATGTATGCAGACTTTCAACCTATTTGATTAAATGAACCCAAATAAGATATTTGAGAGATTTACTAAAGACATTCCGCATAACAACTATTCCGTCTGTAAAACAAGTGCTAGCTGATCTCGCAGAATGAATTTCTATATTGCAAGCTTTTTTAAATCTACAACGATAGACATGGGACGTACAGGACGCTCAAGTAGGTCGCAGGGGCCGATGTAGACGAATCTATGCAGAGGCAAATATAAAAAGGCGTATGGAAAGACGGAGTAGGTTTTTAGACTCGAAAGTAGTGTGACGAGGACAATTGTAACAACTTCCAATCGAAGAAAGTGAAGAATTTCGCAGGATACTAACGTAGTGATATGAGTTAACGAGTAAAATTGGGGTGTACAATGGTAGATCTAAATGACTCCGATGGATACAGACACACGAAAATATGATACCCAATACTGAGATTAAAATTGGAGGGACCTGGATTTTATGCCACCCAGAATGGAAGGCAGGGGCTCACCTGCAAACCGATGAATAACGAAACGTCTAAACGCAGTAATAAGCGGTTAAGCGGTTTACCGCACTGTACACAATATAAAAGCGATACGTTCGTTCGCCTGCAATACACCTCAAGTAGCCAAGAAGTCCATGCAATTACATTACCTGTTCACGGACGTCAAACGTAAAACAACAACGGAAAAGTAGAACACTGTAGATTTTATCCGACGCGAAGTAAGTGAAATTAATGGTTGTTTTTTCCTCCTTGGCTACTAGTTTCACATATAAAATAACAACTTCTGCTGAGCTACTTAGTTATCCGTCTTTCCGTCTGTCTAAATAGAAACGAAACAGAACAAAACAAAACAAATCCGAACTGAACAAGCAAGGAGAGTTTTATGTATTGAATTTATCACTCACCTCCTTTCTCTTCCGTTAATTTAACAGATTACAATTAAAGTAAATTGTACACGGCGAAAAAGAGAGTAAATCTTTATTTAATTACAGAATTTAATATCTTACTGTTTCATAGAAATCAAATGTACAAAGTGATTCACCGGAATCCAATACAGCTGGCTCCCTTTCAACTCTGAAATTAAAGTAGCAGACTATCCAATATGCATTACTTCTGTTATTACGACGAAATAAAATAGGCGGATGTTTTGTAGTTGTGTGTTTGTGTGTGTCTGGCGAGTTTTATCTTTGAGCACGTTTTTTTGTAATTATTCAGTAGCGTTCGCGTTAATTTCTTAACCAGGAATCAAAACGGTACTTTAATGTGAGTAATCCGTATAATTCCTAAATTTTTCAGTGAGCTTCTGGTCTGAGCTGATTCTTCTCCGAAAATGTGTACTAAAGATACTACAAATTGAGTAACAGAAAACGTTTACTCGATCTTCCAGATTCTACATTGCTGATTTTTCATATTTTACCTTTTTGCAACAGTGAAATAAACTGTAGCAACTAGGCGTACAGAGAAATCGATAGTCACCGATTTTATTTACACTTCCTCTCTTCTGTATGTCTGCTTTCCGCGTTTTCCGGTGCCCAATTGCCGTCCAGCTCTATCGTTCCACATGTCTTCTTTCAATCCACGCCGTCTTATCTCTTTATCTGTGCCAATCTGCCAACTCTGTCTGCCCTGTGCCTGCTGTCTCCTTCCTCACAGTTTCCATTGTAAAATCTGTTTCGGTATCTTTCTCCTGGTGTTCTGCTAACACGTCCGAAACATATTAATTGTTTATCTTTGATATCGTCTACCACTATGAGTGTTTCCTCCATAATTTCTCTTACTCTATCATTCGTTATTCTTTTCATTCTTAATCTGCCTACCGCCCTCCTCCAACAGCCAATTTCCTTCGCCTTGAACTTTCTTCTGCTTTATCTTTATTTGGCCATCTTCCGAGCAATAGTAGGCCTACTACACTCTCGACAACAGTATCGTATGTCCGCTTCTTATTATCTTTGCTAATACATTTATCCCATAACATACTGTTTAACACTGCAATAGCTTTTCGTCCATGCATATTTCGTTCTTGAATTGCTTCGTCCCGTTCGTGTGAGATTTTAATCCTAATTTCTCATTAGTCAGCGAAGCGTTTATCCTGTTGGAGTCTTCCAGTATACATATATTCTGTCTTATTTAAATTCATCTGTAACCCCATTTTTCACATTCTTCTACAAGCGTGCGCATAATACAGTTGATATCTTCGTAATCCTGTGTACGAGTACCTGATCATCTGCAAAAACACTGCAGACAGAGTCTACAGGAAGTTATTCTCATTCAGAAGTAAACCCATACTTATTTTGCACTGGCTTAATGCACATTCCAAATGTATTTTAAGTAAGGTTGATGGGAAACGACATCGTCTTTTTACTTAGCATCCTTATGTGGACATTGTTTCCTACTTCAATATTTGCTTGTGGCTGATCGTTTAAAAATGTTGCTGCTTTTATGAGTTCTATATTGACACTGGTTTCCCGAACGCTTCCCACAGCGTCGTTAGTGAATCACTATCATAATCTTTTTTAGGTCAACGAACTGGAAATAGACGTCTTGGTCGTGGTCATCTTCACAATACGGCATAGGCAAGTTGCTGCCTGTTCCGCCTTCAAGGATCCTTCAGCCATCCCTTCCTGCGTCTACCCGCACACTTCAAGATTTGTTTGGCCAGTCTGGAATCTGACATGCTTTCAAAGTGTTCTTTCCACCGTTGTTTGTAATCTTTTATTTTATCATTAACGTTAAAAACTTGCAACTCTTCTCTTATGGCCTCATTCTTTATACGGGCAAGTTTAGAACACCTTTAAACTCCTCTTAAGAACGCCATTTCCGAGGCCTGTATGTTACTTTTTTGTTTCTGGTCGTTGTCCATTATTCACACCCGTAGGACAGTACAGGGACCGCCATAACTTTGTAAAACTTTAATTTTGTATCTCAACGTACCTTGTTTCTAAAAATACGGTTGATTGTCGCACATATCGTTTGGAACTTATTTAATTTAACACATTCTTCTTCTTCTCTTGAAGTGCATATGCCAATGTGGGTATTGCAATTATCTTATAAAATTTAATTCTTGTGCTGTGTTTTGTTTTATTTATAACATTTCTATGAATCGTACCACAAATATTCCTAAATTTATTTATCTTCTCTTTTATATCATATTCAGATTCATAGCTTACTGCACATCCGAGATGCTTAAAAGGACTCACTTGTTCTAAAGTGCTGTTGTTTATAACTATCTTATTCCTCTTAAAGCCCATGGTTAATACTTGTAGTACCCAAAGCAGCCTAACTTAACATCAATACCATAATTTCTATCATATCTTATATTATTTCCCAAATAATGAATTAAAATGGCTCACCTGTTACACAATTCGATAATTAATCATTATATTAATTGATGACTCGTTGGGCACTTGGTGAAACATATTAATACAAAGGTTTTGTAAAATATATAAAAACACTTGGTAAGTTTCACAAATTTTTTTAATTAACTCTGACAGCTGTTTCGACTAACTTAAGCCATTGTCAAAGACCGAGTGACAATGGCTTAAGTTAGTCGAAACAGCTGTCAGAGTTAATTAAAAAAAAATTTGTGAAACTTACCAAGTGTTTTTATATATTTTACAAAACCTTTGTATTAATCATTATATTTGTTCTTATTTGTTTTTATAGTAGAGATTTTCATATTGTATTGTTTAAAAATCTGATGAAACCTAAAAACAGATTCACCTCTTGGTTATAGCCAATTTCTTTTCAATAACTTGGGTAGGTGCAAACGGAATCACTGTGCCGGCCCGAGGCATACTCATATCATAGATAAAGTCTTCTTACTGAAATTCATTCTAATGAAATACGTGAATTAATTGGTAATTTAACCACAAAACGTGAAAGTAAAGGGACATCGACAATACCGAACCACGCGCGCGCGTGTATTAACACAATAGCGGGACGCTTAAGAAACCGTGTCTGCGGTTTTGTTGCGCGTTACTTCCGACGTCTCGCCGGCTTCCTCACAACTTCTACAATTTCGTCGCCGCCGTCTTGCAAACTTTGCAACGGGTAAAAGTTATTTAATTACCGCGCCGCAGAAAAACACAATTACCGCGAGGGTCGCGCGTGCGGTTTATTAAAGTGTTGTGCGCTCTTTACGTGCCGCCGGAAACCGCGCGGTTTAATTTAAAACCGGAATGAAAGTTACGCGTCACAAACACATCCACGTAGAGCTAACTGAAACACACACACACACACACACACACACACACATACACACACACAGAGGAAAAGTACACCGGAAGAGTATAAGTGCTGTGTAGCAAACACGGCGAGAGTTAAGGGGGGGTGAGAATGTGGCGAACATGATGTGAGAACGAGAGAAAAAAAATGTACACAGAAAATGGGACGATGCGATGATGCGGAGGAGAAAAGGACGGCGATAATAAATCCCTTCAGATTTACGGCTTTAGTAAAGATCTGGGAAGCTTAGAGCGTAATAAATCATTACCACATGGGCCTACGTACTCGCGGGGCGTACAAATTTACATTTAATTTATCTTCTCACTAACCAGTTGCGACGGAATGAAACTTTCACTATGCTTTAAGTGACATTTCTGAGCCCAATTACAGTAGTGGGATTTAAAATATTTGTTAGACTTATTATACTGAGAAGTGGATAAAATAAAGAGTTGAAAAAAGTTTTAATTTTTTCCACTAATAAAGTGTTTTCTATACTTTTTTTTTGTATCGGCCAGCTAAGGACTACATGCCAATTTTAATTCTTTGTTCTTTGTTCTTTTCGTTTTCTCCAATATTCATTCATCTTTTAACTGTGTCTCTTCTTCCTGTCTTCAGCCCACTTTGAACCTGCGTTTGTCTCTCTCCTACCCTGGACTCCTTCCATTTTTAACACTTTTGTACGAAAAACTTCTCTTTCAGTTGCTTCTTCTGCGTTTATATTATATTTTTCAAAATCCTTTTGGACTTCTTTAATCCAACTTCTTCCCTCACAGATATTAGAAGATCTGCTTTGTCACCCTATTGTCGTCCATTCTATATAAATGTCAAAAAATAACAGTCTTCTTTTTCTCATCGTTTCTGTTATATTTTCTATACTTTGATATTTTTCATCTATACTTCTTAATTTCCAACCTTCTAATGTTTTTCGTGGGCCTATTATTTTTATAATAATTCGTCTTTCCAATATTTCTAGTCTGTCTTAATTATAATTCAATGCTAGAAATTCACTTGCATATAGACATTCTGGCTTCACTACTGTACTGTATGCCTTATTTTCGTATTTTTAGATATTCACGTTTTATTGTAAATACCTTTAGTTATACTTTATTTTATAGAAAATATATTATTAATCAGCAACTTTAATATTCATTATGTCACGTGATGACACATGAAATTACAATCGAAAATACTTTCTTATACGTGGAAACGTACGAGCGTACGAGTTGTTTTCCGATGGTGGTGTACGCGTATCTGTGAGTTACGACGAAAGAAGATCCGTAGTTTTACCGTAAGTGTGCTAAAATCTGAAATAATACGAAACCGACTTTCCTAGTTAAGATGTAGTAAAGGGGGGGTTGGGCCTGAACTCTCTCTCTCTCTCTCTCTCTCTCTCTCTCTCTCTCTCTCTCTCTCTCTCTCTCTCTCTCTCTCTCTCTCTCTCTCTCTCTCTCTCTCTCTCTCTCTCTCTCCCTCTCTCTCTTTATCTCTTTCTCTCTCTCTTATAGAAATCTCATAATGTTTGTAACCTAATTTTTGATAATATATTTTTTAATACCAGATGATGTTGAAATAAAATCAAGAATAAACAAAGCAAAGCAAATAATTATATCACTGAATAGGATTCTATGGAGCACAGAAATTGTAAAAGAAAGAAAGAAAAGAATATACGATAGTATGATTAAAAGCCTGTTGATAAACGGATCGAAACATGGAGAATAAAAGAACGGGTACAAAGAAAGTTAGAAGGTACAGAATTGGATGCTTTGAGACGAGCTGCTGGAACTTCAAGGCTAGAAAGGCTGGAGCGAATACGAAATGAAACGATCAGGGAAGAAATGGGCGTACAAAGGACAATCATCGACTGCATTGAAGAAGAACAACTAATCTGGTACGGATACATATAAAGAATGGGACAAGGAAAACAATGATACGTAGATGGATACCTAGAGAGCACAGAAAGAAAGGAAGACCCAAGAAAACGTGGATAGATGGCATAAGAAGATAAATGAGCGTAAGAGGACTAAACGATATTAACTGCTACGACAGATAATAATGGAGGTTGGGCATTGGACAACGTCGTAGGACGTTTTGACCCCGAATTAAAAAAAAAATTAATACACTTATAAGTTTAAATTTCAATACATACCTTTTTTTTTTTTAGAAAAATCAATTTTTACAATGTGGACTTATTTTGAAACGATCCAGCGAGTACTTTTAAATTTAGTTCTATTTAATTTAGTTTTATTAATCTCTACCTCAGTACCGAGGTGAATTGGCGGACACCTTGCCAATTGTTTCAATTGTTTCTGACACTGAAGATGCCCCCCGATGGTTATGCCGAAGCGTCTGTCTTGAACACGAGTAGACCACGCCCTAACAGCACGGCTAATAGCAATTCCAACAATGTTGACTCCGGCCATAAAAGCTTAAGGAACTGTAAACATTACGATACCTTGATATTTCAGTTTCAGCATTCTTCTACTGTCCATTCCAATTAGCAATGGGCAGACCGGGCTCATCAACCGCAGAGAAGGCGGCCGGTATAGGGGCTGTGTGCCCCGAAATCATTGCGCCTGGTCCTCCGGGTTGGGGGTTGAGGAAGGGGCTGGTAACCCTTCTATGTAAAATTTATTTTACTCGAATACTTAAACAGAGGCTGGATATACAGGAGAGAAACGACGACATAAGAAAAGACCAGAAGTTACAATCGGTTCTGGAGAGAATAAAGGAATACAGGCAGGATTGGAAATCCCATGTGGAACGCATGGTAGACATGCGTATTCCTAAAGAAACATTTCAATATAGGCTAGTGGGGACGAGAGACAGTGGAAAACCCTGGAAATTATGGTCAAAGACTCTGTGAAATCGGAACGGGTTATACCCTAAGGCATGCAGTGAAGAAGAAAAAGAAGAAGAATAAGAATTATTCTTCTATGATAAACGCCGAGTAAAAAAAGTAGAAAGCTGCAGAAATATTGTTTTTCTGACAATTAATTAGTTTATGTCGGAATAAGATTAAACAAACCTAAAGAAGTTACTATTCGAAACATCATGGTTTGTAATTACTAACTCGACAATTGAGGTCCCGTCCTTGTGTCTTCGTGTGTAATATAGTGAAACCAAAAATAACGTTTATTTGACGACTAACAGCATTTGTTTGAAACAGTGGAACAAAACTCGATGACGTTATGCTGCCTTTTGAATGAGCACTCATTCCGTATCCCATTCGGTGGTTACGGATTTTTGACGAGCTCACTGCGCGTATAATATTAATCCAAGTACTGAAGTCTCTCTCTCTCTCTCTCTCTCTCTCTCTCTCTCTCTCTCTCTCTCTCTCTCTCTCTCTCTCTCTCTCTTTGTTCAGGCTCTGCTGTTTGTTACTGTAAAAATAAGGAAAGAAGCAATTGTAAGTAATTAAGTCGCTTCTAGGAAACTGTATTTCGTGTTTTATTTAAAAAGGACGGAGGAAAGCTCTCGTCACGGGTGAAGAAATGTTTAAGTAGTTTGAAAAATTTAATCCGACCGTGGGGAGTTTCAAGCGACTCCTCCGGGGAGAAGGTCGATTACAACACGGGCAGTAATTGTCCAAAACTTCTGGTGACACTGCTGTCATCTTTACGAAACTTTCCACTTCTCTTTTCCAGCGTTTCGTCTTAATCTGATTATGTTAAGGCTTTTATAATTATTCGTTATCCACAGTATAATGGAAGCTAGCGACTAAATAAGAAAGGGGTGTGACGAGATGGGGTGAAAGAAGAAGAAGAAGACAAGAATGTGAGGTCGGACCAAAGTTCATTACTAACAAAGATCCAAAACACGAAAGGAACTCTCGCTCTCTCTCCCCTTCCATCGCGCTGTCTCTCTCTCTCTCTCGCTCTCTCTGCGATCCTCATTTGTTCTCTCTCTCGCCCCCCTCCCGCATTCTACGTCTTTCCTGTCCTCGTCGTCGCTAATTGTTTTAATGTCGTTCTGTAGGGACAAAGCAGTCGTTCGCGCACAACTATGTCGTCATCATTTCACACTGTACGCGCTGTTATGCCGCCCGCCCGCGCTAAATTTGGACAATAAACTCCTCCTCGTCTGGTCTGACCATCTGCTGGCTGTTTCTCGTCCCGGGACTAATTAATTTTAATTAAAACGGCGTTAAAGTTTTATTATAAAATATTTACTGGCAGTGTGATTTGTTTTACTGCCGGTTTCATGGCTCTTTTGACGTCTAAATTATGTTATTTACGGCTTCAATTACTCGGCATTAAACTATCGTATTAAAACAATTAGCGACATATGTAAGCGCCACAAAGAAATATGGTCTGCCGACTAGCGGCCTCCCAGCACTGCGTTCTGTCACTTGCCTTCAGTTAATCCTTTGTAGACACTCTTTAAACAATCAAATAACAAAACAGCATTAGTTAAATAATACGTTATTTCTCTACTTTATGTCAACCAATATATCCCTATTTTAGCAAAACGACAATAGCTCAGTCAATAACTTATTCAATAAAAAATAATGTGTTCCGTTAATTATGATTGCTTCACGTGATTTGACAGTGAGCAGTGATTAACGCCATCTTCATAGTTGTCATATTACCCTATACAAACCAAGTTTTGTCGTTGAGGTCGAAATTTTCAACCGTTTGCGATTCTCTCTTTACAGCATCAAAACTATTTCACTGACCGCCTTCGTAATTGTAAAGAATGTCGATCTTCCCTTACACGAATGTTTCCAGAACCGTTCGGAAACTCTTATCTCTAGGACTTCGTCTTTCTCATTCGTGTTTTGATCGACAATTTCTTTTTTTTTTTTAGTTTCCTAATCCAACTTGTTTACACTTGCTTGCTCCAAACCTTTTCTCTAAAATTCAGACCTAGCGTCTGCTCTTCAACACGCTTCTAAAAAGGTTTCAACAGACTTTTACGCAAAGCGATGCTGGCTTACCTATCGAATGAAACGTTCTTATAATGTAAAAGATTCGCTTCAAGATCGTTCTCATTTTCTTGGTAATTTTAAAGCACCTGAATTTACGTGTCAATTATAATATCCAGATAACGGATATTACTGTATAGTCTACTTCCTGACATATCCTAATATATGCTTGACTATTTATGTATTTCCCTCCATGCTATTACCATGTTCCCGCTAATATATTTTTTTAAAACATTTCTTGTTATTTATACCTTAAAGACTTAACGAATTATAAGGTTTGATTTACTGTCTTAACTATCATCTACATAGTGTGAAGCACAAATTATTACAATGTAGTTGGTAAAGCAAATACTATAATAATGATACATCGTATTTTTCTTTCTTTGGTGTTGTTACACCTTTAAATTAAACAAGTATAATAGTAATGGATACCTTTATTATATTTATCTCCGTACACTTGCTTTTCTTATGCTTTCAAAAGTAACATATTGACATATAAGTAGCCTATATCTTGCTTGCTGAGTGCTGCCACATACACATACACGTACAGACAATTTTCACAACTGAAGAAATAAAAGCAAGAATTTTTAACTTCTTCGTTTTCTTCTTAAAATTATGATAAATAATTTTCTTCCATTCGTTGTGTCCAATGCTCGCTATTGCTATATTTCATCTGAAATGTTAATTTACATACGAATAAAAATCCTTATCCATAACAAAATTTGAAGTGTGCAGAAATGTATATGGAAGGTACCGTAATTAAGGAAATATAGTATAATTCCGTAAATGAATATGATAATGTACTTACATAAATTTTTAATGTAACTAAATAAAATTTTTAAATGTATCACATTTACTAAAAGGTGATTTTTAAAATACTTAGCTACATTATCTTATACAAAAGCTCAGTTCTTCTCTTTGAAACTGAGACAACAAAGAATAGACTGAGAGTGAACAGACAAACTGTAACATTAACAGATGGCTAATATTATAAGAGTCAAGAACTACCGGGCTGTTCGGCTGTGGTCGATTGTTTATGTGTGGTAAGCTTGGCGTCCTTTCAAGCTTACACCTCATCTTGGGCCTGCCATCCCGTGTCGAACGTTTTTTACTACTGAAGAAGGCCTTCAGCGGGAGGCCGAAAATTGTAGAGACAAAACTATCTATCAATCGATAAGCAGTCGTCCACGGCCCAACAGCCCGGTAGTTTTTGACTCGTAATGTTGACTCCGCCCGTAATAGCCTCCATAAACGGCTAATATTGTCGTTATCGTAAGCACTTGTGAGAATGTGAGCATACCGATGAGGTTATCAAGGGCACTTACTCTCCAGTTATATTCCTACTAGGAAAATTTAGCCAGTTCACTACGTAAAAGCAACTGCACGTCCTTTAGGACTTTGCACCAATTTCTAGTAACATTCAAATGAATATACAGTAACATAAAGCAAGACCTGATAACTACAAATAAGCCGCTACAGAGCGGTTACACTAACAACCATGTAAAAATTAATAAAAAAATATTATATTAGATTATTTTACTTAAAGTATTAAGTAAGATGGTTGGAAGATTTTACTAGGAATTACTTAAGTCACAAGATGCTTGATTAACGGTCTGGACGTACATGGTTCCATTCCCGTCAGGATAATAGTATAGTATAAGGGTATTTTTACGAACCCCTACATCACTCAACCTTTGAAAACATACGATATGTAGGCCTACCTGAGGTGTTTTGTTGGCATAGTTTCTCTACGTATATAGCGGCTAGCTATATAGGCAATCAATCTTGCTCTTCTAATATACTTCGGTCCAAAATGTTTAGTCTATCTTATTTTAATACGTGAAAGTCTGTTTGTAATATTATATTCTTTCAGCTCGGCACGTTACAAAATGTACTGTGTGATACAGTTTTTATATTCAAAGCTGTTTCTTAGAAATAAAAAGAAATGTGTACGAGTTTGAAAATAGAATGTATGAAAATTCTCCAGAGTTATTTACCGTAGTGTATTATGAAGTGTTTATACTCTTCAGAGAGTTTCTTTTGTTGAACAAAATTATTGAGAAAATAAGGGAACACATTTCGTAATACATTTGTTCGTTTCAAATGTATGCGCATGTATAGTCTGATATTCTCAAAGAAACTTAAGCTCGCACGAAGAGCGAATACAAACAACGCGAAATTTGATTTCATGATATCCTGATATTCATCTCCTTTGACGATACAACACACACATCCCGGTACTTTTTATTCTCTTGCGTTACAAAGAAGTGAGAATCGCTCCAAGAAACTGCAGATAAGACAAAGGCAGCTTTAAATATTGATGGCGGTGAAAAACGAAGATAAAATATTTGAATCGGTATGAAAAATGGAAGCCCGAGAGGTACGCTGAGACGTGAAACCGCGGACGTTACACAATCGACTTTTCGGTAGACTGAAATCAATCTCTCGCATTACGTATTCCGCGAATATTGGCCTCCGCGCGTTTTATAATATTACTTTGTATGAAAAATAAGTGAAAGAAGCGTCCACCAGCTCTATTTCTTCAATATTCTATGACGATTGCGATATGATAATAAGTAAAAGAATATTGTTTAATTGAAATTCATTATTCATATCTTCAGCTTGGCGAAACTGAAACGTGACTTCTACTTAATTAGATTTTTTTATTACGTCAGAAGTTTTATATGAATCAGCAAAGTTCATAATAGATATGAGAAAGAAAAGAATAAAATTACTTTCGTATTCTAGACTAAAAGTTCACTGACAATTTATGTAATGAGTTAATAAAATTAGTTCATAGAATTTGTTTCCAGAGTTAACTCACAAAGTAGAAAAACTAGTGTATTTTGTTATGTTAATTATTAAGAAGTTAATACCGGTTTTATGTGAATAGCAGATCTTGACAGTTTTTGTATCTGAAGAAAAAGCGCGTCTGTTATAGACAAATGTCAGAAAATGTAAGTTGGAGTGCATAATTTGATTTTGAATGAATCTGGATTAATTTATTAAATCACGTACAATTTTTGATAAGCAAGACGCTGACAATCGTGAAAGAATAATGCATAATGCGCATGAAAATTAAATTAAATAGTACTGAGATGCATTATGTTTCCAAAAATAACTTTGTTTTATAATTTTTTCTACAAATTCTGACATGGTCAGCATTAAGTTAAATATACAAATATAACTCACGGAAAATTTTTCATGCATCATAAAATTCTAAGTTTCTACAACAAAAATAAACAAAAAAAGCTATCAAATACACGTTTCCTAATACAATGAAATAAGTATTGTTCACTGATGCCACCTGGCTGTTCTAATAATAACAGGCAATCTTTTTTTCTGCGCCAACTTTAGTAGTCTGCAATGACACTTTACACTAAGGACCCCTACTGAGTCTTCACCCGAAATTTATATTGTCTGAGAGCTGGTCAGTTTCACCATTCACATATTGAAGTAATCTTCCTTCGTGATTACTTTCAACTTTCGGTTGACTTCCCACTTCCGAATTTAACCCACTCAACCCAAAAGAGTAGCCAGTTATCATAAGAAGTGGTGAAATTCTATAGAAAAATATGTTATCAACCAGCAGATGAAATTTCACTTCAACATCATCGCCAGCGTTTCTAGACTTTTCAGTCCGAGGCCCACACTCGAAAACATTGAACATTTCGGGTTCTGAGTTCTAAAACTCCGTATTAAGCTGTGAGATTGAAAATAACTAATACAACACCCTTACAAACCCTTACAACCCTTATTTAATTATCTATTAATACCGAAAACCAATAAATTAAAGATTATAACACCGGTGTTAATGGCTTTAAACATAGCTTTAAAAAGGAATTAAGCCGCTCTTGAAGAATTAGTTCTGCACTAAGGGGTTTAATGTCCTATGATTTCAACACTACACTCAACTTGAAGTTTATCTCCTAACTTTGATGTCAAGTAAGTGAGTTGAGAAAAGTTCGGTTTCACATTATCCCAAATAAGTGGAAAGAATCAAAGCTAAAAGTATTCAAAGCTTTCCTTGTGAGTTTAGTGTAGTCAGTCGTTACCTTACACAAACGGCAGGTAGTTGTAAAAGTTGTAATTCAAAAATTGTAGGATTAGTGTATTGTGAATTACACATTTGTGTAAAACAAGCTACCTATAATAATTTATGCTTTTGTTATAATTTATGCAGCACTCAAACTGCATGATTCTGTACACATGATTTTACACTCCACGATTTAAAGCCACTATTTGCAAATCTGCTACAGTACATGATTTAAAGACACATTCTTAAACTTATTAGTTTAAAATTACTTTTACAATCAGTTTCAACAACAAAAAATCTGTAATCTCATACTATCAGTTTTGAGATATAAATTTTAAATTTAGGAGCATAAAAAGTAGGTTCTACTTTTTCTTAAGAATTCCGCGGACCCCTTGTAAACATTGGTAATCACACTTTGGGAATCACTGTCCTAGGATAATAAGAGAACTGGATTATGTAAGTTTGTAGGCCTCGATATAATAAAATGACCGTCATTTGACGTTTGGAAGTCAGCTCAGATGAATAATTGATTTCTTTAAAAAAATCAATTCGTCACTTCGTTTATTTTAATATCAAATCATATCAGCACAAATAATTTGTTATACGGATCGCAAAACATAAGTGTAAAACACTCTGCATTGACGTGTACACTAATCGATCAGTATATTTATTTCATATTTATTTAAGCTCAGTCATACTTAGTTTACACAAGGCGATCATCCTTGTGTTTTTCGCATTTTGTACGAGAATAAAAACATTATTAAACATACACTTAATGTACACAGACGTCTGGTGGCTTTAGTTTTTACAAGGAAAGACAAGTAATATGCAGTAAAGTGCTCGTTTGTGTACAAGGAAATGCAATATGTAGTGACTTATATGCTTACAGACAAGAAAATGCGATGTATTAAGGACGCATATGTTTTCGACACGTTGCTTCACGGAATACACAGCGTTACTACAGAACATTCTCTCTCTCTCTCTCTCTCTCTCTCTCTCTCTCTCTCTCTCTCTCTCTCTCTCTCTCTCTCTCTCTCTTTCCCAATTTCTCCCCTTTTCTCCCTCATTTTAGTGCCGAGTACATTTTCTCCTGTTCTCTTTATACGCTTATAAAATTTCAAATTTTATAAAAACAATTATTTGCTTTTGTTATATTATGGCTGA
Organism: Magicicada septendecula; assembly: GCA_034769895.1. Lineage (NCBI taxonomy): Eukaryota > Metazoa > Arthropoda > Insecta > Hemiptera > Cicadidae > Magicicada > Magicicada septendecula. The sequence goes on from CM068372.1 coordinate 145,129,088, forward strand.
TCATATTATTTTTAAAAATCTCTGGTAAAAATAGTAGACTATTTAAATAAACAAGGATAAATATCGTATTTACACGTAACATAATGTTTTTATGTATTTACAGGTAAAAATATCGTGTAATACAAATAATATAACTTTTTATGAAATATTTTTATAATATACTGATAATGTTTTTTATAAAATTGTAACATAAAAATTAAAACAGCAAATGTTATAAACATTTAACTTGGATTCTGACAACGTGAATCTTAAATTCAAAAACATCCAACGTTTTCAAATGAAACGAAATGCCATGATTGCATTAAATAAATGTTGGACAAAACATACAAAAACGAACGTACCAAAGGTATGATCCACTGGATGTTGGTTTTTAACTAAATTTAAATTACATGGACTTTTGAAACATAATTCGAGTTCGGACAGAAACTGTTGACTCTTGGACACTTCGTCACGATAGCGTCCCGTATGACACTATACTTTCTATCGACAAGTATTTGACAAAAGAGGCTATCCCTGCTGTACCAGCTCTCTACTCCTCTAAGCGTAGTCCATGTAATTATTTTGTGTTCCTAAAAACCAAAAGTTCCAACTCCGGGCTTCTTCTACTTACTCGTTACAACCCAGAATGTGTCGTTTAGACTCTTCAACGATTTTTCTCCGTTCATTTCTCCCACCACATAGTCTTCTCCATCTTCTTATTCCCATATTCTTCAGATCATCCTCACCAACCTCGATCCAGCTCTTTCTTGGCATCTCTCTTGCTCACCTACCTATTGGTCTCCATTTAAAATTGGGGGGGGGGAATCTTTGTTGTTCCATACTCATTGTGTGTCCAGCCAGGCTATCCTTCTTCTCTTTATAAACCTTACCATGTCGGCTCCGCGTATCAGATTATTTACTTCTTGATTCCTTCGAATTCTCCACGAGTCGTTATTATTTTCCACTAGACCAAAATTTTTCTCGGTATCTTTGAATCAAATATTCTGAGATACTGTTAGCCTTTTTGTGTTATTACCCAGCCAGCTCCGGGACAGTTATTTTGTAAGCGTAGAAAATATCTAGAAAGGTTGTGACATATCAGCGTTGGTATTGACAGTTGAAGAATTCCGGTATTGTTTCAAACAATGAGAAGATTGTCTCCCTGAGAATTTGGCGTACTAAGGTTTTGAACAAAGCAGTTTTTATTTGTTGATGTGTCAGAAAGTAGTTTAATAAAAACAGTTGGTTACTTTTGCGACAGACCTTGTATGTTGTGTTACTGCATAGAAATTGAGCAACTCAACTAAAAACGGAAAGAACTGAACTAACATTTTTAACGCGTCATCGCAGAAGCGAGTGTATAACACATCATATTTGTAGGATGCTCCGTGTGTAGACACTGTCTCGACACTAAATGTCTCACGGATCGTCGTGTTATACATGGAAACAGAATAACTGACATCAGCGAAACTGTAATTACAAACTTTAATTTGACGTAGTGACACAACGGGCCTGGATGGCGGAAGAATAGACGAATAATGAACGTAACCGCAACTCGGCCGAGCAGAACGATCTCCAAACGACTGTAACAGCCTGGCGCACCGCGTGTGCCAAGAGTCACGTAAGCACTGTATTTTTCAGTTTAACACAGCAATATATTTGTTACGGACGACGAATTGTGTTTAATCTCATAACAAGATTGGCGGAGTGGTACGATGGGTCACCACCATGGTAGCTTACTTTTTACCAGCTCTCGTAAAGAAAGCAAAGACATTTGAGTCAAAAACCCTAGATGACAGTTTCGCTACGTGTGGTACAAATGTGTGGGGAATGGCTGACAATGATAACGGAAATTGATTGCTTTGCAAAGAAATTGCTCAATAAGAGAAATAGGCAAATTTATAAGTACCGAAATTAGAACAAGCACAATAGTAGACACTGACGTAATAGAAACCGTATGAGACGAGATATTAATACGTTATGAAGGCAGACGACTAATGCCAAAAGGAAAATGGTATAAAAAAGTCTAGGAATAGCAATCGGCAGCAAGACGGAAGAAAGGAAGGCTGCTAAAAATATAAAGTAAAAAAAGCACGTAGTGACTAAAGCGACAGAGGATCATAACCTACAAGACTGAAGACTGAGAAAAATTAAAATCGAAGCTGGAGTGCGACAAACGTATGATGCTGTAATCCTACTCGTTTAGAAGAAGACATAAAGTTCAGAGTTCAAACGTTTATTATCAATTAGCCAATATAGGCCTATATAGAAGTGAACTTTCAAAAACAGTCATACCTTCAAGGAAAAGTTTAAAATTATCTTATTTTATTAATCTGTAAAACATATTTACACACGTGCGCGCCCATATACATGTATTTGTGTAGGCTATTCATTAATTAATAAAAAATACTTCTTCTGGTATAAAATTATATTGTGTAACGCATAACAGATATAGTATCTGAAGCAAAATAATTTTCTTAAAAAAAAAAGTTTTTTACTTTCAGATGGAAATTATTTCTTTGTGATAACTGTGAAGTAACTGCTAGAAAATCTGGAATATAGTCAAATTCAGCGTCACATATAAGTGTGTTTCCTTCTAAAGTAAAGAGACATTCTGAATTGTGAGTTTCGAATAGTAAAGAAACTTTAGAAGGGTTATCGAATAAATTATTAAGCAAAGGGTTGACGGGTCAGAATTTGGGAAGGTCGTAAATATGTAAAACAAAAGATAAAACAAATCATATATTGCTAATACAATATGTGTAAAAATAGATGTATTTAAATATAGTGCATTAATAATATATAGACCTATTAGTGAATGAGCGATAGTATTAAAAATTGTTTGTGTGACAAATCTAAATTTATCGCTGAAAATTCAGGGACGCTGCACAATTTCCACTCCACTCTGTGGGTAAGCGTGAAGCACATGTTATCGTCATATCAGCTCTTTACACGAGTTTTTATATAAAAAAGCATGCATTAGTTTAACTTTTGAAGCCATAAATTTGGTATATTCTTAAAGTTCTAACTGCAAATGAAGAAAGTTTATTTTCAACACGCACATACGTATACGCTTGAAGTTAAGAGACAGTTGTAGCTGGTAACTAAAATTACATAATTCTTACCTGTTGTAATAAAAAATGTTTACAAATATTTATGTAGCCAGTTTGTTCATACGTCCACTGTTTTCTTAATTTTGTCATTGAACATGATAAGAAATCAATTGTTTTTTTCTTACATCTTCTAAATGTAGGTATTACGTGGGCTTATATTTGTTCAATTATTTTCATTGTTATAGTCAACTTTTTACATTCCGAAATAACTTTTAGCAGTCATTAGATTAAGCTTGAATGTAATTAGAATTATAAACAAGTTATAACTGTCTTTGCTCGCTCACGTGCTAGTGTGTCATATGAGCAGAGAGGGAAGAGAGAGAAACAGCTTACACAACATAAGCAGATTAATACTGTATGTCGCCGTTTGCGGAAGAATTCTATTTTTTACTTTAAACTTTATCTGTCCGGACAAACGAGATGTTTATGTTAAAATTTTGTAAATTTTAGCCTTGTAACGAAGGGAATAACGTAAAGCTATCATAATATGTCGCTGTTATATTTAACAATGTTGTGGGGTGTTGGCCGCCATGGCAGGGTGATACCACACCCTATGCACGTACACAGCGACCGCTGCTGCTATCTAGCGACGACGCTGCGAACACGTACGCTGCTGTATGATTGATGATTTCCTTATTCGGAAGAGATTTTTTTCCTACCAAAACGTTAAACCGAGTTTATTGTACAGCGTTGTACTGTCTGAAAACTTTTCTAAAAGTACACCGAGCAGACTACTACATAATACCGTTTAACGTGTTGTTTTAGTATAGCGAAGGACAATTTATGAATAATAAAACGTGATACGACGCAATCGATAACTTGTGGAATTTGTACTGCGTACATTGCTGGTGCATAAATTTAATAGGAAATACTCAATGTGACCTAAGTAGAGCTGTAAAGTAACAGTTACTAAACGATTACATAAGCAAAATTTGATGTCACTTTCTATTGAAATAAATACAAAAAAAATTGCCACTATAAATATGTACATATTAAATTCAAAGTCTGAGGATTTATGGGTACGAATACAAATCCACACCGGTACACAGATTGCCATCAAATTTTGCACAGGTAACGTTTAACACAAGACGAAAAATATTGTCTAACTTGGAATTTGATATTTTACCCCGCTCGCACGATTTAGGCCCTTTGAATGCCTTTTCGTTGACGCGTATTAAGATGTCAACAACACCGAAAAGACCAGAATTAATTACCATAGTAACAAATAAATAAACAAATGATATTTAGCGTCATCGGAACTGTACCTTTATCCGTTCCTGCAGTTTTTAATGTTTTTAATATGCAATTAATATGCAATTTTATAGATATATTTTGTAATTTTGTATACAGATACGTCTATATATTTTGTAATTGTCTTAAACTATTTTAAAATTTATGTTTATACGTATTTCTGATGATGCAATGAATAAGTAATGAAATATATTAAATACTACTATCAAAGGTGTCAACAACAATATGGAGACCAGAATTAATTACCATAGTAACACGTAAATAAAAAAAACTATTTAGCAGCATCGGAACTGTACATTTATCCATTCCTGCAGTACATTTTCGATTGTTTAAGTTGTCTACTTAAAATAAAGAATTTAGTGTTTCTGATTTAACAGGTACTTTATAAATATCTCCAAAGGCTTTATAAACTGGTACTTTTAAATCTCCAAAGGCTGTTGCACCAACATCATAATTTAGTACAAATTAAAATAGTACAAGTGTTGAAAACAGCTTTGTAGAGATTATGACTAATGAGTACAAAATTGTTATACGACCTGACAGAACGGCATATAGACATAGACAATAAAAATTATATTAAAATACTTATTAAAGTCAAATACTCGCGTGCGAAGGTGCGGGTAACAGCTAGTTATTATATAATTCCAATCTATCCATGTACACACACACACACACACACACACACACACACACACACACACACACACACATTCGAAAACACTTGTGTGGAAATATTATATAATACCATTGACATATGGTAATGACATACCATTTCCAATACAGTATAAATGAAATGTAACAAAATATAACATAAACAAAGTATAACGGTACATGAACGTAAGCTTTCACGGCCGTGTTTACATTATCACAATTTTCCGGGTTGTTAGGCCGTGGTCTGGTTTGTTCAACGTCCATACCAATGACGAACATGGTACGGGAACTAAAATCACAACAGCAAATAAAATGTGAAATAAGCTAGCCAATCAAAAAAGGAGAGATATCAGATTGGCTAAAATATTACCAATCAGCACCTTCAGAAAGTGTACAAGTGCCTCAACAGGACAGAAGAGTCTTTGTTTGTATTCGTTTGTGTTCGGTTGACTATCATCTGTGTTCCCGCGCGAATGTTCATATTCGTTCGCGGGTGTTGTGATCTGTGTTTCCGTGCCACTGAAGATGTCCGTCTTTGGCATGGACGAAACGTCTGGTGACAAACATGATCAACGTAGGCCACGGCCTGACAACACAGGAAATTGTGATAAAGTATAACGGTATTTAACATTAACAGTGTCTACAAAACTCAGTCTCCTCATTGTTCCAAATGTTACATAGATCAAAGTGTAACTAAATATGACAACTACAGCATTAAAAATGCCCTTACCGATCCTCGTATACGAATCATGTTTAGTCATACATCCCATATTTGTTTCACATAAATTTCTAGACTTAAATAATGTAAGTTTAATTAAAAATTTACTGTTATATTTTAATTTTATCGGGCGAAAGTAAACATAGCCTATAATAAATCTTTAAATCCATGAAATAGTTTTTCCAGAGTAATGATCTTATTAATATACACTAGCAGTGCACAAGACGTTCAGCTGACTTAACGATCCCTACAGGCTTCCTTCCACTTATAAAATCAAATTTGAGTGTAAGTGTGATAGACTTCTATTGATTTCTATTAATAGTTAAACAGTCCTTTTTATTGATTCATAGTGTTGTAAACACACATTTCAAATAAATTTTAGTTAGAAGTTAGAATCCTAATGTATGCTCTCAATTTGTTTTTAAACAGTTCATTAAAATTTACTTTGTTATTACTGCAAAATCTAGTTACCCTAAATGACGTTAGATGTTTGTTTATCGAGACTTATACGATTGCATGTGCTACTTAATTGACAGTAAGCTTTACATGGTGAACGGAGAAATACCAAACAGCAGTTGATCATTCCTCGCATTGCGGTATTTAGAGTAATATTTGTGTATTTTCGCCACCTGCAGAAGCTCATTATCATTTGTCCTCTGCTGAAAGTAAGAATGTAGGTAACTCTGCAAAAGAGTGAGAGAGAATGAGGGAGGGGGAGAGTGAGAAAGAGAGCTGGAAAGGGGTTCCTTGGGAAATTGATGCAAATACAAACCAACGTAACCAGAAATAATGTAATTTTACACTTTCTGTCTAACTTAACACACAACTTTCCCTTCATCCCTCATGAGAAACTGCCGCAGTCGTCGGCCCACCACCCTCACTCTGCCCTCTTATTTTCTTGTTTCTTTGCTAACTTTATCTGGGATTTCTGTATCGCGCATCTTATTTATTCTTCTTACATTCGCCACGTTTTCTTCTCTTTCTCTCCCTCTCTCACTCTCTCTCTCTCTCTCTCTCAGTTTCGTAGCACACACACACACACACACACACACACACCTTAAATAATTTATTTATACGGCCTACGCTTTATCTTACGCAGTCACCCTTCTCCTATATTATTAACCTTTTTCTCCCTCAACTCTCCCAAGAGCTATTTCAACCCTCCGCGAGACTTACTACGAGTGACGTTATGCTACTCCGTATTAATCTCTTTCGCCTTGATTTTTTACGTTTATATCGTCGAAGAAGGAGAAGAATAAGAAGAAGAAGCGGTGGGGTGAATTCCTTCGCGTTTTAAAATCCACCCCATAACTCCCTTTTGTTTTGTGTAAATAAAAACGTAAGCGGGCGCAGTGAAGAAATAATTTCTGTTTGAGGAATGCAGCGACAGGAGCCGCCGCCTTTGATAGTATTCCCCAGCCGGCCGTAGGTTATGGGCAAGAGATTATAGTAGGCTAACAGATTTATAAAGCCGACGAAACCAGAAATTTCATCCTTAAGACCAACATTCGGCTGGCGAGGGGAAATGAAATTTATTTATTTTGAAGTCGTTCCGCTGAGCCGGAGCACAAACACTGCCTCCTCCCACCTCTGCTACTTTATGTACTTGCTCAGTCTGTCGTTCTGTTTGACTTCGTCTGAGCTAACAGACCCGGCGCGTCACATAATTTCTAATAAAGCACATCTTTTTGACCTCCTCTCCCTCCCCCCGCACAGCCGGAAACATCACAAGCCCGATTGATGTCTTATTTAAACTCTTGCTTCCTCCCTCTCTGCCTTTATTTTCCCTTCTTTACGACATTTACCTCCGAACACGTAGAAAAACATAGCACCCCGACGAAGGGATTCCTGAAGATAACACAAAAAAGAAAACTAAACGGATTATATAACACATGCTTAAATTTCGAAAGCAAATTGATGTTTTGATCAATTCTCAATTTTTGTGCTCATTTTTTAATCATTTCTGTGGGGCAAATAAAATTTATAAGAATATTCTAGGCGAACGTCTAACGTGTTTATGTAAAAAGAATTTCAGCATTTTAGCTAATAAATGTTATTTATTACATTAGTATTTAAAAGGTATATGTCTCAGACTTTCTAATGAGGCTTTACAAATATAAATACAACGATACGATCTGAATATTTTATAACTGTAAAATCTTGAATCACCATTTCTCACCCTGACTAACCCCTTTCCCGACTAGCACGTTTGCTAGTGACTATTCATTTTATTTACCTCTTCAGAATCGAGGAAATGCTTCATTTTATTATGGAAAATTATCGTATTCAAGGCAGCGATCGAAATAAAAAGACTCGTGTCACAGTCGACACCCTGTTTATTTATTGTTATCACAAATATAATTTGACCAATTAAAAATACATATTTCGATTATCGATTGTGAATTTGATTATCGACACAATCATAATTTATACAAACAACATAAATATAAAATTGATCGATAAATGTGGTATCAAATACATTCATTGGCTCTACATCTCACTTAACCGAAATCTTAATAAACTAAAAAACTAACTTAAACGAATTAACAGTAAGTACTGACTGACGTTTTCTCCATCTCTGTTTATATATAGTGTTACTAAAGACGTCATTCACCATCCTTCCTTACTATTAGAATGATCTGGGTTGTTCGAGGCACATAAACCAGAACATAGCAGAAACAACTGCACTATCTATTAATGTAATAGGACATTGATACATAACATTCTAGTGTATTCTATAAATGGTGTCTCTATAATTAGTCTGCAACAATATACATAAATAGTGGATAACTTAAATACATGTGGGTATGTACGTAACACAACCTAGAAACTTAACCTATAAGTATTGTTCTAGTGACAAATAGTTTTAATACCAATCAGTATTCATAATATAACTTTGAATGTGGGTTGGGGTTTCCCTAATATACAACAAAATTTTAGAAAGTATGATTTTTGTTACACAGTTTTTCAGTGAAACAGTACGTTGTATGTAGTAGAGCGGTATTAGCCAAATTGTATAACACGAAGTTGTATTGAAAATCTGGCCTGTGCAGACCCGATCGCTTGAGTTCTTTGAATTTATTTGTAAAGACCACGGGTTCCTAGGTTCCTGCCTCCTGTCACCAATGGATTGCCGGATGTAAACCCCCCAGATGAAAAATATTGATTTATTATCAATACTTACGTTGCTACCAATGATCCCGGTCATTGTTAAGTTATTTAACTTAAAGATACCAATAGAAGAGGTGACAAACTTTAATTACCTCTGAACGGACTTCTCGAATTATCTGTGAGTATGTATTTGGAAATAAAGCAAGAAAAACAAAATGGCGTGAGACCAACTGGATACCTCAGGTGATACAAATTGCAAGTTCAAATTAATATTTGCGCATCGACAACGAAGTTAAAATATAAACAACAATTATCGAGGACGATGCTTAGATCGTTCTGTAGCTGACACTACAACCTATAACAATGAACAAATTATAATCAAAAGATAAACCATTAAACGGTTTCGTGTACAAGACGGTCCGGCCAGATAACGAAACAACCGCCAACATTTTAGAAACATTTTAATATTTACCGTAAAATAAAATATTAAAAAAAAAAGCAAAAAAGAGCATTGGAAGAAGCATATTGACAAATACAGCTACAATTAATACTTCTATGGCACTGCAGCTTTCTTTGGACGTTGACCTCTCATAACGGAGAGAGATAATTGAAATATCCGGAAGTTGAACCACGAAGTACTTTAGTATTACAGGATTATAAGCAGCTGAATGTCTTCAACAGACTTTGCCACAGATAAGGGGAAGAAGGAGGAGAGGATATTACAATTCTCTTGGGAGTAAGAGGGAGAATTACAACGACAATAACAACAAAACTAATGATATGCGTTTCCATGTAAATTCACTGTATATATAGCCTATATGGGTTTGCATGTTCCGCGACAAATAATATTCAGAGACATGATCCTAAAGTAAACATGACCTGAGTACCAGAGAGAGAGAGAGAGAGAGAGAGAGAGAGAGAGAGAGAGAGAGAGAGAGAGAGAGAGAGAGAGAGAGAGAGAGAGAGAGAGAAGAAGATCTTACTATCAGCGAGTGTATTATCTCATTGCACTTGGCACACGGAATTCCATTTCTCGTATTATACCAACTGTAATATAAATTATTAATGCGTAAGGCGAAGCAGTCCACAGGACTTAAATATTTACAACAGACGTGCATACAATTGTCATAATAGTTTCGGTCTCACGTGTTCGCAAATACATGTGAGTTATTGGAGCACGCGTTCCATTGAACGTGAATTTATATTTTATCACGCAGAGTGAAAGTCGTGTATGCAGACACGATCATAAAAAAAATGTTTTGTAGAATACAGACTTCGGAGTGCGTTGTTCGAAACATATGCTATGAAAGACGGTTGCATGTCCCTTATCATGCGTCAACAGTCGAGACTGTTCCAAGTCGCACCGGTCGGCGCAGTTTCTTGAAGGTCAGACATTGACACAGTTTCCAACCGATTCCAAAACGCCTGTAATACGCAATTTGCTCGACATGTCATCCGCAAATTGACAGATTATTCTGGAATCTCTGCGCGGCATAAATATCCAGCGATAGTCAGTTCAGTTCAGTTACAAGCGATTTTAGAAGTGCGGTTCGGAGTTATTGTGGCGGTTTAGTGGGAAGTTATTGTTACGTTAATGAATGCCACACTCATGGTGTACATTTAATGTAGTTGTTGGACCAATGTAACTTAAATTATTGTACAAGAGTCCCTTTTGTTGATTTAAAAGAGCTGTTTGTGTGTGATTCAAGTTTGTAATTAGTGACTTCGTTGGTGTCAGTTATACTGTTTCAACTGTAGCCACGACGATCCGATATGATCATGAGTCATAACAGTGGGGTCAGAAGTGCGGTAGAACCTTTTACAGTGGAACAAAGGACACTTCGTAGAGAATAGTGTGAGGGGTAATTAATTTGCAAACATGGACACCAGTAAGATGATGGAAGCTTCCCAAGCGCTTCTTCTGCAAACAGATGAACGACAAAAAAGAATGCCGATGGGAAACGGAAGAAGCAGAAAAACGACAGGATGAGAAACGCAGCTACGAAAGAGAAAATGCAGAAGAGCGGCAAAAAGCACAATTGATTTATAATTGCGTTTGAATGCAATTTAAAGTTTGTAATAATTAGTGACTTCATTCGTGTCAGTTATTCTGTTTCCACTGTACCCACGACAATTCGATGTGACCGTAGTAAATATATATTGACTTTAATTTTACTTTATATTGGAGTTAATTTTTCAGGTTGATTATCAGGCTATTTATTATTTTTGCTATATTTTTACGGTATACACCGTCTATTACATTCTAATTTGTATCTTTGTCTCGCTAAGCATACGTAATTCTTTAATCTTCTATGTCTCGTTATATATTTCACGTTATCTCTACGCGGTATTCGGTCTCCCTTTCTCAGACTATGTTTTGTTTAGCATCTTTTCAAAGTGTTCATACGATTTTAACCTTATCACTCGCACACCCAAATTATCCGACGCTCGCAGAGGTTCCTGCCATCTCACTATCACCGTTGTAAGCTTTTCTTACCAGTTCGCCTTAGGTGTCCTCTTTCCACGACCTTCTGAGTCTATCCCATGCCCGTCTTCTACTTGGAATCCAGTTTACAAAACTTTTTGCGTCAACTATCCTATAGCGTTCGTTCCACGTGGTCACACCGTATGAAGCGCTTCACAATTGTGGAGTATATCATATTCGTCGTTATCATAGTATCATAATATCATAATATCAGTCGTTCATCTGTTTGCAGAAGAAGCGCTTGGGAAGCTTCCATCATCTTACTGGTGTCCATGTTTGCAAATTAATTACCCCTCACACTATTCTCTACGAAGTGTCCTTTGTTCCACTGTAAAAGGTTCTACCGCACTTCTGACCCCACTGTTATGACTCATGATCATATCGGATCGTCGTGGCTACAGTGGAAACAGTATAACTGACACCAACGAAGTCACTAATTACAAACTTGAATCGCACACAAACAGCTCTTTTAAATCAACAAAAGGGACTCTTGTACAATAATTTAAGTTACATTGGTCCAACAACTACATTAAATGTACACCATGAGTGTGGCATTCATTAACGTAACAATAACTTCCCACTAAACCGCCACAATAACTCCGAACCGCACTTCTAAAATCGCTTGTAACTGAACTGAACTGACTATCGCTGGATATTTATGCCGCGCAGAGATTCCAGAATAATATGTCAATTTGCGGATGACATGTCGAGCAAATTGCGTATTACAGGCGAAGACGGATAATTGTACGCACTACGCGTTTACATCTTTTGTTGCGGGAGGGGAGGAACAAGCGCCTTACGGATAGGCAACACTTTACACAACTACCGAGAGCTGCTTGCATAATGAAAGACAGACGGTCTATTGTTGAATGAAGGACACGTCTTCTTTATAGTGAGCCTTTTCTTTTGGGAAAACGACAGCGGAGCGGTAAAGTGGTGCGATACAAATTCAGCGCGGTGTAAGGAGGCTGTGTATGACGCACATCAAGGGGAAACAGACGTTCTTACAACAACGCTGCTGCCGCTTGTTGTGAAATTCAACAACACGATAACAGACACAACGCTATTGCCGAGTCTTATAACATTACTGCCTGCTCCTTCTTCTTATCGTTATGTAGACGCGTGTTATCAGTTATGATGTGAATAACGCGCGGCAAAAAGACGGCGTCGTAAACATTTACACCGTGTCTCCAGCTCCAGCGCGCCTCCTCTCATCGTATCGTTCGTACGTACATCTGTTTAGACTTTACTCGGGACACTAAATTGAGCGCATGAGTTCTTTCCGCGCTGTGTTTATGTAGAACATGAGCTCATTACACTGGATTTCATACACACACCCAACCACGTATTAAAGTAGGCCTAAAGTTTACTGTCTCACATTTTATTCACATCATGTCAAAACAAATACAATATCGAACGAAACGAAATTTTCGAACTTTGTATTTTTTTTTAATTAAGCTTATCAGAAAAATATAAAATAACAGGAATGATTGTATTCAATCAGTTTTGCACGGGTTACAATAGTGAAATACCGATGGCAAAATGGAACGATATCACACACGCGCGCACACACACACACACACATACGCAAACACAGACATTCGTCTAATACAGGAATAGATCTACTTATTATCTGTGTACAGTACGTCAGGATAAGTCTAAGAGTTTGTGTACAGTACGTCAGGATAAGTCTGTGAGTCTGTGTACAGTACGTCAGTATAAGTGTGTGTACAGTACGTCAGGATAGGTCTGTGAGTCTGTATACAGTACGTCAGTATAAGTGTGTGTACAGTACGTCAGGATAAGTCTAAGAGTTTGTGTACAGTACGTCAGGATAAGTCTGTGAGTCTGTGTACAGTACGTCAGTATAAGTGTGTGTACAGTACGTCAGGATAAGTCTGTGAGTCTGTATACAGTACGTCAGTATAAGTGTGTGTACAGTATGTCAGGATGTCTATGTACAGTATGTCAGGAGAAGTCTGTGAGTCTGTGTACAGTATGTTAGGATAAGGCTGTGAGTCTGTGTACAGTACGTCAGGATAGGTCTGTGAGTCTGTGTACAGTATGTTAGGATAAGGCTGTGAGTCTGTGTACAGTACGTCAGGATGTCTGTGTACAGTATATCAGGATAAGTCTGCGGGTCTGTGTACAGTGTGTTAAGATAAGTCTGTGAGCCTGTGTACAGTACGTCAGGATACGTCTGTGTGCAGTATGTCAGGATAAGCTTAGCAAGTCTGATTTTGAATTTGCCATCACCAAGTCATTGACACGTTGGTTAACGTATCGTTGGATACCTTAGACCCATGATACTATTTTAACTTTCCTTAATTTTACCATATGACCTCTCTCTCTCTCTCTCTCTCTCTCTCTCTCTCTCTCTCTCTCTCTCTCTCTCTCTCTCTCTCTCTCTCTCTCTCTCTAGCTCTCAACATCTCTCATAATGGTTCTTGACAGCGTTCTTGAGTACGAAGAAATTTCAGTCAGTCTCAATTTAAAAACGGTTATTCGTTGATACAAGACGTTTCCGATGATGAACTGAATCTGTTAATCATAGGTCACGCATTCAATATTACCACTGCCGTATAAAGATATTTTTTCGTGATAATTCTTTTCAAACTGCCTACACCTTGGTGATTACCAATTAACAGAACATACGCGCACACAAACTCGTACTTACAGGCCTAATACGAGCGACAAGGTATTACACAAGCGTTATACGGAACTGTATTAATAATACAGTAATATCTGGAAGGGGTAATTACAAGGAGAATGAATCACGAAAGCTGACAGCTTATTCGGAGGTTGTGAGAGGCCACCTGAAGTGACAACGAAACACAACATTTCTCTTTAAAAGCCGTGTTAGAACACTACGGACGATGAGAGTGGAGAAAGCGTATACAGAAGAAGGGAAAGAGAGAAGGTAGAAATGGAAGACAGACACGTTTGCATTGTACACGTTCGTCCCTTCAGAAAACAGAAACTGAAGATAATTCTGTAACGTGGCTCGTTTAGAAACGTGAACATCACGACAAACACACACAACGTACAACATAACAGTTGCAATAAATTGTCTTGTTGCAGCTATCTTACTGTATTTTTGCCGGAGAGACACGCCCGCTCGTCTCCGATACCTAATCGTTTCTCTAACGCGCTTTTCATTTCCCAGCGAACGTGTTTAGTTACAGATAAAAAGAGGCCACTGGGCACGTGTTTTCTGCCTCTTTTACGTCGCTTATAATATTAAAGTTACATTTCGGTGGAACAACTCCATTTGGCACTTTCACATGCGTAAACGTTGAAATGTAACAGTCGGGTAAAATAGCGAACAAAAACAATAGTTATTTGATCTCTATTCATTCATAAAGTATTAGTTAACTTGCATACTGAAGTGGCTCATTCCTATGGAACAGCCTTGATTGCTAGCACATGATAAGTGACACGTAATTGTCTTTCGTAGCAATATGTTTCGAACAGTATGAGCCACTCCAAAGTCTGTATTCTGCAAAACGTTTTTTAATTATCGTGTCTGCATACAAGAATTTCACTTCGCGTGATAAAATATACATTCACGTGATTGGAGGCGGTCAGAAATACTCGACCAAATATCTGTTAGAAAAATTTATCGTATTAGATCAAAAGTGTTTAAAAAAGACGGTTTTTCGTTACTGAATCTTGTATAATATGTCTTTACTCTATTATCTTATAAAACATATTCGTTTCCGTTACTTGAGAGATAAGCAGAACAAAGTTCCGTAGGCTCCAACCAGTGGAGATGGATTTCTGAAGACGTCTTGTTTAGTGTCTGAGCTCCAGTACTTCATAAATGATGGCACCAGGATGCGAATTCGTATAATATCATCTGTTCATTCGTATAATACGTGGTTGGGTGTGTGTATGAAATCCAGTGTAATGAGCTCATGTTCTACATAAACACAGCGCGGAAAGAACTCATGCGCTCAATTTAGTGTCCCGAGTAAAGTCTAAACAGATGTACGTACGAACGATACGATGAGAGGAGGCGCGCTGGAGCTGGAGACACGGTGTAAATGTTTACGACGCCGTCTTTTTGCCGCGCGTTATTCACATCATAACTGATAACACGCGTCTACATAACGATAAGAAGAAGGAGCAGGCAGTAATGTTATAAGACTCGGCAATAGCGTTGTGTCTGTTATCGTGTTGTTGAATTTCACAACAAGCGGCAGCAGCGTTGTTGTAAGAACGTCTGTTTCCCCTTGATGTGCGTCATACACAGCCTCCTTACACCGCGCTGAATTTGTATCGCACCACTTTACCGCTCCGCTGTCGTTTTCCCAAAAGAAAAGGCTCACTATAAAGAAGACGTGTCCTTCATTCAACAATAGACCGTCTGTCTTTCATTATGCAAGCAGCTCTCGGTAGTTGTGTAAAGTGTTGCCTATCCGTAAGGCGCTTGTTCCTCCCCTCCCGCAACAAAAGATGTAAACGCGTAGTGCGTACAATTATCCGTCTTCCTACAACGTAATATATACACTACATCAGTAGTCTTTTTGTTCCGTCTATGTCTCTGAGTCATTAACGCAGTCATTGTGTCGTAATACCTGGTGGCTTGAAATTGTGAAAACATGTTTAAAAACATGGTATAAGTTCACTCGTCAAAATAAAAAATTAGTCTAACCACACATTTTCCAGCTACGATATCGTTAAAAATTTTTTTAAAGAATATAACGACTTTAGTTCTCAGTCAAATATAACAAGCGGTAGACTACATTAATGTCAATTTAAAATTAAACGAACGGACAAGAAACTCGTGTAGATCTTTGTTTAGGAAAATCAGAATTTTGCCCCTACTTTGATTTTATATATTCTAAATACTCAAAAATCGAAACAAAATTTTTTTTTATGCAAACTGTTAATTCCCACCGTTATCAATTCCTCGTGACCACTCCTCATAAGGGGTGTTTCATATAAATGTATATTATAATTCATTGGATATTTTAAACTTAAGATGTGAGCACTACAACTATGGTTTTCTGCATTTCTTTAGACTAAATCTACTTCAGTATCCGTTGTGGCACCGGTTTAATGACATGTCATTTGTATTACTGAAAATAATACTGACATTGGAAGGATGAAAACCTGAAATTACAAATGAGCCCTCTACAGTATTCTGTGATCCGTAGCCTGGTACTTTTTTTTCTTCAAGACATGTTGGTTCTAAAATTTTCAAATTTTAATGTCATTTTACGTTTCATTCTGTATTGAAATACTTATAAAACTGAACAACTGGCTCAAAATTTATTCTTCTTTAAGATTCTAAAATTACAGTTTTAGTCCCTCTGTCATGGTCCAAGCGTACTATAAAATATTATTGTAGATGTAACAAAAAGCTACACGAGTAATCTCATATTGCTGAACATTATTACATACACACGCGCACACACTACCGTTTATTCACTTATTAAATTAATGAAATACTTTAACATTAATATTCCCAAATATCTATGCTAGTTTCAAAAATGAGAACTCCTGCTGTTTCCACTTTTAAGGACATACTCCACAAGTTGCTATAGCAAGATGGTTGTTTATATATTTTCGAAATGGTTCCTTTCAGTGTTCCTACTCTTTGATTTCATCACAGTCAGATGGTAGGCTACTTATCGATCCGGGTGAGACAAATTACGTAGAATTATGAAACAGGCTGTAATAACGTTTAGCGTAGTGTGTAACATATACAGAATGTGTATATGACAGCATGTTGGTTCTGAACAAAAATATGCCGACAAAGTTTTCATAAAACTCAACACAACCACGTGCAACACGCCGTAAAGAAAATAAGAAAATAATAAAGTTACATGTCAGCAGAGAAATTTTGTTTTTCGAAGCCGAAGGCTCACGGTTCCGCCGAGCACGCTTCCTGTGTGACAGACTATGCACGCAGGGCGGTGTCTTGACAAATAATTACTTCCTATCTGTAAAGACGCCATCTGCGCACCATCAACTTGTCATCGTCTTGTCAGTTATTGCCCTATTGTCCTCCGTGTCACGCCCGGAGTAGGACTTAGAAAAACAAACACTGTGGATTAATAAAACAAGACAGCTTCTGGAGAGGGGTGGTGGGGGAGGCTCAAGAGGTAAACTCAGTCATCCCAGTTAGCTTAGCTTAGGGTTGCTACGTCTTCGTTTACATTTCATTATCCCTTGCCCTCACCAGCCGCCACCCCCTTACCCGTCTTTCGTTTTGGTAATTATTCATCTCTTCCCCCTCTCTCAACAGTTATTCATTACGTCTTCCTTCTTGCCCCTTGTATTTATGTTGAGTATTCTTCTATCCCTCGGCTCTAGTTTATGCTGTAAGCAACATCAATATTGTCTGTGTTGTTTGCCACGGACGATGTCGGCGTGTTGATACGAATCAACCGTTTTGGCATGTTGGCAAGAACGTAAACCTGTACATTTCACGAACTGTAATATTACTGAAGCCCCTGAATTTACTAACTGCAGGGTATATCTTTTATTCGACGTCTTGACTTCGTCTTCTACAGATCTGTACGACATTTGAACGACGTAAATTATTAATTGTTGACATGTTAATTATTAACAATTAATTATTAATTGTTAGGATTCCGTAACAAGTGGGAAAGTAGTCGATCGAAGGATTATGCGTACTTTTAGATAAACGCTGCAATGTGGGAATGTTTATTCCATCCCGGTAGTATTTATCCAAGACAGTGTCGAAACCAGCATATGGAAACAACTGTAATGCCAAATATAAAATTAAATAACCACGAATCGTCTAATACGTTTTACAAATGTTATGACAGAGGTTAATTATGTACATAACGTATATTTTTAGTGGAAACAGGACGTAAGATGTCGAAATCCTGTCACACCAAACTTCTCAAACTTTTGAGTGGTTACCCCGTAAAGGTATGGTTTAAATTATACTGGAGAACTAACGTCCTCTCTCATTCTTCCCTTAACTTGCACATATTTTTGACAACGAGTATAAGCCTTTACATGAGTGCTTCATGACGTTTGATGCAACAATGCACCAGATATAAATGCGCTAATTCTTCTTGGAAGGTTCTGTTTGTCAATTTAGGTAAGGGGTAATGTAATTATAAACAATAAACCCACACATCTGAACCGGGTTTATGCACAGGATGGCGCCGTAAACACTTCCAAATAGCTGAATTTATAAAAATAAATAAAGCCGTTTAATTCAACGGAAGTACAATAACTTTTGCTTTCAATTCAGTTTCACAAAAGCGATATCACGAAATTTTATCTTTACAGGTTGGACTTTTTTAAAAGGCTTCAATGGAATTTTGAATAATTTTGATGAACTGTATTTAAACTATTAAGAGTGTCACTTTAGTAAGTGGAATGAGTGTGCTAATTCAAAACTACCATTGCTACATATAGGCCTACTAATGGCGTACTTACGAGAAAACAATTGAAGAGACAGATCTGTGATGAATATATTTAAAGGTAGAAAATATTTAGAACGTAAGATACCTTAAATGTTGGTAACAACAATAATTATTGCTTTATCGATAGTTGCTAAAAATAATAATAAAACCATTATTACTATTATAAAACCAATAACAGTTGTTTGTGTCATTTTTTTCAATTCAAGTGTCGAATGATTTTAGTAAACACACACAAAATTACTCACTTTTTTCTGGTAGTTATCATCTTCATTACTGCGTAATAAAGACAACTTTTTCAAGCAAGACTGTAGTTTTGTCGGCCATCATCGGGTATTAAATAAATCTTATATAGCCTTACACACACAGTCTCCACTACAGGAGCTTCAATTTTCTCTCTCTCCCTCTCACTCCCCCTTCTCTCTCACTCTCCCTCTTTCTCTCTCTCTCTCCCTCTTCTTCATTTTATTCTTCTTCTTTCTTAGTTTTTCAGTATATCTGACAATAACAGATAAACAGATATACTGTGGAAATACAATAAAATAATTTCATTCAAAGGTATGATCTTGATCGACGTTTGTACTCATTATTCAGCAACACGCTGCGCGCATGCGCATCCATACATATCTTGAATCTGTACAATATTTTCTGATACTTTTCCACTATCAATCTCTAGTTTTCTCGTCATTAAATAAATCATTAAACCATCACCCTTTCATCTTCTTATCCGTTCTTACGGTCCAGACTTGTGGGGCCGTATGTGGCTTCCGTTGTTTGACACCACTAAACAACAATGTATGGGATAATAACGTCACAAAGAAAATTAAAATCACTTTTGCCATAACAATAAAAAATATAATAACCTAGATTGTGTGATGTGCCCAATGGAATATTACCCTGGAATAGCAGTAAGAAAAACCAAGATGAATTTTTGTATATTATCAGACGGAAGGCAAAGTAAAGTAGAAAAGAAGATTAGGCTATATACATGTTATAAAATCAAATAAATTCAAAACTCAGCTATGTTAGGACGATGAAATACTTAAAGTTTCTTCCCGTGTATCTTATATTTACATTACTCCATTATTTTTCAATACATCTGGCTCTCTGTCTCTCCACACTCAGTAACGCTGACTACAGAACGGCTCACACTAAGTGACTAAAACACTTTGCGCAAACAACGTTGTTGTCCGTTGGAAAGGACAGTAGGCGAAAACTAATAAAATTAGCGTCTCGCTTATCGCAATGAGTAATCGACGCCATATAAACCGGCGCGCGTGCGCCCCAAATACAGCGGTACAAGTTGCCGCTTAAACATAAATTTTCTTGAACGTTATCTTATTTTTTCGTTTCACAGGAGAAACACCTTCCATATATATGTACTTTATCACCGACTCTCACGTTCCGCGCTACAAAATTATCCTCCATTTGTATTTTCCGAGGGGGAACGAACATATGTATATATACAACGGAGCTGCTGCTATCTCCTCCCTCCGCGCTTGTCTCATTTTTTCTTCTCACCGATTATTATTCGTTGTCTTTCCCTCTCGGTCTGTACCGCGTTACCAACCAGACAGATATGTCGGCGGTGTTTACGACTTCGGGTAATCTTCTCCAGCGTCGGCGTGCGGTTTTGAATAATTCCAGTTTTGAACGCCTCCGGAATGGGCTGCCATTATTGTCGTCCAACTTGTGAATGTCGAATGTAGTTTTCACCTTTGTAGATAATTTTATAATTATGGAGACCAGAACTCTTCGAGTTTCTGTAGCCTACCACTCTGATGCATTTTTATGAAACCGAAAATTAAAGGGTGAAACAGAACTAAACAAAAATATTTTTGCCGTTTTAAAACAATTGAAGCTTGTCATTATACGTAAAAAAAAATAACTATTAATAAGCTACCTCACGTGCAGAAGTCGCTCATTGTTTTCAACGAAATACATGTATTAGTGGACGCCTTTGATGTAGTATAAAATTATTGAATACTGGTTTTATTTTTTATTAGTTAAAATAATGAATCTCTTGATCAATTAAAATTCTTGAATTTCTTTCAATTCCTTCCTTTATTCCATTTGAATTCACTTACCTATTTAAATAATTCAAATTGCACGTGGTACACAAGCAATAGGTACTACCAACTTATTCTTCGAATGTTTATGCAAGCGCTAATATTCAGAAACTGACAAAAATGTAAAGTATTCAAAATAATTATTCATACCCCATTATTTCCCTTCAATATTCTTTTATTTTTATTTTTTAAATTCTGTTCTTTGCTTCTTAAATTAAAATGAACGACATTTTTCTTAATTTTAATTGTCCAGGCTTGTTAAATTTATAGCTCAGCGGTTGGTAAGATGATCTTAAGGCTCAGGCCTATTTTAATGGTTACGTTTAGTAAATATAACTTTGGGTTCTTGTGACTACAATAATTAACTACGAAAATGTCCTCTGTGAAGTACAAAACATCACAATACAAAGTGGATTACAATATAACAAAACAATATCTTATATCTGAAATAACAAATAGTTCGTATGTGCCGAACGGTGTCTATTTTGAGGTTAACCTAGTATTAATAGGTTATTCTGCCTTCAACATTAAACACAAAGAATAATAGTTTATATGTGAAAAAATTGCAATAGTGTTAGTGTTTTTGTTCAATGATAGTGGAATAAATAGTTCACAAGTGTACATAAAGTGTTACAGTGGTATTTCCTATTATAATTCGTTATAAGTCGTTTAAAACTTGAAGTATGAACACTATACTTTTCTTTACTTTTGCACACACTTTCTTATTTACTGTTAATATTATTAATTCACTATAACTCCTTTCTGATTATGTAAACAATTCACAAAACGTTTCTTCACATTTTGGTTATGTTATGGTAATCATGCTTCACCTAACCTAGCGGTTCGATTCTGATGGTACTTTCGTGGCTATAGGTGTCGCGGAGGAGCTGTTCTTGTCTCTACGAATTCCAACAATAGACTAACTCACTTGGCGTCACTTTTTGGGTTACTACACGCAAAATGTGAAAAATTCCCATTGGTCGAAATCTCGAGCATTGTTATGGATGGCGTAGGTTTTCTGAGATCAAAATTACTAAAAATTCTTAAATTTCACATTTTTCCCTTATGATTGTAAAGATATTATTACCAATGAAATGCTTTTTTTCTCCCGATCATTTTAAGATCTTACAAGATATGTTTCTATACAGTAATTCGAAAAATAACATTTTTAAGGTTTGTCTAATAAATTATGTTTAAAAGTTATCTTTTTTGTTACATAATTAGTTTTTTTTGGCTGTACATATGATTTTATGTTAATAACATGTAATCTAACACTACTGATTACCACTATGAACATTAACTTTTTATAAAAACATTGGCTTGTACACTAGGCATAATAATATCTTGTGTACTTTGGACTATTATTTGTTTCTTACCGTAAAATTGCTTAATTCTAATACAAGTTAACATTTATTCTTTATTCATTATAAACTACGTGCTCTATTACTAGACATATCATGAACTAATTTAGCATTTATACATTGTAATGTCCCTGTCTACCTTCTAAAGTAGGTGTAGGTTTTTTGCCCAAGTTAATATCTTGTCAATTACATTATTACTGGTTCATTACAAACACTTATGCTTACTTATACAGTACCTTAATCTAATAAAATACACTATTCTTTTTATATATGGCATTGTCTAGCACAATGTTTATACACAAAATTGTCTCCTTTTACCTACCAAGTAGATGCAAGTTTTCTGTAACATTAATCTCTTACTAACTACATTATTATCTTGTCCATAACAAACAATAGTTATTTCTTTTTCCATAATCTACTAGTCAGCTTATCTGTTACACTTTCTATTAATAAATTATTTACATACAGTAGTAATCCTTCTTTCCTACCACACATTATAACATTTTTATACAAAAATAAAACTTTTATCACTCATTTATATCATAATAATCTCTATCTGAACTGTCTATGTGCCTTTCAGCCACAATTAGATATAACTACTTAATCTAGTTTTACAGTTTTTATCTTAAATTTTATTTAGTTTATGTTATCATTTTTCCAGTTACTAGTTACCCAGCTAGGCTCTGCATTATAGGCTTTTACCTATCCTGTACATTATTTCTTATGCAGTCCACTGGAATTGTTGTTATTAAGTTTAATATAGACTTGTTTGATATTTTAGTTTTCTTATTCCACCTTACAATGGTCCTACATTTACTTGTTAATTCATTTATTTCATAACACAGGTTTATTACTTTATTATTGTTATGTACTTCAGTTTACAAAAACTGAACAAAACTAATAAAAATAATTTACAAAACTAAACAAATCTAATAAAAATAAATTACAAAAATTAAATAGCCCAAACAACAAAGTTATACAACAACTAACGGTATATACAAAATTGAATGCCAAGATTGCAATAAATGTTACATAGGACAAACAAAAAAACAGCTGAAAAAATGTTATTTTGAACACCTAAACGCATACAAAAAACCAGAAATATATAAATCCAATTTAGTCACACATGCAATAAACCTAGGACATGAATTCCTAGACATAACCAATGTAACACTAATAAAACATATACCACACAAAGGCACCATAATGAACATTTGGGAAAATTTACAAATATACAAACATAAAACACAAAACGAACTAATACCTGAACAAATACAAGTCAATACAAAACATGACACAATATTCAAAGCACTCAACATCGAAAATACACAAAAAACTAACACATACACCACAATCACACACAATAAAACTAATTTGAAGTACCAGAAGCCAACAGGATGCCACAATAATAATAGTCAACCAGCACATATGTACTTCACCAGACACAAAAACCGGAAGGCTGAGGATGGGTACAAGATGGTACCCGAAACATGTTCCTAATAAGGGAAAAAAAGGTATATCTTGAGGTAAATTCATTATAAATATTAAATGTAATATATGTATATTTATATATATATATATATATTGCAACAGATCAAATTTATTATACTAATAAGGATATAGTGAGTGTGTAAAAATCACAAACAAGTCTGTTAAGGAGGAGATGAAAAATTATTTATTATACACACAAATATTGTTTTTAAAGATGTATATTGTATTATAAATTGTCATGTATTGATAATAGGAATAATTGTTTGTATTGTTCGATAATATAAATCGATTTTACTTGGTTGCTGCAATGTCCTCCTCTCCTCTCGTCGCTCCCGTCCTGGCGTCCTCTTCTTCAGCGTCACTCCTTCCTGGTGTCCTCTTCGTCCTGGCGTCCTCTTCGTCTCGTCGTCCTCTTCTACAGCGTCACTCCTTCCTGGTGTCCTCTTCGTCCTGGCGTCCCCTTCGTCTTGTCGTCCTCTTCTACGGCAGGCGGCTCCAGCGGCGATACTTCAATGAGTCTCGTTGTTATGTTTGACTGCTTTCATTAATTAGTTTCTTCATAAATTGTTCACTCATAATGATTATGAATTTCACTCGTACAGTTTATTTTTAATTTATACTTTATATTTTCTTAATCTCAGGATTAATATGGGTATTAATTAATGCTGTGCGTTTAATGTACACCTTCCACGATATCTTGAAGTGTCTTTAAATTCCCTAAGCGGATATCTTAACTTACACGAAAACAGCACTGTATTATATTTTAAATTTTATCTAAATATTTTACCCACTCGGTTCTTAACGCAAAACGTCGTTAAGAATTACCAACGTTTATTTTATATATGATATATCCACGTTCGTAAGGGAACAACTCTCTTCACTGGGCACAACTTCCCCTTGCAAATTCTACAGACAGACTGTGTCCATCCTAACTCTACAACGAAAGAATCTCACTGAATTTAGTGTATTCTGATAGGCTAAGCCCAAGTCACATGATTGATGGAACAAACAGATATACAAATTTCATGAAAAACTTTGTATAATTTAGCAAAGGCCTGCATGGAAATTATCTACGAATATCTTTGACAAGAGTTACAATTGAGTTTTTCTTCACTTAAAAAAACATATTTATAAAATAGTTATGAACCTCAGAGTATACACAAATTGAAGCTATTTACCTAAATAATTCCTTGTCAAAGTTTCACGTCAATCGGTTTACTACCACTAGCTATAGCTATAGTGATCACAGATTATCACACCCGCACACACGCACAAATTCACACAAAAAATACATGACAGTATAGAACACCTTTTTGTGAAGAGTTTGGTATACCCTACATGCTTATCCATTTCTAAATACACAACTAACGAATAAAAGACAAAATATTACATAAAACCAATTTAAACAAGAAAATGCTCGCCATCCATGTGCTCTGATATAAACAACATAGCTTATCATCCTGTGTTCTGTTGCAATATATATAATATAATGATTTTGCTATATACGAGAAAAGGTGTAGGGTGTTTTTTAAATAATAATACTTCTTATATCATATTGAGTTTGTAAAATAATTTAAAAATTTATTAAATAAAATCTCAAAATTACGAATTAAAAATTCGTCATTGTTATTCCCATAATGTGTTTTGTGTGGGTGTGTGTGTGTGCTCAGCATACACATAATTATTGTAACTATACAAATAACATTAACATAAATATTAATAAATGTAATGCACAAAATATAAAGTGACATGTATACATAAACAATAAATAAATATAAGTTTTTATAATCTAAAAATGTGCTCTCGAATTTCTCAGATTGTATTCCTTTTAAATTGCATATTTTTTTATTATATTGCTTTTCATTGTGTACATACATATGTATATTGTATTCAGGAAACATCAACCAAATTTCGAATCAAATAAATATTTATGATACGTTACAATTTCTAAAAAATAATAATAATTTTGCAAATGTTAAAAATCATTATAAAATTCGTGTAATCTATTACTATAATTTAACCACTTAAATTTTACAATTACTATTTACACAATTAAAGTTTATCATTGGCTCTTTACTCTTTTTTTTTTAAATCACTTTTATGACCCGTTTGTTAACGAGAAAAATGTTTTTATGTCACCTTATTATTTATGCGGTGATACTCAGTGATTCCTCGTCATGATCCTGAGTCCTGCGTCCTCTGTCGATCCTCCGTCGTCGTCTCGTCCTCCTGGTGTCCGTCGTCCGGTCCGCCTGGTCATTCGGCACTCAGATGACTCGTACGGTGTTATCTCCATACTGCTCGGCTATCGACCTCGGATGCTATGCAGTCGGGCATAGCCTTCGGCTGCAGATGTGTTTCAGCATTTTATACAATTATTGTATATTAATAGTTTTTTCATACTTTTATTATTCTGATTACTATTCATTTTTATTTACACTGCATAAAAATGCATTGTTTGCTTTGCACTAAATTTTGCACTGCGTCCTTATATTATTAATAACGTGGCGTAAT
This sequence comes from Magicicada septendecula, assembly GCA_034769895.1. NCBI lineage: Eukaryota > Metazoa > Arthropoda > Insecta > Hemiptera > Cicadidae > Magicicada > Magicicada septendecula. The sequence goes on from CM068372.1 coordinate 145,155,243, forward strand.
TTGTTTTGTCATATCTTTCGCGCACTTACCAAAATTTAAATAAATTAGTTATTTAATTCACATTTATTCAGGGGTGAAACGCCACGCCGGTTTCTACTTGTTTCACACACACATATCACTTACACTCTTACACTCTTAGCTTGTGTGTGGCGTGATATGCCTGTACCGACCTGTACATTAGGTGTCCCCGTTCACTGGTTACTCAGAGCTTTCAATACGCATTTTTTAAATATTGACAATAGGCTATTCATTATTCATACTAAGTTAGCAGTTTTTTTAACTAATTGCGACAATTCACAGTAACGTGCACAGACGTACTGTTTCAACACACACACACACATTTCAATTCGCGTATCATATGTACTCTTCATATCAGGTATATTCATTCCAACCTTTCCATTATGTTTCACAGTTTACATTTTTTTACATTCTCAGCATAGTTGCCGCCTTATTGTTAGCACAGTTGCATACTGTCAGTATACTTTAATCAACTATTTTCCTTTCTTCAGTGGTAACTCATTCTTTTCTATCTAAATTATTACTTACGTTATAATATTTAATATAAGCAAATTATCACCGTCTCGTATTTCCCCCATCCTATATATTTTACATCTCCTATCTCTGCACGCCTTTTCTTTACTTTTTTAATATTCATGTTTAATATGGTAACCAAATCACTTGTACGAATTAATAAATTAATTACCTTAATTATCCGCCGTGTGATTTCCTATGCTTCGTCTATGACGCGTTTCGGAGCATATACTCCATCATCAGATATTAAAAGTTAAAACAGTCACTCATACGAGATCGTTAAAAAGTTAAAATGTCAAGATATGCATATGAACCGTACGCGGATTTGGGTGCGCACCCGTTCAAGTTCATTCTGCTACTGAGCGGTTGCTACCTTATCGTAGCCCCAGCGAGCAGATTCAAGGCAGTATCGTAAAATCGGTTGGATACAAAGTTCAGGTGGTCATTTAGCACGATATCGCGACTCATTGGGTTTGCATATGCACTGTAAATTTCAAATTCCTCCAAGGCATTCATGAAACGGCCCTTTTCTTTACGCTGTTCTCCGCCAATCCATATATTTTGGACTAATTGTCCCCAGGAAGTCGCATGTATCTCTAACAGTTGCATCGAATTTTCTCTCATCGTTTCGGTTATATCCGCCTGCAGTCATTGTTTTATTTAATTTCTACATAACTATTCAATAATTTTTACCACATTTTGTAGTACTTTTTCATAAGCATCTTATGTAATTACTATTTGATCTGACAATTAATTAACATGCAATGAAAACGGTATTTTATTTGTTAATAATACAGCCGATAATATTTATTCATTTATTAATAGTTTATATAGCAATGCTAATTCATACAATATTCCCAAAAATCTATCCTATGTCCGCATATCCTAATAGTGTCCTTGTGTTGGAAATCGATACTCATTATTAGATTATACGTAGTGACTGAAGACGTTTAAGGTATTTTTTCCAATGGATACCCATTTTAACTGTTCCAATATATTCTTTCGTATGAATTTGTCTTAAGGTGAAAATATAGCACTTATTCCTATGTATAGAATTGAAAACACGATTTGCCGACGCGAATACATCAGAACAGCGTTTACATGAGACACATCACTCAAAATCAACGCTTCCCAGACGCGCACGCGCGCTTGCGCGCAGCCCTCCTTCAGTCTCTGCACTGGTTAAATCTATGTAAATTTGGACGCAGAACAGTGTCTAACGGTTGGCTGGGTTTGCGATGCGGAGGTGAAGCCCTGTATTAAATTTACATACATTTACACAAGCAAATACACAAACCACACGCGCGAGCGCACAAAAATTTACACCGTTGAAGTTACGTAGACGCTGGTTTAAAAAAAAAACGGAACATTTCACGTCATTGTTAGTAAATAATACGTAATGATGAAAACAAACAATTTTTGTGGATAACGGTTACAGAAGTGCCAATAAACGGTCGCAGAAACGGGTTTTGGTTGTTTCAAACATTTATACGTTATTTCATACGTTACAGTAGACAGGAGATGGATTTACCAAATCATGTGCGTCTCTTTGTTGTATAACCATTTTAATCTTTATTAAAAATATTCGATGATAGTCTACGCTTGGAACTCCTACACTGCTGCAATGTCTTCAACATATTGTTAATGTCTTTTATCCTTTCCCATTTTACAGCGTACTGCAAGACTCTCTATATTAATCAGTTCGTTAATTTATTTTAATTTAAATTTAATTTTGTGTTGCAGTAATGAAGGTATACAAATTTACAAATAATTTTTAAGTAAAATTTAAATCTCATATCTTAAATTTATATTAATTTTTAGCGTTCTCCGACACTTTACATTTATTTCAGATCTACTCAGGATCATTCCGTAATTTGTTGTCAAAGCCACTTTCCCTTGTATCTACACTTTCTCTCCAATTTTTTTTTTTTTTTTTTGTTCCGATTGGGCTCTTTTGGCCTTTGGGGTTTCTGCTTCAACATGTGGCGTTTTGCCAACGGTCAACAAGAATAATAATTATTTTCGCCAGCGATGCAATTATTAAGCCGAAAGGACGGCGAGGTGTGAGGCGTCCGAAGAAGAGCTGGAGTGACCATCTCTAGTCTGTCTGCTTGGGAAGAAGAAGAAGAAGAAGAAGAAGAAGAAGAAGAAGAAGAAGAAGAAGAAGAAGAAGAAGAAGAAGAAGAAGAAGAAGAAGAAGAAGAAGAAGAAGAAGAAGAAGAAGAAGTTAATGATGATGATGATGATGATGATGATGATGATGATGATGATGATGATGATGATGATGATGATGATGTAATTATTGTCGTTTCGATACCGAAGTAGCGTTTGACAGTGAGACGTCTGGAGCCGTCATTAGATACAATATAATATTACATAAAACAGGGTGAGGAAGAGATATTTGAGTCAGATGACGAACAGATATTTTATTTTATGTAAATTTTATCCCTATAAAAACAAAAAGTTGATTTCTCGTAAGGAAAGAGTGAGTTAAAGTATCACAACATTGTACATACACTATCAGCGGAGCGTTTCCTGTATCTATATTTTTATTTTGTGTGATTTGGAATACAGTTCTTCCTGTTTGTTACGTTGTTTATTTAAATTCATATAGAATGAAAAAACTTTTCATGTTTTACGAATTTTTTAGCCTAATTAGTTTTTTGTGTACGTTAAATAACAGTTTCGATACGCGTAATATTTTCATTTAATTATTTTTTTTTTTTTTTGTAAAATGCTGTAGCCTATTAATTCTTGAAAACTTTTAAAGACAGAACGTGTATCTGCGTCTACTAAGGAATACCGAATAGACTTAAATAGATAAAATGATAAGCTTTTTTGTTCACCAATTTCGTTGAAGTAATTCATCATTTATGATCTCACAAGATCTTCTTCTCTCACTGTATTGATTATTCCACTACTTCGCTTTCACGTTCGGGAATAAATTCTTTGTTTTATCCATTCGTGTACTATCACAGTCGGTATCGTCATTAATTAACGCCCCATTGGTATCGCCACGCCAGCGAGACGTTCTTTCAGCCGCTGATGAATGATCGCCCTGTACATCTTATCAAATCGCTACAGAAATAACGATCCGCGTTAGTGTGTTTCAATAAGGGCACTTACCGCTAAGTGACGCTTTGTTCTGACCGTACGAGCTCCGTGATCGTACAAATTTACTGAACCCGATTAGTCATTTATCACCGGCGTGGAACGTGTTTGCTACGGGTAACCTACAGTGTTTCTGGATGCTTGACACTTAAGCGTATATTTGAATAATCTTCGAAATACAATGCAAGTACAGTTGGTAAGATATTTCACGCAGATGTTCATAATGATTTCTTGTAGGCCTATATGAAATGGACTAGATAACGTATATACCTAATTTGGACCTCTGGGTAGTTCGGATTATCAGTAAGTTCCTGTCATCAAACATGTACATTTCTAGAGCTTAAATACAGCTGATAAATATTACAGAATTATAAATATTTACAGTACTGTAAATGGTTCTAAGGAAAGAAATAGAAAAGCCGACAACTTTTGCTTGATACTACCTAATAAAAGAAATTGTATGTTTATTAAATAAGGATTTCTCAATATTTTCCTATCTTGGCTTCCTTCAGACATTTTCCTGTGGCCTCCAATATCTTGTAAATAGAACATGCTTTATTTTTTCATTTTCTTATAATTTTTAAAACATAAGATTACATAAAAATTTAGTTATATATTTATAATTATATAAATATAAATAGACTATATAATTTATAATTATACTGTATAATAATACATATATTTATCATTTATAATTATATATAAATTACTTATAATTAAATATTACATAAAAATATATTTTAATATTTCTCGATGAATGGGACCCTTTATACTCGATGACCAGAAACAACTTTTTTATATCCTGTTTTATTTGCACTGAGAAATATTACCAGGTCACCTATGTCTTTACGTTCAGGCGATTCCGTGTTTTGCTTAATAAAAATTTACTCGACTGATACCCGATCCTCCAAAATAAAAAGTACGAAATACCAGGAAATACTGGGTGCTTTATTCCAAGAGCTTTGGAAACTTCGTAGAATTTTATTTGAAATCCAAAAATGCGGTTTTTACTTTGGCTGCTATGTCGCTTGGCGCTTGGCAGCTGTAAGGGAATTTCTTTCGAAGACAGTCAACCTCAGCAGTGGATCAACTACCCACGCTTTTCTCGCAGGCTCCAAACGACTCCCTAGCCTTGTGCCATGGCCCTCCCTCTTACGCGAATTTCACCTGAGGCCCGCTTGGAATGGCTTAAGGCTACCAGGGGGCCATATGGTCCCGACTGAGAGCCGTTGCATTAGATGACTGTATTATGTTTTAAAAAAGCAAATTACACTTTTACCTTTTATTCATGCCTAAGTTCATCATTACGTGCACAAAGTTAAAACATTTTGTCTCATGATGTTTTTAAAAATCCTCTTCCGGTATGGCCCGCGTCAAAAATGTCTTGTATGTTTCTAAAAACATAATGGACACCGGCCACGGAAGCCTACGTGATAACATTTTGTTTCATGCTTTCCACTACTATTGATGGTACATTTTTATTCTTATATGTTATACAGACGACAAGTTTTATTCTATGTGTTACTTAATATCTTTATCCATTTTACTTCCATGTTCCATAAGGAATGGAAGTATGGTGATGGCGAAAAAAATCGTGTTCGAGATAAGGGCTGATTCTGATTGGACTACCCTCAAAACATGAAGAAAAGTCATTTTTCGAGATGTGTGTGTGTGTGTGTGTGTGTGTGTGTGTGTGTGTGTGTGTGTGTGTGTGTGTGTGTGTGTGTGTGTGTGTGTGTGTGTGTGTGTGTGTGTGTGTGTGTGTGTGTGTGTGTGTAGAATTTTTTCTATTGCGAACGATAACTGCCGCAAATTCAAACACAATCAAATATTTTTCTGCATATGTGCCCGAGTTGTAGAGGACTCAAGGCCTATTGATTCTGGTGAAGAGCGGTTAACTGCAACGTTTTATGTTTTAACAAGAGTAAAGTACTTAAATTTGATAAATAAAGTTTCCTGAAAAGAAGTTCATAATAATCCACTGTAGAAAGGTAGATGAAATATCTATAAATAAAAAGGGTATTTGAAGGGGGAGGGGTTAATTTTCTATAAATGAAAATGATAGTTGAAGGGGGAGGGCATAATTGTTTATACGTGTACTAAGTTATCGGCAACAAAGAAATAATTTGTTGTTAAAAGTCCTTGCCGGGGCTGTTTGGCCGTGGTCCAACATTTTCTGCAAAACCTGACGTTTTGGCAGTACCATCGTTTGTCATCATCAGTGAAAACAGAGTCCACTAACTTGAGGTGGTATACGTTAGTGACCACAGTAATGTGGTTAAGGCTGAAGAAAGAAAGTAGAAAGAAGTACTTTCTATCGAAATATTTCATTTTGAAAATGATTTTCAAAATCTAAGATTTCCTAAATCTTAGAACATGGAAGTCATGTATGGTTCCCCATGCCGACATTTCTATACGTTATACTTAAGACAAGTTTTATTACATGTGTCACTTAATATCTTTATCAGTTTTTAACTTATGGATTGACATTTTTTCAATTTCCATTTGTTTTTATTTTACTGATAAAATTAAATTACGTTAATGGAGTCTCCAATTCTTCCCTGTATCTTTTCCATTACCGTCCATAGACCCACACAGTGTCTCTAGATGTAATCATTCTCTCTTGTACATTACGCACTCTTTGTTTATTCATTAGTTATTCATCCACTTGAATCACAGTTTCCAAAGCACTAAAATTTCCTATAAAGGCTACACCGTGTACGTTACTACGAATGTCAGTCATTAGTAATGGCGGCGGCGGTACGGTGACGTAATGACTGTTACGCCGGGCGTTGTGTCGATACGGTGTAAAAACCGTAAACCCGACTGTTATTGTATAGTGGCCCACGATACGGCGGACTGCCAACGCTAACGTTTTTCACGTGTGAAATACATTGGAATACGTAATGCAAACACATACCTTGCAGCTGCAAAGTCACAAAAACTGTTAATAGTAGTCACTCCACTCCATATCTCTCGCTCTCGCTCTTACTCCTCTCTCTCTTTTTGTATTGGGATGTAACGAGAATAGTACTACAAAATGGTCTTTCATTAGTGAATATTTTAGTTCATCTCTGTATTGGTGATGATATTAAAGCAACAACTTTCAATACACTCGCGCGCTCACTCACACACTCACACACACACAAACACTCACGCAACATCGTGAAAAGAGAATGTTTCGATAGTCGAAAAGCTACTTTTCCGTACTTTCTCTCCCTCGCTCTTCACCCTCCCTCTCTCTTACTCCATTTCTTCTTCTTTTCCTTCTTCTTCTATCAGGGATAGGAGAATCACCAGTTCCGGTACCAAAGGAATACCGTATTTTCGCGTGTATAATGCGCACCCCCATTTTATGGTAACATTCTGCAGAAAAAATATAATTCGTTTATAAGGCGCATCCACATTTGTGATGAGAAATAGTTGAACAAATGTATTAGGATGCAAAAAAAATATACATTGCTTGAATATTAGGCTGTGCAGAAAAAGTGTTTCATACAAAATAGTAGAAAAAATGTAATTACTTACCGTGTCTATTTGTTTGTAAACACAAAACAGAAAAATTTTAAATTTTGTAAAATTTTAAACAACTTAAAACTTACACAAGATATAATTTCTGTTTAGTTTCTTATATTTTTAATTTATCACTAGAACATAGCATTTGGATTTATTAACAGCTTCATCTGTTTCTGAAGAAAGCAATATTGGATTACTCTCCTCTTCTGATTCCTCTGATGCACCTTAGTTTGTCGTGTTCTGTTGATCTGACCAGGACATTTTTCTCACTTTTTTCATCGGTACTCGTGGCCATTTCCATATCGCCAAAGACAAACACTGGTCTGTATTCTCAATTTGAGACGAATCAAAATTGTTCGTATGTTTCGTTTATATAATAAACTCGATGAAGCTCGATAATTTTATTTTCATACTCCGATGCAAACGTTGAGCCTGTACCATTTCAGTAGTAAAGGTGATGAAAGCCCAAATTTTATAAAAACTCTAGCAGGTGATTTCCTAATTCTGGAAACTTAGCTTGCTTACTGAAACAAAAGAACGCCGATCACAATTAGTAACACTTAATTTTTCCTCTTGTTTTCCCATCCCCGAACATCAGATTCCGCTACATCAAATATACGCGATGTGGCGCGATTACCATTTTCTGAATTTTATTACGGATAATTTAAACTGAGCCGCATAGGACAATACAGATGTTTCACTCATTATGACTATACAGTATGTTTCTTGACAACATACGCAATACAGGTATTGAACGACTGTAAAAAACAACAGACTAACGACGACAAAAAAGTACAGTAACAAAATGTTACAACAGAGTACTGTTATAAGCTACAACGTGAACAAATAACTGATGGAGAAAGGGTGAAAACTGCAAACCAGATTACCGGTAAATTTCATTTTACTATTATTACCAGTTTTAAGCGATTTTGGCAACTCTGCCGTGCACAATCTGACCATACATGTGTAGATCTTACAACTTAGCATGTGAGTTATATTATTTGTGTATAATGCGCACCTCCATTTTTGGGAAGACAATCTGGGAAAAAAGTGCGCATTAAAATCTTTCCCAGATTTTCTTCCCAAAAATGGAGGTGCGCATTATACACGAGAAAATACGGTATGTACACTTAACCAACACTTCGTAGGTCTTGCTATACCTCGTTGTCCAACAGGATTGTATTGGCAAACATCCTCAGGCAACTTGTTATCTGGCATCCTATTCAGATGAGGAATCCATCTCTCTTTGTTCCCTGTAATATACGATCCTTGGATATTAAAAATGTTTAACTCTCTTCACTGTAGAGTCTATTTGTGTGCAAGTTTCAGAACCATACATGTACATATAACACTGGTACAGCCATTAATTTGTAAAATTTTAGTTGAGTCTCTTTGCTTGTCTCTCTTCTTCTCTGCAGACACAATCGTCTTTCTCCTTTCTATCAATGCTTCCATCTGCCCCTGTCTTCCCAATTTTCATTCTGAAAATTATACTTTTCTATAATTCTACTTCATTCCTGCCTTGACTCAAGTTTACTTCTTCTTCTACTCACTGTAAAACGCAAACCCCTTATTCTTGTTACCAGTCTAATTCTAATTGCTCTTTCGACACACTTGTACCTTTGTCAACATTTCTTCTATCGTGCAATTCTTTGTGTATTTTGCCTCGTTCTTCTGCTAATTTCTTCCTAGGCGCTATTTAAGGGGTCACTCTAGAAATTTTAGAGTGCATAATTTTTACAGGAATCGCTTTACAGGAATCGTTCCTTGCCCATCGCTTAAATTCATGGAAAATCGCTGGAAAAGGTTTGTGGTCGACTCTTCCCTTTCCCCAGAGAAGTTGCTTTCGTCGGAACTAACGAGCCCAGTCTGCTCCTGAAGGGGTATTCGGAGTACCCGTCTCCTACACTTCAGCGAAAACCTCCTTCATAGCTTAAAAGGCAGTGCTTATTACAATGGCGACTCCATGTCTCCATTATGAAAGCAATTTAATTTTACTCGCTTTATTTGTCACCCAGTTTTCGACTTAATGCTTAACGTGATATTGTCTTTTCTTTTATGGTACTTCTGTATTATGTTACGTTATCCCCCAGAATTACGTACATTTAAAAAGAAATAGAATTTCTGATTTTCCTAACCCGCAGTTGAATTATTCTTTTCTTGTAAACTCTTTGTTAACATGTAACCTCAACATTTAAATCCCCCTAAATCTATGAGCTTCTAGTTTTATCAATTTCCTTAATTTTCAGTATTTCTCCAATTCTTGCTGTATATTCTTTGTTGTTGAAATATATCTGAAATTTTTTCTATATTCTTCTTGTCGTTCCATTGCACGATCGTTTAGTATAAAGTTTTCGCCGAATCGTTACGCGACCCACGTCGTGTAGTGTGCTGTCATTAACGTGATTATGCATTCGCTGTAGGGGTACAATAAAGCGCAATTTTTGTGTGCAAATGAAAATAGTTGTCGCTCTGTTAGCTGCGGGCGCAGATCGGCCATCTAAACAAGCCTCTATAAATCCTTAGGCGATGATCCGGGACTGGATCGGCCTTGTTGTTCAAGCGAACCAACAAAGCGAACTCAAATTGAGAACGCTGCACTTGCAGTCGAGTCCACCGCGTCGTTAGTGTACACAAAAAAGTGAAATTTTTTATAAATCGCAACAGAATGACAGCGTGCACCAAAGTTTATACTTATTCGATTCAGAAGGTTTGGTGAAATGGACGTTGTGTAAACAAGTTGAGTCGTTCTAGCGAGCGAATGTCGAATCGAGTTCTTGTTTACAGTATACGATGTAAAGCATACACAAATAACAGGACTGTCTGTACACTAGCAGAAATAAATGTGTGCCCGTACGAACAAAATTCTCTCTAACTGTGTACAAACTAGCTCCACAAGCGATGCATATACTGTACTCAACTGCGCTTAACGTAATAAAACAAAAATTCACACGCAGAATTATAACAGGACGAATGTACGAAAGTTCTTGTTTAACGCCGGCCATAAAGTTTACAATGCACAACAAACCGTGATGACGCTTACATTTTGTAGAGTAGCTAATATTTTTTCGGCGTGTTGTTCGCTTCGCTCCGCCATAAATGTGTAAATGTACTCGCTACCAGTCAATTCAACTTTACGGCTGCTGCCAGCGAAATGTAGATAAGAATTCTTAACAAGACTTTGAACCCTCGGCGTCGTCGCGCGTCGGTGCGCTCGCGCGCGCGAGTTATCACATCATGTTTTCACAACTTCTTCATCATCATATAAATAGCGACAGTAAAAACGACTGTTAAAATGAGGTGTTCGCCTTCTCTGAATTTCTTGGTGCCGGCTGCAAACAGTAACGCCCTCTTGGTGCGACGTTCATTACCGCTCAACCTAGAAATGGCGTAAACAACATACCGTTTGTAAAAGTAGCGGCCGCTATCAAATGATTATATGATACCCGTCTGTGCATTCAAATACCAAACGTTTTTCATACGGAGGTTTGTGAGTCGGCTACAGTTATAGAAGGACGTTAGGAGTAGCAGCCTGATGAGCTTCATCACAATTCATATCTCTTCCACAGACACAGAATTATCATCGCAATGTAAAAACACAATATTTATGAGATATTTATAAACACGGGGAAAAACGTTATCTACTCTGTTACTGTTCATCTTCAAGTGAAATGTTATGTGTGAGTTTGTGCATGAATAATTACAAAATATTTTGGCAAAATGTTGTGAAGTGAATGGTTGAAGGTATCATCTTCACGGTATAGGCAAGGTGCTGCCTGTTCCGCCTTCAAAAGTACTTTAGCCATCTCTTCCTGAGCCTACCCACACATCTATTACTGTTACTAAATTTCATAGTAATAGTAATAGGGTTGTATTTCCAGACTTGTTTGGCCAGTGTGGAATCTGACATTGTTTCTAAGTGTTCTTTCCACCTTTGATGTAATTTTTTAATTTTCCATTCAAGTTAAAAACTTGTAACTCTTCTCTAATGGGCTCATTTCAAAGGTCAGGTTTAGAACACCTTTTAGCTCCTCTTAAGAATGCCATTTACGAGGCCTGTGTTTTACTGCCTTGTTTTTAATTGGTCATACTGGGTTACTTATTGGTCTTTGCTGGATTGAACTTATTGGTCATATTTCGCGAGAATTTGATTTAAAAAAATAATTTGAGGTTACATTGAAGGGAAAAGAGGAAAAAGTAGACCGAGACTCCAATATATGAAACAGATTATTGATTATGTAAGTTGTAATTCCTATGAGGAGATGAAACGGAAAGCACAGAGGAGATCGGTGTGGAGAACCGCCGCAAACTAATCTGCAGATTGCTAACTAAGGTAGGAAGAAATTACAAAACAATAACTAAATGAAATTTTACACAACAGTAAAAAATATCATTATTAATTTTTAAATTTATTAAGCGGTGTACCTTAATTTTTTTCATAAACGCGAACGATAAACTACTTAATTTATTTAGCTGTTATTGTATGTGTGCCCTAATTATTGTGTTGACCACAAGAAAGTAAGCAGTAGGTTATTGTACAATTGTATTCGCATAACGATTTGAAAGTTGGTTGTATTAGAGGCTGAAATATAACTTTGCTTTGTTTTGAGATGTTTAAATTATTAACTAATCTAAATTTAGTAGTAAATAAAAGTAATAATTTTTTTTTGTTACAAAGGAGAAAAGAATATTACTTTATTTATACCGTTATTTTATTATACTGAACATTTTATTACTCGTGTATGATTCAGGACATAAGTATACAACAAACAGAGTAACACCGTTTTATACTCTAAATAGTTAAATTATTTTTCTTACAGTTTGTCGCAGTAGCGGTCCACATTGCTAACACCTCGAGATTTATGCGCACCTCCTTTTGTCTTGAACTTGAACTGTTCCCAGGAACTCTCCTCTCTCGTCTACTGTACCCCACATTGATTAACTAGTTTCTCTCGCCTTTTAACTTTTCCATCTATCTGTCTCTTATTTTGTTGATTTTATGCTAAGTAGGGTTTTGGTCCAAGGTTTCCATACGTGTAAAACAAAATATGCTATAAGTTCCTATGAGAATTCTCTGACCATTGTCACTTGTGGAAGCTTACTTATATTTTATTTTAACATTTAAAATGTTTATAAGGACGTGTCGCACATTTGCGGCCGATCGCTGGTGCGTTATCGAAAATGGGAACCGGTGAGTTTCCATAGAAACTACTTCTTTGTTGTCAGTAACGTAGTACACATATAAAACTTCGCTTATGAATGCGACTACATTTAACTTATAATCTGTACATTGGTAAATGAAGAATGAATTCATTGATTGGTGAATGAACATAAATATATTATTTTTTGGATTTATTGAAGCATTTTCAATGCACTTCTCTGTGCATAATTTTTCCTTCTTCGAATATTATTTTCGGAGCAGATCTAGTGACCTAGCGCATGTATAGTGGGAAACGTTTAAACGAAAACGGTTAACACGAAATATGACTCAGGTATTGTGTGCAAAAGAAAATAACGGACTGTTTTAAAGAGAATTGAACAGTGTCGGTAGAGGAATTTTAAAAGTTGTGAAACTAAGTTAAAACAGCTATAGCGCGTGTATATAAATTTCATAAAAAATTAACCAGAAATTATCCACTAGGAAAAATAAATCGATTATATGTAAGTACTATTCGGATATTCTTTATTGTTTTATTTTACTACACAATACAGCAAATAATCTATACAGTATTTCTTCATTTTCCTCATTTTGTATCACGTCTTGTCCGTTTAACACGAAATAAACAGCTGGTCCCGTCATTTCGCTTTAAACGTTTTCCACTGTATTTGGTTTCGAATTTCGGACACTTGACAGTTCCTTTCTTCTGAATTTTCCCACAGTTTACAGTAAAAGTTTCATTTTATTAGAATATCATATAAATCTTTAAACACGGCGTTTGTGTTGTTCTGAAGCAGGGAAATTGGATACCAGGAAACTTATAACTTATAATCCTATCGGAATACGGTTTTTAACATACGGTATGAAAACCTGGACTCTGAGAAGAGAAGGAATCGGGAAGGTAATCAAAGCCGTCGATATGGATGCTCTTGGTAGATCATCAAGAGTAACTCGGTCATGTCCAAATTTGATCAGGGGTTGATTACACAGGAAGTGCTTCAGTGGATGTCGGGAAGAAGTGGGATGGAACAAATATAGACAAACGTGGATGGGAAAAGTTCTACAAGTCGCCCGATACGTTGCAGACAACGCTGTCATCACCCGGACTGTACGGGCAATACAGATGTAATTAATAGGCTTAGTCATACAGTGTATGTTTTTGTGTAACTGTGCGTTTATTTGTTACTAAATAAATAGTAATTTTCAACATGCAGATGTGATTACTCTTATGTTAATAAGATATACTTACTACATTACACTCATATTATTAATAATTCCTCCTGGAGTCGTCAGTCTTTCGATTGGTTTGTACCCTCTCCGCATATACCAGTGGTGCGTGTGTTGCAGATTCTCTCACAGGTATATGGGACCTACAGTTTAACGCCGGATCCGAACGGAATAGTTGGGGAGGCTTATACTAGGCAGAATACCTCTCGTTATTATATACTAATCATTATGTGCACCTTAATTATCTCTGAATTGTCAAATAAAAATATAATAAAATAAAAAGTACCTAAAATAAAATGTGTTAAAAATGGAAGGATCCCAGGGTAGGAGAGAGAAAAACCCAGGTTCAAAGTGGACTGAAGACAGGAAGAAGAGAGACAGTTAAATGATGAAAGAATATTGGAGAAAAAGAAAATAACAAAGAATAAAGAACTGAAATTGCCATGTGGTCCTTAGATGGCCGATACAAAAAAAAGTACCTACAAACGGAAAATGAAGCATATTTCGGTATATATTTATTGGACATTTTTCCTTCAGTTTAATGAGTAGAATCATTTCCCAAAGTTTGTCACCACCTTTAGGGAACACTCTATATATTGTCATCTATATACCACTAAAAGTTTTATATTAATTATTATAACATCCACTGGTTAGGCCTAAGCTAAATTACCAATTACGAAAGTCTTGGAAGAAAACAGTTATTACAAACACGTGTTTTAGTATTTGCGTGCACAACAATATCAGGATAGTAGTTTAGCCTTAAATACAATACAAACTTTATTTATTTCATTCAACTGCTTCACGTAACTGTAATTGTGAAAGCGGGTTTGAGACGCAGTGGGTATTTAACGTGATCGTTACGGCAGCAATCGACGTCGAGTTCCAATAGTAAACGATCCCAACATTCTGCAAATCGTTCTGCATTAACTGAGTACTTAAATGCTTTTTACCTTGGGTTACTGAAAGGCCGTAAATGAGCATTAAGACGTAGGTATGCGAGATCCCGTCCTTTAATGGTATTTACGTCTAAGGCACAATTACTTAAACTTGAGCAAGATAGACTCCTCGCGGTAAACATAGACTGCTTACCTTAAGTAATTCATATCGTACTTAGTTCAACATTTATGTGGCCATTGCAGCACATCGAAAATCATAATGAACACTGCAAAGGTGTGTTTGCAAGAACGTCTACAGTAAAAATTCAATAGGCCTATACTATCACAATTTAAATAATTTATATATTTATTAACGTTTATTTAGGGGTGATGCTTTGCAGGAATTAACTGGCTGCACTCACACACGTAAGATACACGTGTACACAGACGCAGCTGTGTGTGACGTGACCTACCTGTTCAAGCAGGCAAATTCGTTGTTCACCTTTACAGCTTTCTATCTGAATTATTATTAATACTGACAATATTGATTATTTATTTAATTTACACAAATTATCTTAACTAATTGTGCAATGCACAATACCATATACATTCGTACTGTTGCATTAAATGTATATTACAGTAACTGTATATTTAACTGTAAGTAGGCCTATGTAGGAAATTGTGGCTAACAAGGCAAGACTGTATCACGCAGAGTGCGTAATCTGGAAACGTTTTAGACGGCCGTGATTCTCTTTCTCAGATCGTCACTTGTCTGGTTTTAAGAGACCCGTCAGCCGCTCGTTCATCCTCTCTCTTCAGTTTTACATATTGTGCGCATTCAGTTACTATATCAGCATATTCTCTAATCTTTTTTTTCTTGTCTTCACTTTTTCTTTATCTGCACGCTTTTCACTCTTTGACCACTCCTCTTCTCCATATTTGTATCCACCTCTATCACCTGTATGAGAACTAAACGATCGCCTCAACATGTTTCCATTAAGTCTGTCTACTGCCTTATTTAGAGTTTTCCATGCATTTGTTTAACGATTAGCATTTCTAGAATTCTTTTATTTTTCACGTTGTAAATCTATTTAATTCTCAACAGTTTCCTTTACAAGACATTTCAATCACCACTAGTCTTCTCTCTCGTTCTCCTGTACTCCAAGTTTCCTCATAAATTGTTGTATCGTATATATATTTTGTGAAAATACATTTTTCCTAATTCTAAGGCTACACTTGGCATTGCCACATCTCTCATCTAGAAGAAAGATAATCAAAACTAGACTTTCTACTATAATCTTTTTGCGCTCCCCGACCTATTTCACTTTATCTCGTGTGTAAACAAAAAGTGTAGTAACTTATTTCAGTGGCGTAGCCAAGGTGATTACTGGGGGTTCTAATAACCTTGTTAGGTAGGAAACCGATGACGTAATATAGATAAGACCTGTTGGCAGACGTTACCAGCTTGTTTGAAACGACGTAACGTAGAATGCACAGCAGGAGTAGAATTCCCTACACCGCGAACGTCCCTCCGCCCTCTGATCATCAATAATCCCTCTAATATGGAAAAATTATGGACTATAACTCCCTTTCTCTCATGTAAAAATCTAGGCTACGCTATTAGTTATGTCCTCTAGTTAAATGTTAATTATATATTTATTTAAATTAGTTTATTACACGAACTCAAGACAATATGAACATTAAATTAACATAATTTAAAAGTTTTCGGTTCCCCATGGATATGTTGCAAACATGTTATCTACCCTCTCAGCGAAGCAGTGTATTACAGTCACGTTCGTCTTCCGTGTTCCGCAAACAGAAGTGAAACATCTAATATTAAATGCATTGTGACACTCAAGTTTATGCGAAACTAGGCCGTAGTGGTAAACCAAAGGTCGGTAAAACGTCGAATGGATTGGAGACCTAGACAAAGGTCTAAAGAATCAGAAGTAGTTATACAACAAGGTGAGCGTATGACAATAAGAGGGTCTCAACAAATTGTGCCCAAAAGCAAACAAGATCTGAGAAATAACGATGGAAAGAAATAAAGAATCCTTTTAATCAGTGCTAGACAATTTACACTAGAGTTGAAAAAGCCGCACAAAAATGTTGCAGTTCAACTACCTGGTCTACTATCAAAGTGGCGACCGATTCTATAATTTATTATTCTGTTGACAATGAGAGGAATCAGTTAGTCCATTGATACGTGAACCTCTTTACAAGTCAAGACCTTTAGTTCGCCTTTTGATTACGTTATAAGTTAATTATTTCTCTTGACTTTATTTTCTTCTTAAGTAATCAATCCGTAGATCGGTCTGCACTATTCCTCCAGTCACATCAACCTAGCTCACGCAAAAAAAATCTTCCATGATTTGCTGGATATATTGCAAACGGGTTCTTCACACAACACTGACAAATGAAGTAGTTTTTCGAACCGCAGGAGATCATAGTGCCTTATGGAAGAGTATAAAATCTAGGAGGGACAGATTAATAGGACATATTCTAAGATACGAGTTCTTATAACTGGCGTAATAATGTATTAATTTGTAGTAGAGACATTGCGACGACCGCAATTTAGTGTTTTAATCACAAAACAAAATATAAAATACACGGCATGTAGGACAATGCAATTGTAAATAGATGTTTGACACAGCATACCATTATATGAATGCCTTTGTCTTTCGTGTGGCAGTTTTTCTTTGACTACCGCCGGTAACAGTAAATTTTTTAAATAAGTTTACTGCCAAGATCTCTCCAGTCCTTTGATCGATCTACAACCTTGCCTAAGATTTACTGGAATGCAGACTATAAACGTATAACCTTTTGAGAAGATATATTGTCTTTAAAAATATAATAGGTGACTGGCATCATCATGAGTCAGTCTGAAGACGCAGAGAGGAAAACACTCAACAGTCAGCAAGGATTAATGCACCAAAAGGGGGAAGTGTGTCTGTTTCTCCTCCCTAAAGTTGACTTCGTACATTTCATTATCCACTTCACTCCCTACTAGACGCTCAGCTACTAATTACTCATCTTCCTTCTTCTCCGCAGTTATTAGTTTTACTTTTCAGCAGCTCAGTCAATATCCATTTACTTTTTTTTATTGTTCCGACACCGTCGACTATATTAAAACCTGAGAAAATTATGCTACCTTTGAGCTCGTACGAACAAGTAGTTTAATTAACTGTATCGTAACTTCATCTATGATTCGAAAATTTAGGTTGTAATAATACACATGTAAGCAATTTAATTTGAAAATAATATTTTTAGAAAATATTGTTAATTTAAGTAGATCCAGGAGTTTTTAGTGTATTTCATACTCTTCAGATTGAATATATATTTTTTTTAAACTATAATACTGAAGAAACAAAAAAGTGAGATTGACGTATTATTTTTTTAAGTAAGCATATATTCTTCTTCTTCTTCTTCTTCTTCTTCTTCTTCTTCTTCTTCTTCTTCTTCTTCTTCTTCTTCTTCTTCTTCTTCTTCTTCTTCTTCTTCTTTCCATGCCTTGAGCTCGTGAAGAACAATAATGTATCTCCCTCTACGTTCTATTCTACAGCTTCTTTACAGCTATAAAATAGAGTAGAACGTAGCTTCTATACAGCTTCAATACAATCCTGGTATGGTATCATCCGTTCACAGAGTACGGTTTATACATTTAAGTCTCTGTATTCTACCGAAAGGGGTAAATACAAATGTTCCCATTAGCCCAAATCAAGGTAGTTGTCTGTCGTGTATACGCAGAGTGTTACGGGAGAAAGGGAACTATTCTACGAGGCGATTTTAGTGTTGAAATAAGAAATAAGTATCATATAAAAGTAGGTCAGGAAACGGGTTTCTCTCGAATTATGGGTCTGTTTCTATAAATTACTGTAAATAACGCTAGCTAAAAACAACTGCAAGTTTGAGAAGTTTTACTTGATTTAAAAACAAATATGGCAGAAAATATTGTAACGACGGTCACACCTATTGTTGCGTTGTTCAGTGGAAACAAAACACTAATGAAGTCACTACAGACTTTAATTAGACACAAAGAGCAGTCATAAATCAACAAAACACTTTTATACAATAATTCAAGTTAAATTTGTCGCACAATAAATGTCACCTAATTACTGTACAGTTTCAGTTTTCTACTAATTAACACAATAATTACTTCCCAATAAACCCCAACAATTATTGCCATCCGCACTTCTAAAATCGCCAGGGGGCGCTTCGAAGTCCAATATTTATACCTCCGCCGCCTTGCATTGCAGTGAGATAGCGGGCCTGGATGCCGTTAGGGTAGTCGAGTAACGTCTCGAAGGGGCATCTCCCACGACCTGTAACAGTGGTTCCCAAACTTTTCTGTCCACGGACCCCCTCAAATAATTTAAAACTCACGGACGCCGTCTGAGTTCTGAAATAAAACGAACAGTAAATATGACAGAAACTCTTATATTTTAATTAAAATGTATTAAAATCAAAATTCTCTTATCTTGAAAAATTGTAATACTAATGATATGAAACATTGAACATTAACATTAACTATGAAACATTAACATAGTTTAATGTGAACAATGAAGCTGCATTTGAACAATTAGCTCTGCGTTATTGGGTGTCTTGTGTGATATAATTTCAATATTAAGTCGCTCTCGACATCAAGATTATTTCTTAACTTTGTCTTCAAGTACGTGAGCAGGGACAATACGGTTTCACACAAACAAGTAGAGGGAAACACAGTTAAAAGCTTTAAAAGTTTTTTTTTTTTGCGAGTTCAGGATAGTGAGTCATTACGTATAACCAGAAGTCAGCTAGCTGTAATTGCGAAAACTGTAATTTTAATGAACTGTCAGTTCTATGTTCTGCCAATGAATCTTTTTTTGTAGTGTAAGGGAGAGGTCTAGTCAGTTCCGTTGACAAACACATCTGCTACACGACATGATTTAAAGACATTATTAAAGCTATTAGTTTGAGATTACTTTAAAAATTACAATTATTTTGAACCCCCCCCCCCCAAAAAAAATACTGGAATCTTCTAAAAAAAAAAAATTATTTTTAAGATTCTAAAATTTAGATCTTACAGCATAACAAATCGAAGAAAGTTACGGTATATTGTAATTTTTCTTAAAAGTGTCTGCGGACCATTGTCGCGGACCCAACATTGGGAACCACTGGTCCAGAGCGTTACGCGATATGTGCGAGGCGTCACGTAGTCACTCGTCGATGCGGTACTCTCTGTTTCCTCAGCGTAGAAATATTACAATTATAAAAGAGTCAAAACATGATGATAACTGAATTATCTTAAACATAATATTCATTGTTTACAATTTTCCTTTGATTATGAGCTACTAAAAAAAAGTTATTGTATACTAAACCTAAAAGACTTTGTTTTCCGACTCAAATGTTTTCACTTTTCAATTGTTGCAACCTAATGGTAATACGGCACATGGAACGAATAACACCGTCCCATATTTTGTGTTCTCTGAATTTTCATTACTGCATTATTTTACCTTCGGAACAGTACATGGGCAAAATTTTCAACAGGCCATATCTCGAGAAAAAAGCAATTCGAGACTTATGTTTACACGTTATTTTTTCCTAAAGCTGTTTGATAGTATTTCCTAGCTCCATTCATCTGGTTTTTTGTGCTTTAAATAACTCGGCTGATATTTAGCAGACCATACCTGCAGATAACTTCAAGCTTACCTTTAACCATTAACAGTTTGTATGTCCATATAAAACAACACTTTCAGTTTTGACAGTATGCCGCCTTTGGCCGTCGAGTCGAACGGTTCATATGAATAATTCTACCTTCTCTTGCTGTTTAGGCTCACCCAGTGATATTTACCTTCGTCCCAAGATAGACATAATCACCACATGAACAGAATGTTTTGTTATAATCTAATGCTAGTTTATGGTTGTCTCCATCCATACAAGTATATTTTGCTTTCTCCAGTTAAGCATTTACGATCAGCTTCTTGTCGCCACAAATTCAGTGTCCTTCGGTTACTCAAGTTACCACTATTATTGTTAAACCACATAACTCGTCAGAGAAGAGCCGGATAAATTCCAGTTCCCCATCCATTGGATTCGTCAACGAGCGGACTGGAACGCTGGAACAGACTGGAAGAGCGGGCTCTTCTTGCAAGGAAACTAATGTATTTCACCGGTAATGTATGCAAAACATATATTGACGGTAAAAGACATAACGTTGCCTAGCGGTAGCGTCGAGAAAGCGTCACTTCGGTACCCAGATAGGCAGATGGGGGAGGCTCCAGCAGACTCTCAGGGTCGCACCACCGAACGCTGGACTCACCCTTTTTTCCAATTGTCAGCCCTAATACGGACAAAATTCGGTTTTACCCCGCGCTCCGCAATTGGTTCGGAGGGAGCATGAGCTACCGATAATCAGCGGTATAGAACCAGTTCACACTTCCCAGAGCTGTTGCCCCAGACTCATCTAGCGGAGTTTAGCCAGCCACACATCGACTAACCTTGAACGACTCTCGCCCACCTCAACAGAGATACTTTGCGTGGAGAGGCTATGGTACTAGAGTTGACTGCGTGTATACTTATAGGTACACTTAGGCACACCGGGACAGAAATGGTAACTTCACACCTACCACCAGGACGAGCCAACCGTGGCTTCCGTTCGTAAGACACACACCCAAGCCACAGCTCCAATCCAGCCGAAACACCAGTTTACTCCCGCTCCAACATGAGGAATATTGTGCTAGGTGGAGACGGCAGAAGCGGGAAGCACCGTGGATGGCGGTATACCCGCTTTCCTCCCACACTCTCTCTCTCTCTCTCTCTCTCTCTCTCTCTCTCTCTCAGGGAATTAACACGAGACCCTCACTTGCGGGAGAGGTTCCACTAACAGTAAGAGTAGACATGGATAACGTGTGTAATAACACATATAAAAAAAAAAAAATGTTTACGCTAACGGAAACGTTAAACATAGGTCACCAAGTGCTATCGTTATTAAGTTAACCAATCGCCATATTTACCAACACTTTTAAGATTTTTGTTATTCCCCAAATCCCGTTTTCCTTTAAAAACTCCATCTTTTCGGAAACGTTCGTTAAAATATACAAACATAATTACAACATTTGACGACAATATTAAATTTATTGTTTGCTGTAACGAGGGAATGTATGTGGGGAGTCGTAGTGACGCTACTGTGTTGTTGCAATTATGAAGTGCCATTCTGCTGGTGATTACGTTAGCTGCTCAGTGCAGATAAGAACGCTGCAGTCGTAACTGCATCCGAGGATTCGTGGGAACAATGAAAGCTGAGATATATTTTCAGAACGGAGTTATAAAACAATATCGTTGGTTTTATCTCCGACGTTGCTTGATAGTAGCAAACAAGCATCAAAACTAGAAGTACGTATAAAGAATTAAACATACAGTTTATAACTCAACTAGATATAATCGCCTCATTTATGTACATTATAGGATCGAAATGTATTTTAACTCTGAATAAACTAATAAAAGGTTTTATAATATTTCTAGATATTATTAGCAATTAAAAAAATGTAACCAACCATGTGTGTATTTTTTAAATTCAACTCGACTGAAAACATAAAATTAACTCTTTCCCAATTATGTATATCTGTATTTTGATTATTTGCAGTGTGCTTGTTGTCAGGCAATTTATTCAGGTCACAACTTAATTTTGGACGACGGCCTACGTTCTTTTCGTCTACAACTTTCAATCCATACGTATTATACTGTCTTCTAATGAAATGTCTTAAGTAACTCCCTACTATCATCATTTTGAACGATTCTTCAAGCAATATGCTTTCACAGAAATTCATAATTTTATTTTCAGAACTGTCTATATTTTTAAAATATCTTTATGTAAATAACATATTTACCAAAAATAAATGTTTCAGTTCACCAAAATTCGAGAACATCCATAATTTTATAAAATTTCAGTAATATTCCTCTTCGCGTTTTGTCCCTTAATACTCTTTAAATTATCCCACGATCATAATTAAATTTATTTAACTTGTGCTCGATATCTCACTACCCTTTTTCTATGCGACAGCAGGTTCTCTATCTGGTACATGTGTTTCGCGGTATGTGACGGTATGTGATGATTTCAGTTCGCTTTTGTAACATCACAGTCCTTTAACTACAAATATAGAGTCTAAACTTGCATTGTATTTATAAAAATCAAGCACATATTTTAAAATACATTAATCACGTTCTTTTAACCAAACACACAATATATGTTCCGAATTTGTGACGTCACGACACTTGTGAATTAATTTTCATGTATTAAAAAAGTCATTAAAACTATTAACTCTTGAAAGTTTCAATGTTATTTATTCTAGCTCCAGTAAATAGTTTCTATTAATTACGTAATGACTGTATGTGGCGCTTGTGTGTGTGTGTGTGTGTGTGTGTGTGTGTGTGTGTGTGTGTGTGTGTGTGTGTGTGTGTGTGTGTGTGCGCGCGCGCGCGCGTGTGTGTAAAAACCAGCTTTGCACGTTCTCCTTCAAGGTAGGTCAAACCAGACATTAACCTAAAGCTTTGGGAGACTGTTCAAACGTCGGATTAACGACATTCGCAAAGTCTGCCAAAGTGCTTAACCCCTCCCTTCGCTACGACCTTCGTTATCATAGAAATGCCATCTTATCGTCGTCGTCTCCTTTTCTGCATAAAGCGATATATTTTTTTTCGAACTATCATTTGCCTGACGGATTATTCTGTTCTTCGTTTCAACAGAGAAAATTTCTCTTTGAACCAATATCAAGCGGAGCAGACAAATTATTTCATTCTCGGTCGGTGGCGTATTCATTAGCCGATCAACGAACGGTAGATTACTGTAAATTCATTCAAATTGTAGTGTCTAGAGTTTTACGTTTCCTTGAATCGTTTAGATAAATATAATTCCACAGAAGGCTAAATTTTAAAAACGTCTTAATATATTTGTACAAATAAAATATTATCAAGAAATATTATTTCTTGCTCCTCTGTTTCTGTGTAGATATGTTTTACAGTTTTATTAAAGCAAAAATTTATAAAATATTTGTATTATTATTAACGAAAAAGAATTTGGATCAAATATTTCATCATCATCATAATCATCATCATCATCATCATCATCATCTTTATCTTTATCTTCAAGGATTAAACCAAGGATGGTTTGTTCCGGTCTCAACGTAGAGCTGGTCATTCCAACGCTTCCTCGGACGTCCCATACCTCTCCATCCCCTCGGCTTGTACCTCCATAGTTGTTTGGGGATGCGGCAGTCATCCATTTGGCAAAGATGTTCCCACCAATTTAGCCGATACTGGGCGATCCTGTCGAGTATACTCATAATATTCAGTTCCTGCCGTATATCTGTGTTTCTTCTATGATAATGGAGAGTATACCCTGCCACGTGCCTGAGAAATTTCATTTCAGCCTCTTGGATGCTACTGCCCTGGCCTTTCGTTAAAGTCCAATTCTCAGACCCATAATGAAGTGTGGGAAGAGCCATCTCTTCGTGTTCCTTTATTTGCTGACTTAAGGGTTCGCCTAATGGTCCCGCACATAAGGTTGAACTTATGCAAATATCTCTAACCTTCATCAAACGCTGATGTTTGGGGGACATGAACTGACTAGAGAAGTTCAGGAGCTGATAGCCTGACTTTGAGATGAAGAAGTCCCAAGAGAATGGTTGGAGGACCTGGTAGTACCTGCATATGAGATGAAGTCCCTTTGTTCTGTAGTAATTACTACCTCAATAGTCTCCTAATTAAAATCTTCTCAATCGAACTCAGTCTCAGTTAAAGATTTTGGTGCATATTGTTGAACGCAGGAGAGATTTACGGAATGGGTGAGTCAAGTAAAAACAATTCATGTATTCTTCCTGGGACAAATCCATAAGGAAATGAGAGGGATAAAGACAGACAACCACTGTTTGGACGCTCAAATTGTTACAGATGTTATACTTGCATATGATATGGTTTTAAGAAGGAAAGTCTCATGTTCATCGATGAAGGAAATTGGTACGACCTTGTGAGTGGTACCATCAAGGAGTTTAGGTGCAAATTGAAGAGCGGTAGTGACACTCGATGCGATGTTAGAGCTTAGCTGCAACAGAGTTATCCGTTGATTTCTTTCTTTTTCAACATTCTCCGCAAGGTATCGTCTGATTATAATGTTAACCTACAATTTCAGTTTGAAAATTGAAATCTTACTTAATGAGGTTTGATCAAAATGTTTTTGCAATTTTTGAATTTCCCATGCTACAAAATTACAATTACAATACCGCTTTTATGTAATGTCGCTACACATCCTAATGCACAACCACCTAAAATTTCAGGGATAGTTTAGATTTGACAGCTAATTCCATAAGTTGTGTTTTGGTAAATTTGGCGATTTTTTTTTAACACTCTACAATGCAAGATTAAAGAACATGGATTAAATTTCGTTAAAGAATGAGGTAAACTCATGTATCGCAGTGAAAGTGTTGCAAAGGCTTCTGGCGAGTCTGCTACACATGAACAAGCAGTTTACAAACGGTACAAAAGTTTCAGAGATTCTCTTGAATGAGTTGAAGATTTTGGTTTTGTGTTCCATGAGTTTTCATCGCTAGGTGCAAAGGTAAATAAAGAATTATTTGTGGATTCGGGGAAATTGCACTTCAATAATGTACTAGGACGTTATTGTTTGTTTAAGCGTTGTAAGCGAAAAACACCGTAATGATACAACAACCCCCGTAGTCGCCAAAATTCGTCCCAGTGCGATCTTCCCTCTTCCCAGTAATGAAAAGTACCACAGAAAGACGGCGTTTCGCGACTGTTGAAGACGTAAAACATCAAACTCAAAGCTATACGCAGAAGTGTACTCTAGGATGATCTTAAATACTGATTCAAGAAATTCTTATGTGTCGATACAGCGTCGGTCTCTCTAGCTAGCAAAGACACAATGCGAATTTTACGTGTTACTAGAGTGGGAGGGATAGGAAAAATAAAAAATGTCTTACCTTGAGACCGTCGATCACGTCGAGAGAGAGTTGATTCAGTTGATTCCGTACTGCAAAACGAGTCATACATCTATAACAAGGAGTGTAAAATTTTCGTAGCAAGAATAGAATTTCAGAGTACACGGAAACTTTACAAAGACACAGTTTTTAGGAGTTATTAGTAAACTTTCTCTACAGTCTTCTGCTGTGACGCTCTTGCACAAGTGTTTGGATGAGACGATTGACGTGCGTTTCTAATCTTCTACGATGTTTCCTGCTTCGTTCGTGAATAACATTTTGGACGGTTGGTATTCAGAGATCAAGATATAGCATCCGGTTGGTGACATACCGTGGCGCGTCGGCTATGGCCCGAAGGATTTTCGATTGTGCACGTTGAATTATGGCAATCCTGGGTTTACTGGCACAACCCCATAATTCTATGCTGTATGGCCTAGTACGCCTAATTACGGCTCTCTGTAGAAGCATTATGTTTTCTAATGAGAGTTCAGATTTTCTACCAAGTAGACAATATAATTCTTTAATCCTCATTCCGATCTTTTATGAGTTATTTACTAGCTGATTACGCGCTCCCACCAAATGAGTTTACGCATAATGATTTCGGAATATCTATCGTCGTCGTCGTCGTCATCCTTTACAGCTTAGCTAGTAGCCTGTTCCAGTCTCAATGGAATTCATCCAACCATAGTTTACTGGGTCTTTCCAAACTTCTCTTTTACCCCTTGGATTATAAGGAAATTTTTCCTTTATTATTCATAAAACTAGTATTCTTTTCGTAAAGTGAAAGATACATGCTCTGAATTAGAATCGTTAATTTTAATGTCCACTCACTGCCTGGGAGGTCAGATGTGAATATTAAATACACGACGGGCCCAGGACACCGCCTGGGATTTGATAGGGTAGAAATCAAATGTTTCGCGGTTCGGAGTTTGTCGTACAGAGCCTGTAACATAGAATAACCAGTAGTAATAGTTGACTGGGAAGATAATGACGATGATGATAATAGGATAATAATAATAATAATAATAGTAATAATTAATTTATAAGACCTAGAAACCCTCTAATTGACTGCAAAATTAATTGACTAATTGCAACTAATTAAGATTGGCTGTAAACAGACGTAATTTGATAATGAGATGTATGTATACCCGATGCATGACCTAGATGAATTCGACGCATACAGTCCATAAATAATCACCGAATCACCTACGTTTTGTGCTGTGCGGGTACTGTGCCTTTGATTTTTTTTTTAACTTTTCACTGCGTCCGGAACGCAGAGCGTAAAACCACTTTCGGGCCACCGTAGTCGCTCACTGCGTCATTAATGATACACTTTCATTACAGAGTATCGCGGCTGCCGTTGGTGCTTTTTTTTCCACCTGTGAAATATATCCAAATGCGAAATGTGAAACACGGCCCGAGGCCGTACGTTGGCGCTAGGGACGCTAATAGTGGTGTCCACCCTTCTCGTTCGATCGAACACTCCTCTCTTTCTCAACTTAGTTTCTCTTTTAATTTCACCCATTCACTGTCTCAATCACTACTTTCTCTCTGTCCGTCAGTCTATCTGTTGTCCGTCTATCCCTCTTTCTCTCTTCCCTCCCCCTCTGTTTATCTATCTAATTAAGTATCTGTATGTCTCTTTTTCAGTTAACATTGAAAAAAATTACGATGAAACAAAATTAACAATTCTCACGGCTCGTCATTATTTTATGTATACTCATTATTATAAGTACTGCATACGGTCCTACGTGCATCGTATTTAAGGGCAACTTGTCTGGCGACATAGCATTTTTTATAAAAACTATTCACTCTAATACTTTAATAATATTCACAAAATTACACGATTGTTCTTGTAATTACCTTCCTTACTGAATAAAAAATTTAACATTTTAAATCAACAACAAATGTTTTACAACTAAAATTATATAACATTATACTATACCTCGACCCTTTTAATTTCCATCCCCAAATCTTGAAATAAAATAAAATATTTACAATGGAATTCTTACAAAACACCTGATAAAATGTAACAGGTAAGGTACATTTTATGTGTATAATTTGTTATTATTAACATATATGTATATAGATATGTTTTGTTCTTAATTAAAGTCAAATTTCTCAAATTTGTACTTATTTTTATTAGACATTATACACATCAGTTTCTTCATAATTAAATTCTCTACAAGATTAGTTTTAAATTTTTATTTGTTTATTGGCAAATTAACGAAGTTATTGTATCCCAAATCTAAAAAAATATGTGTTTTCCGACTCAAAGTTTTGGGTTTTACACAGCTTTTCTTAGAAACTAATTGAGAGAGAACTCTGGGACCTCTGTTATTCAATTGCCCAGATCAGAAGTCATAAGAAACCACCAAATTTACCCTTCACTTTATACCCGGAGAATTTCAGTATGGCGTCATTTTACCGTGGGAGCAGAAATCAGGGGGAACTGATTCGGGAGCCGTAACTCACTAACGAACCGTTTTCGGACCGATATTTATATGAACTTTTTTCTTATTTTTAGCTATAGAATGAGCTTCCGAGAGATTGCCGTTAATTTTGAATCATTCTATATATTGCAACTCGATAGCAGCAGTGGCGTAATTAAGGGGGTGGCATGGGCATTTCTATCGAAATTCCATAATCACTTAACGTAGGTGTATTTTTAAACCAATTACGTTTGTAAAATAATACTCGTAAATAATTGTAGAAGTAAAATGAATTACACTATTTTACAATTATGAAACTAATGTTTTCTTAATACTGATAGTTATTCAATATTTAGTATATAATGTACGCATTTTCACCCGTGAAGAAAATAACGTCGCGCCAGAAGATGTAGGTAGACCCTATTAATCTAACCTTTCTCTTTTTCGGTCAGACACTCTTCTCCTTACAGTGTTGTCTACGTCATGACTGCTCTAGTGTAATATCCTTAAAGTCTGAACCGTTTTCTTAGCCCAGTTTAAATTAGCAGTTCCTGGATTTTAATTCGGGAAAATAGAAAGATTTTATTGCTGGAATACATTGAAAGTAACGTACTTAATGAAGTAAAGGTTGCTTAAAATATTATTGTGACAACATCCTTAAATAAAAGCTAAAAGGTATAAAAAACAGATTTCCTTTTAAAAATATGGTAAGAAATACTCGTTTTGGCAAGATTTTTTAGGGATACAATTTTATAAATAAAATGATTCTTAATTATATGAGATGTATTAGGCGTTTAATTTGAGTAGCAATTAACTGACAGAATTTTTCGGATTCATGGTTTGACATCGTCCTCGGATTGACGATACGTGTACATAATTCATATTTAGACTATATATTTTCAAAAACACTACATTTCAGTTTATGTTACTGTTGTATTAAGAGTATGTTAGATCTATTTTCCTCATGTACTGACAATAAGTTATTATTCATTCGCATCTTTGTCATGGATAACTATAAGTTTTGCCCAAAATTAATCAGCTCTTTTCTGTTACTCACTTGGTGTAATAGTTTTTACATTGTAATATATATAATTTTTTATTCATTTAATCATATTACTAATTTTTGAAACATCAATTTTAGTGCTTATTTATTATTATAAATTTTAATAAGAAAATCTCTTTTTTTCTTTCTGCAGCAATACATTTACCGACGGTTAGCATGTTTTCTTCCAACTCCTCTCTCTCTCTCTCTCCCTCCCTCCCTCTCTCTCTCTCTCTCTCTCTCTCTCTCTCTCTCTCTCTCTCTCTCTCTCTCTCTCTCTCTCTCTCTCTCTCCCCCTATCCCTATCTATCTATCTACCTGTCTCTCTATTGCAATTTCACTTTTCTTTCCCAGTTCATAACTTCCACTCCCGAGTTCTTCGCTCTCTCCGTTCATATACAATGCAGGCCCTCTTTTTACCTTTTTTATGAATGTAACTGTTCACAAAGATTATATAAAATCAGATTTTTATTAAGTAAGAAAGTGGCAAGCAAATAACGTCGATGAATAGAAGTACCTGGGAGGAGGATTCCAACTTAGCACGTCAGGAAAGGAGGCTAACAAATTAAGAATTCGAACCTGCAAACAGCATTACGGTTGACCAGAATCTTATACAACAAGAAATTCATCTCTATTATAGCAAAACTAAGATATTAATAAAACACAGTAATCAAATCAGAGTAGCTCTGTGGTTGAAGACGGCCACAATTTGAAAACTGCATGAAATATATCAGAGAGAACTATCCAAACAGTCTTTGGGGCCAAACAAGTCTAACGACAATATAGACTGAGAAGCCGAGATGAGATTTACAGCCAGATAGAGAAAATTACCGAGAGTGTAAGGAAAATAAGAACAATTTCTACGGGCATCTGAAGAGAATGGATTTCAATACAGTAACAAAAGAAATCTTTGTCATCTTTGATCAGAGGCCTAAAACAAGCTTGAAACGGTTGCAAGAGACTAAGAAGGATATGCAGTTAATGAACATAAATCAAGGCACAATGGCAGACAGAAATCTGTTTGGGACTCAATAGTTAACTAGTAAATATTTCGTATTCATTGATTAGGTTTTATTTTGCTCGCTAAGACCGATTCGTGTAAAATGAAGTCGAGCATTGAAAGTATGCGTTTCTTGTACATTCCACATGCCTATGCGGGCATGCGTTGCAGAAACAAAAAACATACAGTACCGTTTACCAAATGGTAAAAGCTTAAGAGCATGATAATGTCTTTCAGCCGCCAGCTAAACGCAACATTATTATGGTTACTGACTGATTGATTGTTTCTTTTGCGCAAATGTTGCGTTTTACCATTTGGTAACGGTACTGTATATATTGTTCATTTTGTATAGCGGTTTCGTTAACAAGTATTGCAGCCATTTCTTTACGGTACCCTTATTGACGTAGCCTTGCATGTACGTCGACTTATGTATGAGATGTCGTTTAATGTGCACGCTGAATGCTCTATCGTCGTTCAAGCTACCAGGCAACGCTCGAACCATCGTGTTTATATCGATCGGCACGTTTATTATTTGTCCTATAATACTTTGACAGACGTGGACGAACCGCAGGCGTCGTATCTGCATGAACGGTAGACGCGATGAGACCAGACGTTCAGTTATACAATCAAGCGGTGGCAAATGATCGAGATACTCGGGGTACACGAAGCCATTGGAACTTGACAAGTTGGGTATATTCTCGAGTGCTAGGGATCTGTAACACGTTTCGCACACTTTGAAGCTAGCAACATCGCCGTCGGGGAACTCAGCAGCCAGTATGTGTTGACTCTTTTGCGGCGGTGGTCGCAAATCTCTCTCGAACCATAAGCGATCGCAGACGGAGCAGGCGTAACCGAACTCGTTGTCGTCGAATCGTTTCGCATCTGCTGCTATCTCTTCAGTTTTCAAGCGTTTTGGCGATACCGCAGCGATTGCCTGTTCGAATTCAGCTGCTTCGTTCGCTCGTTTAGTTGCCATCTCAATTTTCTTATTCAATCTACAACGTTTTACTCGTTCGTTGGTTTTCCTTCGCTTTTCTGCCAGTTTATGTTGTAGAATGCATCGATTTTCTCCTGCTCAGTCATCGTCGACGCGAACGGTGTATTTATTAAGTACTCGTTCAATTCTTCGCGCATCAAGTCATCTTGCTTTCGTTTTTGTTGCGATGGGGCCGCTGGTCCGAAGCTTCACCGCCGACAGCAGCCGCTCGTTGCTGTTCCTTCTCGATCTTCTTTCGTTCCCGATAATTTCTTGCTCGCTCGGCATTTTGTCGTTTCTTGATCTGAGCCTTCTCGTCACTGCTATCCATTGTCGAACGCTGTTTTAGTCAATCGCCATGTTATGGTTACTATATACCAGCAGCAGTGTATTTCACCACAACACAAAACAAACCTTTATTTACAACAATCCCAATGACATTATGTATCTGTGTTATATCTTCACATTTCTGCGGTGAGTAATTAATTATAAAGAGGAAGTAGATTTGCATTTATGATGCAGTACAGACAAATATTTTAATGAATAGATGCAGTATCGTTAACTGAATCACATACGAAGACAACCATTAACTAGAGACAATAACCTATCTACAGCTATGCAGTGTTGTTTGCTTGTTTGGTCTTTAATCTGCGACGACGTTAGCATGTTAGCGGTCGCGGTTTTAATTAACGATTCCCGGCTGGTAAATTGTGCTAACACTTGATTTTAAACTTTCAGGACGCTTTATAAATCTGGTTTAATTGTTTGCAGTGATATTATTTTTAACACATTATATAGGCCTATATAGGCCTTTTTTTTTGCGACGTATCAAAACAAACCTTTATTTACAACAATCCCAATGACGTCATACAATGATGACGTCATACAGCTTGACGGTAATAGAATGTTACAGAAAGTTTCAAACGATGTCCAGCTAAAAGACATTATCATGTCAAAAGCATGTGACGGTAATTTGAAACCGAGGAGACTATTCTTTTGACTTTTAACTAGAAGTATTGTGCTTGGCGGGATCCATGCTGTAGCGAAGTGATAACATGTATTTATGTATTCTTTACACGATTTTCCTTTTAATAGTCCGTCACACGGTTAGAGCTTTTTATATCTCGACGTACGCCTCTCTTACAGAATTAAAACTGACGTTTCGGCGAGGTAATATGGAATATTTCTTATTACAATTCCGAGCCTTGCTCTACCCAGTTTTACATTTGAATTTTAATAAAAATAAATTTCAACTTCGTTATCGGTAGGTCACGCAGAATGCTACATCAAGCCCTCTGTTATCTTTCATCTGTAATTAAATGAAGGAACCGGTCGAGTGACGCAAATGGGAATGAACGCTATGGGACTGAAATCACAATTAGAGTGGACATGCAAAGGTCGTCCTCCACTAGTGTGTAATACGAGATAATTGTGGCAAAACGTTTTACTGGTCGAAATTACCGTTAGTTTTCGCACAGGTCATCAGATTGCGGCATGTGGGCTTTGTACGTGTGTAAGATATAGTTTATTCCTCTGTATTTACTTTGTTTTTTTGTCTAGGCAGATAGATAACAATTTAATTATAGACTTGACAATATATTTTGAATATTATCTTGTAGATGCTCTGCGGACATTAACCTCGTTGCGAAGTTAACACAATTCATTTCACACATGCGCACAACAGTCATGTGCAGTATGCAAGTTCAATCTCTACCTCATCTCTGAGATGATTTGGCTGAAACCCTTCCAATCTAGACACTGATGATGAGATTGGCTGAAACCCTTCCAATCTAGACACTGATGATGAGACCGATGGTGGGGCCGAAACGTTTTTTCAACAGCGACAACTGTAGGCCATGGTCTACATAATAATTTCTGAAATAATAATTTCAACAAAGTCACGTACAGTGTTTCATAGTGTGAACATCAGACGCAACAAGGCTGGCGAGGCCATTGTAAGTATGGTAATGTCGTTTTAGGATATATTGGTGATTCCTCTCGTATCTTGTCGTCGTCTTACCAGGTCGACTGTTCCACATTTTGCTCTGCTCTTAAGGTAACCGCACAAGAAACCGCATGCAGTCAGGTCAGGGGACTTGGAGGCAACGAAATGTTATCATTTCTCAAAATTACTCGGTCACTAAGCAATAGGCGTTGAGGTTTCTCGGTGATCTGCAGCTTGTACGGATGATAATGTAAATCCTGTGACAATATTCTATGGACACTCGAACGGTGCATCTTCAGGGACGTGCATCCGTCGTGACGAATTGATCGCCGTGGGCAACTTGAGTAGTTTCGATATTTTGTGGTGACCGACTGGTTCCCATTCTGCCTGAGGTTTCTTTTTCAGTGCCAAACCAGTTTTCTCACAATTTGATCCACCTGTTGAATAAATGCGGTAACGTCCTAAATTAAAATGACGACAAAATTCTCTAGGCGTCGTTTCCACACTCTTGTTTTGGTAAAATGGCTTGACGGCAACACCAAGTTCCACACCACACCAGTTCTTCATTATCACTAATTGAAAAGATGGCGTCTGCTTGGTTTCTTAAGTTATCTTCAGCGCTACGAATTGCCCAAGCCTACTAATATACTTTTCTAATTATCCTGTCCTTCTGATACACCTGTATAATACGATTTATATTTTTAAAACACAAACATATGAGCAACAAGCGCAGATACAATCAAGGGCATAGACGGCGGGATACGAACGGGACCGGACTCCCACACTCAGAAAGTAGAACAAATTTGACGAATTTTGTTAATCTCTTAATTTTTTGGCTATTTTATTATTTTTTCATGTGTATTCTAATATAGTGGTAACTACTTTTTAAATTTACAACCAGGTTTATTACACAGCATTTGCATCTACGCTTGAAATTTAAAATATTAGAAAATCAATTCAGTCAATAAGTATTTTATAAACTGTGTTTCAATGTCATATTATTGTGTTATTACCGTTTACTTTAATGGGACTTATTTTAGAAGATGCTATTACACATTTTTCAAACACTTTAAAGATAGTAATATTGAATAGTTTTAACTTGTTTTTTCTTTTGTATGAAGCTGACTCCCCAAGGCCTAAAGGCCTAATTCTAGCTAGATACGCCACTGGATATAATGACATATGAGGACAGAATAGTATCCAAAAGAATAACGGTACATAAAAGAAATGGAAAGCAAGAGCACTTGAAAGATAAGGAGAGAGAGAAACAAAAGATAAATAGGTAGATAGATAGATAGATAGATAGATCGATAGAGAGAGAGAGAGAGAGAGAGAGAGAGAGACAGACAGACAGACAGACAGACAGACAGACAGAAGACCGTGAATAAAAAATGGAAGCTTTTAGAAACCGTGCAATTCCTGTTCAATAGATACTAACGACTATTTTTCAAAGTTAGATTCGATTTATTTCTAAACTGAACGTCGCCGGACCCAGACTGACACAGAGAAGTTTTACTCGCTAGCCTGTATATAAATTACGGTAATGTTTGTCGGAACTGAACTCTACAAGTGGTCAACGCCTCCATTATTGTAGCAACTCGCCGTTACAGAATGCCTCCTCAATCACAACTCGGTAACTTGAAATACCATTACTTTAACTAACAGCATATCTGAGAGTGCTTGTGTGTCAGTGCAACACAGAGAGTGAGAGAGAGACGAGCTACAGACACTCTACAACCGCGTTAATTTTGTATACAGTTCATTCTCACTCGACCGGTACGCCAAGCTTTCAACTCAGCATAGGATCGGTTAGTCGATCTAGTATTGCAATTCTAATGCAATTTCCGTATCGAATGCAGTCCGATAATCGATAGTTTGATAAAGTTTAAACAGTCTTGTTAAATAATTGGCATCCCCAATGTAGTTGCTTATCGAACTGAGGTAAGTGAATGTAAACTCAAGTTACGCTGAACGCTAACAACCCATTTTTGTACTAGTAAAAATTAATGGTATTTCTATCGGATTAAATAAAGAACAGGAAGGATGAAGACGGTTTATGTAGCGGTAAACATTGTTTTGTAAAAATAAGAACGTCCTTAAATTTCCACCGATAGCCAGCAATCGATATCAATTCCTTTTCACTCAACTAAGTTGGGTTAAGTTGTTCTTTCCGCCTTCTGATTCTCCTACCAATTGTGCCTTCCCTTCTTCAGCATATGCCGCTAGCCACACAGCTTTTCCTCCATTCTCACACCTCCATCTTTATCATGTCTTCTGGGGCTGCACAAACTACCACTTTTTCGATCGCGTCTTCCGTCGTTCTCAATTCACTTTGCCCTTCATCTTCTTAGGCAACGAAACATCATCAGTTCCCGCCACATGCCCCAAATAAGAGGATTGTTAAATAGAAACACTTTTAGAGCTGTAAAGCATCTTTTGTTCAACGATTTTAAAAGAAATCTCCATTAACATTAAGGCACGAGTCCCACTGTTGCACTGATCT
Source organism: Magicicada septendecula (assembly GCA_034769895.1). Taxonomy (NCBI): domain Eukaryota; kingdom Metazoa; phylum Arthropoda; class Insecta; order Hemiptera; family Cicadidae; genus Magicicada; species Magicicada septendecula. The sequence goes on from CM068372.1 coordinate 145,190,526, forward strand.
GTAGATTCCCTGCTGGTAAAATTCTTGCGGTTGTTTGCGGAACCATTCGCTAACAGCAAACTCTACCTCAGCGTCCGATTTGAACCGCCGTCCCTTTAGTGATTTCTTTAATGGGTCAAAATCTGATAATTACAGAGCACGGGGACAAGTCGGGACTGTAAGGTGGTTGTTGTAAGACTTCCCACTTCATACGACCAAGCAGATCTTGAATCGTCTGGGCTACATGGAGTCTAGCATTATCATGCAGAAGAATTACAACATTTGTAAGCTTCCCGGGACGTTTATTCTTGATGCTGACCCGTAAGCGTTTTAAGCTGTTTGCATATCGCTCAGCGTTGATGTTGACACCAAGTTAATTAAAATCTAAGAACAGCACACCTTGATAATAAAAGAATACGGTCACCATTGCATTTCCTGCCGAAAGTTGGGACCGACATTTTTTCGCCTTCGGAGACTGTGCATGCTTCCACTGCATACTCTGACGTTTGGATTCTGGTTCGTAGTGATAACACCAAGGCTCATCACCGGCAACAATTTGGTGTAGAAAGGCATTGCCTTGTTGTTGGTAGCACATCAAATGCTGTAATGATAAGGCCGAACGCAAATTTTTCTGCTCATCAGTAAGCAGTCGTGAAATCCACTGAGCAGCAAATCTGTGATAGCCAAGACTATGAATGATAGAATGAACAGTTCCCACGCTGAGGTTCAACAGTTGAGAAAGTTCTCTAACTCTGATACGCCTGTTTGCGAGTAAAGCAGTTTCCAGCTGTCTCACATTTTTATCTGATGCTGCAACACATGCAGGTCTGGGACGGGCCAAATCTTTAGTGGATTCTCGTCCTTGTCGAAATTTATTGCACCATTCAACCACTGCCGTATGAGAATAACTATAGTCACCATATACAGCTTTCATTCTCGTATAAATTTCCATTGCCTGACGCCCCTGAGCGGCCAAAACGTGAATAACGGGACGCAGATAATCTTTGGACGGATTTTCTATCACAGATGCCACTTTTCAACCCAGTCACAACGCTTAGAAAAGAGCAAATTGCAAATATTTTTAACAGACGCGTCACTAGTACTTAAACAGACAATGTAAACAAATGAATTCCATTGCCATGGCGACGAAGTCACGGCTGCGCAGATCAAACGTGTTTCTATTGAACTATCCTCGTAATTACATTCTAGGATATTTGTAAATTTATAAGATCTTTTTCTGCAGTCGGTAATGAAATAAGCATTCTTCAGTTATCTCCTTAGTCACTAGTATATTTCGTTTTTAAAAGGTCTTATTCTTTGCAAGGAGTTGGATGTTGTTTTTATCATTTTTTGTCATCGTCCACAGTTTTAACATGTGTCTAACTATACTGTAGGTATCACAATTGGATGTACGTCGACGGAAACTCAGTAAATGACATACTACCTACATTTGTCTTTACTAAATAATGCAGACGGCGTAAATATTTGTCTTTACATATGATCTTCTATGAAAGGCGATATGTTTAAAAATGCTGTATTTTCAGGAGATTTTCTGTTTAAGGTCTAAACCTTTTCTTAAAAACAAAATATAGCCAAATACTACCAGGCATAATGGAAATGGAACACGCTCTTCTTTCTCAAGGCATATTTACCTGTTCTACTTGAATTTTTGTTATAAGGAAAATATGGATATTATTGTATTACGTGAATTACACAGCTTATTTGCATTTAAGATTTTATTTATGACTATTTTAATTTGGTTTGGGTCTACTACAATAAATACACTATTATTACTTTACATATCATATATTTTGTTTTAATGATTGTACGTAATATATTATCCATAAATTTAATTATATCTCGTCGTAAATGCTACAGTTGATTCGCGATTTATTTTAGTGATCACAGAACGTATCAGCTAATTCATGATAGCAGGATGACGTGATTGCCTCGCTGTTGACTGCAAGTCCGAGACTTTAAAAACCGTTGTAGTCAGCATTATAACCACTTTAAAGCTCGTAAATAAGAGTTATAGGCTCTTAAATAAGCGAAATCTAAATTACGACGAAAAGTATACAAATTCAGAAAATGTAAAGGTATAGTCGTCATGATTTTCATTGGTTGGGTCCTCCAAGCCTAGTCGTTACTTTACTGGTTACAACTGCCTTATATCAAGCTGCTTTTCTCATATAAGTTTCTGTAATAATAGGTCCATCCAAGATTTCGCGATCAAGCGTTTCTTTCAATGGGATTTTGCTTAGTTTTGGCTTCCTAAATTCGTTCATCACGTTAGTAACTAATTATTCTACATTTATGAAATAGTTTAAGGTTATTAAACAATCTTTTTTCTTTAATTCAATAATATTTCCTTAACGATCGAACGCAGCTTGAGCAGCACGCTATCCAGGGCCACGCAGCGTAGTGACAGTTCCGTTTCCGTAAAAGGTATTTAGGAAGTCTGCCAAAGTAGTTAGCTCTCCCGCCCCCCTTCCGTTATAACGCTCGTTATCATATAAATGTCAGCCATCACCGCTGCGTCTCCGGTACTGCACCGCTCCCAGACCGCCGTTGTGTCTTCCAGACGTTACGTTTAGTCTACTTTAAACAACGCCGTGTATATTTTATGGCAAAGAATTGCACTATAGGAAATTGACTCGGATTTTACTACCGCACAAGTCATTCTATTGCCAAGCACACGGCTGTTCCGATATTGTGTAATGACGATACAAGCGCGGCCTTCGTATTGTCGAGATTGTTGGCAATGTTAGTGGTTTGTTTCAAAATTAATTTCGCTTTTTGTACAACTTACTGCTTGCAAGCGCCGTTGCTATATCTTATCTCTAAATGTTATCATTAAGGTTCCAATGTCTCTTGTGCTTGTGTATTGTACATTTCGTTCAACACGGTAGCCTACTTGCTCAAGTAGACTATCTCATGTCTGTTAACTGTCAGTATTTATTATCATTGTTGGGTTGCGTTTTAGTACCGATAATAAGCTGGAGACCGGTACTTGTGCTTGCAAACTGCACGGATTTGACTGAAATACAAGCAAAATTGAAATTCGCTCGTTCAGCGAAAAATCAGATATGAGAAACACTGCAATAAATGTTTATGTTTATTTTTCCACTTCTCTCTTCTCTCTCTACACTTACCATTGGCGTACTCATTTTCTTGGGATCCTCCTCAGGAATAAGTTACGGCTCCCCCCTACTACCCTTACTTAATTCATACTTTTGTTCCCTGTTGAATAATAATTACCCCTTAGAGCTGTGGCAACTACTAAAATCACTTAACGTAAACACAATAACTATTATTTTTTGTATGTTGTATACTCAATTAATAAAATATAACTTTCCCTTTAATTAATAGTTAGATTTGTTAATTAGTATCTTTTATCCCTTTGAACAATGTAAAAAAATGCTGATAATCAGACATGTCACTAGAACCAATTAATTTTATCATAACTGTAATACTATAACTATAACTATTTTAATAATACTATAACTATAATTTTATCATTTATTAATCTTATATGCTTTCTGAAAAAGTGCAAATTTAATTAAATTTGAATTCATGTAGACAGTGAATGTTTACATCAAATTGTATACCATGCAGTTTATTAACTTATCTCGTAATTTTACACAAATCGTGTATTTCACATTGTAAACTTTCTGTCACATGCTTATAACCTTATGATTTGCAATAATTATGTTATAGGCCTAACATTGGCATTAGAATTAGAGAAAAATGTTCTCATACAAACACATTTTATTTTACAAACATAAGTTTCTTGTATATTAAAACATTACTTAGTAAAGAATAATATAAAAATGTAATTTCAAGATTTCTAGCGTTTATGAGGCAAAATAACGATATCTCATTGTCATTACTATATTTAAAAAATAGTTGTGTGAAATTCAAGTGATTTTAATTTACTTTCGTTTCATTTAAAACTTTGGTGATCTTTCTGTATTGTGAGATCCAAAAGTGTTTATTATTTGATTAATATCAACTGATCGACCAGTTGCAATTACCTCAAGTAGTACACAATGTCCACTCAGTTGTTTTGAGCCATCGTGATTCGCGGGTAATTCTTAATTAATTTTAGCTCAGAGAATGTTCGCTCGGCCGAATTCTAGTGGCCTCGGTAGCATTTTGGTGGCACTCTTAACTGGAATCACCGCTCTATTGTGCAGCTAACCAAATAGTATATAGGCCTACACTCAAAGTACATCATTAGGTATTGGTAAAATAAAATTAAAAAAAAAAGAAATATAAACGTATTGGTTTTGGATGTTAAATCCTTACGGAGAAATTTTTTTTACCTTAGTTCAAAGGTTTATACACATTCGTCAAAATTAAGGGAAATGTTTGTGAGGGCCCTTCAAGTCCGCAGCCCCCCTCATTGCGGGCCCGGCAGTTATGCCACTTTACTTATCTAATATAACTGACTGTCAGCTCTCCACTTAGATTATTCACTTACGAGTCTCTTATTTTGTATGCCTCGCTTCACGAAATTCAACTGGGGTCTTCCTAATATCTTATGTCTCCCCTTTCCTTTACATTCCAAAAAAACATACATTCAATAAAAAGACGCATTTAAAGGACGCATTTAAAACAAATGTATTGTGTTTAAATTTATGGCCTCTGCATTGGAGCCGTTCTTTGATTAGAATTTTTAAAAACATTGTTTTCATCGCCTAGTCCTAAGTACATCATTCGGTTATCAATTATACCTGTTTACTTTATGTTCAGTTCTCCAGTATCACGTCTCAAAACGTCTAGTGACCTTGTTCTATTGTTCCCAGCGTCCACCCTTGGCTAGCCACAGTGCACTGTTTCCGTATAATATTCCAAACCTGTATATTGAATATATTAATAGTTAATTTATGTACATGTATTGTGTGAACTGAAAAGGTTCTTTGATCAGGAAAAATATTTCACATTTTGCCGTATTTAAAATATATAAAATCTGAAACATTTAATACTTCTATATTTACTATCCATACAACATACAGTTGCCACTCTTCATTATAGACAAATTTAACTTAAATTGTTGTATAATAGTGCCTTTGTTGATTTCTAACAATTGTTTGTGTCTAATTAAAGTTGTAATTAGACTTCATTGGTGTCAGTTATTCTGTTTCTACTGTACAATACGACGATCCGTGAAATTGTCTAGCAATACTTTCTGGAATTACATGTAAAAACAAAATATTTTTAACCGTTCACTTTAATTAGTTATCTAACTCATATACCTATTACGAAGCGTAAAGTAGTTAAAGCGTTCGAAAACTCTGGGAAGTGATGTCTAGAAACATGCTACTATATCGAATTTAGTTATGACAATATGACGGTCTGAAATCTTGTTGATACGAGGATTTTTTAATAGAAACACGTTTGTTGAGACGAATTACATAGAAAGTAATGATGACCGTATTTTTTGATTATCAGGGTGTGCTGCTCTTAGATTTTAAAGAACCTGTTGTCAATGTCAACGCAGAGCAATATGCAGACAGCTTAAAACGCTTAAGGGTCAGCATCAAGAATAGACGTTCCCGGAAGCTCACAAATGGTGTCATTCTTCTGCATGATAATGCTCGACCCCATGTAGCCCAGACGATTCAAGAGATCTGCTTGGCTGTATGAAGTGGGAAGTCTTAAACATTCACCTTGCAGTCCCGACTTGTCCCCGTACGATTATCATGCAATTTGACTCATTCCTTAATGTTAAAGTAGACTTTTTTAAAATAATTGAATAAAAAATGCTTTACAGCCTCTAAACGTGTTTCTATTGAACAATCCTTGTATTTATGTAAGAAAGAAGGGGGTTTAAAAATATTTTTGCAGAGGAATATTGTTAGTTTTAAGCTACTTACTCATATATGTTTTGTAGATCGGCTTCACAGCAATCAAAGACTAATAACAATTTAATCGGATGCTGAGAGACCACAGAATCGCACCGCAACGGTAACGCTTTGTAACCAAGTACGCCGTTGACTATATCATATGAACTTCTGCTTACTCAATTCCTGAAACAAAGTGTTAATTTGAATCCGGTATTTAAATTTTAACTGTATGATAACTTGAGGTTTGTTTAGGGAAACGTTTATTCAGGTACCCTTCGTTTGTGGAGTACAGACACGTGGGAATACAGACGTTAGATATTACGTATAATACACAGCGCTAACGGCGAGCGCGCGCGTGCAGGCGGACGTCTCCTTCACGTTACCGCGTTGTATAAGTGTATGCAATTTCCGATGCAGATGTGCTTTATACCGGTGTGAGGTATTGCGGACGAGAGTCTCTGTATTCATAGTTAAATACAGTTGGTACTATGTACCGCCAACACACACTGCACAAACACACGTGGTATATGCAATCCAACGTCTTCCTCACAGAGCAATAATGAAACTCTATATTTGATGTTACCGTGTGTATGCGGAAATGAACAGTTACGTATCTTTAGAAACTCCACCATCGTTTAAAAGTTGCACTGATCTAAGGCTGAACACGTTTTTTTTTTTTAGATGTACAGATTTGATCTCTCCAGATTCATTGGAATTTACATTTCAGTTCTTAAAAAAACTAGAATTAATAATAGTAAGTAGCATCAAAACAATGTTTTTTTTTTTCAAACCATCGATTTCGAAGCCGTTGGCGAAGTTTTTAGTGACGACTTTTTAAATGTGAAACGGTTATTAGACCAGTCGTAAAACCTACAACCTGGAGGCCAGGATCTATTCTGTATAGGTTGCCATATCTTAGCCGAGAGCCTCCGGATTTGGAACACCTCACCTCACTCTTCTCCTCCTTAGAAACAACCAGGCTTTGCATCCGTTGTTCTACTGCTGGCCGGTACCTCCTACCGGATATGCGAAAAAGGATAGTTTAAGAATCACAACCATATGCAATGAGTTGAGTATGAACCCACTAGAAGTGAAAGTACAGAGATATAAGACAAACTGCGAAGAGCAATTTAACATATTGGATGTAAACCGCATACATAAAATGTTGCGTTATTATTAACTTCAGGGACGACCATTGGGGGACGACTACTAGTGGGGGACGACCATTGAAACGTTGGTGAAGCGGACTAGGTCCGGCGATCTAAACCGGATAGGAGGATGAATATTGTAATAGGCTGGAATTTCCAAAATATCATCGAAACATTCAAGACTTTACAAGTATTAATGATGGTCAAGGTATCTTAGACCAGAGGGTCTCACACTTTTTACCCCCTGAACTCCCTTTTAGAACCACAAGTGGACGTCTCGCTCTCCTAGATGCTTGCATCTTCCAATACTATTACCACTGTCTGTCCCTCACTGAACAGCGGTGTATACAGCTAGCAGATTGCCTAAAATCACAACAAAAGAGTTTCCTAAAACTTTGCTTTCACCAATTTGTAAGATTGTAATAGGTTACTCGTTAGTAAGTTACTAATGCAGTACTTAGCATAGCACTAAGATTGTAACATTGCACATGCAGAAATTGCACATTGACATTTGAAGATACATGGGGTTAACTATTTTGGTATTCAGATTCATTATTTTACAAATTTACTACAATTAAATTAGAATGCAGGCCCAATGGAATTATTGTATTACTTAAACTAAGTGATCTTTAGGTAAGATAAAATTTTTCTGGAAGTATTTTAGGTAGAGTTAATAAAATTTAGTTACCTAAAACACAATTTTCTTCTCTCTCCTCCTTTCTGAAGTTCTCTCGTCACTTCTGAATTTAAAATAATGCTGGCATACCCCTAAAAACGTCCCTAGATGATATGACCATCTCCATCAATTAGAAACCACAGGTGGTCGAAAATGTCTAAAAAGGGTCACCCGATAAAAATGAAATGATGCTTATCGAAAATGTTTGAGATCTGTAATTCACTTAATTGGGTACAACAATTTTTACTTGACTAAGGTATTGGAAGGAAGTATTGGAAGGTATTGGAAAGTATTGGAAGGAAAGATTGACGTGAAAAACATTAACGAAAGTCAAAGCAAAAACAGTAACAAAACATATGTTATTGGGTCAAATGACTACAGATATTTGTCCTTCCTTCTGTTTTTGGTAGAACATAAAGATATTAAACTAAACGGGGGAGGGGGTTGATATGACAACACAGGTAATTTAGAACAAATATAGCTAGGCACTCACTAGTTTTCGGTTGAGGTTGCAAGGAAAGAAGGCGTACTACAAGGCACACAAATTGTACCGCTTTTGAGGTTTTCTCAAGCTCTTCAAAAATTTCAAGCAAATGTTTTTGTGTTAATTCCGAACTCTACTAAACCATATTAGATTGATAATCTCAATGGTCTGGATTCGATTCAACGAAGTTGGCTTTTGTACCTTCGGAATGACGTACTGACTGGGCCATTATCCGTTCGTTCGAAACCGAGTTATGCAAAACCGCTTACGATGTACCCGATATTCCTATGTTGTTGTTAAAGGCATGAGGTGTAATGAATATAACACTTGTGCTATATTGTAATGACGGTAACACTGCAATTGTCACGCCGTAACTGTTAAAGAATTCTTCTCGGTGCATTATGTCGGCACTGTATGGCATACAGATAGCGGCCATTACGGACTTTGGGAGCAGGTGTATCACTCTGCAAAATGTTCACGTGTTGAATACTGTAAGTACCAGAGTTGCGTCACTTACTGAACTCCAGCTACTAAAGTTACTTTCAAAACGAGTTTCTATACACACTACTGTACGTGTGTTTATGGGCAGTCCATAGATCGTTATCATACCTTCCTCTGTGTTATTACCTTCAGCGTAAACAAAATGCTCCTTCAACCCTTTACGAGTCGCTGAAGTCGGGTTGACACTTTCAGGAATGCGGACTTTCCAACGGCATAAGGACTTAATATTTTCATCATATTGTGATTATGCAGTCACGTTTTGGTTTTTAGTAGCACTACAACAAATTTAGTATTCGAACGTAAGTTAAAGTACAAAACAATTACTTCTACTACTACTACTACTACTACTACTACTACTACTACTACTACTACTACTACTACTACTACTACTACTACTACTACTACTACGCTGTCTGAATCTTGTCCAAAAACACTTCTCGCCTTACACAAACATGTAACAACAATAATAATAACGTTTTATAAATAATAGTGGTGATCCTACCATGGCGAAATTGATGTCGAGAAAAAAATAGATAAATTTAATCTCAACCAGAAAAATAGTTTACCTTTTTCTTGTCCGTCTGGTGGCCTTTTCTCTATATTTAATTCAACGCGTTTCAGGACATATGTCCCATCATCAGGATATCCCTTGTTGAAGTTCGTCGATCGTTAAAATATTAAAAACACTGTATATACAATTCTACACATAACAATAAATATAATATAAACATAAAAACACATAAAATACCCAGATTTGAGACACACACGATATCGGTGGTGCGCACCACGAAATGCTATAGTCGACTGCCAAAACTACAGTCGACTATAGCATGTCGTGGTGCGCACCACCGATATCGTGTGTGTCTCAAATCTGGGTATTTTATGTGTTTTTATGTTTATATTATATTTATTGTTATGTGTAGAATTGTATATACAGTGTTTTTAATATTTTAACGATCGACGAACTTCAACAAGGGATATCCTGATGATGGGACATATGTCCTGAAACGCGTTGAATTAAATATAGAGAAAAGGCCACCAGACGGACAAGAAAAAGGTAAACTATTGTACTAATTATATACATAAGTGGCTTGGATACCGAAAAACATGGATCTCAACCAGAAGTTGTTTTAAGGGTAACGTAATAAACGAAACGGTGTTGAAGTTGTGTAGTGTAGCTTTGTAGGCCACATAAAAGGAAAGGTATTTACAGAATATTTAAAAATATTTACTCTCGTATCAGAGTATACAAATATTTAGAAACCTACTTACAAATTAATGGTCATTAATTCTACAATACATATTTTACAATTATTACACATGTGCAGATTAGTACGACTTATTGTTGTATATGTATATAAAGTCTTTTTTATTATAATAAATAATGAATAATATAATATTATAATAAATAAAAATGTATTATAATAAATTTTTATAGTCTTTGAGAGTGTTCATACCTTTATTGTACGTCACAAAAAATGTATATTTAATGTGTTAATGTTTTTGATGTCTGTAGATATCTTATAGATATCTTCATAAAAGTTGTACAAGAACTTGTAGTAGATTCCAATTGGCTTGGATGAGGTTTCAAAGGTTAGTTCGGGGGGTAACACGAAGGAAAACAAGCAAATCGGAAAGCCATCAAATTTATAATTTAAGTAAAATCAAAGAATCCGTCCAATTCCGAGGCTGTCCGTTGCATCATTGAGCCATCCATTTATTTCCATTGGATAGGTGGAAAATGCAGCCAGGTAGGATAGGTGGGTGGTAGTCTAAATGCAGAGAGATTACTTGGGAACAAGGCTAGCAGGTAACAATAGTCAGATGAAGTAATAGAACATCAATTGGTGAAAGCAAGAAGAATTACTAGATGCTTGTGCATAACCTTATATGGAATAATAAATACCTCACACAGAAAGCAAAACTAGGATTTACAAAAGCACAACACGTCCAGTAATATACTGTGCATCAGAGACCAAGCCAGATACAGCAACAACTAAAAGAAAACGACAAACTATAGAAATGACTATATTACGGAGGGTACTAGGAAAGACAAGGTACGATAGGTTGCCAAACAACAATATAAAAGAAATGTGTAATATAACAAATATTAATTCTTGAATTGCGGAAAGAAGAAGTATATGGAATGAACACGTATCAAGAATGTATGGCACAAGGCTAGTGAAAAAGGCAAGAGATAGCCAACCAGACACCAAGAACGGAGCATTGGTCGGGTAAGGAAGAGTGACAGCATGTAGCAAGGACATGCGTTGTTATAGAACAGGACAGAGTCCTAACAAAGAAGAAGAAGAAGAAGAAGAAGAAGAAGAAGAAGAAGCTAAGATATAAGAATGATGGGAGGGTCACATGTTACGAACGGAAGACAAACGCTTGCCAATACAAATTCTACGTTATAGGCATAGAGGAGCAAGAAATATTGCTGGCCCAAAAGAAGAATGTCGATCAATGAGTCGCAAATGCTTGTGAGAGGGGAAGAAGAAATATGGAGATGCCATAAAAATTTTATATTTGTGACAGTTCGATTTTTTTTTTTAGAAATACTGTAGTTTGTTATTCCGTAAATACATAAAATTTTATCACTTTGTTTCTCGTATCATTATTATGCTTGCATATACACAGTATCCTAGAAACTCGCCTTCTATCCTGTATCTGACCACATCAAACAATGCAATTTCATTACCAAGATATCCTTGACTATAATACGTATTATTGATGCTAACTCTCTACTTGTTTATTTCACTCTTATTATTATAGAAGGCTAACGAATCAGTACCAATCTTGCTAGATAACACTTTCCTACTTACACGTAATTCTTGTAGTAAAGCTAAATTCTAGATAACTGTAGAATAGAAAAATCGAATATACAAATACGATGAAATTACATGCAGAGATCGTACAGGCATGAGTTTTTATGAGCATAAAATTTAAAAGTAAATATATATTACGAATTTTTCAGCTTTTAGTGACACTTATTTTACCGTTATGTTTACGTCATCAACAATTTCTCTTTACCTTATAATTACCTACTCACTTTCCTTCTCTTTCATTTCTATGATCATCCTAGTCGTTCACTTCCCCCTCTTCTGTTAGTTCCGGTTATACCATACTTTATAGACTCCTATAAAAGACTTTATACTTAAAAGACTCCTCGTTTTGAATTATGTGAATACCATAAAGATCATTAATACATATTTTAAAACCATGCAACTTTCATAAAATTTAATCGAATCGTGCACATAATAAACAAATAATTGAACCACATATAAATCGCATTTGATTACTTGAGCCTAAATCGCAATACATCATTAATTTAGTAGGAAGCAGAAGAAGTTTGTATTTCGTAAGTACCCATTCTGCATGTAGAAATTTTGCTTCCTGTATTGTTGTAATATTTTTAACAATTAATCGGCAAATATAGAAAAATGGTTTTGATTTTTTTTAAATCAACAACTGATTCAATTGCTGGATCTAAAGAAGACAGGAGACTATGGTTTGAGCCAACGAAACATATTTTTTAAATCACATAAACTTCCCAGTTTCTTCATATTCTTGACACGGCTTTAAGAACGGACTAAAACATCAGGCTACGCGTAGGTCAAATTACTTAACCGTAGGGTATAGCCATCGGGTAATTCGGCTAGGACTACTCCTAAGCCGCCTTTAATCCGCCTGAGCTGTTGAGACCAGATATCCGTTAAGGATGGGTAAGCACAGTCCGATTGGTCGTGAACAACGATCTATTCTGTTAAGAACTTGAACTAACAACGCCCCGCTTTATGTTGACCGCTGCCCCATCCATACTCCTAAAATATATGTACCAAGAAACTGTAGTGTAGAGAACGCTTAATTTTGTTACTGAAAATGAGGCAAAAGTATTTGTAACTCAGAGTTTATTAGAGTTGCTAGCAGCTCTGCTACACAGTAGATTTATTTGTAAACCATTGGATTAAATAACAAATAAATCATGTGGGTCAATCTCCTTGATAAAAGACAAAGTACGTTTGTGTGCTGACGTCATTATTTCCACAGACACAAACATCGCTGTGAGTCAGGGTCGACTTGGTTACGTTGCAGATTGGAAATAGGTAGGAAACCATGTGGATTAATAAAACATCTCAAAGGGTGCTGACGGACGGGGGTTGTAAGAGGTAAGTAAACTCAGTCGGGCCGCCCTCACCTTAACTAGGGTCTTCGTTTGCATTTCATTATCTTATGCCCTCTACTACACCTGACAGTGTTCGTTCGTACACTTCGGTAATTATTCATTCTTCTTTGTGCAAAGTTATTTATTATCCCGCCTCTGCTTTGCGGCGTATTCATTCCGATCCGTATCTTGCCCTTCATCTTCGTATCACTCTACCGCTTTATTCACGTCTTCTCTTATCATCGGTGCGATCATCATTAATTAACCTTGTTTGATCACCGTCGGCCGTTTACATCAATATTAATGAAAAATGACCGTTTCACCCCCCAACTCACAGTACCACATCTGTCTACACTCGCTTTCCATTTCCTGTAATAACAATACACAACCACTTATCACAATGCACTCTCTCTCTCTCTCTCTCTCTCTCTCTCTCTCTCTCTCTCTCTCTCTCTCTCTCTCTCTCTCTGAGTACATCTCTTTGTGCTCATTTTGATTGATATGAGCTTATACATCGTACCATCGTACAACAAGGCTTATGTTTCGGCCTAAGGTAGTAACCTTTTGCGTTCAGTGTACCTTAGCTAGAATCAAAATTATACTAAACATAATATTTGTGTATGTATGTTTGTTTTTTTTATGTCGGTTTTCAGTTAAAGTGGCTAGTCGATTAACTACGACGGATTCAAGCAACAATTTCTCGCTTAACTATATATCGTCACTCAATTTTTTTTCTGCGTTCCACATAATAATATTTTTTCATCAGGAAAGAATTAAGAAGGAATTACATAATAAGGTCGTTCACCACAAAAATGCTTATTTGAATCTGTGTGAATAACATGCTGAATAAAAAGCGTTCAGTTTCCGGACAAACAATAATTAATTGAAAACGGGAAAAAATTAAATTAATAAACTATGTGTAAATAGTAAAATTATTTTCCAGGCTGTTAGGCCATGGTCCTCATTTTGTAGATCCAAACGTTTGTGGTCTCCGTTCTGCTCCTCTGGCGTCTAATTGACGACGCGACCCCAACGCCTCGCACTTATATGGCCGTCCGGGTCACATCAAGTTAGTTTAGGTTAGGTTATATAAGTGCGACAGTTCGGGGTCGCGTTGTCATTTAGTCGCCAGAGGATTAGAACAGAAAACAGTGAGGATGACTTCCGCAGCTGCAGTCTAAACGTTTGGATCTTCAAAAAGACGACTACGGCCAAACAGCCCAGTAAATAATTTTACTGAAGATAATTCCGGCCGTGAAAGCTGTAATGTTATGATAGGTGAAAATAGTCACAAGGTGAATCTTTACGCAGAAATACAAATATTTTTGAACGAAGATCATTATTAAAGGAACAAAACTACAGATATTTGAACAAGATGATTTATTAAAATTTTTCAACATTATTTTAAAATTTTAATGTGAATCTTCATAATGTTAAACTGTGTTTATCTATGTTGTGACAGTATAAGATTTTTTCTCATTAACCCTTTCAGTTACGAATTTTATTTAGTGTCAGAAAATTCTGAAAATTTGTACATTTACTAAACTTAATGTTTTACATTTTTTCATGGAAAAATATTTGGATTTCGATGATCCATATCCAAGATATGGAGTGTCCTATATACATAGGACACCGTGACTGAGAATGCGGAAAATTTGACAGTTTGTTATAAAAAGTAAAACTTTTTTTTATTTTCAAATTAACTTTACATTTCAGAATTAAATACTTATGATAAAAAAGAGTAAAGCACATAAAAATTTTAAAAACTTAAAAAATTAGGGGTACATAAAAAAAATTTGATTTTTTTGTGGTTTACAACACAAAAAAATGATTTATTTTACTTGAAATGAGAAAGCAAAAAACAATTTGTCTCCTTTGAAAAACTCAAAGGTACTTTGTACTTGGAGCAGAAGGCACAGGTTTTTCCCTTGCAGCCTTCTACTTTTTCTTGGTGCTGTTCTCCGGTAAGTGGTCCAAACCGTCATGCCTCACATCAACAACAGGCCTTACAGCAGGAACACGTGTTTTTGTGTGGACACGTGAACTTGTTTCTCCTGAGTTTGATGGCCTACCTCTCTTGTTCTGAACAAGTTTTCCTGACATAATCAAAGATTCTCCAGCATATTGTTGGAAATAAATCAGGTCCATTACATTATTTTTTGGTAGTCCTAAATCACGGTGGCAGTCTCAGTTACGGTGTCCTATATCTAGGACACTATTTTAAAAGCGTTCTTTGTTAACAAATTACATCCATATCAATATTTCACGTAATATTCCAATACATTGAAGGCTATTTTTTATTTTAAAACATTTTTAATCGTACTGAAAAGTATGATATGTCATTATAAAAATTATACGAGCCAGGGGTTTTGTGATACAGAAAGCCAATGAACAGCTGGTACTTTACACTCCTCCAAATAGTTCATAAATTCGAGGATAGACCACACCATGTTATTAATGAATAGAGAAAGGCACTAAAAATAGTACAGTATGAAACGCATCTCAATCTGCACTCCAGGACAGGCACAGTGCTGTTCAAAATATGGTGTCCTAGATATAGGACACTGTGACTGAAAGGGTTAATCATAAATAAAAGTTATTCTGAACCTATAAGACGAACTCTTTTGAATATACATTAATATTATATAAAAGTTTCAAAAGAAAATAATGTAGTAATTATGGTATTATATCCGTTAGAAACTGACCAGTAAGGTTAGCAACTTTTGTTGATATGATTTGTGTGTGTGTGTGTGTGTGTGTGTGTGTGTGTGTGTGTGTGTGTGTGTGTGTGTGTGTGTGTGTGTGTGTGTGTGTGTGTGTGTGTGTGTGTGTGTGTGTAATTATTATTTCACTATGTATGCAAGTGTTATGTCTTTTTATTATAATTTTTCTATTTCGTGAATTCATTTTCTTCACGTGTTGAGTTAATCGGCCATATAATTACTGATTTTAAAATCTATTCGTACTCGCTCATTTTACATTGCGAGACAAATCTTGAACACTGTTGTGTACTGTTGCTCTCTGTGAAGCTCTAGGTAAGCAATTAAGTTGTCCAAAACGTGTTCCGCATTCAAGAACATCTAAAGGGAAAAATAATTATTAATACTTGGAATTATATCGTCAACGATATGGATACACGGAGCCAACCCCCCCCCCCCCCAGAAACACACTACTCACACCACATACTCACCTCTCAATAAGTAGGCGAAATTATTAGATAAAAATCTTTGTTGTTGTTGTTTTATCTTGAAGCACATTTTTTGTAAGCAACTGTGTATTATATTTAATTGTGTCAATACATAAGTTGCTACAGAGTTGTTAGTAGTTAATAATGTATTATATGGATACTGTAATAATTATAATTCAAATTATTTATTTATTTTATAAATATAAATTAATTTTATCATAAATTTCAATAACTTGAAGCAAGAGATACCGAATATTGAATCAAGTTCAGTGTCGCAGAAATGCGGTTGTAAGTGAAAGAATATATGTTTCACTTACAACATAAGTGCGGTTGTAATGTTTCAAACTGAGCAAGAAATTAATTGTTTTTGTAGCAATAGAGACATAAAATATATCTAAATAATAATAGAACGTAAATAGAACTTACGAGTAATATTGTAGTTTTACAGTATACATGTGAAGCTAAACACAAATGCGCGCTCTCGGGAGCGTTTCAGAACCTTTTTTGACTTCATTTCAGCCTTTCTGAAGCACACAAATGTTGGTTTATTATGCAAAGAGCATCAAAAGGAAAACAGCGGCATACGGGCATACGAAATTAATTTGCGTTTCTTACACATAACTCCAATTATGTGTACAATTAATTTAATAAATATATTAACATAATCAACAACTTACGTGTCGTGTACTAGCGATTTCCGTACTAGTTTTTTAAATATTGTAAGTTTCATTAAAAAGTGAAACAAATATATTAAATTTGTTGCATTTTAAAAGTGTGATGCTTTAAATTGAAATACACTTTAATGCTAATATGTTTTTCTTGTTATATATCCCGATCGAGAAGCGTGTTTCTAGTAGCGGTTACCTTTCTTTCTGTAGAATATTCAAGAGGCCAGTGCCAATAGTATGAAAGGAGACTCACCGTCAACTTAGTAGCCCAAATCGTTTCGTCCAAAAGTCAGTCTTTACTACTCTGTGTATAGTTTGCGCTGTTCAGCGTTACAATGGGCGAGCTTAAGTCCAGCGAGCGGCCCGGCGCATTGATTCACCGTTGGCGGAATGCAATATGCAAACCAAAGCCTGCGGCGTCACAGAGCCGACGCCGCCGACGTTTCTGCCCATTCAATGCGTTGCAGTCGCATAACCGCGAGGTACAGAGGCGAGCAAAAATTACACTGAGTCCAGTATAATGAATAAAGATATGTTTTACATGGTGTTAAATACTTTAGTGTATGATTTTTGTGTGTCGACATTTTTACTTGTATTTACGATGTCCGCGATGTTTTCCGTTATTAATTCACGATACCCGTCAGATAGTTTCCTTGTTCGTGTATGTTCTACGTTAGGTAGTAGTTTTCCATAAGTGTTTGAATAAACATACTTATGTCGTGCAATTGTATTTCATGAATTTGTAAATAAATAATTGTATATTTGAACATTTTAATTGTTTCTAATTGATTTTTTTCTGTTTGTGTTGTAGATCCAATGCAAGTATCAGGCGTGGCATGGAGGATGTGCAGACCTGTCAGAGAGGACGGCAACCATTGACCGAGCCCTCGCCTAGACGTCCCGTTGTGCGCGGCCATCCGGCAGAGCGCAGGACGCCATGTTTCTGTCTGTCACACTGCACCGCCACCATCACCAGCGCAGACACAATGCTACCTCTCAAGGACATGTCTCTTCTTTCTGTCGTGCTTCTGGTCCTGTTCTCCGTGACGATATGCGACGCCATGTGCCCGGCACGGTGCTCTTGCCACGATGACACTCTGCAGGCGACCTGCGCCGACGCCCAACTGGAAGTCGTTCCGATTCAGCTGAACCCCGACTTGCAGCAGATTGACCTTCGCGCCAACCGAATACTCGACGTAGACTACACGCTAAGCTTCTACATCAACCTCAAACACCTGGACGTTTCCATGAACAGGATCCAGTCGTTGGGCATTCACAACTTTGAACTCCAACAGCAACTCGTCCATCTCAATGTCAGTCACAACCAGGTCACGTCGCTCGGTAAGGGTACTTTCAAAGGTCTCAAGTCCTTACGAGTGCTTGACCTCAGTCACAACATGCTGGAGAGTATCGCGGGAGGTGCCTTCAAAGATACTAGCGAGCTCGAGATACTCGATCTGTCGTATAACAGAGTAACATCTTTTGACGACGACACCATCTTCAAAACTTTAACAAACCTTCGTATTATTGCGCTGGACGGAAACCAGATATTAGACATTCCCAGCGCGTTACTAGGAAACCTTGCTTCAGCTTCATTAGAACAACTTACATTCTCTGATAATCTAATAGAAGAACTAACAGACCAGTCATTTCCGTCTTCTACTTTAAGTAAACTTAGAGTCCTAAGTTTAGGTTCAAACGTGATTGGCAATATCGAGTTGTCGACGTTCAACCCGCTGCACGCCCTGACGACTCTCGACTTGTCGTATAATAATTTAACGTTGATTCCCACGCAGCCGTTGTCAAAGCTGAGCCAGCTTACTGACCTCGATCTGAGTGGAAACGTGTTCCAAGAAATAAAACCAGTTGCCTTTCAGAGTCTCTTCCATTTAAAAATATTGAAAGTGTCCAGAATGCCGCGTTTGTCGCGAATAGATCCGAGAGCTTTCGTCGACAACATTCGTCTTGAGACGGTCATGTTGGACGAGAACATGGACATCACTGTACTTCCAACTCGGATATTCCACGGTAACCACCACCTCTTACACGTTTCTATAAGAAGCAACTCCTTGACCACTTTGGATGCTTCTCATTTTCCGATAGACAGGTTACGAAGTCTGGACGTGTCCGGAAACCCCTTCATTTGCAACTGTTCACTGTTGTGGCTATGGAAGCTCGCTCAAGACGAACAAAAGCTGTCGGAAGTAGTCCCACCTAGTTCTGTTAACGAAACAACGAGAAGTGTAGAAAATAACGAAACGCTAAGGATAAACTTGCAGAATTTGAAATGCGCCAGACCGGAGGCGCTGCAAGGTCACCTTCTTGTGGAGGTTCCCGAATCTACGGTTCGCTGCGAAACAACTTGGTTGACGGTGGCAGTAGTCACTGCGCTGGTGCTGGCTCTGTTCGGCGCCACGTGCGTCATCCTCCTTCTGATCGGAACCGACAAGAAGCTGTTCACTTGCAGGCGCTCCAAAGACCCCGGAGACTCTTCAGGCGGCGCCGAGACCAGGCGACTCGCCACAAGCCTGCACAGCAACGGAGCACCGCCTCCCATTCTCATGTTGATGCCGGACAAAGAGTACCCGATGAACGACACACTGATGCACGGTTACATGAAAACACGAGGTGACCCTCAGCTGAGAGACCTCAGGTATCTGGAACCCTGGGTTCCGGTGAAAACGATCGACCGAGGTCTCGGCCACAATGATTATTCAATGGACGTGTCAACGATGCGAAAGCCTCCCCACATAGTGTATGTTTAAAACAATTGAGGAGCTTTTGGTGACATTTTGTACTACTAAGTATTATGTAAACAGTTGTAAAATTACAATAAAAGAACACTGAAATATTTTTGCATTAACCCCCGTGAGTCTTGTACTGTATGTATTGCAATAAAGTCAATTTATATTTCAGTACTTAGTTATAAATAAAAATGATTTATTCTAACAGATGGTGAATGTTTGTTCGTTTATTATAAAAAAGTTTGTGTAAATAAACTTATTAACAGTTGATTGTGTTTGTTTATGTTTTCATAGAAATTAGAGAGAATGTAGAATTTTGTGTTTCGAAAACTGAAACAAAAAAATTGTTCAAGTACGGCGTGTTCATAATTTTAGTTAATAAATTAATTAAAGTCATTAATTAACTAAGTTAAAAATTAGTTAAAATAACGCTGTTTTTGGTAAGTTACTTAACAAAATTTAGAATTGTGGCATTAGAGGGCAAACTGTATGGCTTACGCATGTTTTACATGTGAGTTTAATGGAAAAACGTAATCCACTTCCTGGGTTCCGGTAAAAACGGTCGACCGAGGTCTCGGTCACAATAACAGAATTCGAAGAAAATTAATTAAAATTGAATTTCCTTAACTTATATGGTATTGTGTAAATTCAGGTTTAGCAGTTTCTGGGACGAATAATATAATATACTCATGTAATCTACGCTACAATGTTATCTTTAAGATTTTCTCAATATTTATTTATAAATATCTTTTGAGAGGAGTAGCTGAAGTAGTGTTCAAAAGATTTCATTACCATACTTCGAGACTGACTGTATAATTTTTCATTGTCCTGTTTGTCCGTAGGTCAGGGTATGTAACCAAAGCTATGTAATTATAATAGTTTGGCCTATTATGTCACAATTTCTTGGAAGATTTTTATTTAATTATTATAAGTTTTTTAATTTTAGTCAAGTAAATATAGTTAAAGTTTCATTGTGTATAGTTCGTATACCATCGTGGAATGTTCTTTATTCAGCTATAAGCAAAGATTATATAAAAAAAAAGAAATAAAACTTTATTAGACCTGAAAAAGACTGTATCCAGTGTGTGAAGTTGATTCAAGTTGTTTATTATTATCATTATTATGATTACTATTATTATTATTATATTTACTGTTAAGTAGTTTGCAGGTTAAAAAAATGTTAATTTCAACATTGTTGTGCGTTGCAAAAGAAATATTAATAAAAATATGTATAAATATATGCAAAAAATATTTTTGTGAAAATGTTTACAATATTTTCGTTCTCATTATAATGACGTTAAAGAAACAAATTAGTGGTCATGTTAGAAGATGTTCTGGTTAAGCTGAATTTAACTTTTCTAACTAAGAACAGGGGACAAAACGAGACAACGGATTTCTGTGTCTACATGTACTGTACTTAGTGATTTTTATCTTAACATGTAACTTTTGAAAATAAGTCAGTTGCTGAGATGTTAAAAATGTTGACAGATGACATTCAATCATTCAGGTTTTGTGTATACAACTTATTTAATTTTCTTTTCCAATAAAAAATTTATAAAACAGGATAATGTAATCTGGTGTATGTGATTAATGGAGGTAAACAGCTCTTGCTAGTCTATATTTAAAGAGTTTATATAAATCAAAAAACTTCAGTTAAACTTAAGATAAATTAACGTGTTACGACCCTATTCTATCTTTATCAGCCTCTTTCTTACCAAATCGTTCTGTGTTTCTTACCAATTGTATACACTGAAACAGACTAAAACATGGAAACAAAGAATAAATCTCAAAACGTAAAATTTCTCAATGTTTGTACGTAATACAAAAAGTTTATAAGTGTAACTTGCTCTAACTCTCCGGGCCACCTTCATTCTTTACAACTACAAAAACACAAAATCATAACAGTTAAATATATATTTATTATTATTTTTTAAGAATAAACGTTTAGGATTAGACATAAATTAAGTTTTGTGTGTGTAAAGCTCTTCGTATATTTAGAACTTTGTAAACCTTTTTTTGGAGACACTAAATATTACAACAGGCGTTTGTAAAAATTAATGTAGGAATAACTAATTTTATGCGTGATTACGAAAACTGATAATTTTGTAATTTTTACGCTTGCTAAAACTTGACGAGATACAATTTAATGCAAACAAAAGTTTTAGAAGAAAGCAATAAAATTTATACCGAACAGACAAAAAACTGTTTTCAGCTGGTAGTGTTTTGAATTTACACTTGAGTTATAAAAAATGAGTTTAAACTTATTAAAAAAAAGTCTTCTGAACAAAAAGTTTGTTCAGTTGTCGACGTAATGAAGTAATATAAATTCACTCGGTGAGGGAAAATGAGAAACAGAACGGTGCGGTTTTTATGTTTATTTGCTGTCCAATTGTATATTGAATTAATTGAGAAGTAGGTCAAAGTTTTAGATGCACAGTCACCGAAACGCGCGCCAGCATACACACACACAAAGCATAAACTGTAATCACGCAAAAACTTTCTCATGAATACTAGTGTTCTGTGTAAACACTGTATCGAGAGATCGATAGATTGTAAACGATAAACTCGAAAACTACTTTAATGTTTTTTTTTCTGCCTCAAGGGTTCGCTCGGTTTTACATTCGTTTACATTCAAAAGATTATACTAGAATTTGTTTTGCATAAACTTGTTGTAGCGTCTCAACCTAAAACTTTTACT
The DNA here is from genome assembly GCA_034769895.1 of Magicicada septendecula. NCBI lineage: Eukaryota > Metazoa > Arthropoda > Insecta > Hemiptera > Cicadidae > Magicicada > Magicicada septendecula. Next base: position 145,212,625 of record CM068372.1, read on the forward strand.
AAGTCTTTTAAAAACGTACGAACTTCGACAAACTCTCATGAAAGTATAAGCGAAGCGGCTCAACCGTAGACTACATAATTTTACTTGTATGTTAGGACTAATTTTTTAAAATAAATAATTGTATATTAGAATATCTTTTCTATTACATACGTTTTTACTGTACGCAATTATATAAGAAAATCGCGTCGTGAATAATTTTTGTATATAATTAATGTATAAGAAAAGGCGGAAAAAATATGAAAAATAATAAATTTGAATTCAGACAGCTATTTTCATAAGAATTTTATTGCTATTCTGATAACTTCCTCGTTCCGGGCGAGACATTTCAATATCTTCAACATTCTCAAGTCTTGTGTACAATACCTAAAGGTTGAACAATGGACCTTCAGGACAGTACTTGAGAATGGTGAAGACACCGAAAGTCTCCATCAGAATATTAACATCACATACTAATTACGTAAAAATCTATAACATATACTATTATTTCTTCTACATAATATTAAATATAAGAAAACATATGCACAAGTAAATAGAACTATACTATATAATGAGAATGGAATGATGCCTATTTTCCACGAGTGTGACACATTGTGGAACAAGCCTCAGGCGCGTGCTGTAAGTCATAAAAGTGGAAATGGGCATTCCGTAAGTGTTTTATACTATCATTTTCTACATCTGCTAGCGTATATAAAAAGTAAAAATATTTAATTCTGTCTCTTATCAAAGGGCATACAGACTTACAAATATCGTTACATTTTTGTGCCCAAACTAGTATTTGCTTTTGCTAGAACGCATTCTTTGTGTGGGATTTCATTAATAATCTTGTCAATTTTATAGGTTGGAAAGGTTTTTGATTTTTTTTTTTTTTTTTGCTTACAACAATCTAATTGTTGTTTTTAAATGTCTTCAATTTATTACAGCAGATTATATTCATAGCATTGCTTATACTAAGCATGGTTTTAAAAAAGAATCTCTTGTCCACAATATGACTATGATGCGCATTAATTTCTAGTAGACAAAGCTCTTTCAAAAGTAAAAAATTGTTTGATGTTGGCTTGTTTACAAATTAACAGTTTTTGTTGTTGCGTTGCCATGGCGACGTGGTCCTGATAGCCCGTTTTTTATTAGACCCGTGCGTTATATTATTTTATGCACTGTTAGTATGGCAAGTAGTGTAGGCTATAATGAAAGTGGAATGTATTTAGGCCTAACATACTACATTTCCCAATCGCTGTTAACCAAAATTAATAGCCTATATTTCTTAAAGTCGTATAAAAATATTCTAGTCTATGTACGCGACAGCTCAAAATATGCGCGCGCGCACACACACACACACAGAGTTTACTATTTTGTTTATATAATCTTTAATAATCAAATGTTGAAAATATAACAGGACACTGATAAAACAGTCTGTGGAGAGAAAACGTGTAAATTAAAGACTGCTAATGAAAGTTAAAAGTTAGTTATATAGCCTGAACGTCAGAGGGAGTTGCTGTCGTTTCCCGGAATATTATGGGAATAATTTATGAAACTTTAAAATTAATACATTCAATAACCGTATTCCCCTAAAAACACGACAACACCATATACTGGTTGGTGTTTTCGGCCTCAACCTGTTAGAAGCATTTACGTGTGTCAGTTTGCGGCATTAAGAATTTATTGTGTAAATCCGGATCTAAAATCTATTTATCTAGGATAAATCAAATTTATCTCGTTAACAGCATGTAAAACGTTGATTTCCCTATATTTCGGCCGGATTTAATCGAAAACACGTAGAAAAATTCTTCCGTCGTTCAACGGTTTAATCTTCAGTTTCGTTTTAATATCCAGTTTTTTAGGCCCTGGCCGATTGTTTCCTTCCATCATCCAGACATTTCGGCCTCGTATCCCAAAAGTTCTTCTTCAGCGGCTTTGTTGACATCCTTCAACGACAGTTCGCTGGTAGTCTCTCCGGATTTAAGTGTCCACTTCTGTTTGTAAGAGCCGGCTCTCTGTGTTTCTGAATGGCGACGTTTTGGCCAAACGTGTTGTTAAAATATAATAAAAAGTTTTTTTAAATTTTTCTTGGAATTTTTAACAATTTTACAACGTCCGTTGACATCCTGTTAAATATTTAAATACTGCTGTCAATACGTATTACGGTTTTATCTTTAGAAATTATTTGGACAGAGTGGCGCAACACAAACATTTGCAGTTCGTTTGTGTAACAAAGGGTGGAATTAGTTATGCTTACAGATGATCCGCTATACGTGCTGTCACGTCACACGTAAACAGGTGTAGTGTACGAACGACTAATTAAACAAACAAATACTGTTGTTTCTACTTTGTTTAATACAATAAGTTACATTAAATAGTAGCAGCAGCAGTAGTAGACTAAGACTCGGAGTAAACAAACGACTTCCGTTACAGGCGAAAGATAAATTAAGCTCGTACTAGTTTGCTGCGAACGAACGTCTGTGAAACAAATTGATGGCATTGCATTACGAACGTTACATTGAATATATTATACTATGCATCACTGTAAAACATGAACTACAGTAAAACATACATACACACACACTCCGCCACCTTCCGATAATAGAATTATAAAATACAATGTAGTACTTATACGATTCTGTGGTATCTGTTCCCTAAGTATCTGAATTTGAATATAGAAAAGAAATAATGAAAACTAGGATAACAATTGAGACTATTAAAAAATAGAAGAAAGAAGGTATTGTATAAGCCTAAACACAAGGAATTCAGGAAATGAATTAAGGGAAAAAGGCAAAAATCTCAGGAAAGGAGATAAACAAAAATCTAACGATGTAGTGAATTAATGAAGGATTGCAGAAAACCTAGGAAAGATGAAGGATATGCGAGGTTATAGTGAATTAAGGAATGATATACAAACAACTCTGGAATGATGTATAAAAGAAAATATGATGATATAGTGGATCTAGACACAAACAGACAATACGATCTGACGAATAAGAAGTTCAAGAATTATACAGTCTAGACATAGTAAAATAATGTAAAATAAAAAGTCTGAAAGAAACGATGGTAGGAATACATAAGAAAGGCGAAGTAAAGAAACCAAAGGAGGAGTATATTTGTCAAGGAAGAAACCAGAAACTATGTAGCCAAACCAAGAGTGAAGCCGAAGGCATTAAAAGCGCAAGTAAGAAAAAAAAAACAGCAAATGATGACAAGGTGTGCTATATTAAACTCTGAATTGAGACAAGCGATCGAGTGTATGAAAAACCGAAAACCAATAGGAATAGGTGAGTTACAGAATAAGTGTCTACATGAGAAACTATAGATGTACAGAAACAATGTGCAACAAGGTATATGATAAAGGTGTTATTCCAGACAAATTATTGAAGTGTCTCGTGTTACCAGTTTCAAAGAATTTTAGGCAAAAAAATCTGAGGAACATAAAACTCAGGACAATAAATATAATAACATACACGCTAACACGCTAAAATAATGGTAAGAATACTGAGTTAGAGAAAATATAGAATAAAAGAAAAGAATATATGATAAGACCGGTTTGATTTTCGAAGAAGTGTGGGGGAATAAAGAAAAAATTGAAGTCATAAGGGTGACTAATAAAAGGTAGAGAGAAAGATGAAGAAAAATGTCAGTTTTATTGATGTGGAAATAGTGTTTGCCAGAGTTAAGTTGTATAAATTGACGGGCCTTACAAAAAATTAAAAAAAAAAATAAACTGGTGCACAACGGTTCATCAACAAATAATATATCTGAAACAAAAATCAGCTGAAAAAAAATAATGACGGTATAACAGAATGGCTACAGATAAGTAAAAGAGTCATGCTGCATTGCCGTTTTCTGCTAACCAAATATTGAGGACGTGTTAATTAAAATTTAGAACAACGGAGAAGTGATAAGCATAGGAGAACGACAGCTAAACTGTAACAGATTCACCTCGATACGATAATTCTAAGCTATTAACGTTATAACATTGAAAAGGATAATAGCCAAGTTGGGAGAAAGAATACGGAAGTATGGGATGAAAATAAATATGATAAAAACAAATTATAAAAATTAACAGCAGTGGAAACATGATACTAATGATAAGAAAAGAGAAAATATAGTAAGTGGAAAAGTGTACATATTTAACGAGTGTGGTGTCAGAGGACCAGAGGTGGCAACAGGAGATTAAATTAAGAAACTCGTTGGTTAAAGAAGTAATTAGTAAGATGACATCTTATTTTGTAGGAGTACAGATCTGGAAATGAGGAAGATACTGGTGAAGTGCTATGTGTTAGGCGTTATATAATGCGGAAGTGAAATGTGTTTTAACGGGAAAGAGAGAATTGTAAATGATTGACGATTTTAACGTGGTGTAGGGAAAACTTTCGATACAATGATGAAGACTGAGGGAATTGGATATGCCATATTATAAGAGGACAAGGAATATTAAGGAATGTTTGTGAGGGTAAACTAAAAAGGGAAGAGAGAACAGAGAGGAAAGCGTTATCGGCAACACGGGATGTTAAGAAAGAAAGCTGTAAGAGATCTGAGGGTAGGTGGAATTGGAGACAACAGCAGTTAAAACAAAATAATTTTCCAATCGGCAGATTGTCAGATCACTTTGATATTCTCTAAACTAATTGTCGAACAATGTCTAAAACTGATAATTAGAATTCCATTTGAAACTGGACCGTAAAGCTTGTCATAGTCGTAAAAGTGCTAATTGTTTACTTGTTGCAAACAAATGATCATTACATACATAACACAATATAAACGCCGACAGCAGAACCGTCGATTTTTCAGTGGTGAGAACGGTCACGTTGTCTGTGTGATTCTGATTCCTCATACCAGTTATTTGGGTTCCCTTAGCCAAACCAACCATTTAATTTTGAATTACCTTAAAGCGTTTCTTATTAATTAAGGAGCAACTCCAAGGTGACAGTTCAAGTGTTGGGCTACTTGTGAATAAATACTTGAACTTACCTACGGGGGCTGCGGGTTGGAAATGCCAGTCTACTTAGGCACGCCGTAACACAGGCGAATTGGTTCAGTTTCATTTATAAGAGTGCAGGGGCTGAACAATTAACGTTTGCAGAAATTACTGAATTTGAATGTAAAAAGTTTATTATTTAAAAATAAATCTCATATGAAAACATATGAAATATATTATTAGTACATTTTATATGCAATTCGTCCCAATACGACTACAAAAGTATTTATTTCAATTGCATGTCACAACTGCACTAGCATGTGTCTGCCCAATATTGAGGGAACACCTTCACAGCGTTCCCCATGGTTTTGTCTCCCCAACAGTTATTTTTCAGTTCATTTTACCACAGCATCTAACAAGGTCGTCCGTTCGTCTTAAAAGAGATCTCCATGTGTCAGTGCCCACTCTAGTAGTTTCGTTCATAACCATCTGTCAATCGTATCGACAAGACTAATGATACGCCTCGTCCATTTAATTGCTTAATTATGGAAATAATAAGAGCTATTTTAATTTTGACGGTCGTTAATTTATTCGATTTCCCGTCTCCCATTACTATTGTACGTAACACACATCATCAGTAATCACACCAACAACACATCAATACTTCTCTCTTCATGGTTTGTATTATTTTCTCCCAATTGTATTCATAATATATTTTTATATGGAAATTACAATTGATTGCTATATCGGAATTAAAATTGATAAAACCATACTTAATTTTTTAAATACTAATCCTACAGTACGAAACGTTTAAGTATTTATCGGTTAAACTGTAAAAACTGACACTCAAAATGTTATAGGACTCCATACTTTTTCTTTTTGAATGTATTTTGCATTGTAGCAGCATTTTGTTACACTCGTTGTTACTTTTACTTCATTTCTTTTTATTCGTTTTCTTATAAAACATTACGTTTGTTATTTTATGTTTTCCAAGTTATGGTGCCATTGCAGACCTACTAATTACTAGAACTGTAAGTTTGGCTCTTATCCATAATCGTCGAAAATTTAGTATTCACGAGGCTGTTTAGTAATTTCTCTAAAAATGCGAGTTTAAAAATAATAAGAAAAACAATAACTGTGTGTGTGTGTGTGTGTGTTATAACTCGTAAGTTCCCTTGTCCTCTATCATAAAAACCATTGGTTTCTTGTCTTTGGATCATTACACGGAATAATCGTCACATTATCAGAGTCTTAATCTCAGTTACAGCTTATTCAGATGATAGGCTCAATTCTGTTACCAGTGCTAAGATAATTTTTACATTTACACAAAATACTGTCTTTTAAACAAATAAAAATAATCTTTCTTCCCTCATACCAACTTTTGTTATTTCTTGAAATAATTATAAGTTATATTTTGTTACCACAATAATAAAAATTATATAGCTGTGTGTGTGTGTGTGCGCGCGCGCGACCGCGCGTGCGTGTCTGTATTGACTGTGTTGTGTGCATTGTGCGTTTTTTAAGAACAAGCGTTTTAAACATCTCAGCAACAAGAGAACTGTAACACAACGTTGTTCTATACAGAGTCTGTTCATAAAAAGAATACCTGTCGACAGATTTATATAAAAAGAGGTTTTGGAAAAAAAACACACTGAGTTCCAACCAGTAACAAACTGTAAACAGAAATTTAAGTACGTCATTGTTTTGCGTTATTTATGTTTTTTAAAATGTGTATTTATATTTGTATAGTACATATGTATAAGGTAAGCTTACACTATATAAGAGAACGTATGAAGTAAAAAACATACGAGACAAAAATATGCAATAATACGTAGCAAAATCATTAGCTTTCTCTAATAATAATATTAATAAATATTATAATGATCCTTTGTATTCGTATTTACTACTTATAATTCATAAGTACTTCCTACTAATAATACTAACGTGTTGTTATAAAGAAAAATAATAATGAACTATTTTATATTCTGCATTGGTTTTTTACAGTGTACATTATTATTCATTACTTTGTTTTCTCATAGTTCTAGTGTTCATTGACATTTAGACTTTGTTACTAAACTTGGAGAAATGACAAACATCCTGAAACAGTAATGTTCGAAATATACACGATTTTATAAATGACGTAAAATAATGTATCATCATTAATTTTATTCTAAATAATGAATTGTAAATATGCGCAGAATTTTAAATCTAAATAATTTAAACATTTAAAAAATTAACATGTAGAAATACGTAAATTTCTTATTACAAATATATGACGCATACAGCTAGGAAAGTATTTCATTTGAACTCGCGTCAAAATTTAAACTTTATTAGTGATGAGAAGTTATTATTTCAGACCATATTTGAGCAAACTATTACGATCAATGTTCGAGTATTTATCTGAGAAAATTGTATTTACTTTGATCATTGTCTGTCCAAATAATTTAGACATTTTGCATTGTACAAAAAAAAATGAAAGTTTCTTTAAATTCTTCTAATTTATAAAATACGAAAATGAAATATTCTCTTAGCCCCGTTCGTCGAAGACGTTGACGATTCAAAGCTATTTTCAATAATTGTTACAAAACTCACTAACTCTTGTAGTCGCTTCTCTGTCACTGTCACATGAGTCATTTCTCAGGGTCTATAAAATTCTGTTATAATTATAACAATTTTGAAATAATGTGATACGTTAATATAAAATTAGGAAAGCCACAAACTTTACACTTTCATTATTATTTAAAGATATTTAAAAAGAAATTTGAAGTAAGGGTAATGTAGATATCTTTGATTTATCTGGTTTAGCTAAAGACGATCTGCGGTTAAAATTCACTGTTTCGTAAACAAAACGAAAGTAATACTTTACTGTCAATTTTCTAAATATTTCAGTAAGTGAATAATTGGTCAGTTTGCTCGTCAATAATGCGCAAGCTCTATATTACTGTTTGTAGCCACTTATAACAACATTTATTGTTCACTTTACTGTTTGTTTTGAAGTAACAAAGTTTAAATGTATACGAAAAAAACAAATTATAAGAATAATTTTATACATTGGTATAAAAGTGTAACACACTTAATTACAAAAAAATATTATACGACAAGTGGAAGAATAACTTTTCGTCAAGACTGAAACAGTGTGTACTGTATGAAGTGCGTGTTTGTGTGTGTGAGCGCGTGTGTGTTCATGAGTGATGCCCGTGTGCATGAATGAGTCTGCTTCATTGTTTACGTAACCAAACGAGAACCAAGTGATGCCACAAATTGTATGTAATGTTGCGCACGAATATGTACAGTTCTATATCTGATAACCAAAAATTGTCTCTTATTATCTAACAGTTTGTTCTCTCTTTTGAACGTGTGCGCAAAAATTCTAAATATTATAACTCATGTATTATAATTTTTACTCGTTTAATAATTTGTACATTTAAATTACTTCTGTTTTACTTCATTTATGACGTGATCCCATAGTAATTGGAGGCATACGTTACGCAGCCAACCCCCCCCACACTAAAACAGCCCCCTAACCCTTTCGCAAATGAAGGCACTCGGCACCAATAACCATTAGTCATTTGTCACTAAATTCAGCTTTCTTAATTACAATACAAAATGCAATTTGTTCATTTCTTACATTAGCTGGTGTTAATTTGTTTTCAGAGAGTAGGCCTGCAGTTTGTGTTTCCTTAAATGTAATAACAATTTACGTTAACACTTTATAATGCGTTCAAATAAAGAATTATGTTATTTTAGTTTGCTAATAATTACTTACTTTCCAAATAATAAAGTACTGTTATTTTTTAGTATGTCTTTTAGCTCAAAGCTGATTTTATATTTTACAAACAGGTTGATTAATCAAATGACTGTTTTTAATTCTAAATTTTCTAATTGTTTCAAACTTAGAGAGCTTAAATATTTCAAAAACTTTCAGATTGATCCAACACTTAAGGCTTAAAATGAGTTCTTTTAAAACATAAATTAAGCGTAGTAGAAAATTAGAGAGAAGTCCGTGATACAAGTGATAATCACATATATGTTGGCCCTTATCGTAATTTATTTTTCCGTAAACAAATTAATTATAATACACTGTTTCCTAATTTTGTTCTGGCGTTACTGGATGGATAAATTACTATACTGCTAGCTACTTGCAAATCCGTGTGCTTGCAGAATTTGATTTCAGGGCATCCCCTACGCGATAAACTATTTTTACCTACAGCTGTTCCTTTGTAGTAGGCCTACATCAGATCTGTCTGCGCCTTCCAAAGGCAACTGCCTTCACCACCATCTTAACCTACGTTACTGACCAGACTTTATCAGGGTTGGAAAGGTCGTCTTTCCTTTTTTTCATATTAATGTGAATCAATGGGTTTGGAACTTTCAATTATTGCTGAAATGGACAAACTATGTTCGCCATTTTGTCGTAACAAGTGCTTTCAACTTTTACACCACCTTCTAAGCAGATACCTTCTAAACTAATTTTCTGTTTTTCTCTTTTTGGTAAAAGACTTGCAAAACTTTCGGTACCCTGCCACAAGGATTTACTGATAATAATTTTTATATAAGCTAATGACGTTGTATAAGAAGTGTTTGCAAATATGGTTCAAATTCTTCTTTGCCTATATAGATCTGTGATAGTACACAGATGTTACACTATGTAAGACATTTTTCTATAACAATATCCTTTAAAAGAAAAGCTTGTAAAAGCTCAACAAATTAGCTTAGCAAAAATGAGGGAAGAGCTTTTGCAGACGATTCTTCCTTGGGGCGTATCCGTATGCCTGTGCACGAGTATATACACACTTATTATTTTATGTAGCGCACAGTCGATAGAGATTTTAAAACCCGCCATTAGGTCCCTATCAATACGCGTAACGGTCGCTGTTGACTGTAGATTCTCTGAAAAAAGATTTTACCTTATGATTTGGGCACCCATTATTATGTCGATTACAGTTCACGCATATGTTCATTATACTATACTCATCCAAATGGAACGGTCGGAATCTAATGTCTGTACTGAAGACAACTTAGACAGTATCTGCAACCGAGGTTTTTCAGGCTGAAACTGTGCTGTTTATTGTATCCCTAGTGGCGGCCTTCTAAAAGAAGGTCCTTTGGCTTGTAGTACAGAGTGTACTTCCTGTCGTTCGAACCGGGCACAATGCGGCCGCCTGTGCCGATCAACGGGTGCCGTGGCCGGCGGTTGAAAATGGTAACCGATTTCTGACCTCGAGCAGTGAATGCCTTTTGTCTTATTAACAAAGTAATCTATGTGTAACCCATGTCTCCGTTATGCGAGTTGTTTACTTTTACGTATGGTATTTACGTTGAAATTAGTTTGTAAAACAATTCCCATATTAAAGAAAAAAATAAGAGAGAATGTTTCATTTCTTCTCCGTCCATCAAGAAATTGGCAAAACCGATAACCTGTGTGTGCCATTGTTTTTGTTTAATTTATCAAAACTATGCGATGCGTAGTGTCATATTGGCTTCCATTACCATTATATAAGTACGTATAAGACATGCTGTAATTATTATTATTCTTTCAATATTTTTTGAAACAATGAAGAGTGTTTTTGTAACGTATGGCTAAAGAAAAAAATATATGTATGCAGCTATAAGTGTAATATATATAGATACACATATATTAATTGAAAAAAACGATAATAAGTGTATACATAATGCCAGAAGAATAATAATACGCAAATTTAACAAAATGTTACAGTATGTGAAAGCTGAATGGAGCTATGATTATGTGAGCTGATTATAACTGATCGATTACCAGTCTTTACATATATAATGATAAAATTTATTTAATAAATATATTAACAAAATAACCGCTGTAAATATTGTGTATATCAGTCAGTTCTATACAGGTAAATATGTAACGTTTAACAATATTATATTTATTCTCACCATTGTTTTTTTGAAATAAATTTAATAAAATTGTACGCGTTTGACTTTTGTTATTTGTTTTTTCCATTCCCATTTGTTCCAAGTCGACCAACGATCCAGGTGTCAACATTTAGCAGTGGCGTATATACTGGTCTCGGCTTCAGAGTGTACTATATACTGGGTGTGACGTCTGAATTCATACATACATAGATACCTATATACCTACATACATACATACATACATACATACATACATACATACATATATACATATTTACATACACACATACATACATACTTGGATACCTGTACATAATTATAAAAAAATTACCTTTAAAAGACTCCAAGCATTTGAAACCTGGTGCTACAGAAGAATATACAAGATAAGCTGGAGGGAGAAAATAACGAATGAGGAAGTCTTTAGAAGAGCTCAGGAGGAGAAGAGCTTTCTACGAAATTTAAAAGGCAGAAGAGCTAAGTTCATAGGGCATATACTACGATACAATGGGTTGGTTGGTTAAGAGAATAGTAGAAGGAACAATTGAAGGCAAGAATCACAGAGGACGACCCCGTTTAGACTACATGAAACAGCTTATGGTCGATATGAACTGCAGATCATATTGTGAGTTGAAAAGAAACGCAGAGAAGCATGAAGAATGGCGAGCTGCTGCCAACCAGCCTATGGGCTGTTAACCTAGAAGAGAGAGACTTTTAATAATGCCGTAATGACATATAATCAATTCTTTATTAGGATTTAAGTGTATATGTTGTAAATATGAATTTTTGTTACGCAGTGTTTCACATTTATTAATTTATGTTGTATGTCACTGACGGGCACCAAGTGTATTTGAAAACAGTACACTTAGTTAATAGTATTCACCAAAATAGTAGTTTTTGAGGTTTGGTCCAGTGACCAAAATGCCGTATTCCAAAGTAGAAACACTATAACTTCAAGGGTTCAAATTCGAACGCAAACTTATTTGGTCTGACAAATCAACCTGAATATTTGTTCAGACTTAAATATAGGTACTTTAAAATGTACCTCTCTTATAATTACAATCCTAGCAAATGGAAGGAAAAAATAGCACTCGAGTTTTGTTATTCTCTAGAATTGCAATCTGCTGCAAACTTAATTAATTACATACGTAATATTGGTACCTAGAAATGCACACTGTGCAAAAATAAAATTTTTGTAATTTTTGACAAAAAATAAACACATTTTAACAAGTAATCATTACTAACAAGTAATCGACACAATACAGCCAACAATCCAACAATAACCGAAATATTAACTAATGAATAAAACAGGAAAAGGTTTGTCTTTTGAAACAATAAGTTTCCAATGACGCAGAATTTGTGCGACGCCGTTATCGCACACAGGCCAGTAGTAAGTGACGGAATCTTCTCCACCATACTGGCCCTCTGTTCCTGTCTCTCTTCATCAAACAACTCACAGTTGTTTCACAATAATTAAATAACGTGCACGTTATATCTACAGCTCACAGTAGCAAAACTCGCCATATTACAAGGATTATCCGTTGCAAGGATTGCAACGTTACAAGTATTTCAGAATTTCACACAAATACATTACCATGTACTCAACGCTACTGTGAAGTGTATTACACCGGCCAGGTCGCAGGATTTTTTATTCTCGTTGCGTCAAGTATATGTAGTTTCACAATAATTAAATAATTTTCAAACAGGAGTGAGCTGTTGTTGACATGAAATAATTCATTAAAACCGTTTCAAAATAATCATTCTATGATTTATTAATATTTATAGGAAATATGCAAATATTAAAAATTCCAATCTTAGATAAATTAAAATATTATCTTAATACGTTTTCTTTACGTTATCTTTATACGTTTACGAAAATACAATGTAACCTTCTATGCTGTTCACGACATATACAAAAATAAACAACCATATAATCTTACTAGCTAAACAGACATGTTAAACAAATTATCTAAGCACTTTTTATTTCAGTGTGTCTGATTTTGACTCAAATTTTAAATAACAAAAGCAACTTATTTAGAGACAAAAATAATATTAAAACTCGAGAATAAATTTAATTGTTGCTATAAACAAAATAAAAAATATAACATTTACTTCCAAAATATTATTTATTTGTACTGACACACCCAAATTTTAACATATAACAGAAGATTAGTACTTTTAAATTTTCTTGTTAAATTAAATTCTTTTCTTTAACTACTATTTAAATTTAAAACTTTAAGTCTTTACTGTTCATATATAAGTTTCTTTTTTGAGAGTTTTTTTCACAAACAAAAATATAATTGTTTATTCATCACCTGCGTACTGCCGACGTTACCGTTGCGTGCGTGCGTGTGTGTGTCCTGAATCCTGAGAGTTTGATGATGAGGATTATGCTGATGCTGTGTTCTCTGTCTCTACGGGTTGTTGTTTGTGATGGTCCAGAGTTCCATAAGTCTTGGTGTGTGTGGTAACGATGTCGATCGGTCGGAAGACCAGCAGCGTGACGTTGTGTGAAGATATCTTGAGTCTGAGACCGCCCCAAAATTGCCGGTGGTATTCATACTGGACGGCGATCTGACAAGTCCAGGACTGTTTTCGACCTGTTAGATATTGTCACGTCGTGCAAAGCGTCCTTTTAATTACAAATCATTTTTGGTTCATTTTCGCGATTTCGTAAACATACCCGTAGCACGAGCGATATCATCGTTTGCGTAATTTTTTTCTGGTCACTCACATATAACACACTTATTAATTACTATTTAATTACACTAGTACTTAACATTAAATTACCTAGTGTCTTTATTATTGCAAATTTCTGCAATACTTTTACATCACTATATCCGTTAAAAATTCCTTAATGTAATGGTGTTTTTATAATTGGGGTAAGTCTTTGTTCACAGGTTTAAAATGTATAATTAGTTTATTTTTATCCGGTTAAAACCTGATTACAGAGAATTCGTACACATCACCCCATCGTAGACTCTTGCCTGTCGTAGCTTGCGTTCACACACACAAACACACAAGCGCTGTATTCACTCGCGGGTCAGGTGTAGGCCTACGCTTTCTGACAATTCTTAGCCTGCATAATATTGTTAAAAATTGTTCATCATATATTTTCTACGTTAAATATTTACAAACGTGCCGCCCTGGGCAAATATGCAAATATATGTTGTAACTTATATAATACGGGTTATTTAGCCCCAAATCTAATCCTACTTCTCTTATACTTTTTACTTTGTTAAGCCCCGCGTTGGACGCCAATTTGTTAGTATTTTACCCCGTGTGGGTTAAAAGCCACACGTTGTTTGCGTCAATCTTGTAAGTAAACTCTTTATGCTAAAATAAATATTCAAGCTCCTTACTTTCTTTTTTCGTATTCAATTATTTTTATTAAATCTTTTTGCAACTCAGTTCTGTTGTAGAGCATGTAAAATCTCAATCTCATGTATAAGTCATGTCAAAGTATAGTAAGTACATAAGTCATAAACATATCATATAACATAATATTCAAAAATTAATGTTTGGTTAGGTGTTGTTAATTTATGTTGTATATCAGTGGGTTCTTTGGATCATACAAAAGTGTAAATGAACAATTAAAAAAGAAACTCTGACTACTAATAATTATTGTGTGTACAATTATAATTCACTGTTCTAAAGTTTTATTGTTTTTGCGATAGTATATCGCTGTGATTCGAACTTTATGTCAAGATGGTTTCAAATAGCTTGGTTGACTATTGGAGAGATCTCACCCATCTGCTAGTTTTCTTTACGATCTTCTTTCTTGATCCTTTGCGTCTGGACTTCTATTTTTCTGCACCATCGATTAAAATATCCTTCTATTTATTTTCATAGTCTTTCAGTATCGTTTCGTCTCGTATTCTCCTTTAATTTGTATAAAAACCAGCATTAAAATTTGACACATTCTGCCTGGTTTCAATATTTTTCCAACAACAATTCTTTTTTCTCAAAACACTAATTTATTTCATTAAGGTCTTGGCAATGATATATTTATGGGTCACAGGTTCGGTCTCCCAATTTATAATTAATATTATTCCGTAGAATCTTATTCTATCTTCGTCACTATTACACTATAAGTTTGTAACGGAAGATTCTTTATTTTTTAATTATTTCCACTTGGTTTTATTGCACTATATGAGTTACCTTGTGGTTTCATATAAATTATATGTTTCATGCAATGTTCATATTGTAAATATGTTTATGCACTTACACTATATATTACACTAAAATATAGAAGTACAAAACAGAGTTATTAAAAGCTATGAAATAAAATGAAACAGAAACTCGATAAATAAATACCCTAAATAACTCGCTAAATAAAGAAACATGCACCTAAAAATACAATTTATTAATGATAATACAAAATACACGACCTTCTTATTCTTCTTTCATGAGGGAATATCTAAATCGACTGTACCGGCCCAAAAGGAAATACATGCATTTCACCAACTCTTCCTGAGTCTTCGTAGGTGTATACTTCTAAATTTTAGGTTTCACAGACGAAGAAGGAGCTGCGCAATTATTATCTTCAACACGGTAATGCGTTTTTAAATAGCTAATTCAGATACATTGTCTAAGTAATCAAAATCCATTTTTAGAAACACAAAATGTAAAACTAACAAAAACCATATAAAGACGTATCAAAGGGATATTTCAGAAAATTAACATATGGGAATAGCAACGTACATATACTGTATGCATATGCAATGCATGCTACATGACAACAATACGTTGTTCACTTATTAAACCGCTAATTCAAAGAAAAATCGAAACAAGTTTATTTTTTAAATTTTAATTTACTAAAAAAATAAATACATAACATTAAAGATTTTCATTAAATTGCAAAACAGTTGATTGCATAACAAATCTTATAACAATCAAACTATTTAAATAAAAAAAATGGTTTCTGTATGTTTAAAGCTCTGACAATACAGATTATCTCTGCAAAATGTACATAAAGGACACAATGATAAAAAATAGTGTAGAACAAATTTATTTATTTTTTTTTTTGCTGAAATAATATAATATTAATTCATTGCAAGACACTGTAAAAAACGTTAAGAAATTACTATAAAGAAAAAATAAATATATTGCAGCGTAACAAGTTATTATTGCATAGATAGGTTATATGAAATTATCAACTCAAAGTGGTACGAAAAATTTATTAACTAACACATTAATAATTATTATTGTCTTACTCAGTTTTTAACATAAAATTATTTATTATTTAAGTGTCTTTTAAATAAAAGAGTCTATTGGGTTCGTTTTACATATATCGTTACTTGATCGTAGAATTCCAACAGTATTATAGACGTCCGGCGCTCCCTGTCGTTCACTCCTCGTGTGTCGCTCGCTGACCTCTGCGTCGTTCATTGCTACATCTCACACACACGCGCTGCGGTTATCGGACTGTTACTGTTAATAAAATTTATGTCAGGGTTATAAATGGGTTACTAATAGATCGTGTGTATTGAGCTTACACAAACTTCCGATTCTTCAAATGTTCTCACTTAAAACTCAGTAACACCGAGGTCGACATTGCTGCCCTAAACCGGAAATCTTCCACTTTGCGCGAGAAGCACTAAATTAGATCTATTATAATTGTAATTGAGTTCTTCAATTGGATCCGAATACGATAAACTCGTATCGTCTACCAAAGTACTAAGTCGCATAGAAATAGACTTGTCCTGACACGAAAAACTCGCGACAGTCAGTACGTCCTTCTACGACAAGCTCTCGAAGCGAAATTTTAGACCTTCTGATTGGTAGAAAATCTTGCAACGTTATAGATAGTCACTGTGATAGACAGACTTCAAGTTAAAACTCTTTCCGATTCTGCATGTCTAGATTTAACCTACAAACTTTATTACCATCTTGCAGATAACGAGTTAAAAGAAGAATTGATTTCATAAAAAAAAGACACATAAAATTTATAGTTTTGGAGAATTGATTATATGACAAATGTAGCCATTAATACTGAGAATACCTTGTCCAAGTTTCAAAAACAAATGTTAATTATTAAAGAAGTTATTAAATAAATGTGAATCACACGCGCACCCTCACACTTATACACAAATGTCGCACTTGACATGAAAGAGTATAAAATTATGGGTATTGTGACATACTTAATTTTTTTACCTATATCTTAATTCAAAACTTATAACCACTTTACAAAATGAAAAGAACAAAATCAATTTATAAAATGTCTATGGCCGTCAGCGAATGTATTATAGCAGTATTATCCCTATTAGACTTCCTTAACAAAAGTTCTGTTGCAATATATATGTTTGCAATCATAGTTGTTTATTTAAAAATAACATAAACTTAACTAATTTTACCCACGAATTTGTATATTTAAATACGGAGGAGCTTCTAACAAATACAGACGGACACGTTTGAATACAGTAAGCAGTCCGAGAATGAAACGGATTTTCGTCATCCGATGGATAACGTTCTCGCAGCAGCCTCGAAATCGTGTCTTGAGTCATTACGTTTTTGGGTACATCACACCTTCCAGCTTCCCTTATCAACAGCTGATGGTCAAGTATTTTTATCTTGAAAAATCTTTCCATGTCTTCCCCAACAGTTTTTCTCAAAAAAAAAAAAAAAAAAAAAAAAAAATTACCCCTAAACGTATAGTGTAGAAAACCTATTATCAATAATA
Organism: Magicicada septendecula; assembly: GCA_034769895.1. Taxonomy (NCBI): domain Eukaryota; kingdom Metazoa; phylum Arthropoda; class Insecta; order Hemiptera; family Cicadidae; genus Magicicada; species Magicicada septendecula. Next base: position 145,230,096 of record CM068372.1, read on the forward strand.
AAGAAATGTATAATTACTTTTATTTATGTCTATTTTCGGTTAATAGGTTAATATTTTCTTACCACTAAGAACGGCTCTGAAGTAAACAACCAAAAAATGCAATAAAATAATATCTAGCAAGTGTATAGATTCAAACGTTTAATATGTTTTACGGTACATACTTTCACGGTTTTAAAGTTATCTATCTCCTTGGCATCGGGCTTTTGTGAGCTACAGTCGTAATGGGTCACTTGGCCTTACTTGTTAATGATGAAGAAAACTATTGTAAAGCTTTGGAAAACAAATAATGTACAAGTAAACCCTTCAACCACACATGGTACAGAAAATTGGTTGCAATAAGAAAAATATAAAATTATCACCTAAAGGAAAAAAGAGGTTACAGATTTTTTAACAAGATTCCCAACAGTGCCCGAACTGTCTGTTCGTTAACAAACTAAAAGAAGAATTAGTCACGCAAAAGCACAGAGTCACTGAAAGTCACATCAGACACTGAATAACTATGGAATCCCTACCTAGGTTATCATTTACTTCAGAGACGAAACAAAATTTGAAAGCATAAATTTGTACACATACTACTTCTAACTTACTGTAGAATCAGAATTGAGAGAAAAAGTACTACCAAGGAAATCACCTAGGCATGTTAAGGATAGAAGGACTTTTATAATAAACTTCAAAACACATTTCGAAAAATTAAAAGTTAGTATAAATGAACTTGATATGGTTTGTAATAATTTTAAAGTACGAAATTCAGCAGTTTCAAAATATAATAGGTGAATTTTGTGAGCAGAGTCGAAAAATAACAAACAGGAACTGAGACAGTTTGCTCTTGCCAATAATTAAAAAATTAGAAATAATTTCTTTAGAAAAAGGGATGTAAATAAAAATAAGTAGAGTGCAAGAGAGTTTAGGTCTAATATAGATTACAAAGTAGAAAAGAGCTAAGAATACGGAACGACAACATAAAGCATGCAGTAAAGAGAAACAAAAGGCTTATAATCAGTCGCTTTAAAAAAAGTTAATCTAAAACGCAGATGGCAGAAACAGAAATACGAAATGGGGCAAAGCGGATTATCAGGGAAGCCCACCAACAGTCTCGGGATAAGTTCATAAGAAATATAATGTACATGGTCGACAAATGTTTTCATACAAGATGCTGACACACTTAACTAAATCTGAGAAACATATTGCGAGAATACATATAATAGAGGAAGACAGATGGATAGAACATTATAAAGAGCTGTGGTTTCAGGAAGGGGAGAAAATATCACCAGGGATTGGTAAACCTTTGAAAGCTGAAGGTTGTTGTTGTGCTGATAACGTTGGAGGAACTGATAGACCCACTAAAGGAGACAAAATTTAGGAAGGCAGTAAGTTCTGTTGGGATGAATATAGAACTATTAACATATGGTGGCGTAATCTTGCTTTGGAGAATGTTGCATTTATTAAACCAATGTTGGTTACTAGTCAGGTTCCAGAAACTTGGCCGTATTATATCCTTCTTTAAAATAGGGGCTCATAAAGAATGTAAAAATTATAGGGGGATTAGTTTTCTTAATGTTGCGTACAAGGTATATGATACGATATTAAATAAACGCCTTTCGGTAATAGCTAAGCGTTAATAGTACAAAATAGGTCCGGTCTTTCGACAGTAGACAAAGTATTTATCTTGCAACAGATTTTTGAAAAAATAGAGAAACTTTAGACTTCAGACTCTTGTCGCATTTGGTCCATTTTAAGATAGCGTTTGAAGAGTGGTCAGAATAAATTATGGTCTATTATGGAGCGCCTAGGCTACCCACACCATTTACTAAATGTGGTCAGAAATTTATATTGTTAACTCTGAAATCATAGTAGATACAGGAAAAACAAAGACACAACAAATTTTAGAAAATAAAGAGGTAAGAAAGGGGTGCAGGAATTTGCCGACGCTTTTAAATATCTATCTTGGCGACGCGATATTAGCTCAGGAATTAAACTTCTTCAAAACACTAGTTTGCATGTTCCATTGTACGCTGACGATGCAGTCTTAATACAACAAATGTATGATGACCTACAACATTTTTACATTGTTCAAAACGTATTTTCAATCAGTATGATTTTAAAATATCAAAGGAGAAAACAAAGATCATGAATTACTTGGGAAAATTATCTAGTAAGATCAAAGATTATTCTCGAGGTTTTTTTTAACAAGTCTCTGAATTTAACTATCTAGGTTGCGTTATCAGTGTTGGGAATGAAACAGGACGAGATGTCACGATGTCACGACGAAGTTATCGAAGTTTCAGATATGTATTATGTAGGCCACCGCAGCACCGTGTTTATCTTTAGAACACTAAATAACAAGTCAAGAAAAGAAACAAGGATAAAATTGTATAAAATAATGGTAGTGCCTGTGTTTTTATGTGTGGGTGCGAATCATGGGTACCTACAAGGAAGATTATAAACCCAAATTCGAAGTTCAGAAATAAGATTTCTTAGACGAATAAATGGGTGTAGTACAAGGCGAGATCGTTTGTCTGATAAGGACATTAGGAAAGAACCACAGGTATTTTCTATAAACGATAGAATCCAGAAATACCGCGTGGAATGGTCGCAACATCTGGACAGAATGGAGTATATATGGCTGCTTAAAGTAACGTATAGATACTTGTGCCTATAGAACTAGGAATGTAGGAAGACCAACAGCACGATGGCAAGATATACTGTGAAGACGTAACAGGCAATATCCCTACTACGTGAAGTTAAAAGGAAGAAGAAGAAGATGAGAAGAAGAAAAATATAGTTCATATACAATTTGCATAGCAAAGATGGTAAATATTTAAATATCAAAATTAAGTTTTATTTGTTATCGTACAGTCAGTAAGTATTCTCATTATTCGAAACAAGTAATGATTCAGCATATTAGATAACGGAAGTTGAAAGTGGCATAGACAAAGCGTAATGATAGAATATTTCAGTGTTAGCCTCAACAATCGTGGGATACTAATAGTCCAAACAGATGACATTGTTAAAAGAAATTTGACAGGCCGAGGTTAAAGTTTGCAATAAAGATTAATATATTAGATAAAGATACAAAGTAGAAAAGAAGAATATACTTTAGACAAAAAAACTATGGATCTAACTGAAATCTAGGAACGAAAACAATATTTTGCCTTTGTATTTTGGGAGGACAAATAATGTAAAATTGGCGATAGTCCAGAACATGAATTTAGCCCTACAGTGCTATACTCTGAGCTTTCAGGGTTTGATAATCTTTTTATTAAGATTAGGTCTTTCAGATATATTCGCACCTCATGTTATACAAAATTGGTGTCTTTCAAATACAGTCTTGACATGTCCAGAAGGATGACATGAGTGAGTATCGTTCAGTAGCAAGCAACTGACACAAAAGAAAATTGAATAACACAGTAATTTGATTGCAGCGGCGTACGACAGATAAACGTATATGCTTGTGTGTGTGTGTGTGTGTGTGTGTGTGTGTGTGTGTGTGTGTGTGTGTGTGTGTGTGTGTGTGTGTGTGTGTGTGTCCGTCCTACTTTCGTATATGTATTGTGTTCCAGCGAAATATATTGTTAAAGAGAAGAAGCGACTGTAGCAAGTGCATTTGATACAGTGCACCCAGAGACAGGCGGAAAGATAAGGGGACATGTGGCGAGGACATTTTGTATGCAGGACACCGAATCAGTGTGTAGATAAGCAGCGGCAAGGAACAAAGGCAACAGGGAACGTCTCTCGCTGCCCCGGCCCGGCCCAGCCCAGTTTCTCCCTTCAAAAGATCTTCCACTACGTTGATTATTTAGTTTACTCTGTTTCTTCTTATCTGAAAGCGACTACAGAAGGAATTCCCTACGGAGACAATGGAACGGAACTGTCCTAACATGCGCGCGTTTGCCTATGCGAGTGTGTGTGTGTATGTCTATCGATTGCAATGCACGTTGCTTCTGATAAGAAAGTCCCGTAGTGTCACAAATTTCACTTGAATAAAAAAAGGAATATTGACTTAGAGCTACTTCTTCGATTACCGGTAAAGTCGTAATATCTGGAAACATTTTATCAGAGTGCACACAAACGCCGAACTCTCAAATCCTTCTCAGCTCTTTTACGTACACTGATCATCGGAAAGAGCGGGTAAGTTTTCCGTGACCTAAAGTAATTGTTTTAAGCAAATGAATCTGAAAGAAATTATCCAATTTGTACTGAAGGAAACACAGGATACATACTGCTCAATATTTAAAATTGATATATTTGTAAATGTATTTGCTATTAGTAATGTACTTTTTGATAATAAAGGATTATTGAAATGGGGACCGAATAAAATCTGCTCATACAGCCTTCGTTGAGTTGGAGAAAGAATTGATACAGTGATTAGAATAAACATGTGGTTAATATTGTATAAGATGGGTGTCGAAAATAACAAACGCTTACTAGAAATGTAATATTCATAATGGAACAAACATTAAAATACTGTTGGGAGACGAACAATTGTTAAAGTGGTATTAGTTTATAAATGAAAAACAATTCAGTGTTGCTCTTTGCTTTTGATATTATTATCATTTTCGCTCTCGCGAACACACAGACACAATTATTGTTTCTGACAAAGTTATATCAAAAATAATACTACAGTTATGGGCCTGTAAAATAAACTGCAGAATTTCTTAAAATGAGTGATTGATACATTTATTAGTGTGAGAAAATTTTTAACAACAAAATCTCTATTGATTGTGTGTTTCATGTCCTTGAAGTAAATCGTGTTTTCCATGGTTTTAAGTTGAATTTTAAAAAAACATTGCTCTTTAAATATAAGTAAGTTCAAATAACATTAGTATAAGTAATTTGGTAGATAATGGAATAAAATGATTTTTTTTTTAAATAGTGTTGGAAACGCTTAAGAAAGTGAAAAAAATTAAATTATTTACAAAATTAACACGAATTGTACTATAACTAAAGACTTTTAATAATTTTTAAGAATATGAGTCCTTGTAATCAATTAAAATAATTTAAAACATCAACGAAATGCTTTTATATGTTCTTTTCATAGTGTTCTTCAATAAAATATTATTGAAAGGAATAGTTTTTACTTCCCTGCTGTTGCATACTCAGATCAAGCGTGCTGAATCTGGGTACCTTGCCTGATGATCTCGATACCTTCCCCCGTTCTCCTCCATTTCTGTTGAAACCAGGATGTTATTACGATGACCTCCGTTGCTCCAGTCTCTGTTCTAGATTAAATTTAGCGCCTAAAATGTCAAGTGTGCGAGTTTGTGTGACGAACGTATCTCAAATACGTACATTTACGTGCCCAATTTCTTGGAGGTGGCGTTTATTACCCAATTATGTCGCCACTTAGCAAAACCAAGTACGAGGATCCGGACGTACGACGCCGAGCGCTGGACGTACATTTTCTCCATCTTCAGCTCGGACGATATCGTCAGCATCACTGGTGAATAAGGCAGCTTACAGACAGGCCATTCTGGGCTCGCTGAAGAGACGCGCCACTTATTCTATGACTTGCGCAATGATTGCTCTATTTACGAGTAGTTTTTACATCAGTTTAATCATGGACTCTGATGAAGAAGTTCTTCTCCTTGCTTTTCTCATACGCGACATCGCCATCGTAGACAACGTCTACAACCAGAGTGGCCCCGGTCAGCTGTAGCAATAAGAGAAAAGTTTGCTGAAGTCTTTTGTTCTGAATAGGGGTCAGTGTCACTGCTAAGATTGGATGATACACTGACGTTTTTCGCAGAACCCTTGTGAGAGAGTTTTGCAGTCTAATCTTAACACTAATAAATAATATTGTAATACTTTATTTAAAATATGTTCCTATGTGAACTATAATATATAATGGAAATACGGTTTGGAAAAACTTTTATTTTTATGTAAAAGAAGAACTCTTGTTAGTACGCTCGTAGCATCTACGAGGGCTATCCAGAAAGTAACAGACGTTTTGAAATAAAAAATTTACAAAATGAAAAAACAAAATTTTATTATATACATTTGAAAGGTACACTCTTAAGCTATTTTTCTACATAATCGCCATTCAAATTAAGGCACTTATCATACCGTGGCACAAGTTTTTCAATACCGTCTCTGTAGAAATCTGCCGCCTGCGATTTCAACCACTGGTTTACACCGGCATGCAGTTCGGCGTCAGTATCAAAGCGTTGTGTAGCGAGCAAAGAGAGCAAAGTAAGAGGGGCACAGACCGCACGCTACCACAGCTGGTTGCGTACTGAGTGTAGGAACGTTCTGACACCAAGATGGCGGCTCTATCCCCGCCCACCGCCGCGGTCGGTCAAAACGTCTGTTGCTTTCTGGATAGCCCTCGTAATTTCCTTCAAACGTTTGGTAGTTGTTGCAAAGAGCTTTATGCTCACGTACTCTGTCTGTCCGTCTATCTATCTTTATGTCTCTCTCTCTCTCTCTCTATCTCTCTGCCGCCTCCACACACACACACACACACACACACACACACACACACACACACACACACAGAGTATTTTCTGTTTCTAATTCACTTCGTATTTCTTATATTGCATCAGAGATTACAATGCGGTAGTTATGAGAGAAAATAAATGAATGTTTTGCATACTAACAGGCAAGAAATGGATAAAATATAAATTAGAAACCTATTCAAATATAGTTCAGATACATACCTGATTTATTTTTCCTTACGGTGTCCTTTTAACTGACTTGTGGTACGAGAATATTACAGAGTTATTCCGGCCCCCTCACGTTCGTTAACTTATTACTATAGTCATGGCGTCTCGAGTCCCAAATTACCGTCATTGCTCTACTTCTGTTATATATTGAAAGAATTAAAAATACGTGACTTGAATATTTAAATAAGAGGAAGTAAGAAAGAAATAAAGGATCTTTTCGGTCAAGTGGCAGCATGGAGTGAGCAATTACTCTACGTAGCAACCGCCAGTAACAACGCATTTCCCCCCCACACGTAGCGGTAACCAGCGACAGTTTGTATTTTTATTTTATTTTTTACATATTTTTTAATATTTATTTTTATATTATATTTTTTATATTTATATAAAATGGTGCTCACACACTTCTCACATGTATGAATTCCAATCCATGCATGTGGCGTGATTCATTTCGAACTCATCTTGACAGTATTGCCCGGTTGGGTACTCCTTACTCCAACAGTAAATGAAGTATACGATTGTGCGGAAATCTAGTCGAGAATTATTTAGTAATGTATCCTGTCGCACTTTTTTGGATTCCCGACAGACCTTTTTAGAACATACCCAACGGTCTTTACCTGTCGTGTACAGTTTCATTTGATCGCCGTTCGTACAAATTCTTGGGTTACGTAAAATATTTTTGTCTCTTAGAAACTATATCGCTGAATCTTTGTCGGGAATCTGTGCTGTTAACTGAAGGAAATTCATGAAACGCAACGATACTACTACACTTGCGACTGCGGCATAAAGAGTCACAGGGCACGCTGTCACCATGGAATAGTTGCAAAATGTGTTGGAGGGGGAAATGCGTTGGAGAGTGAAATGCGTTGTTACTGGCGATTGCTACGTAGAGTAATTGCTCACTGCATGCTGCCACTTAACCGAAAAGATCCGAAATAAGTACTCCACTTGCAGATATTGAAATAAGTAATCTTGCCGTATACTTTTAAACATTGTAGAGCACTGGTGAAAGAAAGCTGACATTCGCGGAAACGCTGAGAGGAACAACTAAATTTTAAATGTAGATGCTACAGTCAGAAATGTCTAATGAATGAAGGCTGATAATAATATCGATTATGACGACGACGACAAACTACAGGTGTGGTCAGTGGTTACGGTACAACAAGGGACTCGATTAGATGTGGCATTCGACTCAACTTGAGTCGAACTTTCTTGATGCGTCGTTGTTTGCATAGCATAAACCTGACAATCGTTTTTGAATAACGACATGTGCGGAGCCATGAGTAATGTTACCCCCACTTAAAAGAATCGATTAGGGTGACTATACGGTAACATTTTCTGTCTCACTCATACACTACCTCCCTGTGTCACATACTGTCGCAACAGAACGACAGTTGAGTGTTTATTCTAATATTCTCGCCAGACTTGTTGCAACCACCGTGTACACTTTGGAAACTGTACAAATCTGTTCTGCGCATGCGCAAAATGAATGATAAGTTTGTTATCCTTACAACGAGGCATACATGGTCACTGTTCGCATACGGTCGTCAGTGTAACAGAACGGGCGAATGGCTCTTTAAATTCTTTTAGAATCTTTTACTTACCCCGTAGTTTTTTCAAAACTATTTTTATTATTTTGTTATCAAAATCAACTGTCGAAATATAACGTCCGAATTCGAAACATTTATTAATATAGTATAATACATTTTATCAAATGATATTACTTCTGGAAGTATATTGTTAGTATTTTACATCAGCCTGACGTACGTTTCACAGAATAGATCTGCATCTTCAGAGGGTTCCAAATGAATTAAGGAATAATCGATTTTATTTCAATTTCAGTATAAATTAACAATTATAAATATAGGTAGTTATCATATTTTTCTTTACCTTATTGCGTGTAGGTAATGGGGAGGGTGGCATACGTCCTTAGAAACGCTACTAATGAAAACTGTAAAGTTATCGACGTGCTGATACCTGTGTAATGTATGTGATACCCACACATTCTCAAGTGAAAGCTACACCAAGAAATAGGTTTCATTGTGTTAAATCGCACTTAAAAGAACTCAATGGACTGAATAATTAACGTCTTTGTATATAAACGCATTCGTTCATAAATCGCAAAACATTTAGTTTCCAAACACTAAGTAAAATACGTACTACAAAAAACAATAAAAACCTAAGAAAACTTTTTCAATTAACAGAGTTTTGAAAATCACATGTAATATTTGCATCTAAACGTAAGACCAGAAGGAAACAATTCCCTCTTTCTCCCTCTGTCTGTATGTTTCTCTTTGTGTGTCTGCTCCTCTCTCTACGTCTGTCTGTCTGTCTGTCTGTCTCTCTCTCTCTCTCTCTCTCTCTCTCTCTCTCTCTCTCTCTCTCTCTCTCTCTCTCTCTCTCTCTCTCTGTGCGTTTTTCCGTTTTTCCCTTCGCTAGTACTCACAGAGAGCTACACAAGCTAAGGTAACAATATCGTTTTGTAGCAACAGTGTGTGTGTGTGTGTGTGTGTGTGTGTGTGTGTGTGTGTGTGTGTGTGTGTGTGTGTGTGTGTGTGTGTGTGTGTGTGTGTGTGTGCAGAAAGGGAGCACAAGGTATAAACTTAATTACGTGTGACGTTGTTTGCGGCGTACCGCGTGCCGCGCGCTCGTACAAACGCTCAGCTCTGTACAGTTAATTTACCGTTCGTCCCGATTATTAACATACTTCGTTAATAATCGACATATGCAAGTTATGTTGTAAGAAATAATGTTGACATTTCAGACAATTTGAAATACGTGTTCAGTATATTGTTATCTGATGCATATTCCACATATCCTGCGGTATCGTAGATAAAAGTTTCCAAACAAAAATCGTTATCCTTACTCACTTAAATATGCCATACAACAAATTTAGCTCGATTGACCTCGCACTCTGCAGTCCATCCATAGCCCATGTACTCAGCTGGACAGTCTCTTGTGATCTCTATGGCAGTGATCACTTTCCTATTTTCTTAGAAATGCATCATAGAGGCCCTAACCTAATACCCCAGCGTAAATGGAAATTCAGTAAAGCCAATTGGAAAACATATCAAACATAATCACGGAGCACTTAAGCGCTCTTTGTGCACACGAACCAGAAAATTTAACAGTTAACAACAAAGTTGAGATAATTACTAATTTAATACTTAATACTGCTAATCAGAGTATTCCAATAACCGCCAATAAGGGTACCAAGTCCTTGGCGGAATGAAGAATGTAAGGTGGTCCATCGCTTAATGCGTAAATTTTATAATATTTATAGAAGGCATCCAACTTATGATAACCAGATAAAATACGAGCGATATAGAGTGAAGGTTGTGAGGCTCGTAGAACCTTCACACAATGCAAGAGGGCGGCGTGGACTTCATATGTTTCATCCATCACTAATCAGACACCGACCACCGATGTGTGGAAGAAACTTAAGAGTATAAAAGGCGTCACAGTAACGAACGGGACTAAAGTACTAATTGCAGAAGACGGGACGGTAATTTCGCAAGCGGAAGGCATTGCTAATACATTAGCTGCAAAGTTTGTTAAAAACTCTTGCGACGCCAATTACGACCCAGTTTTTCAAGAAATCAATAAATAAAATCACGAGAACAAGCGCAGTTACGGATCTTAAAATTAATCACCTTATTTCTCTAAAGAAACTAAAAAATGTTCTGTCGAAATGTATAAATTCTAGTCCATTGGCAGACGGTATCCATAACATCTTTCTTAAAAACATTCCTGAAGCAGCACTAACATTCCATTATATGTTTGTTCAATGTTATATGGTGTTCAGGAATATTCCCTGATAAATGGAGGGAAGCGATAATTATCCCACTCCCTAAGCCAAATAAAGATCATTGTAAACCCGAAAGCTATCGTCCAATTGCTCTTACCTGTACTTTACGTAAGTTACTAGAAAAAATTATTAACAGAAGATTACAGTGGTACTTGGAGAGTATTAAGTTCTTATCAGCGCATAAGGGCGGTTTTTGGAAAACTCGATCTAGTTTAGATCACTTAATAAATAATAAAGCAAATGTCTGCAAGGACTTTATAAATAACGAATGCCTTGTTGGCGTCTGCTTAGATCTGGAAAAAGCTTATGAACTGGTATGGAAGGAAAGAATTGTAAACATTATGAAAAATGTTGGAGTTACGGGATTTTTACTAAACTTTGTAATAAACGTCTTACAGCACAGAGACATCCGGGTCAGAGTGAAAGGCATATTATCAGATAAATATAAAATCACAAACGGAGTGCCAAGTGCCACTCTTTTTTTAATTGCCAATAACGAAACTTCTTCTGTTTAAAGCCCATTCAAAAATTTTTTTTTGCCGACGATTTAACGCTTTTGTGCAATGGAATCAACATCCAGTCGACTACGGACTGCATTCAGGAAACACTCAATAAATTAACGAACTGGGCGCAAAACACAGGTTTTAAATTTTCAGAATCAAAATCTGAATATATAAGTTTTTCTCGCAACAGAAGAGCACATTCAAGAAACATAAATTTGTCACTTGGAACCAAAGAAATTAGACGATCAAATCAAATCAAAATATTAGGGCTCATGTTCGACCAGCGACTCACATGGGATACTCACTTAAGAACATTAAAAGGTGAATGTTTAAGGAGAATGAACCTTATTAAATCAATCGCATCATGCAACTGGGGTGCCAGCAATGACGTAATCATGAACACCTAGAAAGCCTTTATAAGGTCAGAAATGGATTACGGAGCAATAATATATGACCCAGGTAAACAAACCATTTTAAAATCTCTGGAGACTATACATAGGCCTATATCCGCCCTTCGGCTGGCCCTAGGAGCGTTTAGAACTAGCCCGATTAACAGCATTATAGCCGAGTCTCATGAATATCCGCTTAGAATGAGAAGAATAAAACTCTGTCTGTCATTTACTACAAGAGCAGCTTTAAATCCTGATAACCCTGTATGTCTTAATGTGTTCTCAAATAGGAACAGCGATAAATTTGCTAAACGCCCAACCCTAACCAAAACCATTTTATGAACGTCTTAATATCTGCCTACTTAAATTAAACGGCAACGAGATGGCTGATAAGGCTGCAAAAACTGCTACATCGACTCAATATCATCCTCACAAACTATCCCACAATGACCTTAAGAAATATCTCCATTTAAAACTTCTGGAGCACTGGAATGATGAATGGCTTAGGTTACCACCCGTCAAGCTATTCCGAGTGAGGAAAAATATTTACGAGCAACACTCACTTGCTACAGACTCCAGAAGAAATCAAGTGGTCATAACAAGACTCCGCATCGGCCACACACTACTGACTCGCAAGCAGTTCTTCACAAGAGAGCCTCCTGCTAAATGCAATCACTGTGGCACGGTTTTGTCAACTTTCCATCTCGTTTCAGAATGCCCTGCTCTTCAACATCTACCAGGCAAATTTAATATCCCGGCAGATGGGAGAAAACGTTTAAATGACAAGACTGCAGCCGCCAACATACTTCTGCTCATAAAGAAGATTCACTTGTTAACAGCAATAGAGGCACGAACTATGAAAATTATAAGAACATTAAAATTGTTTAATTAAGTTAATAGATTAATATGCTATTTGTATGATGTTTATTTATGATATATGATGTTAAGTTATGATTGATATTATATTTGTATTTATGTTATATATCTGCATGATGTTTATTTATAATGTCTGTGTTGTGGGGGTTAATATATCTCATTTTATTTTGCATCATTTAAACAAATATTTTTATTTGTTAAATATTTTTATCTATCTCATTTATTTGCATTATTTGGTATTTAAGCAAATATTTACTATATGTTACTGCATCTGTTTAAGAATCTGTACAAATTCATTTTTATAATTTTTGTGGTCTCTAATGACCGTTGCTCTTGTAGCGACCTTATAAATAAATAAATTAAAAAAAAAGTTTCCAACTTCCATTTATTGAACCAAAATCATTAAATATTACACGCAAATCGTTGTTATCTTTATTGGCCCATTTGATAAACTGATTGTGAAGTATTAAATACACTCAGTTAGCGTTGTATAGAATTGAGAAACTATCGAGGTTCAAACGCCTTTTATTGCTGTAGAAAACCTCGGCAGGCAATAAACTTTCGAGTTGCTTTTTCTTTATTTATATTACAACTATTCATAAATTATCGAACAATTTTATTATAATAAACACGTTAAAACTGTGCAGAATGTGCTCCCATTGGCGCATTCGTCACTATAGTTTACACTTCGTCCGTGTGTAGATATTTCTGTAAACATTTCACTCTTTAAAACCAGTTCAAACGGTTTCTGAGTCAGCAGTCGCGAACAAATACAGTATTTTAAACAAGTTGTATAACTTTAGTGTTTTTACGTTTACAAAGTCATTGTGTGCCATAAAGTGTCATATATAACCGCAAACCGTTTAATCCCTTAGGTATTTTCAGGTCTCGATGGGTGTCATCGTTCCTAACATACCAAGGTGCATCAATTATAACCCTACCGCAACATTTTTTACGATTAATTATTAAAATGTATTTTTAAAATTTGGACAGTTATTTTATTTTAATATTGGATATCTTTGTGCGGCCCGAAAGATGCACACCACGAACCCACATCGGTTTTAAAACGTTTTTATTACAACAGTTCGTTATGAAGTTCAGTGTACCTTCCAAGTAGCGCCACATTTTCTTAAATTGTATTCCTAGTTCTTCACGTTTTAACTTGACACGTTCTTTTCACCGACATTTAGCATTAGAGTCATAACAAATATTCTGCCGAATTTCCATGTGGAACTATTTGGTGATTGATTAAAATAGGTAACTGCTGTATTCTGCTGTTGGTTAAGATGCCACGATTAACGTTTGCCTTGTTCAGTTTAAACGCCATCTTTTTGTACTTTTAGTAACATTATTAGCTCCTAACTGTTGTCTGTTTCTTGTAACTGTAAATTGATAACAGTAGCTAATAATGCAGGTCATAAAATGTCACTGTTGTCACCCTATCACATTTTAGAATATCTACTAAATACAAAAAGTATAGAATAGGTCCAAGAACCCTCCCTTATGGTACCCCAGATGAAATATTTTTCGCTCAGAATAATCGTCACCAAACTTTACTCTGACTGTCGTTCTGAAATATATGATTTAGGGACGGGTCATGTACAAAGGTAGATATCATACCGTTGTGACACGCTTTATCAAATATCCTTGAGACATCTTAAAAAATATTGTTGTTCATATTTTCTTTTCTTCCAGTGACCGCTCAGTTAGATCGCTAATACGATGCAACTGATCAGAGTTAAGTGTGTACTGCAAAGTCCAAATCGGTGTGTTAGAATAAGTTGCTGTTCGTCGATTACTGGTGTGAGGCGTTTGAGGATCATATCTTTCTAACGAGTCAGGTACAATTGGCAACAAGGATTTGGACCGATGTGATGATTCCTTGACCTAGGAAGCGTTGGTAAAGTATTCCTTTGGGACAGGAGCAGATGATTGCCCTAGTCCCTGATAGAAGAAGAAGAGAGAGAAGAGTGACAGAATTCTCATTCGGAGTTTTTAGTGTGCAAATTAAACATTTTCTATTATATTCGGGAAAGAATAAATTGGATTTCTACTTGTACAAAGATTCACGATATCCCCTTTATTCAACAGACGTACGCGCGCAAACGTCTTACGTGTATTAGTCAGGTTAATATTTTTCACCTGTTTCATAATGTGTTCTGTATATGAACTGCAACAGTGAGATTAAATGCACTAACTGAGCACAGCTGAACAGCTGAATCGACATGCGAAGCGATCACAATCTCTGCTAACAGTATACAAATGACGAAGTACTGCACCCGGTTACGTCAGCATAGCTTGCGTCGAGACACAGCTACTATCTACTTTGCTTTTATGTTCTGCGTACACAACGGTATTTGCGTAGCTAGGAAAATTTTCATCGTTGGATATTGTGCGCAAATTTTTTTTCATGATACAGTAACACACCACGCTATTATATTTGATGTTACTTCGTCAGTATTATTGAAATAAAAAAAAGTACTTTATGATAAGCTGAAACATAAAATTTATAAAACAAAACTCTTGACTCTTACAATTTAAATCAACTTTTATACCTAAGAAATAGTGTTAGCTGTAATTAACAATGCTAAAATAAATTAAATTACTTTTTTCAATCAGATTTCCAATTTTTTCTTAAAATTTGTTGTGATCTAAAGTACAGAGTGTCTCCTAAAAGTCGAGAGACACTAGAAGTTTTTCTTAGTTTAGTAACGGTCGTTAACTAACGAATGATGAGAACTTTTGTGAGGTTCAGTCGATAATTAAATAGACAGTAAAATGTTTCACTTCATGTCTTGCCGAAATTTATAACCATCGTCAGGTCCCCCAGTCTACGCAAAATAAGTAATAGGCCTACTCATACACTCATTCAATCATGAGCTCTACTCTTGAGTGTCTGTCTGTGTCTGTGTTTTACATAAAGAATTATTATGTACATTACAGACACATTATTATTCCTATATTAATACTGTATAATTATAATGTCCCTTATACATAGCAACAATACATATATTTGCATATTTACCCAGGGCAGTATTTTGTAAATAATTGGTGAAAGGAGAGTATATCGAATAGTCTTAAAAATTTTGTGAGTTAAAGTACAAGTGTGTACATGGAAGAGCCTGTCTAAAGTGTACACCTGGCCGACAGTGTAAGTCATTGTATGTGTGTCTGTATGTGTGTCAAACAGCTCGAACCTGCATTGTACAACAGCTGGGGAGTACGTATGAATTGTTGGTTTTTATTATTAAATCGGGTAGTCTACTGACATGATTAAAAATAATTTAATAAATAGGTTTTTGTCCTGTTACAAAAGACATACTGTACATAACAATTATAAAAACACCATTAGAGTAAGGACGTTTATACGTTTATGGTGATGCAAAATTTTTCTAGAATTATTGTAAACGTCATACAAATTAGAGTAAATTACTACCACAATTAGCTAGTAATTAACAATCTGTTATATGTAAATGACTAATGGAATATTTCGAAGACAATGCAACCACTCGCCTAAAGATCATGATTTGGTTATTGCAAAAACAGACTAAAAATTGAGCAGTAAAAAAGGAGGCTACACACGAATTGACAAAATTTAACATGTCAAAAACAATATCTGACATGTCAGTTTGCCGTCTACTATAAATATCACCGGCAATTTTGGACAAGAATCAGACTCAATGAACTATAAGAAGCGAGTACTTAAACATAGGTCATTTCATTTTACAAACTGCCAAGATTAGTAAAGACAGTTCTGTGTATAAACGGATAAACTGTTTCTGTAACGCCAGTAAATCCACTGCCTTCTGTAAACGCTGAATGTTGGCAGCAGTTGTATGTATTATGATTAAATTAAACACTGCACATTCATTCTTGCGTAAGTGTGTGTGTGTGTGTGTGTGTGTGTGTGTGTGGTGTGTGTGTGGTGTGTGTGTGTGCGTGTGCGTGTGTTGACACATTGGCGGAGGGGCTGTTTAATTAATGAGTCGTGGCCAGTGGTGCGTAATCCCTTCCAGTAAAGAATAAGTACAGTGGTAGAGGATTTATTTTGTAATGTTGAATTAGTTTCGAACAGAAGTTGTAGCGTCTGTAAATTAGCGTTTCATACAGATTTTGTATTAACAGACTTACTAACATTACGGGTTGTTAATAATATTATCAGTTGACAAACTAAACGATAGCGCACTGAAAGCTTTTTGGCTGTTGAGTGCTTCATCAAATTTCTTAAGATAACTACCGGAGAGAATCATTTTACGACTAACAAGAAGACTTCGATCGGACGGTACTGTAATCATACAGACGACATGAATACAAGGTGCTTTACTATCTGCAAGAAAATGATACATACTGGACTTTTATTGTCTCTTGAGGTAAAGATGAAAGAAATCATTGCAAACGTTTAGTTAACCATCGGTCGATGAAAATTTTAAGGGACGTTTACACGTTCGTCCGAAGTAGGTGGAAGGCCTTGCTCACGTCCAGCAGTGCGGCGGGCGTAGCCGCTCGCCTGTTGGTGGTGTCAGAGAGTTGCGTAACCACGCGGGGGAATGTTAAGCCGAAGTAGGTGGAATGTTAAGAACGAAAGGTGTTGACGGTGAAAACGTTAGTACGTTCAATAGAATTCCGACACATGAAGAAAGTGTTCTAAATGCGTAACAGCATTTTCTGCCCTGACACAAATAACCATGACGCCTGTTAAGCATTGTGTGTCGTTAGGATTGCAAGACTGCAATAGCAATGGATACGGAACTAATAACTGGATAATTATATCGTAACCATCATCATCACTATCATGCTTGAGGTATTTCAGTATCTATTATCTACTTCTGTATGTAGGTGATTCCCTAGCGCTTCCCCCAGGGCGAATCCTGGTGACAAAAAACAAGAATTCCCCTGACAGGATACTCTGAGGCGGTTCGATTTACCACATAGCTAGCAGAATAAACAAAATCATGAAAGCTTGTATCCACATAATGACTAACATGTGGATTTGTTAATTTTCTAATACTCTTACTGTAAACTTACCTAAACTACTTGAAAACAAGTTCTGCTCTGCTAAATTTTTCTTAAAGCTTTTCAATTACTTGATCATAATAATTTGGCTCCAACTTCACTTTTAAGATCAGCAACTTGTCAATGGTCATAAGAGCAAGCGAGGACGGTATTTCTTCTCCCTAAGTTTACCTACAGCATGTCTTTATCCTCTTGAGTGCAGAAAATGAGCGCTCCGCTGAAGACGTCGCAGCAGAAATGGTTACGATAAGTTTTATAAGCTTAAAAACTTGAAGCATGTCCTTCTTCGTTAACATACATTATTTGCATCAGTTCAATTATATGTTTACTTTTAAACTCAGATATCACATTCACTTTTTTCCTCAGTCGGATTTTTCAAAAAATGGTCCATCGTTATTTTTAAGAGTTTTTAAATCACTACCTGGTTACCTTTTGCTGTTATCAGGTAACATGAAAAGATTGGAAATGTTTAATTTACTTGAAACGAAAAATTATTTAAATATAAACTGCAGATGTTAAATGTGAAGTCGGAGCCAAATGTTTATGATCAAGTAATTTAGAAAAATTTAGCAGAGCAGAACTTGCATTGAAATAGTTTAGATAAGTTTACAGTGAAATAAAATTAATAAATCCACGTTAGTCATTATGTGTATACAAGCCTTCATGATTTTGTTATTTTTCTAATTATGTGGTAAATCGTGCCGCCTCAGAGTATCCTGTCAGGGGAATAGTAATTAGCACAGTAATTCACATCTAACTCTTTCGTTTGGAAACTGTTGAACATAAAGTCAATAATGAGAAAATTTTATAAAACACTATCAGTAGAAAGCTCCATATGGAGCGGTCGTGACGTAGTGGGTAGCGTGTGGCGCTGCTATGCTGTCGGCGCGGGTTCGATTCCCGCCGGGGCCATCTGATTTAGATACGAACAAGGCGATGACAAACCAGCGAGAGGTATCCTGCCTAGCATAAACCCTCCCCAACTATCCCGTTCGGATCCGGCGTTAACCTGATATTATGGCAGGTCCCATATACCTGCGAGAGACTCCGTAACACACTCAACACGGGTATATGCGGGGAGGGTACAAACCAGTCGAAAGACTGACGGACCCAATAATCAGTAGACATCGAGTGCTGAGCTCTTCCAAGAAGGCCCAAAACCCTTGTGCTGTTAAAACTGCGCCACTTTCTTAAGCATGCAAGGTATGTAGAATATGACTGACTATTAATATTTTGTGCTATTCTTTTACGTTGGTCGGTAAATTCCATCTCGTTGGTGCTACTGTAGGTATTTTTTTCTGAACAAAATCCTGAAGAGTGGGTGTCCTTTTTCCGACTTGGAAGAAAAGAGCTCTCTGATCTGACATAGTTAGGAAAAATGTCAAAATTGCTTTAATCTGGAAGAATGTTGTTGAAGTGTCAAATTCAGTAAGTGGCTGTGACAGTGAACAAACATTGCTAACAGATTTCTTGAACCTCTTTGTTTACGTCATTTAATTCTCCAGCCATAACGGCCGCACCATCATACGTATGTGCCATAAGATTTTTTTCACATTTGTACTCTTTAAGAATTTTGTTTGCATTTTGTACAGAACTGAAACAGTATGATCTTTGTCATCACAGCTATGTATAAAAAGCACAAATAGAATTTTTTATATTATTCTCACAAGTTAGACACATAAACAGGAAAGACAAGTGTCATTTCAATATCTTTGCATACAAATTATACAAACATAATTTTGAAGTTGCTACTCTTAATTCATCAATGGATAAATTCAAATATGTGGCAACCTGCTGCAGACGTCTCTTACACGTAAATTCATTTCATTAATCCTATTATTGCTTTTTTAATATGATTAATTGTTACTTAGTCCAATTTCTTGATATTCATGTCTGGTTTGGTATCCAAGTCACTTGTATCGAATTGGCAATCTAACCTTTAGTAATCCGCCGTGTGACTTCAAGTAGATTCTGTTAATACGCGTTTCGAAGCATACGCTTCATCATCAGGTATCTTCAAATAAATTAAATCACTCTTTTGATGTCATCACTAACTAAAACCCAACTCAACATACGTGAATCAACTCAGAGTAATCTATTGAGTAGTAGAATGAGTTTGAGTGGGGGCGCACCTAACACCGCGTATCCTGAGTTGGATTTTAGTTAGTGACGACCTGTTACTTTAGTTGTTTGAAGATACCTGATGATGGTTCGAAAGGCGTAGTAACAAAATCCAGTTGAAGTCACACGGCGGACTACTAAAGGTTAGTTTGCTAATACAAATTCTTGAGTAGCTCATCGCTACGGGAGACTATTGGGTTACTGCATGTTAAAGAATTGGTAAGCTAAGTGTATAAGGTGGCTGTGATTGTTTTACTGTCTATTGCCGACTACTATACATTATGACGAGCAATTTTAGGGACATTGTACGTATGACGCGTACAATTTGCAGTTCGTTTTATTTATGGCGTTGGTGTGCTCTTAATTACACTAGTCAACAACAAAAATATCGGTATGGAGAACCATACATGACTTCCATGTTCTAAGATTTACATTTAAAAACATATTTGAAATGAAATATTTCCATAGAAACTACGTCTTTCTACTTATTGCTTCAGCATTAACCACAGTACTGTGCTCACTAACGTATACCACCAACACCTCACGTTTTCGCACTCGATTTTCACCGATGTGGGAGTCGATGGCACTGCCGAAAAGTCTGGTTTTGCAGAAAACATAGGACTACGGCTAAAGAGCCCGGGAAGCAATTTTAACAAAAAACTACTTCTTTGTTGCCGATAACGTAGTACACATATAAAAAATTCTCCCCTACACCTTCAACTATAATTTTTAATAATAGAAAATTACCCCCACCCCGTTCTCCTAACTTCTTCATTTATAGATATTTCATCTACGTTTCTACAGTGGATTACTATGAGCTTCTTATCAGGATACTTTATTTATAAAAATAAAGTACTTCACTCTTGTTAAAACATAAAATGTTTCCGGTAAACTACCCCTTTCTCTTAACCGATCTTCTCCAAAATCAACAGACCTTGAGCTCTCTGCAACTCAGGGGGTGCAAAAAATTATTTGATTCTCATTGAATTTTCGGCAGTTATCGTTCGTCATAAAAAAATTACCGTTTTTAAAACATAAAACGTTGCTGATAAACTACCCCTTCCCTTAACCGATCTTCAACAAAATCAACAGACCTTGAGTTCTCTTTAGTTCAAAAAGGTATGCAAAAACCTAGTTGATTCTGCTTGAATATACGGTAGTTATCGTTCGTCATATAAAAAATTACCCTTGTTAAAACATAAAATGTTGCTGGTAAACTACCCCTTTCCCTTAACCGATCTTCACCAAAATCAATTGACCTTGAGCTCTCTGCAACTCAGGGGGTGCAAAAAATTATTTGATTCTCATTGAATTTTCGGCAGTTATCGTTCGTCATAAAAAAATTACGGTTTTTAAAACATAAAACGTTGCTGATAAACTACCCCTTCCCTTAACCGATCTTCAACAAAATCAACAGACCTTGAGTTCTCTTTAGTTCAAAAAGGTATGCAAAAACCTAGTTGATCCTGCTTGAATATACGGTAGTTATCGTTCGTCATATAAAAAATTACCCTTGTTAAAACATAAAATGTTGCTGGTAAACTACCCCTTTCCCTTAACCGATCTTCACCAAAATCAATAGACCTTGAGCTCTCTGCAACTCTTTAGTACTCAACAAAACAGGGCTGTATGCAAAAACGTATTTGATTCTGTTTGAATTTGCGGCTGTTATCATTTGCCATATAAAATACCCTTGATAAAACAAAAAACGTGTCAGGTAAACTACCCGTTTCCCTTAACCGAACTTCACCAAAAACAACAGGTCTTTAGTCCTCAACAAAACAGGGCTGTACGCAAAAACGTATTTGATTCTGTTTGAATTTGCGGCTCTTATCGTTTGCCATAGGAAATACCCTTATAAAACATAAAACGTTGCAGGCAAACTACCCCATTCCCTTAACCGATCTTCACCAACAACAATAGGTATTGAGAACTCTACAATACAGGGCTGTATGCAAAACATCATTTGATTCTGTTTGAATTTGTGGCTGTTATCGTTTACCATAGAAAAAAATTACCCTTGATAAAAAAACGTTGCTGGTAAACTACCCCTTCCCCTTAACCGATCTTCACCAAAAACAACAGGTCTTGAGTACTCTACAAATCAGAGCTGTATGCAAAAAATTATTTGATTCTGTTTGAACTTGCGGCTGTTATCGTTTGCCATAGAAAATACCCTTGTTAAGAAAACGTTGTAGGTAAACTACCCCTTTCCCGTAACCGATCTTCACCAAAAAAAACAGGTCTTGAGAACTCTACAATTTAGGGCTGTATGCAAATAATCTTTTGATTCTGTTTGAATTTGCGGCTGTTTCGTTTGCCATAGGAAATACCCTTGTTAAAACATAAAACGTTACAGGTAAACTACCCCTTTCCCTTAACCGATCTTCACAAAAAACAACAGGTTTTCAGAACTCTATAATTGAGGGCAGTATGCGAAACATTATTTGATTCTGTTTGAATTTGCGGCTGTTATCGATTGCCAAAAAAAAACATTTCCCTTGATAAAAAAAAACCGTTGCAGGTAAACTACCCCTTTTCCTCAACCGATCTTCACCAAAAACAGTAGGTCGCGAGTACTCTACAAATCAGGGCTGTATGCAAAAAATTATTTGATTCTGTTTGAATTTGCGGCAGTTATCGTTTGCCATAGAAAAAAATCTATAGACAGACACACCCACAGACACACAGACACACAGACACACACACAGACACTTTTCGAAAAATGACTTTTTTTCATGTTTTGAGTGTAGTACAATCATATTCTGCAATAATCTCGAACACGATTTTTTTTGCCATCACCATACTTCCATTTCCTTAAGGAACATGGAAGTAAATATCGGTATGGAGAACCATACATGACTTCCATATTCTAAGATTTATTTTTAAAATCATTTTCGAAATGAAATATTACCATAGAAACTACTTCTTTCTACTTACTGCTTCAGCCTTAACCACAGTACTGTGGTCACTAACATATACCACCTCATGTTATCACACTCGATTTTCACTGATGATGGAAGTCAATGGCATTGCCGAAACGTCTGGTTTTGTAGAAAACATTGGACTATGGCCAAATATACAGGGAAGCAATTTTAACAAAAACTACTTCTTTGTTGCCGATAACGTTGTACACATATATATAAAAAATATGCATAAAATTAATGGCTTGTATAAGTTAATGATTGATCTCTATTAAATAGTGCTCAAGTTTCCAAAGTTTTAATATTATGATGTCCGTAATTAAAACATCAGAGCAGGTTTAGTGTGTATGAGGGTTCACCGTGGACAAAAATTTTCAACATTTCCTATTGAGCGTTGCTTAGAATAAATCTGCGAATCTACAGTGTACGTTTCACAGAACAAACACGCGGAAAAGAAGGAGCGCTCCGAAGTCACTCATGGACCCTCAGCATCTTGCAGAGGGTTCATTCCCTAAAGACGAAAAGTCTGTCTATGAATCGTTCCTCTGTAAACACGTGCAGTTACACTGCCCAGCGATCCACAGGAAGCAAATCGCTATCCACGCTGGACACTTTTTCGGCTTGCATGCGTTATGTTGGTATGGGTTCGGCACTTTCCATTTAAAAACCGTGCAAATGTAAGAATATCGGTATGGAGAACCATACATGACTTCCATATTCTAAGATTTATATTTAAAATCATTTTCAGCCAAACAGCCAGGGAAGGAATTTTAACAAAAAAATACTTCTTTGTTGCCAATAACGTAGTACACATATAAAAAAAAATTATCCCCTCCCCCTTCAACTATAATTTTGATTTATAGAAAATTACCCCCAGCCCGTTCAACTAGCCTCTACATTTATAGATATTTCATCTATGTTTCTACAGTGGATTATTAAGATCTTATCAGGATACTTTATCAAAATTAAGTACTTTACTCATGTTACAACAAAAAATGTTTCTGGTAAACTGCCCTTTCCGCGTAACCGATCTTCACCAAAATCAACAGGCATTGAGTTCTCTATAGCTCAGGCACATATGTAAAAAATTATTTGATTCTGTTTGAATTTACGGCAGTTATGTTTTGTCATATAAAAAATTACCCATGTTAAAACATACAACATGAGATTTATAAAACATATCTAAGATTTATATTTAAAATCATTTTTGAAATAAAATATTTTCATAGATCCTACTAACGCTGGGGAAATCTGAGGAGCCAATCAGAGTTGGGCCTACCTGTCACTCTGCTGAATTTGGTGGAAAGCCGTCACTGTCGTCAAAGTATCAGCCTTGACAGGGTCCTCTTTTTCTGCAAAATGGGAGAGGCTTGAGATGGAGTGAGTGACATGGTCCCCACCTCAATGAAGAACCCATTGTTTTATAAAAATATATTTAAATTTTGAAAACTGAAAATTCTTTTCTTGTTGTAAATATTTATATTTTATAATCAAAATGACTTTATTTTTGTTACCTGGCAACAAAATTATTTTATTTTAAACAATTACCATTGTTTCAAAAAGTTTAAATAAATTTTCAAGTACTTTACTCTTGTTAAAACGTAAAAGGTTGCAGGTAAACTACCCCTTCCCCTTAACCGATCTTCACCAAAATCGAAAGTCCTTGAGACCTCTACAATTCAGGGATGTATGCAAAACATTATTTGATTCTGTTTGAATTTGCGGCAGTTATCGTTTGCCATAGAAAAAAAAACGTTGCCGGTAAACTACCCCTTCCCCTCAACCGATCTTCACCAAAAACAAAAGGTCTTGAGTACTCTACAAATCACGGCCGTATGCAGAAAATTATTGCATTCTGTTTGAACTTGCGGCTGTTATCGTTTGCCATAGAAAATATACTTGTTAAAAAAACGTTGTAGGTAAACTACCCCTTTCCCTTAACCGATCTTCACCAAAAACAATAAGTCTTGAGAACTCTACAATTTAGGGCTGTATGCAAATAATCTTTTGATTCTGTTTGAATTTGCGGCTGTTATCGTTTGCCATAGGAAATACCCTTGTTAAAACATAAAACGTTACAGGTAAACTACCCCTTTCCCTTAACCGATCGTCACCAAAAACAATAGGTCGTGAGAACTCTACAATTCAGGGCTGTATACGAAACATTATTTGATTCTGTTTGAATTTGCGGCTGTTATCGTTTGCCAAAAAAAAAAATTTCCCTTGATAAAAAAAAACCGTTGCCGGTAAACTACCCCTTTCCCTCAACCGATCTTCACCAAAAACAATAGGTCGCGAGTACTCTACAATTCAAGGCTGTATGCAAGAAATTAATTGATTCTGTTTGAATTTGCGGCAGTTATCGTTTGCCATAGAAAAAAATCTAGACACACACACAGACACACACACACACACACAGACAGACACACACACACAGACACACACACAG
The DNA here is from genome assembly GCA_034769895.1 of Magicicada septendecula. NCBI lineage: Eukaryota > Metazoa > Arthropoda > Insecta > Hemiptera > Cicadidae > Magicicada > Magicicada septendecula. The sequence goes on from CM068372.1 coordinate 145,254,838, forward strand.
ACACTTTTCGGAAAACGACTTTTTTTCATGTTTTGAGTGTAGTAGAATCAGAATCTGCAATAATCTCGAACACGATTTTTTTTGCCATCACCATACTTCCATTCCTTAAGGAATATGGAAGTAAAAATAAACATGAATGAGGCCAGAAATAACGCGAATTGTGTGTGTGTGTGTGTGTGTGTGTGTGTGTGTGTGTGTGTGTGTGTGTGTGTGTGTGTGTGTGTGTGTGTGTGTGTCTTCCCTGCCTTTTTACTGCGGTAGTCATAATAATAAAATGGAAACGTAAAAAGTACATAACTGAGATACGGTTGCCTGCCAAGCGCGATATATTTTCTCTTATACATGATTTACATTAAAATGAAAAAATTATAATTTTATTGCCTGGCAACAAAATTATTTTATTTTCAACAATTACCATTGTTTTAAAAAGTTTAAATGAATTTTCAAGTACTTTACTCTTGTTAAAACGTAAAAGGTTGCAGTTAAACTACCCCTTCCCCTCAACCGATCTTCACCAAAATCTAAAGGCCTTGAGTCCTCTACAATTCACTGACGTATGCAAAAAATTATTTGATTCTGTTTGAATTTGCGGCAGTTATCGTTTGCCATAAAAAATACGCTTGATAAAAAACGTTGCAGGTAAACTACCCCTTCCCCTCAACCGATCTTCACCAAAAACAATTGGTCTTGAGTACTCTACAAATTAGGGCTGTATGCAGAAAATTATTTGATTCTGTTTGAATTTGCGGCTGTTATCGTTTGCCATAGAAAATACCCATGTTAAAAAAACGTTGTAGGTAAACTACCCCTTTCCCTTAACCGATCTTCACCAAAAACAATAGGTCTTGAGAACTCTACAATTTAGGGTTGTATGCAAATAATCTTTTGATTCTGTTTGAATTTGCGGCTGTTATCGTTTGCCATAGGAAATACCCTTGTTAAAACATAAAACGTTGCCGGTAAACTACCCCTTTCCCTTAACCGATCTTCACCAAAAACAATAGGTCTTGAGAACTCTACAATTCAGGGCTGTATGCGAAAAATTATTTGATTCTGTTTGAATTTGCGGCTGTTATCGTTTGCCAAAAACAAAAAATTTTGCGGGGTAGTTTACCAACAACGTTTTTTTAACAAGGGTATTTTCTATGGCAAACGATAACAGCCGCAAATTCAAACTGATTCAAATAATTTTCTGCATACAGCCCTGATTTGTAGAGTACTCAAGACATGTTGTTTTTGGTGAAGATCGGTTAAGGGGAAGGGGTAGTTTACCTGCAACGTTTTTTATCAAGCGTATTTTATATGGCAAACGATAACTGCCGCAAATTCAAACAGAATCAATTAATTTTTTGCATACATCCCTGAATTGTAGAGGGCTCAAGGACTTTCGATTTTGGTGAAGATCGGTTAAGGGGAAGGGGTAGTTTACCAGTAACCTTTTACGTTTTAACAAGAGTAAAGTACTTGAAAATTTATTTAAACTTTTTGAAACAATGGTTATTGTTAAAAATAAAATAATTTTGTTGCCAGGCAATAAAATCAAAGTTTTTTCATTTTAATGTAATATAATATTTTTCATTTAATACGGCAATAAAAAGGCAGGTAAGACACAAACACACACACACACACACAATTCACGTTATTTCTGGCCTCACTCATGTTTATTTTCTTACGTTTGCACGCTTTTTAAATGGAAAGTGCCGAAACCCACACCAACATAACGCGTGCAAGCCGAAAAAATGGACATCAATTTGCTTACTGGCGAAGCTAGTAGTTAATGAATGGGTAGGCAAAAATCTTATCTTAAATTTTTTTTAAGGAATCACTAAAAGGACGGTGGGTCAAATCGGACGCTGAGGTAGAGTTTGCTGTAACCGAATGGTTCCACAAACAGCCGTAAGAATTTTACTAGCAGGGAATCTACAGGTTAGTGCAACAGTGGAACTCATGTCTTAATGTTATTGGAGACTTCTTTTAAAATCGTTGAATAAAAAATGCTTTACAGCTCTATACGTGTGTCTATTGAACAATCCTTGTATTAGTCATACACAATAATACAACTGATTGAACTTCTAATTTTTAAACTTGATTAGTTTCTATATATATGTTTAATGTTACAAATAATTCAAATAACAATCTTGATCATCTGTTAGTTCAGCGGAATAACAGTGACACTTTTAATAACCGCATAAAATAAACACTTAGAAACAACACAGGCGCTTTAACTTAACTGTTTGGACCACAGAAGTGAGGCATGCCTCAACGCTCTATGTGTACAGCGCGGGACAATCCCCCCTCCCTACACTTCCCCATCACACCACTACATTGCTTACATACGATGTATACAAAAAACGCTGAGGCAAGTTCAGGTTGCCTCATTCGCTTTAAACGAACTATGCCGAATCTCACCTGTCACCATCTAGCGGTCGCTCAATAAAGCACGTTTCGGTTTAATAAATTTGACAGTCGCAGTAACAATGTATAATCTTTACGTTATGTAGTTCATACGTATTTATAATTTTTATTCTACAGAATTTTTTAGGGTAGGCATTGCCTCAATTGCCTCCATGTAACTTCGCCACTGATATATATGTGTACAATGTTATCGGCAACAAAGAAGTAGTTTTTGTTAAAATTCCTTCCCGGGATATTTGGCCGTAGTCCAATGTTTTCTACAAAACCAGACATTTCGGCAATGCCATCGACTTCCATCATCAGTGAAAATCGAGTGCGATAACGTGAGGTGGTATACGTTAGTGACCACAGTACTGTGGTTAAGGCTGAAGCAGTAAGTAGAAAGAAGTAGTTTCTAAGGTAATATTTCATTTCGAAAATGATTTTAAATATAAATCTTAGAATATGGAAGTCATGTATGGTTCTCCATACCGATATTTTACTTCCATGTTCCTTAAGGAAATGGAAGTATGGTGATGGCAAAAAAAATCGTGTTCGAGATTATTGCAGATTCTGATTGTACTACACTCAAAACATGAAAAAAAAGTCGTTTTTCGAAAAGTGTCTGTGTGTGTGTCTGTGTGTCTGTCTGTGTGTGTGTCTGTAGATTTTTTTTTATGGCAAACGATAACAGCCGCAAATTCAAACAGAACCAAATAATTTTTTGCATGCAGCCCTGATTTGTAGCGTACTCGCGACCTATTGTTTTTGGTGAAGATCGGTTGAGGGAAAGGGGTAGTTTACCAGCAACGGTTTTTTTTTATCAAGGGTAATTTTGTTTGTTTGGCAAACGATAACAGCCGCAAATTCAAACAGAATCAAATAATGTTTCGCATACAGCCCTGAATAGTAGAGTTCTCAAGACATTTTGTTTTTGGTGAAGATCGGTTAAGGGAAAGGGGTAGTTTACCAGCAACGTTTTATGTATTACAAGGTTATTTTCTATGGCAAACGATAAGAGCCGCAAATTCAAACAGAATCAAATACGGTTTTGCATACAGCCCTGATTTCTTGAGTACTAAAGACCTATTGTTTTTGGTTAAGATCGTTGAAGGGAAAGGGGTAGTTTACCAGCCACGTTTTTTGTTTTATCAAGGGTATTTTGTATGGCAAACGATAACAGCCGCAAATTCAAACAAAATCATATAATATTTTGCATACAGCCCTGAAATGTAGAGGTCTCGAGACCTATCGTTTTTGGTAAAGATCGGTTAAGGGAAAGGGGTAGTTTACAAGCAACAGTTTTTTATCAAGGGTAATTTTACTTCCATATTCCTTAAGGAATGGAATATGGTGATGGCAAAAAAAATCGTGTTCGAGATTATTGCAGATTCTGATTCTACTACACTCAAAACATGAAAAAAAGTCGTTTTCCGAAAAGTGTCTGTGTGTGTGTGTGTGTGTGTGTGTGTGTGTGTGTGTGTGTGTGTGTGTGTGTGTGTGTGTGTGTGTGTGTGTGTGTGTCTGTGTGTGTGTCTAGATTTTTTTTCTATGGCAAACGATAACTGCCGCAAATTCAAACAGAATCAAATAATTTTTTGCATACAGCCCTGATTTGTAGAGGACTCGCGACCTATTGTTTTCGGTGAAGATCGGTTGAGGGAAAGGGGTAGTTTACCGGCAACGGTTTTTTTTATCAAGGGAAATTTTTTTTTTTGGCAAACGATAACAGCCGCAAATTCAAACAGAATCAAATAATGTTTCGCATAGAGCCCTGAATTGTAGAGTTCTCAAGACATATTGTTTCTGGTGAAGATCGGTTAAGGGAAAGGGGTAGTTTACCGGCAACGTTTTATGTTTTAACAAGGGTATTTCCTATGGCAAACGATAACAGCCGTAAATTCAAACAGAATCAAAAGATTATTTGCATACAACCCTAAATTGTAGAGTTCTCAAGATCTTTTGTTTTTGGTAAAAATCGGTTAAGGGAAAGGGGTAGTTTACCTACAACGTTTTTTTAACAAGGGTATTTTCTATGGCAAACGATAACAGCCGCAAATTCAAACAGAATCAAATAATTTTCTGCATACAGCCCTGATTTGTAGAGTACTCAAGATCTGTTGTTTTTGGTGAAGATCGGTTAAGGGAAAGGGGTAGTTTACCTGCAACGTTTTTTATCAAGCGTATTTTCTATGGCAAACGATAACTGCCGCAAATTCAAACAGAATCAAATAATTTTTTGCATACGTCAGTGAATTGTAGAGGACTCAAGGCCTTTAGATTTTGGTGAAGATCAGTTAAGGGGAAGGGGTAGTTTACCTGCAACCTTTTACGTTTTAACAAGAGTAAAGTACTTGAAAATTCATTTTAAACTTTTTCAAACAATGGTAATTGTTGAAAATAAAATAATTTTGTTGCCAGGCAATCTGAAAATTTCAGATTTTGTACCACAAAATCTGAAAAGATTATACGATAGTTTATGAAATGGTTAATAATACGTCAGTGGAAGGTGTAATGAGAAATTAGCAGAAATGGAAACCTGGGGAATGTTAACTGTTCTGTAGATACAATTTTGTCAGAATGTTTGGAAATGATCATCAACATTGAAGAAAAAGTAAGCATATTAAGAAACATATGTAAGCACTTATTATAAAAAAATGTTTGTTTTTTGATAAAGTCATTTTGATTATAAAATATAAATATTTACAACAAGAAAAGAATTTTCAGTTTTCAAAATTTAAATATATTTTTATAATACAATGGGTTCTTCATTGAGGTGGGGACCATGTCACTCACTCCATCTCAAGCCTCCTCACCCATTTTGCAGAAAAAGAGGACCCTGTCAAGGCTGATACTTTGACGACAGTGACAGGGCTTTCCACCAAATTCAGCAGAGTGACAGGTAGGCCCAACTCTGATTGGCTCCTCAGATTTCTCCAGCGTTAGTAGGTTCTATGAAAATATTTTATTTCAAAAATGATTTTAAATATAAATCTTAGATATGTTTTATAAATCTCATGTTTTATGTTTTAACATGGGTAATTTTTTATATGACGAACCATAACTGCCGTAAATTCAAACAGAATCAAATAATTTTTTACATATGTGCCTGAGCTATAGAGAACTCAATGTCTGTTGATTTTGGTGAAGATCGGTTACGGGGAAAGGGCAGTTTACCAGAAACATTTTTTGTTGTAACATGAGTAAAGTACTTAATTTTGATAAAGTATCCTGATAAGATCTTAATAATCCACTGTAGAAACGTCGATGAAATATCTATAAATGAAGAGGGTTGTTGAACGGGCTAGGGGTATTTTCTATGGTAAAGGATAACAGCCACAAATTCAAACAGAATCAAATGATTTTTTGCATACAGCCCTGTATTGTAGAGTTCTCAATACCTATTGGTGTTGGTGAAGATCGTTTAAGGGAAAGGGGTAGTTTACCTGCAACGTTTTATGTTTTATAAGGGTATTTTCTATGGCAAACGATAAGAGCCGCAAATTCAAACAGAATCAAATATGTTTTTGCATACAGCCCTGTTTTGTTGAGTACTAAAAACCTATTGTTTTTGGTGAAGATCGGTTAAGGGAAAGGGGTAGTTTACCGGACACGTTTTTTGTTTTATCAAGGGTATTTTATATGGCAAATGATAACAGCCGCAAATTCAAACAGAATCATATAATATTTTGCATACAGCCCTGAAGTGTAGTGTTCTCAAGACCTGTAATTTTTTTATAGTATGTATTGTAACGGTAATTTTTTTATGACGAACGATAACTGCCGTACATTAAAACAGAATCAACTACTCTTCTGCATACCTTTTTGAATTATACAGAACTCAAGGTCTGTTGATTTTGTTGAAGATCGGTTAAGGGAAAGGGGTAGTTTACCAGCAAAATTTTATGTTTTAACAAGGGTATTTTTTCTATGACGAACGATAACTGCCGTAAATTCAAAGAGAATCAACTAATGTTTTGCATACAGTCCATACGGTTTTTTATCAAGGGTAATTTATTTTTTTGTAAACGGTAACAGCCGCAAATTCAAACAGAATCAAATGATGTTTTGCATACAGCCCTGTATTGTAGAGTTCTCAATACCTATTGGTGTTGGTGAAGATCGGTTAAAGGAATAGGGTAGTTAACCAGCAAAATTTTATGTTTTAACAAGGGTATTTTTTCTATAACGAACGATAACTGCCGTAAATTCAAAGAGAATCAACTAATGTTTTGCATACAGTCCTGAATTGTAGAGTTCTCAAGACTTATTGTTTTTGGTGAAGATCGGTTAATGGAATAGGGTAGTTTACCAGCAACGTTTTATGTTTTATCAAGGGTGTTTTCTATGGCAAACGATAACAGCTGCAAATTCAAACAGAATCAAATAATTGTTTGCATACAGGCCTGAATTGTAGAGTACCCAAGACCTGTCGTTTTTGGTGAAGATCGGTTAAGGGAAGGGGTAGTTTACCTGCAACGGTTTTTTATCAAGGGTAATTTATTTTTTTGTAAACGGTAACAGCCGTAAATTCAAAGAGAATCAACTAATGTTTTGCATACAGCCCTGAATTGTCGAGTTCTCAAGACCTGTTGTTTTTGGTGAAGATCGGTTAATGGAATAGGGTAGTTTACCTGCAACGTTTATGTTTTATCAAGGGAAATTTTTTATATGAGGAACGATAACTTCGTAAATTCAAACAGAATCAACTAGATTTCTGCATACCTTTTTGAACTAAAGAGAACTCAAGGTCTGTTGTTTTTGTTGAAGATTGGTTAAGGGAAGGGGTAGTTTATCAACAAAATTTAAGGTTTAGAAAGAGTAATTTTTTTTATGACGAACGATACCTGCCGAAAATTCAATGAGAATCAAATAATTGTTTGCATACAGGCCTGAATTGTATAGTACTCAAGACCTGTCGTTCTTGGTGAAGATCGGTTAAGGGAAAGGGGTAGTTTACCAGCAACGGTTTTTTATCAAGGGTAATTTGTTTCTATAGTAAACGATAACAGCCGCAAATTCAAACAGAATCAAATGATGTTTTGCATACAGCCCTGTATTGTAGAGTTCTCAATACCTATTGGTGTTGGTGAAGATCGGCTAAGGGAAAGGGGTAGTTTACCAGCAACATTTTATGTTTTAACAATGGAAATTTTTTATATGACGAACGATAACTTCGTAAATTCAAACAGAATCAACTAGGTTTCTGCATACCTTTTTGAACTAAAGAGAACTCAAGGTCTGTTGATTTTGTTGAAGATCGTTTAAGGGAAGGGGTAGTTTATCAGCAACATTTAATGTTTTAAAAAGGGTAATTTTTTTATGACGAACGATAACTGCCGAAAATTCAATGAGAATCAAATAATTTTTTGCACCCTTTCCTGAGTTGCAGAGAGCTCAAGGTCTATTGATTTTGGTGAAAATCGGTTAAGGGAAAGGGGCAGTTTACCTGCAAAATTTTATGTTGTAACAAGAGAAATGTTTCCATGACGAACGATAACTGCCGCACATTCAAACAGAATCAAATATTTTTTTGCATGCTTCGCTGAATTGGAGAGGACGGAAGGTCTATTGATTTTGGAGAAGATCGGTTAAGAGAAAGGGTTAGTTTACCTGATACTTTTTATGATTTAACAAGAGAAAAGTACTTAATTTTTATAAATAAAGTATCCTGATAAGAAGCTCATAGTAATCCACTGTAGAAACGCAGATGAAATATCTATAAATGAAGAAGTTAGGTGAACGGGGTGGGGGTAATTTTCTATTATTAATAATTATAGTTGAAGGTGGAGGGGAGAATTTTTTATATGTGTACTACGTTATCGGCAACAAAGAAGTAGTTTTTTGTTAAAATTGCTTCCCGGCCTCTTAGCCGTAGTCCAATGTTTTCTGCAAAACCAGACTTTTCGACAGTGCCATCGACTGCCATCATCGGTGAAAATCGAGTGCGAAAACGTGAGGTGGTATACGTTAGTGACCACAGTACTGTGGTTAATGCTGAAGCAATAAGTAGAAAGACGTAGTTTCTATGGAAATATTTCATTTCGAATATGATTTTAAATATAAATCTTAGAACATGGAAGTCATGTATGGTTCTCCATACCGATATTTTACGTTTCCGAACGCTTTCTTTTAGCCTACCGCTTGTGCTCTTGGTCTGAAACATCCCTTGCTAATGTTCAGCAGTAATGCTAATCTGCAAGCATGGACACATGCCATTTGCCCTGATACCTCTTCTCCATGGCGGCGATCCCTTGGTGAAATCTTTCACCGTGTTCGTCACTTACGTGTCCACAATTGTCAGGGAAGAAATCCAAATGCGAGTGGAGGAAATACATTTTTTAAGACATATTCCATGCTAACTTATGGTATTTTTTCCAAAAGCTCATTTATATTTGAAACATAGATTTCAGTCCTGTTCTTGCCTAAAAACCTCTTAACTACTTTTTCAAATGTTTCCCAAGCCGCTTTCACATTGGTGTTAATTCCATTTTTGAACTTTTCATCTTTCATCAGCTTCCTGATTTGAGGGCCAACAAAGATGCCTTCTTTGACTTTGGTATCACTTAGTTGAGGAAATTTTCCTCTAAGATATTTAAATCCCTCACAGTCATCTGGCAGTAGTTGATAGTCTTGTGAAGCTTTAGGCACCGGAAGACTACCACCATGTGGGACGGGACGAATAGCTGATGGAATATTCGGATATTCTGCAGTCCACGTTTTTCTTTGATGGTTTTACCATCCTGTAAAAGCGATGTCATACAGAAATAACAGTCATTTACATGATTTGTTGGTTCTTGCTATATCACCGGTACACCAAAGTTCACTGAACGTCTCTTTCCAGTTAACCAACTACGAAGATTCACTGAACATCTATTGCAACAAACGTAAGGCGCCCATAATTTGTCTTGATTCCCTATCTTGACGTCAAAGAAATGAAAGTTGGCTGTTTTTACTAGCTGTGTTATAGGCCGTTTCTGAGCAGAAAATGTCACATCACCACATACATAGCAAAAGTTGTCAGCACTATCAACGCATTTGAGAGGCATTTTCAAAGTTTCTAGACACAATATAAGGAAGGAAAGAACATATCACTAACACTCACTAACCTTACAATGCAATTAGACGAAAACTAACCCCACATGACAATAAACGTGGTCTCAGGCAGATCTGTCCACCTTAAAAATTAAATTTCCCAGTTTGAAACAAAAATTCCCCTAACTATAGGCCTACTTACACTGTTGGATCTTGAAAATAAGAGCTAACTAACCATTTTAAAGGTAAAATTAGTTCTTTATAACCTAAATGAAATACAAAATTGCTACTTTCAAGCAGGAAACATTTTTGCTGATGAACAGTGTTATTATTTATGTCTCAAGTAAGTCTTGACGTCGAATAGAACAATTCCAAGGTCCCTAAGAGAAATAAAACAAATAAACGTACATACGTACATGATATCTAGATTTTTTTGTTCTCTTTTTATTATAAGTAAAATGTTAGAAGACCTTTTCACGTTTCTCGTAGTTACGAGGAAACAAAATTTTAATTTTTGTAGCAAATCTTTTCAAATACTATTGCTACTAACTACTTTGCGCTACAAAGTATATAATATAATAGTTAAAAGTATATAATATAATATTATATAATAGTTATAAAGTATATAATAGTTATTGCTTATAACTATTGCGCTACAAATACTTTGAAGTCTGAATATCTTTAACAACTACAAAATAAGCGTTAGCATTAACAGATTGTTTTGTCACACGACGTTCTTCACACATAATGCATTCGTTACACAATGCTTTGATCACACGTGAGTTTTTACATAACTGTTATATTTACTGACAGTAATATGAAACTGTTCTCATTGTTTCAGTATTTCTGTTACATTTTCAAACGTATATTTTTGAAATTAAGGGTAAACAATTTGCTTTAATAATATCAGAGTGAGTAGAGAAAATATTAGTACATAAAGATCTCAGTAATATGTTCAGTAAACGCGGAACTCAGAACAATACGATTATCTGAACGCGTGAAATCTGAAGGTCTTACACACCAGAAGGAACAAAACGAATATATAAGAGCGCGCTTTTGTGGACTCATAGCTCTGGCATTGGTGTCTGAGGAAGACAATTTCGAAGCACTTGATAAGTTGAAAGAAGCAGTCCCAGATAAACTCCTGGCATACCTCTGGTAACGTTTTACGTTCTACGTACCAGCGCATACACTGACCACAATTCTGAATAACTTTCACAGTTAAATACTATTATGGCATCGGCGTCGGCGTAGTTACAATATTTATGTAGAGAATACGACATACACGAATTGCAAACGCACTGTTTGAAGACAGGATGGTGGAAGCAGGGTTTGCAAAGCGCTGTTATTGGAGACAGGACGGTGGAAGCAGTGTTTGCAAAGCGCTGCTATTGGAGACAGGATGGTGGAAGCAATGTTTGCAAAGCGCTGCTATTGGAGACAGGATGGTGGAAGCAATGTTTCCAAAGCGCTGTTATTGGAGACAGGGATTGAGGAAACAATGTTTGCAAAGCGCTGCTATTGGAGACAGGACGGTGGAAGCAGTGTTTGCAAAGCGCTGCTATTGGAGACAGGATGGTGGAAGCAGTGTTTGCAAAGCGCTGCTATTGGAGACAGGATGGTGGAAGAAGACGCAAAAAATAACTGTATATGGTCAGGAATAAGTGACAATGTATGACCTGGCATAAAAAATTGGGGAACTACTCTGTACTGCAGAATGGGTTTTTTTAAACGTCATGAAATGAAAATAGAAACGTTGAGAAACGTATGAAACATTAAAATAAACGTTACACTTTAACGCCTCTCTGTCCCTGACAAAATTGCCTTGTTTTGTAAAAATATTCGGTCAGTGGACTACCATCAGTGCAGTTACCACAAAAAAAGAAGGTGAACATGTTGATTACTTAGAAACACAGTTGTTTCTACTTCTCTGCAATTTGTAAAGTGTTGATAACAAACTAATTACAATATGCGTTCTTTAGATTGAAGCTATAGTTTAAAATTTTATTTATATCGCAAAATAAATTTTATGAAATGACGGTTATTTTGTTAGGTGGGGCGGTAAACAATTAAGATTCAAGGAGTAAGTAAGTACTGTGTTAGGGAAGAAAGTGGTTTATCGACTAGCAAGCTAGGCGTTACTAATAGATTGTAATCTTCGCGTGCTTACTTCACCACTTGTCCTACGAATTCTCTTATTAATGACATATTGTTAAAATAAAGCGTAAGTTACGCGTTTCCTACTGAATGAATGTACTGCAGCATTGTGCGATAAAGAAACAGTGACGGCGAGTGGACTTCGTATATTAAAAACCCAACACACACACACACACACACACACACACACACACACACACACACACACAGGTGGATGCTCGTTAATGTTATTAAGAAAGTGCTACGTAAAACATCAATGTCTAATTACTTTACCGATAGAATATTTTTTATTACGAAAACTAATATTTAACAATCAAGTGTACTCCTGTTCTGAGAAACTATTTTGTATCCCCGAGTGGAAGTAATCGTTTTAACAAAATGGTTCATGCTAAGCCAAATTCACACATAATGTGGTTTAAACGACTGCCGTCCCTGTAAATGTAACTCTTCACTACAAATTCTGTGACTACATGAAGTTTCTTTGTGGTCAGAAATCATCAGCATCTCAGTCGATTTTCAAGTACTCTTGGACTAGTTTCAACGAACTAACAGTAGTCTTTCTCCATTAATTATTTCTTATGTCGAGTTAATTTCATTGCTTTTATTGATCTTTTAAATTGAAAAACTTGTACAGACCTAGACTTTGCGCAGGCATTTCTAATTGAGGCGGTATATGGACTCCAAGAGTAGAGAGTTGTTTTGTTGAATATAAGTACTTATTACTTCTGGTACGTAAAATTACTGCAATCCGCTGACCGAAAATCAATTATATGGTATCTAATTATGACCATTATTCTACTACTGCTACTGGATGGAGCTGGATCGCCTTGTCCGTAGATGTCTTCCAGCTATTTGTCTATATTCAAACGCTTGTTTAGGAATATGCGTGTGTAAAACGAGTTCCACATGGGACTTCCAATTTTGCTTGTATTCCTTTATTCTGTCCAGAACCGACTGTAACTAAAGGTCTTTCCTTATGTCCTCGTTTCGTAGACGATCTTTCAAATGACATCCCTTAACTGCTCTTAAAAATTAATTTTTTGAGGCCTATATTTTTAAAATGTCTTGCTTCAGGGGAGTCCATGTTTCCATACATTAAAGTCGGCACAGCCACGACTTATAGAACTTTAGCTGAGTCTTTCTCTGCGTTTTATTCTTCAATAGTAGTCTCGTTGTTCCACAGGTATAACTAAATTTATTTAAATTTCTCTCGATATCGTTATCCTTCCAATATGAGATATCACATCACAAATAAATAAAATGTGATACCTGCTTCAAACCACTATTATCAATTACAATTACATCCTACGCTTCCATGGACAATCCACGGATCCGTCGCCTGACGCTACACCTGCACTGGACGCAGGCTTTTCGTTACCCGGGCAGGTACTTTAGTATGACAGCTTTTCAACAAAACGAATTTCTGTGTTCTATGGAAAGCGCCTACATTAGACACGTCAGACCGCTCCGGCAACTCATGTGACGTTCGATGACGGTTCTTTCCTTTGCAAGATGAAGATTTTTTGAAGTTTTTTCAAGGTGTCTCGTTTAATGAACTTGGCGTCTGCACAAAAAAACGTCTTGCGGATAGCGTTAACATAATCACAAAATTCATGACAAAAGAATGTTTAAACCATGGTTTTCAACTCGTATACTCTATGAAGGAACTCTTGGGAAAAATTAAAAAGTCAAGCTTAATTCCCTGCTCAACTAAATGAACGAATCCTATATAAACTTCTCTATGAAAATGTATGCATCCACACAAACACTTAGGCCTATATGATGTGGAATTTCCAACCAAAATCTCTAGACACAAATAATCCTGCATCTCTCTCTCTCTCTCTCTCTCTCTCTCTCTCTCTCTCTCTCTCTCTCTCTCTCTCTCTCTCTCTCTCTCTCTGGCTCTCTCATTTACACGCGCGCGCGCGCGCGCACGCACGCACAGAAACACAGGGACAGGTATAATTCTTAAAAATATAATGTTTGCAAGATATTTTGTAGCTTTGAGAATACAGTTAAAAGTTTTAGTTTGCTTCCTGTAGTAATTAATACTTTTATTTATCTAAATAACTTCTCATTGGCCAAAACTACTTTTGAAAAATTTACTGTTACTCTGTTTTCCTTGAAACCGTGAATCTAAGTTTTTGTGCTGCGTTCTTTAAAGCAATAATTAGAGTTGCTTTGGAAGAATAATTACTAAACCATCCTCTAACTTACTCATAATGTACGAAATAATAACCTTCCACTTCGAATTTTCTTGTATTATTGGAAATTTGTGACAGCAAACTATCGGGAAATATGTGTCATCTATGTATACACAGCTACCGGTAGAAACTGTATCTGAAACCCGTTTTTTGCAGATTCCGAAAGATTGTGCACTAGTTTCACTTTGATAGCCGTGATCCCGTTACGGTTAACTGACAGTTACGGACGGTTAACAAGCACCAATACGATTAGCAACAGCTGAGGATCCGTAGCCTCAAACTTGGGAGCTTGGCGCGGTAGCCTATAGCTAAACACTTGAGCATATATGCTCACGCAAAACGCGTGCTCCCAGGACCTCCTCCGAAAGTTTGAGCAGCTCAGTAAGACCAGCACCGTCAGACCACTCATCAGTTTAAGACCCGGATATCATAATACAACTTTGGATGCTAGATATCCCGCGTCGCTGCGCTTAAATTGTAAAATAACCTGTAATAATTAAAGAATGTTATTGCCAATTTGTAGACTCCAGGTATCTCAATACGTTTAGTAAAGTTGGAACCATCCGTATTTTTTCAATTACATTCGATCCAGAGTATTTAATCGCATGATAAAATATTTATAGATCGCAGTATAAATAATATGTACCAAGATTTTGGGTTTTACGTTGGTTCCCTAATTTTTATAGAAATATTTTAAGGAGCATGTATACATATGGGTTTAAACTTTAAAAAGGGTTGATATTTTAAGCTTTCGTACTTTCAGAGAACGGAAAGTTTTAAAATGTCATAATTATTTCGGGGAGGAAGCTTCAAAATTCTGTCTTCATTCTTTGAGAACGGGAGTACTTCAGAATTCCTATAGATTTAATTGAGGGGAAGGGTTAAATTCGTTCCTTGTTCATTAGTAAGGACTGAGGTAGCTCCAAAATTATGAGTGCACTTTGAAGAAAAATAAACACATAAATATGGATATGTTGTTTCAATCGTTGGCAATGTCATTTTATAAATTTAAAACTCGGGTTTACTGTGGGAAAACGGGCGAGAATGTATTTACTACAAAGACAGAGACATTAAACAATTGTGTAGCGTCACTTACGTAATATGCTCAGTAAATATTTCATCAAATCAGATGTTTGAGTTCGTTTTCTTAAGACGTTTAAATGAGACTATAACTGGAAATTATTGCAGTCTTAGCAACTTAGTGTTCATCTAATACGCCAATGAATATTTGACATTCCCGAGGCTTTAGCACCAACTTATAATGGACAATATGTTCACTAAAATATTTCCAAACCAAATTTTAATATTTTATTCAAATTAGATAATCAAATTCTCTGCTTAAACCTTAATCCATTTCGTTGGTATAAAAAAGGCATTACCATCATCACCATTATTATTAGACCTATTATTATTATTATTGGG
Source organism: Magicicada septendecula (assembly GCA_034769895.1). Taxonomy (NCBI): domain Eukaryota; kingdom Metazoa; phylum Arthropoda; class Insecta; order Hemiptera; family Cicadidae; genus Magicicada; species Magicicada septendecula. The sequence goes on from CM068372.1 coordinate 145,270,050, forward strand.
CCGGACCTGTGGAACGCTTCATATTTTGGCATTCTTCTAATCGACATGCCCGAAATATATTCTTAGTGGGGTACGCTGATGAAATAGCAGCTGTTATCATAGCACGAGATGTGGAACTAGCTCAGATGAAACTAAGGCAGGTTATGCGACGAGTCAGTTTCTGGATGACAGACCACAGATTAAAACTGACAGCTGACAAAACAGAGATAGTGCTAATCACAAAGAAGCCAATGCAACCGAATGCAATCACAAGAGTCATGCTAAACCCAACATCTTGCCAATGCAGGTCGAAGAAGAAACTGTACAGACAAAAGCCGCAATTAAGTATATGGGATACTGCCGGACACAAAGCTTACGTTTTGGCCACAAATAAAACGGGCGACTGATAAGGCTGGAACTGTGATCGCGGCGCTGAGTCGAATTATGGCGAACACCAGTGGGGCGAAACCTTCGAAGCGACGGTTACTTATGTCGGTTACGCATTCAATACTACTTTATGGTGGGGGGATGTCGCCTGATGCACTCAAACTCGAGAAATACAGACGACGCATGTCAGCAGTGCAGCGAAGTGGCGCGCTCAGAGTGGCTTGCTCCTACCGCACGCTTTCGGAGTCCGAGGTTGTTGGCGTCGCGGTAATAATAACAATCGATCTGCTGACACAGGAACGGAAACTGGTTTACAAGAGGAAGACCCAACTAAATACTGTACAACCTCACAAGGAGGCCAGGGCTTTTACTATGGCTCAGTGGTAGGAAAGATGTACCAGTGACACGAAGGGAAGATGGACTGCTAGGTTCATAAATCAGTTAGCTGAGTTGACTGACCACAAACATGGCGAGATTAATTATTTCATAACGCAGTTTCTATTATTATTATTATTATTATTAATATTATTGCCGTCATCATCATCATCATCATCATCATCATCATTATTATTACTATTATTAATATTTATATAAGTTATATAAGGAAATAACCTTTCCTTGTTCCGAATAAGGAAAAAAATATCTTGAGGTAAATTCATTATAAATATTAAATGTATTATATACATCAAGAAGCGGACTGTAGCAGAAAGTGATTGAATTATATAAGTTAGTACAATACTGGTAACTTTATAAATGTTATAACGGTTGTAGTACTTAGGAGGTAACGTAATAGCCAAAGCGTACTTTGAAAGTAGAAGAATAATCTACAAAAATAGCATCACTTGAAACACCTGGAATTGAGAAAACGGAAAAAATCAAACAGAAAAAATAAGAGTAGAGAAATAGAAAATTGAGTTAAAACTATGAAAATTTGTAGAATAACAGCCACGTATGTCAAAAACGATTGAAAAGAATATTGTAATAAATTACAAAAGTCGTTGTACATTTACAAGCTGTAAATAAAGACAAAAATATTCCGAATTAAGTTAGGTTACTGAAATTACCTACAGTTTACACTTTTTTGTCTAAAAGAACTGCAAACATGAAACAGGAATAGGCATATGGCCATCAACATGACACAAGGGAAGCCAAAGAAGCTCGGGCTTTAGAGTCCACACATATATAAGTTAATAAAATGAAATAAAACAGATTCATTTATTTTAAAATAATAATTTGTAAAGCGTTGATTTGAAGTACTAATTTTTAAGTTATCTTATTTAAAGTACATTCATTCAGACCTATTAAATTGTTTTCCTTGAACAAACTTATTTGGAACAATGTATGCAGGATATGTAACAGACAAGACTTATTAGGTCTAGATCATGTTACCACTGCAAAGGAATTTGTTTGTTGTGTGTAATTTTACAAAGAATTTATTTACAAATTGTTGTCATTATATAATAATCGCAATATTTTCTTCAAAAATATGGGAATCAAGAATTCAAAATAACCTGGTATAAATCTTTATGCAGATTAGCCAAACGTTTGTACTCGCTTTCAAATTTTTTTTTTTATATTTGACTCATCGTGGAAAGACCATCAATCGTGTGCGATCCCAATGAATTGGCTCCTGAGCATTGTATCGGCGTGCAGAATGCATTACCTACGTTTGTACGGGTACTAGGAAGTTACGTTTGTTTTGGTACAAACAAACACTTTTTTTTAAGTGGGCTACACAGATTAATGAGAAATATAATTTAAGACAATTTTAGAAATAAGATGTGTTGATGTGGTGGCCGTAGAAAATTGAATGTGAAATAACTACAAAATAAAAGTATAGGCCTACTTTGTAACTTAACAATGTCTGAGAAGCATCTGAGTAAGAATCAATTCTCTGGAAATATGAACATTGTTTCTTATCTTGTGACTTTAGTAAACCGGTATTTTTCTTTATCGAGGCATCTAATATAACGATTTCTGTTATCAAAGATGCGGTATCGGCTAAATTTGCAAATTGCAACGGTAACGATTTGTTTGATTTGTGATAAACCATCGTTATACAACGATAAACACAGGTAACTGCAAGTTTATATAACGAGAAGTCTGAGGGCGCGTCCTTGGCAGACATAACTGAGTACAGTGCTACATCATGTGTGTTGGCAGCCGGTAATTTGCATACAGTTAGTAAGCGGGGCGTCACCCGTACAGATTGTGATCTCCTCCTCACATGCGTGTACCGAACATGAGATTAATCTCACGCTGTTAATATGCAGTATAGAATGTCTGAGTAGAACGTAATGGTACGATACACAAGTAGTGTGTGTCGCTACAGTCACTGACAGTTGAAATTCAATTACTCATATTTTCATAGATATTGTTACGACGGTCTAGTGATCGTCGTATGGTACAGTGGAAAAACAAAATAGAAGACACCAATTAAGTCACTAATCACCACCTTAATTATCACAATTAAACAGTTTGTAATAAACAAGATAGTCTCTTACAACAAATCAAATAAAAATTGTTCACACGCAATAAAAGTGTCAACTAAGAGAGTCGTCGCGCACAATAATCACTTTTCACTAATACACGCTTGAACGCACAGAGTAATCGCCCGACAACAACTAAACTAAACGGCAGGTGTGGGCTATTTATAGTCTGCAGGATTCTATAATATGCGTCGTTAACAAGCAATAGAAAATTCTAGAGCGCGCTGTTGGCAGAAACACTCATCGTTGGACTAGTTGAGAAGCTTGTCGAACAACATTATCGAGTGTACGACATTATTCCGTATTACGTAACACTGTCTCGCGTGTTAAGTGACCTGTATGCAGACATTACAGCTGGGCTCGCCGAGAAACATGGTTCTGTAATGGTTCTGTAATGGCGTAACAGTATCGTTATTGGTACAGCACTGTGTTAGCACTATTGTCTGTAGTAGGAGCTGCAAAAATATTTAACTGTTATGACGGTCACAATATTACACGGATATAATTTTGCGGGGCATTGCGACGTACTCGCTGCTGACACACGGGCCACTCTGTGGCGACACTCAGTCGCGCCCCTCAGTCGCTTCAGTCACTAGCTCGTGTGAATGGGTTGGCTTCAGAGACGCGCCACTCTCCTCTTGCTCAGTGATAAAAGATTGTTTCGCAAGATTGTTTTGGCTCATAAGTATGTTCTCAAGTAGTGTTTGCATAAAACATTAATTTAGAAGTCATTGCTCTTTTTCTTGTGTTGTAATTATGATACTCAACAGGTCACTTGTAGGAGCCATATGGGCTAGACGCAAATGTATACGACTGTTGCAGAGACTGATAATTTTTTATGGTGCATTCCAAACAATACAAAAGTTATTAAAGAAAATATTGCATTCATACTTACTCAATTATTCATGTATTATTTTTATATTATTATTAATACTGTAATAATAAAACTTTTTGTACAAGAATATATTTTTTATTATTTTTTCAATATAACACTGTTTAAATACTGTTAATTTAAATAATTTTTAACTTGTATATCTGACGATGTGTGTTAAATACTATTGAAACAGTGTTATATTAAAAAAAAATAATTAAAAATATATTCTTGTACGAAAAGTTTTATTATTATTAATAATAGAAAAAATATATATAGAAAAACTTGTTCAAAGCGGAATTGCATGGGACCGAAGTTTTTCTTCGGATTGCACAAGTTCTCGCATTATACAAAACTTAGACGTTAGTCAAATACTGCACTTCGTAGACCTTGTATAGGCCTATGTATTTTGTTTCTATTCTATTACATACACCTACATTTCTGTCATAATATAATTACACAATATAATGTCTACCAACTTTAGACATTTATGACTTTAGTTGTTTTATGAAGTTTACACTTTAGTTTAGTGCAGTAGGCCTACTTTATTATTATTACTGCTATTCTAATTTTTATTACACACTTTACTGTAGTACTGATTAGAAACATACCTGATTTATTTTTCATCAGGCTGTCCATTTCACTGAAGCCTGATATAAAAATATAACAGAGCTGTTCCCATGCTCTCCCTTTTACCATTTTGTTTGAATATTCATTGCATCTCGGGTCCCAAATTGCAGGTCTCTGTTCCACTTCAATTATAAATCGATCAGAATCAAAATCCGAGATGATAGTTAAAGTTTTTAAATAGTTTTTAGAAACAACAAAGTCTTATAAAGTTTAAAAACAATTAGTAAGAAAACTCCAAAATTTTATAGAAATTACAGTGTTAATACACGCTTCACAACACTACTCTGAACACTGCTGTGGCGCGACTGAAAGTGGCCCGTGTGCCAGCTCCAACGCCACAAATCGTCGCCATTCGTGGCGGGGACTGGCTTCTGCCTGCCACAGTCGCGTATCACAGTCGCTCGTGTGCAAGGGTACAATTTAAAACCATGCAAAACAACCGGACGCGACTGAGTGGCGCCACAGAGTGGCCCGTGTGTCAGCAGCCTAATGCAGCTCCGTTTCGCCGTGGGCAACATGTGAAGAGCCTACATAACGCTTGTTATGTTGTTCATAATCAACAACTGGATGATTCAGTGCAGAAAGTACTGGCAAATTCTAAGTAGCGCTGTCCCTTTCGAGATGTCCCTATTATTCCCGAGGCGTCTAAAATTTCCCGCAAATATTGTGCGCTGCTTGCTTACAAGCATATATAAAAGCCAACAAAGTGAGAGGTGTAGCCGAACGGCTAGCTCTTCTGGTTATCTACCGCAGACCTCTCCTTTCCAAAACCTCCAATAGCGCTCTGTATGCACTCAACAAACTCTCCCCAAACCTCGACTCCTTCCTGTATAAAATTAACTGGAAATACGCACATAATGGAAAACAACGCACTTCCCTAAATCCATAGCCACCTCGATCAACAGAACTACACGCAACACACGTAGACCTTCCTTCCTCATGAACCGCCTTCTAACTATAGCCGATGCACCTCCTCCTAGAACTCCTCGCCGCCAGCGTCATAGCAACAGAAACACTTAATTCTCACCTTCAAACATACTCAATCTGTCGTCCCTCCTGATCACATAAAATTTAAATCTACCCTAACTACACCTACTCTTTAGCCCTCTTCTTTGTGCCCCCCCCCCGCCTACCTTGACGCCTCTCTGTCACCTCCTTCCAGCTTTGGCGACCTGCGTTACTCGTCCCTGTCTTGGCCGCTCTCATGTATAAACTTTATGGCACTTCCATCAGCCACTCCCATTACCTATATGGGCTACACACTACATTTACACACAAATACGCACACACGAACTACTCTACCTCTTCCATCTTCTTCGCCTGCACTGGCGTGCGTCTCCTCACAACCTTCCATTCGGCTGAAGGGGGCTTGCCCTATATCAGCCCGAGACTTGTCCTTCTTGGACATGTCTAAAATAACACGAAATAAAGGTGTAGCCAGTTGGATTCTGCGAATTTCGGTGCGGGTTAGTATTCGAAAGTTTTGCGAACTATAAGGAAAATTCGCTGTAACTTTATTCAGTGTTATTTTGGGTCGTTATCGATGAAAACGACCACTGTTTAACATTGCCATTAAATTTATTTATGCTACGAACTGTTGAAGTTATTTAATTTAAATGACTTTTGTAATCGTGTGCTATGCATACTGGATAATCATATAAGTAGAAGAACTCTTTTGTGATGCCTGTATTTTTGTACAGGGGAAGGGGAAGTAGAAATAATATCGATTTCTTAATTCATTCAGCAATTTACACCACTATTGATGCTGATCCGCTAGTTGGCGTTGGATGCAGGTGGTTTCCGTATACAAAAATTACAATAACTTTTGTTTAAAATACAATATCTTCTTGGTTAAAAACAAAAAGCTTGTTTTCTATTTTTTAAGGGTATTATTATTCAAAATCTTCTTTAACACTGGTACAGTTGTTCAAACGATGCTCCATTGTCATTATCTCATTTTTAACCTTTCATTCCCCTTTGGCAATGTACTTATTTGCTATCAATATTTTTTCTGACAATATTTATGTTGTGAAACCTATTGTTTTTATCATCATACTGAACATCTGTTTTCTTCAGTGATTATCATTCAAAGGTAACATAACTGTTATACTTGTTTCTTTTCTTATTATTATCCATCCTAATATTGTATTCTAGTCCTTTTGTGTTTCTGCTTCCAATTATCTTAGTTTCTTATAAGCAGTGTTTGTTTATTAATTAGGCCTTAAAATGTGCAAATGAGTTAAAATTTTGAAACATCTACATATCTATTAAAATGATCAGTTTATGAAAATGAAAGTAGTGATCAGTTTGGTCATAAAAGTTTTGAGTATCTCTTTGTGGTGTTATCGGGACGTGAATACATGAATCATGGAGAGGGAATGTGGTTCTGTCAGATAGAAGAGGAGAACGGAAGGCATACGCTTAAACAATAACATACTTGACACATTCGGTAACATTAGAGAATAGCATAATTATAAAATATTCGTATAATTAATAGGGGCACTTACGTGTTAATAGTCGATGTGTTGATACATGCATTTACGCGAAAGGTTTTTTAGTTAAATAATCACTAAATATATTACAGGAAGCAACTGCGCTGTAAAGTCAACTGCCTGCAAAAAGTACACAAACATCAGAAGTTTCCATCCAGGAATTTCTACAGCATGATTCAATTCCCCAGACAAGTATCACGTACGAACGACGCCTCGATGTATCGACTTTCATTTATCGACACTGAGCATAACGATGCGAATCCCGTAGCCAGATGTAAACAGTTGTTCCTCCTAACTGAAGATGCGTTTAGAAAGGCAGCAACGTAATAAATTTAACTACATTACATCTCTAATATAGTTCTTGAAATCACGTTATTGTGTGCAAACTCACGGTTTATTTGTTTAAATTTTAAAATCTATCTAAGATTGCAGTCGTTTCAGTTTCATTCAAAATCTTGTACTCGTAACGATTACATGGAACAGGTAAAGAAGAGCTAAAAAAGTGTTACTTGAAAAGCTTGTTAATGTAACTTAATAACGATAATTTGTAATTTAATTTATTCCTCCACTGTATTAAGATCAGTGTCTAGGCGATGTCTGTAGCAATTTTAAACCGGTAATTGGATGACCACGGTGACCGGGCCCTGTATCGTAGTGTAAAGAGAAGCCTGTCGAAGACCCCAGAATATTCTCCACACCACCCGTCCAGTGTGACAGGTGTTGCCTCAGTCAAGGCCGCTCACAAGTAGGTTATAGTGTGTTCAAAAACACCAGAGATATGCATTAAGCTGCCGTGCAGAAAGGAGGGAAAGCTATACTGCACCTCTGAGCGACTTATAAAAGCAAGAGCATCTGGTGTTGTCAAGTCAGTTACGTGAGCGATTGTCCTTAGCGCGGATCGAGTGTTTGTCGCAGTATTGTGTGATGTGTTATCGTGTTATAAATTGTGTGGAACTCTATTATTTGACATTATCATTGCGTGTGGACAAATGTAAGTAGAATTATTGTACGAGTTGATTACGAATTATTAATTGTGACAATTCTAGCTGTGCTATTAGTGACTTCATTGGTGTCTTGTATTTTGTTTTCCACTCAAGGAGACCGTCGTAACAATATAGATCGCGCGAAACATCAGTAGAGTACAAAGCCTTTATATGGAAAACAAAAATCTTAATTAAAACGAGAAGACAGAGAACAACTCCTAGCGTGGGACTGATCAATTGTGCGGTACGACAAGGGCGCCCACTGTCGCCAGCTCTTTATAATTTACATACAACCTTTAAGTTAAGTAAAAATATACGAGATACATTTTAGTAAGTCTTAGCAGAGACACAGCGGTAGCAGAGAACATGTAGCAGCACAGACGGTATCACAAAAGATGATGTAGTACACGTCTTTATATTGGAATAAACCAGCGAAATACGCGAAGTAAAGTCTGAAACATAGATCACTCCGTTTTACAAACTGCCAAGCTTATTGCGAAGAAATAATGTCACCAGTTCTGGACGTAAACAGTTAAACCGTTTCTCTGTGACGGCAGTAAATCCAGTGATTAAATTTTACACTGCCTTCTGTAAACGCTAAATTTTGGCAGCAGTTGTGTGTATTCTGATTAAATTATACACTGCATATTCGTTCTTGCGTAAGCGCGTGCTGTGTGTGTGTGTGTGTGTGTGTGTGTGTGTGTGTGTGTGTGTGTGTGTGTGTGTGTGTGTGTGTGTGTGTGTGTGTGTGTGTGTGTGTGTGTGTGTGTGTGTGTGTGTGTTGACACATTGGCAGAGGGGCGTTCCATTAATGAGCCTTGGCCAGTGGTGCGTAATCCCTCCCAGTAATGAAGAAGTACAGTGGTTTGTTTCGTATTGCTGAATTATTTTAGGACGGAAACTGTAGCGTCTAAAAACTAGTTTTCCACAAATTTTTGTCCACATGATTCTTAATTATATTATCATGTGGTACGTGACGACTCAGTACATGAAACTCGCTATTTTATATGCGAGTGCTCTGTCTGTTCTCTGAGGTTACCTACCGGAAAGAATCATTTTAGAACTATCCGACTTTAGTCAGAAGTCTTTGTTCGCACACCACTGTAATTATAGAGACGATACAAACACAAGATGCTCTTCCAGTTGCAAGAAAATTATGATGTGACTGGGCCGGACTTACAGGTACGTTTGCTGGCCACTTACAACTTCAGTATGGAGAGTACATAATCACATGCGCAAAGAGAAAGCAAAAGAGCTGAAGGTATAGAATCATATTTTTCTAGCGATTTTCTAACGTCGGATAATAATCATATGATTATAATATCGGTATGGAGAACCATAGCGATTATGACTTCCTTGTTCTAAGATTTACATTTAAAATCATTTACCTGAGTTCGGTTCGATAATTTATTTTAAAAAATCGCTCACCCTCAAACTATTTTCACTATTTATAGATATTTTTGTTATTATGGGGTAGTCGTTTATTATAATGTCATTTTTTAGTCACTTTATTTATAAAACTTTGGTACTTTATTCTTATAAAGAAACTGAACTACGCAGATAATCATCCGTCCTCCTCAGCCGACCCCCATCATTAATGATATATTTACGCTTACATAGAGTAACAGTTTTGTCATATCTATCTTCTAAGATATCTTATCCTTCAAAATTAAATATTCGTACTTTACTTGATTTCAGCACAGCGATTTTCAAAAAATCACCACCTCCCCTTTCAACTATCCGCTCTCCGCTCTCATATACCATGTTAGAGTAGATTAATATGACTTAAATTTCGGGGCATGTATTTATTAAAATTAAGTACTTTACTCTTGTTAAACACAAGACAATGGAGATAAACTACTCCTCCTTGCTAACAAAACAACCTGGTTGCCTGGCAACAAAATTATTTTATTTTTAATAATTACTATTGCCAGGGAAAGTTTAAATGAATTTCTAAGTACTTTAATCTTGTTAAAACCTAAAACGTTGAAGGTAAAATACCCCTTCGCCTTAACCGATCTTTACCAAAATCAATAGGCATTGTGCCCTCTACAACCCGGGCACATATGTAAAACATTATTTGATTCCGTTTGAATTTGCGGTAGTTGTCGTTCGCCATATGAAAAATTCTACACACACACACACACACACACACACACACACACACACACACACACAGACACACACACACACACACACACACACACACACACACACACACACACACACACACACACACACACACACATTTTTCTTCATGTTTTGAGGGTAGTAGAATCAGAATCAGCCCTTATCTGGAACACGATTTTTTCGCGATCATCATACCTCCATTTTCTTACAGATCATGGAAGTAAAAATTACACTCGCAGCTCTTACAGACTTGAGACAGAGAGAAACTATACCTCCCTCAGCTACCCAAGAATGAGTTGTTTGCATAAAAAAATATTTACATTGAACATCATAAAAAATACCCAGAAACAAATTTATAAATCGAAACTCGGGTAGCTTGAAGTTGTACCAATTATTGTTTTACGTATTTACATGCAGGCTATCAGGTATGCAGGCTATACAAGTAGACTTAGCCAGCGCCTCGTACGTTATGTGTGTATTGTCACAGTTGTGTTGTGCGGATTGCAGGTCTGCAATTGGGAAGGGTACCAGAGTTTATGTTAAGTAATTAATTATTTATAATCATCATCATGCTATGCTTCAGGCACTTTGCCTCCAGCATCTACATTTGTTTATACTCAATTTTTCAGAGTTCCTTTGGATATTAACGTTTCCCAATGTTCTCTAATATTTAAAAATGTATGAAGTTTTACTGGTTTAATTGTTTGCAAATGGGTTGTTCATTAGTTTTATCATTGTTTATATCCGTCGACTATTGTTGGAAACCTCTATTTCTTTTCTTGTCCATTTTTATACAGCCTGCTACATGACTTATGATTTTCATTTCATTTGCTTACAGCCATGCTTAGAATCTTTACCGTATAAAACTTTAATATTATCTTCCTCATTACTTGTTTGTTCACAACTTTACAGAGTGCCATTTGTGTAATTAAAGCACTCTATTTTTTCATATTTGACAAAAATGATATAAAAATTATATAAATTCTAAATACAAATTATCAACTTGCTTACTACTACTTTCATCGATTCCAAATTTAAAGCTTACACTGCGTTTACACTAAAATTTCATTTTTCACTGACTAGTAGAAACCTCTATGTTAAATGCCACAACTATGTTATCTAATTCATATAATATTCAATATTCTGTGTGGATATTATCACATGGACACCGACAAAAACGAGTGTTATTACAAAATCTGTATCATAAACATTTTGTGAAAACAATATGGAAATCGCTATCCTCACTTCTTAAGGATTGCAACATAAGTGGCGACATGCTGCAGACTTGTCTTACACGTAAATTTATTGAATAATGTATAGACCCGTAAGAAGACTGAGATAGCATAGACATAATTAAAATACTTATGTAGAGATTTCGGCGTAACGATTTGTAAAATCATTATTTGGTCTATGATTGTAACGGGGTGGTGACAGAAGACCCAATAAATAGCTGTATTCGATCCGGAGTAGATGATGGTACATAAGGAAGTGAAGTCACTCTGTACTGCAACACCGGATTTTGTTAATACGTTATGAAGCGAAAATAGTTATGTCATAAAGAATCGTTATATTTTTCCGTCCGCCTATCTCTGACAAAATGTTTTGCTTTGTAAAAATATTCCAATAATAGTTTCCTTTGGTGAAATAAACTTGTCACTGTTGCCTGATAATTTTGTGCACATAATTATATACACCCTGTATAATTATCCTGTATAGGGGCCTGTATAATAGCCTGTATAATTTTCAAAAATTATGAACAGGGGAGAACTCTCGGTGTATTTTCCACAAAAGAGTAAATGTGTCAATTATTTATGAACACAGCTGTTTCTACTTCTTTGTAATTTGTCAAATGTTGGTAACAAACTAATAATTAGAGTTCTTAAGTTAAAAAAAAAAATTAAAATTTGATTTATGTCGCAAAATAAATTGTCTAAAATTACAGTTATTTTGTTAGGAAGGAGAACAAACCATTAAGATTCACGAAATAAGTACAAAAATAAAGGGTCTTGTGGTTGGTCAAAGCGAAGTATTTCAAAAATTATGAACTAAGGAGAACCCTCGGTGTATTTTCCACAGAAGAGTAAATGTAAAACACAGCTGTTTCTACTTCTTTATAATTTGTCAAGTGTTAGTAACATACTAATAATTTGTGTTCTTTCGATTTAAAAAAATAATTTAAAATTTGATTTATGTGGCAAAATTAATTTTCCAAAATTACATTTATTTTGTTAGGAAGGAGAATAAACAATTAATAACCACGAGATAAGTACAAAAATAAAGGGTCGTGTGTTTGGTCAACACGAAGTATCTTACCTAAGTGATTTATCGTTGGTATGGCGACTTGCATGCCATTAGCAATCAGGGCGTTACTCATAGATGGTAATCTTCGCGCGTTTACTTTCACCACTTATCATACGAATTCTCTTATTAATGACGTATTGTTAATACAAAACGTAAGTTACGCTTTTGCTACTGAATAATTGCACTGCCGCATTTTGTGATAAAGCAAAAGTGATGGCGAGTGGACTTTGTATATTTAACACGCAACACACACACACACACACATAGTACACACATAATACACCACAATCCACAGAAAATCCATCTGTGGAATGTAGAAATCGGATACCATTAATTGAAAATAGAAAACAAAGTGGTACATTATTTTAGGCGACGCTAAAGATTGTAGTTTTACAATTAAAAAGCTTAATACTTTAAGTTTGTTTAAGAAATTGATCATTTAAAAAAATTAATGTAACGTAATTAGGTTTTTAGTAATGAAAAACACTTTATTTTCCAGACTTTAGTAGTAAACAAAATATAAGTTATTAGTACACTACAAATCTCACAACATCCTACAAGATGCCATTTACCGATTCACAGTTTTAAAGTTATGATATGGAACGCGATCTTTACTTCTGGAGTAGTTATATCGTATTTTGTTTAAGTTAGTAAAGAAGAGGTTGCGATTGTCACCGGATCGCGTTACGTTTACACGGTGAAGACCGCTCGAGGATGAACTGTAGGAGTCAATAGCGGGTTCATAAAATGTATTTTTGCTATATATTCTGCTTCAATAACGGGAAAATCATGTAAGAGCAATCAGAATACTCGACCTTTGAATAACCGATTTTTTTCACGTGGCGGTGATTGAAAACTTAAATGTACACTCCAAAACATTTTCGAGTTGAAAGATTGAATCCAACTAGATGCGTGTAGAAATACTCTGGAGATGCTTGCAAATATGAATGAATAAACTACTGAGCAGACTTGCCGTCTGCATACATTGAAATGGGGACGATGTAGAGGTTGTAATAATTAAGAAATAAGGGTCAAGGTATTTTAAATTTTGTAAGGGCTTTAATGTGTACAGTATCTTCTTGTATTAATAAATATTCTTCGTTTGACACCTTAAAGTACAAAAATATTGGGTCTTCTGTTCAAGCGATGCAAATAAGTTGTTTATCGTATTACGTATGATTTTATGGTATTATTGCTTATATATTAGGTGAAGAGTCTAATCTTCGTGTGCCCAGCTCATCACTCGTTTGTGATGTGTTTTTGATAAAAATAGAAGTTATAAGTTCGTTTTGTAATTTTATTTTGTATTGACGCGTTTTAAATTTTGGTCACCAGAGCACAGTGGCGCTATCTTTATGTGGGGTACGGAAATTTTCACTCTAACCTCGTAAGTTTAAAGTGTTTCACAAAGATTTTTTTTACAAATTGCTGTGCCATATTGACGTTGGAATTTGATTTTACAAAATTTAGAACTCAAAGTCATAATCAGGAACCGGAAACAACTAGTAGGTGTACACTTTAACACAGATCAATCAGACTTCTGTGTAAATTTCCAGTTTTGTTTTTCGATTTCAGTCAAGTGTTTAGGGCTCATGCTGCTGCGTTTCTCTCCAGTCTGATTTCCCCCGGATATTGTGTTTCCATCAAAAAATACAAAGTTTGTAAAGAATTTATTAGACACTGAAAAGTAAATTAAAAATTATTTAAAGATTTGACGCAAACAGTCCGAGAAAGTAAAATAAAAGTTTTTAAAGTAAATAGAGTTTAACTAGGTCAGCACCAAAGACAATTACTAGGTACCAACTGTTTACTCTAGACAAAATATTGAATGTACATCTCCTCTGCATACAACCTTCCTGAAACTAAATATTTTCGTTTGATGCATGCGCTTGTGTAAGGAGTAAGGAGGTCAGTAGTAATTTAAAATACTTTTTCCAAAATATTTGAAACACGCCATAACGGTGTGTTTACATGTGAAAAAGTAATTTTATAAAAACGTATATTAACAAAAGATAATAAGAAACTTAATAACGTCTTAGATTTCAAGTAACAATCGAGTCTTTGTGAGTACAAGAATTGTTTTTGTTAAATTGTGTGATTTAATAAATCGTTACTTCCTTTGTTAGTGTAATTAGTAAAACCTTTTTATTACTGCCGATAAGTTATCGGTTTTAGGTAAGCTTGCAAATTAAACCGATAATATTTTATTTTCGCTGTGATAAACCGTTGTTGCATAACGGTAACACGGGTTATTTGCTAGTAATTCGTAGTTTATATAAATAATGTGTAGTCTGGGGGCGCGTGTTTGGCAGATGTTACTGGGTACAGTACTACATCATGTGTGTTGCCAGACGGTGATTTGCATACAGTTAGTAAGCGGGGCGTGGCCCTTACGGATTGTGATCTCCTCACATGCCTGGTTCAGATGTGCACCCAATACGAAACTAATCTCACTCTGTTTGTACGCAATATACGATGGTTATTCAGAAAGTAAGTTCCGGTTTTAAATATTACGTAAGTTCCGGATCGATGCCGTCACGCTGTTGCGCATGCTCGGCCAGTTTGTTGATTCGTTGGCAAGGCAACAACGCCATTTGTAAACAACTGTGCACTGAGTAAGCTTTGTTGGAAGTTCTTATAATTTCAAAGAAATACGAAACGCCCACCGCCTGTGAAAGTAGGCGTGTGATTTGCCTCTTGAATGCGAAGGCATTAAACGAACTGAAATTCACCGTCAGATTTTCTATGCTTATGGAGAAGGAGCAATGAGCGATTTAATGGTACGGAGAGGCGTATGACTTTATAATGAACTACGCGAAAATGTTCACGACCATGAACGAAGCGGGCGACCGTCTTTAGTGAATGACATGATGCGGGCCACTGAACCAAGGGTCGTTGATGACCTCGCTCTCCTTGCATTTTGCAGAAATCTCTCGTGCATTTCTTTATGAAATTGTGTCTCAAAAACTGAACTACAGGAAATCGTGAGCACGCTAGGTTCCAAAGATGTTCAAGGAACAACAGAAAATGATAGGGTGGAAAGGTCCATTGACATTTTTTACACGATCCAGACATAAAAGGGATGACTACTGAGCCGTATAGTTACCGGAACGAGGCATGGGTGTGGGCATCACATGTAACCCCTGAATCAAAACAATAATCTACGGCGAGGAGGCACACTTTATCGCTGGCGAAGAAAAAACTCAAGTCAACGTTTTTCTCTTGTAAAATCATGCGCACAGTCTTTAGGGACAGAAAAAGGTTTTGGTTATGGATTTCTTGCCTCAAAGCCTCATAGTCAACTCGGATGTCTACTACAGAACGCTTACGTAATTACGATCCAGAATTAGCGACCTGCGATGCTTACCCGAGACATCCGCATGATTCATGACAATGCGTAATACTCGACCACACCCTGCCACTGTAACGCAACATTATCTCACAACTTTCGCCTAGGAACAATTTGATCATTCGCCGTTCAGTCCAGACCTCGCACCAAGCGAATATCACCTCTTCAAGCATCAGAAATCCTTCCTTGGTGGCCAGCGGTTCTTAACGACGACGACATCAAAGAAGCTGTTAACATGTGGTTCAAATCTCAGGTGGAAAATTTTTGTGATGAATGTATACAACCCCTTGTGTCTTGCTACTAAAGGTGATTCAAATGTTGAAAAGTACGTAGAAAAGTTGTTTATGTCGTAAACTTGAAATAACAATAACAATTTTTTATAAATATATTCTTAATTTCTTTTAATACCCTATCTGGATACCCCTCGTACAGTGGCTGCGTAGGACGCATAGGCGCAGGCTTGAAAGAAATAACTTTTAAGCATGATTTGGTATCTCCTGTTTATTCATACTTTCATGCTGTTCTATCTATACTTTCATGCATGTTTCCTCTTTTTTCCTCAGTTCCATTCCCGTATACATACTGTTGATGGCCTCCGCTTTTTTTTCCAAAAATTGTATGAGTTTGAAAAAGTAAATAAAAACTTAATGCAAAGAAGAAAAATACCAAACACTGTAAGTTAGTGTTATCAAAGTAATGAGTAGATGTGTATTACTATGTTACGCATAAGAATAACATTGTAAAGTTCAAATGTAAATTAATTTCTAACAAGGACGTCTGAAGCGTGCAAGTTTTGGTGGTGTCCGCAGACTTGGCGTGTCAAATGTTTGTGACTTCACGGTATACTCTCCTCAATTATCACAGTGATCCACTGTCCGCAATCTTCGCGACATTCCTGTAGTCCGCAAACTCACTTTCCACACTATTGGTGACACTCTTATTTACATCTTTATTTTAGGTTTGTGTTTTGATTCTGTAAAAAACGTTGTCATTTGTTACCGGATATAACGATGATCTTATCAGTTCTTCATGGTATACTTCATAGCTTGGTGTATGGATTCAAGGTTGTGAATAAAAGTATACATTAGTCAGTAACAGGAACAGTGTAGTAGATTGACAAGTTAATTTACAAGTGATTAATAAAAGTCCCTGCTTAGAGCAAATTCTTATCAAACGTTTATCTGTTTATAAGGGCGTTCAATGAATATATTCATATAATGACATTTGTTACACGGACTGTGATATACATAAATTTTTTTGGAGGAAAAATGTATTACTGCTGTGATTTCCATGAAATTTGTGGTTGTTTTGTTTTCTCTAAGTCAAACTGAATCCTCGCAACAAATATCACACTACAAAACCAACTTTCTGCCGTTTGTAATTACAAGTAATGCTTTAAATTTGTAATGCTTTAAGTTTCTTTTATGTAGTGAGGTGTTCGTGTGGTCAGACATTTGTAGCTCCATTTGTGAATTCAAAAGTCACGTGTATAGTAATAAACGTGGATTAATGGTCTTATATTAGCTGACAAAAAACTCTAGCAAAAAACTCGTAAGGGTTGTCTTTTAACATTCCTCCTCTTTAATGTCCCCTATCGTGCCACGTACTGTGGATATTAGTACTTATGTTTAACATTAATTATTACCACGGTGGTGGCAATAGATCTATTTTTGTATATCTTATATTTATTGTTACAAAACACGTCAAAAGTATACGAGTGTCAGTGTTGAAAACTTTGCGGAGCGACATCTGTAGCTTAGCGGTAAAATTAAAATTTTTCGTGTGCTGCAAGATTTGTGTTTTATGTAAACTCCTGTTATTTTCCAAATCTATCTATAAATTTATTCATTGTTTAGAAGCTGTTTAAAATTGACGTGTGATGCGAGTTTTGAAAAACTGACAAAATCAAACATCGAGGTGTGATTCTTTGTTAAAAATTGTTTAGCGCCAACAGAAATTTAAAACGAAATTGTAAATGTCTCAGGAGATGCTGCGAGTTCAAAAGCAACGGTTTTTAAGTAGGCACTTGAGTTTAAACGTGATCGTACGAGCATTAAAGATAGCCCTCCTCCGCATTAAACGCCCAAAAAATGCAACAACTCCAGATGTGGCACCCATCTTGCACACGCTTTGTCACACCAAGTTCTTGAGTTAAAGTATGATGCACACGCTCATATGAGATGCCTATGATTTGAGCAACGTCAACCACTCCTCAATCTGCGGTCTTCCAACAGCCTATAAAATTTTTCAATGTAATTTTTTGTTGCACTTTTTGAACGTTGACTGGTGGAATCGTCTTCAGTGCTTGTACGACCACGTTTAAACTCGAGTGAGCCCCACTTACCGTTGTTTCTGAAGGCACAGAATCTCCTAACACATTTACAATTTCGTTTTGATTTTTCATTGGCGGGGCAGTAAACGTGTTTAACAGAGAATTCATCACAACACGATGTTTGATTTTTTGCATTTTAAAAACACGCGTGACAGGAAAATTTTAAACAGCTGTTAAAATGTGAACACATTGGTAGGTATATCTGGAAATTAACAGGTGTTCACGCGAAATATACGTCTTGCAGCACACGAAAGATTTTAGTTCTATCAATGAGCTATAGATGTCGCTCCGCGAACTTTTCAAATAACCCTCGTAAGTCTACGTGAATATAATTGTTATTGATGCCTAATAACTGCGGTTACTGGAGCCATAACGATCGACTTGTTGAGTCCTCGCGGGGCGACATTAACCCTGCGCCACATCACTTACATTGCAACAGCAAACCGCTGCTTGTTGAGGAGTTCACAGTGTTGCCCGCAATTGCAGTTTGTAACTATTCAGAATCTTGTTGATTGCATAGTGCTTTGCTCAGATAATAGTATTTCCTGAATTGTACTTTTATCACGGAGAGCAAGACTGGCGAAGACGAAAGTTATGTGGTAACACAACTATCAGGTCCGTATCTTGAACTCTCGCTCAGTTGGGGAGCGTTATAAGGAAAATACCCTACAGTACTGCGAAATACTAGACTAAAACGTAGTTTCAAACTTCACTACGAAAATTACTATTAATCTTACTCATTAATAAAAAATTTGTAAACTATATCAATTTTAAATACGACTATTTCTTAAAACAAAATCTGAATTTTCGAACCAAATAACATTTTTTCTTTGCTTACAAAAATGAGTGTTAAAAAAGTAATCGTCTGTCTCTAGGTCTTTGCAGAATTTTTGGTATTTCATTTTGATTAAGAACTCTCCTCCACTGAGCAACTTAATATCCAATGACTGTATCTGAAAGAGTAAAAGACAGTGACGAAATCGTATGCTTGTTAGAGAATGTCAGAAAATTTGCTAATTTGAATGGAATACATGCATTCGTGTCGTCCTTTGTAATCCTGTATATTTACTGGTATCAAAGTTTTCTAAATTTACTTAAAGTTTTGAACAACAATATATTTAAAGTTATACAACGTAACCTAGGATATAATTTAAATCATTTTGTTTTAAAAATCTGAATGGGATGTGTGCAAAATCTGTAAAGTTTCACTGAATCATACAACAGCCTAATATGTAAGAAATCTGTATGATTTAAAAATTGTATATAAATTTGTTATTTAATTATGCAGGAAATTAGTAGATAAAAAGAGAAGCTTTTGTCATGCACGCTAATAGTACTGTAACTCCAACCAAATTCTGTATATTTCGAACTGTTTCGCAATAACATATTTTGTTGCTGCTCACACGCCAGTTATTTATACTTCAGCAGATTTTAGTGTTACTACTGTTGGCTCTGTAGTCGGTGGTGATTCTAATTGTGCTACTGATGCAGGGCGGCTGGACCCGCTGTTTTTGCTGATTCAACTGCTGCACTGAACTTACTACCAAAAAGATAAACACGGTCAACGCTACACAGAAAATTGTGTAAAAGGGTGTTTTATGTGTGTGTGTGTGTGTGTGTGTGTGTGTGTGTGTGTGTGTGTGTGTGTGTGTGTGTGTGTGTGTGTGTGTGTGTGTGTGTGTGTGTGTGTGTGTGTGTGTGTGTGTGTGTGTGTGTTTATATAGGCAGCATTAACACAATTTCATAGACTTTCGCGGCCCGAGTCAGAAGTTAGCTAGTTGCAACTGTCGTTAAAACTATAATATAGTAATATTATTATTCGTTAAGTCTATATGCCCGTTCGACCGTAGCCTGATTTTTAAAGTCAGTCTCTCTGTTACTTCAGACACAGCAGTTTTAACAGGACAACAATGTATTCGTTAATGTATACTGTTGTGTTGTGCGTTGATTACAGCGTTATAGGAGATTGTTTTCAATAGCAAACTGTAAAATGTTTATTTATTTGTGGTGCGTACCTACTGTTGTAACTTTTTAACTTCGTGACTTGGTTATTATTATAACTAGTAATTATTTATTATTGGCCGTGTGTAGCATTATTGGACAATTGTAGGCCTATAACTAGGACAGCTACAGAAAGTCACATACCGTTGTTTCGTAGAAATATAAATAAAATTCAGTATTGTTTTCTCTGAGTTCTATTATTATTTTTATTGTTTTATGACCACAAACCATGCGATCCTCGTAAAAGTGTATATTTTATAAAAATTTATAGAAACATGTATATTTTTTGTACGTGTTTGAGGCTGTTTCGTATTTCTCTAAGGCGTAGGGGTCAAAGGCTGGTAAAGGGTATCGTACAGAGTTGATGTAAAGAGTGGCTCCATGAAAAGTAGATTACTGATACTGAGGAGTTAATCAGAGCTAGAGTAATTGAGTCACCTATACGAGAAATCATATTCCAGCGTTTTAGTTTGTGGCTCTCGGTCAGTGCTCTGAGCGAGTTGTAGCTGATGAAAGAAGATGCACCGGACTATTTTGGAACGTTCTGTTATGAGATTAGTTTTATTAAGCTATGTACAAAAATCTATTCATTTTAAATCGTCTTATTTTTGCAAAAATACCTTGACCTAATAATTCTATTACAATTAGCATTATAATAAAAATTTGTTTTATTATTGTAATATATTTTAAATCAATAACTTCGTAAAGTATTGAGTGTGGTAGCCACTTCCGTATATCTATTAGAGTGAAGAATACAATTAAGTCTACTTAATAAACGTTGCGTGTGTGTGTGTGTGTGTGTGTGTGTGTGTGTGTGTGTGTGTGTGTGTGTGTGTGTGTGTGTGTTCTTTTTCCTCTTTGGTGTGCAAGAAGTCATTACTGTCCTTTAATCATTATAGTCTGCTTTAAATTAAAATGGGATTTTGCGTGACGTAAGCGCGGGAGTCTTGGGTTGATTTCGTCCAATCAGTGTCTTGGAAATCGCCGCGGGTTGCCAGTTCTCTTCACAATCGTTGCCTGGAACACGTTAATTTCCGCAGTTGTGATTTTCATACGTGGTAACATTTGCTCGTTTTACTTGTGATTTTAGTTAGTTTAGTAGTTAAATTCAAACAGTCTTTTTAAATACTTTCTTATTTGAAGTTCATCACTTATATTAAAGCTTGTAGAAATAATACCGAATTTAACAATATCTGTAATTGTAAAGTAAGATTTTTTTGTTAAAGAAGCAATTCAATAATTAAACCGTGAATTAATGAAGTATGAATGACAAATAATTTAGTCCTAGCTTTTAAGTCTGTGTGCGTTCCCATAGATATCTATAGGAATAAATCTTATACTTTTTATAGACACACAAAACTGATAAAAATATATAAACTGTTTGACAAAACGTAGCGTACAACCTTTCTGAAAGCGGTCAAAAATTGCAAGTGGTGTTGAGACATATTAATTATGTCACATATTATTTGAAAAAAAAAAATTTCTTATAACTTGATGCCCCACATAGCCTTATAAATTTTCTTTCAATTTTACTTCTACAATTTGTCCCGTAGTGCCTTTAAAGTTAAAACATTTCAGAGTAAACAGTACGTTGAGTTAAACACTTTAGTCTGAGACACTGTATGGATCAAGCTACGGTCAAACACTCCTAAATTTTCAAGAAATATTATACATTACTTAAAATTTTTAAGTTACACAAACATATATATATATTTCTGTGTATTATTCTGTGTACGCATTTTCTTTGACACTGTACGGATTTTTAACATTTTTTCAAACTTTGTATTAGTTTTATAGCTCTGGAGTCCTAAAATTATTTTCATTTCAAAACTAAACATTATATTAAATTTTTTGTTTAAAATATTCTTTTTTTTAATGTACTACATGGATGTTTGCGATTTTTAAACTTTTAATACACTTTTTGTTCCCTGGAATTCAATAACTATTAATTTTCCAAAAGTGAACACTATAATATTCAGTACTTGGTCAGCATTTACCCTAAAAGAGACCGACAGATGCTAGCCAATTACAAAGGGTCGAGTTAAAGCTGAGAACGCTTTTTGCTCGTATAATTAGAAGAAGACTCCTCCATCAGCAGGATTCTGTACTTTTGATTTCTTGTGTCTGTGCATGTTTTAAAAATGTTAAAGGCTTTTTTGAGCCTTGACAATGTTATTGTAATAACTGAATTTGGTGGCTTCCTCTTAACCACATGACTTTCCCGTATCTTCAAATTTTCAGTGTTTCCTTGCTGTACCTGTTATCTAAACCTAAATTAAATCTTATTAATTATTTGTTAATCATTAATTAATTCTTTGCCAAAATGTAAGATACGATAAGCTATGATGTGGGAACTTTCAGTAAATTATGCTAAGTCTACTTTGGAATGTATATGTTAGTTGAACCATCCTTCGATGTTTTTCCAATTCCAATATGTTTTAATTATTTAAATTCGCTATTTAATTAAAGAAGGGGGAGATAAAATATTTTTGACCCGTTTAATATGTCACATGATAAGTGTAAATATGATTCCCTTATTTTAGTAACAGTTATTATTGACAATTTACAAAAAAATTTTAGAATACTAACATGTTTAACAAACAAAAGTAACCCCTTTTTACATCTCTACATAATTTGGAAGAATAAAAGAACTCTGTGACACCTATATTGCCTGACCGCATACTCTAAAGTAGACAAATCAAGTATCGTTCAAAAGATCTTGGCGTGAAGTAGTGCCACTTCGGATTTTCAGGTTTCCCCATTTTCGATCTACAAAATATCGATCATCTTCTGTACAACAATGTACAATAATCTATTAAAAGTTTAGATTAAACAAATTAAATTGTTATTACTGTTGCTAGGTAATAAATATTAATCTAAAACACTTGTAATGGAGAGGCGTCAGGGCATTAAGTCTTACTAGAATGTTTGGGCATTTTGAGAGTTTTAGAGTTGTCGGTTTTTTCTCTAAGAGAGAGAAACAGAGACACCAGACACTAGACAAGACTAGAGATACATAGAGCGAGAGAGGTATAGAGGAACAGATAGACAGACCGAGGGAGAGAGAGAAAGCGGGATAGACACACTGACAGACGATAGGCAAAGACATCAGGAAACAGAGAGAGACAGATTAGTAGGGAAATAGAAAGAGAGAGAAGTAGTCACACAGACTTAGATGCAGAGAGAAACACCAGACAGATAAATACAAACCGGGAAAGAGGGACAGAAAGCTTGAGAGGAAGCGAAGGAAAAGAGAGAATTGGCATATGGAGGAAAGGGAAAGAAAGAAAGGGACAGAGAGAGAGAGAGAGAGAGAGAGAGAGAGAGAGAGAGAGAGAGAGTCAGAGACACAGAGGGAGAAAATTCTAGAAGTTCCAGTGAAAATACTTTTTTGTTTATAGGTTCCCGAACTTGGATTTCTATAGTGGTATCTCTTAGTAAAAACCTCTAGGAAGACGGTCTTCAAGAAGTCCTAGGGGAACAGGTTCGAGAAATGACATAATAAATATTATTAAAAGAAATATGTGCAAATATAATTTCAGCTATTTTAATTTAGATCGTCAACGGAGAAATAAATCCCATGATGAAAAAATTAAATTTTATAGACGACACATTCAGTTCAAAAAGAGCGCTTCCAAGAAGAACTCAATTCTTGTTTGTGAAAGCCTAAATAACCTTTAAAATTTATAATATAAACTCACATTATTAATTATAAATATTTGTTTGAGTTTATAATGGCAAACGGTGTTGTGTACATTGTGTATAGAGATTAAAATGTTGATGTTTGATATTTATATTTCAAGTCCTGTACGTAGATTACCTAACTGTACGTACATAGATGACACGGACTGTCTGGAAGCAATCAAGCACACTACGGCATTGAAGTTCTATTTCATAAATACTACAGAATAGGGAAAGTAAAGAGCTAGAAACACACATCACTTTGGTTTGGAGGGAAACTTATTCTATACGACATGACGTCAACAGTTCTGACATAACTCGGTTAAACTATTTCGGTAGAGGGTGTAAATTCAGAGATTACATTTCCCACTGCTTTCTGCAAACGCTAAATGTTCCCAGCAATTGAGTATATTCTGATTAAATTATGTACTGTATATTCAGTTTCACGTAAGTGTGTGTGTGTTTTGACATATTTGCAGAAGGATTTTCGATAAAAAATTCGTGGACAGTAATCCCTCCGTATGCGTAATCCCTGCTAGTAAAGTATACGTACGGCAGAAGATTTGTTATGCCTCGTAGTATTTCAAAAGAAATATTTTAAAACAATAGTTGAAAGCGTTTCTGAAATATCAGCTTATAACAATTTTATATCAGCTCAGCCAATTGTTAGTGTTATCTTGTAAACCAATGGATCTTATATTAGAAACCGCAGTACGAGTACATAAACCATTTATTAATAGTGGGTGGTTTGTGCAGTCGATTATAAATCTTAATCTTTATAAGAGGCCTTTGCGTCCTGCTAGTAAAACTGTCATATTTGGATTCAAAGACCCAGAAGTGCCGATTTAGCACATTTAAGTTTAAGTCGCTACACCTTACCTAATCAGTAATGGCGGGCGTGAGAAGAAAGGGCGGTCACGTCTTAGTTTTTGTGACATTTTTTACTTTATCTTGATTTTATTTAAGCAACAAAAGTCTTCTTAGGTCTTAGACTACACAGGTTTGTAAAAATGGCTTTTAGGATGGAAACCCGTTCTTTCTTTATTTTGTATTTTAGTAAAATATTTTTAATAGATGTTTAATACTTCATTAGATACTTTTATTTTTACGTGCTTATGTTTATACTTGGTTAGAAAAACATACATAACTTAAGCGTTTACTCTAAACATTTTACAGAATAAGTGGTTTTAAGGGTCTGGTTAAGTGTCCTTCCGAGAGGTCCTGCCGTTAGGACGACAGTCACCACGTTCTATCGTTTAACTGTACCTCGAAATACAGGAAGAATGCTGGGGAGAAAGGAATTGAAATAAGTACAGCTAAAATTCCATACGATTGCAGCAATTTTAGAGCTTTTGTAAGGATCAGACATTGTATAGTTACAAGACAAGATCTAAGTAACATTTTTCCTCTGGAAAATGACCTTCTTAGATATAAATAAGAGCAAGATTTATGTCGGCCATAGAAGAACTATGGACATTTGATGGAACTTTCCAATATGAGAATACAAAATGAAGATGGACGTTGACGGCTATGTATTAAATTTGTGGCGTACTCCAATTACAACATTTTCAAAACTAATTATAGAATGCAAATTTGGCAAGTTGGCGAAATACTTAGAAGTCAAAGAATGGATGCGAATCGCGTTTTAGCGTCCAATCGAATTATTTCAAGTTGTTGTTTCGGGTAGAAACGCTGCAACAAAGTATCAAAAGAAAAGCGACTACACCAGAAAGACAGCCTGTCAGAACGTCGATATTGTTGAGGATGTGTGAAAACGATTAGAATGGAAAAAAAAGAAAATATACGGCGTATATCCTTCAAACATAAACATTCCATAATCCCAACTTTGTCAAATTTTGTTGCTTCCCTGCTATATACACTTTTTCCTCGAACGAGGCCTTTCGGTTTCGCAACCGTTATCAAGGTTGTAGGAAGAACTTTATAATGGTTGCGAAACCGAAAGGCCTCGTTCGAGGAAAAAATGTATATAGCAGGGAAGCAACAAAATTTGACAAAGTTGTGATGAAGACTGCTAACATAGAGGAAATAACTGATTCCATAATCCGTTTGTTAGCTGCATTCCTCTCATCATGTATCCAACTTTTACGAAGGTAATTATTTGGTCTTTTAATACGATATTCTTTTTTTAGAATAAAAGGAATAATGAAAATACAATTTAAAATACTTGGATACAATGAAACAAAAACTATTACTGTTTGTTATAACAAGCAGGTTGTAACCGTCAAGCATCGTATTGTGCAATAACATTGATAGAAACGATGTTTGCCATTCCTAAGCTCGTAGGATACTATTGGAATCATTTACTACGAACAATATTCAGTAATGTTATGAGAACTTCGACTCGCCGGGGTGTAAGGCCGCGGTCCAAGCTTGTTTGGTGCAAACGTTTGGACCGTTCTGCCTTCGACTGCCATCTTCAGTGCAGAAGGCTGCAAAACACTGACGACGGTTTCGTAGTCAGTGACCACTGAACTGTGGGTAATATATTGGACCACGGCTTTACAGCCTGGCAAACCAAAGAAACCGGCCGTGAAAGCCTCAGACAATATTAAGTAAATCCATTTAAGGTTTACATATTGTATGGTTCTAATTTCATGTTTACAAGGTTTAAAGTCTTGTAGAAGTAAGGAAAAGAAAACTTTTATAAACTCTGGTTTTCGAACTGAAGTTGTTAGGGATAGTAGAAAACGCGGGTGGCAATATATACCCCCACAGAGCTTGAGATTTTAGGCACAATTCCAAAACTTTAATACCTGAATATGCTTTATTCAGGCGTCTCAAAGCATACTCAATCATACGGGAAGACGCAAGAAGCAGATTCAATACTGTCATAATTCAGGAAGCCAGGAATGCCGAAGATTGTAGCTCAGAAGATAGCTTATTTGAGAAGTAGCAACAGATGCTGTCACAAAGATTCTGAAGAACCAGAAGACAGATTATTCCTTGCTGTCATAAATTACTAATAATACTGAGTCAGTATTTTAAAGCATACATTACACATCTTCATAATGTGCTACTACCGAAGATTGATTGGAATTTCGTAGACGCATCGTACCAGTAATAAACAAAAGGAGCAAAAAACAACAAACAGGAAAGTAAATATAAATTATTAAAACGGTGAAACAGGGCAAGACACATACTGGGTAATTCACAGACATCTGGCAAATAAAATGTGGGACACAAGCTAGAAGTGAGAAATTTAGTGTTGAGTGGCGAGTGAACTGATTCGACGTGTAAAAAGTTATCAGTAGTTGGAATAAAAAAGATTTTCCTATAAAGAATTCAGATTCAATTAAGAATGAGTGAATAATTAAATGAGATAAGAAGATAGATGTATTCATGTGTATTTAGTATAAGAAATCGATACGCTAATTACAGTGAACATAAATGGACTCACACGTCGTATTGTATTCAGTATACATAAAGGTACAGTATACATAATTAATTTTTTTCAATGTACAACATGATTTACGCAATATTTAGTTGAAAAGTCGAATGTGATATGCGCGTTATAAAAACTAGTTTAAACAAAAATTAAAAACTTTATTGTTTTAACTGATTGTGTAATCACCAAATCTTTTTTGGTGCTGCTCACTGTTGGTGAACCTAAGGTTAGCACTAAAGTAACGTGGTACACTATGATGACAGAAACGACCGTAGTCTTGCGCTTTGGTGGCGGGCCTAAAGTAAACGCCAAACATTTTGTCATCAGATGTGATCAAACGGCAAACGGATACATTACAGAATAAAATTATTTTGAATTTTTCAGTTATTCTTTTAATAGTATGTAAACATTCATAACATGCTCGTATTCTTAAAAATATCACTTTGCGCTTTGTTTACAGCGCACACATTTGTGGCAGCGGGGTAATTTTGGGCAGCTATGTGGGGAAAAGAAGTTTCAAACCTGGTAACACTGCTTTTACGCTTCAGCTATTTCGTGACGCGTTCAATCGATTCTAGGAGCGCGAGGTGTACGGGAGCGAGCCGGCCACTATAGTGCCGTATATGAAGATCTCGTTTCAAATACAACAACCACTTGTTGAAGATAATGGATGAGGCCTGTGTAAACAGTTTGTCATCTGCTTGAAGAACGTCAGAGACTATTTAGGACAAACATCAATTGGAATGTTTTTTGAAGCAGCTGTTGACAAAGCGAATGGGCTAGATACGATTGCCGTCGACCTTATAGGATAACGCAAAAAAAAAGAGATCTCGTAATTATCATCATCTACAACATGCATTAGGCGCTGCTGTAGGCTATATGTTCCTTCTACTCCTTCCCCAGGGGTAAATTGTCCCAAACGTCGTCACATTCTTGTTGTGTAATGTTACTCCGGCCTTCTTATTATAGCACTTGGTGGTTACTAATCTATATGGTCTACTAATTTCTTTCTATATTCTTTTATTTTATCACCTAGGACATGAATTCACTTCTTAATTCTTCATTTTCAAAGAAGACCTTTTATAAAATAAAATTTATTCTGAATAGTACACGATATCATTTGTTAATTTTTTTCCATTTCGTGCGCTTGAATAAACAAACTAACTACCCGGCAATTATAAAAGGTCAGTCCTACGACGTAAAAAGTGTGAACAATGGAGAACCCTTAGGTTATTACAAAAGGGTGAATGTGGTAATTAATCATGTACACAGCTGTTTCTACTGCTGCGTAATTTGTCGCGTGTTCAAATTAAACCAAGAATTTATGTTTCCTTCATTAAGCAAACACAATTTGAAATTTGATTTATGTCGCAAAACAAATTGCACATTAACGCTGCGACTTCGTTAACAATGCCAGTCGACAATCAACGGTCAAGAATAAATACGAAAATATAGGTTGTTCGCATTTGGCCGCGGCAAACTAAATGGTTTATCGCACTCTGCCCTCGGTTTGCATGCTATTAGTAAGCCGGGCGTTACTTGAAGATTTTAATCTTTGCGCGTCTACTATTAATTTCTACTACGAATTTACTTGTTAATGGCGTATTGCTAATACAGAATACGAGTTACGTGCCTATCGTAATACAAGTTACGTGTCTAGATAATTATATTGCCGTCTTTTGCAATAAGACCTGTCTAAGGGTGAATGTACTATGTAAAGCACAAAGTTATCGATTTTACTAAAGAATAATATTGTTACAAAAATTACCAGAGCATAATTACGAGAATAGAATGTCGTTCTTCCAAGTGGTATAATATTTAGTGATTAATAATTCGGGGACCAAGTGTTGACAAAAGCTCTCGAAGCGGAGCAAGTAGCCATTGCTTAAACAGGAATATAACTCCAAGTAGTGCCTACTGTTATTTAATGAAGGATCAGAAATTGAAGTGGTGGAATTAGCTCTGCCAGCATTCACGTTCTATAAGACATTGGTCGCATAACCGCTGAGTGTAAGTGTGTGTTACTCGAAGACAAATAAAGGTTGGGTTTCTTGAAGGTTCCACTGACTAACCGGAGCATACTCGTAAGTAAAAAAAAACCCCTACAGAAAACTGTCCTGTCTGTAGAGAAGAAAGGACAGCACTTTATCTCGCAACCTTGTATAGGACTAATAACCTAATAACGTATGAAGGTAAAATAATCTGTTCAGAATCAAGGCAAAGAAATTGCCGGACGGATTGTCAAGAGCAAACTTGGCGAGAAAGGCTCGCCCGTATAGAAGAGAGATTAGGAAGTAGCGTAGAATACCAAAGTTTGAAGTGGCAGAAGAAGAAGAAGAAGAAGAAGAAGAAGAAGAAGAAGAAGAAGAAGAAGAAGAAGAAGAAGAAGAAGAAGAAGAAGAAGAAGAAGAGGACTAATAACCTAATAACCTATGAAGGTAAAATAATCTGTTCAGAATCAAGGCAAAGAAATTGCCGGACGGATTGTCAAGAGCAAACTTGGCGAGAAAGGCTCGCCCGTATAGAAGAGTACCAAAGTTGCGTAGGAAGTAGCGTAGAATACCAAAGTTTGAAGAAGAAGAAGAAGAAGAAGAAGAAGAAGAAGAAGAAGAAGAAGAAGAAGAAGAAGAAGAAGAAGAAGAAGAAGAAGAAGAAGAAGAAGAAGAAGAAGAAGAAGAAGAATGAACTTATTGGAATGATGTGGGAGGATAAAGTAAGGAATAACTGCAAATGATACGAGACGAGACGAGAGCCAGAAACTCAAGAGTGTGAGAAGAAGAAAGATGAATTGGCTTGTGCAATAGCTGAGGTAAGACTGTCTGGCGCCAGCAAGAAGGACCAGTGGTGTGAGGAATAGTGGGAAGGTGATGTGCAGGATGGTGGATTCAATTAAGATTGGAGGAGCATCTCAAGACACCTAGTGGGTTACCCAAAACCTGGGAGAGATAGCATTAGAGGAGGACCTGATAGAAATTAACATCCTAAACAAGAATACAGGCACCGGTTATGAGTGGTTGACTTTACCCACAACACACACTACGTGACCGTAACACTTAATTGTTTTGTTAATTTTAATAATAAAAAAAGTATATCTGAGCATGCTAACATGACCAATTTGGTTTTCACGAAAGGAAAGAAACGAGAGAAGAGTTGAGTTGAGTTTGAGGAACAAACCCTTGAATTGAGGGTATTTCTATAAAAAGGTTAAGAAAAGGCAAAAAACCTATTTACGTTTTGTCGACATCGAATAAACGGTTGTCAGTGTGAAATGTGGACAATATCTGAAGTCTTCAGGAAAATAGGAGTTCAGTATAGAGACAGACGACTCATTTGTAACCTCTAAAACAATTAAACTACTGTTATCAAAACCGAGAATAAGCAAGAAGAAGGAGCTATATGAAAGGGCTTAAATAGGGATGCGTCCTATCTCCTGTACTTTAGTGCCCATATACAGGAAGCATTGAGTAAGATCTAGGAAGACATAGATATTGGGAGAAAGATACAAGGAAAGAAAATATACATGATTCGGTATGCAGATTATATTGCTATAACGACAGAAAGCGGCGTAGATCTTATGCTCATAATGAAAAGGACGGAGGACATGATGAGAAATAAATGCAATATGAGAAGTAATAAAAGGAAAAGTAAGGTAATGGCTATGACACTACCTTCTAACTCTACAGAGAGCTATATGCAAAGAAAAATTGCGGCCCCGTTATATATAAAAATTATGTAATTTAAAAAAAAACAGAGAAACAACAGTAATTTTAACTCTATTAGAAATACAGGCACCCACTGGAAAGCTAAGGTGCTAATAATAAGTAAAATAATAATAAACTAGAGGACTCCTGAACTAGTCTTACGATTTAATCATCTGGAATGTGATACTGAAGTTAAATGGTTGTGCTTCGCGGTTTTGTCCAGTGGACTTACAGGGATAGTAGCCGTTCTTTTTTAAATAGTTTTTCTATAGTTGAGTCATACTTTGTAGGTGGTAGTGGTTGAAGTTTCACGCTTGTTCGTGATCGAGTCTCGAGTAGGCTTAAGTTAATATTGTAATTTACCTTACACCAGAAGACGACCACATATATTTTAGTGATACAAACTTTGTGCGGTAAATTTCTAACAATGGTAATAGTCCGACGTACTCATTCAGATAATGTAACACTAATTTAAAAAAATATACACAACAAGGTCAGATGGGTGAGGATTTGTAAAAACAAGAAAATACCGTATCGATTAAATCTGTACGTACATAGAATTGTAAAATGTGTCAATTTTGCACATAAGATTAAACGGGTTTATGGTTATATTTTAATATTACTTTTATAATTGTTAAATTGGTACCGTAATAAAAACGGATTTCATTCATCCGCGTGATTGCGCACTGTTAATTACTATTCATCACTGGGAGCGTCCAGAGTACAGTTTACACAATCACACGCGTTAGTATGCAGAATTTAATGTAGACTGGATACACACAATTGCTGCCAGTATTTACCATTCCTGTTTACAGAAGGCAGTGGTAAAGCTGCCATTGATTTTGACGTGAACGTTATAATATAACAAAAATTTTTTGTTTCTTTTGTAATGTGCTAGCTTGTGTACTTGTAATTGAAAAGAAGAGTGTATTTCAACAGTGCCTGCGCCTCCAATAGCGCGTACCCTGTATAAATATTGTTACGACGTTCGCACGAGTCCTGGCATGGCCGGTACTAGTAGAAGGCCGGAACATTAAACGTGGCAACGTTGCGTCTGATGCCTATAAGCATAGTGTAATAACATAGCTAAAGTGAACATGTTGTATTTTGATTTAATTTTATAGCATTACTAAAATCATGAGTAGACTTATTAATAGCTAAATCTAAATTGTAAGTCTGTGCGCACTTAGTACTATACGTTTAGGTTGAAGAAATTAGTGAACCAATTTTGTCGAATTATTGAATTTCAATCATATAGCTAATTCATTATATGAGTTAATTATTACATTTCTTAAATAATATAACAGTATTTTATATAATAAACTTTTAATCTGCAAAAAGTGAAGAATTATAAAACTGCTGTTAACCGGCAATTAAAAATTATGCGATTTAATTATTGAAATACATAAATTCAGAGATCGTCTAGTAGGCCTCAAAATATCAGCTGGGCCACGTTTTATGTTCCGACCTTCTACTAGAGCCGTCCATGGTCAAAATAACAGCGGAATACAATAATTGAACACCAGAGAATTTGTTACAAACAAACTTAATTACAGTTCCTCAAACGAAGATGTACACAACAATTTATCAAGCTGAACTCGTATACAAGAATTTTCCAGGTTTTCAATTCTTTTCAATACCCCAATAGATAACTATACTCAGAAATACAAATTTCCATACGCAATAATTATCACTCATCACTTTACACTAAATAGGCCTACCTCTGATAAGTAACATGCACCGATACACAAGTCGTAACAACTGTTAGTAATAACAAGCCTCATAGCTTCGGTTTCCAATACGCAACAAGCAGCTACAACTGACCCGCCGTTATTTATACTCCACCAAGTTTGCAAGATTATTTCACGGCCTTGTAAATGGTTGAAAAATAATCTATCAGCTTCTGTAAAGCGTAAAATCTCTAGGTTACTCGAAACTGCCACGTTAGACGACTTTGTAAATATCGCTGTTACTCACAGGCGTAGGAATATCAACCTAAAAGTAATGTCTGCTGCGTACACAGGAAATGCTTTGGCGACCAAATGATTCTCCAATTGAGACATCCCTCTATACAGGTCTCTTCGAAAATAAAGTGAAAGTATAGCGCCTTGCCCTTGGGGGATAGAAGATAAAAAAGCTAAAAGATAATTAACAGCTAGCCAATCTATTAATTGTGTAACATAAAGTGCAGAGGACAATGGAAACGAAATCCACTGCCTTAAAGATCCTTAGGATATTCAGACTAAGGGAATGCAAAGTCTGCATAAGGATTGCTCTTAGTCTGTGATCACGCAATGTTGTCTCTAGACAATAGACATTCCAGAGGTAAATTTACCCTCTTTCTCGGATCACTTTTTCTATCACTTATAAGGAAGAAAGTTATACTTTCTCAGATCACGTTTTCCATTTATTCAAATTGAAATTTGTGAAAAACGTCAGGGCATCTATCAGGGTACGCATGTCAAGGATAGAAACATGTCCAGTAAATAACGTAGTACACATGTGAACATGCCTTATTTTTCATATTGAAACACGGAAGGAAATAATGTCTGCTGCCAGCAAAATAGATGGATAGATTTATGGGAAGAGAGCTGGATGAAAAAAGAATATTAAACATAAAGAGGTAGGATTTAGTACATACTGGATTATAACGTATACGTGAAACTGGAAAAGAACGGTATCAATTTGATAAAGAAAACGTTAAGGTTGCGGGAGCGTTGTACGTTTGTTGAACAAGATAAGTAAAAAAATTAACGTACAAAAATAATTTAATAATAAACAACTTCAGAGACGCTAAAGTTTCAGTTCAAATTCCTTTACAGATAAATATTAAAAAACGACGCTAATTCAATTTTGTTAATTTAATTCCTTTTTATTTTTAAAATTTAAGGGTAATTTTGTAAAATATGGTATTATAAAAGTACTTAGTTCTTATACTGAAAATAACATAATAAACATTCGCGAAAATAGCAAGAAAACAGCGCAGTAGTATAATATATTTATTTAGCCAATGCCTAGGCTAGTAGGCCTACCAGTTTTCTTACGACCATGCATGAGGCAGACTTCGTTTAAACATAAATACCGTGTTATAAACCGGAACCAACTGGACACAGTCATGTCAGTTGTAGGATAACCTTTAAAAATATCGGTATGGAGAACCATACATGACTTCCATATTCTAAGATTTATATTTAAAATCATTTTCGAAATGAAATATTACCATAGAAACTACTTCTTTCTACTTACTGCTTCAGCCTTAACCACAGTACTGTGGTCACTAACGTATACCACCTCACGTTATCGCACTCGATTTTCACTGATGATGGAAGTCGATGGCATTGCCGAAACGTTTGGTTTTGTAGAAAACATTGGACTACGGCCAAATATCCCGGGAAGGAATTTTAACAAAAACTACTTCTTTGTTGCCGATAACGTTGTACACATATATATAAAAAAATGCATAAAATTAATGGCTTGTATAAGTTAATGATTGATCTCCATTAAGTAGTGCTCAAGTTTCCAAAGTTTTAGTATTATGATGTCCGTAATTAAAACATCAGAGCAGGTTTAGTGTGAATGAGGGTACACTGTGGACAAAAATTTTCAACATTTCCTATTGAGCGTTGCTTAGAGTAAAGCTGCGAATCTACAGTGTATGTTTCACAGAACAAACACGCGAAAAAGAAGGAGCGCTCCGAAGTCACTCATGGGCCCTCAGCATCTTTCAGAGGGTTCATTCCCTAAAGACGAAAAGTCTGTCTATGAATCGTTCCTCTGTAAACACGTGCAGTTACACTGCCCAGCGATCCACAGGAAGCAAATTGATGTCCATTTTTTCGGCTTGCACGCGTTATGTTGGTGTGGGTTTCGGCACTTTCCATTTAAAAAGCGTGCAAATGTAAGAAAATAAACATGAGTGAGGCCAGAAATAACGTGAATTGTGTGTGTGTGTGTGTGTGTCTTACCTGCCTTTCTATTGCTGTAGGCATATTAATAAAATGGACACGTAAACATTACATAACTGATATATGCTTACCTGCCACGAACGATATATTATTTTATACATGGAGGAGTTCAGTGACATACACACGTACAGAAGAATTATATATATAAAGATATTAACTCATACATAATTTACATTAAAATGAAAAAATTATACAGTAATTTTATTGCCTGGCAACAAAATTATTTTATTTTTAACAATTACCATTGTTTGAAAAAGTTTAAATGAATTTTCAAGTACTTTACTGTTGTTAAAACGTA
The DNA here is from genome assembly GCA_034769895.1 of Magicicada septendecula. Classification (NCBI taxonomy): domain Eukaryota; kingdom Metazoa; phylum Arthropoda; class Insecta; order Hemiptera; family Cicadidae; genus Magicicada; species Magicicada septendecula. Next base: position 145,305,045 of record CM068372.1, read on the forward strand.
AAAGGTTGCAGGTAAACTACCCCTTCCCCTTAACCGATCTTCACCAAAATCGAAAGTCCTTGAGATCTCTACAATTCAGGGACGTATGCAAAAAATTATTTGATTCTGTTTGAATTTGCGGCTGTTATCGTTTGCCATAGAAAATACGCTTGATAAAAAAATGTTGCTGGTAAACTACCCCTTCCCCTTAACCGATCTTCACCAAAAACAATAGGTCTTGAATACTCTACAAATCATGACACACACACAGACACTTTTCGAAAAAAGACTTTTTTCATGTTTTGAGTGTAGTACAATCAGAATATGCAATAATCTCGAACACGATTTTTTTTGCCATCACCATACTTCCATTTCCTTAAGGAATATGAAAGTAAAAATCTACAGACAGACACACAGACACTTTTCGAAAAACGACTTTTTTCATGTTTTGAGTGTAGTACAATCAGAATCTCCAATAATCTCGAACACGATTTTTTTTGCCATCACCATACTTCCATTTCCTTAAGGAATATGGAAGTAATATGTGAGCTGTACAGTATAACTTAAAAGTTCCTAGAAAAATACAATCATCTGACAAGTACTTTGTTACCAATGCAGGACATCAAAGAAGGTGCAAGCAGAAGACTCATTAAAATGAACAGGTTCGAGTGACAGAAAACATGATTGATACAGAAAATGAATGATACAGGACATAATTTAGTTCAGTTGGAGGAAATTTATTTAATATCAGTTTACTATCAGTTTATTTAAATGCATTTATGACATTTCATTTTTTTAATTAAAATATGTTTTTATTTACATTTCATTTTTCTTCCATATTCCTTAAGGAAATGGAAGTATAGTGATGGCAAAAAAAATCGTGTTCGAGATTATTGCAGATTCTGATTGTACTACACTCAAAACATGAAAAAAAGTCGTTTTCCGAAAAGTGTCTCTGTGTGTGTCTGTCTGTCTGTGTGTCTTCTGTGTGTAGATTTTTATTTGGCAAACGATAACTGCCGCAAATTCAAACAGAATCAAATACTTTTTTGCATACAGCCCTGATTTGTAGAGTACTCACGACCTATTGTTTTTGGTGAAGATCGGTTGAGGGAAAGGGGTAGTTTACCTGCAACGGTGTTTTTTTATCAAGAAAATTTTTTTTTTGGCAAACGATAACAGCCGCAAATTCAAACAGAATCAAATAATGTTTCGCACACAGCCCTGAATTGTAGAGTTCTCACGACCTATTGTTTTTGGCGAGGATCGGTTAAGGGAAAGGGGTAGTTTACTATTACGTTTTATGTTTTAACAAGAGTATTTCCTATGGCAAACGATAACAGCCGCAAATTCAAACAGAATCAAAAGATTATTTGCATACAGCCCTAAATTATAGAGTTCTCAAGACCTATTGTTTTTGGTGAAGATCGGTTAAGGGAAAGGGGTAGCTTACCTGCAACGTTTTTTTAACAAGGGTATTTTTTATGGCAAACGATAACAGCCGTAAATTCAAACAGAATCAAATAATTTTTTGCATACGTCCCTGAATTGTAGAGATCTCAAGGACTTTCGATTTTGGTGAAGATCGGTTAAGGGGAAGGGGTAGTTTACCTGCAACCTTTTACGTTTTAACAACAGTAAAGTACTTGAAAATTCATTTAAACTTTTTCAAACAATGGTAATTGTTAAAAATAAAATAATTTTGTTGCCAGGCAATAAAATTAAAATTTTTTCATTTTAATGTAAATTATGTATGAGTTAATATCTTTATATATATAATTCTTCTGTACGTGTATATGTCACTGAACTCCTCCATGTATAAAATAATATTACGTTCGTGGCAGGTAAGCATATATCAGTTATGTAATGTTTACGTTTCCATTTTATTATTATGCCTACAGCAATAAAAAGGCAGGTAAGACACACACACACACACACACACACACACAATTCACGTTATTCTGGCCTCACTCATTTAAATTTTTGCACGCTTTTTAAATGGAAAGTACCGAAACCCACACCAACATAACGCGTGCAAGCCGAAAAAATGGACATCAATTTGCTTCCTGTGGATCGCTGGGCAATGTAACTGCACGTGTTTACAGAGGAACGATTCATAGACAGATTTTCGTCTTTAGGGAATGAACCCTCTGCAAGATGCTGAGGGTCCATGAGTGACTTCGAAGCGCTCCTTCTTTTTCGCGTTTGTTCTGTGAAACATACACTGTAGATTCGTAGCTTTACTCTAAGCAACGCTCAATAGGAAATGTTGAAAATTTTTGTCCACAGTGTACCCTCATTCACACTAAACAAAGAAGTAGTTTTTGTTAAAATTCCTTCCCGGGATATTTGGCCGTAGTCCAATGTTTTCTACAAAACCAGACGTTTCGGCAATGCCATCGACTTCCATCATCAGTGAAAATCGAGTGCGATAACGTGAGGTGGTATACGTTAGTGACCACAGTACTGTGGTTAAGGCTGAAGCAGTAAGTAGAAAGAAGTAGTTTCTATGGTAATATTTCATTTCGAAAATGATTTTAAATATAAATCTTAGAATACTGAAGTCATGTATGGTTCTCCATACCGATATTTTTAATTAAAATATGTTTTATTTTTTATTTTAGTGTGCATAAATATATTGTGAATACTGGTATTTTTTTTATTACCCTACCCCTGCTCGCAATCTACGATAGCTGTTTTCAATAAGTATCATAGTTTTTTTTTAATATATGGGATCCCTATATATACTTACGCGTGCTCTAGCGTGTTTGAATTATGTACATTTTTATCTACTGAAATCATACAGTAACAGGCATTGTTATTATCCTTATGTAGCAATTGGCAATTCTCCTGTGACATTCTTCTGAGAGTTCCTATCCGTTTCGAATGTTGGTATCATACAGGCTGTTTTAACTTTCTGTACTGCTGCACGGAATTAGTCAGTTGTATTCATGCCAAACCAGGTCCTTATATTTCTCAACCTTGAGATTCTTGGTCGTCCAACTCCTCCCTTTCCAAGTACTTTTCCCTGTGTTAATAACTTCCCTTTCTTTCTTCATCTTTCTAAGAACTTCAACATTAGTTGTATGTGCTGCCCATGAAATGCTCAGTATTCTACGGTAGAGCCACATTTCGAGAGATTCTTAGTTGTGGCTTAGTCAAAGTCCAAGATTCTACACCGTAGAAGAGGACCGAGAATACGTAGGAACGTAGAAGTCTCATCTTTGTGTTTATTGTTAAATCGTGACTTTTGATTAAACTGCTAATCCTAGTGTACGCTGCTCTTGCCGTTTCAATTCTACTCTTTATTTCTTGAGAGTGGTCCCATTGTTAATTGATTGTTATTGTTAATTGTAAAATTTCTTACACGTTCAACTGTCCTTTGGTTTATAATGTTGCTTACACGTTCAACTGACCAGAATGGTTTAATTATAAACTTTCTTACACAAGAGGAGTGTGACACTTTTGTCCGATGACAACAAGACGGAGATTAGAAAATAATCATTTAATGATTTAAATTCTCCTTGAGAAATGCTTCATGAAAGACGAAAATTTTCTCTGTAACCCAAAACAAACGGCAGGCGGATAGAGAGGACAGGGTGCAAGGTGCAAGGTCGTAACCCTCCCACTTGCTGACATCAGCACTTGTGTGGGTTTAATGTTGTGTCTCCTACATATCGTGGGGTTATTGGGTAAATCTACACAAGTCCAATCATGTGAATTTACAGAAAACTGAAATTAAAGATTTTCAATCATAAAACTAATTTTCAATATTATTTTTTACTTCCATGTTCCATAAGGAAATGGAAGTATGGTGATGGAAAAAAAATCGTGTTCGAGATAATTGCAGATTCTGATTGTACTACCCTCAAAACATGAAAAAAAGTAATTTTTCGAAAAGTGTCTGTTTGTGTGTCTGTCTGTGTCTATCTGTTTGTCTGTAAATTTTTTTCTATGGCAAACGATAATAGCCGCAAATTCAAACAGAATCAAATAATGTTTCGCATACAGCCCTGAATTGTAGAGTTCTCAACACTTTTTGTTTTTGGTGAAGATCAGGTAAGGGAAAGGGTCGTTTACCTGCCACATTTTATGTTTTAACAAGGGTAGTTTTTTCTATGACGAACGATAACTGCCGTAAATTCAAAGAGAATCAAATAATATTTTGCATACGTTCCTACATTGCAAAGTACTGAAGGCCTATTGATTTTGGTGAAGATGGGTTAAGGGAAAGAGGTAGTTTACGAGAAACATTTTATGTTGTAACAAGAGAAATGTTTTCATGACGAACGATAACTGCCTTATATACAAACAGAATCAAATAAATTTTTACATATGTGCCTGAGTTACAGAAGACTCAAGGCCTTTTGATTTTGGTAAAGATCGGTTACGGGGAAAGGGTAGTTTTTGTTGTAACAAACATTTTTTGTTGTAACAAGTGTAAAGTACTTAATTTTGATAAATAAAGTATCCTGATAAGAAGATCTTAATAATCCACTGTAGAACTGTAGAAACGTAGATGAAATATCTATAAATGAAGAGGCTAGTTGAACGGGGTGGGTGTAATTTTCTATAAATGAAAATTATAGTTGAAGGCGGAGGAGATAATTTTTATATGTGTACTACGTTATCGGCAACAAAGTAGTAGTTTGTTGTTAAAATTCCTTCCCGGGCTGTTTGGCCGTAGTCCAATGTTTTCTGCAAAACAGACGTTTTGGCAGTGCCGTCGACTGCCATCATCAGTGAAAATCGAGTGCGATAACGTGTGGTGGTATACGTTAGTGACCACAGTACTGTGGTTAAGGCTGAAGCAATAAGTGGAAAGAAGTAGTTTCTATGGAAACATTTCATTTCGTAAATGATTTTAAATATAAATCTTAGATCATGGAAGTCATGTATGGTCCTCCATACCGATATTTATTATTAACAGGGTTGTTTTATTGATTACATGGCTGTTCAAAATAAAAATAAAAAGATAAATAAAGAGAATTTTACCCTTCACTTTATACCGAAAGAATTTCAGTATGGCGTCATTTTACCGTGGGAGCGGACATCAGGCTGAAGTGGTTCGCGAGGCGTAACTCGTTAACGAACCGTTTTCGAACTTATGTTTATATGAACTTTTTTTCTTATTTTTAGCTGTAGAATCAGCTTCCGAGAGATTGCCGTGCGATTTTTAATCACTCTATATATAAAATATCTAAAATACTACGTCACCTCTTCTACTCTCTTATCTTTTAAAGGTTCTAAAAACACAAACTTCGTTAAACGACACTGTTAAATTCAATATTGTTACGACGGTCTCACGGATCGTCGTGTTGTACAGTGGAAACAAAATACAGACACCACTAAAGTCACTAACTGGCTACCTCTAATTAGTCAAAAATAACAATTTGAAATCAACAAGGTACTCTCATACAATAAAGTCGTCCACACGCAATAATAATGTTAACTAATAGAGTTCCGCACTAATTATAACCCAATAATTACTTCCCACTAATCCAAAACTGTAAACAACATCGCCAGGTGTAACTAACTAAACCAGCCGCTGTCGCTTATGTACAGCCTCTAGATCTTCTTCTTATCCGGCGTTGCAGCTTTCGGTGGACTTTAGCCTCCTTAAATATACATAGCCTCCATACGTTCCAGAATAATTTACTATTCTTTTGGCAGCATAATTTACGTAATTACAAGTACAAGAACAGTCTGGAGTGCTACTTTAGCGGACTGCCTTGACACAGACGCCGCACGCTGGGGTAGTCGACAAACGTGTAGAACGTTTGCGTAACTGCACCTTCTGACTTTTCGAGAGCGTTACGTAACTGGCGTAGCAATATGAACTTATTTCTTTTCTCAGGTCCTGTCTGTATGTCAATCAAATGTCTGTTGCCCTTAACATGCGGTGCGGTTTCGTTTCGCATGCCACGATCGCATGCAGCTATTGCACAATGAGTTTAATTCATTAAAAATGACTTCGTTGGCACGTGTACAGTCCACAGGTTTACTGCATGCCATCGTCTGTGAGCAATCGTTTCACGCATCTCTGTTATGATTTGTCTAACTTGTCAAACCAATTCTTAGAAATTTCTATTTTTCTCCACAAAAGACTAGAAAGAAAAAAATAAATTGGACTTACATCAAATTAACATTTCTCTACAAATAAAAAACAACTAAAAAAAGTTAAATAAAAATGCATAATAAAACAATATCTATCCGCGACAACAACTTTTTCAATTAACAGAGTTTTGAAAATAGTTTATAATATTCGTATTTAAATGTAAATACAGCGGGAAATAATTCTCTCTTCCCCCTCCGTCTTGCTTCAGTTCTCGTTCATATCCACAGAGCTACACAAGGCAACGTAATATTGCTTTGTAGCAAGGCAAAGTCTGTGTGTGTGTATTTGCGCGCGCGATAATACACTATATGTGTTCCAGATAGAAGGGAGAGAGTATTACGTAAACTTAATTACGTGTGTCGTTGTATGTGGCCTTACTCACGCTCACTTCTGTCACAGGTGTAGACTTAATTTCGTAGTTTCTTCCGATTATTAACCTGTTTCCGGCAACTTCATTCTGCGTATCTACCGGTAGATATTTTATAATAATGTTATTACAGCAAAGTAAAAACAGTTGTTACGTGTAACGTTTCGTTTGTACTCATGTCACACTGACTTCTCCGTAGTAGTTGTTATAAATTAATTTATAACTTGTATACAGGAAACCAGACTTTCCCACATAATTAGGAGACTCATCCAGCTAATCTAGATATTTGTAAAATCAGGTAAAACAGTACCTACATAACATAGGAACAGACCGGCATACTGTAAGAGATAGTAACCTAAGCAATATCACCATCTCCACATCATGGCATAGGCAAGGTGCTGCCTGTTCCGCCTTCAAAAATCCTCCAGCCATCGCTTCTTGGGTCTAAGCACGCACCTGTGCCCCATAGGTTAATATTTAGCGTCCTGTTTTTACTTACATGTTCCATTACCAAACATGGTATGGTATGGTAATACCATACCATGAATGGTAATCACGAAAAAAATCGTGTTTAAGATAAGTGCTGATTCTGATTCTGCTACCCTCAAAACATGAAGAAAAGTCATTTTCCAAAAAGTGTCTGTGTGTGTGTCTGTGCGTAGAATTTTTTTTATGGCGAACGATAACTGCCTCATATTCAAACAGAATCAAATAATTTTTTGCATATATTCCCGAATTGTAGAGGACTCCAGGTCTATTGATTTTGGTGAAGATCGGTTAAGGAGGAGCGTAGGTCAGCTGCAACGTTTTACGTTTTAGCAAGAGTAGAGTACTTAAAAATTCATTTAAATATTTTTAAACAATGGTAATTGTTATAAATAAAATCATTTTTTTCCCAGCCAACCAGGTTGTCCAGGTTAGGAGGAAGGGGTAGTTTACCTGTATTGTTTTGTGTTTTAACAAAAGTAAAGTACCTAATTTTAATAAATAAGTGCACCAAAAATAAAGTCGTATTAGTCCATTGTAAAATAGTAAATGAGATGAATATAAATTGAGTGTGTAGTTGAAGGGGGAGGGGGTAATTTTTTAGTAGTTACTTTCCTGATGAAGAAAAGTCATTTTCCGAAAAGTGTGTCTATATGTAGAATCTTTTCTATGGTAAACCATAATTTCTGCAAAATCAAACACAATCATATAATTTTTTGCATGTGTCCTCGAGTTGTAGAGGACTCAAGACCTATTGATTTTGATGAAGATTGGTTAAGGGAGAGGGGTAGTTTATCTGGAATGTTTGACGTTTTAACAAGAGTAAAGTACTTACTTTTGGTATATAAAGAATCCTGAAAAGAAGGTCATAATAATCCACTATAGAAATGTAGATTAAATATCTGTAAATAGAAGCGGTAGTTGAAGGGAGAGGTTAATTTTTTTAAATTACCTTCCTGATCCCGAAAAAACTACTATATTTTGAAAGATAAGATACCTTAGTAATTACATACAACAACACTATTACTCAATAAAACCGTAAATATTACAAACAGGGTTGTTCGGTTGAAGGGGAGGGGTAGTTTACCGGCAATTTTTTGTGTTATAACAAGATTAGAGTACTTAATTCTTATGAATAAGTGCCCTAAAAATAAAGTCATATTAATCTACTGTAAAATGGTAAATGAGATAATTATAAATGGAGTGGGTAGAGGGACAGGGTCATTTTTTGAAAATTACTGTGTTGAGATCAAGTAAAATATGAATATTTAATATGGAAGGATATGATACCTTAGAAGTTATATACGATAAAACTATTACTCTATGAAAGTGTAAATATCATTAATGGTGGGGATCGGTTGAGGAGGAGGGTTGATTATCTCTGAAGCTCAGTTTTTTTATAAGAATAAATTACCAAATTTTTATATATAAAGTGACTCAAAAATAACATTATGTTAAACAACTACCCCATGATAACAAAAATATCTATAAATAGAGAAAATAGTTTGAGGGTATGCGATATTTTTTTAGAAATGATCGAACCGAATTCAAGTAAATGATTTTAAATATAAATCTTAGAACATAGACGTTATGTATGGTTTTCCATATCGATATTTTTTATGTGTACTACGTTATCGACAACAATGAAGTAGTTTCTATGGAAACATTTCATTTCAATTTATCAAACATAAAACTCGATTTGCTAGGCGGGGATATTTTTTTAGAAATTATCGAACCGATTCAAGTAAATATTCGTATAAATCTTAGAACACTGAAGTCGTGTATGGTTCACCGTACTGATTTTTTGAGTTGAATTTGTTCACAATTAACTCCGTCCGATTATTTTCTTTGAAGGTTCTGAATACATTTATTTCCCCATTAATGTGTACCAGCCTATAGACGAGTAAGTCATGTGGAGAGGCAGCCTCCGTACGGATCATGACTTCCGGTAAACTTTATTCAGGCTTATCTTTCCCTATTCTTTAATGGTCTAACGTTCAACTGCAAGGCAGCAGACGCAGTAATACAGCCGACTAAATCCAACTAGATTCATGCCTGTAATATTCGACAGACAAGCCGGTCCAGCATCATTTCCCATACGCTCTAATTTGGCCAAAGATAACCCGGCCCAAGATCATTCCCCTTACGCCCTAACGTAGTACTGGTGACCACTACTGCCCTGCACCACGAATATTTATCGACCTCACGGTCTAGATCCATACTGCTCTGCATCACCAACAGGCTCACTTCTTGTAGGATGTAGCACATCACCGCAAAGTACGGTCTCGGCTGGAGAGACGCTACGGGATCCTTTCGGAGGTAAAATCACTTCGTCCGACCCTGGGAATTTGAGAGGACCAGCGCCCAATCAATCCGGCACAAAGGTACTACTTCTCCAAATTCCTTCGGCCCCCTATAAGAAAGATAAAGTAATAAAATTGTATGGTCGTGGAAAACAAGAATTTAGGCCTATAATTTCAGATCTGAGTACAGTTGTTTTACGGCCTTCATATTTTACTTAAACAATGACCTATATTTTTCTGTGACAGGAAAAAGCAGCAGAAAAGACAGTAGCATTAGAAATTTTCAAAATTCATGCTTTTAAAATTATTGTAGATTAATACTATTATATAAAATATTGGATGTCTGGAAGACGTGCAAAATGAAAAATAGGAGACGCTAGAAATCTTGCGATCGCAATCAGGGCGTTTTATATTTAACTCTCGCAGTGTTTAACGGTGGGAATCGAAGCGACCGATATCAGCCGCAAATGGTCTTCAAGGATAGTCACGATGTACTGTACAACGGGTGGGTTTCACAGGAGGTGCCAAGTTGCAGCTGATGTATGTATGTATGTATGCTGTTGTGGCGGAAATGCTACGAGTCCATGAGAATTGAACGTGTTCATGACGCAAACGAACAGTACCACAGATTAAGGACACATTATTACATATATAAATAGAATAAAATTTACCTCTTTTATGGACATATGTCCCACCTTCAGGTGTAATCCCTCAGTAAAGTTCGTCAGGTAATTAAGATAAATTACGTATAATTAACACACATGTAAATAAATATAAAATATATCAACACGGAACACAAGCGGTGTTGTTGGTGCGCACCACGGTAACACTATAATCGACTGTTATGCTTACGTTGTTACTGGCAGTGCACTACGGATCTCGTCTTGTATTCTTATCGCTGTGACGTGTAGAGAATTGCACTGAAAGTTCAGCTGTTCGTTCAGCAGGACTTCTTTGGTGTTTTTATTTTTAAAGGACTTATATATTTTTAACTCCTCGACAACACTCATATATCAACCCCTATATGAGATACATATGTTTCAACCCCTCCGTATATGTAAAAAAGTCATATATGTTAACGTTCGATTATAACGTTACCATGGTACGCACCAAAAACACGGCTTGTGTTCCGTGTTGATATATTTTATATTTATTTACACGACATGTGTGTAAATTATACGTAATTTGTTTTAATTATGACGAACTTTACTGAGGGATTACACATAAGATGGGACATTTGTTTATAAACGCGTAGTGAAATATAAAAAGGAAAAGCCACTAGACGGATAAAAGCGGTAAATTTTATTCTATTCATATACGTATAAGTGGCTTGGATACCGAAAGCATGAATTTGTGCACCTTATTACACCAAAGTGTTCCGAACAAAAACTTAATGAGAGCGAGAGTAATACCTTCACTCCGGTAGGCACTCCGAAACAACGTCTCGAGAAATCGCGAAGCTCAGTAGAATCTCCCATAACGGGAATAATGTGGGAGGAACGCATTCCTGTTGATGGAAAATCCCTGATACGGCAGAAAGTATTGTTACGGTATTTAAAATAAATTATGCTATAACGTATAATATTCTAGTATTTAATATTGAGATTAAGACATAAATAACAACAGTAATTTTTAACTTGACACAAGGTTTTTTTCAAAATATTTGCTAATAGTAGTTTGTTTTTTCTTAGCTATCCGACATTTCGCTGCTATATCTTGTCACCGCTTAGTGAATATTACGTCAGCTTATGTTCCGTTTTCATGTTGTTCAACGCAGTGCAATGCCACCTACGAAAACGTTACAAACGTTTTTATGACTTTTATTATTTTTACGGATAACATTTTCACGACATCGTGCTGACATACAGTTTACTAATGTCTTAAGTCCTGTCTCTGGTGGAATGCGATTTTTGTCTTGCATTTGGAATTTTATCTTCGCTATCACTTGGTTTATCCTCTTCCTTTTCGGTTGCATGGTTATAATCTCTTGGTCAGTGAGGTTGCGTGCAATGTCACTGCTAATCCACGCAGAAATCTCAGTGGCAGTGGTACTTTACAACTATCACTCTAATGAACTAATCCCACGAGATTACTAGAAGTGTCTTCATCAGAAATGTCTTTACATTTCTCACCATTAATTTTGTTCCATGGTTTCATTAGTGTAGATTTATCACCAGCTTCCATGCTTCGACGGCCAAGAACATTATATGTCTTATATTTATTAATTTTAAACTGTTCAACAAAGAGTTTGATTTCATAGTTACTATGGACTGCAACGACGATTTTGTTACACGAATGTCACAGTAGAAGAACCAATGTCGGACTGCTCAGGCTGCTGCTGTATCTGTACTGTGTTTACACCATACTTATACCATGCTTATAAACCTATCCTAGAAGTCGTAGTATGGCTTAGTAGAAATAGTTTAGTCGTAAAAACAAAAACGACACTGCCTAGTTTACCGAAAATCATATTCATAGGTCATATAATAGGCTGCTATGAAAACAACAGATTTTCTTACAACTATAATACCGTTGCAGTACTGAATTGTATCTTTTCCGAGTCTTGTTCTTTCCGGTTACGAGAGTTCCCGGATACTATAAGTCCGGATATGGGAGGTTCAACTGTGTGTCAGTTACTTAGGACACATATTTCTAATGAAAGTATGTCGATGATTTAGCATAGCTACCCTAAAACAATCCTTTCTCTTTGGAATACTGCTTTGCCTGCGTATATCTCTACGTTCCTCTCTGTCGTGATTTATACAGTTTTATCAAAAAGCGTTACGTTATAGAAGTGATAGCTACGAGTAAGGAAAAAATGTCTGCGTAAAGCTGTCATTTAAAAACGGAAGAAGAAAGACTGTCGTATGGAGTTGCTTGAAAGAGAAATTAAGACGTGTCGAGGAAAGCAAAAAGTGTAAAGTCATCGAAAATCTAAGGGATCGTCTACGCGAAATTCAGGAAGACGACCGGTTTTGAGTAATAAAGAGTGTTTATCAGGCGTAGAAAAGAGTCCGTCAGGAAAATACATTGACAGCCAAATCAAGAATTGAGACAACTACACAACAAAATTATAACTCTACCACAGGAATGTCACGTCAACTCTTTAAGAGTATGATAGAAATGTGTGACGTCTGGAAAATATCCACTTTACTAAGACAAAAGGATTAACAAAAAACTATAAAGAGTTATAAACAAACCGACAATGTAAGGTGATGTATAAAATCTACTTCGTCCCTACTTAGGTTGAACTAATCTTGAAGGCTCGAATCGTCGACGTAGATCTTTTTGTATATTCAATATAGCGATCAAAAAAGATATCGGTAATATATATTAAAAAAAATATTGTATAACCAGAATAATGTAGATAAGTTTTCTGTATCCAGTAAAATCAAAATAATAAACGACAAAAGGAGCCTTTGTCAAAATTTAATCAATTGTGCAACTAAAACATGCACATTTCCTTAAAAACGTGAATGTTGTTAAGAAACAAAGAAACACATAAAATAATTCAAAACATGTATAGGTGCAATAGAAATCTAAAATGTGTCTTTTATTGTAGATAAAGAAGCAGTAACACATCAGCGTTGTTAGCGTTGTCAAACATTACTTTTTATTACTTGATATCAAGGTGTAGTCCTGTACTACAGTAGTGACAAATACACTTTAATTCAAATAGGGGAACCTTAGTATTACTGAATTGTAATGTAACACACTGGAATATATATTGTTACAACGCGACTGTTCCACGGATCGTTGTGTTGTACAGAGGAAACAGAATAACTGATACTATATGAAGCCACTAATTACAACTCTAACTAGAAAAAAATATCGGTATGGAGAACCATACATGACTTCCATATTCTAAGATTTATATTTAAAATCATTTTCGAAATGAAATATTACCATAGAAACTACTTCTTTCTACTTACTGCTTCAGCCTTAACCACAGTACTGTGGTCACTAACGTATACCACCTCACGTTATCGCACTCGATTTTCACTGATGATGGAAGTCGACGGCATTGCCGAAACGTCTGGTTTTGTAGAAAACATTGGACTACGGCCAAATATCCCGGGAAGGAATTTAAACAAAAACTACTTCTTTGTTGCCGATAACGTTGTACACATATATATAAAATATATGCATAAAATTAATGGCTTGTATAAGTTAATGATTGATCTCCATTAAGTAGTGCTCAAGTTTCCAAAGTTTTAATATTATGATGTCCGTAATTAAAACATCAGAGCAGGTTTAGTGTGAATGAGGGTACACTGTGGACAAAAATTTTCAACATTTCCTATTGAGCGTTGCTTAGAGTAAAGCTGCGAATCTACAGTGTACGTTTCACAGAACAAACACGCGAAAAAGAAGGAGCGCTCCGAAGTCACTCATGGACCCTCAGCATCTTGCAGAGGGTTCATTCCCTAAAGACGAAAAGTCTGTCTATGAATCGTTCCTCTGTAAACACGTGCAGTTACATTGCCCAGCGATCCACAGGAAGCAAATTGATGTCCATTTTTTCTGCTTGCACGCGTTATGTTGGTGTGGGTTTCGGCACTTTCCATATAAAAAGCGTGCAAATGTAAGAAAATAAACATGAGTGAGGCCAGAAATAACGCGAATTGTGTGTGTGTGTGTGTGTGTGTGTGTGTGTGTGTGTGTGTGTGTCTTACCTGCCTTTTTATTGCTGTAGGCATAATAATAAAATGGAAACGTAAACATTACATAACTGAGATATGCTTACCTGCCACGAACGATATATTATTTTATACATGGAGGAGTTCAGTGACATACACACGTACAGAAGTCATCTTCAAAAATACTAGAAGTAGTCCACGCTTTTATGTTGGCAGTGTAACTTACAGGAAGTTTTTTGATGTTTTTAAAACATCTAGGATGCAAACTTTTCCCGATAACTAAAAGTTTCCTTTTTTCGGTTCCCGTCATGTTCGCACAAACAAAAACTGTAACTCTTTGTTTAGAGAGCTTCCCACCAACGCACTTTTCATTTTTAAATTTGAAAGTCTTATCTGGAGTTAATTTATAAAAAATTCCAGCTTCATGTCCATTAAAGATGTCTTCATCTTTATATGATCGTCTAATTTCTGGCCAAGTGTTACGCACCCAATCGCCTGTAACGTTCAGATCTACGCATTTTGCCTCACCACAAATTTTTGCAAAGGAAATCGAGTGTCGGGCCTTAAATCGATCTAGCCATCCGTTGGAGCACGTAAAATGGCTGGCGCCGGCAGTCCTGTTACAGTGCTTATTGCTTGCATACAATGTATGTCTGCATACAATGTATGTCTGTACAATGTAGCCATGGGCTAGCGCGCACGCGCACATATATACGTTTATATGAAATTTAGAGTAAAATATCTGAGAAATATTTGACGCTATAACAGAGTAGTACAATATTTAGTGACGTTAAAACCGGGAATTTTACTTCCATATTCCTTAAGGAATGGAAGTATGGTGATGGCAAAAAAAATCGTGTTCGAGATTATTGCAGATTCTGATTCTACTACACTCAAAACATGAAAAAAAGTCGTTTTCCGAAAAGTGTCTGTGTGTGTGTCTGTCTGTCTGTGTGTGTGTCTGTCTGTCTGTGTGTCTGTAGATTTTTTTTCTATGGCAAACGATAACTGCCGCAAATTCAAACAGAATGAAATAATTTTTTGCATGCAGCCCTGATTTGCAGAGTACTCGCGACCTATTGTTTTTGGTGAAGATCGGTTGAGGGAAAGGGGTAGTTTACTAGCAACGGTTTTTTTTTAGCAAGGGTAATTTTGTTTGTTTGGCAAACGATAACAGCCGCAAATTCAAACAGAATCAAATAATGTTTCGCATACAGCCCTGAATTGTAGAGTTCTCAAGATCTGTTGATTTTGGTGAAGAACGGTTAAGGGAAAGGGGTAGTTTACCAGTAACGTTTTATGTTTTAACAAGGGTATTTCCTATGGCAAACGATAACAGCCGCAAATTCAAACAGAATCAAATAATTTTTTGCATACAGCCCTGATTTGTAGAGTACTCGCGACCTATTGTTTTTGGTGAAGATCGGTTGAGGGGAAGGGGTAGTTTACCAGCAACGGTTTTTTTTATCAAGGGAAATTTTTTTTTTTTTTGGCAAACGATAAAAGCCGCAAATTCAAACAGAATCAAATAATGTTTCGCATACAGCTCTCAGTTGTAGAGTTCTCAAGACCTATTGTTTTTGGTGAAGATCGGTTAAGGGAAAGGGGTAGTTTACCTACAACGTTTTTTTAACAAGGGTATTTTCTATGGCAAACGATAACAGCCGCAAATTCAAACAGAATCAAATAATTTTCTGCATACAGCCCTGATTTGTAGAGTACTCAAGACTTATTGTTTTTTGTGAAGATCGGTTGAGGGGAAGGGGTAGTTTACCGGCAACGTTTTTTATCAAGCGTATTTTCTATGGCAAACGATAACTGCCGCAAATTCAAACAGAATCAAATAATTTTTTGCATACGTCAGTGAATTGTAGAGGACTTAATTTGTAATCAACAAGTTATTCAACAAGTTACTTGTACAATAATTCAAGTTACTCTGTCCACACAAGTAATAATGTCAACTATAAAGCATTCCGCACTAAATCACTTTTCACTAATACACCACTTGAGACGCACTGTGTAAATCGCCCGACATAAAACTGAAAAACTAAGCGGCAGGTATGGGCTATTTGTAGTCTGCAGGGTTCCATAATATGCGTCCTTAACAAACGATCGAAAATTCGAGGGGATACTTCAGCACGGCCTTGGTAGAAACATTCGCCTTCGGGCTAGTTGAGAAGCTTGTCGAACAACACTATCGAACGTACGAGCATGTTCCGTATTACGTAACACTGCCTCGCGTGTTAAGTGTCACGTACGCACACAACATTACAGCTGGGCTCTGCCGGGAAACATGGAGAACGTTCGGTCATGGCGTAAGAGTATCTTTCAGATATGGGTTTTCCAGTTGATGTGTTGTTTAATAAAATGTACGTTTGAGATTATTATGATTGCCAACGAGTTGAACCGCAAAGGTGTAAAGTTTTTTTTTTTTTAATTTACTGAACGTATTTCTTACGCTGACGAAGTAGATAACTTGCGTTGCAGGTATGCAGCTATACTTACAAATCGAATGTTCTAGACGTTTCTGCGCCTTTCAGAATCCGGTCGATTATTCTACTGATATCTGGGACAATCTCGTATCGTTATTACGTCGCCTAGAAACTTTTTTATTACACAGCTTTTTTATTACATATTTGCGTATAAATAAAAATGTTTTGAAAGCGTACGGATACTTGAGTAATGCGAATCGAAACGGATCGCAGTTTTCATTTCTGCGATCCACTGTGTGTTGCTGAATAGCGGTACTTAGTGTAAATTGATATAATTGTTAATTATTGTGTGTGAACGTTCGTAATTGATAACTTTTAGTATTCATTAAAGTTATATGATTTGGACAATTGTAACTATGAAAAGCGTTGTATACCGGTGTTACTAATTATTATAACTATTAGTAAAGCTGTACCGATTTCTCTGTTGTTCAATTATTTATACCAGTGTTATAAGATGACCATCCACGCCATCATCGCTACAATATGTGTATATGCTAAGTCTGCTATTTGTTACCTAGTATATAATATCATTTAGTCAAATTCAGTGTTACACTTCGATTATTTGTGAAAATATAACGGAAATGTAAAAAGGCAAGTAGATAGACAGATCTATCTATAAAAATTGCACATTTTTATCATAATATCAACATCACATTACATCGTTCACGTAATGAAGTAAATAAATTCCATAGTAGAAAAGAACATATTTTTTATTAATTAATTTACACGAAAATGAAGTATTGTCGTGTATTTCTATATTATCTGTATTTCCTCACTGTTTGCAGTAGACTAAACAGAAATGCTAATACAGGCAGCAGTTGTGTGTATCCAGTTTGCATGAAATTTTGCATATTGATGCGTGTTATTGTGTAAACATGGACGCAATAGGCCCACTAACGACTAGAAGTCGGTGACGCGTAATAGCTCGTGCTGCTGTGTTTAGTTCCGCCAGATTGTGGTCGAGCAATTCTAAGTTAATATAAAGAAAATATAGTCTTAATTAACACGCCGGGAACGCATTTTCGAAAAGGAAGAAAGCCTAATTTGGATTATGGGTTTTACATCCACTATTGTAGTGGTTCCAGTCACTCATTCTCTGCCTGCCTGCCTGCCTGCCTGCCTGTCTGTCTGTCTGTCTGTCTGACTGTCTCTCTCTCTCTCTCTCTCTCTCTCTCTCTCTCTCTCTCTCTCTCTCTCTCTCTCTCTCTCTCTCTCTCTCTCTCTCTCTCTCTCTCTCTCTCTGTCACCAGACTGGTTTGTGCAGCCCACCAGCTCGTCCTACCATGAACCGATCTCTCTTCATCCTGCATCAACAACAATGTGATTCAGCCATTGCAATCTCTGGCTCCTCCTGCAGTCCTTCCCATTCATTTACAGCCCCTTCATAACCAAAAACCACTAATCCTGTGTGTCTTATCCAGATCCCCAGTAACCTATTTCGTCTTCTTCATACGCAGTTATCCTTTTTCCCGTATTTTGCACCACTTTTCAAGAGGTTTTGTTCTTCGTCTGTCAGTTTTCCCTACGGTCTACGTTTTGGATCCATATAACGCAATGTTTCAAAACATATAAGTTTAACATTTTCTTTCTAATTATAAAATCCGGTAGTTTACAATCACAAATTGTTCTTTTGGAGAAAAGCCCTTATTGCTGGCGCAAGTCTGCTTTTTTGTCTTCAATGCCACTGCTGTAAGTGTATTCGCCCAATTTCTCTGCGCTACGTTTGTAACATTTACAGTACTTCTATATCTGTTTCTAAAGTTTTTTGTGGCTTTTGTTGACTTTGAACCCAAATTGTCTAAACATATCAACTGATAAAGCTCGATAGCAGAATGGCTGCAAGAAAAAAATACAACGTCTGTTAAAGCCGCAAAACCGTGTTGTCGTTAAAACCATGAAAGCTTATAAATGCATAATACAGTATTTTTAATTCGTGGTGAAGCGTTTCAGTCTTTGCTTTTGATTTGGTTCCCCAGATACTGCTGATTCACCTACCAGACGTTTTGCTTGCATTTGTCGTACTCCTTCTTAGCTTGCCTTAGCTGAAATAGACGACGCACTGAGTTTGGTTGATTATTTAATTATTGAACTAGCTCTGTATATATTATTTGGATCAGCTTCGCAAATCACGCGCCAGATATTGAAATGGTTTTTACGGAGTCCTGTAGCAGAATTTCGGTTTTCCTTCTCCGTAACATACGACTGTTCTGGTTTCCATGAAGCTGCTCCACTTTTTTCTCTCTTCACTGACAAAACACTTACAGAACATTTTGCTTACGCCGGCCGGGAGTTTTATCTAAACTCTTATTTTGTTTTCAGATATATTGCTCGGATATGTCTTGGATTAGTTAGTAGGCCTATATACAGTACTTTGCCTCAAAAAAAGCAAAATAATCTACCACGGCCTAACAGTCGGAAAGCGAAACAAAATAGTACGAGTAAAATAAAGAAATTGTAAAAATATGCATTTGCTCACACATTAAAATACGGATATATTTTTCATTACTCGTACATATGAGAAATAAAGTTTCAAAGTTTTTAATGACCGTATCACTCGGATTTATTTCCTCTGACTGTAGTTATTTCGTGGGAGACAATTTCAATGTCGTACGGCTTTCGGTGTTAATGAAAATTCAAACAACACTTAGTAAAACATTGGAAATTTTAACGTTTACTTTTAAACAAAATTTTAAGGAAAATGTTTGGACTAGCATATGAAAAGTAGAATTGGTTATAAAAATCCGTACGGAACTTAGAAAAATATACAGTGACATGGATATTCTGACCCCAGTAAAACGTGAAGGGCATTGGTTGGTCATGCAATTAAAAGAGAGAAAAATCTCAACATTGTAGTTTATGTTCTTACGTAGGCTCCCGTGTCCATTATATTTTATAAGTCTTCTTCCGGTGTGGACAGCGTCAAATATGTCTTGTATGATATCGTAGTTTGTTCTAACAGGAAGGCTAAGAGGCAGGAGAACTTTTAGAAGACAAACAGTTTTGTTGGATATATCAATCGCAGTAAGACATGGAAAGACTATGTACAAAAGTTGGCCACGATGTAAGACCGACAGTGATGGCAGGTAAAGTGATTGTACGAGTATCAGTTAAAAAGTTCGAGGAGCGACATCTATAGCTCAGTGGTAGAACTAAAATCTTTCGTGTTCTGAAAGACGTATATTTCGTGTGAACATCTGTTAATTTCCGGATATATTTGCCAGTTTATTCACTTTTTCCCAGCTGTTTGAAATTTTCCTGTCATGCGTCTTTTTAAAATGCGCAAAATCAAACATCGTGCTGTGATAATTCTCTGTTATAAAGTTTTAGCGCCAATGGAAAATCAAAACGAAATTATAAATGTGTTAGGAGATGCTGCACCTTTAGAAACAACGCTAAGTGGGGCACATTCGAGTTTAAACGTGGTCGTACAAGCACTGAAAACGATCCCAGCCGTGGACGTCCAAAAAGTGCACAAAAAATGACATTATTGAAAAAATTTCATATGGTGTTGGAAGACCGCAGATTGAGGAGTGCATGACGTTGCTGAAATCATAGGCATCTCATATGAGCGTGTGCATCATACGTTAACTCAAGAACTTGGTGTGAAAAAGCGTTGTGCAAGCAAGACGGCTGCCGCATCTGAAGTTGTTGCAAATATGGGTGACCAGTGCGGGGGAATCATGTTCAATGTTCGTACGACCACGTTTAAACTATAGTGCCTACTTACAAACTGTTTGTAAGTCGCAGCATGTCCTGACACATTTACAATTCGTTCTGAATTTCTGTTGGCGCTGAACAATTTTAAACAAAGAATCACACCACGATATTTGATTTTGTCCGTTTTTCAAAACACGG
Source organism: Magicicada septendecula (assembly GCA_034769895.1). Classification (NCBI taxonomy): domain Eukaryota; kingdom Metazoa; phylum Arthropoda; class Insecta; order Hemiptera; family Cicadidae; genus Magicicada; species Magicicada septendecula. The sequence continues at coordinate 145,325,285 of CM068372.1, forward strand.
ATGAAACGTCGATTTTAAACAGCTTCTAAACAATTAATAAATTGATAGATAGATTTGGAAATTAACAGTTTACATAAAATACAAGTCTTACAGCACACGAAAAAATTTAGTTTTACCACTAAACAATAGTTGTCGCTCCGCGAACTTTTCAACCGACCCACGTATGTATAAAGTAAAGTAGGTAAGTAAATCAGTTTTAATGCAACCACTGTTCTTTGCAAATACCATAATCTCTCAGGCAATACTCTCAATAAGTCACTCACTTTATCACGTTTATCTTCTATTGCGTTATTTTATTGTAGTGCCGTAGTGAAGTAAATTTTGTAGCACTGATATTGTTTACCTTATTATGTTAATGTACTTATACGGGAAAAGTCAGTTTTAAGTAATGTTTATGTAAATATTGTAACATTACATTTGGCACAGCTTGATGTCGTACCAGATTTAATGAAAATCATGGATAAGAAACTTAACAAGAAGAAACATATCTTTTAAAAATGATAGTGAAGATGAACAAATAAGAACTTTAGACTGACTTAGACTATAACTGACCGTACCCAAATTAATGTTTAGGTGAAGTGATGGAAAATACCCAGATGATGAGATAAAATTCGACCAATTACAATAATAATACCTACGAAGCCAGACAGCATTATGGACCATTACTATCAGTAAAACAAATTGTTTTGTTAAATGTATCATACAATATAGAAATAATCAAAATACAAATTGAGGGATAATAGGCCCAAATACACAATAGAATTTTAAAAAAAATACTAGCAAAATGTTAACAAACCAATATAATTGAATAATACAAGAACACAATCATTATAGATACATGGAAACATACAATTAAAATAGTGTGATTAATGGTGGAACTAATGTTATAAAATAAATACTGTACAATCAAAGAAAAGATTATTGTGTAATAAAAAACAAATAATAAAATATGGACAAAAATATAGAAATGCCAATCCATGTGTAAACAAGGCTTAAGAAATAATAATTATCAAATGTATATGACAAGATGAAAAAACCAGTAAAAGTACTTAGTACAGCAATGGCTGAACTGTCTAAGACAAATAGAAAGATATAAAATCATTATTAAATGATTAAACTTTTTCTTTTAATGTTTGAAAGTAAGAATAAAGTTGTGTTTATGTTGTTTATAGTTTTGTTAGGTAATGAGTGGATGATATGTCTTATGCAGGATTTATGTAACCAGGCATATACAGATTGTTTGATCACAAAATGTGAATTATGTTTTTTATAATGTAATTATTGTTGTAATTTTAAATAATAATACTAATAGAGTTATAGGGAGTAGTTTTGATGGTAGTTGCATAGTTAATAGGTGTTACAATAACAGAAAATAGAAATTTAACATGTCAAGACCTAGGCCTATAAAAACTTTGGAATTTTGTAAATTTTAGGAAATACATTTAGAATTTTATAAAACAAATGTTGTAATATGGATAGGTTTATAATTAATAGTATACACAGTAAATATGGAATCGAAATAATCAGTTTTGAATTATTTAAGAAAATTCAAATAGCAAAAATGTAACATCAGAATTCCTTAAGCAAAAATAGGCATGTTTGGTGTCTATGTGTCACAAATGTTAAGACCAAAATAATGATGCTATTAGTTTTAAATTCCCAATTTAACAAAGTTATACTAATTAAAAAGTTTTGGCCAAGTTCATGCAATAAAATAATGAATTTGTATGACAATGTATATCTGAATCAACCAACCAGATTTCAAGTTTTACCTTAGCAACCGAAAATTCAGGTAAATAAAAAAGGAACTTCTTTAACAACCATAATTGAAAACAGACGCGTTTTTATAACGTCTTAGCTAATTATATTTTAATAAGAGGAAACCTATACCAAACATAGTAAAACGAATCAGGACAGTTATTGAAGAACATTAGAGGAACCCAAGACCAACAAGACCCCAATTCGGAAGAATTTAAATCCTGGAAGAAGAATTACGGAAATATTTGGACCCCATCTTCGTCCTGAACGAATAAAAGAAGAGGATCTGGGTGAATCTATATAATTTTATAAACTTATTTAACAACAACACCCACATCTGAGCACACGAACCACTTAGAAAACTAAACAACAAAAAACCACATACACTATAATATACACCAACACACCAACACTAAAGAACACTTGAAGATGACACAAATTGATTATTACACCTTTTGAATACCAAAAAACTGAACGACAACTAATAAATATCTAAAACTTTTCATAACCTAGAACTGTGGACAACACAACCACGACTACTAGTTTGCACTATAAAACCATCAAAACCTTTTTATATCCTTATCTTGTAAAGTTTGTATTTTGATTTTAAGAGTTGTATTAATTGTTTAACCATAACATTCGAATCGGATACGCCCTGAGATTATTTTATTTAATAGAATAAAAACAACGAGCATCATTATCGAGGTTGATCCCAGCATAGTTATTAGTAACTACCAACTTATAAGTGAAGACGACATAATTTTGTCACAATTTGTATTAAAATAAAGAAAAAAACGTAATTGATCAATTTGTTTGAATAAAGATTGATTAAAGGAGTACATCCGTTTGGTTTTTTTTTTCATTATTATTACTGATAAAATTAAAAGATACGATAGCACAGCAAAGCGGACGGAGCGACAGTTGTCAGCTCCGAATTACGTCACTGGTTTTGAACGCCGAGGCGGGAGCGAACTGCGGAAATAGTGGAATACAACAGTAAACGAATTTACTTACATCTTATTATTCAACAGATAGTCGAAAGGTGGGTTATAATATGAATGTTTGTGTATACTATAATTTTGAGTGATACGTAAGTGGTATAATGATGATGATGATAATAATAATAATATTGACAACAATCATCATCGTCATCCGCCTATCATACAGCCAACCTGCGTTGTGTGTGTGTGTGTGTGTGTGTGTGTGTGTGTGTGTGTGTGTGTGTGTGTGTGTGTGTGTGTGTGTGTGTGTGTGTGTGTGTGTGTGTGTGTGTGTGTGTGTGGCCTGGGCGCAATGTTGGGGCAATCAGGTTAGTAAGGTAATTGCCATTGTTTCTCACGGCGCCTTCGACTACGAACTTGTTCTGAACGCATCACCCAGGAAGTGGCAGAATCATCTCGCGACCGGCGAAATATAAAAATACAAGCGTTTCAGAAGCGGCAAGACAGTGAATCATGTAGGCTACTACAAAGATAAATGACACACACGCGTTAATAGTCAGTTTCAGTTGCGATTTGAGCGTTGTATTTTACAGCGATTTTGTCTAAAGTGATTATTGTAAACGATGTTGTGTGTACTTCTGTAATTAGCAACATGTATTACTTCCATGTTCAGTAAGGAAATAGAAGTATGGTGATTGCGAAAAAATCGTGTTCGAGATAAGTGCTGTTTCCGATTGTGCTACTCTCAAAACGTGAAGAAAAGTCATTTTCCGAAAAGTGTCTGTGTGTCTAAGTGTCTGTCTGTGTGTCTGTAGAATTTTTTCTATCGCAAACGATAACTACCGCAAATTCAAACAGAATCTAATATTTTTTTGCATATGTACCCGAGTTGTAGAGGACTTGAGGCCTATTGATTTTGGTAGATCGGTTAAGGAGTAGGGGTAGTTTACCTGCAACGTTTTACGTTTCAACAAGATTAAAGTACTGTACTTAAAAATTCTTTAAAACTTCTTCAAGCAATGGTTATTGTTAAAAATAAAATAATTTTGTTGTCACGCAACCAGGTTGTTTGCTTAGGAGGAAGAGGTAGTTTATTTGCATTGTTTTGTGTTTTAACAAGAGTAAAGCACTTCATTTTAAATAAATAAATGCCCCGTAAATAAAGTCATATTAATAACGTGAAATAGTAAATGAGATAATTATAAATTGAGTAAGTAGTTGAAGGGGGAGGGGGTGATTTTTTAAAAAATAATACTTTGATGATATCAAGTAATATACGAGTATTTAGTTTTGAAGGATAAGATACTTTAGCAATTACATATGCTAAAACCACTACGCTATGAAAGTGTAAATATCATTAATGGTGGAGATCGGTTGAGGAGAAGGGATGATTATCTCCGTAGTTCAGTTTATAAGAATAAAGTATAGATTTTTACAGATAAGGTGACTCGAAAATAACATTATATTAAACGACTACCACATAATAACAAACATATTTTTAAATAGTAAAAATAGTTTGAGGGTGGGGATATTTTTTTTAGAATTTATCGAATTGAATTCAAGAAAATTATTTTAAATATAAATCTTAGAACATGGAAGTCTTTTATGATTCTGCATGCCGATATTAATTTATTGTGACACGTCTTGTAACATTATGTGAGTAGGACAATCGTAAAATTGAAGAATCGGTGTGCAAGACTGTTACTTGGAAATGCTAATAAAGTTCAATTTAATCATTTCTCTGGTGTTCAATCATTTGATTTCCACTGATCAAACACAAAGATCTGTGCGACGTCATGACAACAACAACAGTAACAATAACAATAATTTTAATAATAAGTAAGTAAACCTAATACTATTATTTTACATAATTATCACCGTACTACTCTGCCTTGTACCTTAGCTTACTTACTTTGCCTTAGAAAGGTGTTAGTTTAAATAGGACAAATTACTGTATTAATATAACATAGTATTAATTTATAATAGTATTAATACTGTAATTGCTGCTTCATATTATTATTACATCTAGTATACTTCCTTTACAATATTCTCGTTACTACCACCACCACTATTATTTCAATATACAATATTATTGTTAAGAATTATATGAGTTAATTTTTATTTCTTCCATGTTCCGTAAAGAAATGGAAGTATGGTGATGGCGAAAAATTCGTGTTCCAGATAAGGGTTTATTCTTATTTTACTACCCTCAAAACGTGAAGAAAAGTCATTTTCCCTAAAGTGTCTGTCTATGTGTGTAACTGTTTCTATGGGGAACGGTAATTCCCGCAAATTAAAAGAGAATCAAATAAATTTTTGCATGTGTGTCTGATTTGTAGATTAATCAAGGCCTCTTGATTTTCGTGAAGATCGGTTAAGGAGAAGGTGTAGTAGGCTATACCTGCAACGTTTTACGTTTTGACAAAAGTAAAGTAGTTATTTTAATAAATAAAGTATCCTCAAAAGAAGGTCATAATAATCCACTATAGAAAGGTACCTGAAATATCTATAAACAAAAAGGGTAGTTAAAAGGAGAGGGGTAAATTTTTTACGTTTGGTATTGATTTAATAAGATTGACGGAATTAAGTAAAAAGTCGGTATGGAGAACCATACATGACTTTCATGTTCTTAGATTATATATAAAATCATTTGGTACTGCCTTTATTCGTACCCGCAGTTATTCCGATAATGCGATTTTTGGGCTTAGATATAAAGTGAATATCGCACATAATTTTATGCAGTTAAAGAATTATACAAATTTTAATTTTGTATGTTGCAAAATATTTGGCTGGTGATTGCAATTGATTTCGTTTGTCATTTTTTAATGGTAAATGACTGTAGTAGTAATTTATCATCGGGTCGTGGCTGTGACACCAAAAATTGATTATGTAGGTTAACATGAAAACTGAAATTATACATGGAAACCAATACGTGTGTAATGTAAAACTATTTTTTTCTAAAACCACGAAAAACCCAAATCGAAGTAAGGCGGGAGTGGCCCAAGGGTCAACCCCTTGCATATTATTATAGACCTAGATGTCACTTTTTTGTGGCAGAACTCGTTTTTTTGGTAAAATTCGTTTTCCGACAAGTACTCGTTTTATGACTAACAAAAAACAAACATCCATTATGCACAATTTGTAGAGCATATGTTGTCATTTCTTAATACAGTGTTTTTTTGTTTTTTCATTAACCATAAATATTTGTGTTTTTCATTTTGTATTTGCTGTTGTTTTTTCCCATTTGTAAACTTAAAAACGTTAGGTTCTTTATTTTAAGTGTTACTCTGTTATACGCATTGTATTACACGTTTAATGTTATATTTTCTCAACCACAGCTTTTATTTATTTTAGCAGTAAACTAAAAACCCAAAACCATTATTACCTAACTACCAAATGAAAACAACACGTATTTTTTTATTTACATTCAGAAATAGGGCAATTTACAATTAGTACACTTATCCTTTTCCACACCGTAATATATCGATACAATCGCATATTAAAAACATCTAAATGTATTGCGCGTACTCATACAGTTCCAATCGTTTAATTGAATTCGGTTCGATAATTCCTAAAAAAAAATAGAATTTTGTCAAAGTGAAATAAAATGTTTCCATAGAAACTACTTCTTTGTTGTCAATAACGTAGTACACATATAAAACTTATAAAAAATTATCTCCTCCCTCATCAACTACCATTTTAATTTATATACAATTGCCTCCCTCCCCTTCAACTACCCTTTCCATTTATAGATATTTCATCTACCTTTCTACAGTGGATTATTATGACCTTTTTTTAAGGATACTTTATTGATAAAAATTAAGCACTTTACTCTTGTTAACGCGTAAAAGGTTGCAGGTAAACTACCCCTTCCCCTTAAACGATCTTCACCACAATCAATAGGCCTCGAGTCCTCTACAATTCAGAACTGTATGCAAAAAATTATTTGATTTTGTTTGAACTTGCGGCAGTTATCGTTTGCCATAGGAACATTCTACACATAGACAGACAGACAGACACACAGACACTTTTCGAAAAACTTTTTTTCATGTTTTGAGGGTAGTACAATCAGAATATGCCATTATCTCGAACACGATTTTTTTCGCTATGACCATACTTCCATTTCCTTATGGAACATGGAAGTAAAATGCATTTAATTTTTTTAAACTATGGTTACTGTTAAAAATAAACTAATTTTGTTGCCAAGCGATAAAATTATAATTTTTTTATTTTAATTTAAATCATGTATGCGTGAAGATACGCAATCACGACCCAGCAGGACACAAAATAATTTGTGGTCGCATAATTATATAATTATATAAATATGTAATTAATGCTTGTTTATCTGCGTAGTTCAGTTCCTTTATAAGAATAAAGTACCTAATTTTTATGGATAAAGTGACTCGAAAATAACATTACATTAAACGACTACCTCATAATAACAAAAATATCTATAAATATTGAAAACAGTTTGAGAGTGGGGGTATTTTTTTTAGAAATTATTGAACTGAATTCAAGTAAATGATTTTAAATATAAATCTTATAACATAGAAGTCATGTGTCGTTCTCCATACTGATTTTTGTTTACTTAATTATAAGAAAGTTTGTTGAGTCCCCATTTTTAAAACTCTTTCTAAGAAGGAAGTTAACTAAAATATTTCCTGTTGAGAGATCATTTGATAGTGTTACTTTGTTACATGTAGAGAAACACAGCTTCGGGATAATTTTACTTCGATTAATCAAAAAGCCGACATTACTTTTTATTGCCAGTAACTTGAGTACATGACGTATCAGTTGTAAATAACACTGGAATTTGTAGCTATAAATCGAGATTGGCATAAGCTTTAGTTGTGTTCCTGTAATGGAATACGGGTGACGGAATCGTGTTTCGCATACCTGCGATTTATTGTTTGATAATTACTGTCGTACTGTGTTTCGGAAAGACGTAATTCTTATTGGCTAACGGATTTTAAAGCAATTATCTCCGACTGTGAACTAACACACTACCTAGCGTCTTAAGGATTTGGTAGGTTTGATTTTGCACTGGTCTGTTTACGCTTTTTTACCATTTCTTTCAGTATATTTATTTTAGTATTTTGGTGTTACCACGTTACCAGTCTTGCATTAATACACACAAATAATAATCATTAAGCTGCAACTAGTTTGCAAACGAGGGTACAAACCACTGTGTAGTTTGAATTCTTCTGCTCAGTTAGAATTACAAGGTTACCTATAAGGCGTTTTTGTAAGATCTTATTTATAAAAATTTCAGACTTCCAAATTTTCATTTGTAAAACGCATTTCTCTTAACACGTTTAACGCTTTATTATATACGGGTCTTTCTCATTTACGCTTCCAGCTGGCTCTCGGAACATATATGGTTTTCCAGTTTCATTCTCATGCATTCTTAACATGTGACAAGTTCATTTATGCAGGTGTATTACAATACATTTTATTTCATTCGGCTGTTTAAATATGGATCAAATAATGGGGCTCAATAAGTTAAAATAAATGTCTGTAGATGAAATAATTGTACGTCCTCCTGTTTGGTTTAATCAAAATATTTCTTCACGCAAAATACTACTTATTGGCTAAATATCTGCTCTTTGTCCATTGTTCCTTATAATCATACACTCTACTCGTACAAATACTTATTTAATTTTTTTTTAAATGTTGCTCAATAATTACATGCCGATTAAAAAAATTCGGTCCTGTTCTGGAAACATAAATTCATATATAAAATTGTTTAATCTATGTTCGCTCATAATTTAAATCGTTTAATGTATTCGCTCATAGTTAAAAAATCATAAGTTAAAGTGAAAACTGCTTTCTACGTGGTTCTGAGAAATATTCTATCTTCTGACAATTTTATTCCTTCCTGTGACTATTCTTCTTGTAAATTATCGCATTCTGCTTAAACGGTTTGCTTTCTTGCTTGACAACCCCCTGCAATTCAGTAACGCTGCAGAACGTAATAGGTTTCCAGACAGAGGTAGACATACTTAATAATTCAGGAAATTTTAAGTATTATTAACATGAATACATTGTAGTTGGTAGTTATGGGTAAACTAATTTTCAGCAATCGGAACGTGACACATGCTACTAACCATCTCTTGTACAAACGCTTGTGTGACTTGATTTACATTGTTCAGAACGGATATCATTGTGTTCTGCGTAGGAAGCGTCTATTGCATATTAACAGTGTCAGATTAACTCACGTATGCCGTACAATTGAGGCACGCGTGTAGAGCTCACAATCAGGTCGCGTAGCGCCTCGCTTGCTGAGGGTATGCAAACGATAAACAGATATGTCTACAAAGCACGGCGCCTGCCAGAGAGATAGTAGTTGCAGTACTTCTATGTTACACATACTGTAATATACACTGGCAATATGCGTTTACAAAATCTACCTTAAGCGTCGTACCGGAAACAATTGTATCACAACACTGAAGTTGATCATCACAGAAGATCGTCAGTCAGAACCAAGATTGTAAGACCGTTACTGGTTGGCTACTGGTCACTATATATATATATATATATATATATATTTCAATCACTTTCTGCTACAGTCCGTTTCTTGATGTATATAATACTATAATACTTATAACTAATTTACCTCAAGATATAATTAATCAGCGTTAAACTGTGGGATTGGCAAAGAAAAGTGCAATTATGTGAAAATATATCTTGAGGTAAATTAGTTATAAGTATTATAGTAATATATATATATATATATTGCGACAATACAAGCGAAGGCTGTAATGCGCATACATAATATATTATAAAAATTTTAGTTAATTTCAATAGTATATAATAGACGAGCATGTGTGAGATTGGAAGCTGGTTTTCAAGCAGGAACCAACAGGCAAACATCACGCGATTACCACTGCATGTGTGTATACAAGTAAATAACGTGTGTGCGTGAAGCCTGGCTGATCCTGAAAGTTGCAATCTCACCCCTCAAGTCATAGACAAATTAAGAAAATAATTATTTTTAAGAATACCATAAATGTTAGTGAGAGGGTAAAACTTCTAAAAATATGTAAAAATCGGACACGAGTGCAGTGTGAATTGTACGTAATTCGGACAATCAATGCGAGTACAGTGCGATTTTTAATGCATCATAATTATACTAGTAGCGTGAGCACCATTATAATTGCACATCTCATAAGTCATTAAATGAGACACTATTTTATCGACGTGAAATCAGCGTTAAACTGTGCGATTGGCAAAGAAAAGTGCAATTATGTGAAATGAGATGAGAGTGGGGGCTATCACACCATGTTTCAAATGTCGACAGGCTGATTCCTGAATAGACAGGTGCAGTTTTCTGTGTGGATATAAATAGAAGCCCAGGAGAGCTAATCGCTCTCTCTTAACAAACCATAGTCGCGGCGGTACGCTATGCCGCTCCGGGAAGCGAATTTTTTAAACTATTTTGGACGAAGTTAGATTTAAAATCTAACATCAGTACGATTTTGTAACTGATCTTATAAAGTATCACGGTAATGTTTTTTTTTATTTAAAGTAATAAAAACAATAATAAAAAAATACCGTAACGAAGAAATCGTCGGACGTCAACAAGCAGTCGACATCTAAGAACATCAACTCCAGACAGAGTACGAGAGCACGACTAGCAGAGGAAGGAGATGCAGAGGACTGGAGACGTTTCCATAATAACGGCTACAGATCCAGAGTAACATGTCATCATAGTCTACAGCAGTCAATGTACCGTGGAGGACGAGAGACGAGAGGACGAGCAGTGAGGACAAGAGGACATCCAGGAGGAGAAGACCGAAGGAATCACTGGAGGACATGGGACAACTCTACGGAAATTAAGGTGACGAAAAACCAATACATAATTTTCAAAGAGAAAGACATTGAGAGACTCTAAAAGTCAAAACAATTTTTGTAAACATAATAATAAGTATGTAGATATAAATAAAATTCAATGTAATTAATATGTAATCAAAAAAAGATTATTTAATTATTTTTCGTAATGAACATAACGTAGAGTCATTGAAATTAGTAATTGAATTATTTAACTTTTCTTGATAAAAGCACATAACATAGAGTCATTTATAGTAACAAATTAAATGTGCTAAAATGATTTTTAAAGCCATACAAAGGTATTAAGAAAGATAGAATAAGAATGCAGTAATAACTTTTTAATAAGCACACATTTAGATTGAGCAAGCAAGAAACATTATCATATTGACGAAAAGTAAATATACAATAAATAATATAATATTTAGAATTTAAGATATGTTTGTAATGTTGACATGAATAGTAAAGACACTTTGATACCATAGATAATGAAGATCACATGGCGTATTGATCATGATTTTCATATTATTATAATATTTTGTTTGTTTGTTTCACATAATAAATGAAGCATATTACAATTCGTAAAAAGAGTTACTCTTATTATAATTACACCTGCACCCCAATTATTCATACACGCCATTATAGAAATGTTATATAAATTGATGCACAAAATCAAATTATATATAAAATATAATTTGTTACAATATATATCTCGCGCCTAGTTCTTCATCTTCCTGAACTCTTGGTTTTTATAGCTTGTGTTACTTGCTTCATGTAATCTAAACGTAGCCCACCATGTAAACGTTCTGCCCTTAATAGAGTCTTCATTTATATTTTTTATTAGGCTGCATGTCTTAATATATGTTCCATCGTGTTAATATATTTTGTCTCTTCTAAGTTGGATCTGTCTACAAAATTTCCTACTTGTTACGGCCCTCGCTAGAAATTCCTCATTTGATACCTTTTCTAGACATGGAATATTCAACATCTTCAGTGGCACCACTCTTCATAGGCTTCCAATCTTCTTTTCTCTCTAGCTGAGATGGTCCAGGTTTCACAGCCATATAGTACCACGCTCCACACGTCCATCTAGACGAAGATCTAGCAGGCTAACTTTACTGTATGTCAGAATACGTTTTACAGGAAAACGTTTCCATTGTTTAGAAAATGTTTTTACTATATCTATTTTGCTACAGCCATTATGGCAATGTTGTAAAAACGTTTAATATATACATATATACATCTACATAAATTGCCAGGAAGTGTGTGTGTGTGTGTGTGTGTGTGGGTGTGTGTGTGTGTGTGTGTGTGTGTGTGTGTGTGTGTGTGTGTGTGTGTGTGTGTGTGTGTGTGTGTGTGCAGCAATGCTAACATGGTGTTCATGCGACGAGATATCAGTTGATTATTGTTTAGTACTTTTAAATATTGTAGTGGCTCTCTCATTTTAGTGAAATATAAATCATAAATATTGTAGTACATACTGCATTGTTGCATGATTGCATTAAATATCAGCTAAAGATAGGTTTTAACGACGGTTAATAATTAAATTAGGGTTTTCCAAAATGGATGTTTTACCAATAATATGTGGTACTTGGTGTGGGATCCCCTTATCAATCTCCCACCAGAGCTATTAAAACTTTCAGCGATATACCATAATAACTTAATATATGCCTACTTCTCAGCCAGTCGTTTGTGTTAAAATAAGACTTGTAAGTAACTGTAGGAATAAAAAGAATTACTACAATATTTGCAAATTATTAAAATCAAGTTAGAGTTTCCTTAATAATGACAAGGACTCTACACTTGGAAAATAACTTACGGATTTGCAGCCGTAAACAATACGCCCTAAACAGGCCTAAACAGAAAACGGAGGCACAGCTTATTCATCCACCTTCATCTTTTCCCCCCAGGCATAATTCCTCTTACAGGATTGTCTAATAGTCATAAGTTATCATGACTACATTTACGCTTACGTTAATAGAATAACGTATTTTAACATGAGTTACAAGCTTCTTAAAATATTCTTGGGGCAATATCCTTAAATTAGAGTACGGAGGTGTCATAAAAGCGGGTTTTCAAAATACCTTTATAAAGTCTCATTTTTACAAACTTTATTAAAAATACAAATTTGAAATTCAAAATAAAAGTGTTTCCTAATAACACGAGATTTATTATCTTTAATATGGGAAACGATTTATTAAGACAGAATATTTTTATATCAGCGGCTTTCCATATTTTTTCAGCCCGTATAGTTTACACTAGGTTTTTTAACAAAAAATATGGGACACAAAGTATTTATAAAATATATTAATAAATTATATGAAAAAATCTTAGGTTTCATATTTATCCTGAGTAAAATCGTCAAGATATACACTGTGCTCCATAATATGACATAGTAACATATTACAGCCTCCTCCCCCTCCCAGAAGGTATTCTCGTCCCTCCAAAGAGCATCTCGTAGTTACGGCATTACTCCAAAATATTGTTACTGTAACGGCAGTAAATTACATATTACATATTGAGCGGTCTGCCGCATTCTACTGTTGACTCATCTGTTGCGTGCTAAAATTGTTTATCCGTGAGTCATTTATACAAGGGATTAGAGTCTTATTAGTAAAGTGTTAGCTCAGAGCGATGTTGAATTTTTCCTCGTATATGTTGAAAGCCGTGATAAACATATATATTTGCGAGAATTTTAAGTAGTTTACAATCAGCTCTCTGGCGCTTTACTATATGTAGTGGAAAAAATCGCCTATTCGTTTGTCGTTTGTCTTTGCAAAAGACATACTCTCTTTTCAAATGCTTAGGCATGGTCACACATTGTTTTTTCAAATCCAGATTATGTTTAGTCTAATCATATGCTTTTTATCAACTTATCTGAGACAGTAATACAAGTGCTAAGTGTTCAACACTTTATTTGTATTGCATTATTGTAATGGGTGAACTTAGTAACTGATTTTACTTGTTCAGTGTATCTTTTGTCTGGCGTTATGAGAACACGATACGTGAGGTGCTCGTAATAATACTTTTGCGACTGTCTGACAGTAATGCAATCTTAGTCTTTCTTTAACAGTATGTCTTATATTACTGTTTTTTCCATCGATTCGATACTACAAACAATGCATCGTATTTCGGAGTCTTCGTTTGGATAACTACGGGTTGTCTGTATAACTTTGAATCAATTTACTACCCTTTCAGTTACCTGACTTGTAACGGTACTAATAGTACGTACGTTGCTTATCTACTTGAGTATTCGAGAACCTGGAAACCGATTATAATACTGTTTTGGCCAAAAAAATAATCGTCGAAAGCCTTTGATTCAATAATGTGATCTTAAATGTGTGGTGGCACTGTATCGACACTGTGTGTGTGCACCAATCAAATCATCCCGTTAGTAAAACGACGTTATCATTTTCAGCTCAACGTAGCCATAATGAATGTTCATCAAATGCTGTCTATCATGTTCAGTGAAGCAGACCTGTCGTGTCGTGTCGTCGTCATTCTACTGTCGGTCTAATTGTTGTTTAACGTTTTGCAGAAGCATGTCAACAACGTAACTATATTGTTGGAGATAAAAGTTAATTATCACTTATAACAGTTGTTTTGATTGCCAACGTGAACAGTTCGTATGAGAGAATAATTACACAGTTATCTTCACCAACATTTGAGTGAAGTGTCTTTATTACTAACTGTCATGAAAACTAGGAACTAAAGATACTGAATCCCAGCAATTTGTGTATGCTAAGTATTTAATAAAAATTTCTTTATATTGTACTTGCAATTCTTGTAAACTGCTTGCAAGCTAACAAAGATTTATAGTACTTTCGGATTAACTACAATATGTATGGTACCTTTAGGTTATGAACAATGAATACACCACAATAGAAGATTGATATTATAGGTACCATTAGTGTGAAATAAGTGTGTGTACCACCATTATAATTAGTTATTCACGTAGATGTATACAGACCTTTACGTTGATGTTTCTGTGTCCAATTACAGCCAACGCAATAAACAATTTAACGTTTTAGCTTTTTTTTTTAGTGATCACTTTATAACCATATAACCAGACGTTTGCAATTACTCAAAGACATTTTGAACATGATTTAATGCTTTTAATTTTGTTTGCTATATTGTATAACTTATACAATCCTTATAAATTATCGGGTTGTGATAAGGTTGAAAACCTGTTGACACTTTTGAATGCGTTGTGTGAGTTTGGAAAATTAGATAGTATAAACAGCTGTTATCTGGCTAGTATAACTTACGAGTTTATGTCCGGAGGTTTCTGTTCCACCAATATTTAGCCAGCTTTAAGACCACAATTTTCAGCCGTTGTAACATACCCCGGTAACTATGATTGTGAATGACAGCAAGAAGATATACGAAACAATAGAAAGATTTTATTCTTTCGAGGAATTAAAAAAAAATTTAAATACTTAATTTTCTAATTTGTGGTAAATGGTCAATATCCTGTTAACAACAGAACAATTTGTAAAGACCAGGTAAGCTATAATTTAAACTTTTCTGTAACAGCGTTCTTAAGTAAAAACACTTCAGTGTTATCCTTATTTTATATTTAAGTGTTGTCTCATAAGTTCTATATTTATTTAAAAGATGGCAGTGATGAGTTTTGGTTATTAGAAATTCAATTCAATGGTCAGACCTTTTACATTAAAAATTACTAGTGGCGGCTTTTAATTTTTACCTTATCCATTGACTTGACATTTCATATATCATTATTAGGTAGTATTAAATATCTTGTTGCGTTAGTTATGTGGGAGTTCGCCTAATGAATTCTAATATCTATTTTCTATATTCATAAAAAGTGGAAAATAAAACAGAAACAAGGTATACAAATTCATATTTACTTATCTATTGTGGTGCTTAATAACAACTTCAAGACTAAGAAGACTTATTTCAAAATCGATCTGAAGTTTGCACATAGTCACACCTTAGGACCGGCGATTGTAACTTACAATATATGTGCCGTATCACTGCGAAGTGCGATATAAGCAGAAGTATTTAGTTCTTCTACTGCTTCGAGTTGTTCTAGATGTCGTTCTTGTAATCATAATTCCTAATTTACGTATCACAGGCTCAAAATTATTTCTATTTATTAACAATTACTTTAATAATAAATTTTTAGGCGACTTTTCCAAATAATAAAATGATTATGAGATCCTGCGAACTCAAATAATGCAGTATAACCATAACCGACTTAAACGTAATGTGTTCTAAACATTCATTTAAAAGATGAATTAGGCCGTGTTCTGTTGTGTTCTGGGTGCCGAGTATTGATGGCTGGTAGGTAAAGTGGTTGTAATGCGAGACCCCAATTTTAAATTTCTTAAAATATTTTTTTCAAATGTTGTTTGGGTAGATTAGCTAACGTTATGTCATGATAAGATAATTTGTATGGTAAATTTTTATCATTTTTATTTTATTTTATTTTATTACATATTTACAATCTGAATACAAGAATCAATAAGTTATTCTTATAAGAGTATAATAAATATAAAGGGAGAATCAATTAAATGATGGCATTCCCTTAGTTAATAATACTTCTTGGCGTAGGAAAATAAATAGATAAAAACATTAGGTAATCAGGGCTAAAGATCACGGATTTTTGTTAATCTTCTAAGAGCTTCAGGTGGATTGTGTAGACTAACTGTGTCGTTTTGGTGTAAAAGAAGCTTACCAGAATAGCTGCATGTTATTCTTTTTATTTCGTCAACAACTGTTGGGATGTGCGTCTAGCTACGAATGGTCTTCTTACTGACATATCAGAAGACTTCCAGAAGGATTCGTAGGATATTTAACTGAAGTCTCTGGATAATCTGTGTTGGATGGTGGCAACACTACATTTATCACTGTAGGAACCCCTAAAAGTGGGAATTGATTGTTGTCCCGGAAATGATTCATTCTTTGATAATCTGCAAAATGTTGTTTTATCTGACCATTCAGCTCAGCGTATGGGAAAGAATTGCGTTAAAGTATTATTAACATAACCGAATATTTCTTTTGTAAATAACGTAGTAGGAAATGGTTTTAAAAATGTGGTTGTATTTTAAAATAAAAACTCTGTGGCGGCATAACGCCCACCCATGACCTAATGGCTGCAGAGTATATAACAGGGCAATAGGTAATACGTGAAAACGAGGAATACAAGGAAATTAAAAAGCTCGAGCATTATTCTAAAGTAAAAAAACTATCCTCGGATAATGTTTAATTTATCCTCGTATCTTAATAACTAAAATGTTAATCAATTTAACTTATTTACTAAAACCCGTTAAGCTAATACTTATTTCGTATGATTGTACTGAATTCAGTGGTTACATTTCCATATCCTGAATTAACAGAATGCGTAATTCTGGCGTCATTTGTGTGTGTGTTTTCAGTCTAAATTAAATACTGCATATTCATGCGTACGGTTGTGTAAACATATACGCAGGAGGGTCCCACTGACGAATCCTAGCGTTGATTACTAATGCGCGCTCACTATGTGGTGAATGTGGTGCCGTGTTTGTTTTACGATCTGCAAATGTTTTGCTAAAGGTGTACTTAATTATCGTAAAGAATAAGTTTTAAACAGTACACTTGAATTCTGAAAAATTTTCTGTATCGTGTTTTTGGTGACTGGCCAAGCATATAAGCGTGTTCTGACAGCAACCCTGCCCCCCCCCCCAGCTCACACACGCACTCGTATATACGTATACAAACGTATGCTAACCAATTACCGATTCAACTAATTTAAAAATTTTCCAATTTGTAAATCGTTTGCCAAAAATTCCTTTTTAATACCACCTAACAATGAAAGGTGCTGTAACTTCGGTTCAGTGGCTGATCACAATTTTACAACAGTTTTTGTCGACGTTTTAATAACATTTATTGTCATTAACTGTATCTGTATCCCGGCAACACAGAAACAATCAGAACTGTTACGGCGATCGCATGGATTGTTGTCTTTAAGCATTGGGAATTAATAAATGAACACCAGGAAAACTGTTAATTACAACTTTAATGACAGTTTAAATTAACAAAACAGTAGAACACAATAATTCTTTACGTTTACGTTTGTCCAACACATACTAAAGTAACGAACAATAAATATCACCTAACTAAAGCCACAAGCCACAATTACAGAAGATTGCAAACAACAATTAAGGATTAACACTTTACTCCAACCCTCTGTCATAACAACACGCAGATGATAGATTAGGTTACAACCTACAGCTTAGAAGTACGTTACTCAGTTATTACAGCTTAATTTAAATTTCCTGGATGTTAAAACCTAATGCACTCTTTAGGACTGTCAACAGACGTGCATTACTATGCACATTGGAACTTCATCTCGTTTTCGACAACAGTAACCTTCTATCTTTTGAGGGGACGGGACCCCAGGTCTCAGCTAGGCTGCAGACTGGATTTACGCGTAAATATGTTTCACTAATCTTATTTTTGGCATTTTAATGCGATTAATTATTATTTAATAAAGTTGCTAAGTAATAGTATCATTACAGATGATTATGAATAATGCGTAGTGTATTACTGCATCGTGAAGAATTAATGGCGGGCTTAGTATAAGTTGCAGATGATAGGTTTACTGTCTGTTTTCGACTCTTATAGCGCGCGCGTGATGAGCACTGCTGTGCAGTCTTATACTTATAGTGCAGTACAGTCTACTGTTGCTGATTACCAAATCCTGACCTGTGAGGATAATCTGTAGACATCAGTATGGGTATATGAATTAAATAACGTAGCTCTGACATTTAACGTGACAATTTCTACCAGTAACATTATTGTAGTGACATTTCAGGAAAGAATTATATGAGTACTAATAAAGGAATTTATGGCTATAGCCATGACAAAAGTTGGTAATTAAAATACGTAAGCTACATTATATTACAGTGAGGCAACTCTGAACAAAAAAAAAGAAAGAAAGGAGCTTTACATATACTCATTGTCCATTGTTGTGGAACCGCAAAAATTTCCGAATTCGTGTCTTCAGCGTATCTCAGTTATAAGCATTCAACGAAGATTCTTTTCCTGCCTATAACTCCGGTCCGTCATATCTTCTTCCAGATGGGTCCACTCATATTACAGTCTATTCGGAGATGGTAGTACATCTTCTATTCCGGTAGTTTTCATAGTGCTAATTCAATATCAAAGAAACCCTTAGTTATATCTAAAATCATTCTTTCATGATAAAACGTATGAAGCACTCGTAACCAAAATATGAGAATATCCATTTACTTTACCAACTGATAAGTTTATAATAATCCGTCGTGTGAATAAAAATCTGCGTGACGCTAATTTACAGATGGTACAATATTTCTGTTCCAAAACGATTCAAAATTACAAAACACATCATCCTCTATCGTGCTATTCTTTACGGGAGGGATTACGCACCACTGGCTGCGATTCATTAATGGAACCCCTCTGCCAGTGTGTCAACACACACACACACACACACACACACACACACACACACACACACACACACACACACACACAGCACTTACGCAAGAGTGAGTATGCAGTATGTAATTTAATTAGAATACACACAAATGCTGCCAACATTTAGCGTTCACAGAAGGCAGTGGAACATTTATTCACTGTATTTACTGTCGTTATCGAAACTGTTCTCAAAGAATATTAGGCGTGTATTTAGAAATTTATGGCTACTGTCGTTCAAGTAGGCGAGTATTTAGATACAAACTGCTGACGTTACTTCTACGCAGTAAGCTAAGTATGATTCCAATACATTGTAGCCAATTACATTTATGGGCGTTGATTTTTTCCTTAAAGTTTTATATAAGTTTTGAATAGAATAGAATAATTTCAAGATCTCCCTAGTAAACAATAAACCTACGTAGATAATTTTTGGATTTTTATATTTTCTTTTATTGTAGGAAACCTCTTGGAAAACTGTTGTGGTTTGTCGTAGTTAAGAAAAATTGAAGATAAATATTGAGACAATTAAGATAATATTGAATCAATTCAGAAAATATTGAAACAAATATTTTGAAGAATGTACTAAAAGTATTTTGAAGACTGAATATCATTAACGACTACAAGACATTAGAAAGTATTGACAAATTGTTTGTCACATGCAGTTTTGTTCCCACAATCTTTTCGCCACCCGGTGTTTTGGTCATACATGATATTACAAAACTGTTACAGGTGCTGACAATATTATGGAACTGTTTTCATTGTGTCACAATTTATTTTACACCTTCGAGACAGTATTTTTAAAGTTGCGGATGAAGACTTTGCTAATACAGACCGCGGTGAAGTAAAATTAATATATAAAGTATATTAGATTACTAAACACGGAACCCAGAACCACGGAATTATTTAAGCATGTGCAATCTGTAGGTCTTGCTTTCAAGAGAGGTGTAAGGGCACGCTTTCTCTGATTCACAGCTCTGGCCTTGGTGTCGAGGAGGACATTTTTTTGAAGTCTTTGATAAGTTTCAGAAATCTGTGTCAGAGGAACTCCTACCATATCTCTGAAACATATTTATGGCCGTGTACGGATCATTGCTTACGATGACTAGAGTTGCCAATAATCTTCACTGTAAGAAGACTAAGGTAGCATAGGCATAATTAAAATACTTATGTAGAGAATACAGCATACAAGAATTGAAGAAGCAATGTTTGGATTACTCTGCAACTGGTGACGGGGTGGTTTAAGAAGATGCACTTAATAACTGTAAATACTACTTCTTTAGGAATAATTGGTGGTACATAAACTAGAATAAAAAACTTAAATTAATTTGTACTGTAACTCGAGAATTTTTTTTTAAACTATAAGAAACGAAGAAAGCATTTTACATTCTAACATTTTTTTTGTCTACGTATTCACTGAAAAACTGCCTTGTTTCGTAAAAATACTGGAATAATGAATTTCTTCGGTGAAATACGCTTGTTACTATTACTTGACAATTTATGCACAAAATTAAATATACTGCATCCCAATATACCTATCGTTAAAAAATGTGGTCAATGGAGAACCAACAGCGTAATTATCACATAGTGGTCAACGTGTTAATTATGTATGAACAAAGCTGTTTCTACAGCTCTATAATTTGTCAAGTGTTGATAAGAACTAATAATTTGTGTTCTTTCGTTTAAAAAAATAGTATTTAAAATTTTTTTTATGTTGAAAACTAACTTTCTTAAAATTACGGTTATTTTGTTAGGAAGGAGAGTAAACAATTATGTAAAAAAATAAAGTGTCTTGTTTTTGGGCAAGGGGATATGAGTGGTTTATCGTACTCCTGCTATTAGCAAGCTGGGCGGGCGTTACTCATAGATTATAATCTTTACGTGCTTACTTCACCACTTGTCCTACAAATTCTCTTATTAATGACATATTGTTAATATAAATCGTACGTTACGCGTTTGCTTCTGCTTAATTGTTCCGCCGCGTTTTGTGATAAGGCATAAGTGACGGCCAGTGAACTTTGTATAATAAACACAACACAACACAACACAACACAACACACACACACACACACACACACACACACACACACACACACACACACAACACTAACGAGCTACTCTTGAATGTTATTACAAAAATACGACTCACTCAAAAAGTTACTAAGCTACTAATTTTCTTAATAGGATATTACTTTATTGGGAAAATTATTTCTAACAAACAATTGTCCTCCTATTCTGATAATACATTTTGTATCCCCGAGTATAACTGGTAGCCATAACATAGCAGTTTATACAAAATCAAAATGTAGTTATACAAAATGTAGTTTTAAACAATTGCCATTCTGTAATTCTTCAGTAATAATTCTGAGACTACTGAATACAAACACGAAGATTCTTCATGATCAGAAATATACGCACGATTTTTAAGAACACTTCACAGACTAGTTTCAACAAGCTAACAATGTTTTTTCTTTGTAAATTATTGTTTGTGTCGACTATGATTGCTTAACGTTCGCAGATTCTTTGAACAGAAAAGTTGCTCATCTTTGGACGATCGTGTAAATTCCGTTACAATTTCTGTCGCACAGCGCTTATCTTCATTTTGCAATAATTATCTCAGCTTAATACGAAAAGAAAAACAAATCTTTTACATGTTTATCTTGAAAACACACACACACACACACTCACATATATAATGTTGTGATGTTATACAATTTGTTTCTTCTGCAAGTAGTAATTTCGTATAGCCTATTTGTTCTTTTTAACATCTGACGCACGTTTCACTGAAAAATATCAGTATCATTAGAAGTTTGTAAGTAAATTAATAACAATCGAAATAATTCTATGTCAATCAATACAGAAATTAACGAATAATCGAATTTGTACCGATTTTAATATTAAATAACTGATAATCGATTTAGGTTGATTAGTTAACGATTATTTTAATGTTTATTTTCTTCAGCAGCTGTTTTCACGGTACATTTGAAATATTTAATTTTTATATTTTATTAATTCTTTTTAATGAATTTATCATTTTAAATAGATCATCTTGTTTTGTTTTTATTTGGGTTTGTTCTTTAATTAATAAATTATTGTTATTGTATTTGTAAATATTAAGATTTTCCCAAATATTCATTTATGACTTTTGTATGTTTTTAATTAATTTCATATTTTCAATGTTTGGAAATTGGTGACTATTGACAATGTGTGGCTAAATTAGATTTATAAATATTTGGTTTTAAATATGCATTGCAGTGTTGAAGGAATCTATCTGGTAGTTTTTTGTTTGTCTGCCCTACGTAAAATTTATTGCAATCAGGACATTCTACTTTATATATTCCATTTTTATTGTGAATATAGGATTTAGTATTAGGTTTCATTTTATTAAAAATTATATTATCTGTATTTTTACAATATCTTTCTAAAGTATAATTTACATTATATTACTCTGTGACTGATTTACCTTACATAAATTTCTTCAGGTTTAACTAGTTTACTGGACTTGATTCATCAATTATAATGTAGTTGAGATTTACCATTTGGCCTAGATTTTATCTGTTTTTACATACACAGTTTTTGAATAATACAGCTTGTTTATACCCCTTCTGACTTTCTATTCTAATACAATATTAATTAACAATTCCTTACTTTACTACAAGAACATTTAGTATTGAATTCATACTATTAATACATAACAAATATTTGACATTAAAAAAGTGGTATTTAAACTCAGACATTTTAGTCTTGATTATTACTAGTAACACATAATAAATATTTATAATAAAAGAATGGTATCCACTCTCATACATTTCATTCTTGATTAACATTATTAAACATAATAAATATTTTAGAATTATAAAACACTACCCTCTATTTCCTACATTTAGGTATAGAGTTCATTTTCTTAAATAGAAACATAACACATCTGTTCCTTCATTTTTAACTTTTCTTAAAATTACTTTTGTGCAGTCTTATCTGTTTTTATTTTATATTAGGGATGTATCCCTTGTCACTTCACTTATTGATTACCAAATAGTATTTATGAAGTTAAATTAAAACTTTAAAGTTGTTTAAAGGTACACCTTTACTAAGTTTAAGCATTTAATACACTTTCTTGAAGTTTATATACTATAATATAATAACTTGCACTGGTTCCCTGTTATTTCTTGATACTATCACTAATCAGTTTTATAGTTTATATTTTGAAGAATTTTATTTATAGAGGATTCTTAAGATTTGTTTTTATTCATTATAAAATAACTTTCATGGGTGCACTTTTACTTATACCTCTAAACACTTTTGTTTACATTTACTTTACATGAGTTTCTGTTTTTGGGTGTTATACTTTCGTTTGTGACTTTTAATCTCTTTTAGGGTTTTATTTTCTTCTTACTGGGTTTCCTTTGGGTATCTCTTGTAGTCTTCTTACCCTACTATCTTGTATCTTCAAAATCATTCCTGTTTATTAGGTATTTCGGTTTGTTCTGGGTATTTTCTTCCTTATTCATATCCTAGCTTGTTTCTTGAAAAACAGTCTTTATTTTAGGGGTGTCGGTTTGTTCGGGGTTTTGCCTTATTTACTGATTCTCATTCTTTGTTTCTTCACTGCAATATAGTGTTATTATGTACGTTGGTTTGTTCTGGGTATTTTCCTTACTTAGTCCTATCCTACCTGGGTATTTCCTTACTTTATTTTAGTTTTTTGTGTTTATTTTTCATTACACATATTTGTTGCATAGTTGTTTTTTCTTTATTTTTACTTCTTCAAGTTATGATTGTATTTTATTGTGATACTTATTTGTTTTCATTTGGATTTTTCTTTGATATTTATTTTAATTGATATTTATTTATGATCATATTTCATTCATTATTAAGTGGATAATCTGTCATGCTACAATATATATATATATACAGACCTTGTTATGACTCCCAAGATTCTTGCAATTATTATAGATAATTTTAACAATTAATATCCTTACATGCACAGGATAAAATTTTAAGGCCTACTGGATTTTACAGTATGTCGGTTTAGTTATCCAGTACGTGGATTTGAGTAGGAAGTAGATGTCACACACATTTTACTTCCATGTTCCGTAAGGAAATGGAAATATGGTGATTGCGAAAAAATCGTGCTCCAGATAAGGGCTGATTCTGATTGTGCTTTCCTCAAAACAAGAAAAAAAGTCATTTTACGAAAAGTGTTTGTGTGTCTATCTGTCTACGTGTCTGTGTGTCTGTCTATGTGCCTGTGTGTAGAATTTTTTCTATGCCGAACCACAACTGCCGCAATTTTAAACAGAATCAAATAATTTTTTGCATATGTGCCCGAGTTGTAGAGGACTCAAGGTCTATTGATCTTGGTGGAGATCGGTTAGGGGGGAGGTAATTCACCTGCAACGTTTTACGTTTTAACAAGAGTAAAGTACTTAATTTTGATAAATAAAGTATCCTAAAAAGAAGGTCATAATGGTCCTCTGTATGAAGGTAGATTAAATGTCTATAATTGAAAAGGGTAGCTGAAAGGGAGGGGGTGATTTTCCAAAACCAACCTTTTTGATATCGAATAGAGTACTTCATTTTGAAGGATAAGATACCTTAATAATTAGATATAATGGAAACTGTTACTGAATAAAGCTGTAAATGTCAAAAATGGGGTTGTTCGGTTGATGGGAAGGGGTAGTTTACCGGCAATGTTTCGAGTTTTAACAAGAGTAAAGTACTTACTTTTCATAAATAAGTGTCCCGAAAATAAAGTCATATTAATCCACTGTAAAATGGTAAATGCGATATATATAAATAAGGAGGGTAGTTGAAGGGGCAAGGGGCGATTTTTTGAAAAATAATGTTTTTTTAGGAATTATCGAACCGAATTCAAGTTATAAGATTTAAATATAAATCTTAGAATGTGGGAGTAATGTATGGTTCTCCATATCGATATTTTCTTACACTAGAACACCGCAGCTGTAAAATTATTAAATTTTTGGGACATAATGATAGATTTATTTTAAATCCGTTTGTCCAGCCTATACGGCCATATGTATAATAATAATCTGTAAAAATATAGATTAACGGGTATGGTTTGTGGAATCCAATACTATTTTTTTTTTAATATAAGTATCTCAATTTTGGGCAAAGTGGGCTAAAGAGTACCTCCAGCTCAAGTCTATTACAGCTAAAGGTTCAAAGTCTTCTGCCTTAGTCCTAACACGATTCTTTCCGTTAGGTAATCTAAGATAATTATGGAAACACTCGCAAATAAAATTGCGAATTTTCTCCACACAATCGTTTAGTTTATCAACTGGTAATATCATTGATAATTTAATTAATAATCCGTCATGCGGATAAAAATTTATCAAACGTTGATTTACAGCTGATAGAATTTCTCTTCTAAAATAATTCAAACTTACAAAACAAATCCTTCACCACATCACTTGTTCTTTCCTGGGAGGGATTACGCATTACTGGCCACAACTTATTTTTGGAACCCCCCGTGCCAATGTGTCAACACACGCACACAAGCAAGTACTTAGCCAAAATTGAGTGTTCAGTATATAATTTAATCAGAATACTCTCAACTCCTGCCAACATTTAGCGTTTACAGAAGGTAGTGGAAAATTTAATCATTGGATCTATTGCCGTTATCGAAACATTTTAACTGTTTACATTCTGAACTGTTGACATTATTGTACTCAGTAAGCTTGGCAGTTTTAAAGCTGAGTGATCTATGTTTCAGATTTTACTTCGTATATTTCACAGGTTTATCAACGTAAAGGCTTACACTACGTCATCTTTTGTGAGACCGTCTGTGCTTCAACATCTTTCCTCCCTCACTGTCAGTGTTAAGACTCATGGAGATATTTATCTCGCTTAACTTAAACGTTGTATAAAATAAAGTTCAAATTTCATTGTGTGTGTGTGTGTGTGTGTGTGTCTGTCTGTCTGCTGTCTGCTGTCTGTCTGTGTGTGTGTAAAGGCGTTAGACAATATGCACTGTTTGGCAAAGAAAAAATAATATTATTCAGGGCCCAAAATAAAATTTCATTCTAATGAAGACAGTAATTTCAAGTTATAGAAACAATTAAATAACAGTGATAAAGTTGGTGTTATGGACTAGTTACTTACTTATAGATTTGTTTATAGTAACAACACCTCTCATACAGTAACAACGCTTTAAAAATATATTGTTTTTATATTTAATATTACCTTTATTTTTTGTCAACAGAATTTCCCATTATTGTTGAAACCTTGTTTTAAATTTTAGTAAGGGCTTCTCAGCCCCTTCATGTCCATAAGTTTCTTATCAAACGGGTCCTACGGCAGGATACCCATAATTTTTTCCATTCCATTCAAGTAGAACTATTTCCCGGAATCACTTAGTCACGGAAACTCCCTTCCCACTAAAATTTCGTCTCTCTAGAGAATTTCCCGTATGCCACATCATTTTGGAAATCAATTCTCCGCGAACGCTGCCAGTCGGAATTCTCATGTCCACTACATAAATCTTCCTCCCCCTTTTAATAAAATGCTCTTCTCCGAGTTCTTGGAAGCGGTAAAATGTTTCTTTTAACACAAGCTTAAGTGGCTTTCAATTGTTTCTCCTTTACAAGTTAACGTGGCTTTTACTCTAAAATCGGGTATTAATACTTTGCTCTTCAAGGTTTGAAATTCTGAAATCGTTTAATTGAATACATATGCGTTACTTACAGTAGCGACCATTACACGAACGGAACCATAAAGCTAGCAGGGTTGCAGAAGTTAAGGAAGATCTAAGACACTTTCAAAGAAATTTTAGTTTCTTATCTAGTTAATTTCTGTAATGGACATACTTTTGGAGGGGTGGCTTGAAACACACACTTCATGGAAAACACACTATTCTAGATTACACTTTGCGGTTCTAAAAACGTAGACATTCAAATAAATATCGGTATGGAGAACCATACGTGGCTTCCATATTCTAAGATTTGTATTTAAAATAATTTTCGAATTGAAATGTTTCCATAAGTTTCCATAAACCACTTTTTTCTTCAGCCTTAACCACAGTACTGTGGTCACTAACGTATACCACCTCACGTTAGCGCACTCAATTTTCACTGATGATGGCAGTCGATGACACTTCCGAAACGTCTGGTTTTGCAGAAAACATTGGACCACTGCCAAACAGCTCGGGAAGGAATTTTAACAACAAACTACTTCTTTGTTGCCGATAATTTGCAGCAGTTATCGTGTTCCCCATAGAAAAAATTCTACACACAGACACACGGACACACAAACAGACACACACATAGACACTTTTCAGAAAATTACTTTTCTTCATACTTTGAGGGTAGTACAATCAGAATCAGCCCTTATCTGGAACAGGATTTTTTCGCCATCACCATACTTCCATTTCCTTATGGAACATCGAAGTAATATTAACTAATCCAATATATAACGTCATAACTAACCTTTACTTAGTGTTAATTAATCTGAAGCATTTCTTTGGAACTTTTAACTAATGTTAACTAATCAGTCTTTTCCGTAGTATTTTTTATGGACTGCTTGCAACATAAAGGCCTGCTTGAGATGGAAATTTCTTGGTCCGTGAAACCAAGAAAGGCTTTTCTCTAACAAGTACTTTTATATAATCACTTATTGTTAGTGCATATAACTAGATTTAGAATAAATATTATTAGTATTTGCTACGTAGAGGCGCGTGCGTTGCTGAAATATCTGAATCCGCTACTACATCGAGTTTGTCGGCAGCCGGTGATTTGCATACAGTTGATAGGCGGCGCGTCGTCCGTACAGATTGTGATCTCCTCACATGCGTGGTTCAGCTGTTAATATGCAGTAGGCCTGTACGCTCCCTGGGTACGTAGTAATAACTTGCTACTGAGCGACAGAAATTAAGGTGGCACTGCTCTGGAGTACAATTATTTGTGACGTTTCACTTATTGGTTAACATTCCCATCGCCTCAAAATAATAACTGTTCTTCAACAACAAAAATTGTACAAGTTATACTACAGATACAGAACACTATTTATAGTGGTTTCATTGTGTGTTCAATATGTACAGTACATTGATTAATTCCAGACAACATCTTCCATTCACACTGTATACATAAACGATTGCACACATAACAACCAGAGCCCCAACGATTATTCCGCTAAACCAGTGTTCCCCAAACTTCAACTACATGAAATCAATCTGAATAAACATTAATATCCATTGTAGCATCACGAGATAATACAAAAAAGGAAACTCAATTTAATCATCAATATTTATAGTAAAACTAATCAAATAGATAAATACTATGTAACTGAATGAGGAATGCAATAAAGAATGAGTAATCAAATGAGAACAACCAAAAATAATTATATAAGGAAGAATTATAATAACTAAAACAATAAACCATGAATAAAAAATAAGTATTTTACGGATGCTTGAATAAATTAAAAACAGGAATTACCTTTGTAAACAAACATAGTAAATAACTTTACAAACAGACATAATAAGTAAATTATTATAAATAAATCACCTTATATCCGTCGTGTGACTTCGTTACGTCGATTAAAATGACGCGTTTCGGAACATCTGTTCCATCATCAGCGGCAGCGTGCCACGTTGAGATTTCATGAACTATGAGCTATATAATAGACAATTATTTTTTTATTTTTTCTCTTGTCAATTGTATTATTAATGTCTAATTATTAATTATTTTAATTGTTTATTAGTTTTATATTTGTAATGTGTAATATTAAGTTTGTAAAATTATCTGAATTGATTTCTTTTTGTATAATCACAAGAACTCACATCCAAACAATCATACCCAAACAACAATTAATTACTACACATTAAAATTTTGTTCTTCATGTATGTTATTAACGTAAAACTTGTTGTATGGATTTGTAATTTTACTGAAGACGATTGTTAATTTGGTTATAAACCTGAGATAAAAAAAAAAAATGTTCATGCATCGGAGAGCTAGATGGAGCAGGAACCTTAAAAAAGGAAAATTTGTTATTAATTAATAGAAGAAAAGAAAATTAATATAATAAGAGAATTAAGGAATAAAAATTGAATGATTCAGAGCAGCAACAGAAGTGACAGAAGTCTGTTTTCATTTATAAATAAATATTATTATACCTCCAACTCAGAAACTGCTGAGACTAATTGAGCATTTATACTCATTTACAATCAGTACAAATCAAACATATTTGGCGCACCAACTCGAGGGCTACGAAAAGGAGAGTAAAATAAATAGAGAAATATTGAATAACACTATAATTTACATTCCTAGTTGGCGATTGTACAAAAGAAAAAGAAAAAATGGCGAGGAGAGGAACTTCATGCAGGAGAACCAAAAGAACTGACGCAGAAGTGGACATGGAAGAAAAGGAGGCCCAACCAGCACCTGAAGTGGAGGGGATAGTAAGCGATCCACAAGAAAACAAACCAGACAGACCAGCACAAACAGAGAATGTAAGCCTACAGGAAATGATGAGGGTTATGTTTGAACAATTAAGCCAGAAAATGGGAGACACCAAAAATCAATAGAAACAATAATAGAAAATAACAATAAATCCAGTGAAACATTAAATGAAAACATGGAAACTATAAAAGACGATAACCGACAATTAAGAAAGGAGATAGAAGATAACCACAAGAGAACAGAAACTAACAATCAACAGTTGAAGGAAGAATTAAGTAAGAAGATGGAAATATTGAAAGAGGATAATAAGCAATTGCAAGAAACACTAAGTAAGAAAATAGAAGATAACAATGAAAAAATGAGTAAGAAGATAGAAGAACAAATGACAGAAATCAGAACGGAAATGAAAAATTAGATGGAGGAGAATAATAAGAACTTAAGGCAACAGATTTCAGAGACTAATGAGAAGTGGAACCAGACAAATCAGGAACTACAGCAAGTTAAGGAAGACGTCCACATACGAATAAATAATGTAGAAGAAGATAATATAATTAGAATAGAATCACTGCAGACAGAGGCGTACGCAAGGGGGCGTTACCGGGTTTGAACCCCCCCCCTGAACGTTTATACTACTATAAACGACGTCTTCTGTTTTTAAGTGAGCACAGCTTTACGTCGTGAAAGGCAAAGAGACTGAAAGGAAACGAAAAAATATCGGTATGGAGAACCATACATGACTTCCATGTTCTAAGATTTATATTTAAAATCATTTTCGAAATGAAATATTACCATAGAAACTACTTCTTTCTACTTACTGCTTCAGCCTTAACCAGAGTACTGTGGTCACTAACGTATACCACCTCACGTTATCGCACTCGATTTTCACTGATGATGGAAGTCGATGGCATTGCCGAAACGTCTGGTTTTGTAGAAAACATTGGACTACGGCCAAACATCCCGGGAAGGAATTTTAACAAAAACTACTTCTTTGTTGCCGATAACGTTGTACAATATATATAAAAAATTGCATAAAATTAATGGCTTGTATAAGTTAATGTTTGATCTCCATTAAGTAGTGCTCAAGTTTCCAAAGTTTTAATATTATAATGTCCGTAATTAAAACATCAGAGCAGGTATAGTGTGTATGAGGGTACACCGTGGACAAAAATTTTCAACATTTCCTATTGAGCGTTGCTTAGAGTAAAGCTGCGAATCTACAGTGTACGTTTCACAGAACAAACACGCGGAAAAGAAGGAGCGCTCCGAAGTCACTCATGGACCCTCAGCATCTTGCAGAGGGTTCATTCCCTAAAGACGAAAAGTCTGTCTATGAGTCGTTCCTCTGTAAACACGTGCAGTTACACTGCCCAGCGATCCACAGGAAGCAAATCGCTATCCACGCTGGACACTTTTTCGGCTTGCACGCGTTATGTTGGTGTGGGTTTCGGCACTTTCCATTTAAAAAGCGTGCAAATGTAAGAAAATAAACATGAGTGAGGCCAGAAATAACGCGAATTGTGTGTGTGTGTTTGTGTGTGTGTGTGTCTTCCCAGCCTTTTTATTGCAGTAATCATAATAATAAAATGGAAACGTAAACATTACATAATTGAGATATGCTTGCCTGCCACGAACGATATATTTTCTCTCATACATGATTTACATTAAAATGAAAAAATTATAATTTTATTGCCTGGCAACAAAATTATTTTATTTTTAACAATTGTTTGAAAAAGTTTAAATGAATTTTTCAAGTACTTTACTGTTGTTAAAACGTAAAAGGTTGCAGGTAAACTACCCCTTCCCCTTAACCGATCTTCACTAAAATCGAAAGACCTTGAGAACTCTACAATTCATGGATGTATGCAAAAAATTATTTGATTCTGTTTGAATATGCGGCAGTTATCGTTCGTCATAGAAAAAGTTACCCTTGTTAAAACATAAAACGTTGCTGGTAAACTACCCCTTCCCCTTAACCGATCTTCACCAAAATTAAAAGGCCTTGAGAACTCAACAATTCAGGGACGTATGCAAAAAATTATTTGATTTTCTTTGAATTTGCGGCTGTTATCGTTTGCCATAGAAAAAAATCTACAGACACACACACACACACACACACACTTTTCGAAAAACGACTTGTTTTCATGTTTTGAGTGTAGTACAATCAGAATCTGCAATAATCTCGAACACGATTTGTTTTGCCATCACCATACTTCCATATCCTTAAGGAAAATGGAAGTAATACTATTGACACGACCTTGTGATCGTGATCAATTGATATTTATTGATTGTCAAAATGTGAGATACTGTACGTACGGTTTAATAACGAGACGAGTTTCTTTCAATTGGATAGGGCTTCTTATGCTCGAAAGCATTTTTATCACCGGATAATCGATGTCCATTTTGTTTGAGTGTTTCTGGTTCATCGCACATGGGTCAATACAAAATATGACGATTGAATATTGTAGTGGACATCAAAACCAAAAGAACATTATCTGTCCCTATGTCAAACGGCGGTTAAAACTAAATTCATCTTATTGAATAGGATAGGAGAAAGAATTGAAGACATTAATGCCAACATGAATAGTGTAAAAGGTCAAACAAATAATAGTAAAGAGAAAATAGAAAAGATTAATCAACGAGCATTAGTAAACATCAGAAAAGAGCTAGAGATGATTAGGAGTAGGCCGTTTAGTGTCTCTAATGTACAACCTACCGATAATAAAGAAGTAATTAACTTCAAGAACTATAAGAAAAGCCCAATGGAGTTCCTGGAAAGAATAGAAGAAAATATCGCCAGGCACCGAGAAACAAGGTGGACATCTATTAGGAGCATGTTAGGTGAGCACTTCAAGGACATGACTGATAACTGGTGGACTACAACCAGACACGACATTCATGATTACCAGGAATTTAAAACACTATTCAAGGCTAAATACTGGTCGGAATCTACCCAGAATATAGTCAGAGATAACAACTGTAATGGCTAATATAATCCGCATAGAGGACAATCACCGACAGCATATTTCCTAGGCAAGGTATGTTTAGCCAGGAATTTGGAGCCTAAAATACCTTAAGAATGTTTGGTTACTAAATTATCTTACCAATACGAAGAAGGAATTGCAAGAGCAAGACTTTGCGGCCAAATCAAGACCATACAAGCCATGGCAGTCTTATTGGAAAACTATGAACATGAGAACTATTACCGCCGAAGCCGGCAAAGAAATGATAACTATATTGGAAGTAGTAACAATAATAATAATAACAATAATATTAGTAATAATAATAATAATAGTAATAGTAATACTATTATGGATAACAATAACTACCGGCAGAATCATGGTGATAATAATAATAGTAATCGAACTTACCGACCTAGAGTAAACCATATACGAACCAATAATAGAGAAACTAACAAAGATTCTAGAAGACAGTAGCCTACTATCAAAGACGCAGAACCTTCGACAATAATTACGAACTTCAAAATTACAACAGAGACAACAATAATGAGAATAATTATTATCACAGAAACGGTATGAGAAGAAGCAGGAGTATCGAAGACAGTAGAAGAATTAATGACTATGAAGCATTAAATAACAATCAAGAAGAGAGACAGGAGTCACATGTCAGTAACCAACGCAATCAGCAGGAACATAGAACCAATGAAGAAAGCCACAATTTAAACGAGAGGCGGCAGTGAAAACTCATAATGGCCCATCACTGAAACAATGTTTTGGGTACCGACTGAGACAAAACTATAATACATCAGACAAGACGATAACGATCATAAAAAACAATTATTTAAAAAATATCAGAGATGACTTACTGGAGGAGGAGTCTGCCAACACCACAAATCACAGTAATGAAATTACTTACATAACAGCTGAGATAAATGGAATTCCAACTAAGATAATGATTGATACTGGTGCAAATGTATCGCTGATAGATAGCACAGAATTGAACAGAATGCAGAAGGAATGTAGAAAAATCTTACCAATTTTACCCGTGAACAATGTCATATTGGTTGGAGCTACAGGACGCCAAAACAAGTCAGTGAGAAAACAAGTTTTGTTAGACCTAAGAAGCAATGGTGTAATCATCCCCATGCTATTCTTGGTAGCACACGGTCTACCTTTTAATGTACTAATAGGACGTGATATGTTGCGACAATATTCAGCAATAATTGACTTGAGCAGAGAGAAGGTGTCTCCGACCTCAGATGGTATAGTATGGACGGCTGAGTTAATTGGAAGTCAATGTGCCCCTCAGAATCGAACCAGCTATCATGTTAGGGAAGATGAATATTGCAGGGGTTATACACCAGAAGAGGGAATCAAATATCAGGATGACAATAATGAATTATGGCGTTGTAAATTGGAAGAGATCAAAAAAATTCAACAAGAAAAGACGGGAGTAAAGTTGAATGAAGAACAAGTAGAAAAACTAATATCAATCTATAGTAAATATCGGCATACTTTTTCGGATGCACCCGGTAAAGTCAAAGGTTATCAATGTAAGTTAAAATTCAGAGAACCCGTTGAATTCCATAAGAAATCTTACCTCATCGCTTATTCATTAAAGGAAGCAGTAAGGACAGAAATTAATTGAATGATGGCAGATGATATTATTGAGTACAGTCATTCTCCATATACTAATCCTATAGCAGCAATCCCTAAGAAGAATGGGAAGGTACGACTTTGCCTTGATGCTAGGGAAATTAAAAAAATGATCATTAATGACCGGACGTCTCCCGGAGAAATTGAGGAAATATTGAAAAAATTTCATGGAACTAAATTCATTAGCACTTCGGATAGAGTGTGCGGATAATTGCAAGTAGAACTGCACCCTGTTAGTCGTAAATAGATGGCATTTATTTTTGACGGGAGAAACTATCAATTCAAAAGACTACCCTTTGGACTTATCAATTCCGTAGCCATATTTGTTAAATGCATGGACCAAATACTAGGTCAAGAAGCATTACAATTCACAACCGTATACGTCGGTGACCTACTAATTACTTCATCGAATTGGGACGAACATTGCAATAGAGTCGAGCATGTGCTACAAAAGCTATCTGACAATAATATCACTCTGAAACTTGACAAATCTAAATTTATCGCATATGAAGTCCCATTTTTAGGCTTTATTTTATAAGAATCCGGTATCTCTCCATCACCAGGCAACAAAGTAAATGCAATTTAGCAGTTTCCTACACCCAAGAATAGAAGACAATTGCAATCATTTCTTGGAATATGCAATTACTATCGTAAATTTCAACGGAATTATTCAGAATTAACGGCGAAATTATCAATTATCACCAGAAGACAAATGGACATAGGGACATGAAGAGGATATAATATTGCAATTAATTAAAGACAAATTAATTACAACTCGGAATATTGCTGAGACTAATTGAGCATTTATACTCATTTACAATAAGTACAAATCAAACACCGTTAATATATACGACACCCCATCTATTCTTATTACCTTTTAGAGTTAACACGGTTAATATTATTGTTTTATTTACTGTCACTCTGTTGCAGACAGATCAAATGTTCTTAGTTACCCGCAATTTGCGATCTCTGAGTTGAACCATTGGGAATGTCATAGGATCTTCGCGTTTAACCATAATCCTTAAGATAGTAGAATGTCATTATTAAAGTCTTGTTGCTATTGCATTTTGGGGAATATTGTTTTGTTCTACTAATGAGAATTAATATTGAAGTAACCAAATGATGGAAATGTGGACAGGAAAGAGACTACAACAGAACTGGATTATCGGAGGTGAGAGCATCGCAGTTTTTCGATATTTCAACTGCGTGGGTAAATGATAACAATGATACGGTTTTGAAGATACGAACGGAATTTAAAAGAGTAGCAGCTCACTCCACTTGCTCAGATTCTGTATGGTATAAAAGTTGCTTCAACCCAAATTAAAATTTATCATATTTTTACGGCCTCACTGATCGTCGTACGGTACAGTGGAAAACAAAATACAAGACAGCAATTAAGTCACTAATCAGCAGCTGTAATTAATCCAAATTAACAGTTTGAAATCAACAAGTTATTCAACAAGATTTTACAATAATTCGAGAAAATCTGTCCACACAAATAATAATGTCAACTATAAAGAATTCCGCACTACAATCACTTCTCACTAATACACCACTTGAGACGCACTGTGTAAATCGCCCGACAATAACTGAAAACTAAGAGGCAGGTGTGGGCTATTTATACTCTGCGGGTTCCATAATATGCGTCCCTAACAACCAATCGAAAATTCCAGAGGATACTTCACCGCGGCCTTGGCAGAAACACACACCGTTGGGCTAGTTGAGAAGCTTGTCGAGCAACGGTATCGAGTGTACGAGAATGTTCCGTACTACGTAACACCGCCTCGAGTGTTATGCACGTTATGTGTCACGTACGCACACAAACATTATAGCTGGGCTTTGAAACATAATAGCCGAGACACATGTAGAACGTTGTGTAATGGCGTAACGATATATTCTGACCTATTGCCATATATGGATGCAAAACGTTTACTACAAAAATTTAAGATAGGCCTAGCTTAGCATGACTGGGCGCCGAGCGATAGTGGTCGGGCCAAGAGATAACGGTTGGTGGTGCGTAAGGCTCAGTCACGCGAACTACGACAACTATGTGAAGGAACAAGCGTTGTAGACTACTTTCGTTACAGTGTCTAAGATGGCGGGGGAGTAGGACTTAGGGACCGAATGAGTGCACTCGTATGTCGAAGAAACAATGAATAGACATATGTTGGTTGCCAGGCGAAGGGGAATACTAAGAAACGCTAGCAGCACACTGTTCGGCCAGACCATGAGAATCTTCTGGGCGATGAGAGCAGGACTACTGAAGGCAAAATTTAGATGAAGTCAAGACTCAGGACATAGTGACCACCTCGTAAGGAGCAGCCACTTCTACCATGTTAGTCCATACAGAATATGATATATAGGGCTACTAGAGAGTAACTAATCCCTTATGTAAATATTTTTGTAAGGAAATAGTTCACCGTATACAGTGGAAACATTTAACTCTAAATGACGGGGACAGGCTGTTTTTCCGTATTACCCAAATTTCGTGTTAAATGGACATAAAAGGCGAAACAGTATGAGATAAGTGAACAAATTCTACTATATTGCGTAGTAAAATGAAGTAATAAAGAATATTCAGAAGGCATTTATCCGTAAACTTTTATTTATACTCCTGGATAATTTCTGGTTAATTGATGGAAAACATATTTTCAGATTTTATTAAAATTTAGTATACAGTCACTGTTGCTGCTTTTAACTT
Organism: Magicicada septendecula; assembly: GCA_034769895.1. Lineage (NCBI taxonomy): Eukaryota > Metazoa > Arthropoda > Insecta > Hemiptera > Cicadidae > Magicicada > Magicicada septendecula. The sequence goes on from CM068372.1 coordinate 145,361,991, forward strand.
AGTCTTATGATGTACGTTTTCTTGTACAGTTAGGATGTCTGTTAAGTACCTACAGTGACAATGTTCAGTTCCTGTTAAAATGGTCCGTAATTTTATTTTGCACACAATTCTGCACCATTTTATTTTCAACAAATTGTTGTCTAATTTATCAATGTGGTCAAACATTTCACCTTCCAAGTCGGCTAAACGTCTACGAACACGGCTCACCAACGACAGCATATCGGTAGCAGTAAGAACTCGTAAATTTTCCGTGTCAAGTTCGTCGACACTGTCATCACTTTCGTACTGTTTTGAAGTGCACATATATGGATTTACTTATTATGTAGCTATTGAAAACCAGTAAAAAATTATTTTTAACAAAAGTTTTTCGTTTCAACCGATATTTTGTAGTAAAACTGTCATGTTAAGCGTATCTACAAACTTTAATTATAAAATACAAACAACGATCGGGACCTGAGCCACACTTCGTGTTAACCAATATTTCTCGTTAACCGTTTCGTGTTCCCACTTAATACTATGTGGTTAAATATGAGAAAATGACGGTATGTAAAATTTATTAGGTTTTTCACAAAAGCAACGTCCTAGTTACACTATAAATCTGAAGCTGTATTTAACTACATATTTCTGAAATACAAAAATTCCAATTATATACATACTGTCTGTCAATCCAGCGGCAGGCGGTCACATATGATAGAGAATTGCACGCGATAATAAAAGCTACATTTAAGTAAACAACTGTACTTGTAGAATTCAGTTGTCAAATATATAACATGCGTATTTTCAACAAAAGTAAGAAAGTATACACAACCATAAAAGCGTGAATAGGTATAACACAGAAAAAAGTAAGATAACCGTCACACAGACATAACAAGATAATTGCTGACGAGATACCTCCTTAGGAAATGGACTGGAGATCCATTCACTTATCAGTGGATAGAAAGATGACGATTGTTACTCTTATCATTCTCGTCCTTTACATTCAATCAGATAAAGCATTATTTTTTATAGAACTTTATTCCCAGTACAAAGTACGGTAACTGATGATTACATCATTTTCTAAACCAATTATCAATTTCTTGGATTTCGTTGTTCATGACGTCTCCGTTACTTAACTAAATTTAATTAATTCACTATCGACTCGGAACACAAAGTTTTTTATTGGTAAAAACGTAAAAGTTTTACCTTATAGCCTGAACAAGTTTTCGCTTTTAAAAAGCTTCTTCAGAGGCTGCCATTGGGAGCACTGTCTGTCTTGTTCTTGGCGACGGTATCGACTTTTGAAGGATCGATATTGTGTGTGTGTGTGTGTGTGTGTGTGTGTGTGATATGTTCAAATAATGTGTGTGATTATTATAATATATTCATTATTATAATTAAATTATTATTATTATTATTATTGTTATTATTATTATCACTATTATTATTATAATTCACACGCATTATTTGAACAATACACACCCCACACACACACGTCGTCGATCCTTCAAAAGTCGACACCGTCGCCAAGAACAAGACGAACAGTGCTCCCAATGGCAGCCTCTGAAGAAGCTTTTTAAAAGCGAAAACTGGTTCAGGCTATAAGGTAAAACTTTTACGTTTTTACCCTTAAAAATCTTTGTGTTCCGAGTCGGTAGTAAATTAATTATATTTATTCATTTCTTTTCTCTAAATAAATTAATGTAAATATAAATAACTGAAGTTAACTACGTTATGCAGAGAAGTGAACGAAGTAAAAACCAATGGGAATAAAGGACAGCGACGACATTATACCGAAGGGTATTAAATTCAACTGTTCTTACTAACATATTCATGCTACATAAAAGAATAAATTATATACGTATTTAGTACGACCATGCAGTAAGTTTTTTAAATGAAAAAAGTTCTATTTCACAGCTCGAGTTTCTTTAATTATATTTTAGTGCAAACTCGCTTTATACAAATAATTACATTACTGTAGAATACAAATTAAATGCATAACACAATTCGAATAGTGTGTAATTAAGGGTTAATGTTCTTTTTATATAGACTCTGAGTTTACTAACTAAAGGAAGTCGTAATAATTTGCGAAACAGAACACTTATACATGTATGTTCTCTTGCTATTGCATATGATAATAAAAAAAAGTATTGCTAATGTTGCAAGTACTTCTATGTAACATCTAGTAAGGCGACACTAGATGGATTATTACAGCATTTTTAACAAAATAAATATAGGAATTATCTAACCGACTCAAAGTGAAACTGCGCCTCTGACCCCGTATAACAGTAGAAATACTTGTTCACAGTGGTTACGCATCCAGGTTCTTTATATTGTTACGGGGTTTTGACGCTGATCTTACAGTGGAGTAAGTCACCAACTTACAGAGAAATCAATAGCCACAATGTTGTTTTCCCTTTTATTTTTAAAAATTCAACAGTAGTACCATAATATTTCCCGTAGTTCTAGGTAGCCAATACACGCTACAAGTTTCATGCTTATTACGCTACATAATTTTAAAGAAAGAGTTTATTTTAGTTTGATTTCAATTTACAAGTTAAAAGTATATTTTGTGCAAGAATATAATAATTTACGCGAAGAAATGTACTTAAAAGCTCTAAGTACATTTTAAAATTCATATTTCTACAGCACACGTAATTTTAAAATTTAAGATTTCATCTATGCTAATAGCTTACTGTATTAATAACGATGGTAATAATAATATTTATATTTGTTACGTTTAATATTGATATCAGACGATTATCGTATACGTTATGTTATACCAACACAAAGTTCGGCATCAAAATTGGTTGAGAACTTCAGCTACCGCATAACCTTCATTAACAACCGAAGATTTTGGCTGCAATCTACAGGGTAGGTCAAAAAGTAAAGGCAAATTTTATTTTCCCTGCTGCAATGGATGGCAGCACTGACTGAACAATGACATATCATAACCTCGAAGTTTTTTTGTTCTTTAGCTGTGTTGTTTCAGTGCTCAGTGCTCAGCTCCATTCGTAGTGATTTCAGGGCATTTTATTATGAGTGGCCCGTTGTCCGTGTGCACCAAGGAAGAAATGAGGGGAGTGGTACGTTTTCTGCACTCTGAAGGGACTAAACCTGCGGAGATTATTCGCAGAATGCAGCAGCAGTACGGTGAGAGCTGTCTTAGTGAACGCAAAATGTATGAGTGGATAAATCGCTTTAAAAATGGTCGTGTATCTATCTGCGATGAAGAGCGTTCAGGTAGGCCATCCACTTCGAAGACGGACAAGAACATCGAGACAGTTGAGCGAATCAACTGATCATCGTGATCGTCGTGTCAAAATTGATGATACTGCGCATGCGTTGAACATTAGCCACGGTTCAGCAGTTGCAATCATCCACGAATCACTAAATTATCGCAAAGTGTGTGCTCGTTGGGTACCACATCGACTGGCAGACCAGCACAAACAGAAACGTTTGGAAATTTCGAAATCACATTTAAGGCGTTTAGAAGAGGAAGGAGAATAGTTTCTCAGTCGCATAGTAACCGTTGATGAGACGTGGGTCCATCACTTCGAACCACAGAGTAAGCGGCAGAGTATGGTGTGGAAACATCCATCCTCGCCTACAGCAAAAAAGTTCAAAAGACAAGTTTCTGCAGGAAAGTTGATGATGACAGTGTTTTGGGATATGAAAGGTCCACTTATAATTCATTACACTCCTAAAGGTCAAACAGTGAATAGTGACAGCTACTGTGAGCTACTGCGAGATCTGAAACCCAAAATCAAAACAAAGAGGCGAGGAAAACTTTCAAAAGGTGTGCTTATGCTTTAGGACAATGCCCGTCCTCATACTGCGGGGGAAACGATCCAGTGCATTCAATATCTTGGTTTTGAGCTGCTGGAGCATACGCCGTACAGTCCTGACCTAGCTCCAAGTGATTTTCTCCTTTTTGGTCCGATGAAGGAGCACCTGCGTGAATCCAAGTTTTCGTCGGATGACGAGGTTGTGGAGGCGGTGCGCGAGTGGCTGTGCACGATGCCACAAATCTTCTTCCAGGACGGAATTACGAAGCTTGTCAAGAGATGGACCAAGTGCATAGAAGTTGAGGGAGATTATGTAGAGAAATGATATTACTTGTCATCTTGTTTTCACAATAAAAAGTTCCTTTTTAAAAATTTGCCTTATCGACTTGTTATTACATATATTTTCTAAATATTTTGGATGTTTTGGAAGGTTATATACAGTAATTAAATATTCCTGTACATTTTTGAAAGCGTTTATACTTATAATACTGAAAGGATATTACATAACAGTACATTTATTACAGATGAAGAAGTCACTCGATCGTGTCATATACATCTATAAAAGCACTATACAGATTTAACTGTCTAGAAAATTCCCTTAACCTTGTCATCGATATTTCATTACACAATTCCAACTACGGGCAAGTACAACCAAAAATCGGTATTTCGGAACCAGCGAGAGAAAAAAAGCCTGAAGGCTTTAAACATTCTCTTGGGTCTAGACCGTCTAGAGCTTTCTAGCTTCTTTGGATCGACATGTCTGAGTTTCCAGAAATTTACAACACTATCGAAAATATAGTGAGTTAAACCTAATCGTATTCTAAAAATGATAAAATTAGAATATACGATAGATATCCTGAACATAATTTTAATAGAAATATACTACGGTAATAAAAACGATATGATTAATGAATTGTGCTCTACTTAAGAATTAAACGCCGCCGACATGAATACGATAACCTAACAGCGGATTGATGACCGAGAACCTCTATCTGTCTATAAGGATTAGACGGAGGTTAAGAATTCAACTCAATCAATTTAAATAAGGACTATATATTAACATAATATATTAACGTAATGTTACGACTGTCTAGTTATCGTCGTATGGTACAGTGGAAAACAAAATACAAGTCACCAATTAAGTCACTAATCACCAGCTTTAATTATCACAGTTAAACAGTTTGTAATCAACAAGATAGTCTCTTACAACAAATCAAATAAAAATTGTTCACACGCAATAAAAATGTCAACTAATATAAAGGAAAATTGTATTCCAATTGTCCCGCACAATTATAAAACACATAACACTTTGCCAGAATACTTCGACCCGCACTGTGTAAATCGCCCGACAATAACTAAAACTGACACTGAGCGTCGCTGAGTACTTTTATTTATACCCCGCCGAAATACCAGAATATTCCTTACTACGCGTCAAGAACGCTACTAGAAAACACCAGAACGTAATTGACTACGGCCTTGCACACAGCGCGCGCGGACTGGTGAAATCTGTATCAGTCTCCGCGGACGCGTGACAGGTGTCACGTAATTGTCCTTCATCTCAAAGTAGCAGCAATATGTACGCACACAGACATTACAGCCGGATTCCACTGGAATAGCCGAGAAACACGTAGAATATTTGAAATGGTGCAACACTTTTTCCGCATTACATAACAATAATAAGAGATCGTCTACTCATAACCTAACACTGAAGTTACCATACCATACGGTAACATGCTTCTGAATGTAACACAAAGTTTAAAATATGTTACCCTCCCAATATCCGGGTTTGCTATCTAAATCAATCTTCTTACTGAAAAGTCAATTCCGTTTAATTTGATTAACATTTTCCTAACACGAGGGGTGACATTTCTGACGCGTGCGTGACAGTATCAAGCGAGGGGCTGGATTGTCAGCTTGTCAGTTATTTGTCTCCGAAGAAACGGAACGTTTCCGTGAGGGACGACATTTTTTTTTTGGCTTGCTGTGATTCAGCAATTGTGTGTGTGTGGGGAGGAGGGTAAACGACGAGAGTACGCGCGCCTGTGTGTAGCGACATTAAAACTTGTAGGGCTTTAATGACAGTATTGTGTTTCAGTTGCGTCTGTCACCGTTGTCAGTATTAGAAACCCTGCAAACATGTTCACGGCAGCGCGGAAAAGAATTTATTTTTGAAATATAATAATAATAAAAATAGCATTGCTAATGCTGCAAGTACTTCTATCTAACATCTAGTAAGGCGACGCTAGACCGATAATTACAGCATTTTTGACAAAATAAATATAAGAATTATCTAGCCGACTCTAAACTTAACTTTCTGACCCCCAGATTAGAATAGAAATTCCCGGTCACAGTGGTTATCCATCCAGGTTCTTTATATTGTTACGGGGATTGGATACTGATCTTACATTAGTGGAGTAAATGAAAAAGTGTCAGAAAAACCAATTTTCAAAATTTTCATTACACTTTTATTTTTAAACCTTCAACAGTATTACCATAATAGTCCCTCTAGTTCTACGTATCCGATACACACTAAATATTTTAACATACACCCCCGCTCGACTTTAAAGATATAAAGTTAATGAGTGTGGATGCGCGGCCCAACTCCATTACAGAATGTTTGTCTAATTTTTTCGTTTCCTTGTATCATTCAGGGGAATGATATGTGAGGGAAACTAGAGGTATGATGTTCGCAGCAATCAACGTGTCATGAATTTTCAACAGTGAGTTGCATTAATAATGTAATCAGAATAATAGTTTCTAAAGGTTTTGTATTCGTTTTCCGCAACAGAAACGTGTGGCTAATGTATAATAAATATCTGTTAACGAATTTTTATATGCAAATGCAAATTTCTGTCGGCATACAGTATGTTACCTGAAACCCACGCCTCGATTAAGTCAAGAGTGAAACGTTTTTTGGTTGCGCCAGTTCTTTACAACCCAGTGCTACTACCACCGTACTACAATCACAAATTACAAAATACCAATACTACAAGTAAATACTACTAATTTGCAAATTATAAATTGCAAATCAATATTACAGTAACATTTATTACACAACCTTTTAACTTTTTAGTCTCTGTTACAGTAATCGCGATAAGTAGAATGAAGAGTTTCAGAATCAAACTGAAGCCATCGTAATCGTATATAGTTTTTAAAATTACAGAATTAACTTGGGGGTTGCAGCCATAAGTTTCTTTCAACAACTGCTACAGTTTGAGTCAAGAAGTTGCCCGTTACTGCCATTCTAAACGCTATCAACAGCTGGCAGGAACAACATACAAGTTCTGTATCGATATGCTCGGTGTCGATAAATGGCAGTCGATACACTGAGGAGTCGTTGGGCTATTCAACAGTCTAATGTAAGTAATATTTGTCTGCGCAATTGAATGCTGCTGTACATCAAGTCTCTTCCATCCCGCTTCCCGTGTCGAGAGTTGTTGTTCTCGTATTTTGTTGCAGTCAGTTTCCTTTCAATGTGCAGTTGTTATCTGGAATAGTCGTTAGCAATATTCAACTTAACAGGCTTTTACCTAAATGCAGTCGCGGTATTTTACTAAATTCTTTATATTTGATCACTCTATTTGTTAAATAATTCTTTTATAACTATATTTTTCTAGTCCCGCCGTATGCTCTCCATCCTCCCCTTCTACCAGACATAATCACATGGTGTTTCCTGCTCCGCTTTCCTTATTTATCTGTTTGTGTATTCATCTAGCCTATCTGTTTATCATCTACTATTCTGTCTGTTACAAAGAGAGAATCAAAACATTTACAAGAGAGCTCACTATTCTTACTACTTTCATGCACTGGAGAGTTCAGGTTTGTATTTGAGTGGTGAACTGAAATAAATTATGCAATTTTCTTAATATTTTTATTACTAAAAACAAAAACACCGCATAAATAAATCCACCGTGTTAGGTGTAAGAGGAAACAGCGTAGATACAAAATACGTACATTATTATAATCGATGTTAATAAGAAATGAATTCTGATTGTGGGAAACATAATCACTGAAAGCAACAGATGTTCGGTGGGAGTGAAAAGAATAGTAACTTTCGCAGTTTAAACATTTATGGACAGAAAACAATCGATAACAAGTAAACATATAAACAAAGGTGTAACGAGTATGTAACAAATGGAAAGTAAGATATTGGTGAGCCAGGGGAAGATCCATCTCAAAGCAACAGACATGGATAATTAAATGAAAAAAAAATAATTTAAGTGGAAACTCTTAAATAATTAAAAAAAAAATTATTTAAAGTCTTTTACAAATGGAAAGCTGTTTGTACATAGTATATACAACAGCCAATAATATATATAAACAATATAACAAACTCAAGAAGTTGATTTCGTCATGTGACGCTGTTACTGTCGCCCCCTGAGGAAGCAACAAGTCGACAACGTTTCGTTATTGCACCGCTTGTCAAAGTCATCAAATGACAACATCAGTAACACGCAGACTGCACTTTGATTTCGACACATACTTCAATACTTGTCCCCTGTCGGTAAACTGTGTAATAATATCAAATTTAGTAGTCTCTTGCTAATGTAATATTGTTAACATATTAAATATGAAAACTATATATGTTGATAAAACATATATTTGAGCTTTCTGCATACTGATTACAACGAAAATTTTTAAATTCAATTATTACATTCCTGCGTAAACGTATAAACGTTAACCATATGTAAACGAAATAAACCATTTTTACAATTATGCAATTTAATAAAGCAATTTAGTATACGCTACTGAGAATAACAGAGAATAATAAATTGTCAAAAAAATTTAAATAATTTCATGATCTTAAATATATATATTGCAATGATACATACTTGCATATTCGCCCAGGGTAATTTATTTGCACAAATACAATAAATACAAACAGCTGTACATAATTTTAAATGAAGCATACGGAAACAGACAAGATTAGACAATTCTTAACTTGTTTTTAAACGCCTGTTACTGGGTTACCGAGAGGTGGCGAACTGTGTGTGTGTGTGTGTGTGCGCGCGCGCGTGTGTAGAACTACCTGATCGAGGGAGGAGAACAATAGTATATTTGTGTACCATTTTATTTAACTTGCGGTAGTAAACTCCAGTCCAATTAGGCAGAAAATACAATTAATTAAATATGGTTATTCTATAAAAATTCGCACACTGATAATACTTAGAGTAAAGCGAATTATTTCATTTTAAAACATCCAAAATGACGCATGTATAGACACAGTTTGAAAGTAAAATGTAAACGTATAACAGGGCTATAAACAAATTAATTAATTACTCTGTTAGTTAATATGTGACGAGCAATTAATTAACATCTAAATAAAGACAAAAATCTTACGAATCGCATGATTTCACAAGTTCGCACTCATAATTTATGAGTGCAAAAATACGAAAAAACTGATGTTTGAAAAACCGATGCGCTGACCTAAGGTGTACATGTCTGAAATGGTCCAAGACAGTCTTCAACCTGTCGGTGTACCGTCAGTCTATAACCCCGTTCGATTCTGGACGAGGTAACAGACTTTAATAACTTGTTCACGGGAAGACTATGTCCGATTGCTCAGCTACATAAGACAGATACCAATCATTCTAAGGCGGGGGACACTCTGTTCAACGGACAACTGACAACAAACTCCGGCACTAGGATGATGATGATGATCATCATCATGATCATGATCATCACCATCATCGTCATCGTCGAGGAATAACACACACGCCACGGTAACGTAACAGTGAAAACAGGTGAAAAATGAAAAATTATTTGTTACAAAGGCAGTAAACAAGTATAATAATGGTATAAAGAAAAGAAGAAATTAAAAATTGTACATATTGTAATTAAAATTTTTTAAATAATTAATATAATTTAAGGATGTAATTGTAACATCTGTTTTCTAGTAATTTTCTTAGTTAGTAAAAAGTGGGTGCATAATAATTATTATTTATTGAAATAATGTAAATATTATTTTCGATTAAAATAGTGCAAATAAACTTTTCATTTTTATAATAAATATTTAATTGCTATCAGAATTGCAACATTTAAAATAATTACTTTAATTTTATATTGTAATATCAGACACCCAAGTAAATAAAACAATTTTAAATTTCTTGACAATTTTTAAATTTTGTAATTGTTTTTATATATGATTTTTATGTTTGTCATTTACATGTTGATATCTGTGTTTATTTTATTTATTTGGATATTATGTAGTGTAAGTTATAAGGTGTATAATACGACTAATACGTAAAAAACGTTTCTCTTAAGAGGCAACTTATATCACATGTTTCTTTTTAGTTTTTAAAGAATTTGCTATTTTTTTATAAATCAATGTGTTATTACGGTTCATTTCACGCCTCAAAATCTTTTCTCCTCCCTTCTTACATAAAATTTATTCTGCAACAAAAAGGACCTAACGTAACGAACACAGAAATCCTACGACCTAGGTGGTAAGTTATTAGATAGTTACGTTGAATGCTACTGATACACAAAACATAATAATTGTAATGTTGCAACATATATATAAGGCTTTAATTATTACCCGTTAGACTAGTAAACTCACTGTGCATCAAATAAATATAAATAAATTTACAGCGCTGTATTTCCCATTAATTATTAAGTGAATACGAAAAGTAGTATGTAATGAGTTTGTAATTTTTGAAATAAGGTCAAGTTTTTACTGAAAATATTTAATCTTACTTTCTTTTTATTAATTTTATACAGACCCGCAACAACAACAAGGTAGACTAATGAGTATATTTATTCTGTTTGCCTCTGGCACAGAACTCTGTTTCTCTTTTCATCGTCCCGTCGCAAGCTAAAATATTTCCTTTTTTTTTAACAACATAGTAACGTTTGTTTATATTTTCACACAATCTAGGATAAAATTTATTCAGAAAGCGAAAAGCTTACAGTCAGCTGATGAAAAATGTGGTTAAAATATTTATCATTTGGTTCTTACTGCAAGATGTCGTATAGGCTCCACAACATAGAATATGTGTTCCGCGAAAGTCCATTTATATTGCTAAGGCGACATACATGCCATTGTAAAGCAGCAATTAGTTTAGTTAAATTAAGTTAACACCAGAGAGACTAAAACAATTACAATTTGTATTTACCATTTTTATTCAAATTTAATAATAAAATATAAATACGAAAGGATGATACATCGATAGATACATCACCTTTACTAAAACCTTTATTAATACGCCAACATACGCACTTGTGCCTGCGAAACTCATATATCGCATACACGAATTAGTCGTAATGAATTTGCAGTATGCAACTTAATATGACTACAAATAACTACCGCAAACAATGTACAATTTTTACTTTCAGAAGGAAATGGAAACTGGAAGCCCTGAATTCAGTATGTACACTGAAATAATTTCAATTAGTAAATCCAAAACTGTTGACACGTAATTTAAAACTGTCTATACATCATTTAAAACCGTAGATAATAAATTGTTTCTAAAACGCGACGACATATTATGCTTTCAGTTCTCTTTATTTTGTCTGTTTACTTTTTTATAACAGTAGACACATTTGTTCTCCGCGATATTGTATCCTGCCTAACAACAGCCTGTATATTAAATTGGTTTTGTGCATGCGTGCTGTAACACCTTTGGGTTTCAAAAATTAAAAACATGTGACAGTAACTTGACAGAAGTGTCTGATAAGCAATTGAATTTTACAGCGTATGTTCGGAGTAATATAAAATAAACGAAAACAAATACAAATTAAAGTGAATTTGTATAAATAAAGGCATAACATTTGTGAGTTTAAACAATATATTCTGGTACTCGCTTTAGCTATAATATCACTTGCTAATGTACATTAATATAGATTTTGCACGCCTACCGTTTTACTTATTGCTTTTGGGTCCTTCAGTCTTTCGACTGGTTTGTACCCTCCCCGCATATACCCGTGGTGCGTGTGTTACGGAGTCTCTCACAGGTATATGGGACCTACAGTTCAACGCCGGATCCGAACGGCATAGTTGGGGAGGGTTTAAACTAAGCAGGATACCTCTCGCTGGTTTGCCATTCACTTGAGAGAGGGAACGGTCGTATCTAAATCAGATGGCCCCGGCGGGAATCGTACTCGCGCCGACAGCGTAGCAGCGCCACACGCTAGCCACTAAGCCACTTAAAACCCCTAAAATTTTATTGGCTTCTAAAGTCATCTAATTTCTGCTACACTTCATTGTTTTTATCCTTTTTTGACGAGTAACCGAGATCCTGCTTTACTTTGTCGGCCCTCTTTAATTTTTGAGGCATCTTTAGAAAAACTCGACGTGCACGAAACCCACATGGAAAAGAGTCCTTTTAGTCTTATATACCCCTGTTCTATCTTAACCGCGTCGACGGGTACTACGGAATATCGTGAACTCGCCAAAGGATGTTCCTCCAGATTTTCTCACAGCCTTCTATATCGCAGCAGTTATCCTACAGCATGGAATCTCGCAGTACATCAATTTTTAAATATATAAGTCTATATGAATTCGTACCATTCCACTTAAATTAATAACTTTATTGTAAGAATCGTCGTTTTTAAAAGTGGGAACACAATAATTTTCATTAGATGGAATTGCTATTTAGGACTATTAATTACAATTTAAATAATAAGTACGGGGTAGTACGACAAACACTGGTATACAGCAATTATTCAAGATTACGATTGTGCAACACACAATAATGTAACGCAAAATAAGTGGTCCCTAATTAACAGTGTCTGCTAAATATTATGAGTCACCAATTACAAATGACCACAGATAGTTACAATAACAATAAATTCCATAACGCACACCAATATCGCGCTGACCAAAGTAAGATAACTCTAAAACTAATCTAACTCCTCTTCTGAACCTCTGTATTTACACCCCGGATGTGTCATAGTATGTGACAAAAGTGGCGCACATGCCGGTAGAATAAACGACCAACGCGTAGATTGAGCGTCTAGAATGAACCTAAAATGTTGCCAAGTTCTGCCGTTCACACAGTGCACGCAAAACGTCACTGATTTTAACTCTCTTTCCAGCGTACCGGTACGTGCAAAATTTTTATTGAAAAGTGCGATATCAAAGTCAAATTTTGTTCGGTAAAATTTGCATCACATTATTTTTCAGTGTTAGCAAAATATGTGCGTTTACACTGTAAACTGAAGATTTTCTACCGTCACAGACGTGTCACAAGAAGAATTTCTTCACCGTAAGAAACATTCTGCAATAATTATTTATGTTGCACGATTAAATTGGTTGACGTTCGCAAAATATTTCTGTGTAGCTCAACTGCAGAACCCATACTAATAGTAAAGTGTTCCCATCGTAGTACAACTGTCGTCGTGGTACATTCATTTAAACTCTAACAGGATTCTAACTGGCTTCTGCAAGGCATTTTGACGAACGTCACTTTAAGTCATTACTGCTGGTGTTGATTTTACAATGAGTTTAGAGAACCATATAGGGTATGAAATATGTTTCGTCAGAGGCACAAGTATTCTGACGTCTGTGATCGTTATTAACAGTATCCTCAGTTTATTGGTTCTTATGACAACAGAAATATTATTTATGTTTTTAAAAATATGAGGTTTAAAAATTGTGTCTTTGCATTGAAACTTACAGAAATTTTCGTCATGTTTAACAGTATTTATTTTTACCTTTAATAATATTTTGATACAAGGATATAGGCTGCCAGGTAACTCGATAAAAATAACACTGAGTTTAATTATTTTTTATCCTATAATATTAAGGGAGCAATAATGTTTATATGCATCTATTTTTTTCTCTAAAACGGCTCTAACGATTTTCTCGGAAGTTGGTACTTAAGGGTATTTTGACACCAGGAATCGATTGGACTCGGTCTCACTTTCCGCAAAATTCGTCCAAGGGACACATCTGAGGGCCTTTATTTTAAAATATCGCGGGGCCGATACCGCACGACAATTAATTATTGCTAGGAAACTGTAATTTCTAACCAGCTTTCTGGTTAGATAATTGCACACGGCGCAGTATCGATATGTTTATATATGAAGAAGAATAAATAGCTGTTGCAATCAATGTAAATAAACAAAATAAGAGTTGAGACGAGCAATAATTGTATACCCTATCTAATAACATTAAGCGAGCAATAACTTATTTAATTTATAACGTGTTCCCTGTACGCTGTTGTGTTTTCTGTGTTCTCTGAGGTAAGTATTAATACACGGACACGTCATGGACAAAAACAATCAATAATGGTATTGAAACGTTCGAAAAAGGTTTTTAGTAAGCTAAAGTTAATACTAATTTATGAGTTTTTGAAACTGTTGCTTTTGCTTCTTTGTGACTTAGAACAGGAAGGTACGTTTTATTATAGATAAAACACTCGGGTTGGTGCGTGGGGTATTTATTGTGTATGATCTTTTAATTTTAGATACCTACTGGACGTCGAGCCAAGAGACGTAACTTTAATTTCAATAAAGAAGAGCAAGACAGATACCTAGCGGAGGGCATGACTGGGGCTTCACGAAATGTTTTCCCAGTGTATGATAAGCCACAAATATTTGCGGAGGTACGTAAGTTGAAGGGTGTGATGTACGTGTAAACAGGTGAGGCACATTAACATGGTTCATATAAATAAAATTATTTTACATTACGTCTTCATCTCGTGGTAAGTTTTTTGTAAATAATTTATTTTTACAGGTCGATAATGCAGTACCTGGTAACTCAAGAGATGTTGTTCGTAGGAGCGACGAAAATTTTCATATGAGTCGACCAGTCCGGACACCAAAATCTATGTGTATTAACAGATTGGTCGGAGTCATCAGTTATCTCAATGTGTCTCAATCACAGGACATCTTGGATAAAAAAACAAAAAATAAAACTGTGAAACGGCTGAAGAACGTATTAAATTTTGTGTGTGTGGAATTTATAGCTCCACGTTCTGGTGACAAACATAAAATTTTTGTCGCTGGGCGCCAGAGATAATTAGGAATCTCAGGGGCTTGTTAATAACAACTCTTATGTTCAGATGCTAATTAATAGATATTATATTTACCCTTTTTAATACATTTAAATATATATAACATATGATATTATCCGCATTTCAATTTGACAGTCTGGTTACTTCTCAATTACTACTAACTTCTTATCCTTAGTTAATCATTATAAGAAATTCGTGAGTACAGTTAATATCATTTACTGTTTATGACCACTTAATTAGTCCATTGACTATGGTTTCAGATTATGATCTTAATTACACACTAAATATTATTAATCATCAATAAAAGATTAATAAACAAATGTGAAATATTATTTATCATTAACAAGATATTAATGAAACTAGAAAATCTCCTTCTTTCTCAACATAAATAAACATTAATCAATAAAATGACTTAATATCTAACATTTCAGAACTATCCAACTATCATTCAAAATTTATATTAAATATTTATACTTCGTACTCCTATTCTAAGTCGTAAGATATAAAACTCTACAGCATCTGAACAATTCGTCGGTTCTTTTAGAATGAAACGGGTTAACTGAGTAGACAAATATATGACATGCAATTATTTGATTATAACGTTTAATGTGACACAGTTACTTGAAATCGCTTATCCATTCCTCCGTCTCGCTCGTTCCACACTTTACACATCACAACACAATTTGTATTACTCTGCTTTTTATCGTATCCACCACACTCGCGATAAACATTCGTCTCCACGTCCTCCGGAACTCTGACTTTTCATACGGTCGCGCACATAATAAATAAACTTCTTCGCACTTGATGCCGCGCACAGAATAAATAATACTACTCGGCTGTTGATTGACGATTGGCTAATTTACTGTATGACTGAGTAATTAACTAACTAACTGATTGATTTCACGGACTGCCTTACTTGAATTCACTGACTGACTGCCTTGATTTCACTGATTGACTCCCTTTACGTTCCTGCATCAGTTACCTTTATAGTTTCACCGAAACTTCCCTTACTGCCGCTACTCTTAAAATTACCATCATTGGCTGAGATTCGAACTTGTTGCCGGTAAGTTTGAAATTGACCAGTAACCACTCGAAATAACTTCGCGCGCAGAGGTAACGCTTTTTGTAATTGGTGAGTTCTTATAGACGCGAACTTTTTGCCGCGAGACCGTTTTCTCGTTAAAAAAGGAAATCTGCTTTCTCCACCACCCTCGTTTATGACGTTTCACTCGTTGTATTTTGAAGGCCGTAAACACCCTAAATCTAACGGTACTGCCTATTTTTTGCTGTTTTTTAGCAAACAAAGAGTTTTATATCTTTACGACATAGAAAGTTGTACTTACAATACAATTTTACTTTCGGTCGGCGTCAATGTGTTGCCTCGCCCATACACACCTCTCACTCATATACCGACTATGCAGTATAATTCTTATCTGTATGTTTATTTATTAACGATACTAATATTAATATTAATAAATTACATCGAAATATGTAAATGATCAATGTGTGTTTTACTATACAACTAGCTGTAACCGATGGTGTTATGTTACATTGTCCCCCAAAAAGATTTATCCACAATTGTACAACAAAATTTGGGAAAATCATTTTGTATGCCTCTACATATAGATTTATATATATATAGTCATTTAAACGAGGGTTTGTTTATTTTACCCGCACTGACCCACTTTCATAGGTCTGTTTGAAGGTCCCCCTCATTGTCGACTTTCACTTTCCCCTCTTTATTTGCCGATGGTCGGTCATTCACATCTTACTACCCTAACTAATACTTATTGTTTACAAATTTCGCTTACTGACTATTGATATATGACTGACTCTATTATATTTACTTATTACTATTACATTTAAAAAAATTTTTTTTTTCTTATCGCATTAAGGAATTTTAAATTCTTGTTGATTTATTACATTCCCAACTCCCCGGAACTCATGGTAGTATTGTTTTAATTGCCGAACATTAAATATACCTCGTACTGTGTTAGGTTTGTTGACCTCTGAGATCTCGTATGTAGCGGCTCCCTTAATGCTGGTTACCTCATATGGTCCTTGGTACAACTCACAAAATTTTGCTGTTATTTTATTTACTGCGTCTGAAATTGTGTTTGTCCTAACCAGGACTAAATCTCCTACCTTAAACTTTAATTTATTACTTTCTTCATTCTTCCTTTGTGCTCTTTGTTCACCCTTTCTTTTCATTTTTCGATATATTTCCTCTTGGTGATTCTTCATTTCTTCTTTCATCAGTTCCCGGTCAACGTATGATTCCCATACTCTTTTTGGTTTGGTGCCCCATTGCGCTTGATATGGCGTCATTTCAATGGTATCATGGTAGGTCTCATTGATACATTTTTCTACAGTCTTGACATACTTCGCCCACTTCGTATGGTGTCCTCCTACCATAACCCTAAATATATTTCCCAGTTGCCGGTTTACTCTTTCCGCCAAATTTGTACAAGGGTTGCGGATGGCTGTAAATTTAGGTTTGATTCCTAGATCTCCTAAACTCTTCGCCCAAGATCTGCTTGTGAACTGCGTACCATTGTCGGTTAAGATTGACCTCGGTTTACCCACTTCTTGAATATACAATTTTAATTTGTTTAATGTGGTGGCTGTTGTCGCTTTTTTCATAGCGTATAACTTAACATATTTTGTAAAGTTATCTATGACTACCAATATGTACTTTACACCACTTGTCGACGTGAGTAATGGCCCATAATAGTCCATACTGACCATTTCTCCTTTCTCTCTCGGTAGTATCGGCCGTGTCTCTCCAATACCTTTCCTGCCGTGGTCCTTACATCTCTGACATATCCCACACGTTTTGATCATTTGTTTGGTGAATTTATGGAAATGATCCCCTGTGAAACACTCTTTGAACACTTCGTACGTTCTCTTTACACCACAGTGTCCGTATAGTTCGTGTATCTCTTTAATCAATCCCTCGCCGATCTCTTTCGTAAGCATTACTTTCCATTTCTTCCTTTCCTTCCGATATAATTTGTTATTATTCCACTTATATATTTTCAATAGTTGCTTATTATTATTATTTTGTAATTGATTTATGATATTCTTCAATTTCTGGTCTTTCTGCTGGTGTTGGGAGATGTTAATGAGCTGATTTTTCAACTGTTTGCTTATCCTGATACCTACAGTACAAATCTCCAATTCTCCTTCTCCGTCCTTTCTCATCTCCTCTTGCGAATCCACTGGGTATCGACTCAGTATGTCAGCTACAACATTCTCACTTCCTTTGCAGTGTATCACTTCGAAATCGTACTCTTGAATCGCGAGTATCCATCTCGTGATTCGCGAACATGTTAACTGGCACTTCTGCATGAACGTCAATGCTTTATTATCCGTAATGATCGTGAGTGGACGTCCTAGCACATACGTTCTGAAATTTTTAAGGCAGTGGACGACGCTCAATAATTCTAGTTCCGTCGTAAAATAGTTTAACTCGGCGCCTCGGAATACTCGGCTAGTAAACGCGATTACCCCGATTTGTCCGTCGTCATCTATTTGATAAAGTTGTCCTCCCAATGCGTATTTACTGGCGTCTGTTTGTAAATAAAACCGCTTGTTCGGGTCAGGATGTCTCAATATTACTGTATCTACAAACAGTTGTTTCACCCTTTCACCCTTTCGAATTGTTCATTTATCTCTGGAGTCCATTTAAATCGTACCCCCTTCTTCAATAACTGTAAAAGTGGTCGTGTCTCCTCAGCATATCGGCTGGTAAACTTATTATAGAAGTTGGTCAACCCAAGGAATCCCTTTAATTGCTTTGGGTTTTTTGGCTTCGGGAACTCTAAAATTGCCGCTACCTTTTCTGCTGACGCACTGATGCCCTTCGTTGATAACTCGTACCCTAGGTATTCTATTTTTTCTCAGAAAACTTCGATTTACGCAGGTTTACTGTGAGGTTCGCTTTCTTGAGATCTTGTAGTAACAACTGCAGGTGGATGAGACCACCTTCTTCTATGCTTCCAGATACGCACAAGCAATCATCAACGTAAATAATCGTGAACTTCTTCACCCTTTCTGATAGCACGTGATCCAATCCCCTTGTTAAGCTCGCCAGACTAGTTTTCAAACCAAACGGAGTGACAGTGTATCGATAGCAACGCCCCTTATATAAGAATCCGGTGAAATCACGGCATTCTTCTGCTAACGGTATTTGCCAGAAGCTACTCGTCAGGTCGATACTGCTCATCACTTTGATGTTTCCACAGCTCGCCAACACTTCATTAATCGGCATCGCTCCTTCATAGTCTGGAACAGTCACGGCGTTGATTCTCCGCGCATCCAGGCATAGTCGTACCGACTGATCCTTTTTGATGACGGTTACGATCGGATTAATAAATGGACTTGCAGCTCGTTCGATCACTCCGCACGCCTCCATCTTCTTGATTTCTTCGTCTACGGCTTGTTGATATTTTAGATGAATTGGCCAACCTTTCATAAAATATGGTGTGGTATCTGTCACAATAAATTTATGTTCATACCTCGTAACCCTTCCTGGTTGCTCCCTGAAGATCTGGCGGTTTCTTATCAATACTTCCTCTAATTCCTTCTTCACCTGCGTCTCGACTCCTGTAATTTCTTCCATCTTCTCACGAATCATCTCCCCAATCCGTTTCTCTTCTTGATCAACTTCTATAGCTAGAATTTCAACATATTCAGGTGCATCTTCCCCTGCTTCATGTCTATTAAATGTTATCTGGTTCTCCTTTAAATCAATGACACATCCACTCTCTCGCAGCAACCCGATTCCAATTATGCATTCCCGGATTAGATCAGGTATTATTAAGAATACCCCGTCAATGCTATACTGACCAATCTTCACTTCTAACAATAATTGCTGAGTTATTTGTTTAGACTTTCTACCGACCGCTCCTTTTACTATCATATTCGTTACTTTTAATATATTTAGTTTTCCCATCTGGCATTTGTGTTTGCGATACCACTCTGCCGAGATTGCATTAATTTGGCTACCTGAGCCAATTAAGGCGATCACCGATATTCCATTTATGCATATGCTTAGCTCTGGGCATTTAAATTTACGTGCCTTGTTAATTTCTAAATCTTCTTCTAACAAAGCGTCCCTTATTTCTATGAAAGTGGTGCTAATTTCTGAATATTTACAACTTACATCTACCTTATTTCTAGTAGTAAACTTACTTAGTTTTTTGAAATTGTTGCTGGGGTGTCAACAACCTGTGAAGGTCTTTGTGTACCGCTCGTTCCGGCAATAGCGTTGACCTGAGCTTCGTAAACACGTTTGTTTTGTGTTTTTGCGCTCTCTTTCGGCTCGGGCCCATTTGTCTGCCTCCACCCTACTTTCTGTCGATAAGTCGGCTGTCTTTCACTTTTGTTGTGATGCCAAGGTCGACTCTCGTTCTCATGCTGTTCCGGTTTTACCGCTACCTGCGTCCTATAGTTGTCAGAACTATCTTCCTTCTTCTTACGTAACGTCGCAAATTCCATTAGCAACATTTGAAATTCGATAATATTTTCTACTCCCCTTGTAATGCATGCTACTGCTATATCATGGTGGTAGTGTCGCGCCAATTTCCGTATCAGATGTCGGTCAGATATCGGTGGTATCAGTTGTCGATTTTGGAGTATGCACCTCTCCATGTATTGTACCATACTAAGTCCACTCTCCGGCCGATATCTTCCGAACTCTAATCGGTCGCGTACACCCTCTTGTACCATCTGGTTCCAGTATTTAGCTATGAATGCGTCCTGGAATTCATTGAAGGTGTTAATATTATTCTTAACCAATTTCCACCAAATGGCAGCTTCTCCTTCTAAGTGTCTGGATACCCAGCTCACTCCTTCGCTCATGTAATATTCTTTATGAATCTCGTCCAGTTCCTTGACGAACTCCATGGGGTATTCCCCTTCTCCATTAAATGTAACGTTCTTGAGGTGTTCTGTCGTCATCGCACGTTGCATCGGTGACCTCTCCATTTGTATTATTCTTGCTCGCACGTCCTCCCTTATCTGTGTTAGTTGACCGTCTATCGAGGTACAATTGTTTTCGTATAACTCGGTGAGTTTCTGGATCTGCTCTCCATTCTTTTTGTTATTATTATTGACTTTGGTATTTAAGGTTTTTATTTCTTGAGCTACTACGATTTGGTGCTTTCTGAACACTTGGTCGCTGTTTTCTAAGTGCTCCTTCACCTCTGCCTGGATCGTCTCCATTTCCTCCCTGACGATCTCCTTTGTTTCGGCTATTATCTTCGTTGTGAACTCCTGGTTTTCTTGTCTTAATTCAGTAATCTGTTGTTCTACGTGTGTTCTGTGTTCGTTTAACTGTTGTGTGAATTTTAGTTCCATATTCTTTTCGATTTTGTCGATTCTTTCTATTAATTGTTTTAACTGTTCATTGTTTTCTGTGACTTGCTTATTGTTTTCTGTCAGTTTTTGTTCTAATCGTCGACTGTTTTCTGTTATTTTTTCTGTCAAGCTTTCTGTCATTTGTTGTAATAACGTTACTATATCTATATTTGTTTGTGTTTGTTGTACTTCGCTGCGGACGTCTTCTTCTCGCAGTCCCCTTGCCTCTGAAAGAACCGTCGGGGTCTCATTGTCGGTCGATTCTTCACCTATTCTGGTCTCTCCCATTTGGTTGTTGACCTCGAATACCACCTCATTATCACTATTATCCCCGTTATTCGTTGCCATTTCTCTTTTATGATTATTATTCAATTTAAATTTCCTTAATTGTCTAATCTTACTACGAGTTAACATCTACTTACATTTACATATATCTTATTTATTGTCTACCCCGTTTCATTCTACCGAGCTTATTAACTATTTATTAAGTTACCAAATTAAGCTCCACCAGTTGGGCGTCAAATATTGAATTTTGGAGATTCGTGCTCCACGTTTGGATGCGCCAAATATTAAATTTTGTGTGTGTGAAATTTATAGCTCCACGTTCTGGTGACAAACATAAAATTTTTGTCGCTGGGCGCCAGAGATAATTAGGAATCTCAGGGGGTTGTTAATAACAACTCCTATGTTCAGATGCTAATTAATAGATATTATATTTACTCTTTTTAATACATTTAAATATATATATATAACATATGATATTATCCGCATTTCAATTTGACAGTCTGGTTACTTCTCAATTACTACTAACTTCTTATCCTTAGTTAATCATTATAAGAAATTCGTGAGTACAGTTAATATCATTTACTGTTTATGACCACTTAATTAGTCCATTGACTATGGTTTCAGATTATGATCTTAATTACACACTAAATATTATTAATCATGAATAAAAGATTAATAAACAAATGTGAAATATTATTTATCATTAACAAGATATTAATGAAACTAGAAAATCTCCTTCTTTCTCAACATAAATAAACATTAATCAATAAAATAACTTAATATCTAACATTTCAGAACTATCCAACTATCATTCAAAATTTATATTAAATATTTATACTTCGTACTCCTATTCTAAGTCGTAAGATATAAAACTCTACAGCATCTGAACAATTCGTCGGTTCTTTTAGAATGAAACGGGTTAACTGAGTAGACAAATATATGACATGCAATTATTTGATTATAACGTTTAATGTGACACAGTTACTTGAAATCGCTTATCCATTCCTCCGTCTCGCTCGTTCCACACTTTACACATCACAACGCAATTTGTATTACTCTGCTTTTTATCGTATCCACCACACTCGCGATAAACATTCGTCTCCACGTCCTCCGGAACTCTGACTTTTCATACGGTCGCGCACATAATAAATAAACTTCTTCGCACTTGATGCCGCGCACAGAATAAATAATACTACTCGGCTGTTGATTGACGATTGGCTAATTTACTGTATGACTGAGTAATTAACTAACTAACTGATTGATTTCACGGACTGCCTTACTTGAATTCACTGACTGACTGCCTTGATTTCACTGATTGACTCCCTTTACGTTCCTGCATCAGTTACCTTTATAGTTTCACCGAAACTTCCCTTACTGCCGCTACTCTTAAAATTACCATCATTGGCTGAGATTCGAACTTGTTGCCGGTAAGTTTGAAATTGACCAGTAACCACTCGAAATAACTTCGCGCGCAGAGGTGACGCTTTTTGTAATTGGTGAGTTCTTATAGACGCGAACTTTTTGTCGCGAGACCGTTTTCTCGTTAAAAAAGGAAATCTGCTTTCTCCACCACCCTCGTTTATGACGTTTCACTCGTTGTATTTTGAAGGCCGTAAACACCCTAAATCTAACGGTACTGCCTACTTTTTGCTGTTTTTTAGCAAACAAAGAGTTTTATATCTTTACGACATAGAAAGTTGTACTTACAATACAATTTTACTTTCGGTCGGCGTCAATGTGTCGCCTCGCCCATACACACCTCTCACTCATATACCGACTATGCAGTATAATTCTTATCTGTATGTTTATTTATTAACGATACTAATATTAATATTAATAAATTACATCGAAATATGTAATTGATCAATGTGTGTTTTACTATACAACTAGCTGTAACCGATAGTGTTATGTTACAAACGTCACCAACGTTTACATCAGATGCGGAAACGGACAAATAACCGTTCAGTTGAAGAAACTGTTGAACAAAGAGATCAACGCTTGAAGCAAATGAGGGAAAGGATTAGTCAACGAAGAGCACAATAATTGCTTATAAGTTAAATACTGAAGCGACAGAAGGTAGGAATTTTCGTTTCTGGGTGCAACGATACAACTTGGATGATATTGAGGGCTATAAAAACCAACAAAACCAAGAGCTTTTAAACATCAACGAAAATGCTGCTATCGGAGAAGAGATGTACCAACTTCTTAGAGGAAGACAAATAGAAATTGTCGACCCAGTCCTAAACTCATGTACTAATGAACTGCCTGGTCCCAGATGTTACTTTATTGTTGGTACTCGTGGTACAGGCAAAACGTTTGTTTATAAATGCCTGTATTACATATTAACTGGACGAAAGTATAATGTCAAGTGCATGGCATTTACTGGGATAGCGTCTATTCTTGTGTCCAATGGGCAAACTTCGCACAAGACTTTTGAACTTAAGGTTGTATTTTTACTGAATTCTATCAAATTTTTCTTTTAAATTATTTAAATAATAGATCAATAAATATTTTTTGTAGGTGCAATTAAATTCTGATTCAATTTCAAATATTGAACCTGGATCTTCTAAGGCAAAAGAGCTAGCCAAAATTAATATCTTCCTGATGGATGAAGCACCCATGTTACCTAAATATAGATTATATAATATGGATCAACTACTTCGTTCTATAGGAAATCATAATATACACTTCGGTGGAAAGATTGTTGTCTTTGGAGGAGATTTCCGGCAAAGTTTCCCCGTTCAACCTCGTGCTAACCGCAGTGAGTTGGTAGACTTTTCGATTAAGAAAAGCAGTCTTTGGCGTCAATTTAACTTCTTTTTACTGACAGAATATATGCGTGTGGATCCAGAGCAAAGAGACGTTGCTGAATATTTATTAAAAGTTGGCAATGGAGATTTGCCAGTAAATGGTATGGATGAGATTGAACTACCAGAGGATATTCTTTCCAACGGCAATCTTATTGAAGAAGTATTCGGAGACTGTCTGACTAATAACAGGTATGAGGTATAAAGGATAGGGCTATACTAGCACCATTAAATAAAGATGTTAATAAAATTAATGCAGAAATTATTGAAAAGCTTCCTGGAGAGTACAAGGTTTACAAAAGTTATGATTCTGTCAAAGATTAACCAGAAAGAGGTCTCGAATTTACTTCTGAATTCCTGAATTCCATTGAAATGGCTGATCTACCACCACATGAACTGAAACTTAAAAAAATACAATAATAATGCTCTTGCGAAACTTGGATGTCTCCGAAGGACTATTCAATGGAACAAGGTTAATAGTTACTGAGTTGTGTAACAATATTAAAAAATCAAAGATTATCACTGGAGAGAATGCAGGCCGGGCGAGAAGTCCATATCCCAAGAATCACGTTAGATTCTAGCAAAAGTCAACTTGGATGTACTATGCAACGGAATCAGTTCCCCGTAAGACCTGCTTTTGCTATGACCATCCACAAAGGTCAAGGACAAACATTTGAATTCGTTGGTATCTACTTACTTATATCAGTTTTTATGCATGGAATGTTGTAAGTAGCATTTTCTAGAGTAAAAAGACGAAGCAGCTTAAAAGTTCGTTTGCCACCAGAAAATCCTCACCATACACGAAATGTTTTGTGGAAAGAAATACTAAATACTAGAAGACTAGAAATACTAGAAGACTTTACTATAAATTTCCAATAATTTTGTATTTTTGTATTATACTGTATTTTGTTTTATTCTATTTACTTGTATTTCTTTATATATGTATTATGCAATTGCTATTATTTTAAATGTTTATACAATACAATACAACAGTACAAATAGGTTGAGTACTGTGCATTGCACCAAGCAATTTAAATAAATGATTAGAAGAAATAAATAATGCATTTTAATAATAATAAGAATTCAGCCTGCAATATAAATTGTAAAAGAGACGCCTGACTTGCAGGTTGGGACAGGTGATTGACGCCAGCTGCTCTCTGTATGTGTGTACACACGTAAAGGGTGTGTGTGTGCGACTTGTTCATTCCTGAAAAGCGCCACCCTTTTCAGTAACGATATAAATTATTGTATTTAAATTAATTTATAATGCTCGTGTGCATGGTAGCGAAAAACTAAAGACACCAAAATGTGTGGTTAAAAATAACGAACAAGTGTATAAACAATTGTGATAAGCGAATGAAAAGTGTAATGATAGGAAGTTAAAAAATCAATAGTAATTAGAGTAAGTAAGATAAGGAAAAACGGCTTGTGCATGATGAACACCTAGAAATTACCGATCGAATGAATATCGGATAATGTGCCAAAGACTTCGCAATTCGCGAAGACGAGCAAATAAAATGTAACAATAAAGTGTGGGTTAAGAGTGACGCTCCCGACACTTTCAAACATGCAGAATATTGTCGGCACATGATTTTGGAGCCTTGGGTATAAATACGGGAACGCGAAAACATCTTTCTCTTTCTCGTCAGACCATCATAGAGGCCGGAGGCTATGTCCAAGAACTACAACTCGATTCTCGTTCAATCGTCAGAACAGCTGGAGGCTATGTCCAACAACTAGAACTTCTAGAATTGATTGACGATCATGGCAGCCAAAGTATCTACGTAGAAACAATAACTACCGCAGATCAACCACAAGCAGAAACCAGAGTCTTCAAGACTGCACATCCATTCGAGTGAGCAGTTGGAAGCAGAGGCCATGACCAGGAACGAGAGAATCCAGTGAACCAGAGTACGAGAGACTACAAGACTGCTAGAATACCCGACTCCAGGACTTACAGGACCGAAGAGGATCATCCGTAGCCAGGACCGAAGACGACACGCTTCAGATGTACCACACAAATAACAAGGTGACAAATAACCATGCATTTATCAGAAACCTAGACCGAATCAAAAGACTTTAAATATTAAAGAGAAAAAGAATAAACAATTCGATTCGAAGATGTATCAAGTAACTGTATAGTTGTAGATATGATTTTGTTTGTACATTGAGTACAGTAATATGAAAGACTGTGTAATGATAAGAGTTAGCAGTAACTGTAATTTAAAAAAAATATATATATAATTGTTAGTAGTAAATGAAGACCTCGTCAGAGAAAATAATAGAAAGCAATGCATATGCAGTAATAAAGAGAAATTAGTAATATAAAAAAAAAGAGTTAACTAATTGAAAGAGTAGATAATCAGTAAGAGAATTGAGCTAGCTGAGAGCAGTATAAAAAATTTATAACAATGTATTAGCAATAAGATTTTATAATATGTTTTTGTGTCAAATAAGACTACGAATTATACGTAGTAGGTACGTAAAAATACGAATCATTTGGAATCGTAAACTAAATAAGAAATTATCGCGTAATCTGAGATGGCAAATTACCCCTAATAAATATGTCAAAACAAATAAAAAAAAGTGTTAATAAAAATTAAAATGATTTATAAATCAATCAAATAGAATTATTATTATTATGATTACAACCTTCATTCTTGCACACACACGATTTAATGTTATGTAATGTACATAAAGTTTTAACACATCAATAAAAAAACGCATTAAAATCGTTGTGATGTTGTAATACGTATAGTTTCTGTTTACAAATTTCTGCTTATGTTTACAAAACCTGGACAATTTAATGTAAAAAAATCTGTATATATATAAATAAATATCAAAACCGAGAAAAGTTCGGTCCCCTGATATTTAATTTTTTATTTTGAAAAATAAGTTTTTCATTTTTTCTTATTTGTAACAAACGGTGTCGTTTTCCGTCTTCAAATATCCGTTCTTGCCTATTATGTACATGAAAGAAAGAATGGGTATTTAGTCTTTACAGTATTATATATTTTATTAAAATTTATTGCCAATGTCATTTATTAATGGGGTCTTTTCATGAGTTTCCACACTACAGCCATCGTTGACAGTCTGTTTCTATCCATTAGTTTATCATGTCAATAGCATTGTAGTTAATTTGCCTATATAAATTACGATTTTAGAATACGTACTCTGTTATCCTTGTTACTCCGGGAATCCTTTTATCCTTTGTAGTTTTTGAGTGTACTACCACACAAAATACTCTTTGTGTATGGGCCGCAATTTTCTGCTGCTATTGGAAAAAGAAATTTCAAGCACTGTAAATCGGAAACATTTTATATTCCCATCTTTGTACTATACAGATTATCCTATGTTAGTCGGTAATAGAAGAGAAACTAATTAATTTAAGGCTTTGACTTATTTCTGTATCTCTGAGTCTTCATCTCAGAGTGTTTAAGAGAGAATCTCTGAATGAGTGAGTGTGAGTGACGGTGTAGCATAATTGTATTTGAGTATTTGAGTTAATGTAAAGATGAGAGAAATGTCTGGAACATTAGGCAATTGACGTTCAAATTGCCACGTGCAGATTACATTGTCCAGGGTTCTAGTTGTGCTTCGTTTTCTGATTTCAGTGACCTTCCAGAACTTTCCCTGTTGTCCGGTAGCGAAAGCCACTGAACCGGCAAATATTAAATGGCACTCTAACGTTAAGGGGTTTAGCTGTATATTTGTGTGTGAACGTGTGCACGAGATGTAAATGACAATTAAGGGGTTGTTAGTGGTCAGAAATTGCGAAGCGTTTGTCGGTGACGATCTGTCGCACAGAATGTTCTGAGAGTCGGACTGTTAGTTACTCTTGGTATTGTCGTGAGCATATAGGCTCAAACTGCTACTTTAAATTATAAAAATTCCAATAAAGTAATACCATTATTTATTATTAAATGAAAGGTATGTAACTTTGTGCCTCTTGTTATCTTGTAAATCCAAGTCAATCGTTCAGTTGTTCGCGAACATGCCTAAGATCGCATTTAAATTCCGTTTCATAGGTTTATTCTGTGTTTTTAGTAAAATTAAGACATTTGTAGATTTGGCATATTTTTATTGTGTTGTTTTTTAGTACTATTCTCCTGCTTCCTTATCAATAACACCATCACCTTCACAAAACGGCATTGGCAAGGGGCTGTCTGTTCCGCCTTCAAAGGCCCTCCAGCCATCTGTTCCTCGGTCTACACACACACACACACCTGTATCCTATAGGTTTGTATTTCCAGACTTGTATAGCCTGTCACGAATCTGACATTCCTTCCAAGTGTTCTTTCCACCGTTGTTAGGAAGGTTTTAATTTTTCATTCTAGTAAAGTAAATGTTAAAAGTAAATTATTCCAGTCGTAAAGTAATGTTTTCAAGTAAACTGGTTTCATTCATTTCAGTGTTCCTAACATTAGTAAGTAAACTAAAATTGCGTTTATAATATGTATCATACTTTCGCTTGGTACAATGTGTATAATATTCTCTAGATTCAAAGCTGAAACCGGTTGGTTATTTGCGAAATGCACAGTGGAGAACGTTTTTAGGAAAGTAAATATTCTTATGAATGGAAAACGTATTTTGCATACATTAAATGTGGGAGCCTAAGTACGTACGAGCTTTAGTGTGTGCGTGCGTGCGTGCGTGCGTGCGTGCGTGCGTGCGTGCGTGCGTGCGTGCGTGCGTGTGTGTGTGTGTGTGTGTGTGTGTGTGTGTGTGTGTGTGTGTGTGTGTGTGTGTGTGTGTGTGTGTGTGTGTGTGTGTGTGTGTGTGTGTGTGTGTGTGTGTGTGTGTGTGTGTGTGTGTGTGTGTGTGTGTGTGTGTGTGTGTGTGTGTGTGTGTGTGTGTGTGTGTGTGTGTGTGTGTGTGTGTGTGTGTGTGCAACGACATTACAACTTGTAGGGTGTTAATGATAATATTACGTTTCAGCTGCGGTCTATCATTGTCAGAATTAGAAACCCCAAAAGTACGTCCACGACAGTACACAATCGAATTTATATAGAAGTTAAGTAGGGATTTAAACTTCTGTATAAAGAATTGCCAATAGCAATAGGGATTCGACTTAACGTGAGAAGTGATGGTATTTGAATGGGCTTAGCTAGACTACGACATTACAACTGCATTTGTAGGAGACTGTAGAAAAATTTGATTAAGGCTTCCGTAGGAAAGTTTTGACGCGAAAGCAAACGTTTAAATTGAAAACGATCGTAAACCTTTAACTGGTGACTAATGGCGGCTCTAAAGAGTATCTGAGTGACAACAGTCTTGAGGGGAAAAAGAAAAAAGTGACCGCCAGAGGACTGGTTAAATGTTACCCTAGGTATTACAGAACATCAAGATACAAGATTGGAAGATACGGATACTTTAAAGACGAAGATATAAGAAACGACTACAAGTAAAGATTGTGGGCGCGAGCGTGTGTGTCGGGTAGGAAAACAGTTAATGTGACGCTTGTGTTTGTAAAACTGACAATTTTGTTGAATGCTATTTATTGACTGTTAACGTCAATATTGACATCAAATAACGGAAATTGTTGAATTCTTTGAGAGGGTACACTGGCATGGAATTGAGTGGTTTGGAATCCCGTTTACCTTGGTTAAGGTTTTGTGTCTTATAGGTTCCAAATACTGTTAGGCTATGAAATGTGATAAAATATGAATCTAGAAAAAAAATTCCTAGATGATACTAAGTCTTTGTCTGAACCATTTTGCCTAGTTTAGGGTGAATACTACAACTGGTGACACTCATTGCAGGAAACAGATGTTACTGTCTTTATTTAGACTTTAAATAACAACAACACTTTCGTAGAGATTCTCGTGGAAGCGACTTGTATATTCTGTATTCATATTTCCTTCGCATGTCTTTAATTTGCTTTTGAAATTTTTTTATTATTGAATTTAACATGTTAAAACTAGTCTGTAAGACCAACCATCAACTTATCTCTAATATCTCTTAATACTAAATGCATATCAGCCAAATTAAGTCCAATGACATCCTTTAGTTAGTTCTGGTGTTTTTAACTAAACACTCTCACCCGCGCACAACGCTCTCCTTTTATAACACAAAACACTACACAAGTTCAAATGGCTTTGTTCTCTTCAGTCTTCGCAACACATGTTGATTGTCCAGCAGCTGAAGAACTTCTGCATTTTCGTGGAGGTGAAGCCTTTCTTCATGCTTCTTCGCAAACCTTTTAATCTCTTCTTTAATTGTTGGAATACCTAGATCTCTGTGGATAGCGGCGTTACCATAGTGCATTCACCATGGACCGCAAAACTTTGTTTTGGAGTGTTTGTATTATCCTGATAATATTTGATGATCTTTTGCACACCCCCAGAGTTGAATTCTATACAGCCAGGAGGATTTAATTATCTGATTATAGATCAGAGTTGTACTTTATAAAGACAGGTTGGAAAGTTTTCCTCTGAGCCATTTACATTGTCGGAATTTTATGTTAAGTTCGTCTCTTTTTCTTTTTTACATGCTCTTTCCATCTCAGTTTGGTATCCAATGTCATACCCAGGTATTTAGCTTTGTTTTCATAAGGAGCAACCGTTCCGTTTATGACCAATGATGGAAGATTATTCAATCTTTTATTGGTGAAATTAATGTGTGCCGATTAGCTTCGTTAAGTATAATTTTCAATTTTTTGGTCCATTCGTAAATGGTATTGCTAACTTTTTGCAATAATCGGGTTCAAATAACCTCATCTTGCCCTGTTGTAAGCAAAGCTGTATCATACAGCAAACGTAGTCAAATTTGCTTGCTTGTTCTATGTTTGGTACGTCACTGGTAAATAATACAAACAAGACAGGCCTAAGAACACTGCCCTGTGGTAATCCCGCCTGCACGTCTTTTAGGCCTGAATATGCTTCTTCTTGTTTAATTCTAAACAATCTATTAGATATGCACGAGATAATGATTCCTACATATTGTCTAGGTAACATTTTATTTAACATGTAAATTAATCCTTCATGCCCCACCTTGCCAAAGGCTTGCGCGACATCAAGGAATAGTGCAAAAAAAATTTGTTTTTCTTCTAAGGTTTCCTCAGTTACATCTCTAATTCGATGCACCTGGTGTATTGTCGAATGCTTTTATCTAAAACCGAATTGGTGGTCAGGAATTAGTTTGGCATTCTGTATAATTGGTTGTAATCTCTTAAGAAGGAACTTTTCAAATACTTTTGAAATTACTGGCAAAACAAAATCGTTTATAAGATTTTACTTTATGAGGTGTTTTTCCTCTTTTGAAAAATTCTGATTGCCTTTTTTTTATAATCTGTATATTAAATTTTATCAAAAAGCATAAATTTCGATGTAATCTGAAAATCTGTCGAAAGGTACAGACAAGGAAACGGAATTTAATGGAGTCTACCTGATTAAGGACTGCGGTGTTATAGGCCTACTGTTCTGCAATCGCATAAGACTAGTAACTTAATTTTCACTGTTTTCATTTTACATTCGGGAGTCAAATAGAGTGCTCCTAAAACATGCGGCTTTCGTGTGATCTGTGTGTGCGTGTATGGTTGTACACTAACCAGAAATAGAATATGGGCTCTGAGTAAATACCTATTGACGTGTATTCTAATGGGAGTCATAAATTTAACTGCAACTGCGAATCAAGCGGCAGACTATGTTTTGAAAAGTATAGTACCGAAAACCAGTGGCGTATCTAGAAGATAGTTTTGGTGGGGGGGGTCCGGTTTTCATCTTCATACAAAAGAAAAAAAAATTCGACAAACTAGTAAATACATTAATAAATAGGATGAAAGAAAAATAAAGATAAGATATAATATATTAGAAAATAAACATAAGATAAATTAATAAATTATTGTTAGGTATAGTATATTTAAAGTAGCTGAAAATCGTGTGATAACATCCTGAAATCAATTTCATTAAAGTAAACAGTAATAACACAATAATAATACTCGTTATTGCAACATTTTTTTTGCAAGATGCTTATTGACTGAATTGATTTTCCTATATCTCATATATCAAACGTATGCGCAAATACTGTGTATTAAACCAGTTTGTATACTGTATTTAAAAAAGGGTTACTACTATATTTGCGTACACAGTTGACAAAATAATAGAACGACCTAAAAATTAAAAGACTAACAAAATTATTCGTCAACTTTTTTCGACCCTTTGGGGGGGGTATTGAATTCTGTTCGTCCCCCTCCGTAAATATTCCTGCTTAAATCATACTCGTATATCCATTTTAATTACAAAATTACACATACATCAATAAACTCATTACTTCAGGAATAAAGTATAAGCATAATAAATTTCACTTTCCTTTGATAAGCCAACAATTTTTCTTTATGCAGATACCTTATTCAAAGACAGAAGCCTTCTGTCCGTCCAGCTAGTAACGCAAGCTGACACAGTCGTTGGACAGTCGACTAACATTTGTTTCGTTTTCAGCCAGGTTCAATCGGTGATTCAATAAAATTTAAAAAAACTGTCACCAGTATACTGAATAAATCACTTTTGTACATGATATAGTCTGTATAGTCTTGGCTTAATCACTGATCAACTACAGTAGTATTGTATTTAAGCACTTTGTACGATTATTTAAATTCACGAAGCTTTTCGAAACTGGTGATAAAGCGTTTGTCAAATGAAAATTTATTTTTTATACGATGTTAGTAAAAATTTGTATTAATCAGTAATAAGCTGTGAACTCGGTCAGTTTTGAAGTGTTGAGCGTCACAGTTTTTGAAAGCGAGGTAACGACCTGTTTTTACTTTCAGTTCTACATCCTGTACACATGAAGAGCCTCACAGTGCGCTATTTTTTCTACGAACATCTGCCAAGTTCTTGCCACAACATTTTTCACAGAACAAATGAATAAATTATCTATTGTTAAACGTAAGGAAATTGCTTAATATTAACGTGATTACTCAAACTAATATATATTCAATTAATAAAGTTGTGTTAGTGAACAATCACAAACAGAAATTACTCTGTTGCACACCACTATAGAAAACATTCCGGACTAGCCCTTTCAATTTTACAGCTCACCATCAGATTGGAGATACTTCTGAAAATATTATAAATATTTGTTAAGTAGAAAATATCAATGCAAATAATAAATAATGCTGATATGATGATGAGCTGTGAAGCTTGATAGCGTTAATCGGGAATTTTTTCTGTAGGGTGGTTGTCAACAAACTAAAACAGACGTTGCTGCATAGTGTGGCATCATCGTTTTGAATGGAAGTAATTAAGTTTACTTGAAGAATACCACGAGAAACCAGTGCTTGCGACTGCTCTACAACTGCATTCTCCGTAGTTCACTCTTATCACATCATTCGATAACACACTAAGTTAAGTAAAATGTAAAATTTATATTACTAATGTACCATTAAATTGTAATTTAATCCAATTTTCTATGTAAACTGAACTAATTTAGAGGTGACTATAAACTCTGAGTAATGCTGAACTAGGTAATACTATGCAGTTCTGGAGGACAGTGATGGATGTAACGTTTATTTAGGGTAATCATTAGCAATCTTCGTATTTCTTGTACAGTAGCAATTATAGTTGCAACATTTTAAACAAAATTTGCATGTTTCTTATAACATTTGCATCATCAAAACAACACGGGTTTTCATTTTGTTTAATTATGAAAATATGTTATTGTTTTAATCCGAACACTCGACAGTTCGTGCACACTATAAGGGACACGCGTTCACTTTATTTAGCACATTCGCCCTTTTCAATAATTAAATCAGAAACATGCCATGTTTACGTTATTTGTAAAACAAGATTAACTATAGTAAGTATAAGGAGTAGGTACATTCAACTATTCAGTACACAAAGTTCGAAGAAAATAATTGTCTGCGTATTACATCACATATTGTGCTGTAATTTCTTACAAGTATTGTAATTAAAATATTTAATTACAGATATTACTTTTTTCTATCTGCACATGAAAAGAAAACTCTATCTCAGTGTTAACAATTATTAAGTTGATTTATTATATGGTTATGGATTAATTTGGTTATTCTTTTCTTTAATCCGTACCAAATAACGTTAGTGTATAAATTTTTTAATAAATAACAAGGTAAGAATATCTACCATATAAATGTAAATAGCTTGAATCTGAACTCTTCACAACTGCAACGGGTTCAATTCTAGTTGACGTATATCACCTTAAAGGTAATGCTAGGCTTCGTGATCTGTTCGTTCTCTGGGATTTCTTATTAGATTAAATGTTGAATTATATTTTCTTCTATGATTACTAAATTCATACTTCTTCGGAATATCGAATTTTATTGTATTGACACTCAAACTATCTTCCAGTACAGGCTTCTTCTTTTAGTTCGGCTTTCTCTAAATGATATACTCAGACTTCTTGAAATATTGTTGTTTATTAAGTTGTATACAAATTATGATACTTTCAATGTTATAGATTTATACTCTCGTATGTTTATTAAATTCAATATCAATATCACTATAATATTGACGACTCGGAACACCAAGCTTTTTATAAGTAACAACGTAAAGTTTTACCTTACAGCCTAAACCGGCTTTCACCTATAGAAGGCTTCATCAGAGGCTGTCGTAAGTAGCGTTGTTCGTCTTGTTGTTGGATCTCGTCGCCAACAACAAGACGAACAACGCTACTTACGACAGCCTCTGATGAAGCCTTCTATAGGTGAAAGCCGGTTTAGGCTGTAAGGTAAAACTTTACGTTTTTACTTATAAAAAGCTTGGTGTTCCGAGTCGTCAATATTATAGTGATATTTAGTTAAGTAACGGACACGTCATGGACAACGAAATCCAAGAATTCAATATCAATGTTAACTCCCTTCCTTTAAAGGTTTCCTTTATTAAATACAAAATTAAACTCTTTTATAAAAATTAAACTCTTTTAATGTGTATCTTATTTAATATAAAATTATACTTTTTGATGTGGCTCTTCTTAAATATAAAATTAGACTTTTTGATGTGGCTCTTCTTAAATATAAAATTAGACTTTTCGATGTGGCTCTTCTTAAATATAAAATTAAACTTTTTGATGTGTATCTTCTGAAATATAAATTTAAACTAAACAAATTTTCATTCATTTGAATACAATTCAAATCTAACAATTTACAATTTGCCATTTAGATACCTAACTTCATTCGTCACATCTTTCCATCATATGACTCTTAACAACATATATAATTTTATTAATTATTATTAATTACATTTATTTGCTTTTTTACATTATCCATATAATTAGTATATTTTAAATTACTATTCTATTAATCTTTCATTTTATTTGAATGTTTATTTCCAATTTAATATAATGAATGTCAACACATATTTCTTAATGCTGTTCTATATAATATTGGAGTCTACCTCAATGTTGGTCGTGACTCACAAATCAGTTTTTCTGTCTACACTTCTAACACATGTTCATAATACTATTAATTTTATACCTTTTCTCTTATAAAATTATTATTTGATTCTTATGTACTGCGGTGTATTTTAACAGCAGTACAAAATTAATAAATAATATTGGTATTCTATTGCCTAACGAGTTCCAAAATGTGTTAGACAACGTTTACGTTAAATTGAAAAAGATTTTCTGTTTGTTTTATTTTGTTACCCGAGAGTTAAGGCTGCAGTGGTACATGTTGGGGTACATTCTTTCGCCTAACGTTTTAGTTACAACAGCGGGGTTATGATTTCATCACTCCAACCAGATACTTACCAGTCATCTTGTTGGAAACACACCGACGTAGAGTAACGCGGAATGTCTGGTATCAAAATTACGTTACAAAACCCGGATCATAGTAAATTACCATTAACGGACGTGCGTCAAATCGGCCGGGTGCGGGTCCATTCGCTTGGGAAAGCAGTGACGTCGGTGGTTGCAATATGATTTGACCGCAGCACATTGTCTCTACGAATTATACATTCTGTTTTATATTACATGTATAAAAATACAGAACAATTACGTACATTTTTATTGTTTCGGATTTAATCTTTCTTGTAAACGTCTTCTAGTTCCATAATGGGTAGAGTTTAAATATACTTTTTGCACTATAATTGACAGAAAAAGTACACTCATTTCTATTAATACACTTAAAATATAGTAAGCGTGTCTACTCAATGTATACACATTAATATTAATATTACTTCTATGTTCCATAAGGAAATGGAAGTATGGTGATGGAGAGAAAAATCGTGTTCCAGATAAGGACTGTTTCTCTTTGTACTACCCTCAGAACAGGAAGAAAAAACATTTTTCGAAAAGTGTCTGTGTGTAGAATTTTTTCTATGGCAAACGATAACTGCCGCAAATTCAAACAGAATCAAATAAATTTTTGCACACCTGCCTGAGTTGTAGAGGACTCAAGGCCTATTGATTTTGGTAAAGATCGGTTAAGGGGAAGGAGTAGTTTGCCTGCAACTTTTTACGTTTTAACAAGAGTAAAGTACTTAAAAATTCATTTAAACTTTTTCAAACAATGGTAATTGTTAAAAATAAAATAATTTTGTTCCAAGGCAATAAAATTATAAGTAATGTTTACGTTTCCAAAATTTTATTATTGTGATTACCGCAATAAAAAGGCAGGAAGGGCACACACACACAATTCGCGTAATTTCTGGCATCACTCACGTTTATTTTCTTACGTTTGCACGCTTTTTAAATGGAAAGTGACGAAACCCACACCAACACAACCCGTGCAAGCCGAAAATGTGTCCAGCGTGGACAGAGATTTGATTCCTGTGGATCGCTGACCAGTGTAACTGCACGTAAATCTTAGAACATGGAAGTCATATATGGTTCTCCATACCCATATTTGTTATTTGGCGCAACTTTAAAACAACGTTCTCGTCCGTTTGTTCCGTGCTGCGTCAAATTTTTTATAGTAGGCTATCAGACAGGTCGCACAACATCGACATTTGGGAAGAACACTCTCTAGATTTCATTTTATTCGTTATTGTTTAACAAATAAATCCCACGCGCAAATATAAATGTGTGTGCGTTAGTGTGGACAACCCCCCCCCCAATACACACACACACACACACACACACACATCACTAGATTTAGTTGTGCTTTTTGATAATAATTAAAACACCTGTTTGAAGTTTAAAAATATCGTACTGAATGTTTAAACCTAGGACTAAATACTGCTAGCTTTATACTGATAAATATTTAATGTGTGTTTTTTAAATATAAATTAATAGATAAACTTAATTCTTACACAAAAATACGTTACTTAAACATGAATTAATATTTCTTATGGCACGAAGATATGCAAATGAAAATAAAAATATTATCATACGAGTATATCTAAGTACGTAAGCCCACACGCTCTAATGAACAAATGCGCATACCTTGCACAGTTATTTCTTCGCATACTAATAAATTACAGGATATCGTTGTACATAAATAGTAAATTTTTGTATAAAGAGGATGTTCAATATATTAACAGAGAAGTACGTTAGAGTGGTTTTGCAAAAAGTGGCAAAAAGTGGCTCTATCATAAAACATGTCGCATTACGAGAATCGTCTCATATGGATATAATGAAACGTAAAAATCATTCACCAATAACACTCATGGATTAAAAACGCTATAAACTTATAAATAATCATGTTGTCTAGTAACGCTGATAAGAATTAAAATGTTAATTATTCAGATTGAATTCATGTTTGTCTACCATGTTCTTCCCAATGACGTATTTAGTGGGTATGTCTAATTAATTATTTCTGTAGTAACGAATAGAATCTTAGTTGCAGCCTAAAGACATTTGGCATTTAGGTCGCTTACTCTTTGGTATTTTTGTGTGTGTCGTAATTGCCTGAGTGTGTTTGTAGTGTGTCGTGGGAACAATTTCTTACAAGCTTTTAATAACTGTAAAATTATCACTTTTTTATAATAGTAACGTATTCAAGTTGAAAAAAGTGTTGAGCAAAAAGAGTACAAGTAGAGATAAATCATGCGGATCTTCTAAGGAGACACGTTTTCGTAAATGCACAACGATTATCAAGAACCATGTAAAAAAATAATAGTGAACACCTGAAAACGAGCATAAAAATATTAAAACAGTTGGCGAATTTCATAGCAATGTATTAGAGCCAAAGCGCAAACTTTTAAATAAGCAAATCAACAGTAAAAGAGGATTTTATATCACTGTATACAGTAGGCTTTCTTGATTGTATTACATTAGTTTATAGATTTATAACTAATAGACCTACGCTTATTTAATACTGGGTCCCAATAAGCGTGAAGCGGCATTGGTTGAATCACTGCTGGACATTAAGTTTGAGAGACCAATTCCCCAGCGTACGGGAGTAGGCCTACACATTTCCTCCTGCAGCATATTAATTTTCCTGTTTCAGATGTCTGTCGATTAAAAAATTACCAACAGTTCTACATTTCTAACATTATTTAAAATTATTAGTAATAAATATTTTGCTTAAAACAAATTAAAATTTAGACCTCGCATTTTCAGATAACATGATAGCACGATGTAAAGAGAAATCGTAATAACTTTAAATGCATTACAGGTACACAAATGAAATTTTCAGATTAATAGAGAACATAATATGTACAAATCAAATTATAATAGGCACTTTTTTTTAACTTTTGATTTATTCACAGTACCTCTACAAATTTGACGCTCGTGTCAGATGGCAGAAAAAAATGGTGACATTTTGCGGTTTTACCTACGCTGTAAAATAACAAGACCCGGCCCGATAGAGATACAGTAAATGACGAATACAGTTATGTAATTATTACTTTTCTTGTCTCAGATATTGTAAAATTTATAATCTTTAAAAGAGCCTCCAGGTGGTCTAGTGGCTAGCGCGGGCGTGTTCGTGGTCCCGGGTCCAGTTCCCAGTGGAGGCTCCGTACGGTGTGCACTCAGCGTCGTGAGACCTAACTATGTAGTCGACTGAGATAACAGCGGCACCTCCTGGCTGTGAATACTGATACTGCAACTAGCGGCTGGCGGCGTGTTGTACTAGATATGCAATCGTCACACTAAACACAAAAGCCGCGCGATATGCCTTGGTCCTTTACGGACTGTTGAGCAGGGGTTTGTTTGTATAATGTTCAAAAAGCAGGGTACTTCTTCTAAGCTTGAACAGAAATTAGTGTGTTATGCTTGTCAATTGCAGTGAGAGTGTCGAGAGTTGTGCAAGCGATGGGTGAGGCGCGCCCGCCTTGACGTCGCATTCCGAGCTTCCGTAGGCCTCCCACTGTGGGAATCACTCGTATTGGGGAGGGGGTGCCGATATGTCGATTCCAGTTGTGTCTCTATAATTGGCACAATCAGATCTATTCAATCTAGTAACAATTCATATTAGCGCCACTATAACCATAACATTCGTGTAATCGCATAATGATATATATGTAAGTCTTTGTGTAGACGCAAATACTGAAGCTGTATACGCGCTTTTTCAATTGTATGTTGGCGTCCTTGGTCCAACTGATAGCGGTGTCAGGACCTGCAATGTAACTCTAAGACGACAGATGGAGACATAGGCGCCTTGCAGTTTTTTTCAATTTTAGTAGATATCCGTTTTATCTTTGGCTAAAAGTCAGTAAACTAATAATCATTAAATAGAATTAAAATTCAATCCGTTAATCAGTAAAACAAACAAGAAAATATTGTCATCATTAACTGGCACACCCACCTTACAGCATTTACATCTCCACTGGGTAACTGTTTTATTTATGCACAGTTCAAAAAGGGCGAGAGCACTGCTACGTTCTTGTCGTAAACCTTTACAAATTTTAACAAAATATAATAAAAATATAAAAAAATATATAAAAAAAGGAGAGCAGAATGCAGTGTAGTCCGGGAAAATAAACCACAAAACCAAGAAAATAATGTATTATGCTATCTTAGAAAACATAGAAATTGTGGCTCTGAAAGTGTGACATAAATTAACGAAACTTCCGAACGCTCAAAGCAGTAGTATTAATCTATGTGAGAAGCTTTTTTGGGGTATCCAGGTGTCAATAGTTTAGAAATCACGATGTCTGGAGGAAAATGTGCGATGTAATGTACAATGCTAATAGACAAAATAACTCAAAGTAACTTTAGATATCGTGAATACTGCTACGACGAGATGAAATACAATTATGTAACGCTCTAGATAATTCGAGATCACCTTTCCACACGTTTCTCGTTGTAGCCTATCGCTAGCAGTCGGCACGTTGCGTTCAAGGTCGGACTTTGAGCTAGTCTCCAGATTGTTCAGTGCCTGTAACTACGCCAATTATTCTCGGTGCGCCGCCCGAAAATTCTGGAATCCCTTTGGGTTATAAATATAAGTATCCAGTGGCCGGTTGAGTTTACTTAGACCTGGTATTTTACAGTGCAGTTTAGAGAGATTGTTGCAGTTTATTGAGAAGTGAACATTGTGTTAATTAAAGCAAAATTGTAGTAAGGTGAAATTTATTATTGGATTAATTGAACTTGAATTATTGCATAAGAGTGCATTGTTAACTTATAACTTCTGATTGTGTCTAGTTAATGTTTGTAATTTCCGATTTCATTAGTGTCAGTTATTCTGTTTCCACTGAACAACACGACGATCTGCGAGACCGTCGTAATAGTGGTGTCAGAAGTGGGATAAACACTTAACAATGGAAACAGTTGATATTTCGTAGAAGAGTACTGTGAGTTGTTGGTTAAAAAAAGTGGATACTTTTTTATGGAAGCTCTTCTAGCTCTACAAACACAGTTACGACAAAAAGACGGGACAGGAAGCAGAAGATGCAGAAATATGACAAGATGTAAAAGTGGAAGAGAGACAGAAAGCACTCCTATTAGAAACACAAGAACGCCAGGAACCATTATTGCTAGGTTCATAGGAACGAGAAGACGAGTAACGTGTGATTAAGTCAATCTCAAATTATCTCGAGCGTTACACAATTGTCATCGTCATAGCAATACGAAGCACTTCATACGATATATTCGAAAATAATGCTTGACGATCGGTGGTCCAGGATGTTGTTAAACTGGGTTGCAACTAGAAGGCGGAAACGAGGTAGATATTATACGATAAGATAGAGAAAAGAGACTTTCAGCGAGCGTTTGGAACAACAGATCCCTGTGGCGTGCAGGATACGAAAGGCGGCAGAAAGTTTGCAAACAGTAGCACACAGAAGGATAATTAGAATATTATTGATTTATGTACAATATAATATTTAGAAGTCTTGGTACTCACTAATGAATGATTTTTCATTTATATCGTGAGAAAATGTAATAATATATACCTTTGAGCTTTAAAAGAGAGTCTATATCATTTTTAAAGCCTTTGGGTCGCTAAAATATAATATTTTTTGTGAGAAATCTTTGTTTGCTGAAAACCTGAGGTTTTGGTATGCATTTAATATTTAATAAAAAAACGCAGCGTTTTACAAGAAACTGCACGTAACACACGAGTGCGTTGAAATACGGTACACAGTCCAGTCACCTCATGTTCCTCTTATCACAGAACACGCCATGAAATTATTCAGTACAAGATAGCTGGCCATATTTTATATTAATATTACGTCGTTAAACATCAAATTCTTACGCGAACCGAATCACGCGCGCGAAGATAACAATCATTGAAAAATTGCTATTTCGCTAATAGTAACATGCAAATAGTCGTGCATACGATAAAGCGTTTAGTGTACATTAACGAAACTCAAACACGCTTGGCCATTACTCACTCTCTTGGTAGTTGTTGTTTTTTTATAAAATTATCGCTTTTATGCAATCAGTTTGTTTACTTAGGTAAAGTAAATTTTGTATCAATTAGATTTCAAGTTTAGTTTAACATAAAATTTGAATTTGATCACTTCCTAATTCTTGTTACAGAGAAAAGACAATTTAAGAAATAGTAACATGTAAGTGAACAGTGAATTACTCTCAGAGGGTACAGATTCGGAAGACTGGGCACCTGAAACACTGTACAAGATCAAATTGGTTTAGAACAAATTCGTAACAAAAGTGATGAATATACGAGCATCAAACTCGTATATTGATGAAGCAGATGAAGGCGACGTTTTAAAAGTCATTTAGGCAACATTTTGGCTGCAAAAATGGTGTGTCGAGTGCTTCAACACAGGTAGTGTAAAATTGCTAAGCAATGCTAAGGGTGAGAAATTAAAAAATTTACTGCTTTCAGATTACATTAAAACATACTAATGGAAACATAAAAATACAAAGCAACTGATACACTTTTCTCCAGAAGCAACTTCTCGTGTATAAATGATTACTGAACAGTATAAAAGGTAAAAATTACTATTTGAAAACAACTTTGTTCATAGAAATATATAAAGCCGACGCCACTTAGGTAGAAATCTAAAATTTAGATAGTATGATTATTTGGTGTTTGTGTGTGTGTGTGTTATGTTTTAGAAACTAGTTGTTTTTGACGTTTGACTCTTGACTTTACAAGTGGATACTTTTATCCGTCGAAAGTATATATTGTAACAGGACCTCTGTATGCCGGTCGTTACAAAGTATAAAAAGTTGATAGAAAATTTTATAAAAATAGAATTTTCAAATAGTAAAAGATTTTGTTTATGTTTATTAAGAGGTGTGTATAAGAAATAAATCTGTTTTATAAAGTTCTTGTAAAAATTTTAATAACAGGCAGGTATTTATTGACCGTCGAGCACTTCTTGAAGATTTGAACCAAGTCTGGAGTTAAATAGATTAACTCCAGTTAAAAATCGAATGGTGACTTTTCTGGCTGGTCCATTATCTCGTTCAAATAAAATATTTTCTTCTTATTTAAGTCCTTCAGCCTTAATAAATACTCTTAAATTAACCTGTGAAATAAGTAACAGATAAGAAATAATGGAAATATAAAGATTTATTGACAATTTAAATAAATAATCGATTTTTTTATCGATGGAGAGCAATTATCGACTCTGTCTCGGGAATTATCGATTGTGTCATACAGAACAAAATTTATGATATTTAATATATTAAAAGACAGGTTCTTTGAGCGATTAGAATTAATAGTCAGAGAAGGGTGACGAGAAAGTATAACATTAACAATTAACACAAATACAATAATTATTATTCAATAAAATTTAAATAATTCCAATAAGTAATGTGTATGTATGTTGTCAAACCAATATGCAGACGATGACGTCACTGCTGGATGACGAGAAAGCAGGCTTGAATTTTGAAAATGGCCGCTACTAGATATGGCGAGTTCACTGCAAAATCTGTCTGTCCGAAAATCACGACAAAATTACCTTCGTGAATGTCTGAAATTTTCCCGCACTGGTGTAATATGTCTGTTAAGTTATTTGGTGTATTCTGACGAAGTGTTCTGTGTAAACTTGTGTTGGTTAGTTTATTTTGTATGTGTTCACTTCTTTGAGTTACAGTTCTCAAGATATGGTTAGGATTGTAGAGTGAATTAGTTTAAATATAATGTTTTACTGTTTTCTGTCACTCGTATCATGAAGTTAGATGTTTGTTTTCACTATTGTCGTGAACGTTTTGATAGCTTTAGTTTTAAAAAGTGTCTAATTCGTCTAACTCTCGTTTCACTTATTTTAATGGCTAAACGCTAGTACCATTTTCGACTCGATTTAAAGAACGTTTTGTCACACAACTATTCGGCTTGATATTCAACAAAAGACTAATTAACTTGGTCATAAATC
Source organism: Magicicada septendecula (assembly GCA_034769895.1). Lineage (NCBI taxonomy): Eukaryota > Metazoa > Arthropoda > Insecta > Hemiptera > Cicadidae > Magicicada > Magicicada septendecula. The sequence goes on from CM068372.1 coordinate 145,405,820, forward strand.
TGATCCATGCAGTGCACAAAAACTGCGACTGAGTTTACCAGTCCGAAAGGCAACCTCTTAAACTGGTAGTTCCGCCCTTCGAATATAAAGGCCAGATACTGGCGACTCTGTGGATGTAATTCCACCTGCCAGTACCCGCACACCGTATCCCAGGTAGTGAAGTATTTGGTACCGTGGAACCGTTTTAAGATCTCCTCAATCTCACCGGGCGAAGTCCTGTCATTAATTATCATCTTATTTATTTCGCGCGCATCTAAACACAAACGGACTTGTCCGTTTTTCTTAGGAATAGCCACGATAGGACTTGTATATGGGGAATGGCTACTCTCTATAATGTCACGGTTAATCATTTGCTCTATTTCAGCTCTTACTGCTTGCTTTCGTGATTGCGCAATGGGGTAAGACTTCCGGTTAAAGTCCACTGTGTCTCGGAACTGTAGAGTACACTGGAAATTCTTCACTTTACCGGGCTCATCAGAAAAGACTGACTTATATTTGTTGTATATGTCTATTAATTTGTTCGCTTGGTTTGTTGTTAAACCTTCGCCAGTTATACCGCTCCGGAAATCCCTGATCTCCTGGATTTTTTGTAACCATAAATCTTCATTGGAGGTGTCGTCTATTCTTTTTTCGATTAGATGTTGGATGGATGTAATTAATTTTTCGGATTTGCTGATGGATACTATCGGGAACGACTTGGTCACTACCCACCAAGTTCGCCGTCCAAGTATGTCCGTTAGAAAACAGCGATAATGTTTCAGTTCTCAGATCAATGATGGCGGAATTCCTCCTAAGCACATCACACCCGACCTGTATATTAAATGGCAGACCGCTCGCCACCAAGAATTCCATGTCAATCGCTATACCACAGCTCATCACACTGGCGGAGACTTGCCTACGTATTGTTTTGTTTTGTCGGCCGGTTGCACCCAACAAAACAATATTATTCAACGGCAATGTTGGTAAAGTTCTCCCGCACTCTTGCTGTATCCTCTCCAATTCCGTCGTACTTATTATTGACACGTTCGATCCAGTATCGATCATTAACTTGGCTGGGATGCCTTCTACCTTGGCGTCGACATGTATAATTTCATTATTGAAGTTATTGGTGGGACTCCTGTTATCCTCTTCCAATAACTCCTGTCTGATGTCCTTTAGGTAGTTGCACCCGATGATTGTGATACGATTGTGATTATTCTCAAAATTGCACTCATTATTATTATTATACCCAGTAGTTAGGAGCAGTAACGGGTTCTGGCGATTTATTACTGCCTGTGCCTGTTTAAAGGCTCGGCATCATTGTTCCTTTGAGCCATACTAGTCGATGCCTCATTTGGGATGCTTAGAGTGGTTACCTGTCGATCTGTCCTATGGTCTTCCGGTCGTTCATGGTTCGACCTCCGTTCAGTGTTGTCCAAACTATTGCTCCTACGCGCCGGATAGTACCTTGGTTGGTCCCGTTCTAGGCTCCTCCGCCTTTCTTCGTATCCGCGGTAACTGTTTCGTCGATTGTGGTTGAATCCTCGCTGTCTTCCATCTGTGGCACGTATGAAGTTCACTCTAGGGCGAGGAAATTTATTTTTATAAAATTTTCCATTAACTTTTTATCTTTTGTAACGACCGGCATACAGCGGTCTGGTTACAATATCCATGATCTAATTAATTGCCTTAATAGAATAGTAAATTGTAGCCTATAATGTTTACCAAACTTAGTATTTAAAGAAGGTCAAAAAACGAGTATGTTTTGATAATGGCGAATAATTTTGAACGTTTAATGCCGTTTTGTATAATAATTGAATCATCAGATAAATATTGAAAAAACAAAACTGTTGCTTCAACTGGAACATTTTTTTCTAATCTAAAAAGAAAAAAAAAATTTCCCCTCGTTTTTCTTTAAAAGGGAGAAGTGAAGTTTCCATATCTCATAATATATATGGACTAACTAATCAATTAATTAATATTATTCACGATTTACTTTTATTATTATACTTATTTATTAACCAGTTAGTTTAAATGCTGTGCTATATAGACTGAAACCGTATACACAGTTCGACTAGCAGCGGTTTGCTTTTCTATTGTAAGTGACGTGGTGTAAAGGTAATGTCATCCCCGAAGGTATCAACCAGTAAGTCTGTAATGTTCCGTTATTACACAGTTACCCGTAGTCGTCAGTTGCCAGTAACAACTGCTATTAACTTTAACTACGTACTATATTTTTACGTAATGCAGAAAACGTGTTACACCATTACAAAATACTCTACGTGTTTCTCGGATGTTCCAGTGGAATCCGGCTGTAATGTTGGGTGCTTACGTGATCTCAACATGCGTTAGCGAGACTTTTCTAGACTTCGCCGGCCACGCGCACTGTGTCAAGGCCGCAATCAGTTACGTTCTAGTGTAGCGCTGATCCGTAGTATGGATGTTTCTAGAATTCCGGCGTGTATAAATACAAGTACTCAGCGACGCTCAGTTTCAGTTAGAGTTGCGATTTATTTCAGTGCGGTTTGAAGTATTGTGGCAAAATGTTACGTGTTGTATAATTGTGCGGGACAATTGTAATACAATTGTGTTTTATATTAGTTGACATTATTATTGTGTGAACAATTTTTATTTGCTTTGTTGTAAGAGACTATCTTGTTGATTACAAACTGTTTAATTGTGATAATTAAAGCTAGTGATTAGTTACTTAATTACTGTCTTGTATTTTGTTTTCCACTGTACCATACGACGATCACTAGACCGTCGTAACATATATATTTTGAAGCCGTGTTTTCTGCCGATAAATCATTGTGTTCCCAAGACTTGAAGTAATGGCATTTATCGTATTTACAGTTTGTTGGATTAGCAAAATTTCCGGATTACCCAAAATATAAAAATAAGTGTTGTTAATAAATTAAGATAAAAAAACTGTACAAGATTATCCACCTCTCTCTCTCTCTCTCCTCTCTACCTCTCTACCTCACTCCTTTCTCTCGTCTCTTACACTGAAGTAAAATTACGAAGGTAGTGTATCAGTGTAGATTTTAGCTGTGCATTGCATAATTTAAAAATTCATATTTTTTACATTCAAAGATTTAATTAATTGTTCAAACGTCTAACTTTTTGCCATTAAAGAAGTGTGTTATTGCTCCTTATTTTAATTCTTTAGCATTTGAATATCTTCAAAGTCAACCGCCACTTTCTCAGCTCATTATTTCGTCGCAAAAAAGCAGAAAGTGTAGTACCTCTTAAATTAAGTCTTCTTCCTCTGTTCACCTATTCGGTTCTTTAAATCTAATTCTTCCTCTAGCGTCCAACTTCTTAAATTTTCACATAAAATGTTCTTCTGTTCAAGGGGGATAGATTAGTGCTGAATGAAATTATATCGCTATCTATCAGAGAAAGCGTCGTATTATAAGTAATATTACAAGCGAGTTTCGGACTGACGAGCAAGGCCTAACATGGATCTTCTGTAAGTAAATATGCCCCTCCCATGAGATTCCGACTGGCGGATGCACACAATCAAACAAATTAATAAACTTTTCGAAAAACCAATTTACTATATTATTAAATTGTTTTCATATAAATCGTTAAACAGTTACAAAGTAAAAAGCAAAGAAAAACAAATCGATTAAATAATTTTTATTAACAGAAAAAAATTTGTAACAAAAAGTTGCACTGATTTCAAATTCGATTCGTATTGAAAAAACGCGCGCGCGCGCGCGCGTGTGTGTGTGAAATTCAGATACAACGAAAGCAAAATGCAAACACACAAAGTGGCGATAAATGAAATCGTTATAACGTAACAACGGGAAAATTTCCATTAAAAGGAAATGTAACCCACTGAAGAACTAAAGAACTGTAAGAATGGTATTTCTAATTTTTGTGTTCTTTTTCTTGTACAATTGACAATCCATAATATAAGTAGTATATGTTACTAGGATACCTTGGATACACATGATCATAAAATAATAGAACAAATCATTAAATTCCAGAGTAACTCACAACCAAATTTTTATCAATTTGTAATAAGACTTTTAAAATCGAATCGCGCTTGTACTACATTAATCCTATATATTTTCCAACACGATGTGTACACAGAAAACAGAGTCGCAAAGAGGACACGGAAGGCAAACACAAAATTTTTTTTCCAAATTTTCGTTTCTAGCGCCAATTAAACATACATACATACATCCTCGGCGCTACAGCCCAGTCCGGGGCCTGGCCTCCAAAAGAAATCTTCCCCACTGGTCTCTACTCCCGGCCAATGTCCACCAGTTGCTGCACCCAGCCTCACTGCCTCCTTACCAACCTGATCCAGCCATCTTGTACGCGGTCTTCCTTTCCTTCTCCTTCCCATTGGCAAATAATTCATAACTCTTTTTGGGATTCTATCCTCCGCCATTCGCTGCACATGACCAGCCCAACGCAATCTGTTAATTTGTACGAGTTGCACGATCGGAAGATCTTTAAACCTTTCGTACAACTCTCGATTATGCAGTCGCCTCCAAATGTCGTTTTCCTTCACAGGCCATATATTCTCCTCAGTACCCTCCTCTCAAAAACGGATAGTTTCTGCTCATCTAGTTTTTTTAGCACCCAACATTCCGAGCCATACATGAGGACTGGTCTGATGAAGGTCTTGTATAGGGTGGCTTTTGTATCTTTACTTATTAATTTTGACTTAAAATGTTTCACCAGTCCGTAGTAACACCTATTAGCAGATAATATCCGTTTTCCAATGTCTCTAGAGGAGTCATTTCCAGAGTCCACACATGACCCGAGATATGGAAAACCCTGAACCTTTTCAAATTCATAATCATTAATGCGCAGGGACAGGGCACGAGTGTTGGCCCCTACAAATTTGGTTTTGCTTTGGTTTATAACCAAGCCCATAGCCTTAGCGGACAACTCCAGATCCTGAAAGGCTTCCTTTAAGCCAGATTCAGACCTACTTATGACGTCAATGTCATCGGCATAGGCCAGAAGCTGTACCTCCTTGCGAAATATGTGTCCGCTAGTTTGAATTCCTGAATCCCTGATGACCTTTTCTAGAGCTATGTTGAACAACAGACACGCTAAGGCATCTCCTTGTTTCAGCCCATTCAATGTTTTTAAGGAGTTAGATAGATTTGATTGTATTCTGATTTGGCACTTAGAATTCGACATAACTACAAATATGGTATTTGGTACCATACGCACCAAATTAGATGGTATATTCAACTCCTTCGTAGCTCTATATAGCATTTTCCGGTTGATTGAATCATATGCCGACTGGAAATCCACAAAGAGATAGTGAGTGGCCACTCCATATTCCAACGTTTTTTCCAGGATTTGCCTTAGTGTAAATATTTGGTCTGTTGTTGATCTATTCCTAGTGAATCCACATTGATGTTCTTTTATGTTTTCCTCAGCGTAGGGAAGCAGCCTAGAAAATATGATGTTGGACAATACCTTATATGCTGTATTAAGTAGAGAGATGCCCCTATAATTTTTACATATGAGCGGATCACCCTTTTTATGTATTAAACACACCACCCCATTGTTCCACTCATCAGGCATTACCTCCTCCAGCCATATTCGCTCTATGAGATGGGCAAATTCCTTTATGAAATCTCCTCCTGCACTCTTTAATAGTTCCCCCGGTAAACCATCGAAACCTGCTGCCTTGTTATTTTTAAGCTTTTCTAGAGCTTCATACACCTCGTCATAGGATGGCACCAACTCCTCTCTATCATCCTCGAATTCTCCTGCTTCCTCTTCATTCTCAGATGCCTCCATCGAAGCCTCCCCAACTGAGCCTAGCAACTCTTCGAAGTGTTCTGTCCATCTCCTGATTACGCCAGCAGTATCACTCACAAGGCCATCATTATTATCCCTACAGGCATTTGTTCTAGGCTGAAACTCCTCTCTCATATCATTCACCTTCCTGTACATATCTCGGCTCAGCCTTTTACTCTTATATTCCTCTGTCTTTTTCATCTGCCTCATCATATACTTCCTCTTTTTTCTTCTATAAATCTTCTTTTCCATCCGCCTGGCTTTCCTGTATTCCTCTCGAACAGCCCTAGTGCATTTCCTTTGGATCATAAATTTGTATGTCTTGTTTTTGAATTCAGTTGCCTCTTCACACTCCTTATCAAACCACTCATCTCGCCCATGTCTCTTCTTCAAACCAACGATTTCTTCTCCCGTGGTCACTAATATGATTTTTAGATTAAGCCAGTGGTTTTCTGTATCTTTTTCCTCACGGCATTCAAGTCTCCACTGTCTAATTTTCTCATTAGTAACTTCCTCGAACCTCCGTTTTATTTCTTCTCCCTTTAGTATTTCTGTATTGTATTTAACAGTCTTTATTCCTTTTCCATTTCTATTATTGGAGATTCTAGCTCTCAGTTTTGCAACTACGAGATAGTGATCGCTATCCATGTTGGGACTTCTGTAATCTCTAACGTCTTGTAAGTGTGACTTATGGCGGCCATCCTATAGGACATGATCTATTTGATTGACCGTTCTCCCGTCTGGAGAGATCCATGTGCCCTTATGTATGTCTTTGTGGTCGAAGAAAGTCCCTCCTATGATCATATTTTGACCAACTGCGAAGTTCAATAGTCGGAAACCATTGCCTGAGTGTTCAGAGTGTAAACTATACTTTCCTATATTACTACAAGCATGGCTGCTTCCCACTTTGGCATTTAAGTCACCTATGATTATTTTTATGTCATGTCTGGGGCTGCTAGCATACGCATTCTCCAGCAAGTCATAAAAATCATCTTTCTCCTCCTCAGGCTTATCATCAGTTGGGGCATGCACGTTTATTATAGTATAATTAAAGAAGATTCCCCTAAGTCTTATTTTACACATTCTAGGTATAAGGGGTTTAAAGTCAATGATATTTGCTTTCATTCTACGGCTTCCAAGCACATGGTCCCGGTTCTGACAGCTGTAATACACCGAGTAGTCCCGCCGATCCATGATTCCAGCGCCAGTCCACCTCATCTCCTGCATAGTCAAAACATCTATCATATATTTGAGAACCTCTCCTATTAATATCTTCAAGGCTCCAGGTCTGTATAAGGAACGCAAGTTCCACATCGCAAGTTTAAAATCTTTGTCCCTTTTCCACGATCCAGTCCCAATTCCATTAATCCGTCCGGCTTTTCCTTTTTCTCTTGGTTTCATAACAATATTATTTTATGGGGTGGGTTGTTAATCCTACGCCCAACCCCCAACCTGAAGGACCAGGGGTTTTATGTTTAGAGTTCCCGTCTCTTAGATGAGTTGCCTTCACTGAGCTAACGAGTCTCATCCACCCGTCCGCAGTAGACCATACTCACTAGATCTATGGGCGCCGCCGTTGACATTTTTATGTTCTTCCGCCGCCAACCCCGCCATGCATCCTGCTGCCGACACACTACATCTTGGTAAGCCGGGTCCCTGATTACTTCAGGGCCACCTCGCCCAATTAAAAGCTGAGGTTTTTCTGAATGTATTAATGAGCGCACTTGTTATTTTTAACAAAAATTTGCATAAACATATGCTTTTGAAAAATATATTAAACATTTTGTCAGGTCCCATTAATTAAAACGTCCATATTCAAATACGCATAACTTTTGAATCACTCCATCAACTTTCAAGATTCTTTTTTTCAAAACTTATTACATTTCATGCGCAAAGGTTGGCAGCACTCAGCTGTACAACTGTATTCAGCTGGCAATTGTAATAAAGTGTCTCCATGTAAACACTCAAAACTCAACTTTCACATGTTTTCCATTTTTTCTCTATTACCGAAAGTATGGTTTCTCAATACAGAAGGAACATTTTCTCACCAACCACTGAACCATTGTGAAATTTTCACACCATATTTACAGTATATGAGTATATTTACTGAGTTTTTTTCTGTTATGGAAAATGCAAATTTACGTATTACAAAAAGTAATTTTCATAAAAATTTATCAACTTTTAAAAGTTAAACTTGAAATTATTTTACTTTCTGTATAAATATTTTTTAACGCATGTTTTGTAGAAAGATCTACAGAAATTTCTGTAAAAATTTCAAACAGATAGGTTTAGTAGTTTTTTAGAAAATGTTCCTTATGTTAAAATGGTGGAGGACAGTGATTCCGTGTACCCTTAATAATGATGTTACAAAACTATTATTACACTTTCACATTTCAAATTTGCACTAGCACAACACTCAATTGACTGAAAGTAATCGCAGAACAGACTAGCTTCAACTATCATGTACTCTTTTTTAAGGGTTGGTAAAATCACATAAGTAGTAATGTAGACTAGAAGCTTCCAAACGTTTTTGCACTAATCGGGAGGTGTCAAGAATATGCGAGTGCGTGCTTGTTTTCGCTTAGTGTGAATCGTATGCGTGAAATGTTAACAGACATTGAGATTCAGTAAAAAATAAATTGTGAACAAAATGTAAAATGATTGCTTTTGTAGTAAATGTCAATACTTTCGTATCAGACTACCAAAATCTGATGTCTAAAAGAACGTTTTCTTAATAAAGGTGTATGTTCTATAAGAATTTAATGACCAGATTCATAGAATCGATACGGAATGATAAGAACAAACACACAGCAAAACAATAAACAAGGAAAGTTGGAAACAAAAAAAAAACGAATACAAAATCAAATCGTAAAAGATGATATCGTATTCAGAATTAGAGAAGTGAAGTGCCGTCCGAGACACCATTTGGCTGGTGTTTAAAGTCGGCAGCAATAGATCCGGCAATTCCTAGGTTTAAGCCCAAGGGACATAAAAAGCTACTAGAATGCCTCTTTTAAAGACACAAAATGCCTTAATATTGTGTTACAGAGAACTGGCCAATATTTGCTGTGGATTAAAGTCACTGAAGAAAGAAGTTGGAAGAGTGAGCTCAGGCAAGTGTTATCATGTAAACACATCACGTCTAAAATTAAATATAAAAAAATATCATTTAAATGTCAATTAATAATAAATCTTTAATATAATAGTAAAATCAAAATGTAGCCTTACGTACATTAATGCTACAATAAAATAGAAATTTATCCCTTACACAATTGTTAATTGATAATTTTTATTATTAATCCTTAACAGAAAATCATACGTAAGTTAATTAAGTATACCTAGAATAAAACAAATTATAAAAATTTATATTATCAGTTTCTCACTCAGTGTTACTATTATAATTTTCCAGTTCATGTTACATTCCAGTTTGCAATGATGTAGTCGCCAATTGCAGTCAGTTGTGTGTACAGCGGTACGCTGGTCTGCTATGGTAAGTGATGTGGTGCAGGGTTAATGCCGCCCCGGAGGAATCAACAAGTCGAAAGCGCTTCGTTATTGCACAGTTAACCGCACTCATCAGTCGCCAGTAACAGTTGCACACCAGTTGAACAACTTTTCTAATACTACTTCTATACATTTTAACATTGCGTTTTGTATCTATAAAGCATGAACTACACGCCAATGCTTTTTGCTGAACAATAGAAAATATTACCATGTAAATATATTATTAACAGTGTGACGAAGAAGGACTAGAAAATCACATGAGAAATGAGGAAAGATGATAAATTATTTCAGGAGGTCCATAACTGGCCAACATAGAAAATGTGATATTCATTTGAAAAACACAAATTCTTAAATATTACAGTTATTTGTGTTTTTGGAACATAAATTAAATTATTTAAATACATTTTTGTATTAAATGAGAATAATCTTGAGCTTTCATTATTTGTCTTAAGTATGTCTTAAAATGAAAAAAAAATTGTAATTCTCCATACCAACCCTTTCTCAGTTAAGTTTTAACATAACTCAGTTTTTATCAAATGAATTAATGACGACTATAACACATTCTTCTAACAAAGTCGCAATTAAAAAAAAAGATTATTCTTATTTCAAAGTAACATAATACACCACGTTAATACGTTTCAATTGCATTACATAATGTAATTATTTTAATAAAGCGGGTTTATACTGACATTTTAATTAAAGAACTTTATTCTCTTCCATAGTCATTCCCTATTAAATATTTTACAATAGGTCCTCACGCTATATTTAATGTGTTTGTGTGTTCTCTAATGCAGCATAACAATGATTTTTTAGCAGGAACGTTTATATTTTTAATTCATCTCTAGTAAGAAAAACAACCATTTCACTATTTATAACTAAAACATTCGTCATTTGACTCTTCAGCTGCTTATGTTTATATTAACTGATTCGTAGGCAAGAACAAATATATCAGTATCAGTGGCGAACAAGGGCTGGCGAATTGGGGGAGGTCCGCCCCAAACCCCTTCGGCTTCGGAGCTCCGTACAGTTTCCAACCAAACAAACAATCCTTTGTTACTGTATAGACTCCGTTGAAACTGAATTTTTTCTCTCGCTTTTAAATCTGAGAATGGGTTACTAGTAACGACGAAACGATTCCGAATTCTTCTCGTACGTTGTTCAATCGGATACATCAGAATCGATTCAAAATTAATTTAATACCGTACAGTCAAATGTCTTTATGTAAGCCTCTAATAACGGTTTAGAATCGCAGTAAAAAACATCAACCTTGTATATAGTGGCCTTGATAACGAACAGGTTATTGAAGAGGTAAAAAACCTTACAACGAGATGTTCTCGATACTTGGTGCCACCGCAGATGCAGCGGTTTACAATGGTTTGGCAAGAACGTTTTTCAGTTTATTGTCAACTCCATTCCCAACCTGTGTCTCATTGTACATACTTTTAACAATTTGCACGCCTGTAGCGTCGTGTAAAAAGAGTTTCTCTAAACTTAAAACATAAAAAATTATCTTAGCTCATCGGTAAGTGAGGAAAGACTGAAAACTTGGTCATTTGTCTACGGAAGATAAACGTAACATAATTTTAAGTAAATAAATCTTTTATTATTTTTCTTTTACAAGTTTTCTGTTTCGTTAAAACTTAATGTATATAATAATTAGCCTATAATATATTTATCAATAAAAAAACCATAACTGGGACCTTAAAAAATTAAATCCCTCCCCGCCGCACTTCCTCTGCGGCGTCGTCGTCCAGACGTCCGATTGTGCTGGATGGGAATAACGTTTCCGTCAATAAAATTTGAATGGCTGTGAACGATTGACAGTTATTGTTACGTGGTCATCGGTGGTTTGAATTATCAATAAACCGACACCATAGACGGTAAAATTATCAAACACTTTCGTCCAGCTCTTACTCATTTCTTCTATATTTAATTCTTCTCAGTTATTCATAATCCATGACTCACGACACTGAAAGTGTAGCTACTCTGAGCCAAAATTTGGTACACTAACTTTTTTTAAAAAAATAATAGAACATGTATTTAAACGTGTTGGTTCAGGGACTAAGATGATCAAAGGTAAACTGTAGTTTGCCACGCAGCACAAAACATGTTTTCGAGTTTTCCAGCTGGGAAATATTCTGTCTCCCATCTCAGCCAAATAACGCTGCGCATGTGCATAAACCAACTTCTTGTTTGCGAATTGGTGTACAGCGATTAGTGCACGACATAGTCAATTTAACGAGTACCCATTTAAAAAGAGATCATTTTTTTAGGGTGTGGCATCGAAGTGTGTGTTATTGCGCAGACTATTTAATCTATTTCGCTTTCATTGTTTGTTACGCAGTGTACATTGTCTATGAGCATAACGTAGAAGAGGTGATGTAACGTTCGTGTGATTTTCGTACAGGTGTGTTAACAAATTGTGACTATCAATTTCTCTGGCGTTTAATGGTGTATTCAACTGCTTTAAGATGGCTTTTCATTCAGCCCTTGGAACAATATGAATGGAAGGTAATATGACTGGGTTGTTTATCAGTATTCTTTAATTATGGTAGTTTATAAACAAATAGAACATGTCTGGTATTAATTTTTGTTTTGAAGAACAGCTTTCTAGTTTTAAATACACCGTGGTTTAAACTGCTATATAAGTAAGATATCGCACATTCGGCTGCCAACAAGCGTGGTACTGTGCGCCATTATTTACTCCGTGCATGTATAAGTTGTTATTGCGTTCTACGCAGGCCGCGTCTGTCGCTTGTTATCAGTGTGAGATCAAACTCACGCAGCTGAAGCATGAGAGGAGATCACAATCAGTACGGGCGACACCGCGCTTACTAACAATATGCAAATCACTGGCTGCCAACACAGATGATGAAGTATTGTATTCACTTATTTCTGAAAAGCACGCTCCTCCATAAAACAGATATATATGTTGTTTATACATTATCCGTATAAACATACCGTTTACAGGCGAGGCTCTTTAGTTTTACGTTATGTTGCAATTTTATCATAAGTTTCACATTCTAATTTTAGCCGGTGTTTTGTCATTCGTATTAAAAAAAAAAAGAAATAGAAGTAAAAGAATGTACTTCCTAAAAAAATAATTTTATTTGATAGAAAGATGAATAATGAATTATTCACGTGTAAAACGATGTGCATAAGTGAAGAGAATTATTTTTACTTCAAAGAGGCCTTTTCTTGCTGATAAGTTAACTGCTTTAAATTTTTGTATCCACATAAACCCAATTTTTTTATATGCGACCTCCCACATTTATCCTTGAAAAACTTTTCAAAAATATTTTAGTAGTTACTTTTTTAATTTTTTTAAAATTTTCTGGCTACAACCACAACAAACGATTCAACACGTACATACTGCAAGGCATTACGTATCACAGATTGTTATTCATCAGAAGAAACCTGCTGCCCGCATCTTTAAATGGAGGTTATATCAAGCATCAGTATCAAAAATTAATATCAAAAATGAATTAAGCTTTAAACACTCAACTATTTGTATGCTGAAATACTGGTCTTCATTTGCTTGCATTTCTAAGCTTTATTATTTGGAATGGGGTCACGTATTAATAAATACTCTCGACGGTTACATAGGTTTCCGATACCTAAATAGCAATAAAATCTTAAGATATGGACATTGAATTTAAAAGCTTTGGCAACAGGTGCTCTTACTACGAGATATGATTACGGACATATGATAACAGGTGCTCGTACTTTACGGAGATATGAATCGCGTGACACCCGAGTACGTGGTTTACAATGGTTACTTTACATATCTAAAGAAGATGCGCAGGGGAGGGTTCCGGCGCCCTTTACACAACTGAAATGTTTATGGCTAAGTAGTCAATTACGTGAGGAATTTTCTGCCGATTTTGAGTCAGTGCCCATGGATCCTCCTGATTTTTTTTGCAATGTCTTCATAAAAGTTTATAGAATAAATTTAAGGAAATTTGTTGGCCCGATCTTAAATTTAAGGGTTGTTTTCACCATTTTTTCGGGGGTTAAAAAACAAAATTTTACTAACCCCGGTAACCGATAGGAAATCAAATTCTAAGCAAAAGGGTGGTAGGTATACACTTTTTCGAAAAAAAATGCGTTATTTGCGAGTTACAGGGGTTCAAAGTTTTGCCAAAAAACGCGTTTTTTAACATTAATCTGCAATAACTCAAAAACAACGCCATTTTGCAAACAATTTGTACAAGTCAGAATTAAAGCTTATTAACAGACGAACATTTTCCACTTTTCTTGGTTTCATTATGTCAAATGATTTTTGAGATATAGCCAAAAAAGAAGATGCCGATTCACCGTTTTCTGATCAAATCACATGATTAGAACTTATATAATTCAGCTAAAAATGGTTAGATCGTAATTATTAGTATAAAATGAAAGCTCTGTTAATTTCCTAAACAATGGGGGGGTTAATCACGTACTTAGCTTAAAAATAACGACGTTCTGTAGGATAATATCATAATTTCAGCAAATTTTTTCCAAAGGAACGTCCGCCATTTTGTCAAATATGTATATTAAGTCCAAATTCTGTAATTTTCGGTTGTCTATTATATTAGCAATGTCCTCAAATTTTTTGAAGCATATATGTATTGCTGTACAATAACGCGTAACGTTTTTAGAAAATTCAAGGTTTTGGATTTTCGCCAAAATTCGCTTTTTTATTAAATATCTCAGTAACGATACGTTTTATCGAGAAATTGATATGAACCACAAATAAAGTTTATAAACCATCAAAAATTTTGAATTTTGTTTCATTCTTTTATGACTAAACTTCGATGAGTTACAGCAGTTTAAAAGTGTATTTTGCCGATATCGTGTAAAACATTTTTGACTTTTAGGCAAAATATCTACTGTACAGTAGGTTTTTTGACTATAGTGTATACGAAAAAAGTTGTAGCTCTTTAAATGTCTTACAAAATACATTTTTTTTAAGTTTATTCTGGAAAATTTACCGAGTTATGACTAAAAATGTAAACGCGTTCCAACAATTAGATTTTGTTATCGTACGTTATATGTTCGGGTGCGGTCCTGAGAGCCTATTAATTTATAGCAAAATAAAGTTTTTTTCAAATTGACAATAAAATTAAGTATCATTATTTTTTTTACTTTTATTGTAAACAAAAGGATATCTGTTGCAATCTGTCACTGTCTGTATTGCTGGTTCTTTATATATCAATCGAATATTTAAATTAATAAAATAATATAATGTTTATTGTTCGACTTTTCTTTGATTAAATTTTATAATCATGGATGAAATATATATATATATATATATTGTTTTTACTGAATTTTTAATTATGACCGCTAAAAACAAATAATCATTTTATAATTATTTGTAGCGGAGACAAGAAGGGGCTTGATCCTCACTGCTTACAGCTGGCACGTGTTTTTTGGAGCATCCGCTGAGCGTCTGAGTTGTTTGTTATTGTGCTAGGGGCTGTAATATTTTGTTAAATATTATTAATGTGTTATGTTTAAGTAAATGTAGGTTACACATCCCTCAAAACCTGTAGGTACCCAATTTTAGGACTTCAAAATACATCCTCGCGTTGTTTAATGTTTCAACCCTTTAGGGGTGGTTTTCAACCCTTGCGACGGATGTATCCCTTGACGCCAAAATCGTAATCAGCACCCCCAAAACCCTATAGGTACTCACTTTCGAGGCTTTGACCGGCGTTCTCGCGAAGTTTAATACCTACTTAGTCTACACCCCCTGATTATAGTCTGCTTCAACACTTTACAAACTACCTTTTGCGTCGAATATAATTTTGGACGTCAGAATCGTAATCAGAACCCTCCAAAACCTATAAGTACCTAATTTCAGGGATTTAAAATGCATCCTCGCGTCGTTTCATATTTTCAACCCTTTAGGGGTGAGAGAGGGCCAAAATTTTTCCTTAACTTTGTTCTAGAACCTTTTAGGAAGCGATAGCAAAAGGAATCAAAAAATTACATGGACACTAACTCAAAATCGGCAGATAAGCCCTTTGTTACGCCTCACGTAATAGACTAAAGGGCGTAAACGCTTTATGAAAAATTGTCCTTCCAGTATGAAGGTTGGCTAGAAACCGACTCTTGTAAAATCTAACGTACTTGCATTACTCAAAATCTTGGATCTAGAATAAATAATAAGGTGATGACCCTTGAAAATAAAAAGGTCAAGAGAACACGGATTAAGGAAATATGGGCATACCGAAAAGAAAATGTCTCAGGGAGGTCTTCCTGCCAAATTACTAGACAGACAATCGCAATTAGCACAGGTAGCATCGCGGGTAATCAGCAGCCTTCCCCACAGTACTTCTTGGAAAACAAGTGAGTACATAATGGCATAGCTTGGTGCGAGCCAATCATACACCATCTTTATTGTGATTGGCTGATGGTGTCATTTTTACCTGTACGTGGGCTGAATTTATAAGTACAGGTAGCATGGCAGGACAGCTTTAGCCTATACCACAGTACTGTGGGCCTGTACGTAAACACCCGGCGTGCAGGATTTTTATACCACTGATGATGGCAGCCAGTGGAGCTGCCGAAACGTTTGGTTTTGTTATAAACCATGGACCACGGCCAAACAGCCCGGATATCATGAACAATTCATCTGACACCGGCCGTGAAAGCCTGAGGAATAATTTATTGAAAATGTTTATAAGGACGTGTCGCACATTTGCGGCCGATCGCTGGTGCGTTATCGAAAATGCGAACCGGTGAGTTTCCATAGAAACTACTTATTTTTGTTGTCAATAACGTAGTACACATATAAAACTTTGCTTATGAATGCGACTACATTTAACTTATAATCTGTACATCGGTAAATGAAGGATGAATTCATTGATTGGTGAATGAACATAAATATATATATTTTTTTGATTTATTGAAGCATTTTCAATGCCCTTCTCTGTGCATTGCATTTGTGCAATGCCTGTAAATTTTTTTTAATTTTTAAATTCATAAGAAGAACTGTGCTCTAAACTGTTTCAAAATTTGTTCTGTTCATGAATTAGATTAGTGAAAGCGTTCAGCTGAATAATGAACCGGTCTATAGACGCAAGATCACGCCCATAATAATATGTTACGCCATAACAGAACGTTCTACGTGTTTCTCGGCTATCCCAGAAGATCCCAGCTGTAATTTTTGGGTGCGTACGTGACACTTAACATGCGTCAACAAACGAGGCTATTCCAGATCATACCGGTCGCCGTACTGTGTTCTAAGCTGCAATCAATCACGCTCTAGTGTTTTCGAGTAGTGTTGACTCGTATTATAGATTATTCTGGAAAACTTGTGCTATTTATTTAAACAACGAGAGCTGCCACTTAGAAGTCAGTTTAAGTGGCGATTTATTCAAGTGAGGTTCGAAGTATTGTGGTGAAGCGTTATTGTGTGCGTTAAATTGTGCGGAACCCTACTAGTTGACATTAATATTGCGTGTTGACAAATTTAATTTGGATTATTGTACGAATGTAATCTTCTTGATTAACTTGTTGATTACAAACTGTCAATTGTGATAATTAAAGCTGGTTATTAGTGACTTAATTGGTGTCTTTATTTTGTGTTTTCCACTGTAGCATACGAAGGTCAGTGAGACCTACGTAACAGTGCAGGTGACCGGGTGACCACTTTACACAGCGTTAACTTGGATCTTTCGCCACTCTTGTTGCTAATAACTACTGTAAATTAAGATATTAAGGGTACAGGGGAAGAACGATCACGGTCAAAAAAAATGAAAATTGAGATATTGCCAACAATGGCTTCAGTTTTTAGAGTAGTATAGTCACGTGGTGGTTATACAGCTCAAAAACGGTTAGGATCCACGCTACAGCGTCGGAATGTTTGGGTATACAGGGGAAGAACGATCACAGTCCAGTCGTTACCTGGTAAAAACGATCAGGGGCCACTGAAGTTACAACACGCTCGCCGCTATCGGCCGGCCAGGCGGCTGTTGCCTGTTAGTCAGTGCTCTGCGTCGGTGCTGTGCACAGCTCCTGTGTTTTTGTTCGAGTTTTGTGTTTCCAATATTTGTGATTAAATATCAGTGTGTAAAATGAGTGACAGTGGTTCTAGTAATGAAGAAAGTAGTGCCTGTAAAGCCCGTTCTACTAAGAAACGACGTAAGACGGGCAGTGAGCGGGATGCAACGAAGCGTTTGAGGAACACGACGTATGAAACCGGAGAACAATGCGTTTTCGAATTAATTACGAACTCAGGAACGTTTCGAATTAATTACGACTTTTAATGGTTTAACCGATAGAAATAGTCAAAATTCTTATTTATCGGCTTGATATCTGTACAATCTGTACAGCGTCGAAGACCTAGAAAAAGCTTAGAAGAAGCTAAACTGTACGACTTTACCTATAAATACAAGGTTCGTGTACCGCGAGAAGGGAAAGTTGAAGAGTTACAAGTCTGTTATAAAGCATTTATTTCTTTTTTTGGCCTCACAAATCGTCGAGTACAAACTATAAAACAATCACTGGCTTTAACTGGTAAACCCCCTACTGATAAGAGAGGCATGCACAAAAATAGACCCCGTAAAACTTCCGATGAAACTGAAAAGGCATTAATGGACTTTTTTGGTTCTTTAAAGGGAAGAAAAGCTCATTATTGCTTACACGATTCAAAAAGAGTTTATTTGTCTGAAAACCTGAATGTTAAAAAGTTGCTCGCCCTCTTTCTAGAAAAAAATCCACAAGTTGAAATATCGTACGAAAAGTTTAGGCAGACGTTCGTTGAAAAATTTAATATAGCTTTCAGTTATCCTAGAATGGACACTTGTCCAACGTGTGACGAGCAAAAAGCTAAAGAAACAATGCTACAGAAGTCACTAGAAAATTCCTCAGGGGATTCTCGTATTCAACTGGAAAAAGATTTAAGCGACCTCCAAAACCAAATGAAGCTTCATAAACTAAAGGCGGAATGGTTTTACAGACGAAAAAGAGATGCAAAAAATGAAAGTAGGAAAAGTGTGAAAACGGAGGCCATCGCTGTGGATTTTGGACGCAATATTTCACTCCCCGATATTTCAACCAGTGAAGTGTATTTCAGACGCCAGCTTTCTTTTTATTTATTTAATGTTCATGTCTTGGCTAGCGGCGAATCCATTTTTTTTCATACAATCAAACTGTGGGGGAAAAGGGAGCGGACGATGTTGTCTCCATGATTGACAACTTTATTCATAGTTATCTTGATGAATCTGCTGAAAATCTTAAAGTATTCTGCGACGGATGCGCCGGCCAGAATAAGAACTTTACAGTATTGAGATACTTCCATTATATGACTGTGGAGAGAAAAAGATTTAAGGAAGTTACAATTGTGTTTCCAGTAAGAGGTCACTCCTACATGGAACCGGACAAAAATATGGGGCTTTTACCAAGACATTCAGAGGCTGAAACACCAGAGGATTATCGTGAAATAATGAGATCTGCAAGAACAAAACCATGCCCTTTTGAAGTGGTATCTTTTCAAAGGGAAAATTTCAAACAGTGGGGAAGTTTCCTTGCCCCAAAGTACACGAAAAGATTCACAGCACCAACAAGACCAATTAAAGAGGCTAGAATTTCCCAAAACAAGGTACGGACAATTGATCATCGGGATACATACACAGGACCACTCATATCTACAGTAATAACTCATCCAGTTAAGAAAAGCAAGAAGTCAGTCAACTGTGAAGGTTCTCGGCCTTCAAACACACATACCGAGCCTGAGTGGTCATATAAGGAGCCAATCCCTCTCCCAATTGTAAAATACAATGATGTACAAGTTCTCAAGCGTTTTTGCAGAGGAGAAGCCCAGGAATTCTACTCCGATCTTCGTCATTCACAGCAAGGAGAAGGCAACGAAGAAGACGAGGATTACTTTGACTAAGGTAGGCCTGATTCAATTTTTTAGATAAAACTAAACTTATAAAATGTACTTTAAGATAAAATAATCAAATATTTTTTGTTTTGCGAAAAACCAGTATTAAAACATAGCCGTTATTTTGTTTTCAGATTCTAAAAACAAAAGGATCTGATGAAAAGATGCAACCGAAGCTTACAAACTTAAATGCAATATTCTTGTAAAATTCACGTAATTCATATTACAATTTTGTAATTTTATATACATTAAAATGAGATAATTTGAAAAGTAAATAATTTGCATTATTGCCGTGTATTCATGAAAAAAATACTATTATCATAACAAATTTGTAGAGTAAACACTCTATTCAAAATATTAATAAATACATAAAACAACATTTGGAAAATTTAAGTAGCAATTTTTAAAAATACAATATAAAAATATAAATATTAAATATATTAAAATATTAAATATACCAAAAAATAAATTTTATTTTTTGGTATAACGAGCTCTGTAAAAAAAATTATACAGGAGTACAGGGGAAAAATGATCAGAGTCCAGGTAATGATTTTTTCAAAAATTTAAAATAAATAGAAAGCAAAAATATTTTCGGATCATCTTTGTGGATCTGAATAAGAATAAAATAAATTTATGAATAAACTTCATTTCATGTAAATAGAATATTTATAACCAAGTTAAATGAGTCTTCAAACTTTAAAAACGCTCTCCTGTAAAATTTACATTTTGTGAACCTGATCTTTCTTCCCCTGTACCCTTCATATGTATATAATTCTAGTTACAATTTAATTATTTTTATTGTAAACAATATTTAAAAAATATTTTCAGTCGCGCCGTACGATGTGCGTTCATTATCTAAAACTTAGCACATGCACTATATAAATATCGGTTAAGCTACGTTTATTTGAAAGTCAGGTTTGTTAAGAATTCAACAAAAATTTTGTAAGCCATGATTCTAAAACACAATTCTTTACTCACGGCGTCAGAAGTTTAAAAAAAGAAACAGATTCACAGTAAAATAATATGGATGCGAATGTACGAGGTATTTTTTCACAAATTAAAAAAAGTATACCCGAGAAAAAATTAAATTCATTTGAAGGTAATTATGAATTTGACAGAGCTTCCCTGTCCCTACCCAGCATAGGCGAGTCCTTTCGCTTAACAATAATTACCGTTGCACATATGTCTGTATACGTTGAATTTAACAGATGATATATAAACATAAGTGAACGCTTTCAAAATTTTAATTTTTAAACAGGTCAGATTTATCAAATAAACAGTTTTAGGAACAGTCCCTTTCATTTATTTGGAAAGGGACAGTGGTGGAAATTACATTAAACCTGTGCTGAGAAGGGCTCTTCGCCGTACGTGGGAGATCTAGAAGGATGCCCCATCTATGGTGGGAGAGAAGTTTTCCAGAAGAGAAAGTGAGAATATCCTTTGATAGGGTTACCGAAGATATGTGACCGAGGCTAGTAACTGTGGTGAGGACTTTTCCAGGAAGATGTCTCTGAGAGTTTGGAGTTTTGCAGAATAATGTCTACAGGGAACAGTTCTTCTTTCTTGATAAGATTGTTGAAAGTTTTAGTTTTAGGTAATGTGGTTAAAGAAATAACAGAGGTCCTGTAAAAGATAATTCGTTAATCAATGAATAGAAATTAGAGAAAGAAATGTTTTGGTCTTTGACAAAGTAAAATTTATTTCTGCTAACAATATTTCAATATATTTTTGAAGAATGAATATAAGATTCTTTAAATGTTTTATTATTGTTATTACTATTATTATTATTATTAGTAGTAGTAGTAGTAGTAGTAGTAGTAGTAGTAGTAGTATTATAACTGTTATTGTTATAGTGATTATAGTGATGATGATGATGATGATGACGATGATTATTATTATTATTATTACTAGTAGTAATAGTAGTAGTAGTAGTAGTAGTAGTAGTAGTAGTAGTAGTAGTGGTAGTAGTGGTAGTAGTATACTTGCTTTTTCATCCGTCTGTACTCTCCTTTGAGTATTTCTTCTGGCCAGTAATTTCACTTATGTTCATTTTCTCTCCATCATTGGTGTCAGATCTAAAAATCAGCTGCGTATGTCATTATGGGATTTATATTGCCCTGTATATTCTCATTGTTGTTAGACTAATCATGCGTTTGACTCCAAGTACGTGGTATCTCCAATATGCTCTTTATTCCCCCATATGTGCGTTCTGCAGATTTATTATTTCTCCGTTTTACGTTCACCACAACTGTTATATATTTAAGTCGTAAGTGTACCGAGTTCTTTTTAATTTAAACGTTCTAGCACGTTAGTTTTAATTAATAATACGTTTTGTAAATAATCAAGTTATTCAAAATAAATTTTGTTCATCGGAAAGAGTAGTTTATCACTTTTACGTATTTGTTCTTTGTAACATGACACTTGAAGTTCCTTACTTTAAAATGTTATTTCCTTCGTGCGTAGTCCTATTCTGATTTAAGTTACACAATACATATATAATTGTTAAATTCTGTCTAGACGAAGAGACTGTCATGTTAACGGTGAATGACAATAAATTTAAGTAAGTCAAATATAAAGCGTTCTCATGTAAAGGAAAAAGTAGTGTAAGCCTTTAAATTGGAATAAACTAGCAGAACATGCGAAGCAAGAACTGAAAACATAGATCACTCCGTTTTGCAGGCTGTCGAGCTTATTGCGTAGAAGTAACGTAGTAACAGTTCAGAATCTGCACGCTTAAACTATTTCAGTAACGCCCGTAAATCAGCGATTAAATATGATTAAATTAAATACTGTGAATTCATCCTTGCGTATGCCCTTTCTTGTGTGTGTGTGTGTGTGCGCGCGCGCGCGCGCGCGTGTGTTGACAGATTGGCAAAGAAGTACCGTTAATGAGTCGTGGCCAGTGGTGCGTAATCTTTCTCATTAAAGATAAAGGATTAGATTGGAAGATGTTTTGTTTTGTAATGTTGAATTGTTTTGAACAGAAATTTTAGCGTCTGCAAATTAACATTTCACATGCTTTTATCCTCATGATGGTATGCTGTAATAACCTTTCAGCTTACAAATCTTGAGACAACACATTGAAAACCCAATTTTATTACAAATATTTTATCGGTTTCCTTACACCTTGTGTCTTCTACCAGCATTAGAACTTGCTAAACATAAGTAGACGCAACACAGTGTCAGTTTAATTTCTGGAAACCCTCAATGTCTTTTCGTTCCTATAACAACAGCACAACTTATATTCAGCTCATTGCAGGCACAATAGCAGCTCTTTTGTGCATAGCCCTCAGCAATTCTATATTCCTAAAATCGTCACCCCTTATCATTTATCTTTTTTACGCGTTGGTCGTATACAGTGCGTTTGTTGGGTATGATTCCTTTCACATCTGGGAGTTAACAAGTGCGTTCCCAGTAGAGATAACTACTAATTAAACACTTTGTAACTGCAGCTGCCTGATGATTCTTCTGAGCTTATTTCTAAATGGGATACTGGTATTTACAATAGAGCAAGATAAAAGTGTATTTGATATTATGATGTCCACTCGCCCTACGTTTAGTGGTACCTTTACCACGGTCCGTGGAAAGGTAAGGAAGGGGAACTGTGTTAGGATTGCCCGGCGGGTACCAGTGTTTTGGACCGTGGTCAGTTGCGACCCAATCTTATAAAACCCGGCCAGTTGCGACCGATGTGGAAATTTGAATCCGGTCAATTGCGATCGATTGGATTTGCGTGTAATAATAATAATGAAATTACAATTATAATTCTATTCATTCCTAACCTAAGGTAAGCAAAGCTAACCTAACTTAATATAACCTAGCCTACCCTAGCCTAACCTAACCTGACCTGACCTGACCTAACCTAACCTAACCCAACCTAACCTAACCTAACAAAAATCTTGGAAGAAAGAGGTTACTCGCACAAATGAAAAGTTGCAGGATTGAAATCTCATCGAAGTTCAGAATAGGAACGTTTCTAGATGACAGGATTCGGCCAGTAAGTGAAATTGCGAGGCGCAATTGACCGCGTAAGAACACGTAACACCGTTGTTTCGTCGTAACTGACCGAGACCGCTTTCCACGATTGTAGCCGTAAGTTTTATATATAGGCTGTTGCTCCTTACAAAATTAACATCCGTACACGCCGTTTCTTTAAATCAACACATGAATAGCAATACACACGCAATTTGGTAGACAAAGAAAACAACTTTGCATTTTAGTGTCAACATTCGTCTAGTGGCAGTCGTCAATTCAGCATTATTTAACACGTTTCAGCTTTTCATTAAGCGTACGTTCATAACTACATTTAACTCATAATAGTTTGCATTGAAGTAAAATGTGTTTCCACTTCTTAATCATTAGAAAATCATTCACCTTATTATAAATACACCTAGTTTATGCGTACTGCAGAAATTTTTGAAAATTATATGAAACAACTTCCTAACTTTTGCACAAACAGCTGGGGAAGAAATAACGTAACAAAATAAACAATCCACCGTAATAGTTTTTTTTTCAAAATAATCATAAAACAAATTCATCTGCAAGCACGTTGTTTCTTTTGAAAGTTTATTATTTTAAGGGTTTATATGTATGTCATGCAATACAATGTGTAAGTGTAATCTTTCAGAAAACACACACACACTCAGACGACGTGTTGTCCAAGAATGCTGACAATGTTTATATAATATTATATTTGGTAAATATGAAATTAAAAATAATTATAAGACAAAAGTAGTTGGTCTAGCTTTAACCAATACAGGTTAAAAAACGAAATGACCAGTTTCCAGGCTCAGCCTCAAGACTTTATTGACTCTCTTTTTTTAATATTACAGTCCTTTTCCCTCAATATTCAATTTACCAAAACTTAACGTCTTCTTCTTCGTCGTCTTGTCCTTCACTGGCTCAACAGGCGCATGTAACTGTCTTAGATGATCCATTACTGCCATCTACTCTCAAGATGTTGTGCGTAGATTATAGCCTTAAGATTAGCTACGTGAGATCGCCTAAATAGCAGTTTACCGTCTAACACGTATATCCCTGGTATGCCCTTGTACTGCTTCTTCACAATCCTACTTCCACAATGGTTATTTTGGACTCTATACTGCAAGGAATAGTTAAGGCTAACCTCTGATAATCTGCATACGGTTTCCTCTTTTTTGCCACTTTTAAATTCTAATACCAAATATGTTGACCCTACAATATCCTTGCTCGCTTTCCTCCTATATCTGCCACTGAATTTATAAGGTCCAGGAAAATATGTCAATAACTGGCTTATGTTGATAACTGAAATATAACTGGCATAATTATTAGAACCTTATTAATTTTAAGCTTATTTTTGCAGCCATTATCGAATTGAAGACATAATTCTCCCTGTCCTTGGCTGCTACTGTTCTTCGTCACATTATTCCTTGTAGGCATCGCGTTCATATTTTAAAAGTAAATTTTAAATTTATACCGCTGTTGTCTGTTGTGTTAATTAATTAGTTATCTGTAAACTTTTATATTGTACTTCACAAGAGATCGCGTTCATACGAAAGGGCTTATTGCTGCATACCGACCACTCAACACGAATGTTTGAGTGTTCTTTAGTTAACACATGTAAATCTGCCACCCTAGATTTACACTTGTAAATATTTCTGTTTGAAAAAGTAATTTTTGTATTTAAATTATATTTTTGTCTGGAAGACTTAATTTTAATGCGTGTACGTAATATTTTATGTCAATTCATTACCTACAGCAGGCACGTTAAATTATCATTTCTTTGCGATACAAAAAGTAAGTGGTACATAACCAATATGGTAGGCCTTAAATTTGTATTTTCCCGTTGTGCAACACTTTCTTTGTCAACATGCAGTAAAATCATTTCTATACCTACGTTCTGGATCATCGAATGTCTTATTCGTCCCACGCTTTTTCTATTTGCAATCTAATCTTACTTTACTGGACGTAATGACTAAACTTTAGTCGAGATAACCACGTAATAACGTTATTAGTTTAACTGATTTCTGTGCAACTGTGTCTTTACCTTATTACATTATTTTTGTAAAGCGAGTTTAACGAATGCTTAGTTTTTACTTAGAATTGATATCTGCTGCTTCTTTTATGATAATTTTGATGTACAGAACTTTTTTGGTTCATTATTTGGGTAAATTTGGGTATGTCGAAATCAGTTCATATCAACTTCACCAACAGAAAAGTAGATCCAGTAAAGGTTTGCGTTAATGGTCTGGAAGTACCACAGCAAAGTATCTAGTGTTAAATAATTAACTGGATACAAACCTTAAATGGAAAGAGCATGTAAAAGAAAAGAAGGAGGATCTCAACATAAAATACAGAAAAATGTACTGGCTGTTACTGAGAAACTCGCAACTAACAGTTGATAACATACTGTTGTTGTACAAACAAGTTCTGAAGCCTGGTAGACTTACGGAATTCATCTGTGGAGCTGTACAAAGAAAACAAACTTAGAAAAGATACAAGCCTTTCTGAACAAAGTACTCAAAAGCATAGAGAACGCCCCTTGGTATATAAGGAACGACAACCTACATAGAGACCTCAATATAAACTATGTAAGCAAAATAATAAACAAAAAATATGCAGACAAACATGATCAGAGGATTCAGATCCACGATAACCCAATAATGCGACACGTGGTGGAAGAAGCTCCACACGTCCTGAGGCGACTCAAAAGACAGAAGCCACATGATCTGGTATCGCAATAGAAAGCAATTAATATGTATGGATCTATAAAACTCTACGTGAGAGAAAGATAGAATAATCTTGGGATTAGCCACTGGGCTTCACCTCATCACCCGTGAAGGAAAGATGAAGGAGAAGTTGCGGACGAGCTTGCTCAGTTGTAGCATTAAGGGAGGTGTTTTTAGTTGGTTTACAGTCCCACAGTATAGGAACTACCGAGTTCCTAGTGTCTATAAAGATTTTCACCCACCCTCGAAAAAAAAAATTGTCGGTAAAAATAACGTAAGTATTGGAATTCGTTGACAAGACGATTATTTAATCAATGTTACATCTTTTATGACTGGTGTCTGTTATCTTTTTAGCATTTTTTTACATTCCGTAATTCCATGTGTCTTACTCCTTATATTCCACCTACAGTTTTACTCCTCTGGGTGTAGATTTTACGGGATTCACATGTTTCACAGTTTTATCTTTTTATCCGTTCTTAGAATATAGTCCAACTATATAACTGTCTACAAGTCAGCAGAACGTAAAATTAATTACTTAATTCAACTGCTTAGTGAATTCAGCTCAAAATTTAGCTGTTGTCTGAAAACCATCTTGAACTTTTATTAAACTAAAAACATCTTTCAGTGTTTTAGACAAACCTTTTAAATCTTGTTTTCTAATGGCTTACATCTGGGTGCTGTATATGTCAATTATTATTTGTTCAACACTTACAATTTTCATTTGCCTCAGAAACTTAGTACATGACAACCTTTAAGTATTATCCGCTTTTCTTTGTTAGTCTTAACTGTAGTTAAACAACGATTAATGAAAATATTACACATTTCGTTTTACTAAAATGCTCATGGTTCTCTTCTTCTTCTCATTTTGTTTATAAGATTGCAATTCAACATGCGTCTCTTTTTATGTAGAACGTTACCAGTAATAACAAAAATTAAAATAGTCCGAACCAGAGATACAGACTTAAAGAGAATGAGAGAATGAAAGCAGAACTTCTAATGTATGATATAGCTCCTAATAAATTACATACTCAAGTTGGTAGTGACAGTCAATCAATATGTTTAGCGAGGATCGGTCAGTAAGTATACACGTAATTTTACATTGTTTATGTCAATGTTTCGACAATATTTATTATCACTATTGTCTCTAGTGTATGGACAATAGAGAAATAAGCAAACACATAAACATATCAATTAATGCATTGATATGTGTGTGTGTGTGTGTGTGTGTGTGTGTGTGTGTGTGTGTGTGTGTGTGTGTGCGCGCGCGTGTGGTGATACAGTGTTTTACATCAGCAAAATCATTTCTATTATTACACACTGTTTTAATTATTTTATATAATAGTAATAATAGTAATATGTAGTAATAGTAATTATTTGTCTGACGTAAAACACACTGTCTCAAGGTCAAGATCACTATTACCTCTAGAACGATCAAGATAGTCTCTGAAGATCACTACCGTAAAGGTAAACAGACGGTACCATTTCAAAAGAAAAGTTGTCATTATCACCAGAAATAGCAAACAAAGGAGAACACTTTCCATTATTCTTATATATTCTGGTCTTTTATATAATTCTGTTGTCAAGCGCACTTTTTAATAATTGTTATATATAATTACTGTATAGCACTTTCCACTGAGCAAAATAATTTCTGCGTTCCGTCCACTCGTATCTTTTATGAGTAAAACGTCATAAACGCTCATTGTTTAAAAGTCATTTACACTTATACTGTCGCCTGTTAGTTACGTAACCACAAAGGGAAACAGAAATATGTATAACGAAATTCGCAAATCTTCTTGCTTTGATCGGTATTTTTACTCTTGAGTTACAGCGTTGATACTAAAAAGTACAAAATTTAATACAGTATTATTGATTTTTATGGTTTACTGATAACTGAGGTATTTAGGACGATTTGCATTCATTATATATTTGTTCATATCAAAGACGAATTGTATGGTATATTCTGAGCAAATTAAACCAACGAATTTCAAATTTTTAAATGGCGTAATACTGCAAAATATTTTGTTATTTAGTGCGCCACCAAAAATAATCCAGAATATTTAGCTACTGTTTCGGTATATACTGTTGTTCGTTGAGATGAACCACAATTACGAAACGCTCTAGATCAGTGGTTCGCAAATTTTTCAGTCCGCGAACCCCCCCCCCAATAATTTAAAAATTCACGGACCCCGTCTGAGTTCTGAAATAACACAAAGAGTAAATATGATAAAAACTCTTATATTTTAATTAAAATCTATTAAAATCAAAATTTTCTTAATCTGCTAAATTATAATGTTAATGATATCGAACACTGTTTAATGTGAACAATGAATCTACTTTTTCACAATTAGCTCTTTAATATTTGGTTTAATGTCTGATAATTTCAATATTAAGTAACTCTCGATATTAAGTTTATTTCTTAACTCTGACTTCAAGTACGTGATCAGGAAGACTGCGGTTTCACACAAATAAGTAGAGGAAGACACAGTTAAACACTTCAAAGTTCTTTTTCCGAGTTCAGGATAGTCAGTTATTACATATAATCAGAAGTCAGCTAGCTGAAGTTGCGAAAATTCTAATTTTAATGAACTGTCAGTTAAACGTTCTGCCAATAAATTTTTTCTTGTACTGTAAGAGAGAGTACAAATACCGGCGGACAAACAGATCTGCTACACGACATGATTTAAAGACATTACTAAAGCCATTAGTTTGAAATTACTTTTTCAATTACAATTAGTTTGAATAAAAAAAATTATTCGGTTCTTCTAATACTTGTTTTAAGATTCTAAAATTTAGATTTAGATTTTAGAGCATAAAAAGTCTGAGAAAATTGAGGTATATTCTATTTTTTTCTTAAAAGTGTCTGCGGACACCCTGAAACATTGTCGCGGACCCCACTTTGGGAACCACTGCTCTAGATAATTCGAGATTGCCTTTCCACATGTTTATTGACTAGCCTTTTATTCACTGGCTTTTCACATTTTTCTTGAGTAGCCTACCGCATGGGGTCGGCACGGTGTGTCAAGGTCGTTAAATGAGCTAGTTTTCAGAGCCCTTGTTAATTACGCAAGTCTCTCACATCGTTGGCCGGACAGTTGTAGATTTCTCTGGAATCTACTGCGGGGTATATATAAGCGTCAACGGCCAGCTTAGCACTCCCATACCAGCGATATTTGAGTGAAATTCAAAGTGTTTGTTATTGTGGGTGTGGGGAAGTGATTAGTGTGTTAATTGGTATGAAACTATGACAAGGTGACATTTATGGTTGTGTGATTAACTTGATATATTATATAAGACTGCCTTTGTTGATTTCTAACTGTTCTTTCTGTTTAATTAAAGTTTGCATTTAGTGATTTCATTGGTGTCCGCTGTCATTTTGCACAACAGACGATCCGCAAGACCATTGTAACATTATTTTATGGTGGAAAATAAACTCATGTAATGTGGGTCGGCTGTGCTGCGGTCGTGGAAGAGATTCCACTCGGTCTGCCTGCCCACTCCTTCACAGCTGTAGATACAATGATGTCGTGTGGCTTGTCTGGGCTGGGTAAGATACACTAACACTAAAACACTACACGCGAGCGTGCGCGCACACACAGAGCTCACTGCCTACCGTGTAGCTCGCCACCGCGTGTGGTTACTAGACGGCTGATTTCTGTGTAGCGATGGTGGAACATGAGTTAATTTTGTTAAAGATTAATGCTTTTTAAGAACGATAAAAGAATAAATAAACTGATTCATTCGTGGACTCTTATTTACGATTACAAAACACTATTCTTCGAATAGAGGGTAGAAGGCCTGTTGGTAGGCCCAAGCCTCGCTGAATTGATGCAGTGGCAAGGGATGCTGATGATTTACTTAAAATAAAACGATGGTCATCAATCGTCAAGAACAAGGAAAAATGGAGGCTGATGATTTTGGAGGCTAAGGTTCGACTCCGAACTGTGACGAAGAAGAAGAAGAAGAAGAAGAAGAAGAAGAAGAAGAAGAAGAAGAAGAAGAAGAAGAAGAAGAAGAAGAAGAAGAAGAAGAAGAAAATTTCATGTTAAGAGCTGTAACAAAATCAAGTATTAAAATAACACAATTTAAACAATTAACATTGAAATCTCGCTTCTGCTGTTTTAAAAATTCGATTATATTATATTTTCTTATAATTGTAAATGGTAACAGTTTTGTTAATTTTGTCCGGTTTCCCTTGGCGTACCACCATGATTGACTATAGGTACGCACCACTAGCGGTACGCCTACCGTAGTTTGTAAACCGTTAATTTTCTATCATTTATATATATTACGTTTTTACATTATATTGTTACGACATTACAGAACAGTCTACGTCTTTGTCGAATGTGCCAGAAGAATCTCGCTCTAATGTATGTGGCATACGTGACTGTCAACGAATCCGCGAGAGATTTCTCGAAGTCGCCAGGCGCACGCACTGTGTCAAGGGCGCAACCAATTACGTCGTAGTTTGAAGGTAATACGTAATATGTGGAATCGTCTAGATTTTCGGCGGCTATAAATACAATTACTCAGGTACGCTCACGCCAGTATAGTAGCGACATATTTTTAGTGCGGTTCGAGTTATTATCGGGCGAGAATACTGTGTACGTTCAAGTAGTTATTAGTGAAGTGTTACGTTTTATAATCGGGCGGTATTATTGTAATACCATTGTGTTTAATATTAGTGACATTTTATTGCTTGTGAACAATTTTTATTTGATTTGTTATAGGAGACTGTGTTCTTAATTACGAACTCTTTAACTGTGAAATTAAAGCTGGTGATTAGTTACTTAATTGGTGTCTTGTACTTATTTCGTTTTCCACTGTACCTACGACGATCAAGTAGACAGTCGTAACAATATATTACATATTCTTTTCTAAAGCATTTAGAGAATCGGGATTTTCCAGTCATAAAATTTCTATGCTTTTTGAGAAAAATCTTTGCTGTAAAATTATTTTTTCCATTAGAAATTTAATATTTTGCTGTAAAATTTAATCGTTAATAAACACGATCCATTCACCTCATGTTTGTTTTATCACAAAACACGGCGTGTAATTATTCAGTACAGGATACCTGACCTTATTTTATATTAATATAACGTCATTAAAAATCAAATTCTTTCCTGAACAGGATCACGAGCGTGAAGATTACAAGCTTTGAAAAATTGGCTTTTCGCTAATAGTAACATGCAGATACCCTTGCACACGATAACTTAATTTATTTTAGCGAGACTGAGGCATTCCGGTCTATTAATCTCCTCCTGGTTGTCTTAATAAAATTATAACGTTTTGTACAATCAGTCTATCAGTCGTTCATCAAAGAACGACATCTTAACTTTAGCTTTAACTTTGAATTTGAATGGTTATTAATTCTTGTTGAATGACGATAATTTTATACTTGGTAACAACGGTGTGTTATGATCAAAGGATATAGTGTAAAAACAATCAGGAGGGTGACGCTTACAAATACTTTCTAAGACCACATTGGTCCAGCAAAACATTTAAAATAAAAATTATAACAAAAAAGATTACTATTACGAAGGCAAGAATTTTAAATCCTGCCTGCTAAAGTTAGAAGAGACTGTCTGAAATTCTATCGACGCTATGGCAACCAAAGTGCGGTGTCGATAGCTTGAGCACATCTAGTTATCAACCAGATAGATTCCGTTTCGCCCGTCACTGTGAGGAGTGTGAAAGTTGCAGACGCTTCATGTTCAGCATATCAGTCACGTTTCCCTTACCTTGTGTCGCGTGATAATCGCGGTGTTCAACGTGTCCCTAAATTGACCCAAACAATGTCTAAAGTATAAACGCAAAAAAAAAAATTAACTATACACAGAATTCAAGAAAATATACTAAATAAAGCTCTAAAATATAATGTCATTGATACCACCTCGCAAAGCAACATTTTGATCTAACTTTTTCTCTCTTCTACGATGTTTTGTGAACACTTATTGGTTAAAAATATATAAAATAACAATTATTCCAAGCAATCTTGAATCTTGAATTGCTACAGCTGCAAAACAATATTAAATGTCTGCCTTAGAACATTTTAGTCAACGATGATAACGAAAAACTTGCGCAACCCAGTCACGGTTTTTACGCAACTCTTAGCGTACAAAATTGAGCCCAACGTACAGTCCTTACAAAAGTAACACTAATTGTGATTACGGAACACAACATTAGTGATAACGCGTGTTCTTCAGTAGTCAACTGTAGTCTCTGGCAAACAGTGGTGGCAGCCCTGATATGGCGGAAATGATGTGCGCAGCACTGTTCATGAATCACAAACCTCCGTAAATGAAGTTTACGCTCTAAGTGGATATTATAAGCTTATTACTAAGTTAACAATAAATACCTTACTTCATCATAACTAAATCGTTATTATATTGATAATATAATACTCGAATATAATGCTTGAATTTTTCTTGTCTTTATATTATTTATTAATAATAAACAATTTTAACAAGAATGTATTTATTATATTGTAAATTAGAAATGTTTCGATAGTAATAGGTATAGCTAACAGAGTTATCACTGTTCCACACCACTATAGAAAAAGTATTCCGCTTAGCGCTTTCAAGCTTCACAGCTCATCGTCAGATCGGAAATAACAATAATAATAAATTCACAATTTTTAATTAATAAATTAATAAATTTTTTAATTCAATTGTTCAAAACAACTGTTTTATATGTAGACTAAATTTAATGATTTTATATGTGTATATAAAGTATGTTATATAATTAATTGTAAAATATAATATAAATATTTATTATTTTATTGAATCAGTAATTTTGAAAATATTGTCATTTTGTGTATTAATCTGAATTGGTTTTGGTATTAATTTATTACTTGTTTTATGTTTAAATATTTCTAAATTTTCCCATAAGGTCATTTTTGGACCTCTGGAAATGTGTTTTAATAAAATGATATTTATATTTGGAAATGTGTGTTTATTTTTTATTGAGTGTGTAACTAAATTTGATTTATATATATCTGGTTTTAAATATGAATTACGGTGTTGTAAATATAGCCTATGTCTTTTAAAGGTTTTTTTTATTTTGACCAACATAAAATTTTTTACAGTCAGGGCATTCAATTTTATATACTACATTTAAATTATGAATTAATTTATCTGTTTGAATGTTTGATTCTATCATAATCTGTTTTATTACTGTTAACTTATAGGGAATTTTTATATTTTGGTTTCTTAATAATTTTATAATTGTATTATTAATATTGCCTATGTATGTGAAATTAATGTACTTAATATTTTGATTTTTCTGTTTTGTTATTGAAAGAATTTTTCAGCATTTTTTGATTAATTTTGTTGCTATGTTACCAATAATTTTGGAGTTAGGCTATATCCATTTTTTATACCAATATCATATCTAATTTTCATTCTTTCCTTTTTGTATTTTATATTTATTTAAAGGAATCTTATTTGTTATATATATTATAGAATTGAATGCAGCATATTTGTATTTAGGAAGATGAATTAAATTTTCTTTGGGGGGGGGGTAGGAAATTATTAAAGAAATAATTAAACATTAAACATAAAACATTATACGTTAAACATTAAATGTTAAAGAATTAAATATTAAACAAATATTATTTAATATTTGTAATTTATGAAATAAAAAATATATTCTTGTTAAATTTTTTTTTATATTAAAAATATATCGGTATTGTATGTTCTGTGTATCGACTTTACAAGGAATTCCAATTATATAATTTTACAAAATAAAAATAAGATTCATAACTGGTATGGGCTTGTATATTTCTTTAACCTTTCAAGATACTTTCTTTAGATACTGTTACGTTTGAGGTTGAATCAAACTTCTCCTGCCTAGGCTCTGTTTTAAACTCAAATAAGACCAAAAAAATTAGCTGACCATAGAAGAGCCGGTCATAACCAATGGAGGTTGTAGCCCGAAAGAAGAGAGAGAGAGAGAGAGAGAGAGAGAGAGAGAGAGAGAGAGACAGACAGAGACAGTGACCTACTGTCTATCTTTGCGAGCGTGTAGGTCTCTGGTCACAGAGTTTCCGTGTGGTCTTTATCCATCGTGGCTTTTTAATTTACTTTTTCGTTTCTTTTTAAAAATTGAGGCAAGGGTATTTTAAGCAGTCAATCGTAATCCGATGTTTTGATCAATTACTTTAGTAAAAGTAAATTAAACCGGGTCCGACAGAAAAGCCTGACGGTTTTCTAAGTGAAATTATTACCAGAATAAATAGTTTGTAAACAATATTTTATTTCAGAATTAAAGTACATCTCAAAGTATTCTACTTACATCACAATCTTTACTTTTTGAAAATCACAGTCTTTAGATGGTGTCCCTCATTTTCAACACATTCTTGGTGCCGTAACGGTAAACCCCAAATTACACGTCGCACAACGTCTGGAGAGATTGCCGCCATTTCTGTCCGAATATTCCGCTTCAAATCCACTATTGTTCTCGGCCTGTCTTAGTACACCCTACTTTTGAGATACCCCACAGAAAGTAATCGCTAACGTTGAGGTCGGGCGATCTCGGAGGCCACTGAATGTCTCCTCGGTGTGAGACCACTCGGACTCCAAACATCTATTTCAATTTATTCATGGAAGCCCTTGCAGTGTGAGCAGTTGGCCAATCCTGCTTTATACCATCCGCACACGGGGCAACAGATAAGCGATAAAAGTGATGACGGTAATCCAGGCGACATAAGTGATAAAGGCGATGTGAATGATCTGAGCAACTGGGCATCCGCTCACGGAGCGATAGGAAGTAGTAAAATCGTGCCTTCCAACGAGAGAATACCTATCTAAAGTTTTTTCCCAAAGTTTTTGAAGAGGTCCTACATCATTTTTCAGTATGTCGAGTGAGTCAAGTGACGAAGAACTTTTCAACCTATACCGATACATAAGATCCCGACGAAGAAGAAACCGTAGGAAGTATTGGGTTCATCCCTACATTAAGAAGAATCTACACTGCAGGGTGTTCGTTGCAGCCAAAGAACCGCAAGAAAGTGACGCCCAATTAATAAATAAAATAAAAATAAACGTAAACACTGTAATCAAAAGTGCTACATTTCTGGCAAACCGACTTCTGCTCCCACCTCATTTCATGCCTTATCCGTGACGTCTTTTCTTGAATACTCCGTGATAGTAAAATCATATAAAACACGGTGTTTTTACACTGCACCCACGAACTTAACATTGAATGGCTCCACTTTACATGGCAATATGTGCAACGCGATGCGCTAGCAACCTACAGTACAGATTGACCGAGTTGCTCAGATCACGTACACGTCGACTAGATCGCTTACGAATTGCTTTCACATTGCTCCGTTGGTGGGACCCCCACTTTTTTACATAGGAAGTGACGGGAAGGGGATATTGGATCGCTTAGCTGTTGTCCCGTGTGTGGAGGGTCCCACCGCAATGCAATACCACGTTTCTAATGCAATACCACGTTGCCGTAACTCAGGCGCAAGAAATGTTGTAAGCATGTGAACATAACATTTTAGTCACTGCATTACCTCTTGGCCTTGAATTAAATAATGGCCAAATATACCGGAAGACGTAAAGCCGCACCACACAACAACCTTCTTACTGTGTAACGGTTGTTCAAACAACTCTTGAGGGTTCTTCAGTGCCCAGTACACGCAGTTCTTCGTAATCACATAACCAGACAGATGGAAATTGGCCTAATCGGTCGTGAGCAGATTTCCTAGCACTTGTTCATTCACAATATTCAGCAGTTCATAGCAACAACGCATGCGAATTCTCTTATCCTGGCATCCATTTTTTGCACTATAACAAGTTTGTAGGGATAAAAGTCGAGTCCCAAATGCACAATTCTGCGTACGGAGCGGTCATAAGTCCTTAGGGCACTTGCGTGTTTTAATGCCGATCGCCGAGGACTGCTAAGAACAGTATGACGCATGTGTTCAACATTCTCCGGGGTTCGAACAGTACGCAGTTTGCCTGGCGGTCTCTTCTTTATGGCACAAGACGTTTCCCAAAAATTTGCTACCCACAACAGTATGGTATCGCGGCTTGGAACGCAGTCATTTTGATG
Source organism: Magicicada septendecula (assembly GCA_034769895.1). Taxonomy (NCBI): domain Eukaryota; kingdom Metazoa; phylum Arthropoda; class Insecta; order Hemiptera; family Cicadidae; genus Magicicada; species Magicicada septendecula. The sequence goes on from CM068372.1 coordinate 145,441,727, forward strand.
AATGTTGAAATAACGATGAAAAGCGCGCTGCATAACAATCACTCATTCATTATTTAAAAATGTAAAGTACCGTTTACCAAATGGTAAAAGCTTAAGAGCATGATAATGTCTTTCAGCCGCCAGCTAAATGCAACATTATTATGGTTACTGACTGACTGATTGGTTACATACCTATCTACAGCTATGCAGTGTTGTTTGCTTGTTAGGTCTTTAATCTGCGACGGACGTTAGCACGTTAGCGGTCGCGGTTTTAGTTAACGATTCCCGGCTGGTAAATGATGACGTCATGCAGCGTGATGCGTTACAGAAATTTTCAAATGACCCCCAGCCATAAGACATTATCATGTCAAAAAAAAAGTTTCCACAACTAAACCCACGATGTTTGCCGACCAACGCTCCATGGTGACTGAAATGCTTTGAGCTGTCGAACACATGAGCGCAAGATTGATCGCAGCGCTCCATGCTACACTCCACAGAACTACTTAAAAAATCGTCACGTTTCTCTGCCGGACCCTGTACAACGTTTATCAAGCTCTTATTTAAAGAAGTCAACATTTTGAAACAACATGTATTTCTTATTTACGACGCATGATTTTTTATTGTTTAAATTCGCGTTTCACCTAAAAGATTTTATCAGTAACATTTCGCCGAAATAATATTTTGAACCGTCAATATTTATTATTCTGAAACAACAATGGACTAATATTCTAAAGCGTCAGTGCGTCAATATTCTCATGTTAATGTAAAAGGGATTCAAAGCTCTCAGCATCAGTCTTGAAACAATCATTTACCCGTATAAAACAATCAGGTTAACCGATAGTGTAGTTTGATAATAATTCTCTAAATTCGTAGTGAAGGGTTTATGAGGATCGGTCAAAAATATAAGACAAATTTAACTTATTTGTTTCGACATTTCGATAATGTTTATTGTCATCATCAGGACCTGTGTATGAATACAAAAGAAATGTCAAACACAACAGATCAGTTATTTGAGTGAACGTGTTTGTGTATGTGAGTGTGTGTTGTATTCGAAACGTCGAAACAAATAAGTTAAATTTGTGTTATATTTTTGACCGATCCTCACAAATCCTTCACCGAAAATTTTGAACTTTGACAATAATTGCTGAAACACAGTGTATCGAGTTTCAAATACTTCAAGACTTCTGCTGGGTTTAAATAGTTTTGTTTATTATAATGTTAGTTTAGTTATCACTGACTTGATATACGGATTGTAATAGCGCGGAACTGCTAGACTAGTAGTCTAGCGGTTTGCTTTTCTATTGCTAGATGATGTGCCCTATTGCAGGGTTAATGTTGCCCCTGAGGTACCTCAGTATAGTCAGAGGTAGCGTACCGCTATTACACCGCTAACCTCAGTCATTTGTTGGCAACAATTGCGCTCAAACTGGACAACAATGCACTGTGTGTTCCATGGAGTACAACAATATATTGAGATATTGAGAACGTATTGTACAAGTAAAAATAAAGAAAAATGTTCGTATAAAATCCCTTTGGAAACAATTTATTTACAAGTTGCAGTCTCTAATAGATGTAGCCCAAATATGTTGACGTAAAAACTTAACTTCCGATTCATATTTTGCATCAAAATACAAATATGTCAAGGAAACCTACAATTAAAAATTTTAAAACATCACGAAATTTAGATTAAAGGCAGTTCAAAAAATACAGTGTTAATTTCTCTAAAACTTAAATTTTGTTACTTAAAAAAGACTAAAATTACTAAAGAACTCGTTTTATTTAAACAAGTTCTTTAGTAAGTCTTTAGTAATTCTTAAGTTCTCCCAAGGGAGAAAATTCTCTTCTACTGACTAATGGAAAATAATAATTTACTGTTTAGTATATTTAAATAAATTAAATAAAACAGTTTAAAAAAAATCATACGTGTAGCTACAAAAAGTATAACCCATCTATAAATCATTTTTAGTCATTTACACTTTCTGTGTTCAAATTAATTTTATTAACTAAACTGAAAATAACTTCATTAGTTTTTTGTTGGCAGAATTATGCACTTTTGTGGACTTCAAAGATCCACTTTATTAAATACCGTACTATTAGAAAAAATTATTAACTTCTAAAATTCAGATTTACCAAAATGTTCTTCTGTTTTAAGGTTGGAAATCATCAGTTTTTACCATGAAATGAGAGCGCATGTTTCAATCATAACTCCTGCGTTGTGTGCTTTTTTACTTTAAAGTTAGCAATATGTCTTTAAAGCCACAACTATTAAACAGTTTTCATATTCATATTTATATGAACGGTTTTATCCTATATTTTCATCCTAGAACATGCCTTTGGAACGTTTCCGTTAGTTCAATAAACGCACTCCATGTGCATTTTTATATTGTTACTTATGCGGAAAAAACATAAAAGCGTTTATTGTGCTTATAAAGGAATGTTCCATGTATGATGGGAGTAATAGATGAAAACCTAGCGAACTTTGCAGATGCAGAAACCTAGCGGGGCACACTACAAATCTAGGAAATTAGCTTCAATTTAAAAAACGTATTGTTTACTACCGTATTAAGTTTTATTAAAATAATTGCTTAAACATGTTCTATATAGAAAGCTAAGGAAACAATCTACAAATGTAAATTTAGTCTTTCAGAAATATATGTAGGTTGGTATATAATGTCTAATAGAATGTAAAAGGATTTAAATAAACACAAAAGTTTGGTAGTTTCACAATTTATTCTTAAACTCTGATAATTGTTTCAGGCGATTAGACTGTTCTCAAAGAGCTGTAAAAACAACTAAACAAAACAAGTGTGTAAGTAAACATAATACTACTACATAACACAGAGAAAAAGTTAAAAAACAAGGATTTGTTTTAAATTTTATTAATTAAGAAACCAAATAAAAATAACAAAAATATAACAAACTAACAGACAGAATTCTTTGTACTTTCTTAACAGCAGCTGTTTAATTTAGTTAATCTTAAATTTGTATTCCTATTATATTTGGATTTTGTAACACATGTTTTCCCTCTTCACATCCTTTGTATTTAGTTGCTCTTTACCAGCTCTCTGATAACAGCCTCATCGGCAGAAATAATTTTCAAGAGCTTAAGAATAAATTGTGAAACTACCAAGCGTTTGTGTTTATTTAAATCTTTTAAGTAATTTGTTTCACCAAGTGCTCAACGAGTTTTCAATCTTCTTCACTATCTTCAACGAGTCAATATCTTCTTACAATCTGGCCGATACCCAAACGCCATTACTCGTTGTAGTAAATTGGTTCTCACTTAAATTGGCACTACTGTACTATACTGCTTTGCTTTAGTACAACTTCAAGCCCTGTTTTAGTCTTCCCCGTTTCCGTTTCCATGCTGGCTGACATAATAACGCTTGTTTAGGAAAGCTTGTCTTTTTACATTGTACTTACTTCATCAAAATAGATTAACATTTTCTCCCTGTGGCGACGTTGATGTTGTTCCTTTCACATCCGATATGTTTAACAATTCCCTTCTATTTTCATCTAATATAACTTCCAATATATGACGCAAAAGTTTAATAACAGGAAGTTTATCTCCAATTTTAGTAAACAAATAAAAGTAAGTTTCTGTGTGTGAGTGCTTTTGTTATGTATGTGTGTGGGAGCGCACGCGCGTGTAAACATGTAGCATTGTGAACACAGAAATAAACACCAAATACAGAAAAGGAGACGCATGAAAACATTAGTGTCAGATTAACAAAAATATTCGAAGAAGCGACCAGTATTATGAAAAGTAGCCTACCACCATTATAATTAACAGGAAGTATTCCATCACTGTGTTCTTTCTCAAATTACTTGTGGATCAGTTACTCAGAAACTTATCACCTAAAAGACGAACGATGAAATATTGGAACAAAACAGAGAAACAAGAAAAAGGAATACAAAAGTATTCTACATTGAGATAAACAATATCAAACTTGAGCTACGTGACACTTAACACGTGACAACATTCGAGGCTGTTCTAGATGTTAGGCGATTATTCTACCGACACTCGCTCGGCTCAGTGTGTGTTGACACAGTTTCTAGCGAGATCCAGAGTGCCTGCAACTATGCAATTATTTCTCGACGCTGCATCCCAAAAGTAACAGATTGTTCTGGAATCTCATCGGGATATAAGTGTAAGCTTCCAGCGGTGGCCAACTTGTTTTTGACCAGCGACTTTACAATGCGGTTCGGAGTGACTGTTATTATGACTTGACGTTTTAACATAATTGTTTTACTTGTAAACATAATGTGTTTGATTGTAAGTAAAGTTGTAATTAGTTACTTCATTTGGAATCAGTTATTCTGTTTCTACCATACAATGCGACGATCCGTGTGACCGTCGTAACAATGGTGTCACAAGTGGGATAGGCTCTTTTAAACAGCGGAAATAGTAGGCACTTTGAAGAAAGAACAGTGTGGGTGGTAGTTGACTTAGGATACTAGTCAAATGATGGAAACACAAAGACCTGCTACTGCAAACAGAGGAACGACGCCGACGGGAAGCGGAAGAAGCAGACAAAAGACAGGATGGGAAACAACGACCGGAGGCAGAAGAATCTGAAAAACTACAGAAACACAGAAACAACAGAAAACCCTTTTTCTCGAGTCGTAATGAGCTCAAGTGCGGTTCGTAGTGATTGTTATTCTGTCATAGCGGTTAAAAGATACTTAGTGCAAAATTTAAGTGAGGTGACATTTATTGTTGTGTACTGAACAAATTTCACTTGAACTATTGTGTAAGAGTGCCTTTGATGATTTCTAATTGTTGTTTGTTTCCAATTAATGTTGGAACACTGTATGTCAGTTATTCTGTTTCCACTGTACAGAACGAAGATGTGTTGGAAGATAGTTTAAACAGAAAAACGATATAGGCCTACTAGTTAGTTGAGCATTCTGATGGGAGTAAAGGCGAAGGAAGATGGAGAAAGGCTACACTTGTCAGTTTGGAGACGAATAGACGGAAAGAATTCACGACGAAACCTCTGCTACTTGGTTAAATACTTGTAGAGACAATTCAATAATTAATGATCGATTAACGTCGTATAGGAAGTATGACTTGGTATAGAAAAATGAAACAGATTTGTTCTAGAGCAACTCACTGTAAAAAGGCTGCGGAGGCTTGCGCTCAGGCAAATGCTAAGGCTGGAAACAAGTAAACTTATTTGCGTAATGCAATAGCGTATTACATTGTGGAAACGTAAGTTGAACGCTATTACAGTTTGTTTGTTTTTATCATTAATTCCTAACATAAAACGTGCACCATGTACGTTAATTAAGTGTAGACGTGAAAACAAATTTAAATAGATTGTATTAACGTAAACGTTTCTGACTAATCTCAATTATTATTTTCCACTTCGTGTTACTTTCCAGTTTCATAATATTGCACTCGAGCAGAACATCGCGCTCTGTTCGACAACCAGCTGTATACTGTCTTCTATTGTAACTGATGCAGCGGCAGGGTTAATGTTACCCCGGAGGGATCAACAAGTCGATAGTGTTTCGTTATTGCACAGCTCACTGCAGTCATCGGTTAGTAATAAGAGTTACACACAGTTGCACTTCCCTGTCGATACATTTTGATATCGTGTTTATTGTAGGTTAAGCATGAAGTAGGCCTACGTGCTAATAACGTTATGTTAAAACATTAATGATAATGTGATGTATTTATAATATACACACACTTACTGTTTACTAGTGGTACCTATAATCTCAATTTTCTATTGTATTGTATTTGTTGTTCATAGCCTAAAGGTACCATACATACGATTTGCAATAAATTTTTTTTTTTTTTAATAATGGGAGTAATAAAAAATTGTATTGCAAATCGTATGTATGGTACCTTTAGGCTATGAACAATAAATACAATACAATAGAAAATTGAAAAAGTTAAAATATTGTTTAAAAAAAAAAAATTATTGATATTACATGGTTAATTTGAAAAAAATTTTATTATATGATTTCGAAATATTTCAATTTGTTGTGTTATTTCTTAACACAAATTAACTTGCTTAAGAAATTCTCCGCGTTAATAAATTATACTCTTCATGTAAAATATATGTCCATTACTCGCATTAAATATAATTTTGAGTAAAACGACTTTATACATAACGAATTTATTAATGAGTACGTACTTCACACATTGTAAATAAAGGTTATTTTCATTCAGTTTTTACTAAGAACGACTTCCTCTAACAAACGGCAACTTTCCTCAAAAAATAAACAATAATTCTTCCAACGTAATATCCTCGTTAATTATTATAGAGTCTTAAATTTCTTTGCATGATATAATTTTTAAAAAAAGCGGTTTATTTAGAATCTGTAATAACAACACCCTTATTTTCTTAAATAGTGTTTATATTCCTTAATTAGTTCTTAGTTCTTATTTATAAACCTTAATTAGTTCTTATATTGAGTAATTTATGATAAGGTATAAATTGTTTATTATAACTTACCAAAATTAATATTTCTTAACATTTAAAGAGCAGACATTACTCATCACGAGTTCATTTGAAAAGTGTTGTGGCTGCACAAAAACAGTGACGCTAACTTCAGCGAACTGTTGGTTAATAGTTTTTTACACGTATAAGTAAGTACATTGTTCAGACATTTCTGGTTCATAGGTGACCTTAAGTAAGTGTTCAGTTTTGAAGAGGACTGAAGCTTCTTTATCTCTCACAACAAGATATTGGGCACACAAGCAAAATAACCAAACATATCTGAAAAGATCTCGGAACACTTTAGTCATCGAGATCAAGGCTACCCTCACATTACGTAAACATGTCATCTTGTACCTTTACAGGAAAATTTCCATTTTTACTTTAAACGATAATGTGTCAATTTCTGGGTAAAGGGCTAGTGCTTCACATGCTTGCTTTAAAAAAATGTTTTCTAGTATAACCTGTTTTTTCACATCAGGCTGTCTGAGAATTTGATTTTGAAGCCTTGCTACAGCTGTGTCTATGACTTCAAAATACTTTTGTCTATAGTATTCTTCTCACGAGTGACAATATACATGTAGGTTAGTTATTCTACTAATCCTTTTTGTTACTTTCTTTTGTTCCGGAAATTAAATTAACAACTCTTCCAAACCAAGCTCAGAAATCTTATCATTGCATTCTTCAAATGCAGATGAAAACTATACATTTATCCTCAGAGCATTCAGTCTATTAATGATGCGTTCAACTGATTTATAATGTCCTGCCACAGCTCTGTTATTCCCTAGGAAGCTCTTGTTTTGGATATTTCAGTAATCCCGTGCAAACAAATTTCTTGTCAAATGCTCAAACCAAGATATAGATCTATATAGGCCTACATAAAAGCCAAATACCACTCACTCATACATTCACTCACTCATCAGGAAATCTTCATAACTATAAAGCCTACAAACTTGAAATTCGGCATGTATGTACCTCCTGGCTTCTAGGTGCTTGCTAAGAAAGGGTTTTGAAAACTTTAACGCCTAACCGGGGAAAAAAGCGAAAACCGCTAAAAACCGCGATACCGGTAATGCAGCTTTTTTCAACTGTACTCTTCCTGGAAGGCTAATGTTTATTTTTTTACATTCCTTTAGGCTTTTGGGGAGTTACTATAACAGTATTTTTTTCATCTAACCTACAACCACGAGGAGGCGCGAAAATAATCGCGAAACAGCTCACCCTGTCTCTCTATTCCTTGCTATGTGGCGTTGAGGATTTATTTTGAGTTCTGAGTTCGGCACATATATTCCGAACAAGGTACGGAGACACTGTTTGGCCAGTTGCATACGAAAAACGTTCAAGCAAACAAAACAAATCCTGTTTCGATTGTACTACAAGTGACTCAATGCTGGTGAAACACAGCACCTATATGTAGGCCTATCTATACATATAAAGGCAAATACCACTGACTCATTCATACACCCACTCATCACGAAATCTCCATAAATATAAAGCCTACAAACTTGAAATATTCGGCACGTATGTTCCTCCCGGCTTCTAGGTGCTTGCTGAGAAAGGGTTGCAAAGAATAAATAGACTAGTGAGAAGTATGTGTTTATTTCTTTCCTGGAAAACGGAATATCCTCTACCCTATTACCATTAAAGAATTCATCGTTTGTATCTTTAGATAATTCTTTGTATACTAATTTGTTTGTAGGCAACAAAATATATAGATTACCGTTAAAAAGTTCACAGTGACCAGTTGAGGTGTGATGGAAATAACATCCGCTGACAACGGATGGAATTGAAAAGACACCAGAGACAGTAAAAGAACCGCTGTCATTCAAATCGTATTACTTCCTCTACACTTCTTCGCAGTTAACGCACTGTTCACGACGAAAAGTCATTAAGTGAACTAAACCGCAGATAAAAACAAATAAAAAACTCTTCAGTAATTAAATCTTATAAATAAGATATACTTATAACTTATAAGTATAACTATGTTGCAGTATAACTTATAAGATAACATCTTATAAGGATACACCGCTGCAAAGCCACCCGCAACTAACTGACGCTCCCGCCCGCCCTGAGCTCCGTTTTCGTTCAAGTAAGTCACAATCTGTGTACGTGTGATAATCTCGAAGATATATAAGGTTACGGAAATTTATACTAAATTTGTCGCGCTTATTAGACATCGTCTTATTACTTGACGAGTAATCAACAACACGGGCGACACCGTACCGTCACCTGTCACCTGTAACCGTACCTGTCAGTATATTGTATTCTACATCATAGCTTTAATTTTGTTCATTTCATCCTGCATTGCACTGAAAATATATTTAAATTTATGTAAATATGAAAACTATACATTAAATTTGTGTAACTTATGAAAACGTTTGTTAGACGAATATGATTCGTACTCAAATACTTTAATAAATTTGTGTTTCTGGAATTAAATATTTTACTCAAATACTTTAATAAATTTGTGTTTCTGGAATTAAATATTTTTTCTACTGCCTTATTCAGCATCCATGTGATCCTCGTAACAATTTGAATGAAAGATTTACGTCTGGGATGTTTACCTAATCTTTTCTAGATAATGGCAGTTTTTACAAACGCGTAACATGAAAAACACGTTTTTGGTTTTTTTTTCTTGACAAAAGGTCTTGTAGTCTTAAGGAGATGATAGTTTAAACTGATTTAGCAACTGAGATATCGCCTACTGCGAACACTGGCGGTCCTACGGGCTTTGATTTACATTGTTCATGAACAGTAGTCACTGTGTAGCACGTAGGCAGCGTATATTGCTTGTTATCAGTGTGAGATTAAACTCGCATGCATATGAGATTACAATCTGTAACGACGACGCCCCGCTTACTAACTGTACGCAAATCACCGGCTACCAACAAACATGATGAACTACCGTATTAGGTTATTTGTTGGAAATACGCACTTCCGTAAAGCTTATATTTACGTTCCTTGTACATGATTTGTACATAAAAAGTACCATTCGCTGGTAAAACTACCTAGTTTTACCTTATGTAGCAAAGTTTTATTACAACGCCAAAAACTATTCTCACTTTTCATTTCAATTTTAAGCGATATTTTATCGTTGATATTGAAAGAAAAAACACAGTATCTGTGTGTTGGAGAAGAAACAACAGATTTAATCTTAGAAAACAATAAACGTATAAAAAAATGCAACAGCTACAAATACTTAGGAATAAACTTTAATGAAGAAGGAACAGACGATGTTGAAATAAAATCAAGAATAAACAAAGCAAAACAAATAATTAGATCATCGAATTGGATTCTATGGAATTGGCACAGATTTTTAAAGAATTGAATTGACCACAGAAGTTGGAAAAGAAAGGAAGAAAAGAATATACGATAGTGTGATTAAAAGCACGTTGATCTACGGATCCGAAACACGGAGAACAGGTAAAAAGAAAGTTAGAAGCTACAGAAATGGATGCTTTGGGATGAGCTGCTAGAACTTCAAGGCTAGAATGAGTACGAAATGAAACGATTAAAGGAGAAATTGCCTACAAAAGACAGTCATCAACTGCATTTAAAAAAAAAGCAACTACTCTGGTACGGGCACGTACAAAGAACGGAACAAGACCGACTACCAAAGAAAACAATGAGATAGATACCTAGAGAGCACAGAAAGAAAGGAAGACCCAAGAAAACATGGATAGAGGGTATAAGAAGATCAACGAGCGATAGAAGACGAACGACAAAAACCGCAACGACAGAGACAGCAATGGAGACTAGACACCGGACAACGTCGTAGAACGTTTTGACCCCGAATTAATAATAAAAAATATATTGAAAAAGAATTAAAAATAATAGAATATTCTTTAAAAACAAGAATTTCAATTAAGGAAACTATTAAAAAATTCTTCTTTATAGGCCTAGCTTAGAATTATTTCTTTGATCTTTTGTTCTTCAAAGCGTCGCTGTTGTTATTAACAGATTTAATTTGTTATGCCCAAAAAGGTAGAATGTTTATTTTTCTAAAAATCCTTCCGCAGTCTTACTTAAAAAATTATTTTAAAATATTTCCACAGTCAATTTTTTTACGCATTCTGCTTAGAACCAAAAGAAACGAGGCACCCGTACGCATGCAAATCATTATGCATCACTGCATCGCTTTTTCATAAAGCGGGGTGGAGTTCTTCTGTGTGTGTGTGTTGAACAGCAGCAACAACAGTATGCACTTTTTATACTCTCTATGTATGCTCTCAACAGCAACAACCCCGTACTTCTACACGGAATTGGTGTAAGTCTACGAATCACACACACGCTCTCACTCACATATAATGTTCATTATAATTCAACGAGCGAAGCGAGTTTTTTTTAACTCTAGCGTTTGGCGCTTGTCTGTCTGTCCGTCTGTTTGTGTATGTCTCACGATAACGTTTAAATGCATTAACCGGTTTTTGATGAACTTGGAATGCGTGTGCATACTTTTACCGTACGGAGACTTTCTGATTTCCTACAGAGACCCCGTTTGTGATTGATCAACCCTAAAATGCGGACAGAGGATCCAAAAATGCAAGACGTCAAAACTGTGTAAATAATTGCAACATTTCCTGTACGGTAACAGATTAAAACGAATTTTAACCACAGTCTGCCTATAATGTTTATTGTGCTTCTACTTCTTTTATCAGGGACTAGGCTAACCACCTGTTTCGGTGTCAAAAGAGATCTTCACTTCACCGACGCTTCCTGGGTCTTCCCACACTTTGTCGTACAATACATTTGTATTACTAAACTTCCTTAGGCAACCTGCCATCTGTACCCTATTCGGATGAGCAATTAACCCCTCCTTGTTTTCTGAAATACGATCTTGGATATTAAAAATGTTCAACTCTTTGCAAGCGTCTTCACTGTAGAGTCTATCTCTTTGTGTACAGCCTTTAACAACACCTTTAATTCATCTCCGATGCCTATATCCTATTCAAACCCGAGTTTCAAAACCATACAGTAACACTGGCATAGCCATTACACTATAATATATTAGTCGAGTCTCATTCCTTGTCATCCTCGATAACATTCGACGAATTGTGCCACATACTGACTGAAACTTGGCAACCTTACGATGAACATGGTAATCCACATCAAAGTGATGTCATAGACAAGATATCAAAAATGTGATATCGAAAATGTAATTTCCACTCTCTAACTATATAATATAGATATGTTTGTGATACTGTATTTAGTTTTTTATAGTTATGTTTATATGCTTAAAATAGATATTAACAATGTTGAGACTTGTTATAGCCTTGGCACACTCGCTGATTAATATGTATCTTTTTTGTCAAATCCTCTACCATAGACAATACTATCCTTATCCAATAGTACAAGCTGTTTATAACGTCTATAGAATGTTCATTATAACTCCTCTTACACATAATGTCCCACAGAATGGATCTGTTAACGCTATCACATACCTTCTCGTAGTCAATGAAGCTACAGTGTGTTTCCAAATAAAATTCCCTTCTTTTCTCAACCAATATTTTTGAAGGGAATACGTCACCAATGCAATATCGGCCCTTACAAAATCCTGCCTGTTCGTCAAGAAGTAAAATATCCAAGATAGAACGAGGTCTTTCATTACTAATTTTTCCATTTAACTTGTGAGTTGCATTTATCAAGTTTCTACCTCTAAAATTTGATGTCACAGTTCTATCATATTTTTTAAAACAGAAATTACCTTGACTACTCTTCATTCATCCTGCATCTCCTCCAGCACATATTCAGCAAGTGTAGCAGTTTAAACTTCAATAATGCACTGGATTATTTCAGCAGTTGTCAGTTTATCCCATCCAAACCAACTGTTTTCCGATCCTTTATGGATGAATGTGCTCCTTCTAGCTCCTCAAATGTTATTGAATCTACATGTGTGTCCCCTCTTATGTCTTCTACAGTTTCCTGGAGAACGTTAGGGTCTGTACCATAGTTCTCTATAATAGTATGACAGATTCAGTTGCACTATCTCCCTCTTTTCTTGGTTGAGATGCTACGTTAATTTATATGCCAAGATTTAGCGTGCTACTGTACGTATGTCGTCCTTTATATTACTAATTAGTCTATCCCATGTGCTTCCCGGTTAATATATTTTACAGCATCACGTTTCTGCTTATAAATATCCACATCTTTACTGGTTATTGTCTGAAAGTATTTGTGATTAACCGATTGCTTTTCTCGAATAGCTTGCTATGTCTCTTTGTTCCATATTTTTAAACCCCTTTTTCGAGTATTTCTTCGTTTCTTTCCAAGGAATTCCTTCCCCATTGTTTCCAAAAGATTCCATATATTATTCCATTCTTCTTATATACTGTTACTAGTAGAGGCATACTCTGTGCATACTCTGTTAACCTCTTCTCGTACAGATCACGGATGCTCTCTTCATGAAGCAGATATGCCTCAAAAGCCTTCTTTCCGTATGCCCTAGAAATATTCCTAATTTTTCTCTATCTTGACCAAACCTCAAGTTTAGAGACCACCAATGATCGCTCTTAATCTCTGAACCTCTAAAAACACGCATATCCCTGACTTGTGAAGTCATCTTTTTATTAACAGTTACATACTGATTTAATAATGTCCTCTAGCTGACCAAGTATACTTTTTAATGTCATTTTTCCTAAAAACGATATTTGTTAAATTACGTTTATTTACGTTAGCGATTTATTTCAATCTTATTCCATTTCCGTTAATAGATGACTCCAAAAAGACCAATAACCTTTTTAATAGGTTAGTTACCAACTCTAGCATTAAGATCACCAGGTATAGCTAGATGATCCGTGTTATTGTACATATCTAATTGTTTCTACAACTCATAATAAAATAAATCTGACTCTTCCTCCTTACCATTCTATGTAGGGTATATATATACCTATCACACAAAGAAGCCTTCTATTAATTTTGAGCCTATCAACTATAATTTTTCATTAACAAGAGTAAACCCTTTAATGTGATTTTCCATTTTTGGTCCTATCTATTTCGGAACAAGCTCTCGTGTTCTGGTAAATTCCACTGTACACCATCATATAATCTTGTTTAAGCTCTGTGTCTTTGAGTCTTTTCTTTTTTTAATAATAACTCCAATACTTACTTTTTTTTGTTTCAGACATTTAATTTTTTAACTGGAAACATTTAGTAAGAATAACAGTATAATTTAATAAGTAATAAGTATTTAATAAGTTAAAACAATTCCTTCCTTTATTTGTGAAGGAGAAACGGTAGAAAATCTATTACATTAGGCTAAGACAAAATTTTCGCCAAACCAATGAGTTCTAGAATCAGTTTTTTATAAGAAAATGGGGAAAGAAATTTTTCCAGTAGGACACGTGATACGTAATTCCCTTTGACAAGAATCTCGAAGAGATGTTACATAAAGTTCCCACATGCCTATGTGCCTACAAATTATCTTTCTTTTAAACATATATTTAAACATTGTTAGCAGGAAATTTTAAATTTTACTTTTTAGAAAACATTTCTTGGATCTAATCTCCACGTACTGTTCAACGAATACTCTTTAAGTACTTTCTACAAGGTCCTGTTATTTTGAAACTCCTCTATCTGGAAGTGAAACTTTCGAGAATCTAATCAGATTATCTATCCCTGTGGTCATTATTTGGCATACAATTCAAACGCTCCGACTTCTCCTTTCTGGAGAATTGCTCACTAGGGCTACAATATTCTGGTCACCACCTTCCAAGTTGAAATATTTTGAAAGTAACGAAATGCAAAGTAAATTTTAAGATAGCAAAACCTAATAAAATATGCCTAAAATATAACGGTTAATCTCGTAGGAAAGAAGAAGCAATCCTACACAAGAAGTAAGCTTCGTTTATTCCACTCTAGGTTTTATATTGAAATAAACGAGAGAAATACACCAAGCAAGAACTGGAAACAAAATGTTTTACAGAATGTCAAGCTTATTGCGTAGAAGTAGTTCTGGGTTTTAACAGTTGTATTATTTTGGTAAAAGCAGTATATTCAGCGACACTAAGTTTTCCGCCGTCTTTTGTAAACGTTGGCAGCAGTTGTATCTCTTATTATAATTAAATTAAGTACTGCATATACAAGTACTGCTCATTCTCGCGCGCGCGTGTGTGTGTGTGTGTGTGTATTGATACAGCTACAGAGGGGGTTCTATTAATGAGTCGTAGCCAGTGGTGCGTAATCCCTTCCACTAAATAATAAGGACGATGGTGGATTTGTTTTATAATATTGAAGTACTTTGGAACAGAAGTTGTTCCGTCTCTAAATTAGAGTTTCACATATTTTTGTTCTCATGACGGATAAATAACACTATCAGCTTACAATTCTTGAGACAGCACGTTAAAAAACACACTTTTTATTATAAATAATTTATCCATTTAATTACATCTGCTTGTTTTCTACCAGTGCTAGAACTTGCTGAATAATGTCAGAATAAGTTTAGAACTAAATGCAATATAATGTCAGTTTGATTTTAGAGACAACACTCTTCTTTTTGTTTCTGTAATAAAAGCAGAATTCACAATCAGTTCCTTCAACACTTTGCACAAACACACTTTGCATTAATTAATTCTTGCGTACTTGAACTCTGCTTTCCGTATTCCTAAAACCGGCCATTCCGTTCTACCATGGTTACGGCATGGTTGTTTAAAAAGCACTCAGACCGTATGGTTACTTTCACGTTTGTGAGTAATTGTGTTCCCAGTGTGGAAAATTTCTTTGTAGATGGGCCTGCCTGATGACTTTTATTTAGACAATTTTTATAAATGGAAAACAAATGCATAGTTGCATCAACTAAACGTGTTTGATTTTGTGTAGTTGGCCCACCCTGCGTTTAGTATTATCGGAGAAAAGCACAGCATCGTAACTATTCAATAGCTGACAGGTTAATTTCTGAGATAAAATAATAATATAAAAACTAACTTCATCCAAGAGAAGATGCAATCTTATAGGCACCCCTAGCTTGCTAGTTGTATTCAAATCGCCTCACCAGTATGATAAAACATTTGGTTCCCGCTGAGCAATATTATATATAGACTGCTGCATATATAGAAATTAATACTTTTCTAGTTGTTTCTTTAAATCATCAAACGTATATCAAGTTTAAATCATTTGCTGTAACAAGGAACAATTCCGTATTTAATTTCAACGCTACTCAAGTAGTACAGAAAAGAGAACAGCTGTTCAGAGCCATTTGCACAATTTAAAACATTTCAGACTTTTTATTAGCTCTACTAAAAACCACTATAGGTTCACATTAAACAAAAATGTGTTTGAACCTCTTAATTATAGGGAAATAAACCCACTTAATTATTGTGTTTAATATAATACGTCTAACCCACTCAATACGGCAGAGGATTTATGAAAATTATTTAAGGTGACGTTTTGTAATGTTTACACTAACACTCGGGGCAGAAATAATGTTAATAAATCGCCATAATTAATATTAGTCTAATTTTAATAATAACATAATATTATTTAATAATATAATTAATAATATATATTAATTAATAATATTAATAATTCACGGTTTCTTACCAAAAGTGCTTATGAAACAAATCCAGCTGCAAACACATTGTTTATTTTGAAGGATTACTATTCATACTGAGATACTATTCATATACTATTCATTAGTGTAATTCTCCCAACGACCACACGCGCGCGCACGCGCACACAAACTCATAATCGGAAAACACACCAAAACAATCGACAATGTAAGCATAGTATTCTATTTGGTAGAACTGTAACTAAATAAAAAGAAGGAAAATAACCAAAATTTAACTTGTATTGGTTGGATGGCAAAAATATCTGTGATATGTTCGAAGTGTCAGGCACGTTTACAGTCATTCGATATTTTACACAGCACTTCTTATTCCCTGACTATTCCATTCATCATACAGCATATTTTGCCGTAACGTAAAATTCAACTTCTTCTTCTTCTTCTTCTTCTTCTTCTTCTTCTTCTTATTATTATTATTATTATTATTATTATTATTATTATTATTATTATTATTATTAACAATGAAAACTAACATGTAAAAATGAACGTTAAATTCAGTGTCTTCTACTTCTTTTTATTTCCCAGCAACATGACGCTGCCTTTTCTCCGATCCATCTGTTAATGTCCTGTGCAACCACGACAGGGTTAGCATTTTTGGGGCCAGTTGTTTCTCTCATTTCTTCTCTACATTTAACGTATGTCTGAAGTCTTCCTCAGGACTGTGTATGCATATTCTTTCTCATTGATGTTTATATGGCTAGCGCACGTTTTATTCGTGACATTTGTTTGCTACCGTGCGAACACATTGCAGGTGGTTTGTGATCCGGCGACTGCTGTTCTGCCAACATTTATTTGTCGATACTACACTGCTCTTCACTACCTTTATCAAAAGAGCAGAATGAACAATCACAGTCCTTCAGATTTTAAAAATCAACATTCTCTAAAAATACTACGTATAGGGTGGTCGCGCACAGAATTCTCACACCGGAAGACATTTTTACTTACGTTCTGCGCATGCGCCAGTCATTATTCCAAACACGAAAACATTTAGTGCTTAGCATGTGGTGTCAAGGCAAAATTTTCATTAGTTTCAAAACTAATTTTATACTTCAAAACAAAAACTCTCACTTTACATTTATAGTGACGACAAAATAGCACCCGTCAGTGTAGCCTAGTATTAGAGACCAGAGTTGGGCAAACTAACGTTTACAGGTTAGAAAGTAGTTTTTTTACGTCACATCACTTCCGCTTCTCCAGCGCGGTAATTATTTGCTCGACCATACAGTATTTGTTTCAACGTATCACCCAGATCCGTTTCTGTTTATAGTATATGTACTATGTATGTATCGTTTAGAGTAAGATGTAGTAGCTAGCCTATGCTTAATTAAGTTGATGACCACGGTATTGTTGTTTGGTCTTTTGATAATATGCAGTAAATTCATTCTTGGCTGTAGTTGTCTACTGCGAAAAAACTGGAGTGGAATATTTTACTATTAAGTTTGCTACAATTAAAATAACAGGGCAATGTGTGTGTGTGTGTGTGTGTGCGTGTGCGCGCACGCGCGCGCGCATGCATGTGTTTGTGACAAACGTCATAATGTGTTAATTATGATAAACGTAATATTGAAAAACCAACTTACCCAAAATACGAGGGGAATTGATGTGCAGAGACACTGATGTACTTTTAATTTCATTGTCTAGAAACGGCAAAATTATCAACAATTCCAACAAATAAAATGTTATTATGTTTCTTTAAATACTGCTTTGGTTATTTATGTGGGTTTAAGTAAATCTAACACGGAAGAAACGCAGAAATTTCTACCGCAAGAAATAATGAACAGAAGAACATTGATCGCTGTCTGCTTGTCATTTTGTCCTTCTTAAGGACTGGCTTGATCACGTCTTTGCGTCTTAACATTAGGGACAACTGACAGTTTACTATGAGCGTTAAACGGAAAGTATTCTTCTGAGTGGCATTCTGCCTGTAAATTCCTGCCGCATTTTCTGTAACCGTTAGTACTATTACCAAATGTATTAAACCCCTGTGAATAACTTAAGCATCATAATTAATTCTCAAGGACTAGGTTCTAATAACTGGAATGTTTTCACAAACACGGCCTATTATTGTTCTTCCTGTGCTGGAATCATTAATTCTTTTGA
Source organism: Magicicada septendecula (assembly GCA_034769895.1). Lineage (NCBI taxonomy): Eukaryota > Metazoa > Arthropoda > Insecta > Hemiptera > Cicadidae > Magicicada > Magicicada septendecula. The sequence continues at coordinate 145,459,814 of CM068372.1, forward strand.
AGATAACGAACCTAACTGGTGTTGAAAAGATGACCAGTTCCAAACAACGTTCTGATATTGTTAAACTTGATTTAAGAAGGATTTTGAATTATGACAGTTGCACAGTTTTCAGTGCACCTACTGCAATCAACTGAATCAACAGATTTGGTTACTTATTTCAGACTTATCAAATAAGGAACCTGTTTCCTTTAATGATCATGCTTTTCACAGATGTAAGATTAGTAAACAACATAAATATAAACCACTTAATAGGCTACTACGCCTACTTGCTAATAGAATTAATTCTTCTTCTAATACTTTCTAAGACGTTTGTAATAGTTTCTTCTGTGAAATTGTAATTGAAACACGAATACTTATACGTATGCATGCTAATATTTTGCTTCTTTATTATTGGTGCAGTCTTTTTAACATTGATTAATGTTACTTCAATATACAAATAAATACTGGTCTATTAGTCATGACACTGGACGAGGACAGGCCTAAAAAAACTTTACCAGGTAAGAGTAAGAAATAAATTAACGTTTCTAACAATTGGAAAACATATTTATTAATTAGATGGAATTTCATCGTGTTTTATGGGACGAATGTATTAAGGTTATGAAAAAATCACATTTTTGGGTGGTTCATACTACTGCTCTATATTCTGCTCTAGATATTTTTGTACATAATTTGTGTTTTTTAGAAGTTACCGTTGATTTGTGATAGTGACGTACAAATATTTTATGCGTATATTTATGGTTTCATGCAAATTTTAATTTAATGTTTTTATTTTATTTAAAATGTGCCAGTGAATCGTTAATTTTAATTGTCCATCCACACGAAGAAGATGTAATCATAAGAATGCATTTGTCATGTTCAAAAAAAAATTAAATTAATGGTACTTATATTTGAGGCGAAAATAAATGGAAGTAAAGTGAAAGGTGGTAAGTCACTAACTGATAAAGGTAACTTGACTAACTGTAAAATCAAGTTGTTAAAATAGTGTAATGTAAAAAGTATTTGTAAAAATAATCTTGATGTAGACATAATAAAAATAGCAAATAGTGCAGTTCATTTCCATAAATTGTTAACCAATTCCGACCTACACATGAGAGGTAAGTTCTGACAGAAATCTTGTCTTGGTAGAGAAATACAACAAATAAATTTTTCCTCAAGTCGTTATTCCTATTCACATTACTTACAATTACTATACATTCTATTTATCGTATAAATATTTAGATATCTTTCTAGAACCACCTTATTATGAAAATGTGTTGATGTGAGAATACAAAACCCACAATGAAACAATGAATAGTGTAATTGTGACATTCCTTTCACAATATATCCGCCAATTTATTAATAAATGTACACAAAAGTGTATGTTCATTACATGTTGTTACATTTAGTCTGGAAGATTAGGAACAGTTAATATCTAGCAACAAGTGTTTCGGTAAGATGTAACTGCACGATTGGTGTGGAAAAATAAAATTTTGCCGAGTTACAGTGCTTCAAATTCATGAAGGACTTGCACACTTACTATAAACATGATACTTTTTACATAAATAGTAATAAAGAGTAATTCGACATTGACGTCTTGCAAATAACATATAAATATTGAGTACAACAAAAATCCCGTAGATATACTATTTGTCAAGAAAAGCATACAAATATTCCTTTATTTTTGTCTATTTTTTACGCCTACATTTGGCGAGTTATAGTGATGTGCATATTAGTATACACTCTTCTATCGCTTACAAAATATTGCTTAATTACAGCGTTTAACTTGAAACTATAACATAGATAATAATAATAAATTTGTAATATAGTTTAAATTCGTTCATTCTCTAATTTTTTTACTTTGTCTTTAGTGTACAATGGTTTAATGAAGTTTCTCTATCGCACAAAACAATATAACGCACAGAATCACGTTTCTTTTACCTAACACAAACAATTCCAGAATCGTAGGCTCTACAAGCTGTTGGTTACTTCGCATCACTGATCACTCTTCATCAATACAACCCTCACATGTTTACACAATCATACGCGTCGATTTACAGTTTTCATTTATGCCGGGTATTATACACAGAGTTTCCGCTAGTGTTTGGCATTTATCCTGACATCAGCTCGTGGGAGTGCTACCTGGTGAAGACACCGGCGATTTCTAAAATTCTTTGTAATAAAAAACATGAATAGCTTTCGTACGTAACGATTTGATTTTTTTGGTTTAATGATGACTTAGACAAAAGGCAGAGGACGTCCTCGTCTAGGGTTTGATTTGACAACAACATACCCCTGGCGTTGTGAGTCATCGATTAATCGTCCCCAAAATGTACTGTATTCATAAGTATATCCTGGGCATTAGTTAAGCCACTTTCAGTTTTTCGTTTTTACTCCTTTAGCAGGTCGTCCGTGTAGGTCTTTTACGTATTACAGAAAGCAGGATGTAATTAGATTATTTCTATAACGAAAATATTAATTTTATAAGCTTCCAATAATTTTCAAAAGACATCCGGATTTCCTAGTTGGTATATAGGACATTCCAGGTACCAAAAAATATAACAAACTACTTAATAGTTTAATTCTAAAATACAGTAGAATAAATAAACTCACCATCTCTGAAACAGGCCAAGCAATGTAAGCTTGTATCATTTGCTAAATTTAAGCCGAAATTCATTTACATAATTACATACATACGCCGAAACGTATGCATACATTGCACATGCATTTATACAAACTCGTATTAGCACTGTTTCCGTATAATTACATTACATTTATGTACATATTTATACAGTTACTGTAAATCCAAAGAGACTTACATATACAATACAAACACAGACTGTTTGTGATCGATAGTTTGTATAAGTTTATTATTATAAAATTTTTCTGTTCAGTGAAGACAGTTTAAAGGTAAGCTACAATTTTCATGATCTGTTAACGCATACAAATTCTAACAATTTTAAACAGACGATAAACATTTACACAAAATTTTATATTCATTTCTCTTAAAAATATATTTAAATATTTGTAAAGAGTGGCTTAAAGGTGTGTAAAATTATGTTTGTTAGATCATGTGTACTTCAGTTTAGCGTAGGCCTATATTTTAATGAAATTGTTTAAACATTCTTTCACAATTTCAAATTTCTGTATCTCACAAACGATTTATAACTAATTCACGAATGTGAGTAAATTGTTACATTTGTTATACTGGTTATACAAATATTTCTTATACTCGATTTACAATACCAAACGCGTTTTCAATTGACCGTTTCAATTCATCCAGGTCTTTAGATAACGAAGAAAATAACGTATCGTTAATAATTTCCCATAAAGAAAAATCAATTGATGTCAAATTGTAAGATTATGGAGCCAATCAATTGTTCGTTGATTTGTAATCCCTTAGTTTTCATTTTGCTTAAATATTTATAAGTTCCGATACGAAGTACGCTAGAGCTACAGCCTGTTACCAGATTATTGATTTTCATTAAAAAAGTTGTTCTCTGGTTCTGGTATCATTATTTCCTGCATTATCCGTAAGTAGGCTTTAGATAAAACTGCTATCATATTGAAAATTAGTTCCTGTTACTGTATATTTCAAATTCCTCGCACATAACACCATTGCTTCTGTTGAGTAACTTCATGCCGATTCTAGGCTTACTAGTAAACACAATTATGACGGTAGCCCGTTCATTAAGATTAAAACATGATTTGTAATTTGTCAGTTCATAAAACAGATCGGCAAAAATTTTAATCTGCTTCTCCATGGATCATGAATAACTCGCAGAATTCCATTCGCCTTTCGCAACCATCGGCGAAGAGAGTAAACATGGATACTACGGCTTGATTTAAAAATTTTTCAAAATTGTTTGCAAAGTTCATTAAAGTATATCCAATTCAAAGGATAATCGATTTATATGGAACTTTACAAAATATTTGGCTGCCACAATTGTTTGTTTGAGACAATATAAGCCGATCGTGGCCGGTCAGATTTCTATGTGTCTGGCACGCTTCCTGCCGTTTAAAATTTCATATTTATTCTTGCAACTGCTGCCGAGATGTGTAGTGAGTGGGTGAGTAGCACGGCCTACCAGTTATTTGTAGTCGTTTTGTAGCGATATATGTACAAATTATTTTTTTAAGAGTGTCTAATGTTTGTTTCAAATGCGACTTAGTAAACCTAAAAACGTCAGTGATGTTTCTTGTTCAGTGTGAACAGAGAATAACGGATTACTTGGCCCATTTGTGTAGAAAGATTAACTATGAATTGCAATAAAGTGTTGGACATAACATGCGATTGTTTAAATAAAAATATCTACGTTATTCAACTAAATTCCACTACACTAAATGTTGGTGGGTGTAAAATACTGTATCTATACACGAATATCATTAATACGCGCACACCGAAATTATTACGTACATCTCCTATATATTTTTTCCGTGGTACCATTACTATCGGTTAATTCTCTGAATTAGAAACTTAATAAATTAAATTTTTTTCAAGTAAAAACAAGCAGAAAGAAACTGTCCCCTTTATTTTCTACAAAAAAAAAATTACAACTTTACCGTGTTTACTTGCTGAACTGATACTTGTCATGTTCCGGACGAAGCCTTTCAGTTTATCCACCATTGTCAAGTCATAAACCACGACGACGATATTGGAGACACTAAAAGGCCTCGTCTAGAACATGACAAGTAGCAGTTCAGCAAGGAAACACGACAAAGTTAGAATTACAGAGACTGCTAATTCAAATAACAAGAAGAAACAAAATTAATTTAAAATGCAATTTTAAAAAATTGGATTTAAAATTTGATTTTTTCATTGTCTGAACGTAGTATTGGTAGGAATATAAATGTATTATATCTTAAATAAATGAAAAGTGCTCTACCAATGTAGATGACAATATCGGGTAATATACTGGATTACCATTGAATGTGGAAAAAATACTCGTTGAAACATAACATTTTAAATTGAATTTTAACTAAATTTTAGAACTATTCTCGTGTTCTAGATGGATTCACGTGTAAAGTCTAATTTGAATGGGGTTCGTATAACATACAGCGTTGCTGTATACAGCGCTGGAGCTAAAGTAAATTCACAATTACATGTTGTGTACTTTGTAATATGTACACAGAAGGTAGAGACCAGTAAAATATAAAGAAATCATGAAAACTATTATTATTACAATGCTACAAGTAAATAGGTTTACATTCACTTCGTACTTAGGGTCTGATACACGTATTTCCGCAGGCAACAAATGTGTTCCACGTATTGAATACAAACTTACTTCCTTTGATGTTTTCTTTAACAGACCGTTTTTATAAAAGTACGAGGCTTATCCAGAAAGTAAGTACCGTCTGCGCATATATCCCGCGCATATTGTAGTACGAAGGTCGCGCATGCGTAGTTATTTCCTTCTATTCGACGACGAAGTAGCCAAGCTATATTGTTTGTATACGTTCCGATTTACGTTTACTACACATCGGTAATCATTTTTAAAAAAATCGATCGGCCCGCCAGTTGTGAAATAAGAAGAGTTATTAGGTTTTTGAATGCGAGAAATCTTCGTCCTTATGAAATTCATCGTGAGATTTGTGAAGTTTATTAGTGAAGGTATGGTGAGAAAGTGGGTTAGGGTGTTTAACGATGGAAGAGAAAATGTTCACGACGAGGAGCGTACCGCATACCGGACGTGTAACGACGGCGCTTGTTGATTCATTTCGTTGGGAACAATTAAGTCATCCTCCTTACAGCCCAGATTTGGCTCCTAGCGATTTCCATTTTTTTTGCATCTAAAGAAATGTCTTACCGGCCAGAAGTTTGAAAGTGATGATTAGATAAAGGAAACGTCCAGCAATGGTTGAAGTCGCAGGCGGCCGAATTCTTTGAAGCGGGCATATTAAAATTAGTGCCAAGATACGACAAATGTCTCAACTTGCATGATGGTGACTATGTAGAAACGTAGATTAAGGCATGCAGAATTTTTGAAAAATAAATGAATTTGAAAATAATTTGTATCATTTTTTTAATGCCCAAACGGTACTTACTTTCTGGATCAGGTTAGTAAAAAGTAAAAAAAGAGAAAACGACACCAACAATAACTATAAAAAGTATACTGATTGTTTGTAAAAATCTTATATTTTATTCAGAATCAAAGAATTTAATAACTACTTTGAAAAGTTTATAAAGTCTTTCTGTTTATAACACCAAATAAAGTACTAGATCAATACAAATAGAGTTTACGAGCAAAGTCACTGCTAGTGTCTCATGGTAAATATATCATAAATTAAAAACGTTGTTGTCTTGATAAACATTTTTAAATAAAAAAGACTGTGTACAAATTTAACCTGTTTACATTTATATGTAGCATTAAAGAACATGCTCTTGGGACAGTTACGAGCCTCACGATGTTTCCGCATGGACAGCAATTACAGCGTTCCTAGTGGCCAGCAAGCAAGGCAAGCCTGTTTCTGTAGTTATGAATACGAGTAAAGCGGTTTTCTTATTTCTGTAAATTCTGTAAATAAAAATTTATAAAGGGAACGCTTCTAAAGAGCAGATTGCAGATTATGTTGTCTGCGGATGACTGTAAAAATAAAAAACAACAATAGTTTACTTTCACTGCATATTCACTAACACCCATGGCATTTGTAAAATACGGGTTTTATAGTGTTTATACTGTACCAAAACTAGGCACAAAACCAAACCCATCAAAAAATGTTGCAAAAATAAATTCTGGAAATGAAACATTCCTCCGTATGCCGCTAGTCAATCTACATACTGACAAAATTTAACTTGTGTTAATTATTAGTTTTTTTTTTGTGTAACGTGTTAATCGCTTATTTCTATGTAAATCAATGTAGGCAACATTAAAGTCAGATTGAACACAATTAATTTCCAATTTTGGTATGATACACGATTGGTTAATCTCATTTTATATTTATAAAATTTACTAAGAGAGTTATCTTAGATCACTGTTGTTTCATTTTGTTTGCTCCTATTGGTTTTGGTCCTAATAATAAAAATGTTAGTTCACAAACTTGTGTTCATTATAATCCAATACCTGCTGTTTCTTGAGGTGTCATTTTTCAATGCACATCTCACCTAATAGTACGAGGAATCCACGCATCTCGACACCGTAAACTTTACGAAGTTATAGTAATGTTTTGAACAGTAGTCAATGTACTAAAGTGCGATGGAACCGGCATTACGTCGGTGCAGTTATTAAAGAACGAGTGATTTAAATAAAAGACTGTATTAATGAAGCTACAAGAGTCATAACTACGTAGAACTTCTAGACAGCTACGAGGGACAAGAAAGAAGAGGAGAGGAACTAGACATCTACGAAAGGACGCAGGGACAGCCTATGCAGCTACATCCAGCCGTTTATTATCAAGACTAGAGGTCCACGTCAGAACTCAGCATCCAGGGGACGGAGCGAGGAATTCAACGACGTAGAGACAAGAGGAGCTGATACCGAAGAGGATCAACAAACTCGAGAGTCCAGATGACGGTAACAACCAATTTGAATGGGTGCAGGAAAAATGCAGGTGAACTCGAACATTTATTTAATATTATAAATGACCCTGAAGTCTATCACCAAAAGCTCTAGTTTCCATATCAAAGTTTAAAGAACATTAATATATTTTTTTAATTGGAACAATGAATAAATAATTGTTAGAAATATAAATGAGAATAGAGAATATCATAATCAGTAATCTCATAATTGAATGGTCAAGAAAGAACCATAGTTTATTATATTTTGTAATTAATTATATGAATAATTTTTTAATATGAGATTTACGTAATGGTTAATTAATTGAGACATTAAAATTAGAAAACTAACGTAAAGAAGATTCTCTATTAATATTTTAATTAATATTTGTATTAATTAAAAGTTTCATTTACGTGGTATACATGGAAAACCACACTTGTAAAGACTAGATCAATATTTAAATGTTATACGTATTAATTACGTTTCCTATTATATTTATATGTGTTATATGTATATGTCTGTGTACTATTTCAGGTCATATATAATGTATGTGTGTATATACTGTGTCTTAGAAGTATAAGAAATCAGAGTTAAACACATTATGAGTATATTATATTCGGGTTGAATATAAGGGTTTATATAACAAGAAACCCACATTAAACAATTTTAAATAACATGACAATTTGCAATTTTTGAATAAATCAAATGAATATGCTTTTCTTGAAACAGTCGTACTAATTTCACAACCAGAACTCAATCCTCTGTACTCTTTACTTGTAAATTAAAACTTATAACGATATTCACGTGCTTATCCACACTCAATCAACGACCAAAGCCTGCGACCCAGCCGGGGAACATCAAGGTAAATACTGCTGAAGAAGAGTATACCTCCGAGACGTGGGTAAGTGCGCGCGTACGAGTAATAGCGTATGTGTAAAAAGTAAGTGTATAAAAATAACGTTGTAATATATATATATTCTATACAGAAAAAATATATTCAAACTCTATACAAAAATAAATTAATATAGTTTATAGTTTAATTTAAACTTTAAATTATATAAAGAAAGTGTTCACTTTTAAGAAGCAACATAAACGCATTCGTGCTAACGGTATGTCATTTGCTTCGCTGCTTGCTCACCACTAGGAGGCTAGTATCCCTGTAGTATGTCATCGAATGCTTTTTACTAGACATTCATAGGTAGATCTTGGAGAGGAGAATTGAAGTGAATAGGAAAACCTATTTAGTATTTGTGGATCTCGAGAAGGCGTTCGACAATGTTGATTGGAAGCTGTTGTTTCAAACTACGTGGAAGTCAGGACTTGACTGGAAAGTTAGAAGGGTAATCTTCAATATTTATAGGTTGCAAAGTACTGAAATAGACATAAATGGATGTAAAAAGGAAGCAATAATAAGAAGAGGGGTAAGACAAGGTTGCCCACTGTCACCGTGCATGTTTAATTTGTTTATAGAAGATGTAACTCAGATGAAAAGGAGTTCTAGGGGAATTAAAATAAATGGGAAACAGATACACAGTATTAGCTTCGCAGATGATATTGTACTGATGGCTGATTCAGAAAAGGATATGACCCGAATGTTAGGTACGTTTAACAAAATTCTTCACGCTTGGAGATTGAGGATAAATGTTAAGAAAACTAAAATAATGGTTGTAAGTAAAAAAAGAAAAGACATTAAATCAACCATTATGTTGAACAACACAATATTGGAGCACGTTACTGAATTTTGTTACCTGGGTAGCATAGTTACAAGTGGGAATAAGTGTCTGGCAGAGATTAAGAGGAGAGTAGCTCTGGCAAAACAAGCATTCCAGAGCAAAAGGAACTTATTAACAAGCAACCATATTAGTATTGAAACAAGGAAAAAGTTTGTTAAGGTATTTGTATGCAGTGTTTTAACTTACGGGTGTGAATCGTGGACCTTAGGGAAGGTGGAGAGTGACAGACTTCAGGCAATGGAGATGTGGATTTGGCGGAGAATGACAAAAATATTTGGACAGAAAGGAAGACGAATGAACAGATCTTAGAAGAAATAAATGAGAATAGAACACTGTTTAGGAGTATAGAGGTGAGGAAGATTAAGTTGATAGGGCATGTGATCAGATATAGTGCTTTTTTAACTAACATCTTTGAGGGCAAAGTAGTGGGGAAGAAGCCCAAAGGAAGACCAAGAACTGCATACTTCCGCAGCACAATGAGTGTCGTGAATAGTGGGTCCTATGAAGAAATGAAGAATATCGCAAGGGATAGAGTGACGTGGCTACAGCGACAAGGCATTGCCTTTAGCAGTTAATAATAATTCATAGGTATTTGAAGTCTATATAATTTATTATACTTGTTGAGTTTGTGATTTTACCTTCATTGTGAAATCTGCCTTAGAGCTATAGGTTGAAAACCTTTTAAGCAACAATTTTTATAAATACTAGTTTCGACGTTCACAGACTTCAGAAGTGACTGTTGCTCTGTGTTTCCCTCTCTGTTCCTCTATGTGCTCTCTGTCGTTCTCTGAATAATGAATTGCATTTGTATGTAGTTCCTGTCAGCATCACTAGATGGCACCATGCCCTTTGTCAGCTAAGCTAGTATCTTAAGTTAAAATGCAATTTCATATTTACTACCTTTCCCCTACTGTTTCTCTTCAACATAATCAGAGAACATTGGAAGGTTACATCGTACGTCATATTTCTAGTATGATCCTAGTACTTTTGGTCTTAGTATAATTTAAAGAAGCCATTTCAGAGACCTAATAATAATTAAATACTGCCTCCTACCTATTCAAGACGCGTGATCCATATAAGGTAAGCATGGAAATGAATGCAATCACTGTAGTATCCATGTTTCTCTTAACTCCTTTCGCCACAGCTTTCTACTTAAAGTTCATGTTAAGATATAGTTTTTATAGGTGTACTTAAAATTATACTGTTACGATAAGTACATAACGCTCTCGAAACTCGAGACCGTCACTCTACACGCTTCTCGGCTGTCTCATGATTGTAGGTGACTACTTTACTAAGTGGGTGGAAGCCTACGCAATTCCAAATCAGGAGGTTACCACTGTGGCAAAGCAGTTAGTTCACAACTTCTGTTGTCGCTATAGAGTCCCTATGGAAATCCATAAGGATCAAGGGAGAAATTTCGAATCAGGAGTGTTTAAAGAATTATGCCGTCTACTAGGAATTGGAAAGACTAGGACAAGGTCTCTGCATCCTCAGTCGGACAGGATGGTAGAGAGATTCAATAGGACACTGGAGCAGCATCTTTCGAAGGTTGTTGACGAGACCCAAAAAGACTGGGACCAACGTATACCACTATTCCTCATGGCGTATAGATTATCAGTACACGACACAACCGGCATGACTCCAGCAAAATTGGTGTTTGGGCGGGAGTTTCGTCTTCCTGGGGACTTGATGTTCGGATCACCTGAGACTCAGTCCCAAGAGCCACAGAACTATTCCTCGCAATTAGAAAACCAACTGCGAAAAACGAATCGCTTGATAAGAGGACGGCTGAAGATTGCCAGTGATAAAATGAGAACTCGGTATGACATTCGCAGCAATAGTGTGGGTTTCCAAGAAGGAGATCAGGCCTGGTTGTTCAACCCAAAGCGCCGTCGTGGTCGCTCACCTAAGTTGCAAACTAACTGGGAAGGACCCTATACTGTGAAAAAAAGAATCAACGATGTTGTTTATCGGATTCAACAGAAAGAACAGCGAAAGTTGAAGGTCGTCCACCTAGATCGCCTAGCTAAGTATTACTTCAGAGACGGTTCGCCAGTTCGGGACGAATAGGCTTAAGAAGTGGCAGTGTTACGACATCACAGAACAATCTACGTGTTTATCGAATGTTCCAGAGTGATCCGGAATGTAACGTGTGTGGTGTACATGCTTGTTGACGAATTTTCTAGATTGTGCCAGACTTCAGTAGGGCGCACGGACTGTGTCAAGTACGAATCATTTACGGCTTCTTCCGTCAATGTCTCAAAACACACACACACACACAGAATTTTAAAAATAATTATACAGTGTTTAGTTGTATATCAGAATATTTGTAAATTCTGACAGTCTTTAACAGTTTACAAAACCCAGTGGAAAATCTTAGCTATGAATTTACTGCCTTTTTTAACGTTTAATTTCAGAACCGTTGACGTTGATTCTACTCAACCTAATTCACTCCATACAAGAGTGACAAATGTTTCCAACTCTTATTTCGCCTATTGAGTATGGTTTATTTGAGTAGAAACACTTACAGACTTGTGTCACTCCTTGTTGGCTTCCAGACCATAAAATAACTTAATAGGTAGGACTCATTTTGCACATGTCCAATATAACTTCTATATTAAATAATAAACATTAATATTTCAGACTAGAAATTGAAAGAAGTTAATTATTACTTTCAGAGAATGATTATTTACGAGTATTATTAAAATTTAAAAAATAGTTTTACACTGTTATATATTGTTACGACATTACAGAACAATCTTCGTGTTTATAGAATGTTCCAGAGTGATCCAGAATGTAACATGTGTGGCGTACCTGCTTGCTGACGCATTTTCTAGACTGTGCCAGACTTCGCTCAGGCACACGGACTGTGTCAAGGCCGCAAGTAATTACGTCGTAACTATACTGGCTCTATCGCGCATTATGGAATAATCTAGTAATTTGGGGCGGTATAAATACCAGTACTCAACGACGTTCAGTTCAGTATTAATGCGTTATATTGACAGTGCGCGTTCAAGTGGTTATTAGTTAAGAGTGGTGTTTTATAATCGGACGGTATAATTGTAATACAATTGTGTTGTTAATTACGAACTGTTTAACTGTAAAAATTAAAGGTGTGATTAGTGACTTAATTGGTGTCTTGTAATTTGTTTTCACTGTACCTACGACGCTCTAGTAGATCGTCGTAACATATTCAATATTATGTACCACACTTCCTCAATTAGTACGGTTTCTCCTTTTTATTTTGTACACGTTTACCCATTTCCTCCCATAATCCCGCCTAACAATACGCACACAACGTTGGATATCCTTTTTGTTCCAAAAACAAGAAAATAAACAATTCTCAGTAGGCTTGGACATGCGTGTCGGAGAAAACTATGTTTTATGAACCAATTCCATCTTGAGTTTTGATTTGCATCTATTATAAACTGTCTGCTACTTTGTGTAAAAACGAACACATGAATAAATCAAGCGCGCGCGCTCACACACACACACACACACACACAAGGCGTAACCTAAATAACTATTACACCGGCGTGCAACCCTATGAACATATGTAAAAAATAAAATTGCATCTTAGAAATTAAATTCTTCCTAAAATAGCCTTAACAATATTTAGTATATGATTCAAAATGATCGGTTAAACCTTTTGGTACATAGGAATTATTATTGACAAAAACAAAGGGTGATACGAATTGATGACCTGTGAATGGGATGCGGTGGTTCATCTGGTATGATTATTCTATACACCTACGTCATCTTCATAAAAGAACTCGATATATAGCATAAATATAGTATCCAAATATGTTTCTTGCACTGCGTAGATCATAACTTGAATTTTGTCTCCTGAAGTGTCCATAGACTAAATCATAAACTTTTTAGATTTTTAAAAATGTTGACATTTTTGCTACAAAAAGTCACCGTTTCGCCTCCTAACCAAAGTCCTACAGGTTCCAAGTTGTTACATGTAGTATGTTCTACAATATACATTTACTTCGTTACACAGATGCCTACGTCCTTGCTAACTAACAGTCTATGTCACCAAATGTTTCAAAGGCAATTATATAGTCATACTCCGGTAACGTGACCATTACGTGATAAACTCACGTGTCATCAAGGACTTTATTAACATCGTTATTAAGTCACTGCACACAAACACACGCGTACACACCCTCGCGTGATTTTTAAAATTGATTACAAAATAGATATAAGCCATACTATACTTACATTTTAGACTGTATTCCACAGATTTTGTTTGTACCTGCATATGCATAAAGTTATTTTTAAAATTTCATATTTCTCTCTGAGTAGATGTTCCCTTTGATAAAATCTTCTTCTTAATTCTACTTAATTGCAGTAACATTTTCCTTATATGAAGGGTGTTTGGCTTAGGCGTGACAAAAATAAGACGGGGGTTGAAATGTCAAGTCTGTTAGTTCAGACAGCAGGAGATTTTCATGTTAGGGGAAAGTTTTTTTACGTATGGAATGATTCACTGATTGTGTGTGTGTAGTGACATGGGCGCATAAGGAGGGAGACTGCTCGTACGTGTGTGTAATACAACATAAAGCGAGGAAATGTTTTTGACGTGCAGAAATAAACTTCAAGACTACTTCTAATGATGAATGAATAATGGTTCAATCCTAAACCTGTGTCACACAGGCTGTGTGGGCGATGAATGTTACGGAAACTACCCCGACTGGCAGACAGAAAGAGCTTAATGTGATAACACGGAATTTTAAAACTTAATTTTTTGGTAACTAACATTTTTGAATATTGTTACGACGGTCTACTTGATCGTCGTAGGTACAGTGGAAAACAAAATGCAAGACACCAAATTAAGTCACTATTACCAGTTTAATTGTTCACAGTTAAACAGTTCGTAATTAACAACATAGTCTCCTACAACAAATAAAATAAAAATTGTTTACACGCAATAGAATGTCAACTAATATTGAAACACAATTGTATTACAATATACCGTCCGATTATAAAACACCACTCTTAACTAATAACCACTTGAACGCACACAGTAATATCGCCCGATAATCACTTGTAATCGCCCGACAATAAACTGACCTGAACGTCGTTGAGTACTGGTATTTATACCCACCCAAATTACTAGATTATTCCATACTGCGCGTTAGCGTCAGTGTGTATGACATAATTAATTGCGGCCTTGACACAGTTCGCCCGGCTTCTGCCACAGTGTAGTAAATGCGTCGAGAGTCACGTACGCCACCGCATTACATTCCGGATCCCTCTGGAACGTTCGATAAACACGTAGATTGTTCTGTGATGTCGTAACACTGCCCCTCCCTAAGCCTGTTCGTCCCGAACTAGCAAATCATCTCTGAAGTAGCAATTACTCAGCCAGGCGATCTAGGTGTACGACCTTGAACTTTCGCTGTCCTTCCTGTTGAATTGTTTAAACAAGATCGTTGATTCTTTTTTTCACAGTTTAGAGTCCTTCCCAGTTATACTGAAGCGTAGGTGAGCGACCACGATGACGCTTTGGGTTGAACAACCAGACCTGATCTCATTCTTGGTAACCCACACTATTGCTGCGAATGTCATACCGAGTTTTCACTTTATCACTGGAAATCTTCAGCCGTCCTGTTACCAAGCGATTCATTTCTCGTAGTTAGTTTTCTAATTGCGAGGAATAGTTCTGTGGCTCTAGGGACTGAGTTTCAGGTGATCCGAACATTAAGTCCCCCCAGTCGCCAGGAAGACGAATATCCCGCCCAAACACCAATTTTGCTGGAGTCATTCCGGTTGTGTTGTGTACTGATGATGTATACGCCATGAGAAATAGTGGTATGGTCCCAGTCTGTTTTGTTCCCGTCAACAACCTTCGAAAGATGTTGCTCAAGTGTCCTATTGAATCTCTCAACCATCCCGTCCGACTGAGGATGCAGAGGCGTTGTCCTAATCTTTCGAATTCCGAGTAGACGGCATAATTCTTTTAATACTCCTGATTCGAAATTTCTCCCTTGATCCGTATGGATTTCAATAGGGGCTCTATAACGGCAACAGAAGTTGTGAAGTAACTGCTTTGCCACAGTGGTAACCTCCTGATTTGGAATTGTGTAGGCTTCCACCCACTTAGTAATGTAGTCGCCTACAACCATGATGTACCGGTTTCCATCGTCAGTAACTGGGAATGGTCCAGCAATGTCTATGGCAATTCTCTCGAAAGGCAGTCCAACGTTATACAGTCTCATTTATCCCCTGCTTCTGGTTTGTAGGCCCTTGCTTGCAGCACATATTTTACAAGTCCAAACCCATTCCTTTACGTCGTGGCGAAGAAAAAGCCAACAGAATCGCTTCCGTATTTTGTCAAGGGTTTTTTTAACGCCAAGATGGCCTCCAGATGTCCCATCAGGCATCTTCTTCAAAACAGACCGCACTTTACTTCGGGGAACTATCAACTGCATGACCACGTCTCGTCCATCTGCACTTTCCCAAGCCCCTTTCAGCAATCCGTTTTCTAAGGTAAGAGGTTTCCATTGTGCCCAGTAGCCCTTCAGCATTTCGGAACCATGGCAGATATCTTTCCAATCCGGGCGGTGACCTTCCTCTTTTGCTATCAAGATCGGTCCAATGTCTTCATCAGTCATCTGTTCTTGTCGACAGTCTTGTGTTGTCTAGCCGTCTGCCAGGAAATCTACAGTGATGGCTTGAACATGTTCGCTTGAGTTTTGTTCTTCCTTTCTGTGGCAATGTCGGCAGTTTTCCGGCACGGTCTTCGTGATAAACCATCTGCATTACCATGCCCCCTGCCGATGTTGTACCTTGCAGACGTTCGAGCCACCTTGCCAACTGTCCTTCCGGATTTTTGAATCTCAAGAGGCATGGTCGGTACGTAGTGAAAACTCTCTCCCATTGAGGTATTTATGGAAGTGATCCGAAGCTCTGACAATTGCCAACAACTCTCTCCTTGTAACACAATAATATCTCTCCGGTTTAGAATGCGTCTTGCTGTAATACGCTATTACTAGTTCTTCACCGATCTGCACTTGTGACAAAACTGCTCCTAGACTAGTCTGTGTTTGCGTCTGTGTCTACGATGTACTTCCCTTCGGAATCTGGAAAAGCGAGAATTGGCTGCAAACATAATGCAATCTTCAAAGTCCTAAATGCTTGGTCACACTCTCTCGACCACTTGAAGTTTCGTTTATTTTCCGTTAGCTCATGTAGTGGTTTAGCATTAGTAGCGAAGCCTTCCACAAAACGTCGGTAATATGAGCATAACCCCAGGAAACTCCGAACTTCGTGTTTACCCTTTGGCACTGACCAGTCTCTTATGGCGTCTACTTTATTAGGATCCATGCTAACACCCGCTACCGAAACCAGGTGGCCCAGATACTGTACTTCTTTTGGAATAGAGAACACTTCTTCGGGCTCAGCTTTAGTTGGGCACCGTGAATTCTAGTTAGAACCTCCTTAAGGTTTTCCAAATGATTTTTAAAAGTCACCAAAATACAAGACACCAAATTAAGTCACTAATTACCAGCTTTATTTGTCACAGTTAAACAGTTCGTAATTAACAACAGAGTCTCCTACAACAAATAAAATAAAAATTGTTCACACGCAATAGAATGTCAACTAATATTAAAACACAATTGTATTACAATATACCGCCCGATTATAAAACACCGCACTTCACTAATAAGCACTTGAACGTACACAGTAATATCGCCCAATAGTCACTTGTAATCCCCCGACAATAAACTGAACTGAACGTCGTTGGGTACTGGTATTTATACTCACCCAAATTACTAGATTATTCCATACTTCGCGTTAGCGTCAGTGTGTATGACATCATTAATTGCGACCGGCTTCTGGCGACAGTCTACACAGTCTAGCAAATGCGTCGAGAGTCACGTACGCCATCGCATTACATTCCGGATCCCTCTCTAACGTTCAATAAACACGTAGATTGTTCTGTGATGTCGTAACAATAATATTTAATTTTTTTCCTTAATTTTTGTAGTTTCTGATTGACGTCCACTTTTATATTTTACGTTTTACCTTTGTTTTTATGGATACCTTAAGTGTTTTAGTAAAATTGGGTTAATCGTTTTTGTAGACTCTGAAGATGATTAGAGATTAGTAGTATGATTAATCATACTAATGATTAATCATAGTAGTCACGGAAACATTACTTTTAAATTTAGTAATGATAATTTGCCAACCGAACAATATGTGGTTTAACTGACGTTAGTGGCCCTAATCTTTAAAATTTATTATTCAAAGTACCTTAAGTTTTCCAACAAAACTTTCAAACCCATCTTACTTCTCTTTCATAAATCCGTATTCAATGAGAAAATCAAAGTAAAAGCATTTAAAGGAGTTTTTACGTATTAGGCACAAGAAAATCACAGTGAGTTTTCTATTGAAGGAGAAGGTATCACGTTGATGTGAATGTCATCGTCGGTTAACCGACGTTTGTGACTCTTACAACTAGAGCCACTGTGCCAAATACTTCGACATAGAGATACCTAAGAAATGTACGTAATCGAAACACTTATTTAGAAGCCCTAGCTTCAACTCGAGCTGAGACAAAAGTATTTAAGAGCAGGCCTAAAGTCTAAACTGCCTTTTTACTGTACACAACTACTCTTGAGTTACAAATCTAACTCTGGGTTATTGGTTATCGCCAGTTCAATAAAGGTTTTGCTTGCTTTTGTATGCGCACACATATCTGTTCCTCTAATGATGTCAGCCAGCATGATATTTTGCTATCTACCGTCTCTCAAACTTACAGTGATTCATCTGAACAAACTATTCAATCAATTAAATGTATTAACTAATTAAACGAGAGGAGATACTTCTCAGGTTCAATTGGGACAATTGGCACTAACCGGTATGAGGTATGTCTTACGATAACGTTTGAATGTATCAACCGATTTTCATAAAACGTGGTGGTTCACGTGTCCATATTTTTACCATACTTATTTCTATTTTTTTTTTTTTTTTAGTAAACTCCCAAAATATAGTGGGGAAGAGACACAAATGAGAAGAGGTCAAAATTTGGGAAAAACGTAAAAATTGTGTGAGGTATCAAATTAAAGAAGATTTTTAACCAAAATCTAAATATAGTATTCAGTTTTAAAAATTCAAAATGTTCGGACGACGGGGCACGAAAAGTAGATCAGAACGCTGATAAAATAACAAAGATCGTGTGGAGTATCAAATTAAAGAGAAAGTTAACCAAAATCTAAATATAGTATTCAGTTTTAAAAATTCAAAATGTTCGGACGACGGGGCACTAAAAGTAGGTCAGAACGTTGATAAAATAACAAAGATCGTGTGGAGTATCAAATTAAAGAGAAAGTTAACCAAAATCTAAATATAGTATTCAGTTTTAAAAATTCAAAATGTTCGGACGACGGGGCACAAAAAGTAGGTCAGAACGTTGATAAAATAACAAAGATCGTGTGGAGTATCAAATTAAAGAGGAAGTTAACCAAAATCTAAATATAGTATTCAATTTTAGAAATTTCAAAATAGTATACAATGACGCAAAAAAGATAATAAAATTTTGAAAAAATTTTAAAATCCCACTAGATGTCAGACTAAAAGGCTGAAAGCATTTAAACTCGAATCCGATTGAAACTCTTAATATAGAAGTCTTTTAACTTTAGGGTCACCATGAGCCAAAAACTCATGTACCATCCTCTTAGACTCTTGCTTTCCGTCGTAAACCGATTCCAAGCCCTGACTCTCCGTAATGAACAAAATTACCGTTTGATGTTACAATTTGGTGCTGAAGAGTCCAGGCCAATCTTGGTTACTTCATTTACACATGGGTATAACGGTCTTGCTAGACAAATCAAATATACGTACTTAAGGAATTCATTTGGGCTCCTTCATTTATCCACTTCTTGTACAGTGCGGTAGCGTCGGCCATAAAATCGGTAAAATATCTCCGGTAACTTTGGTAATACATTCGGCGGGAAGAAACTGATTTTATGTGCGCATTTTTTTTCGATGCACATATATGTATATATCTGTCTGTATATTAACTCCCCCTCTTCTCCGAATAATTCTACCAGCATTCATGGCCATTGCTGAGTAAAAGAAATACTAGAAATTACTGAAAAACTAGAAATATAGAAACACACAAAAACGCATTGAAACAACATCGTAAAGGGACAGACGCAATTTAAATCACACATATTATTTGAAAATATTACACCACACACACACACACACACACACACACACACACACACACACACACACACACACACACACACACACACACACACACACACAACATCGATCTTTTGAAGGACAGCGCCGTCACCAAAAACAGGACGGACAGCTTTCCTAGCGGCAGCCTCTGATGAAGCTCCAACGGAACGAAAACTGGTTTAGGCTGTCAGGTAAAAGTTTATCATTTTTACCAATAAAAAATTAGTTATCCGAGTCGGTAGTGTTGTATTATAATTAACGAATAAAAGAAATATATCCAGAGAATAATTTCTATAATGTTGACGATCTTCCAAAAAATTGTTTAAAACTTTACAGAAGAAATTGAAAATTTACCACTGTTGAAGTCTCTGATAAGGACAATCGTAATAATTCCAAATCTGCTATTCAGAAAATCGCTTTGTTCTCGTGTGTACGCGTGTGTGTTTGTACGTGTTGTACGAGTCTTTGAGAGTTAATGAGAAAAAGAAGGAGCGTTCCGTTGATGATAGCGTTCAGTCGCCGATGTACTAGTTTCTAGACACCGCAATTGTAACAACAGTGTGCACAGTCCGTTCATAAAACACAATCAACGGTTTGCTTTTGTACTGTAAGTAATGCGGTAGCCGCTTAAATGTCGTCCCGAGGAAACAACGAGTCGATAGCGGTCCGTTATTGCACCTCTAACTGCGATCATCAGTTGGCAATAACAGTACAAACACGCTCTACTTCCATATTGGTACATTACTCGATTGTGTGTTTTGTGGCTGTATATCGTAGACAGAACACACCGTTAACAACTATTTTTCAGTTTTTTTTTATATAAAAGCATCTCTTGGTTTCATGCGTTTTGGTTTAGGCGGTTTTGAATTGACACGTATAATTATTTTACAGCTTTCCTTGATTTAGCGCAAATTAACGCGGTCAAAAGTATGGTAGTTCCCGCCGCCGCGTGATTATAGAATATTCTGTACCATTATCGGGCCGTGATATAATATAACTTGTTTAAGGATTATGTATAATATAACTTTGCTGTACAGTTTCTTCTTTAGGATTATTATTGCAACGATATAGTTAGTTATAATTTAAATTTGTTGCATTTACGTTTATGTACGGAGCTTGTGCATAGATCTTATTGCTCTGCACTAGTAGTGCAGACAAGTCTGGTATTGAATGAGCGATACACGAAAGGAAAACAATCGTTTTTGACACAAAGTTGGAGGTGATAAAAAACATGAAAATAACATCCAAAACTTACTGGATCGGAAATTTAGCACTCAGAGAATCCATAGTTAGTGGATTAATTAAAAATAAGAACTCATTTCTTGTTGTCAGCGAAATTTATCTTCAGGCACCACACATGTATATACTATCACTATTAATAATTACACTTAAAAACCATTAAAAGTTTTAGATTTTCTTAAAAACTTAATCTAAGTTGCATTGCTTTTGTCTTTTGTGAAAGAGTGTTAAGTTTGTACGAGTTTCTACATTATAGATACTCTGCTGAAGGTACCGACTTTTCACAGCAAGTAACGGATAGTCTGAAAATTTTAAAAAATCGGTTACACTCAAAACATTAATTCAAAGCAACGCGGACCAAATTCTGCTACTATACTACAGCATAAAAATGCCATTTTTTCCAAGCTGTATCCACAACTACCAGTTTAGTGTGACGTGCTATCTGAGAACAGTTTGACAAAACTATAGCGTCCTTCATATGGATGGACCTTTGGGAAACCCAGAAAAATGTTAAAGAGTGTATGCTGTCTGAAGTGTAGCACAAACTCTATAAAGACAATGAACAAGATCGAACTTCGTTCGAAGAGATTTGAATCGAAGTCAATAAGACTGTTATAAAACTGGCCAGAATCATAGAACTATATACAAAAAGGGAACCTTTCATCGAAATTGCTGACAAACAAGTTTTAGAAAGTGAAGACGTGTTAGGATTAGTCGAGTTGGCAAAGTACACCTAGACAGCAGCGTTCAACGTGATGTAGCGTCAACATCCTCAGCTCGGGTTGACAGGGAATTCAACGTTCTCAGCCAAAGATAACCACAAAACGATTGTGTTGGATGCAGGCTACATTGAACAATTTTGTGATTATGTTACCCCAAACTTAACATTAGTCGTGAAAGAAGTTTAAAAGTTGTGAGTGCACTCATATGATATAAAACTATACAAAATGATTCTCAGCTATTACAAAACAACCAGCAAACAGATTAAATTCACAGATTAATTGTTCACGTTTTATTACTTTTCTAGTGTATTTTTATTTTCAGAAATGTACGTAACAATTTTTACATATTCAGTACAGAACTGACACTGCCACAGCCTGTGCAGAGATAAAGCACGTATAGTACTATTAATTTATTTAAAATGTTAAAGTATAAGTAATTAACATTTCAATAATAATTTATTCAACTTTGTTTTAACTATAGCATTTAAAAGTCAAAGTAGCAACTTCAAAGTATTCTTGGCTCAGCCGTGTAACCAATTTTTGGTTACAATTATTCTTTACTGTAACATACTCTTATGGGGAAACTGGCCTTGACTGCGCGATTTTCATTACGTGCCAGTTTTCTACAACGGATTCCCCCACGTAAATCAAGAGTTGCCTGAATGTGCGGCTACAACGCCCTTCGTGCACTGTGTAACATCGGGGAAACCAGAAACAGGTTAATGAAGTAAGCTGACTGGAGCTCTATAAAGACAATGAACAACATCGAACATCGCTCGAAGAAATGTGAAACAAAGTTAATAATAAAGTTATAAAACTGCCTATAATTATAGAACTAAACACAAAACGGGAACATAGCACAGAACTCGCTGATAAACCTATTCTGTTACTTTGTAATGCACCTGACACCTGTTTACGTTTGTGTGTTCGTGTACACCTGCCTGACGTTTGTGTGTTTGGTGCGATAACAACTCAATACTTTTTGATAGACTAAAAGGAATAACAATCACATTCTTAAATGTGACATCTAAGAGACCTACAGGAAATATTTTTTCACCGCCACCTGTTACGAGAGATCTGAAACTCCACTATAGAATTTAGAATGCCCAATTAACTTCCCTAACTGACAATGAGAGATACACATAATGATTGCGTAAGCGCTGAGTCTTCCGTGACATAGACTCGAACCACGTCACCCTACTTTGGTAGGTTTTGAACAGACTGCTGAGCCACCCGGTTCCCATAATTTATTGTTTCGGTTTGTACCGTTATAGCCGAGGAATAGGTTACTTAACACGATTTCACACCACTTAAAGTACACAAGTGTTGGAGTACTTTTATTAAAAATTTCAATCTCTGCAAAACGCAAACGTATAAATATTCATGAACAGTATTTACTTTCCCCATTAGTCTACTCGTGTGCTTAAGGGGTAATTCGAGATAATTAAAAGTTCTTATCTTGTGTTAATATTGTTAGTTTTTCTAGGGTGGATTTCAACATTACCTTAACATTGACTATGTTTACAACGTCTAATCGGTAACGCCCTTATCGTTACATAAGCAAACACATGCATTAAGAAACTTACTGTAAACAAGTTTTGTAAAATCTTTTTTTTTCTACGAATCTTTCTTAAACATTTCGTATTTCATTAAAAATATATTCAGTTGTAGAGGACCTCAAATGAAATCGTCGCTGTATTAAATTTTATTAACATTTGACTCACTGGAAGGGGAAGGAGAAAAGAACTTGACGGAGTTTGACAGCAGACTAAAGCAAATATCAGAGGGGTTGAAATGTCAATCTCAGGGTTGTTTGTTCTCAAATCAAGATTCAAAAATGATTCATGGGCTGAGAAACTTTTTTTCAATTGTACGATTCTAACTGTAAACGGGGAAATGTTAATACAGTAAAGCAGGCTGACAAAATGCGGAAAACCTCTAACGGATTTAGAACGAATTTAATGATGAATCAGTACAAAAAAACTAATAAAATAACTTACTATGACTTCTTAATAACAGTTTATTTTACAAATCATCAATATAAACAAGCCTTAACTTTAAACTTTTCTATAAAATAATAATAATTTTATTTCTAATTCAAAATAATGGATAATAATCGTAAATTATTTTATAGCCTCGTAAAATGTTTTAAAACTATTGAATCATGTGTGAGATCTACGACTTCCCTTTATATTATCGTGCATTTGACAGGACACTCTAAATTATTTGTTGCGACTTCAGCTGAGAGAAAATCTAAAACGTTTTAAAATAAAGATATTTATCTTAGAAATTTGATAATATAAGGAAGCAAAACCTTGGTGGAGACGCAAGTCCGACTTTTGCAAGGTGACTGTCGTATTAACATATTGCATTGTTTCAGAAAGCAGAGTACCGTGACCGATTATACGAGGTCTTTGTAGGTAAGAGATATGAAACTTCTTTCAAAGTAAAAGGCAGGATACAGTGGATCACCGAACGAAGCTGAACAGCAAAATTAGTTGAACACTTTACAAGCACAGTTCCACACTGATACAAGGAAAAGCCTGAAGGAATCGTCTTTTCTTATGTCTTTAATTAGTGTTCACTATTAAATATCAGAGTATGACCTTCCTGACAGAAAAAGAGGTGTAGAGCAACCTGGGGGAAGTTCGGAAACGGAGAATTATTGCTACCCATGGAACGGAAGACACAGACGAAGAATATTAATTGGTTTGGTACTACATTCTTGCCGCTGTAATATGCAAGCTTATATGTTATGTCCTGCAAGTCTCTTGTAAGAAGATGGTGGTTTTCGGGTTTCAAACAATTTCGCTTGACACTGAACAGGATTTTTTAAATTAATTATTATTATCAAAATACCCTTATACCATATTGGTGTCGGGTTACATCAACTACACTCTATATACAAATATTTTTCATCTTACTCTATCCATTGACAATGTCTTCGCTTCACTCCAGCCCAAGATTCTTTCTCTCAAAATGTTTCCCATCATTCCATCCCAAGTCAGTCGCTGTCTTCCTCTCTTCTTTCTCCCCCCTGATTTTGCCTCCCAAACCTTCTTTACCATTCTATCACTATCCAATCTCTGCATGTGTCCCCACCAGCATAGTTGTCTCTGTTCAATAAAATCCAGAATCGATATCATTTCTAAATCCTCTCTTATTTGTGTATTCCTAACTCTATTCTTCCTTGTTACTCCTACTACTCTCCTGAGATATTTCATTTCTGCCGCCTGATTTTACTTTTTTTGGCTTTTGGATAGCACCCACGTCTCACAGCCGTATGTTAAAACCGGTCTATATACTGTTTTATACACACTCATTTTCGTTTTTCTTGATATCTCCTTCTTATTTATAAATCTATTGTTTAATGCATAGTATACTTTTATTGCTTTTTCAGTTCTTTCATTTAATGCGGCTTCTTGATTCCCATTACTATCTACTATAACCCCTAGATATTTAAATTGTTTGACTTGTTCTATCTTCATTCCTCCAATCTCTATATTTATTATTTTCTCCCCCATTACCATTACCTTTGTTTTGATCTTATTTATTTTCATCGCTTTTTCCTGGAGAACTTCATTCCATATATTCAAATTACCCTGTAACGCCCTTTCACTTGTAGCCATTAGCACTACATCATCCGTAAAAGCCCCTTCTGTTACTTCTATACTTCGCTAGTTCCTGTATCCAACATGCATTTTCTTAACCTTCAGTGACCACTTCTTAATAATGTCGTCCATGTACAAGTTGAATAATGTCGGACTCAGTCCACCTCCTTGTCTTAATCCATAATTTGTTGTAAATCCTAACGACTTCATATTTTTACCAATTACATAATTTACATTATTTTTGTATAACCTCTGTACTACCTTAATTATTTTACTCCTTATTCCTTTATTTTTTAAACTTTCCCATATTTTTGTTCTAGGCACGCTATCGAAAGCCTTCTCAAGATCAATAAAAACCAAACACACCAATTTATCTTGTTGTATCGACTTCTCAGCTATCTGCTGCAGAGTAAATATGTGATCCTGCACACTTCTCCCTGATCTAAAGCCACTCTGCGATTCCTCCAAACTATTTTCTAAATTTGGGACCAATTTATTATTAATTATCTGCTCATAAACCTTTAAAATTGTATTTAACAGATTGGTACCCCTATAATTATTACAATCTCTTGCGTTACCTTTCTTAAAATTAGGAACTATCAATGCTTCCTTTTTAAATTAATAATTTTATCTAATTGTAAATTATAAAAACCTTTTTTAATTTAGAAAGATAAATTAAGTAGCTTAAATAACTAGTAAATTAGCAAACTTTTAAAATTATTTTATAACTTTTAACATAATTTCAACCGTTATGTTGCTACTCTTAAACTTTTGTTATTTATGGATTTATTTCAGAACTTATTCTACAAAAGACTTATATTCTACAAGCCTTTTTATAATCAACAGTTTAGGATAACACTTTATCTTACATATTTGGTTGCTGCAAACACGATAACACTCGCATACTTTCTTCTCCCTTCTTCTTTGAAAACTCTCCAAGATCGCTGTTCTAGTTCTTCTGCAACTTATAAGCTCCATGTGACGTTGACTCGTTGATTGCTTGTTAGAGACGACAAGGGTGGCTAGGTGTTTCAGGTCCATGATTTCCAAACGCATAATACCAAAATTGCTGACACCTAGGTTCCCATGACTAACTCCAACTATTCTCATTGTTTGAAGATACCTGTTATTTTATTTTGTACCTAATATTACATTTCTGGAATTTGGCAGATCAAGTGTACTAACAAAATTGTCTGGTCTGAATTTTGGACGCTTGGCTATTTCTTTGCTCTGAATTTTCTCACAGTCTTACACTTTCAAAATACATTCTAATTAACATCATGAAGCCTTTTAAACACAACAAAATCTATGACGTCTGCACATGTCAGCATGAGTATCAGTGTGTGTTCGTTGACGCGTCACAAAAGAATCGTTAGTAGATAAGAGTGTATATGTCCTAAGTACAAAATGTATTTTTTTACTCACCATGGAAAGAAAATGCCCTCTTTAAAATACAAAAATAACCTTTACTAAACAATAACTTACAAACGTGAATACTGTTGCCATGAGTCGACTGGCTACAAAAAACTAAAGTATTTAATTTCACTGGTAATGTGGGGAAAGGGAAACGGAAATTAGACTTCCAGTGAATTTCGGGAGAAGTAACGAAAAGACTCGTGAAACTGAATTTAATCGAGACTGCTGGACTTAATTCTTTGAAAAATTCTTTAATTGTTCTTGCTAACCTAGGTCTTGTACTGTTTTTCACACGGGTTTTAGTTAATTTAAATTGCTTAACGCCCACGAATTCACAATCCGTATGTACAGCGGCACCACACACGCACCTGCACGCCGTACAGTATGTGTCAACATTTGGCCGACTTCATGTTGTAATTAGAGATTACAGGGAAAGTTATCAATTTTCCATGATATGTAGTAATTTAAAACAATCGTAGAATAATTATCAACGAATTCCTATTATTAAATTGCGCTACGTGATTTTGTCATTTGGTGTAATAAATATAACCCCCCTGAGTTGCGGAACTCGCTCATTATTTTGATCAAAACACTATTTTGATTTAATTTGTATTAAATCAATTTTAATATTAGATAATTTTACAATTATCGGAAACAGTATGAGAACCTCGAGTACTCTACTGTTAGTGAAATAACAATTGCAAAGCTGAACACCATTATCGGTTTGTTATTATTATACTTACAATAAAAACAAAACATTCCGATTACTGCTTTGGTCTTTTCGTTAAATTTGTAACCAAAATGTCTAAGGAGTAAATAATTTTCTCCTAGCTTTTGAGTGTATGTGCGTTTCCATAGACCATATATGCCTATAGCAGTCAGTTGAGAAAGTTTAACAGTTTTAAGTCCGCTTAGAGAAATCAACAGTTTGATAATATTTCTGGTTTCTCTGATTACTGTGACGATGGTCTCACTGATCGTCGTATGGTGCAGTGGAAAACAAAAAACACCAACGACACCAGTGAAGTCACTAATAACCAGCTTTAATGAATCACAATTAACAATTTTTAATCAACTCGTACCATAATTCCAATTAAATTTGTTCACACGCAATAATAATGTCAAATAATAGAGTTCTACACAATAACACTTCGCCACAATACTTCAACTACCATTCGATTCGCACTAAGAAAATCTCTCAACGAACTGACTGAACTAAGCCAGACTCTCTTGCTTTTATAGGTCGCGCAGAGGTCCAGAATAGCTTTCCATCCTTACTGCACGCCTGCTCAATGTGTATCTCAAGTGTTCTTGAACACATTGGAACGTACTTGAATGCGGCCTTGACTGAGGCTACACCTGCTCGGCTAGCGGGGGGATGGGTGGAGGACGCTCTCGACTGTTCGAGAGCGTTCTATCGTTCCAATACGATCGACGACTACAGTTCTTTTGCGTCTAGATGTAGTTCTTCTCAATGCAGTTAAATGGTCGGTACTCAGAGATACAGTTAAACTGCTTAACAATTTATTGACGACTACTTGAATGTCGACTACATAATTACTAGGAAGCTCGCTTTGCCACTTTCGGTCTCTCTAGTGCCGTTTGAAAGTCTGCACGTGCGAAACACATTAGTTGTGAGGCTTAATCAGTATTACTGTTGTTTTTGTCAAATCGTACGTCACATGGGAGTGTTATATTTTACTATCTCCTTATTACTGAATAAATATGGAGTATGTTTTACATGTAGTTATATCCCACTACACTTCAAAACTACTACTTTCAATCTTTTCCTCCTAATTCTCCAATTTCTATTACACTGGCAGTAAACAAATTCGTTTTGCCGGTTGTGTTTTCATTGTTCTTATAACCAGTGTTACCAAACTTTTACCAAGAAAAACGGAAGTTACCATCAATTTTTTAGTAATCAAAAGAATCGAGTAGGCCTAATAACAAAAGAAAAAAGACGAATCCAAAATAGGAGTACAACACCCATACATGTTCCTTAAATGCAAATTTAACTTTGCAACAGACACAAGACGTTTGTAATTAACGAACTCAACACACATATATAGGTAAAATGGAGTTTAATAATTTCTGCATTTTCTCCCATATAAAGACAAAAGCATACTGTTTAACTATCATATTCTCATTTCCTCAGAAACATCAATCCAACATCCGAATAAACAGTTCATTGTTTGACACTACTTTTACAGCAACGGAAGGTAATACCGTCAACTACAAATAATGAAATAGGTAGTGTGCTTGATTTACAAGACTTTATGCCGCTAGGTATGGTTAAGTGACAGGCAGACACCTTTTCTGCTATTCCTAAAACAAAAATATTGTTATGAGGATTGCATATCTTGCGACCTTACAACACTATAATAAATTATTGGACGTCAAAGAAATCAATATTTACAAATTATCTACGGGACCGCCCTCCTGATGTCGAAAAATGTTGATGAATTTTCTTTATCTTTTAAGGTTTAGGTTGTTTAAATACTTTTCCAGCTGTGTAGGCTAATATAGTAGTAACTCTTTTGTAATTATACAAACAGGTTTATTACACAGCATCAGCGTATACGTTTAAAATAGGCCTTTGAAATATATTATAGGAAAATCAATTCAGTCAGTTAGTATCATGTAAACAATATTAAAATAACGCATATTTTTATTGTTTTATTGCCTCACACATTTTTCAGCCACTTTAAAGATAGTACTGTTGATTAGCTTCAACGTGTTTCTTTCTTTTGTATGAAGACGATTAGATCAAACCCCCCCCCCCCAACCAGGCAAATTATAGATACGCCAATGCGAATTATGTTAACATTTCTCTAAACAGTGATACACTCTTACCAAATAGTGCTCCTTGTTACCTAATTATAAAATACGCTCTATACACAAACAATAATAAATATTATGGAATAAAATAAATTCAATAAAAAATTAAATACATGACCCTTCTGTAAGATGTAGTGTTTAATTTTTACCTTCTACTCTAGCATAGTAACTTTTTTTTTACTTTATTGAAATCAGCAATCAGAACTATTACATACACAAGAATGTATACATATAAAGTAAAGTTCTGTGAGCCAATTTGATGACTAATGGACATGAGGCGGGGCTGCATCCATCGATGTAGCCCGTACTATCTTCTCAGGTCAGTGGGCCATTTTCTTTTAAGTCGTCTTGTGATGTCTGTAGTGGTCAGGTCGGATGCTAGTCTGTTGGTGTGTCTCTGCAGTCTGTCGTAATGCTTTTGTGCTCTGGCTCTGCATTCTTATTCTACCAGGGATATGTTGAAGTCCGTATGAAGTGTATGATTTGCTATGTACCATTCTGCACCTGCTATTGTTCTCAGCGCTTTTGGTTGGAAGCGCTGAATTATGTTGACGTTTGACTTACTTGAGCAACCCCACAACTCAATTCCACACGTCCATATTGGTTTAATGATCGCTTTGTACAACAGGATTTTATTTTCCAAGGATAACGTTGATTTTTTCCCAAGTAACCAGTACATTTTTCTCATCTTGAGCTCCAATTCCTTCCTTTTGTTGATTATGTGTTTTTTCCACGTTAATGTTTTGTCCAGATGAAGTCCCAGATATCTAGCTCCATCTGAATGTGGAATCTGCACATTATTTAGATATACCGGTGGACATTCGGAGCGTTTTAGAGTGTGTTACATGGGTGCTTTTCTGTTCATTTACCTTTATCCTCCATTTATGTAACCAATTTTGCACCATGTCTAGGTGTAGCTGTAGTCTATCCGTGGCAATCTGTGGATCCTTGTGTCTGCATAGTAATACTGTATAATCTGCAATTGTGCCCATTTGTGTGTTCGGTGTAGCTGGTATAGTAACATGAAACGTAGAATATACTTTGCGGAACTTAGAAATTCACAATTTCCGATTATTAAAGTCTGATTTTCTCTGTCACGGTCTTTACTTGTCTGAACAAGCAGACTTTTGAGTAATGTTGACTAGCAGAAAATTTCTGTTGAATAGGGCAACTCTCTCTCTCTCTCTCTCTCTCTCTCTCTCTCTCTCTCTCTGCGTGGCTGTACAATAATATATCGTATCGTTTCCTTTATTATACAATACGTGATGTTATGATTGCACGTTATTTTGTATTACTCAATGTTAGGAAAAAGAGGTTAATTAGTAATCGAAGAGAGAGTAGGAGACCTAAATAAAGATAGGGGAGAGGGAAAGAGAAAGAGCCTACAAATGTATATCTCTGTTGAAAAACATATTTATAATTGAAAATAACATACACTCGAAATTCTTCCCAGTTGAAGAAGAAGACAGGTAGAACGTTAAGTCCCATTTTGACATTACCTTTCAAAATATAGCTTTGCCATCAAATCCCCAAAAAGCAGAGTAGGCTTAATTACCAACAGACATGCAGTTCTACTTCAAACATCAAAAACAATAGTTTGAAATGGGCCTACTTGAAACGAATTTCCTCTTTCCTTTTCTTCACATTCATGGGATATACTCGACACTGTTACGCCACTGCGACTAGACAACACGCATAGATTTTCCAACGTTCTGGAAAACTCTAATTGTTATTGAATCTTCCGAGACGCTATTCCATTATCGACAATTTGGGAGGCACTACTACATTATCTGGTAAATCGGGAAACGCTATACCCCCGTCATCTGGAGCACGTGACCTGGCTGTAACATAAAAACACAGCATAAAACCTAGCCTGCTCGTAAAAGCAATTCAGCTAGACGAATTCTGCAAAATTTACTGTGTTTAACAATCAAGAGATCCGCAAAGTATTAAGGTAAATTGTTTGCTCGTTGAAAACAAATTATTAGTCAATTTTTGAGTATTTAGTTGCTTATTTGTAAGAAAACCGTTAAACTAATTTAATTTATTGACGTTTATTTTTGTCAGTAATATAGTGCGCACTGGGTAATTTTATAATTATCGCGAGTGCAAACCTTAGAAAAAAACATTACTTTGAATCACAATGAAATTATGTGCGTTATTGCCATGTCGCACTTTACTCCCAATCTCTCTTGTGTATTTATTGGTTATGACTAATGAATAATATCAGTTGGGCATAACCTTGTGCATGCGATATGGTGACAGTGTATTATTCAGTAACTGCGTCTTATCAATTTCAATGAAGCCGATTTGTATCGTACCGTTGGTTTTGCTATCAAGGTAGCAAAATTGTTTAACCAAGGTAGGAAACCCTTCAAGCCCAGGACAAGAACTTGTCGCGATACTGACGGCACCCTACTTACAGAGAAGGGAAGATCCTCGAAAGGTGGCGCAAGCACTTTGAAGCTCTTTTTTCTAAGAATGACGAGGCGGACAATTATGTACCACCTGAGCTAGAGGAACATGAACACATTGAGGCTCCTGATGAAGATGATGTGATAACCGCAATAGAAAGACTTAAAAATAACAAAGCTCCCGGTTCTGATGATCTTCCTGCGGAGCTTTTCAAAAACGGTGGCCTAGATCTGGTTAAAACTCTTCGAGACCTTGTCATTAATACATGGATAGAGGAGAAACTGCCAACAGCCTGGCAGAAGACAGTTATATGTTCGGTTAATAAAAAGGGGGATCAACTAGACTGTAACAATTCCAGAGGCATTTCTTTTCTCCCTGTGGCGTATAAAATAATGCCCCATATATTGTACCAAAATCTGCTTCCACATTCTGATCAGGTGATTGTTCGATATCAGTACGGATTTAGAAGAGAGAAATCGACAATAGACGAAGTTTTCACACCCCGACAAAGTCTGGAGCAAGGTAGGGAACATAAGCTACAAACCCATCACCTCTTCATAGATTTCAGAAATGCATACGATAGCATTGATAGACAAGAAGTTTACACAGCTCTTGAAGAACTAGGGATATCAAAGAAATTAATAAGATTGTGTGGGATGACAATGCTGACAGTGAAAGGC
Source organism: Magicicada septendecula (assembly GCA_034769895.1). Lineage (NCBI taxonomy): Eukaryota > Metazoa > Arthropoda > Insecta > Hemiptera > Cicadidae > Magicicada > Magicicada septendecula. Next base: position 145,492,146 of record CM068372.1, read on the forward strand.
ATAGTGAGGACCCAGCATGACTTATCAAGAGAGTTTGACTGTGGAAAGGGAGTCCTCCAAGGCGATGCTCTTGCTCGCCTCCTCTTCATTCTTGCCTTAGAAAACGCTATGAGAGTTGCTGGAATAGATTTCTCCGGGACTGTATTCAACAGGTTGGTGCAGGTCCTAGGATTCGCCTATGGCCTAGATATAATTGGGAGGTTCCTTCGAGCAGTCACTGAAGTCTTTCTTGCTCTTGAAGATCCCACAAGGAGTCTGGGTCTCATAATAAACGAAAGCAAGACAAAATACATGGTCACAGGACAGGAAGCTAGAGGAGGAGAACGCGTCCAAATTGGCACCTACTCCTTCAAAAAAGTCGACAACTTTTTTTATTTAGGATGCCAAGTTAACTCCAATGGGGAAACAACAGAAGAAATAAAGCGAAGAATCACCTCAGCTAACAGGTACTTCTTTGGTTTCAGACCTCTGTTCCAGAGCAGAAGAATTGCTAGGAGCATCAAGCTCCTACTGTATAAAACACTGATCTGCCCAGTTCTCACTTTTGGTTCTGTGACCTGGACCATTTCTATAAAGTCTGAGTCAAGCCTGCTGGTTCATGAACAAAAAATCCTTCTCAGTATTATTGGTCCAATATGTGTGGGAGGTGAATGGAGGAAAAGGGCCAACCAAGAACTGAACGCTCTTCTGAATGAACCAGATATTGTGAAAATTATAAAACTTGGTATACTCAAGTGGGCTGGACATGTGATCAGAATGGGGGAGAATGAAATACCCAGAAAGGCACTCACAGAACAGATCTATGGCACCAGGAGGGTTGGTAGACCCAAACTACGTTAAGAAGACGGCGTGAACTCTGATACGCGCCATATTCTTGGGACTGGAGAGCAGCTGCACTTGACCGGGCTAATTGGCGGAGGCTGTTAAAGGAGGCCTTGACTCGGTAATGGCTTGTCGCGCCGCTGAAGAAGAAGAAGAAGAAGAAGAAGAAGAAGAAGAAGAAGAAGAAGAAGAAGAAGAAGAAGAATTATGCCTTTGTTTAAGTGATACAAGAATGTGTCAACAACGCAGCTATATAAGCGGAGATAAAAGAGTCATCAAGTCGATAAGAGTTGCTTTAATAAACGGCATTAACAGTTTGAGCGAATTAAATATCGGTATGGAGAACCATACATGACTTCCATGTTCTAAGATTTATATTTAAAATCATTTTCGAAATGAAATATTACCATAGAAACTACTTCTTTCTACTTACTGCTTCAGCCTTAACCACAGTACTGTGGTCACTAACGTATACCACCTCACGTTATCGCACTCGATTTTCACTGATGATGGAAGTCGATGGCATTGCCGAAACGTCTGGTTTTGTAGAAAACATTGGACTACGGCCAAATATCCCGGGAAGGAATTTTAACAAAAACTACTTCTTTGTTGCCGATAACGTTGTACACATATATATAAAATATATGCATAAAATTAATGGCCTGTATAAGTTAAAGATTGATCTCCATTAAGTAGTGCTCAAGTTTCCAAAGTTTTAATATTATGATGTCTGTAATTAAAACATCAGAGCAGGTTTAGTGTGAATGAGGATACACTGTGGACAAAAATTTTCAACATTTCCTACTGAGCGTTGCTTAGAGTAAAGCTGCGAATCTACAGTGTATGTTTCACAGAACAAACACGCGAAAAAGAAGGAGCGCTCCGAAGTCACTCATGGACCCTCAGCATCTTGCAGAGGGTTCATTCCCTAAAGACGAAAAGTCTGTCTATGAATCGTTCCTCTGTAAACACGTGCAGTTACATTGCCCAGCAATCCACAGGAAGCAAATTGATGTCCATTTTTTCGGCTTGCACGCGTTATGTTGGTGTGGGTTTCGGCACTTTCCACTTAAAAAGCGTGCAAATGTAAGCAAATAAACATGAGTGAGGCCAGAAATAACGTGAATTGTGTGTGTGTGTGTGTGTGTGTGTGTGTGTGTGTGTGTGTGTGTGTGTGTGTGTGTGTGTGTGTGTGTGTGTGTGTGTGTGTGTGTGTGTGTGTGTGTGTGTGTGTGTGTGTTACCTGCCTTTTTATTGCTGTAGGCATAATAATAAAATGGAAACGTAAACATTACATAACTGAGATATGCTTACCTGCCACGAACGATATATTATTTTTGTACATGGAGGAGTTCAGTGACATACACACGTACAGAAGAATTATATATATAAAGATATTAACTCATACATAATTTACATTAAAATGAAAAAATTATAATTTTATTGCCTGGCAACAAAATTATTTTATTTTTAACAATTACCATTTTTTCAAAAAGTTTAAATGAATTTTCAAGTACTTTACTGTTGTTAAGACGTAAAAGGTTGCCGGTAAACTACCCCTTCCCCTTAATCGATCTTCACCAAAATCATAAGGCTTTGAGATCACTACAATTCAGGGATGTATGCAAAAAATTATTTGATTCTGTTTGAATATGCGGCAGTTACCGTTCGTCATAGAAAAAATTACCCTTGTTAAAACATAAAATGTTGCTGGTAAACTACCCTATTCCCTTAACCGATCTTCACCAAAACCAAAAAGTCTTGAGAACTCTACAATTCAGGGCTGTATGCAAAACATTATTTGATTCTGTTTGAATTTGCGGCTGTTATCGTTGGCAAAAAAAAATTACCCTAGATAAAAAAACGCTGTAGGTAAACTACCCCTTTCCCTTAACCGATCTTCTCCGAAAACAATAGGTCTTGAGTACTCTACAATTCAGGGCTGTATGCAAAAATTATTTGATTCTGTTTGAATTTGCGGCTGTTATCGTTTGCCATAGAAAATACCCTTGTTAAAACATAAAACGTTACAGGTAAACTACCCCTTTTCCTTAACCGATCTTCACCAAAAACAATAGTTCTTGAGAACTCTACAATTCAGGGCTGTATGCGAAACATCATTTAATTCTGTTTGAATTTGTGGCTGTTATCGTTTTTCCAAAAAAAAATTTCCCTTGATAAAAAAAACCGTTGCTGGTAAACTACCCCTTTCCCTCAACCGATCTTCACCAAAAACAATAGGTCGTGAGTACTTTACAAATCAGTGCTATGTGTAAAAAAATTATTTGATTCTGTTTGAATTTGCGGCAGTTATTGTTTGCCATAGAAAAAAAATCTACACACAGACACACAGATAGACACACAGACACACAGACAGACACACACACAGACACTTTTCGGAAAACGACTTTTTTTCATGTTTTGAGTGTAGTACAATCAGAATCTGCAATAATCTCGACCACGATTTTTTTTGCCATCACCATACTTCCATTTCCTTAAGGAATATGGAAGTAAAATTACCCACGATAAAAAAACGTTGCTGGTAAACTACCCCTTCCCCTTAACCGATCTTCACCAAAATCAATAGATCTTGAGTACTCTACAAATCAGGGCTATATGCAAAAAATTATTTGATTCTGTTTGAATTTGCGACTCTTATCGTTTGCCATAAAAAATACCATTTTAAAACATAAAGTGTTGCTGGTAAACTACCCCTTACCCTTAACCGATCTTCACCTAAAACAATAGGTCTTGAGTACTCTACAGATCAGGGCTGTATGCAAAACATTATTTGATTCTGTTTGAATTTGCGGCTCTTATCGTTTGCCGTAGAAAATACCCTTTTAAACCATAAAAAGTAGCTGGTAAACTACCCCTTTCCCTTAACCGATCTTCACCAAAATCAATAGATCTTGAGAACTCTACAAGTTAGGGCTGTATGCAAATAATCATTTGATTCTATTTGAATTTGCGGCTGTTATCGTTTGCCATATAAAATACCCTTGTTAAAACATAAAACGTTGCTGGTAAACTACCCCTTTCCCTTAACCGATCTTCACCACAAACAATAGGTCTTGAGAACTCTACAATTCAGGGCTGTATGCAAAAGAGTAGTTGATTGTGTTTGAACTTGCGGCTGTTATCATTTGCCATAGTAAACAATTACCCTTGATTAAAAAAAACCGTTGCTGGTAAACTACCCCTTTCCCTCAACCGATCTTCACCAAAAACAATAGGCCGTGAGTACTCTACAAATCAGGGCTGTATGCAAAAAATGATTTGATTCAGTTTGAATTTGCGGCTGTTATCGTTTGCCTAAAAAAAAAAAATCTACAGACAGACACACAGATAGACACACAGACACACACACACAGACACACACACAGACACTTTTCGAAAAATGACTTTTTTTTCATGTTTTGAGTGTAGTACAATCAGAATCTGCAATAATCTCGAACACGATTTTTTTTGCCATCACCATACTTGCATTTCCTTTAGGAACATGGAAGTAAAAATAAAGTGGCGTCTATTTCATTGTTAAATGACCACACACGAGTTTACTTGCTGACAACTACCGCTCATTGCTTTCTGAGGATATGTTCAAACATTGCTGCATGCATATAATATAAAAGAGAGAGAAAGAGTGAGAGAGGGTGTGTGAAGAGTGAAAATGAGAGGGGGAGAGTCAGTGAGACTCAGTGTCTCGACCACAGTACAATAATGATCTATAAGCGCACTGAAATACATAAACGCAATGCTTTTCCCTAAGGCCGACACTATAGGAGAATTGCTGTAATATAAGTATCATTGTTTATTAAGAAACGTTAATGAACATTGTAAATGTTGATTACTGTGGAATTCAGCAATTTATTTAATTGTTTTAATTCATTCCACTGTGAGATAATCTGTGTGATCGTCATGACAATGTAATGGAATGGCTGCTAACCCTTTACCTTTCACTCATTCTAGCGAACTGTAAAAAAGTTGTATTGTTAATAACGTGTAACACACAGTATGCTTGTCCGAAATCCTAGCAGGAAACGATTATAAATTCCTCTGAAAGCAAAGTAGACCCATAATCATACGAAGAATCTTTGTTCCAAAACAGTCAGCATTTATGCACTTCTTTAATATTATAAATGTTAAACGCTTGATGTTGTATTTAACACTTCCTATTAAAATTATTGAATCGGCAAGGAAATAAAGGTACTCAAGAGTGTAAGAAAAGGGAACGTAAGTCTGTGGAGCATTGGATAAGGCAAGCAGTCTGTAGAAAACGATATTTAAGGGATCAGTGAGCGGTGTGGGGAAGATTGGGTGGATTAAATAAGACTTGGGAGATATGGAGGATATAGAAACCCCACCGAGAGAAGGTTGCCGTAGAGCAAGGAAGAATGAAGAGCTGCCACGTGAGGGCCAGTCAGCAAAAGACAGAACACATTTGACTGATTCACTTAATGTAGACACAGGGCTTTTACAAGGCACTCAGATTACGTTCAGGTGTCTGCGTGTGGATTGCTAACAAAGTCCATTCACCTCGTGTTCGTCTTATCAGAAAACACGACATTGTAATTACTCAGTACCAGAAAGCTAACTAATATTTTATATTAACAATGTTTCATTAAAATGTAAGTCCGCCGATAAATTGAAGCACGCGCGTAAAGATCTCAATCTTCGAGGAACGCCCTCTTCGCTAATAACATGCAAATCGCCAAGCAAACGATAAAGTGCTTAGTTCACGTTGGCAAAACACGACCAGTGCGGCATGGCAAACCGTTTATTTACATTCGAACAGGAAATATAAATTGTTGATTCAGGCTAAAAAACGTCAAACTTTCAGAAAAATTGTCGCAAGTCATCTTCGTAGCTGTATTCATTAAATGTACAACTAGAAGATTGTTATTCAGACTTACGTGAGCAATGCACATCCCATAAATTATTAAATAGAATACTTGATTAATAAATAATAAATTGTGATATTACTCAATGCAGTTTCTTCTGCAAGTAATGTGTTGCGTTTTTGTATTGTAATTGCTGCAAGAAACTTCGAGTTACCTATGTAGAAAATAATATATTTTAGGAGGATTGAGATGTAGGCATGTATTTCAGGATTCTGTTGTCCATCACGTGTCTGTTGATTAACTAATTATAAGTATAATACTATTCACTCCGAGTCAGTAGTATTATACTTATAATCAAATATTTTTGTTAGATTCTAGGTTGTACGGGTAAACAGATTAATCGTCGAACGTTCAAAAATAATTAATAACGAATTTTCCTGTGAATCTGCTAACATTTTTGTAAATTTATATTTTATTTTTTGAAAAACGCCATTAGATTTTCCAATCCAAGTTAAATAAGCAAGTATAAAGTGCTTCATAAAATATATTAAATGACGTCAACATATTGCAATCGAATTTTGTCCGATATTCGTATTTTTCCGATAAAAGCCTAGACGCTGCGATAAGTAGGACACTGAACGAGGTCAAAAATCATTAACCGATACTCTACTAGTACCTAATAAAATAAATTTATTATGAGCTTAAAACCGTAAACCAAATTAATGTTTTTTTTTACCATAGAACAGAAAATAAAGTATTATAAACTTATTAATATTTTTTTTATTATTTTCTATGTTATTATTACTTAATCGTTTTATTATAATATTTTGTTATGTTATATGAGTGTGATCTTACTAACTATTATACTTGCTATATATCTCATTATTATGTTATTATTATTATTATTATTATTATTATTATTATTATTATTATTATTATTAATGAGATAATAATAATATTAAATAAAATTATTAATAATTTTAAAATTATTAGATCTAATAATATTATTAATGAATAAGAACTTAATCATTCATCTTTTTCTTCTGATTCTTCTTCTCCTCCTCCTGCTTATTCTTCTTCTTTCGGTCCTCCCGTTTTTATCATTCACCTCCTCCTCCCCCTCCTTCTCCTCCTGCTGCTCCTCCTCTTCTTCTTCTTCTTCTTCTTCTACTACTACTACTTCTACTTCTACTTCTACTTCTACTTCTACTTCTACTTCTTCCTCTCCATCTACTTCTTCTTCCTCATCTTCTTTTCATAATCGTGAAACAGGGGCAGCTACCTACTATTTTTGCTACTGGATGCTTCTCTTACTTCGAGTACTATTTATTAACCAGTTCTCTTTTCTGTAAATGCTCTTTGTTTAAAGATGTTACTACAAGTTTCTGTCTTCAGTGGTCATCACTGTCTTACTGTTGAGATGGTAGTGAGATCTGACATTCCATCGACGAATCTGACTGGTAACCTACCTCTACTCTTTCCATCCATCTTTTTTTCAATGTCAGTTTCTCAAAATTGTCTCATAGAGTTAATACGTTGCACAAAGAATAAACCGTTTTGCTGAATATTTAACTGTACAAGGTTGCTCTCAATAGTGCACAGACATGTTTTAATAAGAAATCTGTCATTTGAAAATCTGATTTGTGAAATTCTCGTCATCCCGCGGCCGGAAGTCATGTAAAACATTCAACTTTCATTTGGAAGGTAATATATAAGGAATTCGTTTTTAAAATATTCAGTTTTGTATTTAGGGATATAGAATGTTCCTTAAATTGTTTGTGTATTAGTATTTTTTATTATCTCATATTTTCGTAAGTTTGACAAGAGCTGCTGTTGTCATTCCCGTCATTCTTTTCTCTTCCCTTTGTCACTTGTCTTCTACTAACGAAGTAATGTGATTCTACTGTTAATCGATTGGTACTACTGGTATTCTACACTACGCCAGACAAACTGTTGGTAGAACTGGTTAAGGATAAGTTTTATTGACTAGTACATTTACAATTATTCATTTCAATGCGTAATAATGTCTTATGTTGGCACAGTCTAGGTACTTAGTTTAGGAGTTGGGCGAGGTGGACTGCCTTACGTGAGCTGTTCACTTGGAAAGAAGTTAGTGGTATTGTGGCCAGCACTACGCTTCAGCCGCATTTATTACTTTCATTATGTTACCTCAGGTACTCATTTTTACATGTTGAGTAAACATCGCGTAGGGCTGAAAGAACGCAACTCCATTTTATGCTGTGTCTGGAAATCGAATCTAGGACCTCCAGACCAATAGTCCAGCGCAGTACACATTCTACAGTCTATTAAACACTACCTCAGTTCATGCATATTTAGTTAATAATAGTATTGAAACCAATTCCACTTAATATCGACTCTTTGTACAATTCTTAGGAAGAAAACCAAAGTGGTTACAATCAGAGATGTCAAGAGAAAAATACATTTTCAACTAACAGTTACAAATTTGATACTGGAATGTTTTTGGGTAGCTACTTTTATTAGATAGAAAATCCACTGAAAATATTAAATTGAGGATAACACGGGCAAAAATTAATTTGATTAACAGAAGAAGCAGCAACTTTAGGAAATATTGCACACAAAACAAGAAAATATCTTACGAAGACTTTGTGTGAGCTTTTGTCTGCATGGTTTGAATCGTGGTTAGAGAAACAAAAAATATTTAGAGAGTTTTGTGGCTGGGTGCTGCAGAAAAATTCAAAGACTTTTGTCGAAAAACAGGCTGATAAATTATAACTGTTTAAAACGTAGATACAACAAAATTTGTGTTTAAGACTAACCAAAAGATAATTCTGCTTAGGGCACTCCGTAAGACATAATAGTTGCAGAAAATTATATTAGAGAAAATTGGCTTGAGACAAATGCAAGGAAAATGTAACAAAAATGATTCTTGGATCAGTTGCTTGGAGAAAACTGTTTTAAACACACAAAGTTTAAAGATATGCAAGCAAATAATATTGTTACGACGAACTACTGATAGTCGTACGGTACAGTGGAAAACAAAATACACGACACCAATTAAGTCACTAATAACCAGCTTTAATTATCACAATTAAACAGTTTGTAATCAGCAAGATAGTCTCTTACAGCAAATTAAGTAAAAATAATTGTTCACACGTAATAAAAATGTCAACTAATATAAAACACAATTGTCCCGCACTTGACACGTCGCCACAATACTTCGAACCGCACTAGAATAAATCGCCACTAAAAATGAACTAGGCGTCGCTGAAGTCTTGTATTTATACCTCGCTGAGATTCCAGAATATTCCGTAATAGGCGTCTACTAGAAAACACTATAGCATAATTGATTGCGACCTTGAACACAACTCGCGCGGACAGGTATGGTCTGGAAAAGCCTCGTTGCGAACGAGTGACAAGTGTCACGTAATCTCAAAGTAGCAGCACTATGTACGCTCACACACGTTACAGCCGGGCTCCGCTGGAATAGCCGAGAAGCATGTAGCTTGTTCTGCAATGTCGTAACAATGGTTTTGTTTGTGGCAGTAGGTGCCGTACGCAACTCAAACAATACATTTTACCAAAAATTTGAATATAAATTATTCTACATCAATAAAATACACAAATACATAAACTAATAAAATCTTTACAAAATACAATAATTCAGCATTCAATTCTGAATCAGGAAAAGTGAGATATGGATCTATTTCCAGATAATACAAGCCATCACTCTCATGTTGCAAGGGATTGATTGATCTCGTTGATCTTGGAAATGCACAGTGGTCTAGTATGCGTTAATAATAAAGTCTGTATTATTATTCGTATTGTTTAAATTAGCAGCCATCCTTACTATTTCTTTTATGAATTTGCTAACTGCTATAATTTTTATTGTTTTTTTATGAATTTGCTAACTGCTATAATTTAGAAAAATGCCTAACGGAAAAATGTAGACAAAGTTCCCGTGAAGAGCGGTAGCAGCTAGAACCAATAGGAGGGGCGATGACATAAGGGGAGGGGCCTAAAGTATAAAAGCCTACAACGTACAGTTGATAGACGTTGTTTAAGACCTGAAGATGTCAGTGATGACGAAAAGCTTAGTCGAACAATAAAAATTATAGCAGTTAGCAAATTCATAAAAGAAAAAGTCTGTATTGTTCACGAAATGATAAGAAATTTTGAAGACATTTTTTACCACGAATTTTTATCAATCATATTTCCGATACACAAATATTTTGACGTAAGAAATTAAACAAATCGTTTTGCATTAAATTTTATTAACGTTTAAGTTTTACTAGGTGTGGTTGCCGCCGGAGTTGAAGCAAATAAAGGAGGGGTTGAAATGTCATTCGCAGAGCTGTTTGTCTTCAAATATCGAGATGCAGAAATGTTTCAGGGTGTGAGAAAAGTTTTTGTTCGCTTCTAAAAAAAAGATTGCGAATAGGGGAAGTATTTTATACGTGTAAAGTGGTAAATGACAACACTTTTCAGTGATACGAAAGTTAAGAAATGTGTTTGCGAAAAATGTCAAGATATATCGGCGTAAGAAACTGAAGACTGTTACAGTAATAAGTAGTTTTATTAAAAGTAAAGTTCTTTTACAAAACAACTCTCGTAACCATGAATTTGGACAGTAATAAGTAAGCAGCTAATTAAGCAAGATTGTAAATAAAAACTAATTGTTCCTACAAAACATACTGATTAGCTGTAACCTTAAATTATAATCTGAATATATTGAAGATTTTTATTTAAATTTATAATTTTTCTTCCAACAACGCTGCAATCAGTTTTCATAATTCACGTCTATTAGTACCATTATTTTATCCAATGCTCTAAAACAGTTACAGCTAAAACTGAGTACCAAGAGAAGTAAAGTCATGATAGTAAGTAAATATTATCAAGAAAAAATCAAGAATAACTGTATAATAAAAAAGTTAAACAAAACATAAAGTTTTGCTGCTCAGGCGGTACGATTTAGAAGATAATAGGTGTACGTCAAACAGAGTATAAACTTAAATTCTGTCCGAGGCTGTCACGGCCGGCTTCAATGTTATCAGAACTTCCGCTTGCCGGCCTGAAAGGCCGTTGTCTAAGGTTGTTGGATGCAAACGTTTCGGCCGTCCCTTCTACGGCCATCATCAGTGCAGAAGGCTCCAGCACACTGACCAAGGTTGGCCAGTGCCAAACATTTCTTACTGGTTCGCCACAACTCGCGTCCAAAGAGAGGGACTCACCCGCCTATTCATTGCAATAAGAATTTGCCTGTCTTCTGATTGGCTGGTGGTGCCAGACATCTCCTTCGTGCGGATTCCAAAAGTTTATAAACATGGGTGTCCTACTCACAGCCACTAGCCTTAACCACAGCTCAGTGGTCACTGACTGCGAAACCTTGGTCAGTGTGTTGCAGCCTTCTGCACTAAAGATGGCCGTCGAAAGCACAGCCGAATCGTTTCCACCCAACAAACTTGGACCATGGCCTTTCCGCCCGGCGAGGCGAAGTTCTGGTAACAGAGTACAAACTTGATAAACATGTCCTTCAGAATGAAACGTGCTTACACGTATTCCTATAGACGTCGTAGTTAGGACGGTTTTACAGAAATGTTTGAAGTACTATATGAAATTGAAACTAGACCCTAGGGGAACAAGCAAAAGATCTGAGCCACTTAAGAATTAGCATTTAAGACAGAGGTAAGGGAAAGGTTAAATATTTTAAATATGATTAATTTGGAGCTAACCTGTACATTTCACTCATTGCAGCAAACTGTAAAAATGTTGTATTGTTAATAAAGTGTGACACAAAGTATTCTTGTCCGAATGTTAAAAAATGATAAAGGTAAGCTGAACAGAAAGAAAAACATTTGTAAAAGTTTAAACAAGAAATCAAAACAGAACAAACAATAAGAGCGTAATGAAAAAGAGAGACATAAGTTTTCATGTTCACATGCTCAGGCATAATAAATTTATTCTAAATATTTGTGAAGGTAAACTGTTTGAAAAGAAAAGGGCGGAATATTTGGACGCTGTACAGATGATTATGGAAACTGGCTGGCACGATGCTCTCAAAACAACAGCGGGAACTGAAGTTTGTGATTGCAACGAGCCCTTCAGAAGAAAGAAATCTGGCTGTGTCTGATTTTACACGTTTATAAAGGCGTACAACAGTACTAAATTTACAGATGTCTAACCTCAGAGTAAAGAATATTTTGGTCCTTGTAATAGCCCTCTTGTGTAGTTTCATGTGTGTGTTCGCGCGCGTGTGTGTGTGAATGTGCTCGCGCGCCCACGCGCTGTAACCAGTGGCCGTCGGGCGAATTGGTGTTAAGAGATCGCCGCACTTAATGAAAACAAAAAAGCAAAACTAAGTAAGAACTGTGTTAGCAGCAAGTTTAAAGAATTAGACGAAGGTAGACTCGGCAGCGGTGGAGATACTTCGATAAGGTTCAGTTTCACGAGACTTTTTTTATTCTTCTCCTAAAACTCATTTGAGATTTAATTTCCGCTTTACCCCTCGCCGCTATTACCGGTGGAATTTATTGGTTTTTAAATACTTTCATCCCTTGCAGCCGAGTAACACGCGCCTTACATTTTGATTCGGTAAAAATTGTACTTTTTTTTTAATAACGGGCTTCCTATTTATTCTGCATTTGTGTGTACCTTTAACATGGACCTTATATTAAACTGCCAGCCTTGCTTATACACTGAGTGGGCTTTAAGTCGCTTGACACTCGATGTTATTCATAGTTTAGTAGTGACTGTCAATTAATAAACGATCAACGGATTTTTGAAACTCGGTCGTTGTGAATTGCAATTTAAAAATATTTGTGCGAAGTTTCTAAAAACTTATTGTCATCATCAGCAATTATATACATATAAAAGTTATGTACATAATAATACATATTAATTTTGCGTATATAATATTAATTCTGTGATATATAGAGTGAATAATAATCTTTTAATTAAATTTGTAATAAAAAAAGAAAAAAGCTATGTATGATATGCTACAAAAAATGGATATAACCCCAAAGTTATTGACTAGATAGCAAACAAAGTTAATCAAAAAATGCTACGTAATTCTTTCAATAAAAATACACAGAACAGTCAAAATGTATTAAATATATATTAATTTCACATACTTAAGCAATATTAATCATAAAATTACAAAATTTTTTAAAAACTTAAATATACATTAATTACCTATAACAGTAACAGATTTTGACGGAAACAACATTATGTGTTATGTTGTTGGCCACAAATGTAATAAACACAGGACATGAATTCTCAGGCATAACTAACACGACACTAATAAAACACGTACCACACAAAGTAACCATAATGAACATTTGGGAAAATTTACAAATATACAAACACAAAACAAACTAATACCTGAATAAATACAAATCAATATAAAACATGACACAATTTTCAAACCACTCAACATCGAAACACACACAAAATATTAATATATACACCAGAATCACACAGAATAATACCAGTTTAGAATACCAAAAACAAACAGGAAACCATCACAACAACCAACCAACATACAAGTACACCACAAGATTCAAAATTAAGAAGGCTGAGGATGAGAACAATAAGTATCCCGAAACATGTTCCAACAAATAAGGGAAGAAACAACTTGGGGTAAAGTTATTATAAATAATAAATATATTTTATATATATATATATATTATAACTTTACTATTTGCGTGTTGTTGTGTTGTGTGAATGTATGAGCACCTACCTGCTGTCCGATCTTGCGGTTTTCTTCCGACTAGTGCGTGTGGATTTTGGATTTGATTTCGCAAGTATGTAAACTCAAGTGTATAACAACAGCACACTAAATAAATTATTTTGAAAGTGAAGAGTTTTGTGAGGTTGGTAGGCTCCGTAGTACAGCAATAAAAATACAATATGGTGTAATAAAACGGGGTTTATTACTCCAAACAAACAAGAATAAATGGTTATAAGTTCAAATATTCTTACAAACTAAACAGTGAATAAATCTTGAATGATGTTTTCTGAATGATCAATAATTTTCAGAAGTTGAGCTCGTTATTTTAAAAGAGTTTATTTTAACTGAGAATTTAATTTAATTCAATTTAATTTCAATGTCTTTAAAAATTTGATTCTAGTGAAATAAAAACTCTAAAGTTACTTGAAAATATTCCAAAAATAAACTAGGCGTGACAATCTAGTTCACGTCCCTTTATTTACTAGTGATCTGACTCACGTATACTGCAGTATGAGCAAATTATTTAATTCTTTGTTAAGATTTGTATAGCGCTTTTTGTTTTATCTACTATTAATTCTTAACTAATGCTTATTAATTACTTATACTGGCTATACAGATTATCACACATGAATAATTCTTATTTAACTAGAGTCTTTGATTTCTGGCATCTGAATGATTTATATTACATTGATTTTAATTAAAAAAGAAAGAAAAATTTAACGGTTGAAAAATAAATAACTTGATTTTGACTTTCCTGATTCTGAAGTGGATTGTAGAAATGCTACGGATGTCCCTCGCTGTCTTTGTCCAATCGGCTAGAGATAGTGTTCTTGAGCGTCCTGGGTTTTGGCGGTGAGCTCGGAAATCAGCAACACTCTGCTTTCCTGCTATTGATGAAGTTTTTACGTCTGTAGCTTTCTGCGAGAACTGCTTCACGTCCCTCGTCGATTCACATTCCACGCCAGCGTGTGTGTGTGTGTCGTTTCGAGTTGTAGCTCTGCTTGTCAGCTGATTCGCAAATGGTTTAGACGGCCTCTCTGTCGTATTCTTGAAGTAAGGTCTTGTAGTCTTGTAGATCTCTTGCGTGCGTACGCCCACAGTTAATGTAGTGCACGATACGCTTGTTTGATGGTGTGGAAGAGTATCTTGACTGAACGCTGTAATTACGAGTCGTTACAGTTGATCTGTTTTATGATGATCGTAATTAGGCGTGTTGACCACGTAGAGTCTTCAGATGAGTCTTCACAAAACTATGGTTTTGAGACGATCGAAGATATACGTCTGTTCTTCTTGAATACTGGCAGTAGAGTGTTTGATCAGCCCCAAAACTCCGCGTTGGTTCCAATTTCTTCAAATGATTTGATTGGCTGACACACTCTCCCTACTACTCAAAATTTGAATCACCTCAGCCCGTGAGAACGAAACTACTTTCCCACAGACGAAGAATTTATATTATTATTAATATTCTTAACACAACGGAACTGAATTGTCGTTCCGGATTTCCTGTGGCACTTTTATATTGCAATTATCTTGGCTGCAAACCAAGTTGTGCTAATTCTAAAATATACAATTTGTTGTAAATTCTTATAGCTATAACATATTAAAAGCTCTTTTATGTAGCTCAATTATTACGAAAGTTATTAACATAAAATTAATTAACTCTGTAATTATTTAATTATATTGCATAAAATTCGCACACCCTATTATTAATATTTCGGCAAACATTTTGGCTATAATGGATTTCGCCTGTATTTACTGGTTTCTGAAATATTAATAATTGAAAGTTTGGATGTGGTCGTATTCGTTACACAGTGTGTTGATTATGTAACAGCCGCGTGTGCGCCTTGTACAATGCATTATTATGATCGCTATAACATATGAGTGGAGTTTCGACTATTAAAATTTATTTAAATATTAATATAGTATACCCTTAACATATAACTCCAAATTAATGATATTTGGTCCTATATGTATACATTGCACCGATACACAGGATATGAAGTTCATTTAAGTAGAATACCTTGCTATATAACATTTTCTGATGGTCATAGACATGTTTTAAATAGATTTTGTTCTTTCGTTGTAAAGTAGTCATAAGTTTTGAAACAAGCTATGTTTAAAAAACTATATTATGTCAAAATGATCACAATTCTATTCTCTTTTATGTCATGTAAAATATTTCTGTGACAGAGCGCTGGTGCGCGTGTTATTTACATATTATTAATAACTTCGAGGAAAATTAACATTTCGTTATGAAACTTGGAAAGTGTATTCTCACGGTTATAAGCTACATTTTCCATATACTCAATTCTCCACAACTATAATTTTAGTAGTGTGTTGGGGAGAATCTTAGGCCACTGACGTCACGATCAGCTGTATGTGACGTCCTGGCTGTTTCAGTGACATCATGCTGTTTCAGTGACGTCTGAGCATCTGATTGTGAGGTCGTTGATCCGGTCAGTTGATCGCCACGTGTCTTCGTGGCCTAGGATTCTCCCCATGTTGTACACGGGGTGGCGGAGGGTGGAGGGGGTACTGTTGGAGTGTATGTGTATGCTGGTGGTCGGTCGGTGCCGGGTTCGGGCTCGGGCTCGGGCTCGGGTTCGGGACGATGCGTCGCTCGCGACTGTCGACACAAGGCTGAATGGTATAGCTAACGAGCCTCGTTTACACAGACGGAGAAACCTCTCTTGTTCTACTATTGAGTGTAACTCTTGCACAACATCCTGTCAACACGTATTGCACCATACTGTTTCACGCTGATATGATGGAACAGTTCTATCGATTGAATTGCACCATACTGTGTCATAGTGATATGATGCAACAGTTGTAACAATACTTTTCCTGTAACCGGTCTAGTACTGTGAAATACACTCACATAAATTTTTCTAGTGAATCTTATAACTAGATGCATACATATCGTTGTGTCAATTACGTATAATTAAAACAACGGTATGTACTCTCGTCATTTCCAAGCGACCAACGAGGTGAGACAAGTTACGCTTCGCTTTTTGTTACGTGGTTTCCCAGTTTCACGATCAAACGAAACAGGCCTACTCCAGCGTTACCTAACACCTAACACGCTAAGCGCTCAGAGCTGTTAACGTGTACTGTGTTAGGTAAAATATCAAACGTAAGCTACACAATGCTGACTAAAGCTATATTTTTAATAATTTTTAATTTTTTTTATATTTTTTTATTTATTTTTTTTCTCACTTAAACTAATAGTTTGGTATACGGTTGGAATATCGAAAAGCGTCTTTTTCACGTATCACACACACACACACAAAGATTCTGTTAAATCGAGGCAAGTTTACAGGTGTTTCCACGGTGCCAGTGACTCGTCTCAGACAACTCGACTACGTTTATGAGTATCTCTAACACGACAGTGACGTAACCGGTTACAATTGATCATCTCTATCTCTCTCATAAATGAACAAACTCAGACAACACACCTCGATATCCTGCCCAATACACAAACGTATATACGTAACTACTATACACATACTTATAATAGGCAACATCGCATTGTGTAGTGTAAAGTCACACACAAACCTACATTAAAATATATTATTATACAGAACTTTCATGCAAAGAGTACACCGTATATACTTAACTACTGTACACGTACTTATAATAGGTAACATCCCATTGTGTAGTGTAAAGTCACACACAAACACACATTAAAATATATTGTTATACATAACGTTCGTGCACAGAGTACACCGTTGTAAAGCACGTTGTTTTCTCACGTTTACCAACCACTCGCTGTAGTAGAACGCTCTACGCAGCGCGCACCTGGTGAACGTTCCTCCGCTGTCGTTGTCGTCCTCGTTCCGATGTTGAACGATCTCGTTAACCGTTCGCTCACTGCCGGCGCGTTCATTTCGTTGAGGTCGATTACGTTGTGGTGGTATGCGCGTAGAAAAGCGGCTTTCTCCGACCCTTTAGTGTAGATCGCGGTGAAATTCGCACAGATTTGCGCGATCGTACGCGACACGTCCGTGTACAGAATGTAACCGTCGTCCCATCTCAACCGGTGATAGCGCCGTTCCAAACATTCGTTGGTTCTTATCGTCTTCGTGGTGAGACGCGAAAAACGCCACCGTAAAACATCGTGTAGACAGGTCTACCACGGCGAACTCCTTGACAACGTACTCGTTCTTCACACCGCGGAACGCTTGAAAGCGACGACAGCGGTTCGAACGTCCTCGTCTTCTTGAGAAGTGTAACTATTTTAACGCGTACGTGACATTTTATATTCAGTCCGCCATTTTGTTTTGTTTCCTTCAACATTCTTTGTCCTGTTCAAGGTTTCGTATCAGCTCGACTAGGGTATTATCCGGTATCACCGGTTCCGCTTTCCCGTACATAACGAGTTCGTCGTACAAACGGTCGTACATCACGATATCGCAAAACAGGTCCGGTGGCCACACGTATAGTCCTCCCGCACTCGATACCACGCGATCGATGTACAGTTTAATATTCTCTTTTTCGTAAAACAAAAGCGCTACGTACTTTTTAATTATCAGTATTAACTGAACAAAATACGGCCCCTCGCTTTCGTTCACTACGATCGAACTGTTCCTTTTGTCTTTCAAATGTACACATCCGCGTTTCACGTAAACACTTTTAATTCTGTCGTCTTCGACTCCTTTGTCCTTGTCCTGAAACAAAACTAACTTAACTTCGGACAAACGGGAATATCGAAGACCGTCAGTAATTTGTTCCTGTAAGAAAATCAACAAGTTCCAATCGATGAAATCGAATAGCACGCGTTGCGGACGAGCACCGTTTGTAAACGAAAAGCACACATCATCTTCGCGTTCTTCAAACACTCCGGCTGTTACGTATTGTCTGTGCGACAATGGGTACGTTAGACCTAAGTACATGTCGCGATGTATCGGTTGCGATTGCTTCTGCTGCTGTTCGAATTCAACGCTTGTCGAAGCCATGTGGTTAGGTAATTTAACACACTCACAACGTTCAAAGTAACAACAACAACGTTCCCAGTCAACTGCAGTCTCTCAACTGACACATGATGATGCAACACTCGGTAATATGTACATAAAACTCAACTTCCTGTTGGTGGGGGGGGGACAACTACCCGGGTGGTGGTGGTAGTAGTAGTGGGCGGGCGAAATCAAGTGCGTCTGTGCACAGTGTTGAACAGCGGAGTGTATACGTTGAGCTAATCGTGAAGTATAATGCAAAAGGCTGTGGTTCCTGCAGGGAAATTTTCCGAGGACTCGAATTCTATTCGAACATCGACCGGCGAAGACTTGAGCGACTCGTCCTGTTTGCTACAATCGAAGACAATTAGCGGTGCATTATCTCTGAAATCGTCCGGCGATAGAAGTACGTTGGATTGAGTCCTGTGGTAGTACAATTTTTGAAAACGAGAATACATGTTGTACAGCAGTGCGTAGCGTCCGTTAGCGATATCCAAGTTCAGGTTATCGTACGGGTAGTACTTGTCGTTCAGAAAGAGTCTCGTGTTGGTCACCTTGCAGTGATCGGATTCGTCAGCGTGTTTTTTCCCATCGTTCTTTCTGCCGGTCTGGAAGGTCAGTATCACGAAACGCGGCTTCTCCAGTTGCGAAGACGTCTTGATCGTCCACGTCTGCCTGCTGGTCGTCGGTAATGGCGGGTACTCGTGGAGTTCCCAACTGCGAAACAGTGTGGACAGCGGTGGGTCCTTCCGCATTAGGTCTAACAGCTCTAACCGCGTATAGTTGTTCACGTGCACGTACGGAACCATCCACAAGATTTTAGTCAGTTGAAGATTGGCGTTAGCGTCCGTAGCCGTAGTCGCGCTTGTCACGATAGCGTTTAAATCGGTGGACGTGCGTAACAGTATCAGTTCTTGTTTCATTTTAAAATGATCCGTGTAAAGTCTTCGGTGAATCCCATCAGCATCCTCACCGGTACGCAAAAGTTGAACGTGAAACCGTTGCTCCCCTTCGGTGTAATCAGATTTCTTCGAAGAGAAACGCGATCGCGTTGTTCACCAGTTTCACGTTCACTTCGTCAGTATCACTCACTCCGGTCTTCTTGCTCAACTTGCCTTCGACGTACAGGAAACTTTCCAACGGGAGAGTGAAGACGTCCTGCTGCAGCATGGGTATGCGTATTTCATCGTTGTTACCGTATCGCGACGACGCGTACGGCGCGTGACTGTGGTACTCGTAATGCGTGATGGTGTCGTCGAAGAGCGGACCTCGGTCGACCGTTAAGATACCGCTAACCGCACTGTTACTTGTTTTTCTTGACTTTGAAGCCCAGTGATTCAAATAGTGTCGGTTCGCAGGTGTTAACCGCTTCAACGTCGAACGTCACCTGACGGGTTTCCTGAGCGTACGCTCCTCTTTTACCTTCGAAAGTCTTGCGCGCGACGACGACGAGGAGGATGACGGTGCAACAGAAAAAAAACTCTCCTCGAAGTAAAAACCCATCGTTACATCCGTTTTAGGTGGATTCGCACGGTGATTACTTCGCCGCGAAAACTCACGATACCACCGTCTTGATCGTGTACGGATACGGTAATGTTACGTAAACTTTGCAGGTTCACCGGAAGGTATATGACGTTGCTGGGCGTCACTCCCTGTTCGACCGTTGGGTAGAACGTGTGCTCGTTTCGTCCGTCCTTGTACGAACCTTGCACGGCGTTACAGCTTATCTCCAAAACGTTCACTTTGTTAATGTTTACCGGCGCGTCCGACGTGTGTAATTTATACGCTTCTAACTTGGTTTTCTCGATGAAACCCAGCATGGCACCGATCCCGTGTTGTGTACTACCAAAGTCTATCTCGTAAGAACAATAAAGTTCACATTTCAGCGTGTTGTTGTTGGCGCGCAGACTGAATTTGGGGCCGACTAGCGCTTTCTTCAGGTACGTTTCGATATCGCCGATTTCGTATGCGCTGGTCGGTAATTCGATGAGTTCTAAAGTTTTACGCACACCACCACCCTTCAGTACGGGAAAGACGTTGTTTCTGCCGCTTTCCACGTTTGGTATAGAATTGTACGTGGTGAAATCCAACAGTCCCGCGTACGATTCACCCTCCGTCAGTTCGAGAGGTGGAAAAAAGTCACGAACGAGAGCGCTCTGTTCGGTACCCGTAACAGTGACCGTAAGCGAACACTTCTCGTCGTTTACTGATCGTTCGGCGACAAAAACTCTAAACATAAATGTCCCCAGACGACTGTGTTCGGCGGTTGTTTACGCTCGTAACTGTAACGCACGTCGGTCACGTTCGCGCCGAAGTATCACATCAGCTCGACCGGCGGACGTAAATTGCGGATCCCGTCGAAGTACAGGACTCGATCGCCTCGCTTGTTGTAGCATCCCCAGTGCGTGCCCGGTCCGGCGGTATCGTCGAGATTCACGACGGCGCTCTCGTTCTTCCGCGGCGGCGAGCGCGGTAGAGCGTCGGGCATGTACACGCCTCTGAAATAAGGTACGTTCAATTTTTTCGCGTTCGCGTACAGATCACAATCGGACAACGGGCGCACGGGTATTTTCACTAGTTTTTTCGGTACGGTCGCAGGTACAGTCCCGAAGCCGTTTTACTGGTCCGTTGGCACCAGTAATGGAGGAAATATATATGAATTGTTTTGAGAAACGTGTCCTAATGGAATCAAAATATAAGGATAAAATAAAGGAATAGATAAGGTATGTAGACGACATTTGGTGGTGTGGGAGGAAACACATGAAGAATTCTCAGAACTAACGAATGAAATTAATCAAATTGAAAATAAAATTAAATTCAAAGAGAAAATAGGTAGAGTACAAATAAATTACCGAGATCTAAATATAAAGATAGAGTGTTGTGTTCTTAAATTTGATGTATTTAGAAAAGAAACGTATACAGACTTAATTATACCTCAGGAATCATACCATCCCGTAAATCACAAGATGGCTACACTAAACTAATATTGTTATAGGGCAATAAAATACTTAGAAGATGATTCATGTAAAAAAGAAGAGTTAAAAAGAATAGAAGAAATAGCGAAAAATAATAATTATAAAACAGGGATAGTAGAGAAAATTGTAAAAAGAATAGAAGGAAATAGTAGACAAGAAGAGAAGGAAGAAAAGAAATACATAGGATCAATAAGGTATCTGCGATTTCAAACGAGGAACATAATCAAGTGCTTTGGAAAACAAAATATAGATGTAGCGGTGAAAAAGACAAAGACAGTTTTTGATTATATAAAGAACAGTAGTACTGAAATAACGCCTGAATTACAGAAAAGCGGTGTTTATAAGTTGAACTGTAAACAGTGTGATAAAGTGTA
Source organism: Magicicada septendecula (assembly GCA_034769895.1). Taxonomy (NCBI): domain Eukaryota; kingdom Metazoa; phylum Arthropoda; class Insecta; order Hemiptera; family Cicadidae; genus Magicicada; species Magicicada septendecula. The sequence goes on from CM068372.1 coordinate 145,513,818, forward strand.
TCTGGGTGAAACAGGACGTAAGTTGGAAATTAGATTGAGAGAGCATGCGAGAGGAGAAGGAGACAGAACTACGAATTCGCTCGACGCGAGACATTTTAATGAAACAGGGCATAGGTTTTTAGACTCAACAGAGAACGTTGAGGTTACAGAATAACATAAGTAAACGCAAATTGTATGAAGAATTAGAAATATTAAAAGTAAGGAAAAAGAATAGGAATGCGCTGTTGAATATGAAGACTAAATTTAGTATGAGGATATATTTTACTACATTTTGAAAGAGTAATGTATAAAAGGTGTAATACGGTTACAGGATATGTGTTCAGAAGGTAGAAAACTGTAGGAGATTTCTAGAGGTTAATGTATGTGACGAGGTCAAGTTCACTAAGTAAGGGGCGGGGCTAACAAGGACTGGGCGGCAAGTAATGCCTCCTATTGTTTGAATGTAACCGGTTATGCGTGGGATGGTTAGTATATATATATATATATATATATATATATATATATATATATATAAGGGAAGTAGGTATTTAATTTTGTTGTAGTAAGCACTTGGTAATGGTTGCGAAACCGAAAGGCCTCGTTCGAGGGAAAATTGTACATAACAGAGAAGCAACAAAATACGACAAAGTTGTTATGAAGACTGCTAAAACAGATAAAATAGCTGATAGAAGAAAAAAAGCTTTACCTCGTTAACCAACCTTTCCATCGTAAGCCAATACGGACTCAGCCACAAATAAATTGTTATTCAGTTTTTTACACGGTTCTGAGTAATAATGTCTATCATCGACCCATCGGCAGGACAAGAATCACTGTTGACTTATGTCAATAATTAACATAGTGGCAGTTCCTTTTTCCCAAATAATATAAAGATTACTGTTTAAAAGGCACATAAAAAATAAATACTAACATCTGGGGCAAATAATTAGGCTCAACAAAAACATACGACGTGCAAGAATAGTCGGTTAATTTAACTTTAATCTGGACCAAAAAAATAACGCTGAAGTGAAAAGCTAGGAAGCGAAAAAAAGTTAAAATTCTACAACTCCGCGTTGGCTATTTCAGCTTTACTGTACGGAAATGAAAATTCAATTTGACAACCACAAACACACTGACAGCAAAGTTGAGACCTTGAGTTGAAAAAACAGTGCGAGCAGAAACCCCACAAGCTCACGCAAAAATCATAATAGATTACCAAAAAAATACTCTGCTATATTATAAACTTATGGAAGGCCAAGGAAGAAAAGCTCACCTAGGTGATAGGCTCACTTGAAACTATTAAGATGAAATAGACATTGCACATATTTCCTGAACTGAGGAAGGAGTAGAAGAAAACAAGAAAGAGGAGGAGGAGGAGGAGGAGGAGGAGGAGGAGGAGGAGGCGGCGGAGGTGGAGGAGGAGGAGGAGGAGGAGGAGGAGGAGGAGGAGGAGGAGGAGGAGGAGGAGGAGGAAGAAGAAGAAGAAGAAGAAGAAGAAGAAGAAGAAGAAGAAGAAGAAGAAGAAGAAGAAGAAGAAGAAGAAGAAGAAGAAGGAGGAGGAGGAGGAGGAGGAGGAGGAGGAGGAGGAGGAGGAGGAGGAGGAGGTGACGATGCTGATGCTGATGCTGATGGTGGTGGTGGTGGTGGTGGTGGTGGTGGTGGTGGTGATGGTGGAGACGACTACGACGCCTACGATGATGCTGACGTAAAGCTGCTCGACTACGGTATTAAAAACGGAAAGTGACTTTAGCAGCTCCTGGGAGAAGCTATAAGAAGCCAAGAAACAAGAACCTTCATGAAGCTATAAGAAGCTTCATGAAACAAGTAACTGTTGACATGCATTTTTTTATCATACGTTATCTTATATACAAAGCAGTAGGCATATAATCTTATGATTCTGTTGACTTTAGAACATACACAAGTGGCTACCAATCTTCGAATAGGTCGACGGTCGAAGAAAACTTAATATTTTACCGTATTCAAAAATATTCGACAGTACTACTGTGTAACAGACAACTGTGCAATTTATTTAATTGTAATATTTGTAAACACTTGGTTACTCACCGTCTTGTGGCTTATTTAAAACTTTGAATAACTACGTGTTTCAAGGATAAATCCTCATCTTCAGGTTATATAAAAACACCAGTCCTTCTGGAAAAGTCGTCAAAAAATCAAAATTTTTCACCAAACATCACAGTATGATATGTGTTCTTAGATCTTTGGTAAAAATTTTTTATCTTTTGACGACTTCTCCAGATCGATTGGTGTTTATCCTAGAAACGCGTAGTTATTGAAAGTTTTAAAGAAGTCACAAGACAGTGAGTAAACAAGGTTCATTTTGTTTTGTTTGTCTCCAAGTCACGTTTATTAACTAATTAGAATTAGTATTAGGCATTACCTGTATTAACTTCCCGTCTTGTGACTTATCTGTTTTAATTTCTAAAACGACGCGTTTCGTTAACTTCCCGTCTTGTGTTCTAAAACGACGCGTTTCGTCGATGTGTCAACGGGAAATGATAACGGTCATACAGGATAAAGTACAACAGTTAATCGTTGGCAACGAGACGATGCGCATTGGACTGTGCCGAGACTATATCAATGTGGTGTTTTTATGTGTTTTAAGTAACTGACGACCCCGTTTGGGTGAATTTGATGTTTTCGTAATATTAAAACCTGAAGATGAGGATTTATCCTCGAAACGCGTCGTTCTAGAAATTAAAACAGATAAGTCACAAGACGGGAAGTTAATACAGGTAATGCCTAATATTAATTCTAATTAGTTACTAACCAAGTGTTTATAAATATTACAATTAAATACTTATACACGTGACTTGGAGACTATAGCCTAATATAATGAAACTGTGTAGTTGTACTAACTTCGCTTGTAATCCTTCCACAGTTTGAGGGCTTCACTTTACATTATTATATTTCTAACCGATTGTGTCACTTTTTCCCATAAATATTTCAGCAATATGACGTCAGTAAAAACTTAAGTTAATAGGATATTGGCGCACAGTGAAATATTGTTAAAATATACTATTGGGACTACAACTCCTCCTTCCACACACACTGGACTCCAGTCTCCACACACCCTCTCCTATAAATCGTAGCTTACGTACACTTAAGCACACGCACACAAATACTCAAACTGAGTTTGTCCCGTAAGACTGTTTAACTTTTCCCTTCTTGAAATATTTCTGTTTCTTATTAAGTTTGTCGTCATTAATCAAAGACATCAAAATAACAGAAATTAAAAATATAATTTATTCAACACTGACGTAAATATATTGATGATAGCATTAGGCTGAATACTCATTCTACCATTGTACTCGTAACAATAAAACAATATATTTTAACAAAGAAAATATAACATAAACATGCAACGTATAATATTGAATAAAACCTACTTCAACTTAGATTTTTACTTTCTTACTTTACTTTTTACTTTACTTTACTTAGATTTTTACTTACTTTACTTTCTTTTAAGAGTCTCTAGGCGTATAGAAAACACTCCTTTGCATAAACAGCAGGAACAATAGAAAACATTATACTGTCTTTTAATTTGTATACGGTTTGTTTTATTTATAATGAAGATATTATCTTTACCGCTTTCAAAATGTGTTATCCAAAAATAATAGAATATACTCTATAATTTAACTACATGGCACCCACCCAACCACACACACGCGCGCACGTACTTGGATCTTCCCTACAAACACGTTTATACGTTATGCTTTCCATTATCTTCCTAGTAAACGCTACTTCCGATTACTTTGCTCGCCGTCTGCCAGTGACATATCGAGAATTTGTTCTTTGGGGGGGGGGGATCCTGTCGAATCGGCTTCATACAGAAGAAAAAGAAGGTAAGCCTAATCAACATTACTATCTTTAAATTGGTTGAAAAGCGTGTTATAACATCCTGAAATCAAACCTATTAAAGTAAACGGTAATAACACAATGACAATACTCGTTATTCAAAAATCGTTTAAAATATATTTATTGAATAAACTGATTTTTCTATATTTCACATTTCAAGCGTATATGCAGATGTTGTGTAATAAACCTCTTTGTATATTTAAAAAGAGTTACTATTATATTAGCGTACACAGCTCGAAAATGATAAAATAGCCTACAAATTAAGAAAATAACAAAACTCGTCAACTTTTGTCGATCGTCTAGAGGGGAGGGTCCGGTCTCGTTCGTCCCCCCTTGTAAATATGCCCCTGCTATCCGAACAACGCCTACTTTGGTAGTTCCCTCAACATTTTTCCAGCTGGATGCAAATCAAGAGTTTCTCTTGTTATGTCTCCTTGAGTCTTCCAGAGTGTATGGCTAACTCACTTCCGTTAATTTATAGTTGCAACTTATAAATATTAAATATTTTATCATTCGAGAGCTAAAATTTAGTTCAGAAGTAGTATAACATACGTTTCAGGCAAAAATAGAAACGTTTGGTTTATTTGTTGTGTTATTTGTTAAACAAATCATTTAGATTGTACCGTCTTTGTAGTGACATAAAACAAACAGCTTTATGAAACTAATGTGAGTTCGCTTAACTTTCCCATTGAGGAATTCGTTTTTAGAATGTTTTTCTTTCAGTAATTTTTAAAGTAATGATATATTTCCATACAATTTAAAAAAATGAATTTTTCCTTTTAATTTCGCATCAAGTGAAGTATTAACAAGAGTCTAAAAGTGTGTTTACCGCGAGGCAAATAGTTGAATCCTCTCTGCTATCATATCGGAAACGCTCAAACCGTCTGCCGCGCAGTAAAACAACGATGCTAGGATATGGAGTAATCTTTAAAGGTTTATCTCTTTCTGTTGAATGGGGACAGACATTAATACTCTGTAATTGATACAATTAATATGAAACACGTGTTCTATATTATTCAACACGTGCCCATTTAAATAGTGAACATGACCGTATTACGAACCGCTAAGTACTCAACTGTTTTAATCTTCTTTAAATTATTAAGTAACGTACGCTTGCGTCATTGCAAATTTTATCTCTGATCGTTTTATCAGTCTACAACGTATTACACGTTGTGTAGAGATTGGAATATACTTACATTGCATTTATAAGTCACTAATTACTTGACTTTTGTAAATGTAAATTAATAATAGTATTAGTTCTGTATGCTTATATTTTTTAATTGTATTACATATTTTCCCGATTTTTTCGGATGAATGTATCAGGCTTCAGTCGCGAGAAGCCAATCTTTTATTCTTTCAGCTCGTTGACAGGCAGCTAGCTCCTTCAAAACCCTCCTGTGTTGATTATAATCAGTTATGTTTTTAATATGTTTCAAATCGAATGATGTATTTATGAAGTACCTACTTTTTAAATTTGCAGTTCCCAACGAATACCCGCAACAACGGCTTATTGCCCACAGTACGACATCTTGTAGATTAGATACCATAAAGGTAAATACAATATATGTCTGCAATAGACAGTCTTGGAGTATAGTAGGCGCATAACAGAATGACTATGAATGGTTGTTGACCTTGATCGGTACTCTACTTATTGGCTGAAGAAAACTGTATAACACTGTTGTAACAAGTTACAGGCAATAGCAATAACACATCGTAACACTACAACTCCATCACAGATATCACTTCGTTTGTTAATAATGAATACGAAATAACGCGGTCGTTACAGCGTTAACATTTATTAGTTTTATGATCCTTCACGTTGGACACGTGAAGTTTATCACGTATAGCTTGCGCGCTCAGAAGATTAACAGGAGAAACAATTTGATAATTTGCTGAGGACATCACATGAAAATTTGTTCTTACAACAGTCATACTGCCATCTACGCTAATCACATTGCGCCGTTAATCTATCGTTCAGTCCACTTTGCCTCGACGTTGCCACAATTTGCAGCCACCGATTCGTCGGTTTAATTTTGGAACACGGATGACGGTTTTTATTTTATTTTCTGTTATTTAATATTTCGTGTACTCATGTCATATACTGTTTAATATTTAATGTTAGCAAGTAAATATTTTCACACCATATGGAGACTTTGTCAGGGGGTAAACATTTGTGTCAATAATAGTAATAGTAACGTGACGTTGATTACGATATCAATAATATTGTAGCTGAATTACTTCCAGGAGACAATTATTATTACTCGTAACTTTATCTCAACAGTAACAGAAAATTATCTTTAATTTTTAGAAATATGTTAGACATAAAGGGTAAAAAATTATAAATTTGTAATTGGTGAGACTGCAAAGACAGTAGGAGTAAGCTATCAATTAATACGTAAAATTATAAACAGACGACTAAAACATTGCATAGAAGGAGAAACAAATGTCTTCAGTTATGAAAAAATAACAAATTTAAGTGTGACTTATAGTTCGCCGTGAGGTGAACAATTTGAATAAAAAAGAGTGTGTCCAACAGTGGCCGCCATTTTATTATACTTCATAAATATTTAGATTTTCATGTAAATATAGAACGCTAAGAATGTTACTAAAGAAACTAGAAGTCGACGGAGGAAATCATGAGAACTGGGTGGGACAGAGCAAAGTGGCAGCTTACGGCATTGCATCTGACTACTAACACTTCCACTGAGTCCCGCAGTCAATTGTTAGAATGAACCTACTACATGTGCTCTGCCGGCAAGGCGACACAACATTCTCTTAATGCCTGGCATAGACTAACTAAAGATAAATGCCTGCTTTGCATTTAACAAACACTGTAAAATCTTCATGTTAACATTAAACTCCACCCTTGATTTTGTTCAATTATATAAGTCATCACGGAACAGCTGAATCAGTTTTTAGCTTAACGAATACACCAGCTATTCTATTACTCTAGAGTAGAGATCAGCGAACGGACTGTTTCAATTAACGGGAAAGTGTTGTTGGATGAAGTGTCTAATTGTTATTTGTGTTGCGAACTACTGACATTAATTTACTTAATGACTTTTATTGTTGTTTCTGAATAGTCGTATTGGACAATTGTTTAACTAGAAGAACTATTGCAAATGGGTGTTATTATTCTTAGAATTTTAACTAAAATTTTGAATATTGATTTTTCCGCCGCTGATCACGGCGGAATCTTGATTTTTCCATTAAGATCACGGTCCACGAGCAATCGACTCCTGTTTTAAGATCACGATCCACGAAACAATGTTTTTTCATTTCCAGGTACAGAAATTACGTAACACACGAACGCCGTATCTTTGTATCTATGCGCGAGCCTTGAGTGTGAGCTTCCGTGCGTAAATGTGGACGAGCTAAGTAATTAATTTTCAATTCTAATTTCAGTCGATTTGGTACATGTAATTTATAGTGAGTCATGTAAAAATAGAAGCCGATTAACGAAAGGGGATTATAACGTAGAAATTCTAATGGTGTAATGGGAGGCGTTAGTAAGTGTACTTGTGTCAGTATGAAACCGAACAGTAAGTAAAACAGTATCATTAGGATCTCTTCCTTAGGTGAATCGAATTTAAAAACAAAAAGTAAGACGAAGGGACAATAGGAGGTAAAAGTGGAAGAGGGGACAAGCGGACGCGTTCGCGCGCGTTTTTTACACATAGTACAGTTGAAGGAATCGGTGACAGTATCATGTTTTGTCATGTTTTGTAGTTTGTAGTTGGAACATTTTTCTGCATAATACTACTTATAAAATACTGTAGGTGTGCAATGGTGTATACGTTTTTACATTAACAGGTATAACATATTTCTGCATAGCAGCAGAACAAAAAGTAAGACTCGTTGCGATTCTCTAGCAGAGACGAAGCGAATGCGTCTATTTTATACAAAACAAAGAACTGAATAGGCTACCTAGTAATTGCTGAGCTTTCATAAAATATTTAATTGGAGAGGACTAAGCCCTATTGAATTTCTAGATAGAAAATATATTTATGAATTCACTATTTATATTTTAGTGAGAAATATGCTTAACACATAATTCCTTTATTACATTAATTTATTTGAAATCTACATAATAATTAATGTTAAGTGTAGTATTTAAGAGCTTTTAATTATTACAATTGAGAATGTCTTATAATAAAACCATAATAAATTTTTAAATTATAAATGTGAGCGCATAAAAATATTAAATAGATATTTGTGAAAAATACTTTAAATTAAAAATATTTTTATTCATAAATTAATTTTTCTTTTTGTACTGTAAAGAACTGTATATCAGTTACTTAAATAACTGAATAGGAGTGCTTAATTGGTGGCAGCAATATAAATTTTTTTTAAATTTCATATCTCAAGAGGTTTCATTTGAAACTCAAGTATTGTAATAACATAGGCTATTCAGGCGGAAACATGAATCTCTAATATATTTATATAAGTAAAACCAGTGATGTAGAAGCATAATACTACAGCGAATTACTTTACATAAATTAAGTATTTCTATGAAAACAGATTTTCATCTGCCTTTAATTAATAATTAGTTTATGTAAATAGATTTTCTTCGAATTACAGTATTTTATGAACAAGTACATCTAGTCAATATAATTATAACTTATTTCAGGTTAAGTAAGAAAAATTGTGTACTGTAGATTACTTGTGTGAGAAGCCTAAGTTTTATATTTGAGTTTAAAGGGCTACTCATTGTCCCCTGTTTGCTAGTGGTACACAAACAACATAAAAATTTTATTAGATCGTTCAAAGTATTTCTCATTTAAATCAGTTTTAATTTAGTTTACAGTCTTAACTATACACAATTTATTCAATTTGTCAACACATACTATCCTCTACCTCCCATCGTTAAATTTATCGTATATCTTGTAAATGATTTGCTCAAAACGTATATCGTCTCTTCAGAAGTTACTGTAATGTCTAACGTTAAAAATTTAATAGAATGAGAGAAAAAACTTTTTCTCTTTTATTACATTCTATCAATACAGTAATATTGTTGAATCAATGTAGGAAACGTACTAGTAAAGAGACAGTTGACCGTTTGGATGAGAATATTCATCACTAAACCATGTGTATCGATTCCAATGCCTCTATCAGAATTATAAGTTTTATTAGCATTTTATTAGCCTTAAATTCAGAGAAACGTCATCTCATCAAATACACTGGAAGTGTAACAGATTGGTAGCTAATGATTTTGACCTTGTCTAGTGCCCTTCATCTTTGAGCAGCAAAGCTGCATTGAATATTCTATCGGAAAACTACGGATATCTCTTCAAGTGGTGTGTACACATGCAGAACTGACTGTGTACAATTTGCTTTCCTCAAACGCTTAGAATTGATTCGCCGGAGGATAAATCGAATTGATTTATGTGAAAAAGAGGAATATATTGAATAATAAATATTTATGTTAGATAAAAGAATATACTGCATATGTGTAAGTGTGTGTGTGTGTGAGAGAGAGAGAGAGAGAGAGAGAGAGAGAGAGAGAGAGAGAGAGAGAGAGAGAGAGAGAGAGAGAGAGAGAGAGAGAGAGAGAGAGAGAGAGATGGTGGGGTGTTAGGTAAAAATAAACATTTTATATTACATACTGAATTGAATGAAAAAGAATGAAAAATGAAAAATATAAGAAAATAAATTTTATAGGTTTTTCTGTTTTCCTTGTTCTTTACAAGACATAGTATTTTAAAATCTTTATACGTGTTTCTTTGAAGAATCATTACTAACATTTTTAGAAGAAAAAACAAGTTTATTTAAATTACCTTAGATTCTATGCCCCTTGTAAGACATATTGTAATTATATATTTATTAACGATTAGTGACAAAGTAATATAATTACTTGTTATTTTCAAGAAAAACTTGTTGTTACTGATAATATTATAGCTTTAATTGACAGGAGTATTTTTCTTCTTTTCTTAGAACGAGAGTACTATTACTCAAATGATTTAATTTCTGATTACCATTAAAAAAAATACTGAATCCTGCTTAAGGTAATAGGATATTGACGCACGGTGAAATATTGTTAAATATACCACTAGGATTACAACTGCTCCATCCACACACACACACACACACACACACACACACACACACACACACACACATACACAACTGACTGCAGTCTCCACACGCTCTCCTATAAATCGAACCTTAAATACACTTGAACACACGCACGCATATGATCAAACTGAGTTTGTCCCGTAAGACTGTTTAACTTCTCCCTTCTGTTTAACTTTTAATATGTCTGTTTCTATATCAAGTCTATCGTCATTAACCTAATGTATAAAAATATATGAACTTAAAAATATTATTATAGATTCAACACTGACAGAAAACGTAGGGGATAGAAAAAGGTTTAATATGTATTTTACCACTGTAGTTGTAACAACAATGTAACAACTAAATTAACAAATAATTATAATATAAATGTGCAACCTATAAATTGAATATAAAGTAATTCAACCTAGATTTAACTTACTTCTTCTAAGAGTTCGTAGGTGTACAGAAAACACTCCTTTTCATAAACAGCAGAAACAGTTGTCACCATTGTACTATGCCATTTATTTTGTACACGTTTATTTTGTTTTTAATGAAGTTATTTTCTTTATCGCTCTCAAAAATTGTTATTCAAAAATAGTTGAATATACTCTACAATATAACCACATGCTACACACAATCACCTCCGAACCCGAACCCACTTCGGTGGAAGAGGTAACGGACAGGCTTTTAGCGCTTCGGCCCCGGAAGAGCCCTGGACCGGACGGTGTTACTAACACCGCCCTACAGAGACTTCCGGACCGGGGAGTTTGCTTCCTGGTCGATTTGTTCAATGCCTGCTTCCGATTCGCCTACTTTCCTAAGAAATGGCGTTCGGCTACGGTTACGATGATCCCGAAGCCAGGGAAAGACCACAAGTTCGCCGAGAAACTCCGGCCTATCAGCCTGCTGTCGTCCACTTCGAAAGTCTTCTAACGACTAGTCCAGCGGCGGCTAGTGGATCACCTTCAACGGTTCGACATGCTGGTCTCCGAGCAATTCGTTTTTCGTGCTGGACACTCCTCGACGCATCAACTGATGCGCTTCGTGGAGACCGTGGCCGAGGCCGGTTGCTCGCGAGAGCAGACCGTCGCCGTTTTCCTTGATGTTGAAAAGGCTTTCGATCATATTTGGCATCCAGGCTTTCTTTACAGACTCACGGAGATTCTGCTTCCGTATTGCTACATTCATTTGATTGCTAGCTTTCTTCGGAACAGAACCTTTCGCGTGGTGAGAGTAGATAACACCCTTTCTTCGGCAAGGGCTATTACTGCTGGTGTACCTCAGGGTAGCGTCTTGGGCCCTCTGCTTTTCTCTGTGTACGTCAATGACGTGCCCAAGTTGCCTGGCACCAGGTTGGCCATGTTCGCTGACGACACGGGGGTGTATGCCGTCGATCGTCGAGCTGAAACGGCAGTTATCTGGCTCCAGGAACAATTGGACGAGTACGTTGAGTGGGCAGAGAAATGGAGGGTTGCCATGAACGCGGCCAAAAGCACAGCAGTAGTCTTCTCCAGACGCTTAAGGCTCCCAGACAGACTCTACGTAGGCGATACTCCGTTGCCCTGGTCTCGCGAGGTTAAGTACCTCGGGGTTCACCTCGACCGACGTCTCACCTGGCGGACACACTCTGCACAAGTAGCCCGAAAGACCGCCAATCGACTGTATCAACTCCGTCCCGTGTTATGCAGCAACACCATGACCGGCCGCCTAGGGAAGCTTATCGTCTCCACTTATGTGGTGCCGATGGTTACCTACGCGATACCCGTTTGGGGCTACTTGGCCAAGACCCACAAGCAAAAGCTTCAGTCTCTCCTTGACCGAGGATTGCGCTGGGCATGCAAAGCCCATTACCTGACATCAAACAAAACGATCCGAGACTCCCTGCGTGTCCGTTCCCTGGACGCCACTATACGGACGCTGTCCCGAAAATTTTATCGCCGCTCCGCCCGATTCCAGGGCAACCACCTGATTAGCGCCCTCGGTCGCTACCAATCTGTGCCAGGAGAATCTTGGACCCGGCCTCGGCGTACACTCACCCTCAATTAAGTAATTAATTGAAAACCCACGGCCGGTAGCAGGCCACACCCTAAATCCAGACCTATCAGTCGTCCCTGCGGCAGGAGCTCTATTTGAAACTCGGAACGTAGTATAGCCATTCGTCCCGCACAGCCATTGAACTTGTGCCACACACACACACACACACACACACACACACACACACACACACACACACACACACGGATGTTCCCTACAAACACGTTTATATGTTGAACTTGCTTTCTGTTATTCTAGTCAACACTATTTCCGATTACTTTGTTCACCATCTGCGTAACTTCTGCTTTCGTTGTACCTTCACTATTTTTTAAGCTGCATGCAAATCAATCACTTGTCTCGGTATGCCTTCTTCAGATTTCCGGAGTGTACGTCCATTATTTTACGGTTGCAATATGTATACCTATTTAATAGTTATTAAATTCGTATCATTCGAGCGCTATCATTTAGTTCTGAAGTTGTATAATTTAATAGTCTGTTTCAGGTGAAAATAAATAATTTGTTTCAGGTTCATCATAATATGATGAGCTTATTTATGTAAGTAAAACAAATAATTCTGATTGTATAGTCCTTGCAGCAACGTATATAAGAAAAAATGAAGATTCATCATATAAATGGTCTCCAGATCGCTTTTAAGATTCAATTAATTTAAAATATACCTTATATGATCCGTCAGCGATCTTGTAGTTTAATATTCCACTACATGTTTCGGGAATTAAATTCCCATTATAAGGTAAAACTCTTCTTCCTAATATATAGGATTCGTCGGTGAAATTATTAAAAACACATACACACACACGAACGAATAAAACAAACACAACTGTTAAAAATTACATAATTAAAATACCGTACACACACAGTTAACGAAGACAGTGCGCACTGCCTGACAGTCACATATCATCTGGGCTGATTGCAAAGTTCACCGTTTGTCTTTAATACGGTATCATACAACGTGTTCGATCTAAATGAAAGCTGGTCGTTGAGCAAACTTTCTTTAGGTATTTTGGATGCTTTATAAATTTCGAATTCTTCCAACGCATCCATCAAACGACCTTTAATAATGACATGCATGGGTACCATATTCTCCGCAAACCCAGTGTAGTTGTGATTTTCATTAATTAAATGTAATGCAAATTTAGACTTGGCTGATGTAATGTCCTTTTTCGGTAAATGTTCTTTACATCTGTCAATTAATCTACTCCCCGTTTGGCTGATGTAAAACTTGTCACAATCATGACATTGCAATTTATATATGCCTGAGAAATTTTCTCTTACTTTAGGAGAACTTAACCTAAATATATTTTTTAAATTATTGACAGTTCTGAATAAAACATTGATATTTAATTTCTTGAACTCGTTTTTTATTACATTAGGGAGCACATTAGTAAATTCGGATGATACAAATTGCACTTTACTCTGTCATTTTTTATCTTATTCTGCTTATACTTGTGTTTCCGAATCAAATTATCTACCATATCACTTTTGTAACCATTTTTTATGGCTATGTATTTGATAATTTTAACCTCTTTCCGATGGTCTTCACGGCTTAAAGGTACAGTCATTAGTCTGTGCACTAATGCATTAAACGGCGCTATTTTTTGTGCGCGAGGATGAAACGAATTAGCATGTATAGTTAAGTCTGTGGTAGTTGGCTTCCTGGAATGTATTGCAATTAGACAACAGGTATTTATTTTCATAGAAGTTTAAGTAAATTTCAGCCAACAATCCACTTAAGGGGGAACCCATAGCTAACCCGTCTTCTTGTATAAAAAATCTCTTATCGTTAGTAAAATAGTTCTGTTTTAATACGATCTGTAACAATGATATAAGTTCATCAATCTGTTGTCGATTTAATATGGCCGTCTTAATTAGGTTGTTTTTAAGAATTTCGATTGTTTCTAATACAGGTATATTAGTATATAAATTAACTATATCAAACGACACTAATTTATAGCTAAGTAAAACTTCGATATTTTTAATTCTTTCTATAAATTCCAAATTGTTTTTAACGCTATGATTATTTTGTAATTTAATACTATTTTTTATTATAAGTTGAAGTTTCTTAGCTACTTTGTACCCTGGGGCAGAGGTGTAATTAATTAAAGGACGTATGGGTATATTCTCTTTATGTATCTTCGGTAAACCTATGAATTTGGATGCTTTTGCATTAATCTGTTTAATGTGATGTCTAGTGTATTTAATTTATATACTAATATACTAATATCACATCACAGTGCCTGAGTTACGAGAAAATGTGACGAACGCTCGTAGGCCTATATAAAGTCATCACGGCGCAGCTGCGATCACTTTTAAGTTCAGCGAATTATACCAGCGATTCTATTACTCTAGAGTAGAGATCAGCGAACAGATTGTTTAAAGTAACAGGAAACTGTTGTTGAACGAAATGTCTAATTTGTTATTTGTGTTGCGGACTGCTGACATTAACTTACTTAATGACTTTGTTGTTTCTGAATAGTTCGTAGTGGAAAATTGTTTAAAAAGGGAAAACTATTGCAAACGGATAGTAATATTCATAGAATTGTAAATAAACTTTTGAGTATTATTTTTTTCACCGCATTAAGATCACGATTCATGTAACAATGTTTTTAACCTTCTGACAGACAAACGTAACACACCAACTGCGTCACTTCGTATCTTTGAACTTGAGTCTTGAGTGTGAGCTTCCATGCTTAGATGTGGACGAGCTAAGAAAGGAAATTTTAATTTTAATCAAGTTGGTAAATATAGTGACACATGTAAAATAGAAGACGATTATCTGAAGGGGATTAGAACGTAGAAATTTTATTTCTATAATGGGAGGAGGCTTTTGTAGTCGAACAGTGAGTAATATAGTATCATTTTGTTCTCGTTCTTAGGTAAAAAAAGTAAAACAGAGATATAGAAGGAAGTGAATATAGTTGAGGAGAGGAGAAGCGTTCGCGCGCGAGTGTGTGAGTGTTGTGGCTGTGTGTTGCATACGTTACAGTTGAAGCAATTGGTGACAGTTGAAGGAATCGGTTTGTAGTTTATAGTTGGAACATTTTTCTACGTAATACTGCTTATAAAATTCTGTATGTGTGCAATGTTGTATACGTTATTACATCAACAGGTAACCATAATTCTGCATACCAGCTGAACGAAAAGTAAGACTTGTAGGGATTTTCTAGCAGAGACGAAGCGAAAACGTATATTTTATACAAATGAAAGAACTGAATAGGCTACCTAGTAATTACTCAGCTTTCATAAAATATTTAATTGGAAAGGACTAAGGATTACTGAATTTCAAGATGAAAAATATAATTAGGAATTCATTATTTATATTTTAGTGGGAAAAATTTTCAACACATAATTCCTTTATTACATTAATTTAATTTAAATGCATATAATAATTAATGTTAAGTATAACATATAAGGACTTTTAATTGTTAGAATTGTGGATGTATTATAATAAAACGTAATAAATTTTTAAATTAAAAATGTGACTCCATTAAAAAAATTAAACAGACATTTGTAAAAAATACTACAAATTAAATATATTTTTAATCATAAATTAATTTTTATTTTTCTATTGTAAAAAACTGTATACCATTGATTTAAAAAAAATTAAGAGAAGAAACTGAAACTTTTTTATGGCCGCAACATAGAATTTATTTAACATTTAATATCTCCAGAGGTGACACTTGAAACTCAAGTATTTTAATAACAACGTAGGCTATTCAGATGGAAACATGAATCTTTAATATATTTAAATAAGTGAAACCAGTGATATATAAGCATAATACTTCAGCAAATTATTATCCATAAATTAAACGTTTTTTGAGAAGAGATTTTCATCCTTTAATTAATAATTGGTTTATCTAAGTAGGTTTTCTTTAAATAATTTTATAAGCAAGTACAACTAGTCAATATTATGAAAATTATTTCAGATTAAGTAATATAGTTGATTCAGTGTAGGAAAAGTGCCAACAAAGAGACAGTTGACCGTTTGGATGAGAATGTCTATCACTACACTGTGTGTCGATTCCGAAGCCTCTATCACAATACAGTTATAAGTTTTATTACCAGTTGCTGCTTTCAATTCTTCTCTTCCAATATACTGTAAGTGTAACAGATTGGTAGTTAATGATTCTTGACCTTGTTTAGTGCTCTATATCTTTAAGCAGCGAAGCTGCATTGAATATTCTATCGGAAAACTCTCTTCAAGTAGTGTGTACACGTGCAGAACTGACTGTACAGTTTGCTTTCCTAAAACGCTTAGAATTGATATGTCGAAGGACAAATTGAATTGATGTATGTGAAAAAGCGGAATATATTGAATAATAAATATTTATGTTAGATAAAAGACTATAGTGCACGTGCTTACACGGGTGGCGAGGAGAGAAGGGAGGGATGGATAAGTAAAAATAAACATTTTTATTACATAGTGAACTAAATAGAAGATAAAAAAATAAGAAAAAATAAATTTTATGGTTTTTTTTACTTTTTTTACGAGAAATCGTATTTTACATTTTCTAATTTTTAGAAGAAAAAACAACTTTAATTTAGAATTGCCTTAGATTCTATGCCCCTTGTAAGAGATATTGTAATTTGTATGTTTATTAACGATTAGTGGCAAAATAATATATAATTAATTGTTATTTTCATGAAAAATCTGTTGTTACTAGACAACATTATAACTTTAATTAAGAGGAGTATTTCCCACTTTTCTTTGAATAAGAGTACTGTTATCCAACTGATTTAATTTCTGATTACCATTTAATATACTGAATCCAGCAATAAAAAAAGTAAATTGCAACGTAATGAATATTACATTAATTCAGAATCGTTCATATTTACTTAAACCTTTCGTATTTACAACTGTTTCCACGCTGGTGTATTAAAAAAACTGAAACATGAATTGAGAACAAACGATGAGGGGAAACTAGTTGAATGCGAATGAGTATTAAGTTTAGTTCGTATTAAAGCCAGATTAAATAAAGACATGGTAAAGAAAAAATTGCAACTAATATTTAGTTAGCTAAAAGCTTTTCGGTCTAGGGCGGAGCATAAGGCATCTACATAGCTCGTCTACGCTTCTCTGGTTTGCGCCGGCAGCTAGGGTCTCTCTGCTTCTAATTTTCTATTGTACTTCCCTTCTGAGATTCTGCTGGTCAGACGACTTTACTGTCACCGTATTTAATAGATTAGCCGTATGCCTGTACTTTCCGTCTAGACTACGTTAAATGTACCAACTGTCTTTCTCCTGTTTATGCTTTATGGTTCTCCTGTAAATTCTTTTTAAGTAATTTGATATGAGTTTTAGCCACTACATCCTCATCATATTCTGTGAGCAACGAGTTCATATGTGTTAGAGACGCAAGTGATACGGTCCTTAAGAAACAAGTCATGATAAAAAGGATTTGAAAACTAATTCTTCTTTACCACTGTTATGGTCACAGAATTGGATTACGTAGTTCATTATTTTGACTCTTCTTTACATAGTTTTTTATTAAAATAAAAATTTTGGTTGATTTAAAATTAAAAAAAAAACAATCCCTGCAAAATTTAGATATGAAACTTTTTTGCTGCACTTCACAAATTTTAATGAAATACCTTGCTCACAGTTATATAGTCGTCATTATGTTGGTACGTTTTTGTGAACTTCAGTACGTTTTATTCATACAGAAAGCAAGTTATATTTTTTCCCAACAAAAGGTATAAAGTTTACAGGTGGCACATAAAATGTGTGTTTCTTTAATTTAATTAAATAAACGAGTTTACTTAAAGCCGGTAATTACAAAAGAATAATTGCTAGCGGGAGGATAATGTTCGAGCGTGACACATGTGTTTGTTCAAAGTGAACTAAGCGCTTCTACTCTGCACTAAGAGCTCGGCGATTTGCGTGTTATTAGTGTACTGTGGGCGTCCCTCGAAGATTGTAATCTTGAAACCCGTGCTTCACTTTTGATACGGATTTACTTTTTAATCACGAATCGTTAATACAAAACATAGGTTAGCTTTCTTATACTGAATAATTACATGCCGTGATTTACAACATGAGGTCAGCGGACTTTGGACTTCGAAAATCAACCGTACCTCTCATTCCCGACTCCACGCAAAATATGGTTCCCATCTTTCTATGGTCCTTCTATAACCAAATATTTTAAAGTTCTTGTTGTCAGTTCACGCGGCCGCTGTCAATGTTATCAAAATTATTAAAAACCGGCCTGTTAGTCCGTGGTCGGTTGCTACATCGATATCGTCGGCAACATTTCGAATCCCACCTTCGGGGATCCTCTTCAGGCCGCAAAAAGCGACAGACTGTTGTGAAACAAGTAACCCTGTTGCTCTTACCCGAAAAAGTTGTCGGGTACCGTTTGGCCAAGATCCGCCGTAACGGTAAAATATCCCCGAAGGTGGGATTCGAAATGTTGCCGACGGCATCACTGTTATATAGCTAACGACCACATCCTAACAGCCCGGTTCTTAATCATTTTGATAATACGTCTTTTAGCTTCTCACTTCCTTAACCTCAATGTGAGTCTCACCGTGGATGCGTTCCTGTACAGGTTCGTTTGCGGCCGCGTTGTTTTATATGTTTATTATTGTAATGTTATTGTTGAGATATAGTTTATTTATTATTTATATATTGTTATGTGTTGTTTTTTAAAATTTCTTAACTTCTGACGTGATGCATATGCATCAAAATGTTTTAACCTGATTCATATTGTGATCTGATGATGACACCAAATGGTGTCGAAACTCGAGTAGTCCTAAAAGGATTTTAAGAAACGTTTGACAGAAGGTAATTAACCTATTTTATAGTCTTAATCGTTTCTGGAGGCAAGAAAAATGTTTAAACTATAAAGAACGTCATTGGGATGATAGCATCCTATTTATACCTGCATATGTAAATTTTACATTATGATAAAACTGCGTTTCTTAAATAGTAGACATAAGTTCAGTCATCAAATTTTAAAATCATGAAAATTTTAAAATCAGAACCACATTCACATATGTTTGGGAATTAATACACAAGCATGAAAATGCATGGTGTCTAGAACTATTCAAAACTTACAACTGTAACTTTATCAGCTGTAAAATAACATCAGCTTTCACTTAAATGTAACATCTCGGTAACTTTTAAATACGTGTTTCAGAGCCAATAAAGGCCAGATTACATTATTGTAGTCATTTGGTACGTACTAAATCCATTGACTGGTATTATTACACGTAAGTCGCCTTTAATGTCCTCAGGTGAAGAGGCGAGCTTGCTAGTAGTCTGAGGATGCCTAGAGTAAGACTAGACATCATTGAAATTTATCAATCCTCAGTCCTCAGGTAAATTCAGCTTTGAAAGCGATCGTGTTGAGTTCTGTGCCAACCGCATTCTTCAGATGCCATCTCTCATTTGGAAAGAAAGAACACTATAAGCTAACCAACGGGTCTCTGCGATCCGTCGATGAGAAGTTCAGCAGTCTCTTAACAGAGTTGTGAAGGCAACAAAGAGGCTTTAAAATAAAAGAGAAAAGGTAAAAAAAATGTATTCACCGGCCATAAAATGCTCATAACAGCTAACAATCTATCAGCCATCAAGGGAATTGATGTGTACTATTTTATCGAAGTTGTTGACAACACAAAAATGGATTTAGCTTACTACCTAACCGTTAAAAGCTGTCTAATTAGTGATATGTAGTGATATGAATTAATGTAAAATATCTTAAAGAAATATTGCAGAATATCGAAACAAAAAATGTTCTTACTGAGCAATAAAAATAAATTCGTCCTAGAGAGAAATTAACTACACAACAATTCGTATTTCACTTAATTTTATAATAACAGCAAACATCGCTGCTTTATTCGAAACAAAGAAACCTCTGTTATATATCTCAGAGTTGAAAGCATACTTATAACTTAGTTACATTATTTCTGTTTACACACAAACACGTAACTTCACTGATATCCACGACGCGCGGGTGGGCCGACTAATGAATCGGTGGTTAAGTTCTGCTGAAGATCCAGTATAGCGGGGATATCGCTTTACCTTTCTCCAGACTTACGGACGATGACCTCAACGGCAGGAAAGGCGGAGAAGAGGTTCTTCGGTGAGGCTGATCTGGCATTTCTGCTTATAGGAGTTTTTCGTAACCAAGGGGTCAGATGGAGGTCCTAAGCTGCAGTAAAGTAATCCGTGTAGGTCAAGGTACTCTGATGTAAAATCCTGGTCTTCCGTAAATCCTGGTCTGACTGTTTGCAGCACTGAGATAGTGTAGGAGTTACACATGGTAGGTTGCCTTGTGTGAGCATTTCGCAATACAAGAAAGGAAGTGTGGCCAGTGAATCGCTTCAACGTCCCATTATTACTACAGGATACACTCCCAGGTACTCGCTGTCCACAGTCGACCGGGCGGCTAAATATCGCATCGACGTTCTATGGTGCCGCTTTGAATCAAACTCTTCAATCAAGTTATACATACTTTTCCTATATCGTCGCCTTTCAGTTTCTAACACTGACAAATTACAGTAGTTTACTGAGAATGATTTTACAACTTACAGTTTACTTATAGTTTTCACAACTTTGTCAAATCATCCCTATATTTTGTTCCTTACTATTACAAAGTAATAAATCTCCTCTTTCTCTAAGTTCCAATTTCTTGCTTAGTCTATGCTTTTTATGTTGAAGACGGCGACTCTGTGAGATCCATGACTTAGCATTGACCCAATCTTCATTTGCCTTACCTCTACTGCCAAACGGCTCTACCCCCCCCCTTAAGATATCAGTCAAACGACATTTTATACATCAATGATTAGTTTTAGGTTTCCACCGGCAATGTATTATTATGTTAAAAGATTAAAAGTTTGAACATAGTTTACAAAACTGCATTGATGAAAATATAGCAGACGTTTTTTAAGCGCGCGCGTACGTTGCGTATTTATGAGAGCAAGACAGTCATGAACCCGGTCGGCTCTTTTGTTCTTTAAACTCCCCCCCCCCACCACTCATAAGTCATGTCACTTACGTTAAGTTATATTACGTTCCAGTAAACAATAAACAACCTCTCCTTTGTGGGAAACAGGAATAATAATTTTCAATGGCTCATTAGCATCGGTCACATGCAGAAAGGAAGTTTTGTTTTTGTTTATTTCCAACCATGTTGGATTAATTGTATACTACAACAATTAAATTAATTAATTGTAATAAATATTTTTTTATAAAGTTATGCAGACCTATTTGTACTCAGTAAGGGCAACATAATTAAATATTTACATACTGCGTTTTGTAAGTTGCGTATCACGTTTAGCGATACAAACAAAACTATAAACTATCAACATTATATATTATAATGAGAGCAAGTAGTATTACGCACACTAAATTACATCAAAGGTTTATTTTTAGTATTTGTCTCTTGAATATTAAAATTTTATTTACTTCAGACGTTACTTTTAACAAGGCTACCGTTTTGTTTCCTGAAGGTGCTTTAGTTCATATCGAACAAAAATAAAATAAGAATTTGTTTGAATATAGTGTTTCGCTATGGCATTGTAGAAAATATATAGTCACGTATAGTAATACAGTATGATCCTTAATATTAACATTAGTGGAGATGCTCGAGATAACAGAAATGGATTTCTGGAGGTGACCACAGGAATATCACGACTTGAGAGGATTCATAATGAACAATAGCGATGCTGAATGCAATACTAGATGACATGAAGATGAAACAGTTGATGTGATCGTATACAGCGAATGCCAGAGAAAAGGAATGGACACTTCACGGAAAGCGTAAAAGCTAAATACCAAAAAGAAGCTTCAGGTTGTTAATCAACAAGAATATGGAAGAAAGAGTACTAGAAGACTCATAGCAACGGCGATTGAGATTAGAAAGACGGCAGCGGCTGTTATGAACTGATATACGATATGGCTCGTAGAAGTCCACAACCATAAGTGTATAAGTGTATTTTTAAATTAATACGTTATTATGGTACGCTCGACGAGCATTGGACTCCCGAAAAGATGATGGAGAAACGATACAAATGAATGCATCTAGAAGTATCGTTTCAAATAAAGCGGGTGTAAGGACCGAAAGGAATGGGAGAGGACCAAGATTGAGTGAAAAGACCCAGCGACAGCACAAACAACCCTTCAAGAAATACGTAAGACCACTGCCATTACGGTTCATAGCATAAAGAATAAGTGTTTTATAGGCAACAATGTTGACGCTGGTTTGCTACTGCAATTAAGCTTCTTTTTTCTATTTTGTCTATTACATGGTAGTCCACATATATTGTTGCATATATGTCAGCGTTTTGCTGAGGTTTCGATATTCTGCAACGGCTTTTAAATACATCTATCCTCAGGCCTCCTAATCTTTTCGCATTATGTTCTTTTGTTTCCCACACGTCACCGCTCTACAACATTATCCCTGAATTTTCGTACGATCAATTTTCTTCTAGAAACCCTTTCTCACTTATCTGTTGTATAGTTATTCTCCTTTCACTCGTACAGTTTTGTATTACACCCTCTGAAGTTGGATTTCATTAAACATTTTCTTGTCAAACAGGTGACATCTTTCTTGTCTGCAGCAATGATTGCCTGACATCAGCAAATAGTAATGCATACGAGACTGATCTATTCGTATTGTTACGACGATTGCACGGATCATCGACTTTAGGCAGTGGTACAAAATAATTGAACATCAGGAAAATCGTCACTCACAACTTTAATAAAAATTCAATAATCAAAGACACAGGAATGTAATAATTTTTCAATTTCGGGACTCTACAACACACACAGACGTGGTAAACAGTAAGTGTCACCTAATTAACATCGGTATAATTAACATTAGAAATAACCTGTTACAGATGTACCGTACACAATAATTCACAATTAACAGTTAAGACAAAATATCGCAGTGGAATAACGCTCGGATATCACGTGTTATCTAGAGTTTAAGCTTCAGAGTAGCTTTGGCTATTACATATAATCAAGAACTGACTGTAATAATTCAGTCCTGCAATTTCACAAATTACCTGCGCCACGAAGTTTCACATGTAACTAAATTTGGCGATAGACGCGCAACATTTTCGAGAGGCATCAAATGTTAATAGTTTATTTGTGCCGTAAATTATTGTAATTAAACAGTTTGGCGACTTTTATAATTTTTGCGTAAAACATTTAGCGGATAACTGTATAACTAGAAACATTTTGGATAATGCCAACTTTTTTGTTTTATATAAGTGTAAATCAAAATATTCTTCTTAAGTTCAATAATTAATTCCAACGTTTTCAATAATGCAACGTTAAAATCACAATGCAAGACGTCCTCGCAACAGTATTAAAAAATAACAATTTAAAATGCTAAAACCGTGTTTATCTTGAGATAACAATAGTGGCAGTTATACTGTGATTGCTGTTGTGCAGGAAACACGCGAATTATTTATTGTCCAGTAGATAACGACACTTGGAAAGGATGATACCTTTTAAGTACCCATTTGTCCTCTCTTAACAGAGGAAGACAGTAATCTTGTTAATAGATATAATTAACGTGAGACTCATGTTCTACATTATGCAACAGCGACACACGCGCGCGCACTTACCGTAGTAAACGTATCCGTATTAGGTATGTACCGTTTAAATCTCTGCCCTCGTTAATCTGCTTTGTGTAATAAACGTCAAACACCAGGTGCTATTCGGGTTTTATCGCCAGTCGTACATTATTTTATCCACATTAATATTCTGGTCGTGTGTGAATAAATTAATAAACATTAAAAGTAATCAGGTGTGTGTGTGTGTGTGTGTGTGTGTGTGTGTGTGTGTGTGTGTGTGTGTGTGTGTGTGTGTGTGTGTGTGTGTGTGTGTGTGTGTGTGTGTGTGTGTGTGTGTGTGTGTGTGTGTGTGTGTGTGTGTGTGTGTGTGTGTGTGTGAAATTGTTTTAGTGATGTTTAAATAAATTATCACACTATATAATTTTTAGCAGTATTTACTGGTTACCAACAAATCTGATAGTGTTGTTGGAGACAGGTGCTGAACCTCCAATTACTTCCTGGTGACGAGGCTTTTCCATGTTACTATATCAGTCTATAGAGGTCAGACAGAAATTGATAACAGTGGAGACAACGAAACGTATTACAAAAGAAATTGAGGTTCGGCAAGTTTCTAAAGCAACTTGGCATAATAAATATAGTAGCAAAATAATCCTGACTAAGGATTATTTATAAGGATACCAACTAATTACATGTCGTCTGAGAATTACAAATTATTCGGCCTATTAATGAAAGTGGTACTATTTAAAATTAAAACAACATTTATTCGTTTCCATAATATCGAATAACATAAAGTAATCACCATTAACATATTACTGTATAACAATAGTATACTGTAGTATACTTTACTGTATAACAAATCTTGAGTTGCGATGAAACGACGTTTTTACCTATTCTTAATTGGTCAATCGCACCCAGCACTTTCACTTGGTCGCGGGGTGAAACTAACCGAATCTGTGGCAACTAGTAGAAAGGTTTTGTTCCAAATGTCGATGAGGTTTCAATTCTGTAACTTTTTCTTCTGTGCGAGTAACCTTTTCTTTCAAGATTTTTGTTACAGTAATTTAGGTTGGGTTAAGTTAGGTTAGTTAAGTTAAGTTAAGTTAAGTTAGGTTAGGTTAGGTTAAGTTACGTTAGGTTAGGTTAGGTTAGGCTAGGAATTATTAGAATTATAATGGTAATTTCTGTACAATAATAACGTGAAAATGTTAGTAACGATCGGCATCACCTTACGGCAGCGTAAAGTTCACTCTACTAAAGTACAGAGAAAGTTGATGGTCGTAACAGTATAGAGATATGGAAACTGTCGTAGCGCATTACCGCGCCAGGCGTGAGTCTTCATCTCTTCACACGCCTTTCATAAATGCAATTTGTGTCTGTAGCTTATAAGACGATATACCCGATTGCAATGGGCTGGGTCGCAATTGACTGGGTTCAAATTTACACCTCAGTCGTAACCGACCAGGTTCTATACAATTGCAACTGACAGCGGTCCCAGTAAGTTATATCACAATAAGCTAAATCTACACTTATCATCACTTACAATCTCAAAGTGTTTGTAACAAACAAGTCACTATAAATCTTATTTAGAGATTCGCTACAGAATAAAATATTTGCTTCGTATATAAACAAAGGTTGTGTAGACCAAAGTCAACAACGCCAGTGAAGCAAGAAACAATTTTTAACGTAATGAGATTTGTCACTGGACAAGTTCTAAACAATAGATTGTGGAACGTCAGATTATTTTTACGCATCAGAGTCTTAAAAATGATTAATTCACTAACAATTGCTTATTTTTAATAAATAATGGTGTTGGTACCATTTCATCAACAACACGACCAGCGTTAATATTTTAACATGTCGCTTTTTGCCTGGCAATATTCTTCTAAACATTAATTCAGTCACGTGACAATACTATTTCATACAATAAGACGTTAAAATATAAGGACGTTTATTGTATAATTTAGTAGTACGGTCCCAATTTAGTCGCATAGACCTGCAACTGTAACTGGAAAAATTAATGAAAAATTACTTTTTTCAAATTTTTAAGTCATACAACCAAAATAAAGACAGACCGAATTAATTTCATTCAACATTTTTATTGCAAGTCTTGGATAGATCCATAGTAAAGATCAGAAACTTTCATGTAACCGAATCAAGTGTTATATCGGTTTCTGAAATTAAGCTATAATTTAACATCGTACCAAAACAAAACTTCTTCCTCTGACACTACTTCCCTGTGGTCAGTGGTTATCACAGGACACTATTCCACTCCAATCTGTTAATACCTTAAGCCTCCAGTTAGTTACTCCCGTTGTTCTAATGTCCTGAAATGCTAATCAATGTCATTAGTTTTCCTTGGCATTAAAAGTTCTTTCTAAAATTAAAAATCTTGGACTCCACTTCGATCAGCGTGTCAGCTGGCGAAAACAGATTCAGATCAAACGAATGTAGTTGGACCTAAGTTTAGAATTTGTATAGTTCCAGACAGATAAATTTAACTCTAATTAGGTAATACAGTATTACTCATACTACAGGATAATACAAACCTATAGGATTCTGCGGGCTACAGCTACACCAAAAATACAGCTGCTACAGCTGCGGTCTCTAAATACACCAAATCTACAATCGTCCAAAGAATGCGGTCAAAACAGCCGAGAGCTTCAAACATGTCCTATGGTAAGTCAGTAATCAGGCGCTTCATACCCACCTGGAAGTTCCATTTGTAAAGGAATGCGTACAGAAGATAACAGCCAGATTCAGTCAATCTAGAAGATCACTTATAGAACAGTAATGCAACGGCGGTCTCCATGAGGAAAAAATGTGCACAACATGGCCCCTAGGTCTGAAAAACCCTGAAAACATTGTTCTGTAAAGAGAAACATGTGGGGTGCTATCCTTCAAAGTTTAATTGATTTATCAGATTAAATTATTACTCTCTACGGCAGTAAATTGTAAATTCTTAATTCAAAATTACGCGTTTTGTTTGTGATAGCATTTGCAGACGGTGGTTACTGTGACGATTTAAATTGTAACCATTATTAAAAAGAAAGAAATATAAAAAAAAAATTAAGGTTGCGAGCCATTAACCATTTAAATCTCACAATAATAATAAAAACATGTAGGTACTAAGTGTGAAAGGAAGAAGTAATTAATAAGGGCAAAGAAACTGTAATAAAAAGGCATATTGTAAATAATTATTATTGTCGTATTTAACCCTTGCTTGCTATCAGGCGCCTACCTGTTGATTCCGGACTCGACATGTTTTCCGAGTCTTCTGTAATTATGAATAAAATAAAAAAAACTAATGTTAATAATTACAGAATCTGAAGACACAGATAGTCACTAAAATAACTCATTTAAATTATGTATTTTTATCTAGGGATAGTTTGTATAAAT
Source organism: Magicicada septendecula (assembly GCA_034769895.1). Classification (NCBI taxonomy): domain Eukaryota; kingdom Metazoa; phylum Arthropoda; class Insecta; order Hemiptera; family Cicadidae; genus Magicicada; species Magicicada septendecula. The sequence continues at coordinate 145,540,698 of CM068372.1, forward strand.
AAAAATGTTTATTTAGAGAGAGACAGGGACTATATTCTCGCGGAATAAACACCCCACTACCTCTTGTGCAGTACCAGTGGAAGCGGGCGAAAAATCTCTCTCTCGCTATGAAGACTCCAAGCAGTGCACACGCACGAGCAAAAGCTCTGTTGGAATGTTGTGTGATTTGTTGTTAGTTTGGCTTATTTCAAATGTAGTTTATTAACTGCTACACAAAAGAGTGTAACATGTAACATTAATTAAAAATCAGAAACGTGGTAACCAGAAGAAATATGTGACAACAAAAGTACGAGTATTAATAACGATGACTGCTAACTTCACCAACTGACGACACTTTTCAACATCCTACCCGGAGATGTGAACTACCAGAATTTGCAACTCTAGTAGACCCGACAGAAGATGCAGTTCGAGACAACAAAGAATCTACGCCTACCATCGTAGAAGGTTCGACCTAGACTGCAGACGTTTAAGCCTTTAATGACTAAGACCAGACCTAGATGAGGACGACGCTTTTAAGGATTCCCAAGACGGACACTCCCGGAGGAAATTTCTACAATACCAAATTAAAGGTGACTCGATAGCACGTCTATCGAGGAATAAATTATAATTATAATTGTAACACAATACACTTTAAAGGAGAGACTTTTCAGAGACGATTAAACTTGTAAAGATTAAAAAAAATTTAACTCTAAGAATTTAATGTAACTATTCAGACATCATACATTGTAACAGTTTAAATCTTAATGTATCGTAGTATAATTAATACCATTCTTCAAATGGGATAATAATGAAGCATAAAACTAAAGGTCTTGCAAGCTAATAAAGATGAATTGAATATAATTAAAAGTTTGATGACTAAATACCTAAGGTTACCCGGATCCGTGGTATAGCAAAATAAAATCTGTTGTGATCCCAAAGTTTAAATAAAGAATTCAATTAACTTTAATAATTCAATTAGTAATGTCATGGGATCTATCTTTTGAGTAAATGTTATTTTTTCAAATGTTTAATAAAGAGAAGTCTTCTTGTTACACACATATACTGAGTACATAAATCAACAGTTTTCCCATTCCCTGATTCCTTTTATATTTACTCTGTGTTGTTCTGATTATATTTCAGCTCGTCGAATAAGGCAGCCTGAATAATTGGCAGAACCAATTATTTCGGGTTCCCCAAGTTATAACACTAGAGAAGATGTTATAAATTGCGCCACTGCTAATTTGTTGAAATTTTGCTGCTAATTAGTAAAAAAAAAAATTTTTTTGGTGACTTGTGTTGTTTAAGCAGTAATTGTGTCCCGATTAACCCAGACCATAAGCTGTTGATTTATTCACTCGTGTACTTTAAAAAGGTGTCTAAAATCTTAAATAATATTAAACGATAATAGTTATTATAATAGTTTTATAAATAAGTAAGTTAATTATTATTTAGATATAAGAATGAACATCATGTTAACTAAAGACGCCCCAAGAATACGATATAACAGCAGGTACGCGCTTGTCAAAAGTTCATTCATCAACCCGTCGGTTTGTAAACAATTTCAGACCAGTAGAATTCCTGTCTGCGCCTGTGAGTGTGTGTAAACTGTCATAGTGAACCTCTCCCCCATAGTTGAGTTAAACAATAACGACTGCCTCTTTGTTAGTTCTATTGTGATAAGAAGCGTGTCTGTTCATGTGTTAGTAACCGAAGGGGGAATCTTTTGCCGTACGCATATGTAAGCCTGTGTGAGATTTCTCTCTCTACCCATGTAAAATGACAACCTTTGTCATCTCATTTTAATGGATTTTTAATAAAAGTGTAAGAATACGATTTATTTATATATTTGTGTAAAAAGATATAGCGTTGTATAGTAGTAAATGCAAATAATAGAATAATTAGTTATAGCCACTCACTTTACGAAAATGGCTGAATTTAATCCTGATCTATTATTAAAAGACGAGCTATGCTACGAAGCTCTTTTACGAGGTCTAAAACACGTGAATGTAACCGTGTCTGAATTACGTAAATCCTTACGGCAAACCTGATCAGAGACAACCTCGCAGTTAGATAATTTGCGTGAACTCGATTATGACGGCGAACGAGAAACCTGTTATGCAAAATATAGGGAACTGATAGTATTATCTCAGAATCTTCAGAAAAAAAAATCTCCTACGGAACTTTTGCGCGTTACTCAACGTATAGAACATTTAACCCGCCGCTTGAATAATTTATTAAGCTGGCCCGATGTCCCCGTAGTCCCCGCAGATGTGCAGAAATTTGCGGATGAGGCATTATGCCAATTACCCATGATTATCAACGACTTACGACGAAAGTCAGATTCTTCTAGAATGGAGGAAATTGAGCATTATTTGCAAAAATTATGTATCTCCCCTGTTCAATCCCCTACTTTAGAACACCCTCCCACCACATCGAACCCCGAATCTCCCACCGTACCTAAGATACAACCGAGTATTGAACCATTACCCAGTAGAGAAATAAATACCCTAACTATGTTAGAACCCTCACAGCCTAAAGTTCAGCGTACTCGCACTAGTCAATATGCGATTACAAATCCTAATGCCACCACTAATACTTCGAAAGAAATACCAAATGTAAATTTTAATGTTGACCTCTACGGAAAGATTTCCCACCCCGTAGAGAAAATAATTAATGAAATTCCTTACACAGATGGGTTAAGTATCACGATACTGTTGACTTTTATCAGATACCTACTGCAAATAAAAGATCTACAATAATTAAACGATCGGCAAATACTGCAAGTAATCTTACCCAAATGTAAACCACCTTTACGAGATCGTGTACTAGAATCATTAAACTCGACTCTTCCAGTAGAAGAACTTCATACGAATATAATCAAGTATTTTATCCCCACTGGAATTTATGAGGACATCAAAAGAAATACTGTACTTCGAGTACAAGGAGCTCATGAAAGACTGGCCCACTATATTGCGGACATCCGAGAATCTTCACGTATACTACAAGTCGACTGGACTGAGAAACAATTGGTCGATACTATCCTAGTAGGCTTATCTCCTGATGAACGCTCCCGTTTAGCACTAATAAGTAGACCCCTAACTTTCGCTGACCTTGAACAATGTAGTATTCACTCTTCCAATGTGTGGTACGCAGATCAGCACAGACATGCACCGGTATCCACTACACCACATAGAAAAGAAATGCAAGCATTAGTCTCAGACGCAAGAAGTGTACGAGAAAGAAGACCATTTCAAAGATCAACCTATGGCCATGGTAAGTCCAAGGAGCCTCAACCACGACAGGAAACCAGTGAGACCCCACGTAAGGAATATGTATGCTATAACTGCGGAAAACCTGGACATCTCAGTAGAAACTGTAAACGGAATCAGTATAATCAAAAAACAAATTATCCAAAAAACATGTAAGGCAGGGAGATCCGAAACCCTGTGTCTTCCGCAGCATCGTGAAAACAGGTAAACCCCTGAGAGACAATAAAATAAAACAAATTAATAATAATAACAAAAGAAAACTAGACCCCTATGTAAAAAAATTTATCGATAAATGTAACTCTATTAGTAAATGTGATTTCAGTAAGTGTCAATTACCGTATATACAAGTTGAGCTTGGTGTTACATCCACCCTCGGTTTAATTGATTCCGGATCAACGCGAAGTTTAATTAGTCAAGACCTAGCCAATAAATTATTTAAACATAATTTAGTTAAACGCAGTCAATCAGTAAATATTAAATGCTCTACCGCTAACAAACAAAACTTAATGATAAAACTTATCATCACGTTTAAGGTAAAAATTAAAAATCTGACGTGGTATTTTCCAATGTTAGTATGCGACGAATTAGGACCCGAGTTAATATTGGGTGCTGATTTTATCAGTAGAACAGGACTAATTCTAAATATTCACGATAAGAAATTTTACTTTGGATTCGATCGTTCACGGAAATATAACTTGGATGATAATTCTAATAACAGAGAAAGTACTAGCACTACTTCTTCACATCTAAAGCATCACGAATGTGAATTGGGTTATCTGGAAAGTAAAGATAGACGGAACATACAAACTTTAATCAAACAATTCTCCAATGTCCTCACCCCTAAGTTAGGACTGACGGACCTGATAGAGTACAAAATAAATTTGAGCGATAATAAAGTAATACGTTTATCCCCATACAAGTTATCACCTCCAAAAATGGAAGTAATGAGGAACCAAATTAATAAACTATCAGAACAAGGAGTCATCGAACCCTCTACGTCATCTTATTCATCCCCCGCGTTTTTAGTACCCAAAAGCAACGATAAACATAGATTAGTTGTAGACTATAGACAACTAAATAAACGGATAGAATTTGAATCAATACCCCTTCCCGACATCCACAGTGCTTTTCATTATTTTACGAACGCAAAAAGTTTTTACCATTATGGATTTAAATCAGGCATTTCATCAGATACCCCTTTCGGAAGAATCAAAACGTCTCACCGCATTTGCCGTCCCTTTCAACCTGTACCAATTTACAAGGGTACCATTTGGTATATCCCAAGGTAGTTCTGTATGTAGCAGATTATTATTTATGTTAGAAAAATTATTTCATGACATAAAGTTTAAATATGTGTACCACTACCTAGACGACATTGTTATTTACAGCGAGTCAATGGAACAACATCTTGAACATCTGCGTGAAGTACTATCCCGATTGGAGAAAGCTGGATTAACCGTAAACCCCAGTAAAGTAAATTTTGCTGTGACACAATTCTCCTTTTTGGGTCACATCGTAAAAGCCAATGGAAAGGTAAGCATAGACCCAGAGCGAACCCGTGCTATCAGAGAATTTTTACCACCGCGGGATGCGAAAGGAATTGCCCGATTTTTAGGAATGATAAATTATTTCCACAAGTATATCCCACATCTAGCCGAAATTGCTGCACCTCTAAATACTTTAAGAAAGAAGGGAGTTAAATTTGAGTGGAATGAGCAACACCAAACCGCATTTGAGAAATTAAAAGAAAGCATCATATCGCCCCCCGTACTACAATTAGGCGATTTTACAAAACCGTTTGTTGTGCAGACAGACAGTTCAAGTGTAGCCCTAGGTGCAGTGATATATCAGGAAGTAGATAACTCGCGATTACCTATTAGTTACGCTTCACGCACCCTGACTGACCAAGAAAAAAAATACTCCGCATACGAATTAGAATGTTTAGCTATCGTTTTCGCTTTTGAGAAGTTCAAACCTTTTTTAGAACATAAAGAGTTTTTGTTAGAAACAGATAATCAAGCTTTATCGTGGCTACTGAATCACCCAAAACAGTCAGGTCGTATCGGAAGATGGGTATTAAGATTAAATTGTTTTAAATTCAAAGTATAACATATTAGAGGCACCCAAAATGTAGTTGCCGATACCCTGTCACGTATGTTCCAGCCGAGTAGTAATACTTACGAGAACAAGAGTAGAGAGACGCCGATTATTAATACTTTAATTACCGAATTTCCTCTTGCATTTACGGATTTAGCCCTTTATCAACAACAAGACCCACGTTTGAGAGCAATTATTGAACAACTTGAAAAAGGAAACAAGTCAGAAAAATACCTATAAAGTAAGAGAGTATTATGTTGTAGAATAGCGAACGGAAAATATTTACGAATAATCGCCCCTGATATTATTAAACCTATGCTGATGGAATATTATCACTCTTCCACCATTAAAGCACATATGGGAATAAATAAAACCATACATCGAATTCGTAAAGAATATCACTGGGAAAATATGAACAGTGAGATCGCTAACTTTGTAAAGAAGTGTAAGTTGTGCGCACTCAGCAAACCAGCGAGAAACAGCCAAATAAGTCAGTTAATCTCAGAGATTCCTGCTACCCCATTCGCCAAAATTTATTTAGACTTTTCAGGACCCTACCCACGTTCTAAATCAGGAAATACAATGTTACTAATTTGCGTAGATTCTTTAGTAAATTCGTCTGGATGTACCCCATGCGGCGAGCTTTAGCTACGACAACAGTAAGCATTTTACAGAATAGATTATTCAAAGAATTCGTTATTCCAGTCCACCTAGTGTCGGACAACGGACCACAGTTTAGGTCTAAGGAATTCAGGAACATGTGTTTCAAACTAGGTATAGACCACATTACCACTACAGAGTATCGTCCGCAAGGTAATATAGCTGAGAGGTATTTGCGAAACCTAAAATCTGCTTTGATAGCCTACCATGCTAACGACCATACTTCTTGGGACCAGAACCTATCCTGGATACAATTCGCCTTTAATTCAGCATATCATGAAGGACATAAGTCTACCCCATTCGAATTATTGTTCAAGTATAAACCTAACCACCCATTATCCACAAAGTGGAAAATACATGAATTGTTACCCCTTGAAATTAGGGATAAAAATATTAGGAAAATATGGAATGAAGCGCGCGCTAATTTACGAACAAACTTAGCGAAGTCAAGGAAATATTACGAGCAAAAGAATCATAATAATAAAGTAAAGTACCAAATCGGAGACTTAGTTATGTATAAAACGCACCCAACGAGTAGTGCAATCGATAAGACAACTTCCAAGCTAGCATACAGATGGAGCGGTCCTTATCAAATTCACAAATACTTAACTCCGGTAACTGTAACCCTGTACGAACCATCTACTCAAAAATATGTGCGAAGGACACATATTTCGCAGATAAAACGTTATCACGAAGAAGAAAATGGTAGCGTGCAAGTTAAATAAATAAATAAATGTAAAAAAAACAAAAGGTAGAAGTTTTGTACTCAACTGCAAAGAGTACTTGCGTAAATTTTGGCTACCTTGTCGTATAAATAGGTACGAGGCCTGATCAACCTTGAATCCTATTCATCGAAAGTAGAGCAAAGAAAGAAGTCAGCTGACATCCAAATAAAAAAAAAGAGGAAAAGAGTAAATTCTGTAACTAGAAAAAACTCACACAAAAGAAAAATCCGGTAGTAGTTATAAGTAGTAGAGTTAAGAAAATTTAGAATGTTGAAAAGACGTTTATAGTGTGTGAATTTTATGTAGTAGTAGAGTTAGTGTGTAAAGTATGAAGTATATGTATAGATAGTAAGAATCAGCAAGTCAAGAGTGACAAATGCTGCTCGTAGTTACAAATAGAGAAAAACGGGTGAGAGAAATTTCACACGGTACGCCCTAAGCATACTCTCGGTACGTTGCTGACCATATTTTCAGGAGTCTGTGTTGGTTAAGAGGCGGAGTATGTGACGATTTAAATTGTAACCATTATTAAAAAGAAAGAAATATAAAAAAAAAATTAAGGTTGCGAGCCATTAACCATTTAAATCTCACAATAATAATAAAAACATGTAGGTACTAAGTGTGAAAGGAAGAAGTAATTAATAAGGGCAAAGAAACTGTAATAAAAAGGCATATTGTAAATAATTATTATTGTCGTATTTAACCCTTGCTTGCTATCAGGCGCCTACCTGTTGATTCCGGACTCGACATGTTTTCCGAGTCTTCTGTAATTATGAATAAAATAAAAAAAACTAATGTTAATAATTACAGAATCTGAAGACACAGATAGTCACTAAAATAACTCATTTAAATTATGTATTTTTATCTAGGGATAGTTTGTATAAATAAAAATGTTTATTTAGAGAGAGACAGGGACTATATTCTCGCGGAATAAACACCCCACTACCTCTTGTGCAGTACCAGTGGAAGCGGGCGAAAAATCTCTCTCTCGCTATGAAGATTCCAAGCAGTGCACACGCACGAGCAAAAGCTCTGTTGGAATGTTGTGTGATTTGTTGTTAGTTTGGCTTATTTCAAATGTAGTTTATTAACTGCTACACAAAAGAGTGTAACATGTAACATTAATTAAAAATCAGAAACGTGGTAACCAGAAGAAATATGTGACAACAAAAGTACGAGTATTAATAACGATGACTGCTAACTTCACCAACTGACGACACTTTTCAACATCCTACCCGGAGATGTGAACTACCAGAATTTGCAACTCTAGTAGACCCGACAGAAGATGCAGTTCGAGACATCAAAGAATCTACGCCTACCATCGTAGAAGGTTCGACCTAGACTGCAGACGTTTAAGCCTTTAATGACTAAGACCAGACCTAGATGAGGACGACGCTTTTAAGGATTCCCAAGACGGACACTCCCGGAGGAAATTTCTACAATACCAAATTAAAGGTGACTCGATAGCACGTCTATCGAGGAATAAATTATAATTATAATTGTAACACAATACACTTTAAAGGAGAGACTTTTCAGAGACGATTAAACTTGTAAAGATTAAAAAAAATTTAACTCTAAGAATTTAATGTAACTATTCAGACATCATACATTGTAACAGTTTAAATCTTAATGTATCGTAGTATAATTAATACCATTCTTCAAATGGGATAATAATGAAGCATAAAACTAAAGGTCTTGCAAGCTAATAAAGATGAATTGAATATAATTAAAAGTTTGATGACTAAATACCTAAGGTTACCCGGATCCGTGGTATAGCAAAATAAAATCTGTTGTGATCCCAAAGTTTAAATAAAGAATTCAATTAACTTTAATAATTCAATTAGTAATGTCATGGGATCTATCTTTTGAGTAAATGTTATTTTTTCAAATGCTTAATAAAGAGAAGTCTTCTTGTTACACACATATACTGAGTACATAAATCAACAGTTTTCCCATTCCCTGATTCCTTTTATATTTACTCTGTGTTGTTCTGATTATATTTCAGCTCGTCGAATAAGGCAGCCTGAATAATTGGCAGAACCAATTATTTCGGGTTCCCCAAGTTATAACACTAGAGAAGATGTTATAGTACTCTTGCGTTATCGTATTTTATTGTCATGAGTAACGTTATTTTTTTTTATTTAGCTTGGAGTCGAGTTATCTAAAACCATGTAATCTATTGAGAGCCCATTAATTCTGACCAAATGGAGATTAGGTGCACAAACTGTCAAGCTAAGGCGTATTTAGTACGGGACTGTGAGTGATAAAAGTGTGAATCGTAATGTAAACCTGTGAACTGTATTTGTACCCTCGTATTTGTGCCGTTTATACAAGGATAGTGTTTACTTCTATTAAACATAAAGAAATAAATCCATAAAGGTTTTTAGTTATGCGCTTATCTGCTATTTCTCCCGTAAAAAACTTAGATCCAAACTTGGGATTTTAATAACTACAACCGACGTTTAGTGCAGTCTATACATTTTACAAAGTAACGAAATGTTTGAGAGTTATATTCTCCTAAAGTTTATACGTCTGATTCAAAAGAATTCGAAAAACTTGGTATAAGTTTGTACCTTTACGCGGTTCCAGGTCTCCCACTTCCAGTTTACTAGTGGTGAAAGTTCCGTGTTGGAAGTTAGTATACATAATTCATTTATTGACTATTTTTAATCTAATTGTTTTCACCGTTGCTAAGTAATAAATAGTAGGCTACAAAACGTTTTAAACATTTTTACTTCAATATTCCATAAGGAAGTGGAAGTATAGTGATGGCGAAAAAAAATCGTGTTCGACATAAGGGCTCAATCTGATTGTACTACCCTCAAAACATGAAGAAAAGTCATTTCTCTAAAAGTGTGTGTGTGTGTGTGTGTGTGTGTGTGTGTGTGTGTGTGTGTGTGTGTGTGTGTGTGTGTGTGTGTGTGGAATATTTTTATGGCAAACGATAACTGCCGTAAATTCAAACAGAATCAATTAATGTTTTGCATACCTGCCTGAGTTGCAGAGGACTCTTTGAAAATTCATTTAAACTTTTTCAGACAATGGTAATTGTTAAAAATAAAATAATTTTGTTGCCAGGCAATAAAATTGTAATGTTTTCATTTTAATTTAAATCATGTATGAGTGAAAATATATCGTTCCTGGCAGGCAACCATATCTCAATTATGTAATGTTTACGTTTCCAAAGTTTTATTATTGTCATTACCGCAATAAAAAGGCAGTCAGGACACACATGCTCACGCACACGCACACGCACACACACACACACACACACACACACACACAATTCGCGTTATTTCTAGCCTCATTCATGATTATTTTCCTACGTTTTCACGCTTTTTAAATGGAAAGAGCCGAAGCCCACACCAACACAACGCGTGCAAGCCGAAAAAGTGTCCAGCCTGGACAGCGATTTGCTTCCTGTGGATCGCTGGGCACACTTTTCGGATAGACAGACTTTTCGTCTTTAGGGAATGAACCCTCTGCAAGACGCTCAGGGTCCATGAGAGACTTCAGAGCGCTCCTTCTTTTCCGCGTGTTTGTTCTGTGAAACGTACACTGTAGATTTGCACCTTTTTACTCTGAGCGCTCCATAGGGAATGTTGAAAATTTTTGTCCACGGTGTACCCTCATACACACTAAAACCTGCTCTGATGTTTTGATTACGGACATCATAATATTAAAACTTTGAAAACTTGAGCACTAATGGAAACTTTGGAAACTTAATGGAGATCAAATATTAACTATAACAAGCCATTAATTTTATGTATATTTTGTGACAAATATATTTTAATAACAAATATTTTAATACAGATTGTATTTTAATACAATCTGTGTACTTATTTCTATTGTGATATAAGAATTACAAACTAATATGTGCATGTGTGTATGTATGAAAAATATATAAATATTTTTCTCCTCTGGAAAATTGTTTTCCCCTCCTGGAAAATACTTTGACCTCCCTAATGGCTAGTTATTTACTAGCCTGTGTGGAATACAGCGTTATTTCAATTTGTCAAACATAAAACTATATTTACTAGCTGGGGGATATTTTTTAGAAATTATCGAACCGAATTGAAGTAAATTATTTTAAATATAAATCTTAGAACATGGAAGTTATGTATGGTTCTCCATACCGTTATTTTTAAATAGTCAAACTGAGATTTGATAAGTCACCCTCGCTTTGACATATATTTCGGTGGCTATTTATATACTCTTTGTCAGTCATGTCTGCTCGTCTATGTACTGGAAATTATATAAAAAATGCTGTGACTTCTATTGCCACGTACCCCAATTAAGACAAATTATATATGATTATCAATGAAAAATTCTTGGAATGAATTTGTTACTTTACGGGAGTCAAGTTCTCCTCTTATTTCCAGTTCAATAATTAACACCCATCTCTGTTAGTACTATGTATAAGTAATTTAACTGTCGCATTTAGAAAAAATTAATTACTGTTACCGTTGATAAGTTACTAGAATTGAGTAAAAATATATTTCCCACTACGCTACTCTTCAGCAATGTTCGAACCTGTCATTTTTTTAATTCAAAACTGTATCATACAAGTTGTAGAGAAAGGTGTAAGGGTTGTTTCAATGATTCCATGGCAGTTTTATCTGGATTTCAGGAGCCGTATCTAAACACTTTTAAAATTTGTTGTAACTATGTGGGAAAAAAGCATTTTTTCATCGCAACGTAAGTCACACTTTATATACAACACTGCTCTATTTGTACACACAAATGGACGCCTACTATGAGATTAGCTCTCTTTACATGCTTAGCTTGTGATATTTACGTTATTGCTTTGCATCATAAACTTTTTCATTTCAGCGGAAATCGTTCTAATACTACCACCTTTCAGCATGATAAACCAAAAGGTAGGTTGGTATAAACCTACTTTTTTTTATATATAACACACTACATATGTATATTTGTTATCAAACAGTTTAACGTAAAAAAAACCCTTTACCATAATCCAACACTGGGCGACCAAGTCCTTTCCACTTTAAGTGACTAAAAATGTTACTCCCTCCACAGATCATTTCTGAATTACGATTTACAAACAAACCTGCAACTGATTTTTCAAACCCTTTGGTTATTTTTGTTTTAGTCTCCTGTCGGAAACCATAAACTGTCTCTAGCTTTCTCTTCCTCTCGCGTTAAAGTCAAACATCGTAATTCAGTTATTATACTAAAATTAATTCAATTAAACATATTTTATTTTATCGAATATGAATAATCGCTAGAAAAGTAACAAGGGCAAAGAATAATCTTTCCAAACTTAACAGTAAAAAGAAAGCTGTATACCAACGATATACTCCAGTCGTTTGATTGATCACTAATTGACACAGTGGTTAAGGGACATTAAGGGACTGAGTCTACGAAGGCGCTAATGACCTTCAAACGGTCACGAGTCTTCTGAATTGCGATAGACTTAGACATTTACACAATTCCCTGATGCCTTCAATACTCAAGCCACAGTAATATTACTGTGTACAGTATAAAGTCGGACGTCACCAGCCTTTCGATGTTAGGTTTCGCCACATATATCGGCGATCGTCTTCAACCTACGAAACTTCAACCTAACATATGCCAAAACGCAAAATATATATCCGTTGTTCGCAAATACACAAGCAAATTAAAATATCGGTAAGGAGAACTATACATAACTCCCATTTACTAAGATTTATATTTGAAATCAATTTCGAAATGAAATATTTCCATAGAAACTACTTCTTTCTTCAGGCTTAACCTCAGTACTGTGGTCAATAACGTATACCACCTCATGGAGACGTAATAATGGCAGTCGATGGGACTACCGAAACGTCTGGTTTTGCAGAAAACATTGGATCACGGCCATACAGCTCGGGAAGGAATTTTAAGAACAAACTACTTCTTTGTTGCTGATAGCGTAGTACACATATAAACAAGACACGACAGGTGCAGAATTTTACGTTTGTGTCTATAATACATATTTGACAAGAAGCAGAGCTAGATATGGTGACAAAACATCAAATAAGTGGATGCTTCACTTCTGAAGAAATGACGTATCGGCTAAAATAGTTTTGGATAAAATGTTTGTAGGTCGAACGAAGAGCTGGCCAAAGGGAGCTGTGATCTGATTCCTGTAATGAAATTGGACTCTCGCTGCGAGTTATCGGCCGAGGGTGAATAATGTCTATAGTGTTATCAAAGTCTTTCCTGTCAATACTATACTAGTCATTTTCTTTTTTTAAATCGCGTCTCAAAAAAGGAGCACCTCTCCGGGTTTCATATGTTGTGTTGATGTGGGATCCGGCACTTTCCATTTAAAAAGCGTGCAAACGTAAGAAAATAAACATGAGTGAGGCCAGAAATAACGCCAATTGTGTGTGTGTGTGTGTGTGTGTGTGTGTGTCCTTCCTGCCTTTTTATTGCGGTAATCGCAATAATAAAACTTAGGAAATGTAAACATTACATAATTGAGGTATACTTGCCTGCCAACAACGATATATTTTCACTCTTACATGATTTAAATTAAAATGAAAACATTATAATTTTATTGCCTGGCAACAAAATAATTTTATTTTTAACAATTACCATTGTTTGAAAAAGTTTAAATGAATTTTCAAGTACTTTACTCTTGTTAAAACGTAAAATGTTGCAGACAAACTACCCCTTCCCCTTAACCGATCTTCACCAAAATCAATAGACCTTGAGTCCTCTACAACTCAGGCAGATATACAAAAAATTATTTGATTCTGTTTGAACTTTTGGCAGTTATCGTTTGCAATAGAAAAAATTCTACACACAGACGCTTTTCGAAAAATGACTTTTCTTCATGTTTTGAGGGTAGTACAATCAGAAGCAGCCCTTATCTCGAACACGATTTTTTTCGCTATCACCATACTTCTATTTTCTTATGGAACATGGAAGTAAACAACTAAACTTAAAAACTCGGAATTAACAGGTATTAAAAAATATGTAAACTAAATGGAATACAAAGGATTTTTACGTACCTCGACAATCCCACGAGCAGAATCACCGAGAACTAAACATTACACTTTACTAAAAATTAATATTCAATGTTGACTCGCAGTTACTGAAGAAGCTCATCGAATCATATATTAAAAAGCAATAAAAATTAAGTATTATCAAAATAAAAAATAAGTAACAAAATAAAACAAAAATATTTGCCTCAAAATATTATAAGATTCACTCTCAGTCAAGCAGAACAAGTTACCGACAGTAACAGGCATTAACAGTTAATCTCCACAACAATGTAATAACAATGTAAAAAGTCAGTAACTTGTGCTTACTGCGTGGTGGAGGGAGGATGATCTAGCAACGATATAAACCAAATAACACAAAACAGGATTATGACTGTTGTATCCAGAGTGAGACATAACAACTGCGACCGATCAACGTCTATTGGTCTCCAGCTACTGACTTGCTGTCTATTATCCCGAGCACGGGAGAAGTCCGTTGGGATGCAGCCAACGAGGTGAGAGCGCAGCGTTGTCAAGTGTATAAGCGTTCTCTTCATAGAAAGCTCCAATTATTTAACTACCGGTAAATAAATAACTAATAAAACAAATTATAATATTATTATAAAGTATATCTTTTATAATAATAAATAAATTATTTATACTTTATACAAATAAAGTAAAATAAAGTAATAAATAAATAAATAAATAAGTATAATTATAAATAAATAAAGTATATTATAATACTTTATAATAAATATATATCTATTCTATTTTTCGCTCATCTATTATCACAGTGTTATTAAAGACAGTAATGACATTTTTAATTTAAAGTAATTAATAAGTAATTTATAAAACGTTTATAAAATTACTGTTTCTTATTGTAATCTAATCTGATGTAAAGATGTTTATACTGAAAAACAATTTAATTTTTAAATTGGTTTTATTAAGTCACAATTATTAACAGAATAGTGATATTTTATTCTACACTAAAGAAATACTTATATTCTAATTTGTAAAAGAGCGGACGTAGTATTTTATACTACTGTATTTTTATGCCAAGATATCTTTGAGTTATTCTTATTGTAGTTGTTTATTAACGTGAAAATGTGCTTTGTAAGAATTTATTTTGTTATTTTGATTTATTAAATTTAAATGACAAAATAATTGTTATGTTATTAATGAAATTAAGTTAGACACGTTATATTACACTTTAGCGACACGCCGACAATTTGGTTGTGTGCTTTGCTACAGATTGTAGCACTGATGAAGAATGCAGTGTGCCAAAATTCTCTTATCGACATATTTTATGTAATTAATTGAATAAAATATTATAAATTTAAGTTAAATATTATAAATATAAATTATTAGGTTTTGACAGCATGACATTGAAGTGAATCTACCTTAAATTGCTGTTAGTGTGTCGGCAATATCTGCATCGTCATCGAGGGGGGTGGCTAGCACTTCTGACGCACTGTCGTCGTTGTCACACTCAGTATCTGAATAATTGCTGTCCGTATCACTATCATCTACCAGATTGATCACAATTTTATCAAGGTATCCGCCCTTGCACATTCTTTGTCAACATCATCTTCTTGTAGTTTTCCGCATGTTTAATGCGCGATTGCCAGTCCTCTTTGGTCACTCGTCCAAGTGCTTCACGGACAAGCGTTTCGACATCAGACAACTTAAATGTCATGTTATTTTCAGCAACGTCCCTCTTAACCTTTCCCCAAATCAGCTCGATCGGGTTATACTGGCAGTGATATGGTGGAAGTCTAACTACTGAATGACCCATTAAACTGGCAATCACATCCAGTTCGTAAGTTTTTTTTTGTTCTTAAATGGCTTCATCTTTTCTAAGAGTTCCACCTTAGTTTCATTATGACTAAAAGCAATACACTTTTCGGTAAGCCATTTCTGAATTTCTTCTTTTTTCCAGTTAGTGGCTGTATTTTTTCTGAAAGCACCGAGTGATAAGGGGCATTGTCCATTACTATTACGGAACCTTCCTCTAGTAGGCTGAGGAATGAGATGAACCATTCATTAAAAGACTGAGCATTCATCTCGTCATGATAGTCCTGGCTGTTAGTCTTCGATTGGAAAACCCATTCACAGTCTTTCATAAATCCCTCATTCGAGCCAACGTGGCATATTTTAAGCCGTCTTCCCTTACCGAGAGGTACTTTAACGCCAAATGATTCGTTGTTATCTTCCAACCGTATTTCAGACTGTGGTGTTCGTTGACCCATGTTTCGTCCAAATAATAAACAGGGCGTTTATCTTACGACTGCCTTAACTGGTGCATTGTCCTTAAAAATCTTAAGCGTGATGCCACGATGTCACATCTCTCCATTAAAAATTTCCTTCCGTCTTTCATTTTACGATATTTGAAACCAATTTTTTTTAACAGTCTACTAGTCGACCAAACTGAACCCTTATAGCCTAAACTGTTTCTTAAATCTGTAGTTATTTTTTCTGCTGTTGGAGACTCTCCCTTATCATAATACGAAAATATTGTTCTCCGTACAACGTCCTCATCTAATTTGTCCATTTCAGTCATTTCACATTTTCTTTTTCTTTTTTTTCCAGGGGTTGAAAATGTTTTATCAGATGGATCTTCATTCACTGTTGTATTAGCCTCCTTGCAAACTCTGTTTACAGTCTTTTCACTGATATTGCAGGCTAAACTACACAATTTTGCACATTGATTAAAGTTAACAGTTTCCCTAAACTGCGGATTCGAAAGCTTTTTAAAAAAATTGTATACATTCCAAACAATGTTCCTCTCACCACTATGCAGGGTTTTTCCTTTCTTTCCTGTACTTCTAAAAGTATTGGCGTCAACACCTGTAACTTCCATGATTACACAAGGTAAAACACTTTTAAACACTTAAAACTTCACTTCAAAATCGGATAGCACTTGTCACAAACTGAACAAATCGAACTTCCCACTCAACTGAATCATAACAAGGAAAAAAACGTTGGTACAGGGATGTGTTCAGTGAAGTCACCTTTTCCAGGAATAGTCTAAAAATAGTACGCGATCAGTGTGGCAACACCGCTCCGCACTGATTTGTTTGTTCAAGATTGCGCGCTCAGTAGGCTCCGCCTTCAACGGACTTTAGCCGTGCTCTTGATTGTAATGCGAGAGCCAATGACTCGTAAGAGAAACAGTAACATGATGTAGCAACGCTGATCATGCCACTACTCTGATCCCAGTCTAGTTTTATTCAAAGTGTAGTCACACCTAACGACCCACGTTCTCCCAAACTGTTCGAAACAACATCTCTACGTTGGCTTATACAACCATGATTTAGAACTACGGTGGCTTGGCCCGGCACAGTGGTTCCGTTTGCCACGCACAATGGCAACGGTGCGCTACGGTCCAGGGATCAAAGTCAAGTCGTGATTCGGTCTGCCTGCCCACAGCTACCGCTGGGGACAATAATAAAGCGGCTTTGTCTGGCACGCATGGCCTAGATAAGTGTCAAAAGCTCACTTCCGCTACACGCACACGCACACACACCTTCCTCTCCACGTGCGGATCGGCACTGCGCGTGGTTACTAGACGGCTAATTTCTCACTGGCGTTGTACCGTGGCCAGAGGCCGCAACAGGCTGCAAGCCTATCGCTTCAACAGAGAACAAGGCTTACAACAACGAAAGATGTCGCTATGCCTTTCGCTTTGTACTGTTGCCGTATTTCCATCGTTGATACCATGACAATGTACCATCGAAAATTAGTTTTAAAGAAGTCTTTACTATCTGAGAAAAGAGTAAGAGAGAGTATCTCTCGTAATACATCAGTACGAAACACTGTGCTGCGCGTTTTGTATCAACCTTTATTAAATTGTATTTTCCATTAATTAAGTAATTTATAAATATGAATCCGGGTGTTTTCGTATACTAATTGCTATATAATTTGCGACAACACAAATGACTTAACTATTGGCGCATAGGATATGGTAGTATGTGTGTCTTAATGCAAAAGTCTATATTGGAGGGTTTAAGATTATTTATTGCATACAAGACATATGTAATTGTTTATATGATATATTTGACAAGCATAATAATGGTAGTGTTTGATATATAGTCTTTTAAAGTGTTAATTACTGTTCATACACGTGATGTGATACGTTACATATGTGATGATTCCAACGACGATGTTGATGAAAAAGGGTTTGCTGTGTCGTTGAGTCGTCCGGCGTGGCGTATTGACGACAGACGGTTCACCCTGGTAACGCTTCCAGCTGGGCTGGTGTCCTGTAGTCCCAACGTTGACACTGGCGCGTCGCACACCACAACGGTTCTATGGATACTACTGGTTAAACTTCATATAGAATTTATAATTTACAAGAATCTCAGGTCACAGTGAGTTTTACTTAGAAACGGTATATTAAGCTTATACCAATCCGGACTCTTCAAGTGTTCACGCGTACCACTGGGTCTACCGCGATCAGCAGACCTCCCTATGCGGAAATCTTCCTCTCACGCGGAAACTAATGATGACAAATTTATTACTAAGTAATTATTAAATTTCACTGGTACTGCAGAATACCTCACACAGTAACACAGTTCAAGTTCACTTATTTACACGCGCAATATTATAATAACAATATTGTGTGTAGAGATGTAATACACAAACAGTTCTGAGTCTTCACACTCGTTACTACCGCCGAAAAGACTTAACGAATTCTTGCAAGCGGAAAAATCTTGAACAAGAATTGCACGTCCCGATCGTGATAGCTGCCTGAGAAGAACTATGTAACAACAGGCTTAAGAAAATTTCCAACTGCCTTCCAGCATTTAATTGGTGGAAGGAAGTCACATGGTTACTTCGAACATGACTTGCAACTTTTCATGCCGTAAAGTGCATCAACTTTGTAAGAGCATGCATAGATGGTAATCTCAGAATACCTTTATCTCATACATAACTGCGTTTTACAACAACGTCATACTTTAATAAAATCATATTCGAACGTCATTTAATAGATAGAAATATATAGGAACTGTAGCTAATACAGTAGTTGATGTTCAGTTCAAGAGTCATAACACTACGATAACTATATCACGCACAGCCAGGGAAACGTTTATCACTCGCGCACGCGCGCACATTTCCACAGACATAGTACATGAATAAATAACAAATAAAATAATACACAGTTTTACTAAACCTAATTCCTTATCCTTTCTAAAATACAAAACTTATATCACAAAAACCAAATCTAACAAAACTACCAATTTAGACATGAATGTTCATCGTCTGTGCATTACGCAAGCCTGCACTGCTTATCAGGATCCTGTGTTTCATTGCAAATTATATTTTTACTACACATTAGAATATAATGCATGGTTACCACCAATATAAAGTGCACAATGAACAACGGGTATTACACATTATAGCGTTTTTCATTTCTCACTCGCAGGCATAATAATTTGACTCTATAAATATGCCAAAGCAAAAACATTACGTTATTTACTGTATATATATCAAACGAATACATTGCATTCGAAATTAATATAACCTTGTAATAAATAATTAGAAACAAAAGCTCTAAAAGCGCAGTGTGAAAATAGTATATTGTAATACGAATTCATTTTAATATTAATTTAAGAGTAAATAAATGTTGTATAATTTTGTCACGAAAAAACATGTGCGACGTAAATTTAATATGTTTATGCAAAACTCGCTACATTTACTAAATTAAAGACAGTATTACACAGCCGTTATCTGTCTTTACTAAATGAATGTTAATTTACTAAAATAACACGTGTGGTTTAATAAGCTGCTAATAAAGTTTATATTACAGAAATTAATATTTAAAAAGTGTAATGACCATACGTTATATTAATTCACTTAAATTATAAGCGTATTTATAAAATGTGATTAATTTGTATTCACACGTGTGAGAGTAGGCTAATAATTTAATTTTAAAAACAGTGTAAAATAACTTAATTAGTGTCAAACTGTTTTACATATGTTTTACATTTAACGATTCACAAACACAGTGAAACAGGATATATATAAACAGTGATAAAAATTTTTTAGTGTGTGTGTGTGCGCGCGCGCTGAAGGATTATTAAAATGCCACAAACTTTAAACTCTAATATTATTTTAGTAAAATAATTTTAACCTTACAAAAAAATACTCCAAATAAAATTATTTAAAATTTACAAAAATGAAAGATTCATAAAGTAGACCTACTCTAAATACTTTGAATTGTAAGTAACTACGTACACTTTTTGTGAATAAAACGTACACAATTTTTATAAAAATAGAGTCTGTAATAAAGTCTGAAATTCTACAGTAAATGCACTTTAAATATATACACGTTGCATGAGAGAGTTGCTGTGAATTATACTTGATCTTGTTTAGTGCTCAACTTCTTGTAGTAGGGATTTGGCATTGAATACTGTGTAGGAGAATTGGACATTTCACACACGGAATGCACCTGATTGTGTCTGTTCGCTGTATGAAACGTTCTGGGTCCGTTCTCTTAAATGATAAAACTGTTTAGATAAACAAAAACAATTTAATTTTCAATTTCAAAGTCATATTCAAAATTTGACGTACATGTTTAAATTATATATTAAATTTAACTTTCACAATAATATATTAAAAAAGATTGATATTATGATATTTTCATCTGTATTTTGTGCCCATGTAGATTGTAGGGTGGGTGGTTATGTCTGTGGAAAGATGCTGAGCTAACTTAGATCTTTTAAGACTCAAGCGAGTACCTAGTTATAACAACAATAGGTAAAATTTATGGTAAAGAGAATATATAATATTATTACTTGATAATAGTTTTGAATACGACGTGAGAAGTTAACGTTCTACTGATAAAAACGGAAAGGAATATGTGTGTTCAGATGAAGTGAGGAGAGAGTGTATTTAGACCCATACATTTAGGACCCCAGACAATATGAAGATCTGAAATTTTTGTTAATGAGAGCGAGAAAAAGAGAGCATATGAATTCGAATGGGAGACTGAATAATTGCCAAGTTAATGCATTCATAATAAATAATTTACATTTTACAAAATAAGTATTCCTAAAATACTCTAAATAATTTGAATTGTAACTACACTTTTTATGAATAAAACGTACACAATTTTCATAATAATAGATGTAATAAAGTCTGCAATTTTGCAATAAATTCACTTTAAGTATATACACGTTGCATGAGAGAGTTGCTGTGAATGATACTTAACCTTGTTTAGCGCTCTACTTCTTGTAGTAGGGATTTGGCATTGAATATTGTGTTAGAGAACTCCACATTTCACGCACTAAATGCGACTGACTGTGCCTGTTCGCTGTATGAAACGTTTTGGGTTCGTTCTATTAAATGATATAAGTGTTTAGATAAATAAAAACAATTTAATTTTTAATATCAAAGTTACATTCAAAATTTAACGTACCTACATGTATAAATTATATTTAAAATTTTTAACTTTTACAATAATATATTAAATAAGATTGATATCATGATATATTCATCTGTATTTTGTGCGCCTGTAGATTGTAGGGTAGGTGGTTATGTCTGTGGAAAGATGCTGAGCTAACTCCACAGGTTATGTCTGTGGAAAGGTGGTGAGTTAAACTAATATCTTCTATGACTTCAGCCAGTATTTCTATGACTTCAGCCAGTATCTAGGCTTATAACAATAAAACTTCATGATAAAGTGTATTGAAAATAATATAAATAACAAATAGTTTAGAATACGACGTGAGAAGAAAACGTTCTTGTGAACAAAACGGAAAGGAATGCGTGTGTTAGATGAAGTGAGGAGAGAGTATAATCAGACCTCTGACAATATGAAGATCTGAAATTTTTGTTAATGAGAGCGAGAGAAAGACAGAGCATATGAATTCGAATCGGAGACTGAATGATTGCAAAGATTCATAATCTCCATAAGTAGACCCCAGTTGGGCCCATAAATACACTTTTATTTAAATTACTCCCCCAACTTATGATAGACATAAATAGCAGCGTGCGTATGGAAACAGTGATCAAGAGCGTGTGTGTGTGTGTGTGTGTGTGTGTGTGTGTGTGTGTGTGTTCGCGCACGCGCGGTGATACATGTACGTGTACAAATACGATTATAAACAAACATATGAATACATAGTCTTTCATCAAAAATTCAAGATGTGATAAATGTTAGTTTTATGGATCAGGCGAGCACACTAGTCGTGATCACAATACACCGGAATTACGTTTTATTCTTGTATAATGGCAAGCAACCTTCCTTTCTTCCGCGTAGCTTCATTTACAAATACGTTTACATTAAACACTTTAAGTGGACTGTCCATTGGCAATACAGCGTTTTACATCTTTTCTCAGAACGTCTGAAGTCACATGCAAGCGACACACAAGTACAAAAGAAAGTCTCGTTTTATTCACTTGGAGCAATAAAAGAACGGAAACCCTTTCAGTACAATGGACTGATATGTTCTCAACTACAAAGGGTTACTTTGAAAATTATACAATGAAAACCGGATAATATAGTGAGTCAGCCTGTGGTATCACTTCAAAGCCAGGTTGTGGCCGTATCGAGAGAATATAGTTATATTATGTTGCTTCAGACAACCAAAAATATGGGTACCGATATAATTGTAAGAGGTACAAGATAACAACAGTTTGCATATACTTTATTCAAAAGACGCAAGACATAATGCACTATGCATTGTGCTTCCGTATTCCTACCAGATATAACAATTTTTAAGGAATGTGTGTGCCTGTGTCTATATGTAAGAGCTCCCAGGCCTGAAATCCTCCTGTAGTCACATAACAGCTCGCCTTTTATGTATTCTAATTTTGAATCAATTTAAGCGTAAATCACTTCTACGTTATAATTTTGCTCCTGATTGCTTACCGCATAGACGAGCCATTGCCAGCTTCCGCTACAGGTGCCTCGGTCAAAACGTATACACTCAGTATGCTTTGATCCAGCAATGTGTTGTTACAAGTCTTCTCTACCTATCAGCGCTGATCAGGATGTTCCGTTAGTGCAGCGACATTGCCATATTCAGTCCACGTAGCGCGGCGTTTTCACAATAGTATCTTCAATACAACTTTTCAACTTCAATAAAGCCTCCATACATCGTGTCCTTTTCATTCTGATATTGGTGTAGGCTTTTGTTTCAGTCACACAAGGAAAATATCGGTATGGTGAACCGTACATGACTATCATGTTCTAAGATTTATATTTATAATCACTTTCGAAATGAAATATTTCAATAGAAACTACTTATTTCTACTTATTGCTTCAGCCTTAACCACAGTACTGTGGTCACTAACGTATACCACCTCAAGTTAACGCACTCGATTTTCACTGGTGATGGCAGTCGATAGCACTCCCGAAACGTCTAGTTTTGCAGAAAACGTTGGACTACGGCGAAACAGGCCGGGAAGGAATTTTAACAACAAACTACTTCTTTGTTGCCGATAACGTAGACAACGTTACACATATGTACGCAATAACGTTTACATGTACACACATAAATATTTATCCCTTCTCCCTTCAACTATCATTTTCATTTAATATATAAAATTACCTCCACTCCCTTCAATTACCCTTTTTATTTATAGATATTTCATCTACCTTTCTACAGAGGATTATTATGACCTTCTTTTCGAGATACCTTATTTATCAAAATTAGGTACTTTACTCTTGTTAAAACATAAAACGTTGCCGATAACTACCCTTTCCCCTTTAACCGATCTTCACCAAAATCAATAGGCCTCGAGTCCTCTACAACTCGGGCTCACACGCAAAACATTATTTGATTCTGTTTTAATTTGCGGCAGTTATCGTTTGCTATAGAAAAAATTAAACGCAGACAGACAGTTTTCGGAAAATGACTTTTCTTCATGTTTTGAGGGTAATACAATCAGAATCAGCCCTCATCTCAAAAACGATTTTTTTCGCCATCACCATACTTCCATTTCCTTATGGAACATGGAAGTAACGTGTCAACAACGCTTCTGTATGGGTGGAGATTAAAAACAAATTATTAACAACCGATAATTATTCCTT
Source organism: Magicicada septendecula (assembly GCA_034769895.1). Taxonomy (NCBI): domain Eukaryota; kingdom Metazoa; phylum Arthropoda; class Insecta; order Hemiptera; family Cicadidae; genus Magicicada; species Magicicada septendecula. The sequence continues at coordinate 145,564,438 of CM068372.1, forward strand.
TGATTGTCTTCGATAACGGTTAAACTAAGGCAGTTATACCATTAGAGGTGGTTGTAACTAGAGGTATTCCATAAAACATCGATCACGATATGAGAAGATGGCATCGAGTTAGTGTTCGTTTACTTCACAACAATTTCGCTAGCTAAAAGTTAGCTAAGTTAGTGGGTTCAAAATATAAACTTGACACTTTTAAACACTCTTAGAATAGCGTATATCAACGATCCACTGTATTTTCAAACATCGTTGTTCAAAGTCTGCTTCTCAACACATTTGTTAGGTAACTGCTTCACAGGAAGGTCTAGCTTATACAGGTTTTTGAACAGGTGAAAGGGGAGCTAAAAGCCATTGAAAACTTGGTTTTGAAAAATATACTAAAACTATCGCAGAAAGAAAGAATATAAAACGAAGATGTTTGTATACACACACAAATATTAAAAGAATATTTTTGGATACTTTATTCTTACGAACTGAAGGGAGAAGCCATTACTGGTCTCTTCCGCATTCAAAGCAGCTGAAGAGTCTGAACTGTTATGTTCTCAAGGTAGAACAGACCTACCTCGTCTGTCATACCTAAGTTAATAAATAAATCTCTTAATAACAAGAACTCCTGAGTTTTTCACACGATCAGCATGATACTTTTAATGATTTATGTACGCCTCTACGACCTTGCTTGGATTAAATATACTTAGTTTATCTTTTGTGAACGCAACTCTTGCACCTGCTTTTGCTCTTGCGTCAAAGCTTGATGGCATCTGATTCCAGCTTACATTTCCCAACCTGTCATTTCTCTGATTCGACCTGCAGCTTTTTGCGTAGTTCTCGCGTCTCACATAATATAGCTTTTTGTTATTCTTATGCTTTCCGTCGGCGTCATCCTGTTTGTAGTACCAACACAACAATTTGACGTCTAGTCTTGTAAATCAGTCTTGACGCACGCTAAACTCTTCTCTAACTCTCCTCTGTTTCGACTGTTAAACATTCTAAACCCAGCTCTGACACAAATTTTAGTACGGTCGCATGGATTGTGGTGTTTCAATAGTGGAAATAGAATAACTAACACAAGATGAAATCGCTATTCAGAACTTTAATTAAAGTTTTAACAAAATCAAAACACTCGTATACAACAATTCTTCAAGCGTATATCGTCTCAGCGTAGCATATTTTCAATTTCCACCTTGTGATACGTGAGGCTCTAAAGACGATCCTTATTTTTGACAGGCCAATCCCGTTTTATTTTTTCCGCAGTTTTTATATTTAAGACTATTCACGATTAGAACGCTTCTTTTTTCCATTTTCCTTTACCACATCCAAATATAAATACATAATATAGTCTACTCTTTATCAAATTTTAGTTTCATTCCAGAAATAACTTATCTATAACTTATATAACTAATATATAAGCTATCTACACCAAAAACCACGAAAAATATCAGTTACCATAAAAAACTTGTATTTTTGTTGTAATTTTCCTTGTTGCATTTCTATACTAACGTGTAGTAATAATCGAACCCATCTGAAAGACATTAAAAACCAAATTGTAGATGCTCCATGCGTTCAGTACGTGTAATGTGTCCGAACTGTATACCGTAATGTAACTCTTCAATGTAATATTCAACGCAACATCGCTGAAGTAGAGCACCGAACAAGGTCAGGTACCATTCACAAGCACTCTGATTGCATCTAATATATTTGAAGAGTATTTATGCAAAACTGTATTGTATCGTGTGTCTCTTTTTGCATATTAAATTTACATTATAATATTAATTTTAACAAAAATACTTTTCATAAAATTCGAATAATCTTATATTTAAATAATCGTATTTTAAATAACTGTCAGTCTATAGTTAAGATGTTCCTTCTTGCGTAAAAATGAACCAAGTATATATATTGTAACGTAACGATATGGGAGGTCCAACAAGTAGATAAGCCCAGATAATAAAAACCAAAAGTAACAAAATAAAACACTTAACTCAAAAAGTCAAAATAAATAAAGCCCCTGAAGAAAACAAAGAAGTACAATACAGTGGGATATAATAAATAAAGATAATGTACTCTAGATTATAAGAAAGAAACTGTAAACAATATTTAAGTGTAAAAGTGAAGTAGTAAGTGAAAAATAATGGTAGGTAATCACACAGACAGGACTGTGAAGATTACTGAGTTTATTCAGTGCAATAAAAGTGTGAGAACAACACACCAAAAAACAAAAGTAAACAAATGAAAGTATATAGGTATATTGTTTAGATAGGAATTCCGATACATGTTTTTAATTTAGGAGAATAAATTTAAGTTTTGATAGTAGTATTAATACTAGACAATGGTTAAAGGTCTAATCTTGTTATGAAATGTTATTGAAAGCTTTAACCATAAGCTTTAACATTGTTTAATTACATTTGTTTCATATTAATGTTAGTATTCTTTCATTCATGGATTAATTATAAATAACCAGAAATGTATTAAGCCCATAGGCTAACTAAAAAATGTAAATTAGAACTTTGTACCAGAAATACCAAGAAATAGGCCCATATGGACTAGGTATTATTGGTCAACTAACAAGTCATGATGGATTGAGAAAAGAATTAATATTATTATATGTTAAACAGTTTTTTTAAAGTTAATTTATTTGTTTAATGTTTATTGGAATCTCACCCATGAAGGCAAACCATTAAGTTAAGATGTTTGTAAATTTTGTTAATGTATTAAGATTATTAGAATATGATGAGTATTTTAATCTCATGTAATAACATACGAGAAAACAACTATAATTAATCAGAAGAGTTTAAAACAAGAGGCCAAATAATAGTCAATACAAAATGAAACATGGTGCTAAAATAAACGCCATGACATAGACCAATGCTAACATAAAGAAAGTAATGTCAGAATAGTCAGTAAACTAGCAAGTCAATGTAAATTAATAAGGAAGAGTAAAATTCGTAAGATAGGCATTGTTTTTATAATGGTAAGAACACTTGTTAGAATAAATTAATGAATTAGAATATGATTTTGTAAATGTTAAAACTGTATAAAAACCCATAAACAAAATTTTGTAAAGATGATAAAACGCCTATTAGGAAACTCACATATCAAGTGAGGTATCATAAATGCTTATCTTTTTATAAGGAAGAACACTGTGTAAATCAATTTAAGTACAATTACGTATTAATTAGGGAGTTATTTGGAGTGCAAAATGTAAAAACAATATATTTTAAATAATTGTGTCACATGACCTAGTGACCCGGCGTTTTGACCAATGGGAATCTAGCTAATTTTAGTCAAACTAGTCGAGGGCAACAGAAAAACTCAACATTCTATTGTTAGATATAAAAGAGTACAGGTCATCTCTGTGTAGCCAAGAGTTCAAAAGTATAACAAAGTATCAAATCTGGGTTGAAGAAAGAAAAAAAGTAAAATTATAATAAACACAGAATAAAAATAAAGTGAAAACCAAAATGAAGATAATATAAATTAATAATAATAAATCAAAAGAAGAACAAGTAAAAAGTATATCTTAAAGGAATAAAAAGTGAAGGTATTTCGTCTAGATATGGGTGAGAAAATAACGTTATTAAAAATCACGTTTTCAACTACACAACACCAAGAATAACTAAACTGACACTTTTAAACAGAACACTAGTGAAAACTAAAAACAAACAATATAAACACAGTGAACATTGTTGAATAAATTCATTTATTTGAAAGAAATTGGTGGCGATTAAATTTCACATTGAATGAAGTGAGCAACAAGCGGCCATCTTGTTTTAGTTAAGCTGGAATCTGAGTAAAGACGCCATGACATTTTGTTGTGGTAATTTGAATTAAATTATTATATTTTGTTACACTTAAATAAAATTAATTCTGTCTTGTATTAGTGATTAAGATTTAAATGATTGTGATGTATTGTACTTCATGTATGCATTTCTGACTTTTCCTAGCAGTCTAAAAGAACCCACGAAATAATATTATAAAAATAAAAACATTATTTAAGAATCGAATTGAGTAAAGGAGTCAATATGGGCAATAAGCTATTTCGACCTAAGAGTCGTCAACCTGAATTTAACTAAAATAAAAGTTAATAAATGTAATCAATTCGTTTTAAAGGAGTTTTATTTATAAAATAAGTTAAGGTTAAAGGATATTTGAGTAATAAAAGAAGAGTGAACCCACATTGGCGATTGGATCTTCATCGTAAACAAGGAGTTAAGCAGATAACCTATATTAGCCAATTCGATATCACGATCGAATCAACATCAACAAAGCTTTTCTTGTAGGAATTTTTTTATTTTATCAAACCAATTAAAGTAAATGATATTAATATTTTTTTAATCAATAAAATGTTAACAACAAATTCATATCAAAACAATTAATTTAAATTGAATAAAACCCTATATAAGTTAAAAAGGAATAACGGACTTCTTCATAAAAAAGTCGTCACACATTAACGCCACCAAAGCGGGGTGTGAAGTATATTTTAAAAGGAGTAATGAAATAGATAAATCATAATTACCACACAACTTAATCCAATATCAATAATTAATAAATAATAAACAAGAACACGTATTTCTTAAAAGAACAAATCGCACAGATTTACGTATTATTACAATAATATGTGTGTGTGTGTGTGTGTGTGTGTGTTTGTGTGATACAAAAATTGTAGCAAATATCTAGACAATATCATTTTAGTAAAGTTACAGTATATTAATTATTAATTACTAAAATTACGTCTTCAATAGAAGCACAATTTAAGTTCTTTTACTCAGTTTTCTAACTAATTGTGTGGAATTAACTCTCCACAGATTAACGTTAATTATTGTACCTAAATTAAATTGTAACCCATATGTATCGTTACTAAGGTGGCCGGACGGAACATCGTGTTCGGACAGTGGAAACAGGATAATTTACACCAAATGAAATCGTCGTTTAGAAGTTACATGAGAGTTTAAGTAATCAAAGGTATACAACATTACTTCAAGTCAATAATTGTCCATCATACACTAAAGTAACAAACAATAAGCGTCACCTAATTAACAGTGTGGCAGTAGATAATACAAGTCACCAATTACAGACGTCCTCACTCATTAGCTCACAACTATCAGATTAAATTTAACCACTATAAGATATAAAACAGCAATTCCGATAAAGCACAATGTGTCGCTGATCTAAACAGCTGACCGGCTGGCTTCGTAAAGAGTGGTTTTGTACTTAGACTGTGTGGCGTAGTGTGTTGCAAACCTGACCTGGATGTCAACACAATAATCGACCACAGTCTGGAAGGCACCACTAGGAACATCGAAAAGGATAAAGCGAGCATTGCGTATTCGTGCCGCTTATACAGATCGTGCAAAGCGTCGCGTAGACAGACACGTTATCTACTTCTTATCTACTTCTCCAGCGCAGCATGATTAAAATAACATCTTCACGTTAAACAAAATGTATTGATTTTTAATAATAACATTATTAACTGGTTATTATAACATACTATATCTATGTATATAAAACTCAAAGTCTGAAGATGTATGTGTACTAAATACAAATCCACACCGTTACACCGATTGCCACCAAATTTTGCATAGGTAACCTTTGACCCAAGGCGAAAAACATTGTCTAACTTGGAATTTGATATGTTGCCCCGTTCGCACAATTTAGACCTTTTCGTTGACGCGTATAAAGATGTCAACAACACCATGAAGACCAGAATTAATTACCATAGTAACAAGTAAATAAACCAATGATATTTAGCGGCATCGGAACTGTACCTTAATCCGTTCCTGCGGTTTTTAATATTTCTAATATGCGATTGTATCGATATATTTTGTATACAGATACGTCTATATATTTTGTAATTGTCTTAAACGACTACAAAATTTATGTTTATACGTATTTGTCATTATGCAATGAATAAGTAATGAAATGTATTAAATACTACTACTAAAGATGTCAACAACACCGTGGAGAACAAAATTAATTACCATAGTACCAGGTAAATAAACAAAAGCTATTTAGCGGCATCGGAACTGTACATTTATCCAGTCCCGCAGTACATTTTCGATGTTTTATATAATATGCGATTGTATCGATATATTACGATGTGGAAAAGAAGAAGAGTACTAATTGTAAATTGTCCTATTGCTTAATGCAAAGCGAAAAATTTAATACGTGTTGTTTTCATTTGTGAGGTTAGGTAACAACAGTTTTTGGTTTTTAGTTTATTGCTGAAATAAATAAAAGCCATGGTTGAGGAAAACATAATGTTTAATGTGTTATACAATGCTTCTAACACATTAACACTTAAAAAATTTATTGTTTTGATTTAACAGGTACTTTATAAATATCTCCAAAGGCTTTATAAACGGGCACTTTCAAATCCCCAAAAGCTGTGCACCAACATAATAATTTAGTACAAGTTAAAATAGTACAAGTGTTGAAAACAGCTTTGGAGAGAATTTGACTAATGATTACACAATTGTTATGTGACCTGACAGAACGCCATATAGACATAGACAATAAAAATTATATTAAAATACTTCTTAAAAGTCAAATATTCTTGTGCGAAGCCGCGGGTAACAGCTATTTTTAAATATAGTAGATAATTTCTACATAATACTGCACTTTAATTTCTCTATGTACTTTCAGCCATATCTAATACAATTTTACATGTAATTCGTACTGAAAATCCCGTTCCAAACTAATTAGAACGAAATTAATAAAATTATATATCACAATGGTGTCGAAAGGGGGTGTGACGCGAACATATGCTTTCATAGAAGAGAAATGCACCGGCCTCCCCACCCCAACTCCACTCTCACCTACACGTCGGTGAGCCCTGTTACGCCGAGCAATCCACTCCAATGTTGTGGTAACCAATCCCTTCGGCGGAGTGGATCGGTAAGCAAACGAGAGATGGAGGTTCTGTCAGGGCAGTCCAGGGGTATCCTGGGTCCTAGTCTGCAAGGGTGACGCACATCATCGGCAGCAGGAAGTGCATCTAGTGTGGAGGCGGAGGAAGCTATAGTAGCCCAACTGCTACACACATGGGGGCTGAGTCAGTTAGCCTACTGCGATCGGGGAGAAAGAGCTCGTCACCTGAGGTGAAAGCAACTCTCTAGGAGAAGAGCACCCTGAAATCAAAGTTCCCAGTCTTCCAGTTTGGGCGTTGGATCGCAGAATTCACATATCCTATCTGTCAAACTCTTTTATGTGCAGAAACCTAAAAAAAAAAAGTAGGCCTTGACTAAGTAATGGGATTATTGCACCCCTGAAGAAGAAGAAGAAGGATACACCACAACGTTGTATTAATTATGCACAGAATATGTTATTTTGTTTAATACAAATATTAAACAAATATTTTATGTGTTTATCGTAATGCTGTGCCGTTACGAATAAAAAGTATGTATAATAACCGTAGGTTATTAATTGTTTTTTTATTATGCACAATACTTAACATTATTCAGCTGACAATTGTCGAATAATATTTAAATAATTCATATTTATTAGTGGTTATATTTATAAACAGAAACTAATACTGTTGTATACTACAATATAGACAATTCCCGACTAGTGCTTTCGAGCCTTCAGCTCATCATCTGTACGAAAACATATGTTTACATCATAATTACGTTAAACTTTTCCGTTCTGATAATGAGCTGAAGGGCTCAAAAAAGCTAATCGGAAATTTTGAAATAGTACAAAAAAATGTACATTGTAGTTTAAATAACGCTATTTTAAATTCAAATATGGCATGAGTAGAACAAACTACAGCGGTCTACGTAAGAGACAGCATTTTTATCCCTAACTGCTATTTCCAAGAGTTTTAGGAATTCTATTGATAAAGTCATAAGTAGAACACCTAAAATAATTGTTTATTATTGCTCGATTAGGGTTATAATATACTTTTAATCTGTAATACTTATTAACAAGGTCCATAAGATATAAATAGTGAAAAAATAAGGACCAAAATGTGTAGTGTTCTCGACTTATAGAGAAACATGTTGCCAACAAAGGTCGATGACAAAATATATTTTGTTGTCAAGTGGAAGTCAGATAAATGTGATAAAAATCAAGGAGAATCTCACCAAAGGCAAAGTGACGTCCAGAAAAACGGCTGTTCCTTTATCTGGACATAGGACTGCCATCGACAGAGCTGTTACCTACGGGAGCACGTGACAACTCCCTCAAAGGCGGAGTTACCCAGTACAGTAACAAAGTGAAATTAGTTATTCGTCCTGATAAAATTAGTGTAACTACAAAACCAGAAAATTACCTTAAATCTTTATTAATATTCTGAAAAATTAGCTTATTGAAAGCGAGCGACAAATTAAGTAAGAAATTCAATACGCAATTAAAGAATAATGTTTATTATTTAAGCTAAATATGTATAAAGTTATTGATAAGATAAAATCAGCTACTTTAGCCGTGTATTTCCAAAATAATACAATTATTTCAGATTTAAATAAATAATGCTACCTTTACAATAGAAACTGTTTAAATAGAAACGGTTTTACATTAAAACCATTATTGACTAGAAGAACCTCTCTTAGAATAATGAAAGTTATGTTTACACACATTTACATATTATTCTTATGTATTTCTAACTGCATAAACATATAATATTGTATTTTTGTTTAGACATTTTATCATATCTATCATGAAGTTTGAGAGAAACGCAATTTAAAAGTAGCTCCCAAAAAAAGCTCTTTCACCAATTTTCGTAACTGTCATGTGTGACTATGTTCATATTACTGTTTTTATACCTTACCGTGAACACATGCAGTTTTATCTGTCTTCTTTTATCGTTTAAAAATGATTAATTTAACATAAACACGGCCTGAGTAAACGTAAATTAAAGACTAAATTATACTACTTCCACAGTAAAATGTAAAAAAGTGTAAAAATCCATAATTTTGGATTCTTCTTTACAAAGGTTTATCGGATCATGTAAAATTCCTACTTTTAATTAAAAAGCAAACATACATGCAACTTGCATATTATCAAAACTAAATTTAATTAGACTCTACTGGTCCATCAACTAATTACCTTCAACTTAATAAGTTATTTATTTGGCAAAAAATTTTCAGTGATCGTAGAATGAAGCGCAGAAATTTGAGTGCGTCACAAGGTTTACAACCGGTGGCTAGCCTTAGATTTATTTCATGCTGTGATGTCATTACTGAAGACACTAAAAGTTAAACTGAAGCCAGATACTTGAAATTTAAAATAATAATTTTGAAATACGTTTAGAGAAATTTTGTGTAAATTAACATTCAGGTAAAACTGATATTTCATTTCAGTGAAGCTAATTAAAACATCTGAAATGTGTTTACTATCAATTTCTATAAGAAAAGCTACCAGGCACATATCTTTCTCCTGCAAGTACTCTTTTTCTCTTTCCACTACTCATTTTTATAAGTGTGTGTGTGTGTGTGTGTGTGTGTGTGTGTGTGTGTGTGTGTGTGTGTGTGTGTGTGTGTGTGTGTGTGTGTGTGTGTGTGTGTGTGTGTGTGTGTGTGTGTGTGTGTGTGTGTGTGTGTGTGTGTGTGTGTGTGTGTGTGTGTGTGTGTGTGTGTGTGTTTAGGTTTGTCGTAGACATGACAGGAGTCGTGGTACTGTTAACACATTTTGCTTAATTACAAAACTAGCGTATAACAAGACCACTAGCATATTGAACGCATTTACAGAATTAAATAGAGCTTCGTGCTTAAGCAGCCTCTGTGTTTGGCTCGATTAAGCTCAGTTTCACAAAACTTTTTCTATATTTCTAAAACTCATTTAGAATTTAATTTCCGTTTTCCATCTTGCCACTATTACCTGTAAAATTTGTTGGAATTTGAGTACTTTCTTCCTTTGTTGCCCACAATCGAACTAGCATGTTTTGTAAATGTGTCAAACTCATTTCTTGTAGTGTACGTAACAAACAGCAGTGGGACGTAAAATTAAATTAAATAGCAAAGATATGGAAAAAGTGGAAAGTTTTTAAGTATCTGGTCTCAATAATAATAGAAATCATAGACTGGATAAAGAAGCGGACAGAAGGTTAGAAAACATACTTAATGAATTGAAAACGATGTTTGGAAAAGATGTATGGGAGGGCCCATAAAAGTTAAACTGAGGTATCCCAGAAAATACTGAGGCCCCTTTACTCCGATTAAGTGTAGAAGTCGATCGTGGATGCTCTCAAGAGAAGGATATTAAGAACTCAGGCAGCAGAGAACAAAATTGTTAGTAAAATAAAGGAAAATAAATAACTAAATTCTTACAAACTTAATTAATTATAATTAATTTTTTATAAATTATAGTTATAAAAATCAATTTTTAGTAATAAATTAAATTATAAACTGAAAATTTTAAACTTAATTTAGTTTACTTAATTTAACTTTAGTTTAGTTTAATAGCTTTAAGAATTTTTTTAGTATTTCATATTTCATAATAATTTTGAGAAATGTATGGGAAAAATTAAATAGTAAATGAAGTAATAAGAAATCCGATTGGCACAATAAACACAGAAGAAGTCCACTTGTAGTACTTAGAGAAGTAGAGAAAAAGTCTAATCGATCTAGTCTGGACATGTGAACCTTATGAATGAGGGCAGAATCACTAGAATGTTATGAAAATAGGTTACGAGAAGTAAATACATGGAGAAATATCAGGTATTATATACAGCGAATCAAAAAAATGTAGAAAGAGGTTTATTAAGTCAAACGACGTAAAATATTGGAACAAACTATAAAAGATTGAAGTGAACAAGTTTGAAATAATGGTCTACGGACAACTGTATAATTTATAAGTGAAGTAAAACAATAATAGTAAAATAATATAGGGGAAACGCTTCGCGTTACTTACATTCTCAAGACGATATACAATTGGAAGTAATTTAAATACATTTTCATAAGAAACTAAAACTTATAATTAATATATCATATTATAAACACTTAATAATTTCTTTAGTACAACATACAGCTACATTAAAGTTTACTGAAGATGCATCAGACTAAAATAATTTAATTCGCTACATAACGAAACTAAAGCTGCATTAAATTCACATAATACACAATTTATGTTGGAAACATTTCCCCGCTAATATAAAAGTTTTAAGGAATTGAATTCGTCTTCACTTTAAAATTAATGTAAGTGTACCTAGAGGCATTTCACTAAATACATCAGTAGAATCTTGAATAGAATATAAATAAAAAGCAGAGAAGACAGCTTTCTATGATGCACTCGTACATTATATCATATAAGAGCCTTTACTGTTTATGGGAAAAGAATATAATAAACCATCATCTGAGACTACTATTCATTACTGTTACTTGCCACTTACTTTAGATAGTTTCCAGTATCATTACATTTTATTTGCATAAAATATCTGTAGCAGTTTTTCACAAACTTCTCTTTCAAGTAGGTCTATAAAGGACAGTAGCCTATTAAGGGTGGAGAATAATGATGATTCTTGACGTTATTTTATGTCCACACAGTCCCATCATTATTAAGTCTGAGTCTATGCGAATGCAAATGACACTGAATAGATAGTTTGGTTCAGAAAAAGGAAAAACAAATGGATAAATCGAAGGACGAATATAATATTATTTGAAATTAATTTTTTTTTTAAATCAGAATGTAGAACCATACATTACTTCCATGTTCTAATTAATTATAAAATTACTTTTAATATGTACACTCAGAACGAAACTAAATATATCAGCATGTTTTAGTAAAAACGCTGGGAAAGATCATCAAAATACGAACAGTACATAGTTGTTAATATTTTAAAAATAAAGAATTAATTTGATTAAATTATCTTGTATTTAAACAACGCGAAAGAAAACATGACGAGGATGGTTTCCTAAAGCCAATCAAAGGGAAACTAATGTCTAAAAATACAAAATCTTTATTTAGCACGGACAAAGCCAAATACCGTGACTAAGCCATGCAGGACATTAAGAGACCATGGTCAATTCCATACCTTCATTACAAAAATTTAGTCTGTTTCAATTAATAATTTTTTAAAAATAATGTTACATGTTTTGAACATAGTAATATACCTACCGAACTTTAGTTTTTATTTAAAACATTAAAAACCGGGTTGCTGGGCCGTGGTCGATTCCTGGATGTTATTCCTAGACGCTTCAGCCACACTTCCGAGGTCTATCCTCAGTAGAAAAACGTTCGAAAGTCTCGAAAGTCACAAGCCGAACGCACCTCATAGTTGTGGAATAAGCAATTGATCTAACACCGAAGACGACGATCCCTATGCAACTTCTATGGTAACCCAGGCGAGCCAATCACAGAGCAGCTTTTATTACTGTGTGGTGTGAATTATTATTGTCCTGAAGTAACAGAGAAGAGTACATAGTCACGTCTTAGAAAGACCTAATAAATAAAGTTCGTTAGTCTTCAGTTAAGTTCCAAATTAATAATATTTTTATTTACGAATATTTTTACATTTTAACTGCAGTGGTAGTTCGTAACCAAAGACGAGATAAAGGCAACATGGAATACAGCTGTAGGCCTACATGCTATTGTACAATACGCTTATATATACTTTTTGCACGATGCGTATATAATGCATTCTTCTTATTTTGAACACATCCAAGTAAGGTTTTCCTTTGTGCACACTTCTCTGTTTTCTATTTCAAACATTCGCTTCATTATTTCGTCCAGAATCAATGACGTTTTAACAATACTCTTATCTCCCATGCACACACACACACACACACACACACACTTATAAGTACATACCAAACCCTTCCTTATATGCATCATCCGACGTTGTAACTAAAATATATTCACTTGATTTTATTTTCTATCCAGTAAGATTAGGGCAATCACAGAATAGCGCGTAAACTGTAGTAAAACGTGTTCACCGGCGTGCTTTGAAACCGAACTCGAATAGTGACGCTATGCTACTGAGATACTTTTCCTTTTTCATGCTGTACAAAGTAACTTTCTGCAGTGATGGTATAGTACCTTGTGTGCGTTACATTTTCCGTTTACCTCGCGTCTTTGCAATAACTAAGAGGTCGTTTCTTTTCAATCTAATGGTGTCTTGAAATACAGATCTGTCTAATAAAAAATATGAACACCTCATCTACTGCCATTGGGTACAAAGAAGCAAAATTTATTTTGTGACTGTGTATGGCAAACAAACATGGAATCGTTGCTGATGCACTAGAAACTTTCCATTTTAAAATGACAAGTTAGGAACGGAAATTTAAAAATGTTCCCTGTCGTAACCATCAAATTGCGTACTTGTCCAAATAAATAATAGTTTTTTACATAAACAAAATGCAAAAACAATTTATTCTTTAGGCATTTATGTTAGTAGCACTTATTTATGCTTAGGCCTACATGAAATTGTCAAACGTTTAGGTAACACTATGATAGGGGAAACGGGGAACAAGTGAAACAGTCAACGAATGCTACTGACCTACGCGTGCTCGGCTGGGTAGAAGTATTTAAAATCCAGTAAATTCCACGAGTAATGCCTGCAAAGTGGAAAACGGAAATGAAATTTCAAACGAGTTTCAGAAGAAGAAAAGAAAAGGACTCGTGTAACTGAGTCTCGTTGAGGCGTATACACCTATTGCGGAGGTTTAACGTTTAGTTCCTGCTTTCAGTAAGGTGGCTGGCCCCGTTCTCATTTGTTACGCGTTTGGGTTTTCAGTTAAACTTGTCTTTTAATACACTAGTTCACTCGCGATCCAAAGTGAACAAAGCGCTACTCAAACACACACACACATACAAACAAAAACAAACACAAACCTTCTTCTTCTTCTTCTTCTTCTTCTTCTTCTTCTTCTTCTTCTTCTTGTCGAAACTTAGCCTCCATAATCATCCGCCTCCATCTTTCCCTGTCGTTGGTGATCGATGTCCATCGTTTTATTTTAAATAAAGTATCAGCACACCTTGTCACTGCGTGAATCCGGCGATGCTTGGGTCTTCCGGCAGACCTTCTACCCTCGATTTGACTAAATAGTACCTTCCTAGGTATTCGGTTACATTCCATCCTAATGATGTGTCCTTCCCATTGCATTCTATGCAGTCAGATTGTGGTGGCCTCATTGCCTTTATATGGCTTGTGTAGTTCCTCATTGAGACGCATTCTCCACATCCCATTGACTTCGATTGGTCCATATATTCTTCTCAAAATCCTTCTGTCAAAGTTATTGACTATGTTAGCGGCTCGTTTATTTATAGTCCAAGTCTCGTTCGCTCGCGCGCGCACACACACAAGCTAACACATTGTAAAGTCTAGGGGAAAGAAAACCCAGCCACATAACCTTCTACTCGTTCTGATATGCATCTTCAACAAACATAAACTGATGTTTATTGTTAATACCAATTACCGCAAGTTGTAATCGGGTCTTAAATACGAAATTTCAATAAATTTACCAAAAAAAAAAATTTAGAGAGTACGCAAAAGCGTTAACTAATAACTCAGTTTAGTTACTCGAGTAAAAATTGGCTTTGCAAAACCGTATAACGTCGTGCTCATGTCTTCGGCAGGTGCAGTAGTTTTATAGTGTACATAATACGTTGTAGGCCGGAGACAAGACTAAAGGTGTACGCTGACACTAAAGGAATTGCTAGTTAATAAAGAAAAAAGGAGAAAATTACACGGGCATCAACACGGAGAAGGTGTACCTCGCCTGCTTCCCGAGTCGGCACTAACTTGCAGATGCAATTACTAGTAGTAGTATAACTGCTACATGATTAGCCAAAAGTCTGCAAATTATAAGACACGGAGAAAAAATTCAAATGATTATCCTCCTCAGGGTGTCAGGTGCTTACAGTAGCACTGACTGAGCAGTTACAGTAAGAACATTTCCTTGCTGTAATGATTTTGTGGAATATGCATAATTTCTGGTAAGGCCTCCATTTCCAGACAGACTTCAGCCAACCAGCCGGACAAAGTATACCCCTTATAGATCCATCTTCTCCGACCCCGTACACTACCCGGCACTACCCTATAATTTTATCTTCTTAAGTTTATAATTGAAAGTGGATGAATTAGGACTTAGAATGCCTAATAATGCTGGTAAATAGATCCTATAAATATAAAGTGGTGTCATACATCAAGAAAATGGATGAAAACCCATAGGATTTTGTCTCCAAAAGAGGAGGGTATTAACGAGTCTTCGGATCGCTAAACCCGGGACAAGTGAAGTACGATATTTAAGTTGTCTTGATTATTCATCTCTTCTTTCACAGCACTAACACTTAACTAAAAATGAACTTTTTCATGTGAAAACTTACTAATTTTATTGGACGCGTTTCGGCTTAGTATCCGCCTTCTTCAGCTTTGGTAACAGACCAAACCAAAGCCGGTTTGGTTTGGTTTGGGGTCTGTTACCAAAGCTGAAGAAGGCGGATACTAAGCCGAAACGCGTCCAATAAAATTAGTAAGTTTTCACATGAAAAAGTTCATTTTTAGTTAAGTGTAAACGATATTTAATTTCTACAGAAATATGATCCTAGTTCTCCCTCTTAGGGATTTTACAACACACCACCAACCCGCTTAGCTAAGATCATACATTAAGTATGCATTGTCTGAGATTCTTAAAATTTTAAATACTCTAAGCTTCGACCGCTAATAATTTGTGGTCGTCTTCAGGTGTAACAACAAATTAATCTGACAATTCGACGAGATTTACCACATGAGATATTTCCAAAAAGTAGCGCAAATTGTCGACAAATAAGTACTGTAAAATAGAATGCCAAACTATAAGATAAAATTTAATTAATAAAGTTATTAGTGTAAAATAAAGTAGTGGTTATAATCACAAACAGAATTAAACACTGTTGCACACTACTATAGATCGGGTTATTTCCTATCTGATGATGAGCTGTGAAGCTTGAAAACGCTAATCGGAATAATTTTTCTATAGTGGTGGGCAACAGTGTTAATTCTGTTTATAAAATTAAATTAAATTGAAACGACAAATATTTATAAAACAAAAGAGAAACCCTACTTACTCTCAAAGTCTGTTGAGCAGAACTGGGAAGCTCAAACCCTCACAACGGTTCACACTGTGAAAATGAACAACACTTTGCCTATTTACAAAACTGCGCGGCAGCAGGCGAATCAAATCCCCTGGTCCTACCTCCAACTTAAATATCCCCGTAAATTCCATAACCAAATCCTAAACACATCTATATTAGTTTGGGAAATGCAGTACAGCTATAAAACGATTTTTTACGCTCTATTATTGTTTACGCTGAATTGGTTTGCCCTTGTTAACATTACTTTTCCACCTAACGCTGTCTACTTGATCTCATTTGAATTAATGTTGTTCATCCCACATATGTTCACCTAACCTAACGTTATTAGTCTTCCTTCCATTAATGCTTTTTCTATTGCCAGACATATTTCCAGAGGCCTTGAAGCTCCCTCCCGTGTTAGTGTGGATTACGGTATTCCAGCAAGATGTCAAAGGAGGTGGAAATACGCAATTAATTTTAAATTGTTAGAATAGGTTCTTGTTACAGGTAATGACGATCACAGTTAATTTATAGTCGAACGCTGTTTTTTTTTTTTTTTTTAAATATGGACCTTAAAAAATTCTTTAAATAATGATTACATAATTACATCATGATATCATACACGGTTTTAAGATCGTATAAGTATACATACTGTTACGACGGTCTAACTGATCGTCGTACGGTACAGTGGAAAACAAAATACAATACACCAATTACGTCACCAATCACTAGCTTTAATTATCAAAATTAAACAGTTTCTAATCATCAAGATAGTGTCTCTTACAACAAATCGAATAAAATTGGTTCACACGCAATAAAAATATCTACTAATATAAAACACAATTTTATTACAATTGTCCCGTACAATTATAAAACATATAACACTTCGCCACAATATTACGATCCGCACCCCAGTAAATCGCAACACAAACGCACTGTGTATACTCGCCCGACAATAACTGAATTGAACGTCGCTGAGTACTTGTATTTATACGCCGCTGAGGTTCCAGGATACTCGCTAATAGGAGTTTACTAGAAAAAACTAGAACGTAATTCATTGCGGCCTTGAAACAGCACGCGCGGACCGGTATGGTCTGGTATAGACCTGATAGTTGACGCGTAATTGTCTTTCACCGCAAAGTAGCAGCATTATGTACGCACACACACATTACAGCTGGAATAATCGAGAAACTTGTTGAACCTTTCCTATTACGTAACACTCTTTCCGCATTACGTAACAATACGTAGAGAACTCATATGCGGAAAACTCACAGAGGTGTATTGCTACGGTCACATGCCGTAAAATACATAAGACGGATAACAATCAAAAGGTCTTGACATAACTGTGAGTCTTTCCAGAGTCTCAGATCACCCTACTTCCGATTCAGTAGTCATTTTGTATGTTTTGTATGTAGAGTTGTGACGTCTCCCTTGTTAAGATCACATATCACAAATGTCGGGAACCAGTTTAATTTGTTACCTGTTAATTGAACTAGCTGCCGTTGTTAGTAAACCTTAATCACTAACAAATTATAACACTTTGTTATTCAGGAATTAAGCAAGGATTGTATAAATTTATTCACTCGTTGGGTGTTAGCAGAAATAGCAGAAACATCTCTTTATTAACATATATGTCTCTCATACTTTACTTTACTTTTAAAACTCAGATTCTAAAATTTTCTGCATTAAATATTTTGAAAATTTACTTTTTTATTCCTTTCATATCAAAAGCATTCAGCTATGTATTGTTTTTAGTACCTCGGATCCGGGACTCAACTTATTTATGTTTTTATTACAACTTCAACCAAATTATTAGAAGAATAATTTTGTTTGTAAATTTTAAAATTAATTTAAATCTAAACATCGTAATGTCATTACTACTTCATTTCAGTGATTACAAAAATATATATATTAAGCTTTTAAATTATCAAGAGTTCTTTACTGTTCTTTTGTTACTGGTCTTGTTGTTTTACAATGAATTTGTGTTACAAATATTGTGTTTTGATATCACCTGAATATAACATGTGTATGCTGTGGGGTCCATGATGGTCATCTTCAGTCCTCTTCTAGGGTGTGGTGATCCACGGTTGCTCTTGAAGTTCCATGAGGTTGACCGTTTCTGGTAGTCTCTTCCTAGACGATTAGATTTTGGTTCTAGAAGTTCATCCGGTTGCTGTTTGTGTTATCTTCTTTCGGAGTCGGTAGTTTACATTTTACTTTTAGTTACAGTTTTTATTTTATCAGCACTAAATTCTGGTAATTAACATTTCTCACCATTTACAGCTTGCTAAGAGATGTGTCGGCTAAGTTTCCTTTTTTTTTTTATTGTATACATGTTTCTTCACGCACTACATTATAATTTTGTTTTGATTAATATTATTATACTACATAGGTCAATTCGAACACATTATAAATGTGATTAAATATTGTTTAACGGTATACACCTACGTCTATGTTCACAACACAGCAGCTACATCCTTACATCTCGGTGTCTATCGGGCGAGTGTATGCAATGTTTAGCGGCAAGGGGTCAGTAGCTGGCGCGGTTTTACGCACTGAGAAAATAGTTCGTTCTTTTAAGTTATATTAATTATTTACTAATTAAGTCGTAATACATTATTTTACCTTTTGGTTACGAATTATGAATTTCTTTAATTATTTTGTACATATTTTATTTAATTAAAGTAATTATTATTATTAGCTAAATAACACCGTTCTTAACGTGTTGGTACGGGACAATTTGCACGTTGTTGCATGAATCTAGGCATAGGTAAGGGGTGGATAATACTCTTACTTATATTGAAACCAATTTTTTTTTGTGCGATTTAAACATTTTTTTTAAATCTTCACAGAGTATTTGTAGACTCCTTGCTAGACCATTGTACAAATAGTTCATTTAAAAACTATAGCCAATAGAGTAAAATTTTATTATTTTTATCGTTGCTAAGTAATATACAGTAGACTAATAATTTTTAATTGTCCAAATGGTCGAACCAAGATGTGTCACAATTTGATGTGTTCACACTTGTTTGGACACACACTTCCGTGGCAAATTTGGCTGTAAACATCGTCAATCGTGCATTCCCGTCTCTATATTTTAAAGAATAAGAAAAATTCTGAAATAGTTACATTGCTTTTAACACGTGTTTTAACGTAGACAAGTTAACAACCATTGAAAGTTCTTGGCATTAATTTATGTCTTTTCAGAGTTCGGAACTAAATTTTTTGTTAAGTAACTATCAGCCATTCTCTGTTAGAACGTTGCCCAAAACATTTATTAGAAGGCCGTATTTATAAAAAAATTGTTGCTACCGTTGCAATGAATCAAACATTACGGTATCCTTCAATACCTGAAACCTACGCTACTATTTTTGATTGCACATTACTGTTATTTTTCATTAATTTGAAAATATAATATATGTTCTACGAAAAGAAACACGTGAGAGGAGTTTGTGTGATTCCATCGGTGCTTAACTTAGGTTTTAGGAGAACTACCTAACACATTGTTTATACTTTTGGTATATTTTCAAATAGTAAAATTACCTTTCGTAAGCTGCAAACCGTACTCCTCTATTTGTACTCAGTGCTGCGCCTACAAATCGAACACTTACCCTGATCAAGAACTTCTCTATAATAACTTTACGGTATTAGCTTCCTTTATATCGTGAATTATTTATCATAAATTGTTTTCCTCTGAGTGGACATTTTTCTCAGGCTGTCATGAGACCTCACAAAATTTTGTTTAAAGATATTTATTGTTTTCCATGTAACTCATAATGACACGTATATAATTGTTGTTATCACGCCATTTAACGTACAATAAAAGTGTACGCCCGAAGCAGCACTGGCCGACCAAAATCTTGACCCTTTTAGTGACCGGTAGTGTTACTTGCGTCAAAGACCATTTCTACATCCTGATTAGCGCACCGAGTACTCTGCAAGTGACATTTCAACCCCTCCGTTATTTGAACTAACACGCTTGTCAGCCGCTGTAAATTTTCTCTAAAGTTTCCTCTCGTTAAATACGAACATCATAAAGCTGTTGTAATAAACTAATGCAGTGTGACCTATTTGACTTCCATTACGTCTAAATAAATGCTACTTAATTCACTAGGTAAAGAATTATCTCTACAATTTTAATAATTAAAGAAGTATATTTATGCATGATTGTTGTATATGTAAAATTATATAATTTTGCAATAATCAACGCAATTGTACGTCAATAATAGTTGTTGGGCTCTGCTTAAATAGATGCTCATGGGCCGCCAGAAAACGCCGAATCGCTTAAGAAACCAGACGTAAACCGCTGACAAAAACACAAATCTCTGGTCTCTTTAAAACGGAAATTACGGTAAATTATTCCTCAGGCTTTCACGGCCGGTGTCAGATGAATTGTTCATGATATCCGGGCTGTTTGGCCGTGGCCCATCGTTTATAAAAAAACCATGGTTTATGGTTTTGTTATAAACCATGGACCTGGTTTATGGTTTTGTTATAAACCATGGACCACGGCCAAACAGCCCGGATATCATGAACAGGAAATTACGGTGTTTATTTATTGTGTACAGTATTGAAACAGACGTCAACCGTCTTTCAGTTTTAACGATCATAGCGTTTCGATCACTATACATCTGTCATAACTTTCTAATGTAAAAAAATTTTACCTAGCTCTAAACTAAACATACATTTGGCGTTTGTAAATCCAGAAACAAATCGTCAATTAAACAAGTTAACTTAAAAATAGGGTAACTAATAGACATTGCTGCACCGAGGAGCTAGAGAACATATGTGACGCTTTGCGTGTGTAGCCGGAGCAGCAGAATTACGCAACGCTCTACATCTGTGGTTCTCAAACCAAACTTTTCAGTCCGGGGACCCCCCAAAAATTAAAAATTTCAAGTACCCCGTTTGTTTTATTTTGTTCTGAAATAAAACAAACAGTAAATATGATATATGGTCTTATATTTTAATTAAAATTAATTGAAATCAAAATTATTTCAACTTGCAAAATTATAATATTAATGATATTAGTAATGATTTATTTTGAACAGTGAAGCTGCTTTTGGACAATTACATCTGCAATATTGGGTTTATGTCTGATAAATGCAATATTAAGTCACTCTCGACATCAAGTTTATTTTTTAACTTTGACTTCAAGTACGTGAGCTACGAAAATGCGGTTTCACACAAATAAGTAAAGGGAAACAGTTAAACACTTCAAAGCTTCTTTTGCAAGTTCAGGATAGTCAGCAATTACATATAACCAGACGTTACTATAATTGCGAAAACTGTAATTTTAATGAACTGTCAGTTGAACGTTCTGCCAGTGAATCTTCTTCTTCTGGTAGTGTAACAAAGAGGTTATTTGATAGCCCATCAGCAAATGGATTCCTTATCCACATGTCACTATCGTCCGTCGCTGGAAAATATTCCCTTAGCTGCAAGTGCAGTTGCTCCAAACAAGACTAAAACTTTGAGGATCTCCTTTGGAACATTTTGTCCTGACATCTTGAAAAAATCTGCCATAAAATGGAATTGCTCGAAGATTTCAGAGTCTAATTTCTAAATCCACAGCTTCAATTTTTGATTTGATTTAATTTATTATCTCTTTTGTTTCATCTCGACACTGCAAACTAGTGATCTCTGTAGGCTTAAAGTGAGTCCACTCAGATGACTGAAGATATCAACAAGGTATGATAGCTTCAAAATTCAGTTAAAGTCATGAATTATGTCTTTAAGATTGAAGACGGAATCAAATAAAGAGCTTTATTTCATCCCTCAGTCCAAAAAAATGGAATCTTCTACTAATTGCTTTAAGATTCCAACATTTAGATTTTAGATGTATCGGACAGACGTCTCCGACAGAAATCGGAGAAAATAACGGTATATTCTATTTTTTCTTAAAAATGTCCATGGACCCTCTGAAACATTGTCGAACCACTGCTTTGATCATTTGAGGTGCGTCTTCCAGACCAGATGTTGGTCGGTTATTCTACCTGCATCCAGACCTGTTGTGCCACTACCGACCCACACAACCGGGCTATAAATAGTAGGTTTATCAGCGGACTTAGCTCAGTTTTTGGATTTGCAATATTAAAGTACGTTATCAGGAGTTGTTGTTATTGTGGCATCCGGCTTATTCCAAAGTGATTATTGTACTTGAAGCATTGCATACGAGTGTCTCTGTTTATTAGTATCTGTAACTAAAGTTATAATTTTAGACATTTCATCTGGCGTCAGTTATTCTGTTTCCCCTGTACAACAAGACGATCCGTGTGACCGTCGTAACAATATTAAAAGTGGAATACAAATAATTTTTTTTTATTTCTACTTACTCTTGACAATTTATTGAGAAAATCATAAAGTGCCAAGACTATACTTTCTAGAAATTATCAAGCAATAGGGACGTACAGTAATTGTTGATACAGACCAAAACCAGTTGTTCATTAAACATAAACCAAAACAAGTTGTTAACGAAACCAGAGGTATCTCCACGGAAACAATTGAAAATCCAACAAATTATCAATGCACATGCTCCCAACGTTTTGTGTGGGTGATGATATAGCGCCACCAGTCACACCTGCGATGAATCAACGCTCACCATAACCCACGTTTCCCTGAATGTTCCTTAATCGAATCTTTCATAAATGTTTACCTGGTGGTGGCTTGTGCAACCACTGCATTGACCATGAAAGATGTCTTTAAGATTTTTCAACAGTAAATCCTATTCTGCACAGAACGGTTATTAGCGTTATAGTTTTTTCATTTGTCATTAGCAGGATTACAAACTGACGCTGCCAACAACAAAACACCATGTTTTATGTGGATTTATATATAAATAAATAAAAGACTAAATTACTGTCGCACATATATGCAAAACAACCACATACAAATAATTGAATACAATAAACTACATAAAATTAGTGTAAAAAGTGAATATTATATTAGTAATTCTTTTTTTTTTTTAATTAAAGTGAAAATAATTGTGTGTTTTTATGTTGTATACTTGACAACGTGGATTCGGTAACATTACCAAATTTTAATGGAGAGTATGACACATACAAGCTACCTCTAAATATTCATTTATTCAAATAGCCGGTATGCTATAATAAGCTCATAATAATGTTTATATTAAAGAAATTATTATATAAAAGGTCATGTTTGTTAAATATATAAATGAATTCGTTATTTTAATTATTCATTTATTTGTATAATACGACTAATTTATACTCACACGTTGCAAACTCGATAAATTAATTTTCATAACAACATAAAATGACTTAATTAACGTCACCATTGCTGAAACTATTTTTATATTTAATAATGTATGTGCTTTCGCTGTACACAAATGCTACGCAATTAAAATTTTACTAAAATATTTATGGCATGAACACGAGAAACAACACTTTGTAAACATGTTTTTTAAACTTAAAAGTTTTATTTAAAATTCATCTACACAAAAGTGTATAAAAAGTGTTTTAATAAAGTATTTTAAATAATTTCAATTGCAACTACGTACATTTTATGTGAGAAAATTGACATAATTATTATAGAAACAAATCCAATAAAGTCTACAGTTTCGCAATAAATATACTTTATATATATGTGTAATAAAGTCTATAGTTTTACAATAAATATACTTTACATATATACGAGTTGCACGACATAGTGGCTGTGAATGATACTTGACCTTGTTTAGTGCAGTACTTCACAGCTCAGGGATTTAGCATTGAAAGTATACTCGTAGTGTTGGAGAATTACGGTAACAATATTAAACATAACAAACACGCTGAATTAAATTGTGTGTACACGGTTTGCTGTGCAAACCTTTTGGTTGGTTCGGTATGATAAAGGTAATAGATAAACACTACCAATGAAATTTTAAGATAGTAAATATTCTGTGTACGTGTCTGGAGGAAGGAGTGGATGGGTAGGTGGTTTCGCGTTTGAAGAGATACTGAGCGAAAGAATGTCTGTCTAAATGGAGTAAGAGAGTATACGATTGCAAGTTTAATGAGGTAAATTCAAGAAAAGCGAATAAAAAATAATAATTCTTGAGAAGGGTGTCAATACGACGTGAGAAGAGTAAGATCTACGAGGGTAGTTGGAAACGTTCTCGACCTGACACACAGGTAGTGCCAAGAGTATCAAACGGCAGTGATTGTTCGTAAGTTTGATCTGACAGACGGCGTACCATATGAACCTTAAAACAGCTGTGTTTTCTAATTCAATTATTGTGATCAAATACAGTAAACACGCTCGGTGTTTTCAGAAAAATGAATAAAACCCAATGTCGCTAAGTGATAGAATACTTTGTTAAAAACGTTTTACCGCTGGCAGGAATAACAAATTGTCGGATTTCACCTTCGGAGACTCTTCACCATCGTTTTTAACAGTAATAAAACAGGCTGATGATTTCAAATATGGTCGTTTGTACGTTTGTATCGATTAATGTTCAGAAAGGCCAAGAACCATTGCGACTGTCAAAAAAATCATTGTCGTGTTAAATGATAGACGTATAGAAATGCGTGCGATTGCTTACATTTGTAAATCTCAATAGACCGTCTGCACATGAAAAAGCTTTCAGCACGATGGGTATCGCATTTGCTAAAGTCGATCAGAAACGTATTAGAAAGAACTTGAGAACTTGTCTGGAGATTAAGTGAACAAGTTTAAACATGAGCCATGCGAGTTTCTGCAGATTTATCACTGCTGACGAAACATGGATTCACCACTACACGGCAGAAACAAAACAGCAGTCCAGAGAATTGATGGAAGAGCGCGGAAGTGCTCCAAGGAAGACAAAACTGTTCCATCAACCGGAATAATGCTGAGACGTCTTTTTTGAGATTCACAGTTTGTATCGCGTAGACTACAAAAATCCAAAAACCTTCGCGGATATTACGGTAAAACCGAAGAACTATGAAAGGTTATTGAGGTATGCGTCAGCATTTTTGTAAAGAAAAACGTGATTTTCTACAAGATAATGCAGTCGCAGACATTTCGTTAGTTATAGTCGCAAAGCTTCGTTGTATTGCGATTCATGTTACTGCCGGGCGCACCATACTCGCCAGATAATCCTCGGGTAATTTTCCCTTTCTCTTAATCTGAAGATTACAGTGGTCTTTGTTGAGACAAAAGTAAAAGTATCTTATTTTATCAAAACAATGAAACTAGTAAATACACCTATTTTAAACGTTATGGTATGTCATCTTACCGATCGACTTGCGACCAATCATAACCATTTGTTACTCATGGCGGTATCTCTGTGTCAGATAGGAAACTTTTTGAACTACCCTTGTAGTGAAAAATAAAATGGATAGAAATACGTGAAATTTGTGTGGCTAAATAAAATGTGGGAGAGTAACTTCACACCCATTAAATTAGAACTTTGTCAAACAAAAACTCAAAAATTTTATAGTGAGACGTGGAAGATAGAAAAAATGTAATTGTACAAACAAATGAGAAAGAGTATAGAAGAATGATAGAGAAGATAGATATGGCTTATTAAAGAGCGGTAGAAAAGAGACGAAAACAGACAAGGAAAAGGTAAATTTTGTTGTAACTACTAGAACGATACATATTTTCATTAACGCCTATAATAATGTTTGTTTACATATAAGTACTGCAGAGATATAAAATTATTGTAAATAGTTTTGAATAGTTGGAAACGGATATGTAAATGTGAGGTAAAAGATTTATCGACATACGAAATATGGTAGACACAATGTTTTCTTTGTGCACGTATAACCTGTTGAGACCTGATTTATGGAAGACAGAAAATATTGCGCTGTTTATACTGTTTTTTAATCTTCGAGTGTCTCCAGCAAGGTCATGAATAAATAATTGTAATTACATACGGTTTTTAGTAAAAAATTCGCATGTTTGAAATGTATTTTACAAACGGAGAAGCGCCGTTTAGAGACACACGTAGGAATGCGTATATGGACACAGTGAGTGCAGATTACCCAATAACAACTAGTCTATTTAAAAATAAATTATTTAATTAGTAAACTAATAAGTTACTAACAAATTATTTATATGTACTGATGAGTTAAAAATTACGAATCATATGCAACTACTGGTTTGCACATCAACGCAGTTATTGCTGTAAAACCAGACATAAAAGTGATTTCTTAAAACTGACGCACATGCAGAACGTAACAAAATTTGACAAGTGTGGAATAGCATCCAGCAAAATCGTTTATAATATGTCGACTTACATCGAGCTATAAATACCACGGGCTATTTTGAACAAGATAGGGAGAGACTCTGGTATGACTGCGTAACTCTGATCATTACGCCAGAACCATCATCGGCACCATGCAACGATAACATCGCCACGGTAACAACTTGTAAAAATAGGTGAAGAAAACAACTATTTAATAAAAGCCGTCAATAAATAATCAGGTCATGTTATAAATAAATAAAAAATGCATACTTATTTATAGTGTAAATACAAAATTTAAATAATTGTTTATTGACATGTATTTTTGATATTTGTTTTATAATGATGTGTCTATTTGATTAAAATTTTTGCCCAATAATTATTGTTTATTAAATAGAAGTAAATATTATAGTAAAAATAGTACAAGATAACTTTTTCTGTTTATATGATAAATATTTAAATGACATTTTACATATGATTTGCAATATTATAATTATTTAAGTTAAATATTTTACGTCGGCACCCAAGTAGCTAAACACTTTTCATATCTGTGTTCACGCATGTGTTTTATTTTTGTTGTTACTTCCGTAAGGAAATGGAAGTATGGTGATGGCGAGAAAATCATGTTCGAGATAACGACTGATTCTAATTGTATGAAGGAAAGTGATTTTCCGAAAAGTGTGTGTGTGTGGAATTGTTTCTATGCCGAATGATAACTCCCGAAAATTCAAACATAATCAAATAATTTTTGCATATGTGCGCGAGTTGTAGAGGACTCAAGGGCTATTGATTTTGATACGTTTTACGTTTTAACAAGAGTAAAGTACTTAAAAATTCATTTAAACTTTTACAGACAATGGTACTTGTTAAAAATTATATAATTTTGTTGCCAAGCAATAAATTTATAATTTATAATTTTAATTTTAATCATCTGTGCGTGAAGGTGTATCGTTCCTGGCAGGCAAACATGTCTCAATTATGTAATGCTTACGTTTCCAAAGTTTTATTAGTGTGATTACCGCAAAAAAAAAGGTAGGCACAACACACACACAATTCGCATTATTTCTGGCTTCATTCGTGTTTATTTTCTTACGTTTGGACGCTTTTTAAATGAAAAGTGCCGAAACCCACACCAACACAACCCGTGCAAGCCGAAAAGATGTCCAGCGTGGACAGAGATTTGCTTCCTGTGGATCGCTGGCCAGTGTAACTGCATGTGTTTACAGAGGAACGGTTGATAGACAGACTTTTCGTTTTTAGGGAATAAACCCTCTGCAAGATGCTCAGGGTTCATGAGCGATCCGAGGTGCTCCTCCTCTTCCGCGTGTTTGTTCTGAGAAACGTACACTGTAGATTCGTAGCTTTACCCTGAGCAATGCTTCATAGAGAATGTTGACAATTTTAATTCACGGTGGACCCTTACAAACACTAAAACCTGCCCTGATGTTTTGATTTTGGCGATCATAATATTAAAACTTTGGGAACTTGAGCACTACTTAATGGAGACCAAACATTAACTTTTACAAGCTAATAATTTTATGCATATTTTGAAGCAATAAATGTTTTATTAAATTAAGACAACTGTGTACTTATTTCTATTATGATAATAAGAATTAAAAACTAATATGTGCATGTATGTATGAAAAATATAGAAAAATTTTGTACTCTGAAAAATTGTTTGCCCCTCCTGGATAATATTTTGACCTCACTGATAGCTAGTTATTTTCCAGCCTATGTGGATGTAGCCTTATGACATGGATCAAAATGGTGGGTGCTAAAGAAACAGAAGACACAAACGTATTAAGGAACACATGTTTTCCTGAGAAATGTATAATTATACGGATGAACATAATCGTCGCTCAGGAAATCAGAAGACGAATGGAAAGAAAGAAAGACTCGATTTTAAAAAAGAAAATGACTAGTATGGTATTGACAGGAAAGACTTTGATAACACTAAAGACATCATTCACCCCCGGCCGAAAACACGCAGCGTGAGTCCACATCCATTACAGGAATAAGATCTCAGCTCCCTATGGTCAGCTCTTTGTTCGACCTACAAACATTTTATCCAAAAATACAGCCCTGCCTCACGAAGTTTGGGGATAGTCTTCACCCACCTGATATGGGGTTCCGTTTTCGCTAATACGTCATTTCTTCAGAACTCAAGCATAGGCGTATTTGACGGTTTGCCACCATATCTAGCTATGCTTCTTGTCAAATATATATTAAAAACACAACGTAAAATTCTGCACCTGTCATGTCATGTTTGTAGAGTAAAGATCGTACGTTTCGTGGCTCCGTCCTCAGACTATGGTTTAACTCGACCGTTTGGCATTTATCTCTCTCTGGCTAACTAATTTGGCTATGTTTTACTATAACTTTTGAACGCATCAACCGATTTTCGTAAAACTTTACATACATTCTACAGTTTACCCTACAAAACCTTGTAGTTTTTGAGATTGATCGCCCCAAAAATAGGACGGTTAGTCAAAACTGTAAAAAAATCGCAAAATCCCACGTGAAGAATCAAGGGAATTTAAACCACAATCTGAATATAGTACTTATTTTTGAAATTTTCAAAGATTTTTGAACTTCAGAGCGTAAAACGTTGGCGAAATTTTTGATAAAATTACAAAAATTCATGTGGCATATTAAGTTAAAGCAATTTTGACTAACATCTGAATGTAATGTTAAGCTGTAAAATTTCAAAATATTTGAACTCTAAGAACCAGTAAAGAGATCACATTTTTTTAAGAGATAATACAACTGGGTGTCAGATTAAAAGGAATTGTAACCCATATCCGTATGTTCCTAAGTGTTTGCGTTTATTGTGTGATTGTGTGCTCTACAGTTGTTATGTTACTAAAGAAACATTAGAGCAATCGGGATGTATGTAATTTTTCCGGCAATTGGAAAATTGTCTAATAACGAAATTTATGTAAAATAATAAATGTACTCCGTTCAAAGTAGTGAGCGAGTTCTGGAGCTCAGGGAGCATAGGCCTACTAGTTAATCATAATGAAACAAAATTATTTTTAAAGAATCCGATGTACAAACACACGAAGGTTATTGTAAAATGTTTGAACATGTAATATAGCCTACACTTAAATGTTTGAGCTAAACAGAAGTAGACCTACTTCAGGATTAGACGCTGTGAGCACGCTACTAGTTAAAGATCTGACGATGAAGCACATACATTGAGATGCGGCATCAATTGGAAATAAGAAGTCGCAAGGGGGATTGGAAAGGTTAGGTTCTCTATTCATACAAGTGAGTTGGATACCACTGAAAACATGTATGCTAAATTGCCTTTCATAACATAAATAAGTTTATTGTATTTCGCAGACAATAAAGTAACAACACGTAAAATGAAAATGTACATATTGTCAAATACAGAAGGGGGTAAGGCAGGGAACGACCTAATACATTTCCAATATTACTGGAGGTTAACAGACATTAAAATGAGAAAGAATGGTCGTAGAATAGCTAGAATATAACTCTCAAATTGGAAACTTTAAGATTTGGCCTTAACTTTCGGTGGTACGTGAACATTATCAGCAGGGTTAGGTCGGACAAGTACCATCGTTAGAATGAGCCACACATAAGTCCTACCTACGTACTGCTACTTACACTCTAAGCCCGCTGGACAGAACCGAGAAGCACCACCATTGACACAAGGTTGTTCGTTGTGGAAACTTGCGTCAGTGTGGTGGTGCTTCTCGGTTCTGTTCAGCGGACTTACAGGGTAATTAACGGTTCTTTTTATATAGTTTCTCAGTAGTTGTATTTAACTTTGTAGAAGATGGTGGTTTTCCGTTTTTTGCGGTCTACGATTGTTTGTGAATGAATGAATCTCGAGTAGTCGAGTAGGCTTAAGTTTTTATTTAATGTACTAATTTACCTTACACTTGAAGACGATTACAGATAGTTTAGTAGTCGAAATGTCCTGTGATAAGTTCTAACGAGAGCAGTTGACGTAGGCCTTCTGATAAGATTTGGAGTTGTTTAGTGAAAATTCAGTCCATGTGGATAGCACGTTTGACAAACTCATTCTGGAAGACATAAATTTGTCTTCAGAATAAATGTGAAAAAACATGTTAATAAGGCGCCACCAAGTGACAGTCGGTATAAGTATGCGAATGAAATCGAATGAAATTAAACTTTTTTTTTTAAATAGTAACAGATATAATACGAACCCTCACTATCCGCAGGAACTTCGAGATGATCCCTGTAATTGATATGATACAAAGCTCATAAATTGATACAAAGTTGAGACCGTTTAGCCTCGCCTGTAGAAGAGCGTGGAAAGCAAAACCAGAAGGTAAAAGCACAAGAGGCAGACCCAGGTTGAAGTGGGAAGACAGTATTAAAAAAGTAAGTACAGAAAGAAGACTTCTATGCACTCATGTGCTTTAAAACTAACCAAAAAAATGTTGATTGGATCTACTGCGGAAAGGGAAGATTGGATGGGCACCTGCTATGCCATTCAAACTGGTTCGCCGCCCCGATCGAGGGCGTAGTTGCAGGGGAAGGCCAAGGGCCAGGTAGGACTACACGGTTCGGGTAAGTAAAGGAAGAAGGTATGTGGTGGCCAAGAGGCTGTCTACGTAAAGAAAGAAATTGCAGGTCCACTAACCTCTGGGTTGAGAAGAAGAAGAAAACTAAAAATATGTAAATTAACTGTAACGTGAAGTTAACTTTCAAGTGTTAAAGTTAAGCCTTTTACAAAGTACAACCTACAGTGTACGACACCACCTTCTTCGATAGGAGCAACAGCAACAACAGAAAATTAAATATATTACCGAATTTTTTACAAATTTATTAAAGAATATGGAAACTATTAATTACAGAAATACATTAAATGAAGTATATATCGCATTAAATGTATTTTCTCTCATACATGATTTAAATTAAAATGAAAAAATATAGAATTTTGTTAAAGTGAATTGAAATGTTTCCATAGAAACTACTTCTTTGTTGTCAATAACGTATTACACATAAAACTTATAAAATTTACTTCCTTCATCATCAACTACCATTTTAATTTATAAAAAAAATTACCCCCTCTCCCAATCAACTACCTGTCTGTCCGTGTGTAAAAATTCTACACACAGACAGACACACACAGACACTTTTCGAAAAATGACTTTTTTTCATGTTTTGATGGTAGTAAAATCAGAATCTGCCGTTATATCGAACACGATTTTTTTCGCCATGACCATACTTCCATTTCCTTATGGAACATGGAAGTAATAATGAGTTTTGAAATAATGATGTAATTTGAGTTTTCAGGAAATATAACATAGCCTACTACGATGTCCACTATGATTCCTATAATTCCTTTAAACATTTGTAAAAATTAAATCTTTAAATACAGAATCAGTCAATGATACGGTTTTTTTAAAAACTCAGCTGTGCTTTACTTCCATGTTTTACTACCATCAAAACATGAAAATAGTCATTTTTCGAAAAGTGTGTCTGTGTGTAGAATTTTTTCTATGGCAAACGATAACAGCCGCAAATTCAAACAGAATCAAATAATGTTTTGCATAGAGTCCTGAATTGTAGAGGACTCAAGGCCTATTGTTTTTAGTGAAGATCAGTTAAGGGAAAGGGGTAGTTTACCAGCAACGTTTTACGTTTTAACAAGAGTAAAGTGCTTAATTTTGATAAATAAAGTATCCTGAAAAGAAGGTCATAATAATCCACTGTAGAAAGGTAGATGAAATATCTATAAATGAAAAGGGTAGTTGAAGGAGAAGGGGTAATTTTTTTTATAAATTAAAATGGTAGTTGATAATGGAGGAGGTAAATTTTTATAACTTTTATATGTGTACTACGTTATTGACAACAAAGAAGTAGTTTGTA
The DNA here is from genome assembly GCA_034769895.1 of Magicicada septendecula. Lineage (NCBI taxonomy): Eukaryota > Metazoa > Arthropoda > Insecta > Hemiptera > Cicadidae > Magicicada > Magicicada septendecula. Next base: position 145,596,446 of record CM068372.1, read on the forward strand.
TGGAAACATTTCTTTATAACTTTAACAAAATTCTATATTTTTCATTTTAATTTAAATCACGTATGAAAGAAAATATATCGTTCCTGGCAGGCAAGCATATCTCAATTATGTAATATTTACTTTTCCAAAGGTTTATTATTCTGATTACCGCAATAAAAAGGCCGGCAGGACACACACACACACATACAAAATTCGCATTATTTCTGGCCTCACTCATGTTTATTTTATTACGTTTGCACGCTTTTTAAATGGAAAGTCCCGAAACCCACACCAACACAATGCGTGCAAGCCGAAAAGGTGTACATCGATTTGCTTCCTGTGGATCGCTGGGCAGTGTTGTTGTATTAAAGCAATTAATACAATCTGTGTACTTATTTCTATTATGATATGAGATTTATAAACTTTTGGAAGGTAAGTGGGTTATAATTTATATTTAAATTGCTTTGTTGATTTATCGGTTCGATTATTGTATGTTTCAAAGACATCTTTGTTTTTGATAGATAATTTGCTCTAATATTAATTTTTAATAATCCTCTGCAGGCGACATCGCTTTGACGAAACGTTGGGGTGTATAAGCTTTAAGAATGATGTAATAGTTGTTTGTTGTCCTTTACAAAAAGTCTAACTTCATAGCTGACAAACGTAGGCTGTATTAATTTTATTCTGTAGACAAATATAACCAAATAGATCAAAATGGGCTCTGATCATTAGGTGCCATCAATAAAGGGGACTTACAAGTGTGTTCTTTTGTGACTGTTTGTGACTTTTGTAACACTTTACGTGTTAGTAGTTACTTATATGTTCTTCTTCTTTTTTTAACACTACATCCTAACGTGAGCCCTAGCTTCCAATACACCAGTCTCCTCCAATATCTCCTATTTATTGCCATCTCAGCATAACTACTCACATCCATTATTCTGAGGTCTTCCAGCATTTCATCTAACCACTTGATCCTAAATCGACCCCTCTTTCTGACATCATCCTACACTTGTCTTATTTTTTGGTGTAGTTACTAATGAGTTTGCTTCTCAGTAGTCTACTGCTGGCATAGTACACCCTAATTCCAATTTGTATTTTGTCATGTATTGTTATGTTTATGGACTCTTCATTATCTGTTATGTTACCCAGGTATCTAAACTTATTAACTGCATCAAATGAGTTATCCTCTATGCATAAATTATATGTATTTATTCTCCTCTCTGATACAAAAATCAGCATATATTTAGTTTTGCCGATATTTAGTTTGCAGCAGATTATTGATATAGCCCCTTGTAAGCCTCAACAAGCCGTTGTCGTGATGTAGCTATTATCACATCATCAACGTAAGCACATATTTGGCTTGTCTTATTTAATATCGTTCCTCCCTGACCTATGTCTTTAATGGCACAATGTAGGGCAATAATAAAGATGGCGGCCGACAACAACCCATCATCTTGCTTGACACCTATATTAAATGTAAATGATTCACTCAGCATATTCGCATACTTAATTATGGCTTTTGTGTATTTCATGACCGTCTTCGTTAACTTTATAAGTTTCAAAAGAATTCCGATATCCTGCATGGCTTCATAAAGTGTTACCCTTCGCACACTATCAAATCCCTGTCTAAAGACTACAAACAGGATGTAAAGATCTATATCATGCTCATAGCATTTTTCTGTAATCTGCCTGATAACAAACAATTCATCAGAAATACCTCTTTTTAATCGAAAACCACATTGGCGATCTCCTAGACTTTTTTCGGCCAACTGTTTAAGCCCTTCATTAATTATTGACCTTAATACTTTGTATGCAGTGTTGAGTAATGTTATTCCCCTATAATTGTTACAATCCAGTTTATTCCCCTTTTTATAAATTGGGCATATTATTCCAGTGTTCGACTATTTGGGAATCATTTGTTTTATCCAAATTATACGAATTAGTCATGTAAATTAACAGTCTCAGCCCCATGCTTCCGTAATTCTGCCAGTAGATTATCTTGAGATACCAATGTACTTTACCTATTGCACCAATCTTCCTTTAGTACCTATTACATGTACTTCACCTATGTAGGGGCATTTACCGGAAGACGAAGATGAAGCAAAGAAAGATAGATTATTAAGTTGTAAATTATAAACTGTTAATCTCATTTACTCCTTTTAACACTTTCTGTTTTGTTGAAAACAAATACGTTACAAAGTAAAGCGTACAACATACGATCTGTACGTTTCCTCCTTCAGTAAAGACAAACTTGTGAAATGTTTATTAATGTATTAAATAAGACTCTAAGAATTGGATCAAACATAAACGTGTTCATGAAAACGACGGTCTTATATTTCTTTCCTCAGAACTCGTTTCAAATTTAATTTCCGCCTCTGCGTCGTTACTACGAATTTACGTACAATCGTTACCTTGAGTGCCCACGTATCTTGGCAGCGATAATACTGTGCACTGCGTCTGAGACTAATGCAGTCAACTGTCGATTAGTGACAGAGGCGGGCATCTAATTTCTGATTCGTATGCAATTTTTAAACGTTTGCACAGCGACAAACGTCCCCGTTTAAAAATCAACAAACGTAAGATAGACACTGGGCCCCAGCGTTTAGTTGCAGTTGGCTCACATTTTAACTGTCAATCTATGGCAACCGATTCCTACGTAATCTGAACAAAGAGTTGACAAGATTTTCTGTTTTTTTTTTCTTTTAATTACTGCTAAGTAAATTTTGCGCCGTCTGATTTTTGTTGTTTGTTTCTTGTTAATAATGAATACTTTTCTACACTATTAAGTTTTTCCTTCGTGATGTTTTTATCTGCAGAATACTGTAATAAAAACAATATATGTTTGTATTATAATTAACACATTAAAATATTAATATTATTGTTTTAGTAATATAATATATTACGGTACATTATTTTACTACATTTTTCACACATCAAAAACGTATTTTAGAATTTTGGAGAACGCTCATATTCTAACATATTTTTACATTCTAATAAAGTGTTACAAATTACCAGATAAATTTACTATCCAAAAAAGTGCTGAAATTAAACGTTCCAAATAATCGGAGCTTAACTGTATTTTCTATCATCTCATAACTACCAGTAAGTCTTTATTTCTTTATAAGTGGCCAGATTATCAATTAACAAATAACAAATAACAAAGCTTATAACTGTACCCCAGACAAACCAATTTTAAAATTCTTCCCCATATTAACAGACATAAATACTCAATATGAAAACAGTGAGTAATAAATTTGTCCGTCTGTACATATACGCTGTAATAGATAGTATTGTTACGCTATTACAGAACGTTCTCGAACAATGGAGAGTGTTGTTCCACGCGTGTCTCGCCTAGCCCAGCAGGTGCTTGTCTCTGCCAACGCCGTTCTCGAGTATTCTCTAGTGTTTTCGAGTGTTTGCAAGACGCATATCATTAAACATTAGTCTCGAACTCAGCAGGTTGCAAATAGGCGACAGCTGCCGCTTGGAAGTCAGTTTACGTCGGGCGATTTACTCAGCGCGTCTCAAGTGGTTAGTGAAAAATGATTATTGTGTAGGGCTCTATTATTTGATATTATTAATGCCTGTGGACAAATTTAATCGGAATTATTGTACGAGTATAATCTTGTTGAAAAACTTGTTGATTACAAACTGTTATTTGTGATTAGTTAAAGTTGGTAATTAGTGGCTTCATTGGTGTCTGTACTTTGTTTTCCACTGTACATATGACGATCAGTTAGACCGTCGTAACAGTACATTAATACCTTGTTTTTTGGAAGAAATTTAAAGTGTGACAAACGTTAATTTTACAGGGTTGTACTGGTTGTTAGCATAATTCACAACACAATGTTTTTGTGTTATGTCAAGTGTTGTGTGTTGTGTTATTATGCCTTTCTGTCTTTCACGTAGTTTCATTTCCAAATGCGTTTACTTTAGACACTTCGCTGCGATTTTTTAAAAATAGAACGTATACAAATCCTTCCTCAGAACGTCCAATGTCACTTAAACGTGACAGACGAGTACATAAGAAAGTTTTAAATCGTTGCAATAAAAGATTGAAAAAAACGTTCAGACACTAGGTTGATATGTTCTTGACTATGAAGGGTAACTTTGCAAATAGTGCAAAGAAACTTTATAATGTAGTGTAGTGGCCTTCGTGTACCGCGTCAAAGCCGGGTCGTGTCAGTATCGAGACTAGTTCGCAAGATATTTTAGACAAACACAATTATTCGCATTCTTACATCGGTTGCACAGATTTTACTCAAAGACGTAGAACATTGCGCGTGTGAATTGTACTTGCGTGTTTTCCTGTTAGGCTTAATAATTTGCAAGGAATGTTTTGCGTGGTTACTAAAGACGGCACAAGTGTAGCCCAAAAGTAGTATCATATAGGACAAGGAAAACAAGTGACGAGACAGTTACATTTTACTTTATGGAGCAATCAACTTATGCCCAAAAACAAAACATATATTAGACAATAGTAGAAAGTCTTGGAACACATGGGACTGTTTAAGTGTGGAACATTACAGAATATACAAGTCAAAGACTACAAGACATGGAAATGGGATAGTGGAGAAGGTGCTGTAGACTTACAGTGCAGGAAAGGGTTAAAAATGATAGAATTGGGGATCAATATGAACATACTGTTACGACTGTCTACTGATCGTCGTATGGTACAGTGGAAAACAAAATACAAGACACCAATTAAGTTACTAGTTACCAGCTTTAATTATCACAATTAAACAGTTTGTAAACAACAAGATAGTCTCTTACAACAAATCAAATAAAAATTGTTCACACCCAATAATATGTCAACGGGTGTAAAACACAATTGTATTACAATTGTCCCGCACAATTATAAAACACATAACACTTTGCCACAATACTTCGAACCGCACGGAAGTAAATCGCAACTCAAACTGACTTGACCGTCGCTGAATGGTTGCATTTATACCCCGCTGACTTCCAGAATAATCTGTCACTTTGGATGACTTGTTAAACAAACAGGCGTTCTCGATAATCCACTAGAAACAGTGTCCTTGAACACACCGCTACGGTCTGGTATAGACTCTACAGTTGACTCGTAATTATTGTCTTTCGCCGCAAAGTAGCAGCATTAAGTAAGCACACACACACATTAGAGCTGGAATATTCGAGATACTTGTAGAACGTTCCGTATTACGTAACACTTTTTCCTTATTACGTAACACTACAACCCAAAATAAATGACACAATTGATGGAAAAAGATTAAGATAGTAGCCTACGGGAATTTGTGCCATATGGGTAACGGTAGATGGCCAAAAGAATGACTACAATGTACCCCTTCTGAAAGAAGAAAAAGAGGGACGCCAACAAAGACGTAGATAGAAGGTATAAAGAATGTAGTGACACAAGAAAATTTGAAGCAGAATGATTGGAAAGTTCGTAAAGTTTAGAATCTACGATCCAAAAATCGACTTTAAATGTTGTTCGAAAATCGCTATTTAAATATTATTTGTGGTTTGTGCAACCTCTCCAACTACTTCTTATGTTTCTTAATCTAGAAGTTTCTTAATAAAAGTAATGTAACTACACAACTAGGAAATTAACTTAATCCTTAACGAATCTTATTACAAGTTAGATTAATAAGAGTAACAAATTAAATGAAGAAAACAAAAGTTAATTATATTGTAATATTATTATAAACTAAATACTTTTCATATATCGATTAGATAAAATCACCTACTATGGTTACGTAGTTTAAAACAGTAAACTTGTTTCAGTTGTTAAAAATGCTTAATTCCCACAGAAACGGGTCCGCTTTGAAAGTTGTATTGATTAGAAAGTTCTTCCTTAAAATAGGTTAACATAAGTATTGGTCATGTACATTTGCGTATATACACAAATACATTACAATACAATTTTCGAGTAGACATCTACCACTTCCATCGTGAGATTTGAGACGACAACACGATGAAAAGAGTGTTTAAAAGAATGTGTTAAAAGAATAGCTTTTGGGGCACATTAACATTAATAATAAAAAATCATACTGAGGACATGTTATTCCTTAGTAACAGTTACGATTATACATGAAGCTGTATACATCTAGGTAGGAAGCTGTAAATAGTGTTAGGAAGAAACGGTGAAAAAGTAATGTTGTCGACACATACTACTGACCTTTGCGTGCTCCACTGGGCAAAAGTGTTAATATCTACTAAATTCTACGTTAATGGCTGCAAAGTGGAGAACGGAAATTACATTCTGAAACCAGTTTCACGAGACGCAAAAAAGACGACTCGTGAAACTGAGTCTAGTTGAGACACTTACACCGATTGCGGAGGATGAATGCTTAGTTCAGTTCCTTCAATGCGCCGCTACCCTTCTTCTCATTAGTTCGGCGTTTGGATTTTTAATTAAACCCTTCGATCAGTCGCTAGGGAAATGAACAAAACATTTAACACAACGTAAAGTTATACCGGAAAGGAAAAACAAGATATTTCAACTCTTAATCGTTCCCATATAAACAAATTTAAGAGATGTTTATTGTTAAAAGTGTTTACCGTCTTTTGAGATGACATCTTACATACTAACTTTCAATAAACTTTCAAAAAATTATTAGAAATTACACAAACGTTTTAACAGTGTAGTTACTCTTAAACCGTAGGGTTTATTACTTGTTAAGAAGTTAATGAATTACTCGGTTAATTATTTATTGTTTTTTTTTTTTTTTTGTATGGATTGAAGTGCTAGTCGCTTCACTAATAAACTTTGTAGTATATAATATACCATCTGCAAGCGATGTAATAACGACTAGCGCTGTTTATTACGTCAGATTTTTTACAATGTTTTATTTTGTCTTAATTATTATTTTTAAAACTTGAAAAATCTCTTATCTTATCTTTCTGTTTCATTCGCAAACTTCACAAAATGAGACCAAAACGAGGACTTTAACCAAAATGAGGAATTTAACGATGAAGGAAACAAATTATTTGTAACAAGTTTAAAACATGCACCGCCTAGAAAATTTTAGAAAAGAGACTTGTTCTAGAAAAGAGAATATTTAACTAAACTAAGTGAAGTAAAAGAAAAGAAAATAAAGAATCAACATAGATTAGAAGATACTAACGTAATGAAAAAATATAAGAAAACAAAAAAGATGTAAGAAATATTATACAGATGACAACAGTAAACTAAACACTTTAAACACTACAATAAAATAAAACAATTACTGTAACAAAAACAATAAGGTAGATTCCATAGTATTAATTAAGAAACAAAAAGTCGTGGTTTAGTACTTGAAAATGGTGGAAACACTGAAAGGCCTCGTCCGGAACATGATAAATAGCAGTTCAGCACGCAAACACGACAAAGTAAGAACCAAGAGTTTGTGAAGGGTGGAAATTATGAAGAAATTAAATATGCTTTTTAATTTTGATAAACAAATCTAAAATATGTTTCATAAAATAGCATAATCAATATCCAAAACACATAAAATCACATTTAAAAAATTTCCCTAGATTGTAATTAGGTTTAATATTGAAAAGTCCACTAAGTTCTTGGATTTCGTTGTCCATGACGTGTCCGTTACTTAACTAAATATAATTATTTCTCTACGACTCGGAACACAAAACCTCTGAAGAAGCTTTTTAAAAGTGAAAACTGGTTCAGGTTATAAGGTAAAACGTTTACGTTTTTACCCATAAAACGTTTTGTGTTCCGAGTCGTAGTGAAATAATTATATGTCCACTAAGTGGTATAAATGTTGGCGCGTGTCGCAATTAACGCCCAGTGTCCTTTTTCTTTCAAATTTATTATTATAACATTCATTGCTATAGTTTTTCGTTTTGTCATATTCCTTTACATTCGTGTGCTCAGTGTTTCTTTTTTTGTGGCTGACGGGTTAACGGTGAATGTCCGTTAACACATTTAGTTTTAATGAAAAGGACAAAGCCTAACGAAACAAAAACTAGGTCAGTCAGTACACTACACTGACATAATTAAACTGGGCTACACGTCTCACCAGCCACCGTAGCCGCCCCGATTAGGCTCCGTTTCACAAGACTTCTTTTTTTCTTTTCCTGAAACTCGTTTTAAATTTAATTTCCGTTCTCCCCTCGCCACCGTTACCGGTGGAATTTATTGGAGTTTAAATACTTTCATCCTCTAAAACCCATCACCAAACGGGCACGTTATTTTTGTAAGAGTAAAATTATTTTCTGTAAATGTAAGTTTCGTTCATTTGATTACTCTAAGCTCGTTTGTTTTGTAAATTTTATTTCTGGACTGCACTCTATTCTTTTGAAAATGTTTTTATTTCTTACTATTTTATTGTCTAATAGTTAGTTCCGTTCTTGCGCTATCCACTTTCTTATGGCTTGGACCCACACAAAGGCATGATTTATTTTCTATAAAAATAAATTAATTCCTAAGATCAGTTGTAAAATCTAGAATACGGCATTATGTTTTTTTTTTAATCTATATTAGAACAGAACAGAATAGAATTTACATACTACATTGTATCCTACAGGTTTGAAATATTTTATAGACATTAATACGTCTTTATATTATTTCTTTGTTGTTCATACAACAGTAGCTTATATTTCATCCCTTGCACCGTGTTACCAGGTAATGCCAAACAGCCCTCTGAATATCTTAATTCGTATACGATATTTACTTATCACTGTCAAGGTATCAATTATAAAATACGAACTCATTAAAGTTAGTCACCCCGAGGGTGGGATTGAAACGGTAGCCAACGGTGTTACTAGTGAATTGCAACCGACCACGGTTTATTATCAATGTGATAATATTAATTTGCAGAACTCCCGTAATATGCAGAGTGGTTTTCAGACTTATGATTTAAATTAATTTACGTTTTCAAAATTCAATTTCTGTTGAGATTAATCTTTAAAATGTTAGAAAAGAATTGAACTTACGATTTAAATTTTACGACTTAAATCGAAAAAAATTTACGTTGGAATTGTTAAAAAATGGGTTTTCTCTTCACTATCGTGTTCTCTTCGAGGAGACCAAGCTCTTATCCGCGGTCAGGAGTTACTTCACACGCCTTCATATAGAGTCCGTCTAGATCCAGAATCATGCTCCGATTGCAATGAGTTGACGGACTGACTGACTCTGGGCTGCGAGGTTATGCGTCGCAGAAACATACCACACGGGAAACCGAGTTTCGACCTATCTTCTGGAACTCCTGCATCATGGCCCTGCTAAAGTAGGGCGATTCTGCTCTATAGCAGGCCTACAAAGGCTATTTCTGTTAGCCTACACTAGCGCAGTATTCACCGAAGTCGTTTCCACCTGGACGTATACGGTACTGGCCTAGCCCGGTTGTAAGTGAATTGTCTGGGTTCTATGTACGCAAGTTTTATGTACGTGCGTGCAAGGGAAAGAGGGGGCCTTTGGCCGTTAGCAACTTCGAGGACGTTTTACAACTTCTTTTTATGCATTACCGCCAGGTATCCCCAGACTGGAGCGGCGTAAGTAATCACCGGCAGCAGATATGTGCCGACAACCATTTTGTCCAATTACCTTGTTTTAGACGGGCTAGCGAGGAGTTGAAACAATAAGTTCAGACGAGGGGACGCTCGCTGTCTGAGCGTGGGTACGCCAGGTGAGCCGATAATCAAGGAGTACACCAAGATACTTCACTTCCTTGGACCGGCGCAAGTACGTTCTTCCGATACGATGCGAAGTTGCCTCCGCTGATCTTTCCGGCGTTTAGAAAATAAGACGGTGACACTGTTGGCTGCGTTTAAAGCCACTTTCCATCTATCAGTCCAGTCCCCGAGAGAATCGAGCTGGCGCGCTGCAGTCATTGAACGGCCTGCTTAACGAGACGATTGGCGGTAAATACTGCTGTGTCGTCAGAAAACAAAGTTATCTGGATTTCATGCTGTCTCGGAACGTCGTTAATGTACAGTGGGGACAGGAGAGACGCTTTCTTAAGAGACGCTTGCATTGATTCTCCTCGGAAGGGACAGAATCGTCTTCTCTCACCAGACAGGTCCCCTCCGACAGAAAGTTAGCAATCAGATGAAGGTAGCAGTCTGGTAGCCGGACTTCTCGGAGTTTATATAAAAACCCATCGTGCTATACGCTCTCAAATCATCTAAGAAACAGCATACGATCTGCTTGTTATTAGAATCTGGTTACTGACGAATACTCAAAATAGAAGTTTGTATGTAATTGCGTTTTGTATAAATCACAAAAAACTATAGATAAGCCTAAAACATGTTTCATTTATAAAAAAGATAATTAAATAACGACCTATATCGTGGTAATGCAGTCCGGGCAAGGGAAGAAAGCAAGTTCGAAATGAGGTCAAAATTGGAAAAGGTTGAGAACCCTGGTTTAATTAAAGGTTAAACATTCACAAAACAACCCAATATTTCACATTGTAATAATATTAGATAGCGAGTACGATGAACCGATTCAACACTAGGAGCATATTTACGGGGCGGACGAACGGGACCGGACCCCTCCCACCACCTTAAGGGTCGAAAAAGTTGATGACTTTTATTAATTTTTTTAATTTTTAGTCTGTTTTATTATTTTTCAGCTGTGTATGCTAATATAGTAGTAACTCTTTTTTAAATACACAAACAGATTTATGAAATATGAAATTTAGGAAATTCAGTTCAGTCAATAAATGTCTTCTAAACAATGTTTCAATAACGCGTACTTTTATTGTGTTATTACCGTTTACTTTAATGGGACTGCTTCTAGCTACTTTAAAGATAGGACCGGTAAGCTTGATTAGTCTTCAATTGTCTCTTCTTTTGTATGAAGCCGACCCCCCAAGGTCAAATTCAATATATGCCACTGTACAACACTGTATTAAGACTAATAAGAAGTATTCACTTTGAGTTGCTTCTACATTCTTTGAAGTTCTGACAGCTGTATCAAACCAGTTTCAATGTCTGTGGCAACTATCAAAAACAAACGACCCACAACCAGCTTTATGGAAATGTACTGTCAACAACCGAGCACTGTTGCGTACACACGCACACGCAAACACAACACATGAATATGCAAGCAATCAATTTGGCAACAACGCAGGATTTACATTCGTCTCACTCAGTAATTTTGTATTTGAATTTAATTCGTGTTGACACACGACAGTGGAGAATTTAGAGGCCTTATTTAATAAAATTAGGTATGTTAACAAACACAGTATACACGTCACGCACGCGCGCGCGCGCGTACACACACAGAGATGAAAGTGTGTAGATTTTAATTGAAATTATTATGACACTGTTACTACTATTACTACTACTACTACTACTACTACTACTACTATTATTACTATTATTATTAATATTGTTAATGTTTTCTTTTCTTGTTTTCTTGCCTTCGAGTCACATATACGCTGCGATTAACAACTTCCTTCCTTTTATGAGGTTTTTAATACTTCACCAGTATTCCTTCACTCTCTGGATCGCTCGATCTTTCCGATAACATAATCTATAATCTCTTTGGTTTCTCATCGAACAGATACCTCTGACCACTTCTCTGTTTCGCACATTTTCTTCCTTGATAACACATTTTCTTGATCCTGGTAGACTTTCAGGACCCATAGTATTTGTGGCTTTCTGTTCTTCTGGAAAGTGAGAATCTCGTTTGTTATCATTTCTCGTTCCATTCTTGTAAGCTGTCCTTTCGTCTTTTCTTTATCGTGGTCGAGATTTTCTCAGACGTTTCGTGCAACTCTTGGTTTGATTTTGAATAACACGTAAACTCACTTGCTGATACTATTCTGGGACTCAGAATTTCTTTACAAATAAATTTCTTTACTTTCTTTTTTATTTCCGAGAGTCCTTTACTAGCTGTAGTGTCTTCCGCATACAAGCATTCCACTTTGACTACATTGTCACTTCCAGTGCCTGAAGTTGGCCGTGTAGAATAGTGATTTGGGCTTGTACGTTCTGGTATAGTGAACGCTATCATCATTTTCGCTTTTCTTCAATTGTTGCCTTCTCATCCATCATTGATTGTTAATATTTTTATATTTTTATTATTACACTACTTCAATATGGCTTATGAAAATAGAATTACCTTTCCATAATCGGATGTTGAAATTTTTACATTCATTGAGAACGGCTCGTAATGTCCTGTGGAGCCAAAAAATTATTTTATGTGTTTTCCTGCCAAAGTGTGTCTGAGATATTAGCTTCAAAAATAAAAGTATTCGGCCTGCATCGCAATTCCGAAGGCTCTAGACGTTCCGATGCCTTCCAGAGTCTCGTCGATTGTTTCACCGGCATCTAGTAACGTACTGTCCCATACAGGCTGAATACAAAAGTGGTGTTGCTGAAGCGGCAGGCCAGTTATGAAGGCCTGACGATAGAATTTGAACAGTTGGTTACAGATGCGCAGTGGACAAACACCTTGTTACGAAGCTAACAAAGTTTCATTCATTTTGCACTCGCGGAGAATAATCTTGTACAATGCTAGTGTCGTTCAAAAGCGAGAGAGAGAGAGAGAGTTAAATGACACAGGGAACTATTTTCGCGATATCTCACCATTCTTAGCTATACTTTTAAGTTGGGATAATTCATACCCAGGATTGGCGCAGCTCACCGCTCAAGGAATACCGCCAGATTTCTACTTGGAGTTGCGTCTTGCGATAACGAAGTGAATAAGACGTTAAATTATTCGGTTCGAGTTATTCGACAGCGGCTTAGTTAAAAGCAATGAACTGTTCAGAACTGTTCATTACTGATTTCGGAGTCTGTAGTCGTAAACTTCTATTATTTGTTGAGATGTTATACCGAATGTAACAAGTATTATTTGTTACAACTGTCCATAAATTGGACAAAAGTAACTTGAACAATTGTAGTGTACGAGTGTTTCCGTTTATTTAAACTGTTGCTTAAGTTGTGACTGACAATTTATGTGTGAAGTTACTTATTTCACTGTTAAAAGAGGACGATCTGTGTGATTGCCGTAACACTAGTGTACTAAAAGAACGTATGAGAACATGGTGGGGGATGAGTGGGGGCAAAGTGACTCATTACTCCCTCTTGTCTTAATAAGCAAGAAAAGCGGCTATAATTTGAGAACAAAAGCAAAAGAACACTTTTATCGCATTTTCCATTCTCATTTTTACTTTTGTACCGTGGGTAAACGATTAATATTATGAAATATTATTGTATAAATTAAAAATACCTGGTAGCTGAGAAGACGATAAGCTACTAATTCAATGATTAATTCAAGCAGTTGGCGTAATCGGTTTAAGGATACCCGGAAAGGAAAAAATTCACAGTTTTACTTTTCAATAAAAAATAAAAGTACAATGTTGTCACTTAACAGCAATATATAATATATAGGACTCTGAAGATTAATTCATATTTAAATAAATTTTTGAAATATACCTTACACACTAAAACCCAAAGATATTCTTATTTCAGTTGATATCAATACCTTGAATAAGTTATTGAATAATATGAATAATGATTCTTGTGCTTTCCATGGAAACGAAGTAATAGACATTAACTTATTCTAAAATAATTTGTCACAGTACTCTCTGTGTAGAAACTGTAAAAAACCGGACTTCAGTTATATAGGTAACACAAATTGTCACATCGGCATGGCCTCTCAGGTAAAGCTGTTATCTAATCATTGTGAGGTTAAACAAAAAGTTTTTTTCAAATAAACAGATCTGCCAAGAGATCAATACTAAAATATGACAGGCAAGCATATCTCAATTATCCAATGTTTACATTTCCAAACTTTTATTATTGTGATTACCGCAGTAAAAAGGCAGGCAGGACACACACACACACACACACACACACACACACGCACAATTCGCATGATATCTGGCCTCACTCTTGTTTATTTTCTTACGTTTACACGCTTTTTAAATGAAAAGTCCCGAAACCCATACCAACACAACGCGTGCAAGCCGAAAAGATGTCCAGCGTGGACAGCGATTTGCTTCCTGTGGATCGCTGGGCAGTGTAACTGCACACGTTTACAGATGAACAGTTCATAGACAGACGTTTCGTCTTTAGGGAATGAACCCTCTGCAAGATGTTCAGGGTCCATGTGAGGCTTCGTAGCGCTCCTTCTTTTCTGCGTTTATCTGTTCTGTGAGACGTACACTGTAGATTCGTACCTTTACTCTGACCAACGCTCAATAGGAAATGTTGAAAATTCTTGCCCACGGTGTACCCTCATACACACTAAAACCTGCTCTGATGTTTTGGTTTCGGACATCATAATATTAAAACTTTGAAACTTAAGCACTACTTAATGGAGATGAAATATTAACTTTTACAAGCCGTTAATTATATGTGTACTACGTTATCGTTAACAAACAAGTAGTTTCTTTGGAAATATTTCATTTCAATTTGTCAAACTTGCCAAATTTTTCAATTTATGTTTAAAATTGTATATATATAAATCTTAGAACGTGGAAGTCATGTATGGTTCTCCATACCGATTTTTTTTTAACATATAAAACCTATTTTTTTCAATATATAGATCTGACAGCAACACATGTTGACAATTTAATAACTACCCATTAACCACCCTCTTGCATACATAATGTAAGGGCGACATCTGTTTTTACTTGTGTGCAAATTACATCGCACGTACACTGACCAACTGGATACGTGGTCGTGTTTCTGCTCTATGAACACTCGTGTTGTGTCAAATAACACTTTCCTGCCACAATGGATTGGCCTCTTTGCTCTCGTAGTACACGTTGAACATCCAAATTTTGAAGCTTTCTTTATTACCATTCCGTTTTACTTGGCTTTTAATCGACCCATAGATTTTTCTATTAATGATTCTGACCTGTGTAGTCTTATTGCATTTAATGTGTGAGCCACTGATTAACTTCTGAATATAGAATCAGTGTTTCCACAATTCTACGAGCACTTCATTCTACAACCATTAAACTCAAGTAAATCGTATTCCTCGGCTATATGTTAACCAGAACACTGGTCACATAAATTGAGGAATTACAAAAGGCGAATATAAATGCTGATAATGACTCTTTAGTCTGTCATTTCATTATGCTCGTGGCGTCTATTACTTTATATTTTCTTTTGGGATGATCCTTACTCAATCTTCTCAGTTAAGATCCTTTGACAGTGATTGTATAAATTACAAACAACGTAAGACTAAGTAAAGTTTTTCTTTAAATTCCGTAAGAGAAATGAAAGCATTAATAAAGTCCTTTATCTCTTTTACATGCCGCATAATAGCATATGTTGAAAACAGAAGTGAACGTTGATTTAGAAATTAGAGATTTTGAATGTGGTAAAAAGACGGACAGCAGGCACTGGAAGCTAGAACGCGAGAGGCGGTGACAGCCGTAAACAAAACTAGCATATGTTACGGTGGTCGCACGGATCTTCATGCGGTACTGTGGAAACAAGATAACTGACAACGGATATCATCATTAATTACAACTTTAATCACAGTTAAAAATAAACAAAGATGCTCTTATACAATTATTCTTCAAGCAAAATATATATCCAAGAGACTACAATAAATGTCACCTTATTACAGTTTTCAACTAAGTAACACAATAATCACTCTCCACTAAATCGCAACAATCACCCTTAAAGCGGCTCTAGGTCTAAACGGAACGTGGCCGGCGGGTTGATGCTTATTTATACCCTGCTGAGGGTCAAGAAATGAGTCGAGAAAAATTCTCGACGAGAAATTCGTGAACCATGAGTAAAATTTGTGGTTCGAA
The DNA here is from genome assembly GCA_034769895.1 of Magicicada septendecula. Classification (NCBI taxonomy): domain Eukaryota; kingdom Metazoa; phylum Arthropoda; class Insecta; order Hemiptera; family Cicadidae; genus Magicicada; species Magicicada septendecula. The sequence goes on from CM068372.1 coordinate 145,612,135, forward strand.
AAAAGTAAGAGTGATGTTTCGAGAATATTGCGTAGTTACAATTGCTCTGAAATTCACTGAAAACTGCGTGAATGTTCAACCTCAGAGCAGAAGGATCTACAAACGTCTGGAATGCGTGCTGGAACATGCGTGATGGATATTACTTAACGGATTATTACGAATGAGTATCCTTGATGAATATCCTGCCATTATTATATACATCATTGTATTTTTTGTCATATTTCAGTTAGTTGTCATAGTCCTTTCATGCTTGATACAACGTCTGTGGTCTCGTCTAGTTGAATTACTTCTCATTTCCATGAGCCTGAAAGCTTACTTACTGCATTCTCTTGTTTCTTTACTACACACGGTTACTTAGTAATTATTTTTTATCTGTGCCTCCATCGGCTAAAAGAAGGTTTAACTCTTACCCCGGACACGTTTGTAGTTGCAAAGAGGGACAAAGAAAGAACAAGGGAACGTGACAGAACTGAGAAAACTTACTGCAGTAAAAGCATTACCCATAAAACTACAAGCACTATATTTTTATAGTGTTGCATTGCAACAGAATGGGGTAGCGTTAGGCTGAGTACAGTTGGAACGTTACTACATAACGTTTTGAAAAAATATACGTGTAGTGTACTGTTAATATTGTTTACAAAACAAAAACAAATGAATTCATTTAAATAAAAAGAAGACGCAAAATGCTACGCCATCTTATACGTAGAATACAATGACGAACGTAAATAATATGCAAAAGGATGAGTCACTACGCTTGTAGTGAAAATGTCGTTAGGACTTTTCTCTTACATTGTTGCAAATAATGAAGTGAAAATGTACGAAAAGAGGGAAATGAACATATGTTATCGAATGTTCATAACGTGTCCGTGTAACAGACGTAAACCACTTTTCATTTTTGTAATAGGCTACTAATGTTTAGATAAAAATTTAGTTAAACTTAACGTGGTTTCTGAGAGCCAGATTTCCCTTGTGTATGAAACATTTATACAACCAAAAGCTGACTCGTGTAACGTAAAACTTACACTTGAAATCTTATTTAAAAATTCGTATCCTAAATTCGCTGCTCTTACTCACCAGTAATTCCATTATTACAAACTAATCGTTTTTTTTGGTTTCTCGCATGTTTTATTTGTTTATTAACAAAATTTTCGCACATATTACAAAGAGATATCTCTCATTAAAAGAGTCTCAGTCATCTAGTATAAATTATATACATTTAAAGTATTATATTAATTCCTAATATTTCAAGAAATTGAGCCAAAGATGGTTTTAGTTAGTATTACACATGGTCTGTGTTCTATTGTGTCTGTGTCTGTATTTTTTAAGTGGTTTAAATAAAAACAGGGTTAAATGAGATAAAAAGGTTTGAAGTATCTATAACGTGCACACATTTTACAACCTGTAAAGTCTACGGTCATGTAAACGCTTCAAGGTACAAACGAGCATTGGTTATATTGGCTGGGACAGCTAATACAATAACACACCGCGCGTATAAATAAAGTACCTTGTTCAACTCGCTTAATAAAACTATTATAAAAGATCTCAAATACCTTTATATAGACGTCCAATTTTACTGCCGGTCGAACCGTATTCAATAAATTAACGGATATATTTGCCCAGCTAAAGTAAGGCAGTTATTAAACAAAGGAAAGTCAAAACTTGATTCAACTAAAACCAGCTGTGTATTGTCGCAAAGATCGCACGTGTTGTGATGTTGTAGCAGTTGAATAAATAAACAAGATAAAACACCAAAGAAATCGTTAATGACAGCTTTAATAACAGTTTGAATAAACAAAGACATTTGTTAACAACAGTTTTCACGTCCAACATTGTCCGATATAAACTATAGTAACAAATAATAAAAGCCATCAATTACACCATGTCCGCACGCAACAATTAACTTAACACTAAATACCGTTGTGTCGCACTGAATCGCAAACTCAAACTGAACGGCCGCAACCGAAACATCACTGTTTACATTCAGCCAAGGTCGCCTCGGTGCACTTGTCGTAAAAATGTTACGACCTTGTAGATGCTCATAAATGTTGTACATGTAACATAGGATGTATGATGTTTCACGTATGCTACTGCGTACATAATACGAGACTAGTGTTTCATCTAGGCTTTAAAGATGTACTTCGTCATTGTTGTTTGAAGCAATCACTGCTTTCACTTCTTCGTTCATAAGAAGGAAGAAATGAATACTAAAAGAGGTGTGAAAGTGCAAACAACACATCTTGTAAAAATGTTCAGAGCGACCTAAAACTTTTGCAGCTAAGCCTAGAATTTAATAGCATAATAGCATATTTTAAACAAATGCCGTAAAAACATGAACCCTTAAAATCGTTGGAAGACATGTTAATTACGATTTAACGGCAGGTTCTAGTTAAGACTATCGTCTAGACACGTGATAATAAAATACAAGCTGACAAAAGAAAGGTAACTTTTTCAGCTTTTGAACTCTTACATTTGAACAGATAGTCTGCCATGGCTAGGTGTAGGTCTACTCCTAGAAAATGACAACAGAATCGTGAAACACGATTGCGCGCAAAGACGTTTAGCAAAAATTATTGCATACAACACCGTTGTATCAAGTAATTACACAAAATTTAATAACTATTGCAACAGACTCTTCTGGTTTCAATTATGTATAGGCGATATAATTGTCTAAGCCCATAAAGTGAGCCAAACATGTTTTGAATAAAGCTCTCACAGTACATGCTTGTTATGTTCACTGGTAGTGCCATCAATTTCATCACACGAAACGACTGTTTGTACAGTAACAAAGTACTATCGCCCCAGAGACTATATCAACGAATTGGTAATAGATTTTAATTATAGTAAATCGAGGAAGCCACGTCATAGCATGGAAGAAAAGCTTGGTATTAACGTAATGTCAGGAAACGTGGTTGTCAGTGACAGAAAGGTATTATTTTGAAGAGTTTCGGTCATGAAATTCTACGCATAAGATTGTAAAACGTCTGTACTGGGTAGTGCGAAAATCGCACACGCGAAAGTTCACGATATGTATCACATATTAAGATCGAAGACATCTCGAACCAGAAAAATTGGTAGCAATCTAAAAAAAGGTAAGAGATAAAAATTAAACACAAATATTTATTTATCAATATAATAGTATAGGTTTGGGCGGTAGTGTACGTTTTTGATAAACAGTTTAACAATAAATGGTTATTAAAAAAGATATTGTTACGACGGTCTACTCGATCGCCGTAGGTACAGTGGAAAACAAAGTACAAGACACCAAGTAAGTCACTAATCACCAGCTTTAATTTTTACAGTTAAACAGTTCGTAATTAACAACACAGTCTACAACAATTCAAATAAAAATTGTTCACACGCAATAAAATGTTCACTAAAATTAAACACAATTGTATTACAATTATACCGCCCGATTATAAAACACAACACTTTACTAATAACCACTTGAACGCGCACAGTAATATCGCCCGAGAATAACTCTCGAACCGCTCTGTAAATATATCGCAGCTGTACTGACTTGAACGTCGTTGAGTACTGGTATTTATAGCCAGTCGAATATCTAGACCATTCCTAATTGCGTCTTAGCGTCCGTATGAACTACGTAATTAACTGCGGCCTTGACACAGTCCGCGCGGCTGGCGGCATCGACAACACTCTCGCAAATGCGTCTACAAACACGTACGCCACACGCTTACATTCTGGATCTCTCTGGAACGTTCGATAAACACGTAGATTGTTCTGTGACGTAACAATATTGTGGAAGAAAAATGTATACCTTTGTTGAACATTAACCGGAGATTAATGTGTTACGTCACTGTGTTGCTCACCTTCTGTATCGTTTATCCTTTCTTACCATAGTTTAGGTTATCCTGTGGATTCTTTCATTGTGTGTTCCTCATCATTTTTACATATCTTAGTACATATCGTAGTAGGGGTTTCTAATAAGACCTACCGGATTTAGCCTACAGGTGGCTAACGTGGCTCTGGAACCTATCCCTCCTTTACTTACCACCAAGTTGGGCTTAGGGCACCCTCTTGCTCTTGCGGTAAGAAATTGCTCCTAAAGACGGATGACCCTTTGTCGGTCTACGGTGTAGCATTTGAGAGGCAAGGAGAAACCACCATATTAAAGATCTCTGTGGATATCTCAAAAAGGAAAAACTGGTCTCTTTAGATCGGTAACACTATTCGAGACAATCCAGTCAGTTAATCAAGCTGGACCTTGAGCCCGAAGGTAGAAGCCCCACAATCGGCCGTCTACTATATGCTAGGAACAAATTCGGGGACATATTAGTTAATACGCTCTCGCAAGCAAGACAATATTAACATGAATATATGTTATTACCATGAATATACTCGATGGGATTGCACAACAGCTGCTAAAGTGGTTGGAACCATCTTAACCGAATGGATGACTGCTACATCCCCAAACAACTATTGAATTATAAGCCGAAAAGACGAAGATGAGCGGGACGTCCGAAGAAGCGTTTGAGTGACCAGCTCTAGTCTATCTGCTTGGAACCAGAACAAACCGGAAAAGACAATCTTCGTAACGATGCTGTGTGGGAATCATAGTGGTACAGCGTCCTGTATAACTATGTCATGCGATTTGGTGCATTTTTAACGACAAGAAAAATTTTATGACTTTTTTCGCCTGTATTTTCCTTTGATAGTCGATAGTAAATTAGTGACAAATACCTAAAAATATCTTTATTCTCAGCCGTTCAGGACTGGGATTGAACTGTATGTTGCATATACCTGTAAGAAAATGTCAAAACACACACACACATACACGTCAGGTACATACAGAGAGGTACGCGAAGCTCAACGATAGCGCAAATCTTCGGGGAACTGTAAATTTGAATTGTTCTCTACATGATTAAGCAAAGGCAATTACAAGAACAGGTATAAAACCAGATTTTAGTTATTATGTAAACAATTTTAGTTATTTCTTTCTTTGGGGTATTTGTATAGGCCTACATATTTGATATATCAAAGGAATATAATTTGGTGTTTTTATTTATTTCAATTTTACTAATAATTTGGGCAAGATGATAGCTGGTTATTAAATTACCCATTATCTTATAACGTAGTAGTTAATTGTATGTACATTGTAATTTTGATGTTTTTCTAAAAGTTTTAAAATAAATTTAGAAATTTTATAACTTTACGTTGTGATTGTGTGTATGTTGGCGTTTTGTTGATTTCGTGTCGAGAGTGATCAAATCCGTCTGTGTGTGTGTGTGTGTGTGTGTGTGTGTGTGTGTGTGTGTGTGTGTGTGTGTGTGTGTGTGTGTGTGTGTGCGTGTGCGTGTGCGTGTGTGTGTGTGTGTGTGTGTGTGTGTGTGTGTGTGTGTGTGTGTGTGTGTGTAAAGATACGCTTAATTAAAAATTCAATCGCTGAACAAACAGGAACAGATTTAGCAGCGCATAGAAGGAGCAGAACTAAGTATTAAGCCACCGCAATCGGTGTAAATGTCTGAAGTCACTTTCTTTACTCATTGCGAACTAGTTTAATTTCCGTTCTCCGTTTTTCAGCCATTGCCCCCGGAGAATTTAAGGGATTTCAAACGATTTTGCAGAAACGAGTACGCAAAGGCCAGTAGTATTCGGTGACAATTTTACTTTTTCACCGTTTCATCCTACCACGGTTTTACCTAAATTTATAAAACTTCATAGAAGCGTAAATGTTGCTAACGAACGCCTAGGAAATAAGATGTTTTCAAGTTATGTAAATAGTGCTAATTTATTTGTACAGGCACGCACTCTGATGGTTGTGACAGGGAACACTGTAGCAGATATGTTCCTGTGTTATATCAACTTTGCATCCATCTCATCAACGTCTCCTTATTTCTTAGTCATATATAGTCGTATAATAGGCCTAAATGTTTTCTTTGTTGTACCTAACAGTAGTAGAGGGGGGGGGGGTTCAAATCCTTCCTTTACCAGACAGACTTATATTTCAAACGCAGTTCGACTGAGAAGAAATAAACGTTTAGTTATTTTCAGTGATGCAAGTAAAGGAAATGTGTAACTACTGTACACTGGATATTTTACACTTAGTTCCAGAAAGCTACATTGTAAAACACGAATAAGGAAAAGTTCCTTAGTAGCATTTCCTCATCACCCGAGTACGGTTTCATAGCACGCTCGTGAACACGTTGAACAATAGTTTGCCTACCGTTGTGCGTGCAGTAATCTTGTTGAACACAAAACAAAATCAACGGAATATATTTGTGAAAAAACTAAATGGGATGCTGTGGCGAGCAATATGTTCTGATCCCTTAGAGACTGTGAGTATTTATAACTAAATGTGTGTGTGTGTGTGTGTGTGTGTGTGTGTGTGTGTGTGTGTGTGTGTGTGTGTGTGTGTGTGTGTGTGTGTGTGTGTGTGTGTGTGTGTGTGTGTGTGTGTGTGTGTGTGTGTGTGTGTGTGTGTGTGTGTGTGTGTGTGTGTGTGTGTGTGTGTGTGTGTGTGTGTGTGTGTGTGTGTGTGTGTGTGTGTGTGTGTGTGTGTGTGTGTGTGTGTGTGTGTGTGTGTGTGTGTGTTCAAGACAAAAGTACTGTAAGACTTCACTTTATGCAGCACGAAATAATGAAGGGAAAGTCTGAACTAGAAAAAGGAAAATCTGAAATTAGAAAATATGAAGTAGAATCTGCATTTGTTTGCAACATAAAGAATACGTTAGCTCTTTATCGTGCTGAAGGTACATATAGTATATGAAGCTTACTATACAGTAGTACATACGATTTTATTATGTCTCAATCGTAATCGTATAGTCTTCGGCTGCAAAAGAATTTCAAAGAAAATTCATAAATATATTATTACTTATTTAGGATATACTTAAAGGGCTAGACCTTAAATTCTTAGGCCAGTAGTAGTCACAGTAGTAACACAGTAGTCACAGTAGTCACAGTAGTCACAGTAGTCACAGTAGTAACACAGTAGTCACAAAAACTATAATTTGATAAGTATATTATCTAATTAAAAATACAAATATAACTTTAAAACTAAATAGATAATTAAAACTTAATAAGTCTTAGTAATAAAGCTACGGACGTCCCCGTAGTATTATCGGCCTGAATGGCTAACTAATGAGATCTGGCTTCGTTTCCCAAGCCAGACAGAGGAGGCCTATATTATGTTCGCAGACATGAGGTTTTCTTGCTAGGCGACACGAAACCACCAAACGGTATCTCTTTTTTACTCACCCGATTTACTTCCATGTTCCGTAAGGAAATGTAAGTATAGTGATAACCAAAAAATATATCGTGTTCGATATAAGGGCTAATTCTGATTTTACTACCCTCAAAACGTGAAGAAAAGTCATTTTACAAAAATGGTCTGTGCGTATGTTTGTGTGTAGAATTTTTTCTATGGGGAACGGTAACTGCCGCAACTTCAAACAGAATCAAATAATTTTTTGCATAATATGCATATTATGTTCCCGAGTTGTAGATTACTGAAGGCCTATTGATTTTGGTGAAGATCGATTAACGGACAGGGGTAGTTCACCTCCAACATTTTACGTTTAACAAGAGTAGAGTACTGAATTTTTATGAATAAAGTATCCTGAAAGGCCATAATAATCCACTGTAGAAAAGTAGACGAAATATCTACAAATATAAAGGTTAGTTGAAGAGGGAGGGGTAATTTTTTGAAAACTATCTTTTCGATGTCGAATAAATTACTTAATTTTAAAGGATATGCTACCTTAATAATTACATATAATGAAACTGTTACTCAATAAAACTAAAAATATAAAAAATGGGGTTGTTCGATTAAGGGGGAGGGGTAGTTTACCTGCATGGTTTTGTGTTTTAACAAAAGTAAAGTACTTAATTTTGATAAACACGTGCTTCAAAGGTAGTCATATTAATCCACGGTAAAATGTAAATGATGTATCTCTAAATGGAGAGAGTAGTTAAAGGGAGAAGGGGCAGTGGCGAGCTGGATATTTAGAATCGAAGTGATAAGACACGTTATTTGCGATTCAACCTGCGTTATTGGACTCGGTATTTTGTACAAAGCGTTAGTTGTAAATTATTGCGAATTACGGACATTTATATATTATGACTTCTATTATTTACTGTGATAGTATTAATTATAATATGCTTATTTTTTGTTATATTATGTCCGTTGGATAATCGTAAACTTTAACTCATTTCTCTTAAATTACACATTATACTGGAAATTATTTTGTGTGTTAGCCAATGATTATGAGGTTAATAAAACATGAAGTTTGAAAAATATGTAGTTCACACGGCACTAATCTCGCCGTTAATCACGTTGTCCTGTTTTGTATCGCTTCATGACTAAACTTTTGATGCCCAACAGACGACAACTGTGAGACACAGCAATCGAATACTGCAGCCATTTGGCAAACATAACCTAATAATAACCGGCATAAACATAACCGACAGTTTTTATTGTGAGACCCCCTTACTTATCCTTGATTGATTAGATTAGACCAAATATTGAAAAAAGTGTTCTTTTTTGTGTGCTCTTCTAAGATCAGAATATACTAAGGATGTATACCAACTTTCATTAAGATAGCATTAAAATCACATTTTTTATACAAATTAAAAAGTGTAATTTTACGACGCTGTATGTTAATAAGATAAACTTTTATTAAGATAAAGCAACATAATTATGTTATTATAATACAAGCGCTTACAAATTGTCATTACTCAGTACTGAATAAAAATATGTCACTGAAAATTATAAGAGATATAAAACTGAAATATTTGCATTTCATTCACATAATTAATCTGTACTTTCTGCTCGGATATTTCCATAATTTGAAAATCCTTACAAAATTTTATTTGCTTCCGTAACAGAAATAATTCAAATGTATGTATTAATGTACTACTAAATACTTCAATAGAATCGCGGATGGTACATGAACGTTTATTTTACTTACACATATTAAAAGCAAGTTGTAGAGAAAGTACACTTTAATGAATTACTTGAAATCGTACACGACCGTTCAGACGGCTACCGGAAGAGAATTTAATCACTCAACTTTTATATAAGATAATTTATTCATTCAGACCACAGACATGATGCTGTACGTACAGCATTAAATATATAATAACGTGCAGTTAATGCAATAAGTACTCTTGATAAGTACTGAGAGTAAAAGGAGCGGAAATTAGGGATTCTTAACCTCATTTAATGCGTTGCCGATGTATAATGAAACCTAACTCAGTTCACGTAAGAACGATACGGAGGGTATAAAATAGGAATCATAAAAGATAAGAGGACGGTTGGTTTCAAGAATTAATGTAACTGTATAATATATGAAGAAGTTAAATTTTTAAATCTGACGTTATTGATTCCAAATATATTATTTTAATTAGCCATATATGGCTACATAAAAGTTTTGATGTTGTAACAAAATATGAATATAAATTTTGTGCGTGTGTGTGTGTGTGTGTGTGTGTGTGAGAGAGAGAGAGAGAGAGAGAGAGAGAGAGAGAGAGAGAGAGAGAGAGAGAGAGAGAGAGAGCGTCAGCATTAGAAAATACGCTATAAAAAAATGAATAAGAATGACATTTTAAGCTTATCCCTGATAGCCAGTTATTTACATGACAGGACACAAGTTGTAAAGGTGAATGGGACTAGAAGTCAGCCTATTAAAACAAATGTTGGAGTGCCCCAGGGCTCTATATTAGGACCTTTATTGTTTATTTTATATATCAATGACTTACTAGTGTTACAAGATGTATTAATAGCATATGCTGATGATACAGCAGTACCAATGAAAGCAAAGACATGGCCTGAGCTTGCAACAGATATGTCAGCTAAATTAGATATTATATACTCTTGGCTCTATCACAATAATCTAGTACTGAACATAAGCAAGTCTGTTTTTATCACTTTTGGAAATTATAGAGACTCTGTTCCGCATGACTTTGAAATTAAGATAAATGGTCAAAAATTGAAAAGAGTTAAAACTAGTAAATATCTAGGAATAACATATGACTTTAACATGAAGTGGGATGGACACTGTAAAAAAAACCAAAATGAATGTGGCTGACATTGTAAAAAAAACCAAATACTTAGTCTAAGTTTTTTACAGACTTAAACAAATTTTATCAAAAAAGCAACTACTACATATGGACTATTCCATAGTGTGGCAGGGTATGCTATCATAGGCTGGGGGGGGGGGTCTATATAAATCATCTCTAGACGCATTGGATCGGCTGCAAAAGTGTATTCTTAAAATTATAGGAGTCAATGAACAAGATTCGAATAAACCATTAAATATTAAACAGGTGTTTGTAGTGAATTCTATAGTTTATCAATACAATGATCTGAAAAGTGAGTTTTTACAAAATCGAATCAACACACGGTATAAAAGTATTATATTGCCGCGACACCTATTAAGTATTGGGCATAGAAGCTATGTGTATTATGCCATAAAATATTTTAATGAATTACCTAATGAACTGAAAAATCTAAGTGTAAATATAAAAGTGCTTAAAAAAAATCAAAGAAAAAATTAGGAACATTGTTATTGAATAATCAAAAAAACAGTCTATTATGATATGGACCTTTTTTCTCTTTTTTTCATTTATTTATTGAATTGTATTACAGTACAAACTAAAATTTTGTTAAAATTGAAAAATAATTTATTTTTAATATATTACTATGATCGGTGAGGTAAAACTCACAATTAGTATTAAGTATATAAATATTAATTCTAAGGACCAACCTATGTACGGGCATTTATGCCCCCTATAGGTCCTTTATTGTATAATTTTTATTATATGTAAAGGAAAATTGGTAATAAATATTATTATTATTACATTAGGATCGAAAATGTATGAATAGCCAAAAAAAGAGAGAAAATGATGATTAGCAAACAAAAGATGTGAGAGAGAAAAGTTAGTTTATTGAGAACAAAGACCAAAGAACAATGGAACAAAGGAGAATGTTTAGATCGGTGTATTAAAGGGGGTCCTTTAAGTAATAAAGTTGCGTTAGTGTTTGTAATCACAAACAGAAATAACACTGTTCCTCACCACTATAGAAAATATCGGTATGGAGAACCGTACATGACTTGCAGGTTCTAAGATTTATATTTAAAATTATTTACTTGAATTCGGTTCCATAATTTCTAAAAAAATATCCCCCACCCTCAAACTATTTTTACTATTTATAGATATTTTTGTTATTATGAGTTAGTCGTTTAATATAATGTTATTTTCGAGTTACTATATTTATAAAAATTAGGTAGGCCTACATTATTCTATAAAGAAACTGAACTACGTAGATAACCATCCCTCCCTCAACCGATCCTCACCATTAGTGATATTTACACTAACATAGAGTAATAGTTTTATCATATGTAATTTCTAAGGTATCTTATCCTTCAAAATTAAATATTCGTAATTTACTTGAATTCAGCATAGCACTTTCAAAAAAACACCCCTTCCCCTTCAATTACCCACTCCATTTATAATTATCTCATTTACCATTTTGAGCGGATTAATATGACTTTTTTAGGGTCACTTCTTTATTAAAATGAAGTACTTTACTCTTGTTAAAACACAAAACAATGCAGGTAAACTACCCCTCCATCTTAACTGATCAACCTGGTTGCCTGGAGCAAATCATTTTATTTTTAACAATTACCATTGTTTGAAAAATTTTAAGTACTTTTTTAAATACTTTACTCTTGTTAAAACGTACAACGTTGCAGATAAACTCCCCTCTCCCCCATAACCGATCTTCACCAAAATCAATAGACCTTGAACCCTCTACAACTCGGACACATATGGAAAAAATTATTCGATTCTGTTTGCATTTCCGGCAGTTATTGTTAGCCATAGAAAAAAATTGTACCCCCCCCACACACACACACACACACACACACACACACACACACTTTTCGGAAAATGACTTTTCTTCATGTTTTGATGGTAGTACAATCAGAATCAGACCTTATCTCGAACACGACTTTTTTCGCGATAACCATACTTCCATTTCCTTACGGAACATGGAAGAAAATTATTCCGATTAGGACTTTCAAGCTTCACAGCTCATCATCAGATCGGAAATATGATCATCAGATATTTCCGAACTATCTGATGAGCTGTGAAGCTTGAAAGGACTAATCGGAAAATTTCTTCTATAGTGGTGTGCAACAGTGTTATGTCCGTTAAAGGGGATAAGTAATCAACTTTGGTCAAAAAATCAAAATTATAGTTTTCAATCTATCGATATTCTATAGACTTTTAGCTTTAATTTGAACTCTTTTTAATTCAATTCTGATGGCTAGAAAATTTTAATGACATTTTTTTATGTCATTGTCGTTGGCTGTTACCTTGGAAACCATAACAATTAATATTATTTACGTGTTTCTAATTTTTGTGCAATGATATTTTGTCTTTCCTTGAACTGTGATAACACTCTCTTTACATGTGATTTCAGAAATTATTAGAGAGGTTATAGGTGCTACTTGTTTTGTTTTAGATTTTGTTTTCAGATGGGAAATAGTGCTTTTTGTCAGTTTGTAATGATATGCCGTGACCGAGCCTTTCTAGCTTACCAATGGGCGAGGGTGAGAGGTATATAGAAATACTCAACACAATATGTGTAGTTAAAGTATATGTATTGATATCTTGAGGAAAACAGAACATAAAGTTAACTTACATAGTTCCATGATAGTGTACAACACACACTTAGTACCTAGACTAACCGAAAAATGACACAGTCACAGTGATAGTGACATATATGTCCGAAATCTAAGAGAGACTTCTTACCCCTTCTTCAAAGGTAAGTAGTTTTATTGAAATTACCACCAACTCAGGTATCCCGCCTCTTTAGATCGCATGACTTCTTTCTCATACTTCTAGTAGCTTATCTCACGATCGTTACATCTGAGATTATCCAATCGTACATGAACGAGTTATCATTCATGACGTCTGGAGAATCATCAGGTGTTCACGTGATGGAAATTTGGTGACGCTTGTTTTGGAACTGTCGTGGTTACCAAACAGGATGAGCTTGGTTTTATATTGGAAATAAAGAAACCAGTAAAATACGAGAACAAACAAATATTTTGCTTAGGGGTTTTTACCGGATTAACCTGTTTTGGCACTACAGTAATTTATTATAGTCTGTTGTTTTGTGTATTATTTTTGTCGTAGTCATGACTAAATTTAAAGGAATTTTTAAAAGCCGAAAGTACGTAGATAAAAGAAAATGTTCGTGTGACAACTGAACTCCACGCTAGTACTTCTGCACAAGTAAGTGAAGAAACTAAGTTTGGTAATCCATCTAAACGAAAGGTTGGAGACGTTCTTTCTAATTATAAAGGATTTCTTGAAACACAATGAATGTGGTAGTTCTGACATTGTAGATGTCAAAAAGGTACAGCTAAATAAGATAAAGACAGTTCCTCTTGTAGGTGTGAAACCCACAAAAAGTATGGAAAAAATCATTATTATATATAGTAGCATGTTATTTATCTTTAATCACGTTATTATATTTTTTTTTAGAAAATACTCATTTGCTCAGGAAATTGGTGGACCAATTTGTTTCAAATTTTTATCGGAGCTTTGTATGGTAAAAGCACATCTACTGATGGGAGCATTTTGTAACACATGGATTCGAAATGAATTAGAAATTTTTTACAAAATTTAAGACATTTTGAATTAGATATGGCGACATTTTTTATTGCAAAAACATATCTAAAAACCTGCACCCCCCCCATCTTTGCAAAAGATGTTAGTAAACAAGTGGTAAAATGTTAAGTTATTCCTTGCACCTAGAACTTAGAAAACGAAACAAACATTTATATGGGGAAGTTAGGCATTACCGACCCCGCTTCTGATGTATTCAGTCAATATAGCCTACTCACTGTAGAAGCGAACTTTCAATTTTCAGAATAAAGAGAGATCTTAAAATTGCGGCTTTACAGAGGCAAATATACAGAAAAACAGGGTGAGATCATTTCTAAGAGGAGAGAGAAAAAAAATGGAGACGGGGGAGAGAAAGTCTGTGAGAGAATTAAAACGAGCATGAAAACAGAAATTGTGTTAATTATTCACGTTCCTAATTTAGATCGATAACAGGAAACTTCAAATTTCATGAACCGGACTCTGCTGGGAAAGGAACGCTTTCCAAATTCTGCCCAAGTACCTGTTTTCTTTACCTGGAAATGTTTTAAAAAATTAAAAACATTAGCGCTAAAGTTATGAATCATTATGAAGGTTACGAAAATCGTAGTTGAAATCTGTTTGCCTTGGAAAGACATAGAAACGTTCACAAGAAAACTAGTCGTGTTCTCAAGACAGGAGGATAGTACCTTTAAACGACTGGCACGGATGTTATCGTTCATGAATAACACAAACTGGATGATCTAACTAGTAATGACGGCTTCTAGAAGTTCAGAGACGCACTGCACTGTGTAAATCGGTTAATAAACAGTACACCTTTCCTTGGCGTAATCACGTACATAACATTTCAGATTTCCAGTTCCTCGACGGTTTGTGCTATCGTTGAGATTCAGGTACCTGGAGAGAGAGAGAGAGAGAGAGAGAGAGAGAGAGAGAGAGAGAGAGAGAGAGTGTGTGTGTGTGAGAGAGAGAAAGAGAGAGAGCGTGTTGACGTTTCCTTGTACTTATCGTACTTATACGCAACGTACGGTTGAATGTCAGTCCTGAACGGCTGAGAAGAAAGGTATTTTTAAGTATTTGTCACTACTTTTCATCAACTATCTAAGGCAAATACAGACTAAAATCGACACTACATTTTTCTTGTCACGAAAAACAAACCAAATCGCGCGGCATGGCTATACAAGACGCTGACACCACGATGACTCCCACAGTTTAATTACGAAGAATTTTTGTGGTGTAATGAACCAGTTATTTTGTTTTAAAAAAATATAAAATGTTTTTAAACTGACCAACAAACTTAAAACACTGGAGTCTTGGTTCTATTTATCTCAAACAATCAGTAACCTTCTATAACAAATATACTAATAAATAAAAAGCCACTGGGGTAAGTCAAGTCCACGTCCCCGTCCTGCCCCCTGGGACCTTCTGTAGCCACACTGTAGCTACAGATGCTAACGGACCCCTCTGTGAAGACCAAAGGACGGAATGGTGGAAGAGATTTCAATGATCCAACAGCAGGACGTGCGGAAGAGTCTTAGAGGAGCAGACCTCTTCAAAAACCTGGGTTCATCTGGCTCCGGATCATAGCACCCACTAAGGGCCCCTACCTAGGGTTACAGGTGAAACCTGGTCAACGATCTCAAAGGCGGATGAGGCATCTCAGTTCCCAACGGTAGAGAGAGCGGAAGAACCTAGTGGAGTAAACCATGAAAAACAATCATTTCGGACTAACAATCCAATCTTATCTCGGAATTTAATTCCTACTTTTGCACTCTATACAAGAATATTGGAGAAAAAGAAAAGAACAAAGAATAAAGAATTGAAATTGGCATGCTGTCCTTAGATGGCCAATACAAAATAGAACAAAAATTCAAGTACCGTCTGCCTAGTGGCAAAAGCTAAAGAGCATGATAATGTCTTTCGGCCGCCAGCTAAACGCAACATTTGCAGAAAGGAAACAATCAGTCAGTCAGTAACCATAATAATGTTGCGTTTAGCTGGCGGCCGAAAGACATTATCATGCTCTTTAGCTTTTGCCACTAGGCAGACGGTACTTGATTTTTCTTATTCAATCTACAACGTTTTACTCGTTCGTTGGCCTTCCTTCGCTTGTCTGCCAGTTTTATGTTGTAGAATGAATCGATTTTCTCCTGCTCAGTCATCGTCGACGCGAACGGTGTATTTATTAAGTACTCGTTCAATTCTTCGTGCATCAAGTCATCTTGTTTCTTATTCAATCTACAACGTTTTACTCGTTCGTTGGTTTTCCTTCGCTTCTCTGATAGTTTCATGTTGTAGAATGCATCGATTTTCTCCTGCTCAGTCATCATCGACGCGAACGGTGTATTTATTAAGTACTCGTTCAATTCTTCGCTCAACAAGTCATCTTGTTTTCGTTTTTGTTGCGATGGGGCCGCTGGTATTGAAGCTTCACCGCCGACAGCAACCGCTCGTTGCTGTTCCTTCTCGAGCTTCTTTCGTTCCCGATACTTTCTTGCTCGCTCGGCATTTTGTCGTTTCTTGATCTGAGCCTTCTCGTCGCTGCTATCCATTGTCGAACGCTGTTTTAATCAGTCGCCACGTTATGGTTACTATATACCAGCAGCAGTGTATTTCACCACAACACAAAACAAACCTTTATTTACAACAATCCCAATGACATTATGTATCTGTGTTATACTTCACATTTCTGCGGTGAGTAATTAAATATAAAGAACAGTAGATTTGCATTTACGATGACAAATATTTTAATGAATAGATCGTTAGCTGAATCACATACGAAGACAACCATTAACTAGAGACAATAACCCCAATAACCTATCTACAGCTATGCAGTGTTGTTTGCTTGTTAGGTCTTTAATCTGCGACGACGTTAGCATGCTAGCGGTCGCGGTTTTAGTTAACGATTCCCGGCTGGTAAATTGTGCTAACACTTGATTTTAAACTTTCAGGACGCTTTATAAATCTGGTTTAATTGTTTGCAGTGATATTATTTTTAACACATTATATATATTGCGACGTATCAAAACAAACGTTTATTTACAACAATCCCAATGACGTCACGCAAGAATGACGTCATGCAGCGTGATGCGTTACAGTTTACAGCGTTACAGAAATTTTCAAATGATGGCCAGCCAAAAGACATTATCATGTCAAAAACACGTTAAAGTGTTTAATACCATTGTTAATTAATTCTTTATATTGTTTAACCTCAGCTAGAGAAAAGACTCTTAACCGAAAAGAACGTAAAAGAAATTCAGATGAGACATAGTTGCATATACTGCAGTATAATATGCTTCATACACATACGAGTACGATACGGAAATAATGTATTCTACCTGTTGGGAACAAATGCAGATTCTTTTTCAGATTTTCCTTTGTGAAGACTCTTATATTTTCTACTGCAGCTTTCTCTTCATTATTTCGTGCAGCACAACACCTAGTGAAGTCTTAACAATACTTTTATCCTATAACACTCGCGCTCACGCGCGCGCACTGTCATACGTTTCCTTTTATGTATTCACAGTCTCGAACGGATGAGAACGTATAGCGTTTTTTACTGAATCGTATTCAGTTGTTTTATAATGATTTTAAATAAGATTCAGTGCACTCGACAGCACGAAATCTATTGTTGACCGCAAGGGTGCTTTGAAAGTATACTCTCGAAGGGTGAGGAAATGCTACTGAGAAACATTGTCATGCTTCACAGAGTTACTCTCAGCAGCTGAGCATAATACTCTCTGCAATGACCTTACTTTCTATTGATTCCTGCATCTCTAGGAATATAAATAGACACTTGTTTCTTCTCTCACTGTTAGTTTTTGAAACGTAGTTCTGTCTGACAATGGATTTGAACTCTTGCTATCGCCTTAGATACCAAAACGGAAACAATATATTGCTACGACTGTCTGACCGATCGTCGTATGGTACAGTGGAAAACAAAATACAAGACACCAATTAACTTACTAATCACCTGCTTTAATTTATCACAAATAACAGTTTGTAATCAACACCTTATTCAACAACATTATACTCGTACAATAATTCAAGTTAATTTGTTCACACCAACAATAATGTCAATAAGAATCCCGCACAATAATCACTTTGCACTAAATACCACTTGAGAAACACTGAGTAATTTCCCGAAGTAACACTGAACTGAGCGTCTCTGGATATATTTATACCCCGCTGAGATACCAGAATAATCTGTCACTTTTTAGATGACGTGTTAAACAAACGCTCCCGAATCCACTAGAAATACTATCACTGTATGGCCTTGAATACAGTGCCCGACGCTGCGGTCTGGAATAGCCTCGGTTGCTGACGCATGATAAGTGTCACGTAATTGTCTTTCATCACAAAGCAGCAACATGTACGTACACAAACATTACAGCTTGGCTCTGCTGGGATAGCCGAGAACAACGCACTCCATTGTTCGCGAATGTTCCGTTACGTAACAATCTATACGAGATGTTTCGTCCAATAAACGCATGTGCAAAAGAAACACGGTAATGTTAACGAGATAAGGAGGAACTTGCTATAATACAGAAATAGAAACTTTATTGTGGCCGCAGAGATAACCACCCTACAACTTGTGTACTTTATGATGGCCGCCAAACTTGGTGAAAGCAGTGTGCGCAGAGCCCTGTTTTTGTCAGTGGATCGGCACGTCTCACTGAGTGCATAAGTGTTGATGCGTTTTCAAAAACATTTACCGTGTAGGCCTGTATTTCATTTAATTATTTAGTTTGTATCGTTACTATAGTTTAGGTTGGGACTGCTACATGTGATAAATAATCTAATTACATTTTAATATCATTTAATATTGTCTGTGGTTGTATTTTCAGACATCACGTTAAGTTAAACTGAATTTTATTTTGCTTAACGTATTGTTACTTTTACAGTACATTTTATTTCATTACGTAATCAGAAAAAATGCCTTCTATTAAACCGAAATTAGGTAAAACGATTGTGCATAGCCAAGCTCGGGAAGTCATTTGTAATGTATGAAAATTTAAGGAAAGTGAAAAAATTGAATTAGTATTCCACTAAAAAAAGGTACAAAAACGAAAAGCGTCAACAACAGGAGTTTCTAAAAGAACGATTAGCCGTATTAAAAGTGAGGGTATAACAATAGAAAATTAACAGTCACCACAGTTTATAACACCTCGTAAAGAAAGAAAGAGGAGGTCAACAAAATCTAATATTGATGATTTTGATAAAATTGTGATAAGACGAACAATTTACAATTTTACGACAACACAAAAAACATATCCTACGCTACGAAAACTTCATTAACTTGTGAAGTCTAGTGTGAACTTTCAAGATAGCTTATCATGTTTAAGGAAAGTTATTATAAACTTAGGGTTTAAGTGGAAGAAGATTAGAAATAATAGAAGTGTATTAAATGAACGTCAAGGGATAAGGGCAAAAAGAATTGAATACCTTAGAAAAATAAAACAATTCAGGACAGAAAACCGGCCAATCGTTTACACAGATGAGACGTATATACACAAGTCTCATGCAGTAAAAAAGTCGTGGTACGACGAAAGTGGTGAAGGAGCGAGTGTACCGTTAAATAAAGGAGACAGATTCATAATAGTTCACGCGGGTACAGATCAAGAGTTCATGGATGGTGCCTTATTGGTTTTTAAATCGGGACAGAAAACAGGTGATTATCATGGGGATATGAATAGTACAAATTTCGAGAAATGGGTAGTTGAAAAGCTAATTCCGGGATTACCAAAAAACTCCGTGTTAGTATTAGATAATGCACCATACCACAATTACCAATATGAAAAATGTCCCACATCAAATTCTTCAAAAAGTGAGTTAATGCAGTGGTTATCTAATAAAAAAATTCCTTTTATACCTAATATGTTTAGACCAGAGCTACATAAGTTCGTAAAAATGAATAAACCGTTAGAAAACCCCTATAAATTAGATAGTATTTTAGGAAATCACGGCCACACTGATGACCTATATTTGGAAAGAGAAGGATTAATAGATGAAATGCAAGATAGGCTTGTAATTAACTTAGACGAAGATGATGATGACGATGACGACGACGATGACCTATCAAGCGCTGAATCGTCTTCAGATGATGGCAGCTATATCTCCGGTGTTGAAGCAATTTTGGACAGAGAAACATCGCCGGACTTGGAGAATGATACTTAATTCCCAGTTCATTCTGACTTCGTATATATATTTCTTTATAAGTCGGTAAGTTACTTACATTCATTACTTACATATTAATTTTAAAATTTGTATTAATAATTGTATTAAATGCAAGAAAAATTAATGGGCTCGATTTTATGTGATATTTTATATAAAGTGTGCATATTTTTATGCGTGGTTACCCATTTTTACCCACTTTTTTCGTTTAGATCCTATTTTAGCAGCACTTGCATAAAGCATATTTATGGTCATTTTAGATTTATATTTCTCTATTTCTTCTATTAGTATTCCACTTGCTTGCTTTACACTAGTAATTATTTATTATTTACATTATGTAACAAATAACATTGCTGTGGTATTACAAGTACATATTTGATATAATTTCGAGTAATACTGAGTAGCATTATAAATAGTAGTTAGTTGAATGAAATCCGGAAATGTCAACAATGTGTAAAACCCGAGTTGTAATAATTAAATAGTTAAGGGCACCCATACAGCCGGCTGTAGCAACAGTAAGACGGACGTTTTTGAAATGAAGTGTTACAACTTAGCACACTGAGTCTCCCCACTACCACCACTTTTCGCGCAGCTATGGAGAGGCCACCGTAAAGTAACGTGATTGTACGTTGTAACTGTTCAGATGCATTAAAATGTAATCACATTTCCATTAATTAATTAATATTGTTACGACGATCGCACGTATATTTGTCATTAAACAGTCTTATTAAAATATTAAAACACCAGATAATTTTTTAACCACAACTTTAATAACAGTTTCATTAAAAAAAGGCAAAGAAATTGTTCTTCAAGTTTACGATTGTCCAACACACATAATATAAAAAAGTAAAAATAAAAAAGTAAAAAATCTTCTAATCAATAATATCACAGTTAATAATACAAGTCATCAATTATAAATGTCCGTAATTCATCATAAATTACAACTAACCATTTGTATAAAATACAGCAGCCCAATAACGCACGATGAATCGCAAATAACATGTCTTATCGCTTCGATCCCCAGTACGGAATTCACCACTACAACTGACCGGCTCCTTTCAAACCACCGCTATTTAAACTCTGCCTACATTACGACGTTTTCCACGGGTTTCTTGATGAGATGAGATCTGATAAGTATAGAAATCCCCAGACCATTTAAACTGTGACGTTAGCCAACCTTTGTAACATCGCTGCTACGCAAGTAGCCTATTTCATTTTCGTAAGGATATGTTCGGTTTCATGTTCTCGTTCTCGTTCTTCTTCTTCTTCTTCTTCTTCTTCTTCTTCTTCTTCTTCTTCTTCTTCTTCTTCTTCCCTTCTTCTTCTTCTTCTTCTTCTTCTTCTTCTTCTTCTTCTTCTTCTTCTTCTTCTCCCTCCTCTCTTCCTTCTCCTCTCCATCCTCCTCCTCCTCCTCCTCCTCCTCCTCCTCCTCCTCCTCCTCCTCCTCCTCCTCCTCATCATCATCATCATCATCATCATCATCATCATCATCATCGTCGTCGTCGTCGTCGTCGTCGTCATCATCATTATCTTCTTCTTCTTCTTCTTCTTCTTCTTCTTCTTCTTCTTCTTCTTCTTCTTTTTTTTTTTTTACAGTTACATGTTCCGGGTGTGCCTATTACGGTACACAAAACCTCCTCGATCTCGTCAGACTGGTTTGAATCTTCTTATTTAGAGAGTTTGTCTAATATCGTCCATTCTGGTAATAAGGTCGCATCAGTTTTGTCTCTACTCCTGAATCTTGCTTACGATACTATAAATGATTAGGTCCTCTGTGATAGCCTAATATTACTTCTTAGTCTGTCAGTTCTTCTACATCTTTTAATTACCCTCAATAACATATTAGATGCCTGAATATGGCCTATATGCCTACATGTTAATGGCCTAAATGGCGTAAACGCTGATTCCTGATGATTTTACAAGCATGGGGCGCTGATGACCGCTGACGCTGTACACGGCGTAGTAAAAGCTATTATTGTACAAAATGATGGGCGAGGAGAAGTATAGCGATCATAAGATATCGGTGAAGACTGGTTTTTCAAATTTGTCGTTATTGCAACAACTCATTTGTTTCGTACAAGACTTAAACAACGACAAAGGCCACAAAGATGGCTGAGGCTCCGAAACGCTCATTAGTATGAAGAAAGCAAAGTACTGCAACAAGTAACGAGAAAATTGGAATTACGAAGGCTGCTAACATGATTATTCTTAAGGAGAAGGGGGATATCTTGGCCTCTCCACCTCTAACTCCACTCAAACCTACAAGATATGAGCAATCTAGCCCTAGATCGGGTAAGCAGTCTCTTTGAAGGTCCAGGTCATTGAGCTAACAAGAGATGGGATTCCTGATTGATTGTTGTTAGTCAGCCAGTATGCAGCTTACGATTTCAGGCCAGGCACTAAAATGTAAACTCCTATCCACCATAGTGAGTTGAGCAGTTAGCTGAAAACCAACTATCCTGGAACACTGTATACTTTTAGATAAATATGAAAGTGAACTCGGATATGGGTTAACTGCGTATAGGCTAATTCTCTGTTTTTGCTTACCACAAACGTTTAATCTCCATTACTGTTTTGTGTTCCGACTGATCATTACTTCTTCTAGCAGATGTTTAGGCTAATCTACACCAGCTTTGTCTTGAATTTTCCAAATCACTTTTAATTGTTCGGACCACTTCCTGGTGTTTCATTATTGGCAGAGCGTTGACGAATCGTGTGGCAGGCTTCTTTCAGCTATCCCTGGGCCCCGTATATCGTCCATCGTCTGCCATCGTGCCCTTTGAATCCCTCCGTGTGTTCTTCTTTATTCTATTTTCGTAATCTTCTCTGACCAGCTGTTTACGTCGGCGCAGCTCCCTCGTTTTTTCTTCTGTAACTTCCCAAATGTTTGTTTCTCCAAAATTACATGGTAAAATCATGTTATTTTATAATCCTCCATAAAGTACTGCCAGAACTTTCTGACACAAAACAAAATTACTGACGATTCCACCGTTTAAGATCAATATTTTCCCATCGTTAAAATGTTGGAGACCAGTGTCATGCAATGTTTGTGTATAGGTTTTGTTTGTTTTATTAACAAACATAGTCGCATTCAGGCAGTAAGCAATGAAAATTTAGTGCTATTGTCTGTTTCAACAAAGTTAGACACGACTATTCCCGTCTGTACTGTAGTTTTGCACTTTTGTACGACGTGACTTATGTGAACTGCGATTGTGCTCTAACATGCAACTTTTTTTAATAATGTAGATGTTTCCTTCCTGATTAACTAGCATATCGTTTATTTTTTAGTTCCGGATTCCTACGGAATTCAATTTGCTACTATGAAATAACTTCTTTCTCAATTTTAATTCTCTAAAATCCATTGCCAGAATACCAATTTACTTGTACTGGTACCATTGTGTGACATGTGGATGTAAAAAATAGACGTAAGCTCGCTATACACGGGTTCGCCAGATTGTTTAAATAGTAGCCACCTATTTAAGCGCCAGGATTACAATTTGGCAGTGGAGTTGTATGGGTTGCAGATATGCTAGGCGCTTGCTCCTACCATACCTTTCACAAAACTTTTCATTATTTCTTTGTCATTATTGGTGTGGTTAAAAAAAAAATTTGGCCTTTTGTTATTCGGCGGGAATACAAAAACGCTTAAATTTGAAACATGCGTGCAGTTAGACAAAACGACAGCTAGAGAAAAAGGAAACACATCGTTCCTTGCTCAACAAGAAAAATTGTTGCACAAAACCTGTTATGCAGTAATACTTAGAGATAATTCTTTGTAGCCATTACAAAGCATCTGGCACTATATGAACTTAGGCTTTCAGTAGCGCTTGAAAGCGTGCTAATTGATATTCTTAAAGAAAAAATTACATTCGATGGGAAGGGTGTACTCTGAAATAATATTATTGGAAACAAAATAATAAAAACTGAATGCGCTAAATATAAAATAGTTGTAGTGAAATATATCAAAGTATAGAAAATATAACAGAAATAGTGAGAAAAAGAACCCTAGTATTTTTTAGGCATTTATATAGAATGGACAGATCTCTTATATAGGTATTTATATAGGTTAACAAAACAGATCTTCAAATATCTGTGGGGAAAGAAGTCAACATCAAGTTGGATTAAAGAAGTCAAAAAGGATTTAAAAAATAATAATATAAACGCAGCTTCCTGCTAACTGATATTGGTCGAATAGAAAGGGTTAGAAAATTTAAGTATCTAGGAGAAATAATTCAAGAGAATTGTTTAGAAAAAATCTGCTATAGAAGAAAGGCTTCGTAAAATGGAAAGAGCATTTGGTATAACTAAAGATATTTACAATTAAAACTGCATACCTAAAAATACGAAAATAAGGCATTACAGTACATTAGTGAGGCCAGAATGCCTACATTCAAGTGAATGTCTAGCACTGAATTATAATTTAGACAAACTAGAAATATTGGAAAGACAAGTTATTAGGAATAGGCCCACGAAAACTTCAGAAGGTTGGAAATTAAGAAGTAATGATGAAATATACCAAAGTATAGAAAATATAACAGAAATAGTGAGAAAAATAAGACTAGTATTTTTTGGACATTTATATAGAATGGACGACAATAGGTTAACAAAACAGATCTACAAATATCTGTGGGGAAAGAATTCAACATCAAGTTGGATTAAATGAGTCAAAAAGAGTTTAGAAAAAAAATAATATAAACGCAGAAGAAGCAAATGAAAGAGACTTTTTTCGGGCAAAATGTTAAAATGGAAGGAGTCCAGGGTATGAGAGAGAAAAACGCAGGTTCAGAGTGGACTGAAGACAGGAAGAACAGGCATAGTGAAAAGATGAAAGAATATTGGAGAAAAAGAAAAGAACAAGGAATAAAGAACTGAAATTGGCATGTGGTCCTCAGATGTACGAAACAAATAGAAAAAAATAGTTGTAGGACATTGCGCCATCGTGGTCAGATCCACGTGAGACTATAAATGTACTATAAGGGAACAAGCGATTTTGCTTGTTCGTATATGTGATATAAGAGTTGTTAAGATTTTGCTTCGTATTGAGCGAAACATTTAAGTGAAAATGAACAAAGAAAACTCAAAAATAGAATACACTTTAGTTTGCAATAAGTAGAATATATTATGTCTGAATCGTGCCAAGACTGCACATACATATACTCTGTACCAGTAAGCCACATATGGGGTACAAGAACTGAAATTCTTCGCTGCTATCGTTACAACTGGAAGTAAATATAAAGTTTACAGTAAAAGAAAAAATAAAGTAAATAAACCAATGGATAAACTGTAATTGACTATCTCCAGAGATCATCTGTCGATTATGTAGACAGATAACCATACACAGGAAACCTACGAACAACAGTGTCACCATAACTTATGATGCAAACTATCCGCTTCATCACACAACGTAAGCTTTTCACGCACTTGTCAACAGATTTGACTCAACGGATTTGATTACGTTGATTACAGCTCATATGAGAGCAGTGTTAACAATGTGGATTATAGATTGTAAACTATTGTAATTTAATTACTTGACTTGTTGACTTTTAGCTATTATATACAATGGGTATTAGATATTTCTGTACATTCGTTTTTGTTATACGAATTTAATGGCTGTAAAAAACTTAAAAATTGTTGGTTATCAATTTATTTAATTACAATGACTATTCTACGTATCAAGATTTCTATTGATAATACCTGAGGACTCGTTGAACAAACATAGCCCAGACGTTTTCATATTTCAATAATAGTGTTTAAGATCACGATCTATACCGTCCCTGCACCATTATACCGTTCAACTTAAATTGAAGTATTGTGACGGCCTCACTGATCGTAGTATGGTACAGTGGAAACCAAAATACAAGACACTAATAAAGTCACTAAAAACCAGCTCTAATTATCGCAATTAACAGTTTGTAATCAACAAGTTATTCACCAAAATTATACTCCTAAAAATAAGTCAAGATATTCTCTCCACACAAATAATAACGTCAATTATAAATAATTCCGCACTACAATCACTTTTCACTAATACACCATTTGAGACGCACTGTGTAAATCGCCCGTCATAAAACTGAAAGTAAGCGGCAGCTGTCGTTGTTTAAATAGATAACACAAGTGTTCCAGAATAATCCACTATACGCGTCAACACTACTAGAAAACACTAGAGCGTAATTGCTTGCGGCCTTGAACACAGCGCGTGGACCGGTGAAGTTTGGACCAGCGTCGGTGGTTGACGCGTGATAAGTGTCAAGTAATTGTCTTTCATCTCAAAGTAGCAGCAATATGTACGGACACACATTGCAGCCAGGCTCTGCTGGGAGAAACATGTAGAATGCTCTGTAATTGCGTAGCATATATATTGTGCATTTCACCGCCTACAATTACCATTTAATAATCTGTAATCTTCTACAATTAAAATGTATTTTAACAGTGTTTGATATTTGAGTCAGTTTTATCCGTCTTAGAAATGTTACCGTCGCCGTATGTGGGGTGTGGATTTTTTTAACATTTCCCTTTTTAAGAAGGCGCTGTGGGATCAAGTGACGTGTCTCGCACAGCGGGTAGATTCTAACTGAAGGGTAACGTAAGGGTTGAAATGTCAATCCTTAGGTTGCGCGTCTTCGAAATCAAGAAGCAGAAATGATTCATGAAGCGAAAAGTTTTTTACTGTAGGCAGAAAGCGCTGTGCTCGTGGCCGCGAAGCGTGACAGCATATGCACGAGGGGAGTAAAAATCCCGCCACTATATCTCGTTACGTGTCGATGTTAGAAACTATAATACTTTCGAGACGTCACTAGTGTGGTGTACTTATCTGTAAAGGGAAATGTTGTACACTACTAAACATATCGATGTGGACAGTCCGGACATATTCCAATTCCAAAGATAGATAAACACCTTAACATTCATTTCAATTTATAAGTTACTACCTAAGGTTTCTCTATTATAATGGTACAAATATCGCATGTACCTTAATCTTAAAATAGTGTATTAAATCACTAAACGCTAGACAAATCTATCGTTGAGTCACTTTTGAAGTGACAACTTCTTGTACGACCTATGATGCCCGACTGACTCCCTACACCTCGCCCTTCTAGGGCGGTACGGCACTATAATGCCCGGCTCACTCCCGTACACCTCGCCCTTCTAGGGCGGTACGGCACTATGATGCCCGGCTCATTCCCGTACACCTCGCCCTTATAGGCTTGTACGACACTATGATGCCCGGCTCACTCCCGTACACCTCGCCCTTCTAGGGCGGTACGGCACTATGATGCCCGGCTCACTCCCGTCCACCTCGCCCTTCTAGGGTTGTACGGCACTATGATGCCCGGCTCACTCCCGTACACCTCGCCCTTCTAGGGCGGTAAACTGATTCAACGTGTAACTGAAATTGAACGAAATAAACGTAACGAAAAAAGTGTTGCCAGATCAATCAAAATTATTTTCCCCACATAGGTAACCAAAATTTTCCCAATGCCACAAATATGTGTGATTTAAGCAAAACGTAAAGTTCTAAATAATGTGAGCGTATTCTAAATGTTTAAATACTTAACATAAATGTTTAAAGAATAAGGTAAATAAAAAAATAATAAAAGAAAATGTACTCACAAAAGCTGAGAGATTGAGGCTGAATACTTTTAAAATCCTCTTCTTGTACGTAGTTCATTATTAGTGTGATATATTTACAGAGCTAACAAGTTGTTTAATCCATAAAAACAATTTAAAATCAGTGACACCTACGTTTACTATAATATTTATATTATCGGCAATAAAATTGTTTGTGTACATGTTTGAAATGTCGAAAGAGTATAATTTTGTATCTTTGTTTACATTGTACGTTTTTTAGTTAATCGGTGAGTTCCATTCTGGTTTTTAAATTGTATTTGGCTGAAAGTTTTTTTATGTTTCAACATTTTATTTAGTTATTTAGCTATTATATATTGTGTAAAAATTTCAATTAATGTAATGCTTATATTAATTATAATATAATACAAAATATAAATATTTATGAATATATAATGTACTACATAATTATAATATAAATATATAATAATTATCACATTCTACTCTCCAACTAAGTATTGCGTAAATCATTGCTACATTCGAAAATATACAATTTGTTTGTATATGTATGTAGGCTATACCGGTACCGAAAATAAAAAGGACGTGTGATATGATTCTATTTGTGTTCCTTATAAATAATGATTTCCTATAATACTGTACATATAAGCATTGTCATGGTCTCATTTAATTGTTCATTTACTCTTATTTGAATCTTAATTCTTTATACCAAAATCTCTCTTACTCCAAATACATACGAGCGACCTTTTGAAGCAGTTCACTCGCCATCCGGCACTAATGTTCTCACTTCTGACGTGTGTCCCACGACGCGCTCAATTTTTTTATTAACATGCTTCTAAAATAATTATACATAAACGGTGAGCAAAAGTCACGAAACTCAAATTTCAAAACTGACTTAAACATTACTTAATCTTATATCAGAATTCAAGATTTGTCTGTCTAACTTGTGTAAACTAACTTTGCCATATAAAAAGCGAAAAAAGTTTTGTTTTAAATGAAACAATTTTATTTTCAACAACAGACTTACATTTATAACTAAGTAAAAATATACTGCATTTGACTGTGGTGTTTATAATAATTAATAATTAACTGTTAGTACTGAAGCTGCAAAACACTTCACAAAATATACGTACCTACCCATCGAAAATGAAGCTGCTTGAATGAAATCCCTGAATCGTGCATCCGCCGAAGAACAGATGCTGCGATAATATTATACGTATTAAAATAAGATCACATTTAATTGCATTACCTGTGTTTTATCTATAGTGAAAACTGAATGTCATAAGAAGTTTTATGAACAGTTGATCTAAAAGTACCCTGAGTACTAGTTCAGTTATTAATTAATATAATTTTAGGAAATTGCATTATTAATATTTCACGAGTGCAATAATGTTATTTATTATTTGCTCATGTCAAACACTCAACTATTGTGCTGCAGGTTACAAAATGTTTACAGGTATTGTGACGATTTCATTAATAAAAATATGT
This sequence comes from Magicicada septendecula, assembly GCA_034769895.1. Taxonomy (NCBI): domain Eukaryota; kingdom Metazoa; phylum Arthropoda; class Insecta; order Hemiptera; family Cicadidae; genus Magicicada; species Magicicada septendecula. The sequence goes on from CM068372.1 coordinate 145,641,010, forward strand.
TAATTAATTAAATTGTTAATGTATAAGCTGAGAAATTTTAAAATTTTAATAAAATCTCACATTGTAAACTAAATCTTATTGCTATCATTAAATAATAATAATATTTAATAAAAAGTCTAATAATAAAATAAAAGGGAATACAATTGTACAGAAAGGGTAAAGCTTGTTAATTAATCCTGCATATACAGGCACTGACCAGAATTAACTTGTTTTCTGACCCCTAAACAATCTAAATATAATTGTAAATTTTGTTATTATTTAAATAATTAAATAAGACCACTGTAATGTACTTTGATAACGTCTGTAACTAAGAATATCTCTATTTAATTATTTAATCAAACTTTAGTCCTTTAATTAAATTAGAAACATGGAACTACTTTTATGTTGACTAGTAATTGTCGCGAGATTACTACTCTCCCCCTAACTATTTTTGCCCACTTGCAATGGAGCGCTCACGCCGTAAGCTGCGTACAGCGTTGTTTCGCGACGCGTGTATAATTTTGTGAATGGTTGGTTCAATGAATATTTAAATAACTAAATTTGTGCGGCGATGACATCTCTCTCTCAATGAATAAATAACAAACTATGTAATTCATACATTACTACAAACATGAAGGTGATATTCAACTAATCTATAATCATGTGAAGTGTATTACTGTGAAACAAACTTTCTATTTATTTATTATAACTACAAGAATTACAACAGTCGTCTAAGATGAGAGTATCCTACAAGAATTACTACAGTCGCCTAAGATGAGAGTACTTCAGCCCGAATGATATAACAGACTTCAGGAACTTCACCGTCACCTGATACTACGGCAACGACAGACCTTCAGGAAACGCACGAGGACCGAAGAACCAATTCTGCAGCAAATACTGAAAACCAGGTGACATGGAGGCTTGTCTTCCATGGTTATGAGTTACTAAAATTATTACCCACAAAAGACAATTTAACTCACCACTTTTAAGACTTTAAAAGACAGACATTATATGTAACATGTAGTCTGTAATCTAATAACACTGGTTATAGCAAAAGAGTAAATGTTTAAACTAAAAGTTTTCTTGTTTTGAAAGATTAATAAAGTCCATTCTTCAAATGGCTCAATTTTCAATATTGTATATGGCAAGGTGACCATTATTAACTTAATATATATTCAATCCCGGATCCGCGGAATAAATTAAATAGATGTACATCATATTTTGAGGGCCCTTATGAAAGAGTAATATATATGTAATTATACTGTAAACTATATATGTTGAGAACTTTAAATAGAGAACTTTATCTCATAATGTAATAAAGAGATGTCATCTGAGTACCGAGTAAAATGAGTGCATAAATCAACAGTCTCCCCTTCCCAATATTCTGATATAAGAATTGTTTTATTTGTTGTGATTAATTTTCAGCTCGTCACAACGAAAGGCAGCCTGTATAATTGGCATAACCAATTAACGCGGGTTCCCTACGTTATAACACAAGTTAAGATGTTATAGTATTTACAAACTACTACAAAATTACAAGTACGAACACAGAATTTTCACTATTAGGTATTCAAGAAATTATAATTTTAGGGAGTATATGGTTACGACGGCCTCACTGATGTCGCATGGTACAGTGGAAATAAAATACAGACACCAATGAAATAACTAATTACCAGCTTTAATTAATCACAAATAACAATTTGTAATCAACACGGTAATCTTGTACAATAATTCAAGTTAAATTTGTCCATACGCAATAATAATGTCAAGTAATAAAGTCCAACACTAATTAGAACACAATAATCACTTTTCACTAATACTTTGGCAACCATTCGATCCGCACTAAAGAAATCGCTCACTGTAACTGACTAACTAATTAACTCTGGTTTGCCTATTTATAGCCCGCATATGTCCCATAAATTGCGTCAACAACCACTCGAAAGGTCTAAAGAAAAGGTGTAGTACGAACACTCCCGAGTCAACAACCACTCGAAATGTCTAGAGAAAAGGTGTAGTACGAACACTCCCGAGTCAACAACAGTCGAAATGTCTAGAGAAAAGGTGTAGTACGAACACTCCGTCGTTACAATATTAACTATTTACAACTAAGGCGGCGTTGATATTTTTGTTTTACAGAAATACTATAAGTGTCATATCTCTACTTAAGCTGAAACCTGGGAAGTTTACTTGTAAAAGCCACTTACAAACAAAATATTTTCTTTGCGTTTCACACAGTAAGAGTTTATAATGTAAGTAGTGATAAGACTTATGTTGTGAATCAAATTAAGTAAAAAAATTTTTGGAGAAACTTAAGTGGAGAATGGTTAACTTACGAAATTCAGTGCGAACGTCTAGGACTTGCCAAATATGCAGAGAACTACATCATGGAAGTTTGCGGGATGACGTTACAGTGTCGTGTCAACTACGCACCTTATGAAGGCCCAGAAGAACCTGATGAGAGACTAATTCGAGTGTCATTGAGGTATTGTGCCGGTTTGCTTGAGAAACCGGCGTTTGTATAATATAGAATTATTAATGGGATTGCGAATTATCATTATATAACGACGGTTTGTATTGCCGTATTTTGTCTCTACATTACCGCGCCATCTGTTAGTGAAGCGCCCAATTGCGGAGACAGGCGACCTCTATGGCGGACGGTTCGCGTCTGACTGCCCCAAGCTCAGCTGCATGAAGTGAGTCTCGTCTTGCCAACCGCCTTGTGTGCACAGTCTTGCTCCCGGCAGCGCCGAGCTTATATAATTGTGATTTTCCTTCTCTTTCATGCATAAGTAAACGCCCATACACCTTCCGGTAAGTGAGTTAAATGTATATATTATTCATTTTATTGCAAAATGTTTAAATTTAAACCATAATTAACTTGGATGTAAATGGATAAAAGTTGAAGCTTGCCTCGTGGCGTGGTGACCGGAAATGTATTCATTGTTAAGTATTTAGTTCATTTTAAACACTATTTAGTTCATTTTTAGCCTATATCTTGTATTTTGTAAACCCCGATTGTACATGTGAAAGGGGCGTAAAAAGAAAAAATTATTATGTAATTTTGTGGAACTGGGGAGCTTTACTGAATTGATTGGGTGAGCACATGGCCGTATGAACTTGCAACCTGTCGTAATATGTTAACGTTGTATAAGCCTGTGAGTGTGCTTTATAAATCGAGCCAAATCAAGTGTGAGACATTAATTTGAAATATAAAAGAGAGAATGTTGCACTTATTTTTGATGAACAGTGTTGAATTGGTCAGGGGCGGCCAGGTCTTGATTCTGTTTATACACGCTTTGTATGTGACGTGTGTGTGTTATGGTTTTGTGGTCAGTCAATTAATTATTATGAATCCTTAGGGTTCCCGAGGTAGTCGGAGATTTGACCACAGCATGGTGTACATTCAAATTCACCTTGTCCTCAACAACTTTAAACTCTCGTTCCTCGGCTGCTGAGGGAGACACCACTGTAAGGCGTGCCACTTTAACCCTGGACCAAAATGAGGGGATATTTAAGCAATTGTTAATTACACTAGGCCTCTACAGGAACACCATGTTTTGTGCATTTAACATACACTTTGATTGACCTTTTACACCGTTAAACTGTTTAATCGTGTGCGGGCCGGCTGGACAGATTTCATGTAACCTGGGTTTAATAATACATTTAGTACGAGAACAATTGTAGGCCCGCCCGCTGGAGGTGTCCAGCGCGCATTAATTGTATGCTCTATAATGGGTTCAAAAGTTGTGGGGGACAGATTTTTTTTTAATTAAGTAAATGGGTGTCGTTTGTACGATGAGCTGAACCGGCTGGTTTGGTTTCATTTTTATCACGGGGTTTTTTGCACTTAATCACCTTCTTTTCATACAAGGGCTGGAGTTTTTTTTTATTCTGCTATCAGGTCGAGTTACTTTTAAAACATTTTCACAAATCAGGGGTAGGCACCTGTTGGTGCCAATTCATGCAAGCTTCCGACATGTTATCCTATGTCGGGTCAGGCATATGCTGGAACATGCCAGCGGCCGGGTCAATTCAGATTTTCTTTAAATTTATAAATTTGCAATTTTGTAAAATTATACAGGCTGTACTGACACTTTGAATTTGTAATTTCTCGTTCTTATGGCCAATTCAGATTTTCTTTAAATTTTTATATTTTTATAAAATTACAAATCTTACAATTTTTATAAAGTTATACAGGCTGTATTGACACTTAAATGTGTGATTGTAT